>CM029522.1:43699930-45162430 GCA_017140615.1 Eucalyptus cladocalyx
GATATAGCTAGTATGAGTACCTAAAGGGGGTGAATAGGTATATAAAAAATTTCTCGAAGCTTGTACGATATTTAAACAATTAATGATTCAATCGCAAGAGTTAAATATCAATCGAGAGACCGAGTAAGGAAAGAGAGAATTGAACACTCGTTTATAGTGGTTCGGCTTGATTCAAGCCTACGTCCACTCTTCTACACCGCGATTATTGGATTCCACTATGATCAAAGAGATGTTACAAAGTGTTGATCTTCCTTGATTTCTAGGTGTAGATGATCTACCACACTCACTCAAGGCGTCACCAAGTATATACTCTCTCTGTTTACAATTTCGCTCGAATGCAGTCTCAAACAACAATCAAGGATCTTCGAGACTCTGGAATTTTTCTATCAATCACCCTCTTAAAATAACTAGAACGACTTCTTTTTATACTCCTTCATGCCATCATAGCCGTTGGCACTTACCAAAGGAATTCCTCCAATCTACCCGTTGACGGAATCAATCAAGAAGATCATCCGAGCTATTTAAGAATGCGATGATAGCCCATCAATCTGTTCGCCCATACAATCGGGATCTCGGTTTCCATGAATAGAACATTCCAAGATTATTTCTTCGACCAACGGATCTTCAATCGATCTTAGATAAGAATTAAAGAATCCGAAATGATTATCCAACCAAAGAATCTATTCGAGAATAGGATCGAATCCTCAACCATAAACCTCGGCTTTGGATTTCCTTCGTCCTTTGGATTAGAAGAGCGTCGGTGAGAACAGACTTAAGTCTTGAGTCCCGAGTCTTAAGTCTTGGGTCTTGAGTCTTGAGTCTTGAGTCTCGAGAGAACAAAGTCTTCGAGACTTTAAACCGACGGTCTCCGAACTTCCAGACTTTAGATCGAAAGAAACGTTTTGTCGGCTTCAAATATTCGGAAAGATTTCTCCAACAATCTCCCCCTTTTTGATGGTGACAAAACTTTCTTGAAGATTTGAACAACTTTGACCTGCAAAACATTTCTCAAGTAATATGGCTAACTCATAAAGATTAATAAAATAACCGACCTACTTGCATCCACCACAGAAAATTGGTTAGACTTTCATGAGAAACACCATATAACAAAACTTGAATAAATGCGACCGATCAAGCATCACAATCGACAAAATTCAGTCATCCAAGTTCAAGTTCTCAAGTCATACTCAAAAATAAACATAACCAAAAAGGTCAAAGATTAAAATATGAAAGTTCAAATTGATTCTCCCCTTTTTGTCATCATTGAAAAGGGTGAGAAAGGAGTCATGTCTGCTTGGGAATGCGCACGATCCGGAAATCCCCAATAGACGGACTACTCCTTCGAGCTTCTTCGGTCTTCTCTCGGATGAGCTACCTCTTCTCCCTTGGCATTGGCTTGAAGTTGCGGAGCGAGGTCTTTGAGTCTATCCTCCATAGAGACCGAAGATGCTTGTCCATTGCTCTTCAAAGCTTGGATTTCACAGTCGTAACATATATCTCCGGTTCCGCATTTCCCGAAGAATATTCATGATGCTACGAAAGTCTGAGAATCATCCGTCGTGTACTTGCATTGACTCTCTCGAGATGATGGCGTTTTTGAATGGTCTGCAGATTTGGAATCGATGCATCACCTTCTTCGGGCAATTGAGAGACTCGAACTTCTTCGGGTCTTCTCGAGATTGTCTTAGATCTTCACTGACGACGGCGGAGGTGTAGACCTCTCTTGCTCGCTAACTCCCCCTGTCTCTAGGACATCGAAAGGGGAAGAGTGATGATCATGCTCTTCATTTCCTTTTCTCCCGGTAATTGTCGCAGACTTTTCTTTTTCTCCTTCTTCTTCTTCTTCAACTTCTTTGTTCTCGCTGAAGATCTGTTTGATGAGACACGAACGTCTTGTTCTTGTCGGCGCTTGGATAGTGGGATCTTCATCATCTTCATCTTCATCTTCATCATCAAGGATGAGAGTTCTTCTCTTCTTCTTCGATGGGGCACCCATGGCCTCCTTTCCTTTCCTTTTTGAAGCAGATTGAATCGGAGATTTCACTTTGAATTTCTCCATTGCCTTGGAGAGTTCTTGCACGCATCTTCATTAACATTTTCAACCCTACCACCATCTTTTCACACGGTCGATCACAAAATGTATGCGGTAGTTCAATGTTCGATGTCGAAGATCTTGGTCACGAGACCGGGATAAGGCAATTGTCCTTTGTCTTTTGACAATGCTCGTACATATGGAAGAGAATAGTGTGCGGGAGAGAAAACTTCCGTCCCGAGTTGATCGCATACATCAACTTTGGAAGAGACACGAAGTCTTTGACGTAGACTTCGTCGAGACAGTTAATCACAATCTTATGAAGCACGATGTTGATGGCCTTCATCCTCGAGTAGGTAATTTTCTTCTCTGCGTCCATATCTTTAACAAGATCCGAGTAGTACGAAGGTGTGAGACTTTGATAGGAGATAAGCGTCCCCGTTCAACTCCAACAATGTCCGCCAACATATTCACATCTACCACGTAGACTTGATCTCGAACACCGAATGAAATTCTATTCGCATCCAAAAAGCTAAGATTTGAATAGAAATAGGCGGTCGATTGAGCATACCCGTCTCGTAGAGTCGGAAAATGCGAGAAAGTCTCAAGTTGAAGCAATTTCAACTTTTCTCTTAAGTTCACGTTGATGGAGTCCAGAAGTCAAAATCGACACTTCTAGGGTTTATCACCCCCTTTTCAACACACAAATACACTTTCTCCGATCCTTGGATTTAAACAAATCCATCCGATTTCCTTTCACATTCGCTCCGCCACACCCATTCTAGGTTTAAATTCAAGGAACATTTTGTCATCATCGTTCCGTCAATCGATTTTGTCCTCGGCATACGAGGATCACTTTGGAATGTTCTCAAGAGCCTCCATTGCCCTTCCTTTAGAGCAATTCCCAATTCCTCCATTTTCCGCAGAAAAGATACTCATTCCCATAATTTTTGTCCTTAAGGAAGTCATCTATATACTTTAATGAAGTGCGGTGACTTTCAACGCACGATAAAGCTTATAGATAACGAGAGGGTTTTGGACTCTTCATCGGGCCAGCATCCTCGATTATCTCTTCTTCCGATTTGCACCTTGTGGGGCGGGGAGATGCTGAATGACGTGGAGGAGAGCGAATCGGACTTTGTCGCTGACTTGGTAAGTCTTCATCCTCGAAGATCGAAGTGTGTCGGTCCCTTCTCCATTCTCTGGTCCCCGTTTGCGATTCTTGATGATTTCCTCGAAGACGACATCTTCCTTTGTCTATAGGAGGATTCCTTCACTTGCTTTTCCCAAGAAAGATGACCACTTTCTCGACAATGAACAAAGAGTAGAAATGATTTATCGAGGAGAGTGCTTTTTTTAGGGTTTTGAAAATTTGGGGTAGAATAACGTGAATTTATATGTGCCTCGGATTTGAAAAGAGAAGTTTAACTTTTACAAGGAAAGTGTACGAACACTTCTTTTTCAAAATCAATAATCGCCAAAATAACTTCCTCTAAAAAGACAAGTTTTCAAATTTCACACGAATTATATCGAATAAAAGAACGCACCTTTTCGAGATAAGATAAACAAGAATTAGTACCTTTTAGATAGAATAGCAACTTACGGTCTTTTAGCCATGAATGATTGAGTCTCGGGATTTAGAGTCTTAGAGCTGGTGAGTCTCTAGACTTTAACTTCTTCACGCTTCAAAATGTTGAGTCTTGAGCGGATAAAATCGAATTGATTTTTCTCCAAAGGCTTTGTAAATATATCTCTAGTTGGCTCTTTGAATCAACAAATTGAATAGAGATTTCTCCATTTTGAATATGATCTCTAATAAAGTGATGACGAATCTCAATATGCTTTGCTCTTGAATGAAGGATTGGATTTTTGGTGAGATTGATCGCTACCGGTGTTGTCACATCTCGATTTCGTGCATGAGTCTTCAATGCCAAAGTCTTGTAGAAATTGTTTTATCCATAGAATGCATGAACAAACGCCAGCCTTCCAAGAGCTACATACTCGCTTCCGTCGTTGAGAGAGCTACGTTGCTTTGCTTCCTCGAGAACCAAGACACCGTCCCGTTTCCAAGCAATTGACAAGTTCCAGTAAGTGCTCTTTCTATCGACTCTGAACCGGCCAGATCTGTATCCGAGTATCCTAGAAGATTAAAGTCTCCCTCTTTGGATACCAAAGACCGATGCTTCGGATGAAGCAACGTATTTGATAATACGTTTCACGGCAATGAGATGTGATTCTCTAGGATCCGATTGAAACCTAGCGCAGATGCAAACACTCAACAAAATATCGTGTCTAGAAGCGATAAGATAAAGAAGTGAGCCGATCATGCTCCCGTCATGCTTTTGATCTACTTTCTTCCCTTCTTCATCCTTGTCTATCTTCTCGAGAGCATGACATTGGTATGTCGGTCTTCTTGCAATTTTCCAATCCAAATCTTTTGACAAGATCATTAGCATATTTTTCTTGGAAGATAAAAGTTCCTTCCTTCAATTGCTTTATTTGAAGACCGAGAAAGAAAGTTAATTCTCCCATCATACTCATTTCAAATTCGTCCCGCATAGACTTAGAAAATTTCTTGCAAAGACTTTCATTAGAAGATCCAAAAATAATGTCATCAACATATATTTGAACGAGTAAGAAACTTTTGTTTTCCCTTTTTATGAACAGTAGTAGTATCTACTTTACCTTTGACAAATCCGTTCGTAATAAGAACTTACTTAGTCTGTCGTACCAAGCTCGAGGTGCTTGCTTGAGACCATACAGAGCCTTTTTCGCCCAAGACCGAGTCCGGCTTCTTTGGGTCTTCAAATCCGTGCGGTTGTTCCACATAAACTTCCTCTGGATAAATCCATTCAGAAAGCACTTTTGACGTCCATTTGGAATAACCTGAAATTTTTGTAACAAGCAAACGCAAGTAATAGACGAATAGCTTCTAACCTTGCAACCGGTGCGTAAGTCTCGTCATAGTCTATTCCTTCTTCTTGCGTGTATCCCTTGGCCACGAGTCTTGCTTTATTGCGTACGACTTTTCCTTCTTCGTTCATCTTGTTCCCGAATACCCATTTGGCTCCAATAACGCTTTACCTTTCGGTTTAGATGTCAATTCCCGGACATCATTAATATTGAACTGTCTCGAGCTCCTCTTGCATAGCTTCGATCCAGCTTTCATCGATAAAGCTTCTTCTATGCTTTTTGGTTCAATTTCGAGATGAGAGCAAATGAAGACTAGACTCTTCACGCCTTTTTGATCTGGTGCGGATTCCTTCATTGATTTCGCCAATAATGAGATCTTTGGGATGACTCGGATTTGTGTTTCCGCATCGGTTGATTTGCTTGGTTGATGATCTCTTTCTTTATTTGAATCTTCATGAGTATCTTGATGATGGACTTCCGAGTCCGAGATGCTTCTTGAGTTGAAGACTTTGGAAGGTCTAGCGTGAGTTCGATTCTTCATATTGAGTCTGGCTGGATTCATCTTGCGCTGAGTCTTGAATTTGACATTCATTGATTCTTCCACAGACCGGCTTTTCTTGTTATAGACTCGTAGGCTTTGCTTGATGCAGAATATCCAAGGAAGATGCCTTCATCTGATCTTTCTTCAAACTTACCAACTCGATCATTTGCATTTTTCAAAATAAAACATTTGCAACCGAATACATGAAAGTATGAAACAATAGGCTTCTTACCTTTGAACAATTCATAGGGAGTTTTCTCAAGAATAGGTCTTAGAAAGACTCTATTTATAATATAGCATGCAGTTGAAACCGCCAAATTTCAAAATCGTGAAGAAATTTTACTTTCAATTAAAAGTGTTCTAGCCATTTCTTGAAGAGATCTATTCTTTCTTTCCACAACTCCATTTTGCTCGGAGTATACGGAGAGGAAAACATGTGATTAAAACCAGATTTATCACGTAATTTTGTAAAATCTTGATTTTCAAATTCACTTCCATGATCTCTGCTTATACTTGAAATAGCAAATCCTTTTTCATTTTGAACCTTTTTAGCAAACTTCTCAAAGTACGAAAAAGTTTCTGACTTACTTGCAAGAAAATATACCCAGGTAAAGCGAGAGTAATCATCTACAATTACTAGACAATACTTCTTACCTCCAATGCTCGGGTTCTTGTTGGTCCGAAGAGATCCATATGAAGCAACCGTAATACATGATTAGTAGATACATGATTTACTTGCTTAAATGAATTTCTTACCTCGCTTTCCTGAATGCATGGAGTGCATAGGTCGACTTTAGATATGGCAATTTAGGTAGACCTCGAACAAGCCGCTTAGAAGAGATTTTGGCTAATTGCTTCTTGTTGATATGGCCAAGTTTTTCGTGCCATAGAACTGCTTCATCTTGAATTGAGATTAAGCATTGTTCTTCATTTGGCCGTACATCAAGGAGGTAGATGTTTCCATGCCTTCGACCCATAAAAGACCGAGTCGAATCTTTGCTAGTTCCAAACATATGCCTTCTTGAAAGGAGATCTTGTAACCAGTATCACACACCGGCTAATGCGAGTAGATTGTAGTTGAGTCCTTCCACTAGTGAGACATTGCTTATTGTGAGATTTCCAATTTTACAGTCCCGAATCCCACAATACTTCCTTTGCTATTTCCTCCGAAAGAAACTTTTCCACCATTTACTTGAATAAGCTTAATGAAACAATTTGAGTCTCCCCGTCATGTGTCTTGAGCATCCGCCAAGATACCACTTTATCTTCTTTTTTGAGAGACCCGCATTCAAAAGAGAGTCTCAAGCTTTTCTTTGGTACCCAAACTTTCTTGGGTCCTTTGGTGTTAGTAGGATGAGCATTATTAGGCCATACTCTCTTAACAGGCTTCCAAACCATAGGACATTCTTTTTTCAAAATGATCCTGATCAAGTTACACTTAGAACACCTTAAAGCATTTCGACCTACCGACTTTACAAACACTCTTTTGAAATGATTTTTATAAGCCTCTTTTGATGGTCTTTTCTTAATTCTTTCTTTTACTTTTGGAAAATCAATCAAGGGGATTGTTTCCACTGTCATACCTAGACCGGACTTATTAAAGTAAGGTCTTTGACCGAAAGCACTTTTTCAAGCTTTTCGGATCCTATCGAAAACTTCTTTGAAATATTTGATAAGTCCGTTTTTAAGAAAACATTTTCTTTCAAGAGATCATCTTCTTTTTCTTTAAGAGCAGAAACATTTAGATCTAGACTTTTAATTCTTTCTTCTAAAATAATTTCCTTTTGTTTCGAAATGAGTTTTCCTTTTTAAGTTCGGAAATTCTTTTGAGAGAAGTCTTGAGACTGAAACACAAGCTTCATCAATATATTTAGAGACTTTGACAGAATTTTAAAATTACTTACCTCAAATTCACTCGTTCGAGTCCGATCCAGACCGAGTCTCGAGTCCGAATGTGCCATCAAACATATGTTGGCGTATTCATTATCACTCTCTTCACATTCGTATCACCCAGTTTCGCTTTGAGAGCCTTTCGAAACTTCTCGCTTTTCCTCTTTTCTTTTCGAAGAGGACAAATTGGGTCTCGATGTGTCCCTTCTTTTGCATTCGAAGCAAACTACATCTTTGTTTGGTTCCTCATCATCAACAGACTTGTCTGCATTGTCTCTCGAAAACTTTGTTTCCTTGGGATGAACCTTTCCGCTTTTCTATTCAGTTTTCGAATCTTCTTATCATAAGAGCGAGCTCCTCATCATCCATATCATCTTCGAATCTGCATCATCGAATCGTCATTTGATTTTAATGCAATAGATTTCTTACCTCTTGGATCTTCGTCTTCATTAATTCGTTCCACTTCGTAAGACTCAAGAGTTCCAATCAAATCGTCTACGATAATGGCATGATTCTTTGCGTTTCTCTTATTGAAGTCTTTATATGATTCCAATCCTTAGAGAGTCCACGCAGAAGTTTGTTCACCTTCATGGGATCAGAAATTTTTGTCCTTGGTTCTCAAGACCATTGACAATATCTCGTAAAACGACTAAACATGTCGCTTATAGATTCTCCTGGTTTCATTTTGAAGGCTTCATATTGACCAAGAAGAATGTTAATTCCGGTCTCCTTCACTCGATCTCGTCCCTTCATAGGTGATGTGTAATCTATCCCATACTTCTTTTCTTTGTAACACAAGAAGATATTCTATTATATTCAGTTGGAGATAAAGCACAATATAAAGAATAAATTGCTTTAGCATCGAGTGCTTGTCTCTTGTTTATCTCTTCTTGAGACATTCCGTGCTTCAACCAGCTTTCTTTCCTCTTTCGTAGATTGAAGCAAAGAGGAGTGATTCCTCTTTCCACAACGCCCCATTCCGTAGGATCCTTTGATCGAAGGAAAGCTTTCATCTTGTTCTTCCGGATGTTGTAATCCTTTCCATCGAAGTAGGAGGTCTCGGGTATTGCTTTGCCCTTCCATCGGCCCTGCTAGCATACTAGCCATGGATCTTTTACTCAAGTAAAACACTTCAAACAAAGTGAGAACACGGCTCGATACCAATTGATATAGCTAGTATGAGTACCTAAAGGGGGTGAATAGGTATATAAAAATTTCTCGAAGCTTGTACGATATTTAAACAATTAATGATTCAATCGCAAGAGTTAAATATCAATCGAGAGACTGAGTAAGGGAAAGAGAGAATTGAACACTCGCTTTATAGTGGTTCGGCTTGATTCAAGCCTACGTCCACTCTTTCTACACGATGTACCGATTGGCTGGATTCCACTATGATCAAAGAGATGTTACAAAATGTTGATCTTCCTTGATTTCTAGGTGTAGATGATCTACCACACTCACTCAAGGCGTCACCAAGTATATACTCTCTCCGTTTACAATTTCGCTCGAACAGCCTCAAACAACAATCAAGGATCTTCGACTCTGGAATTTTTCTATCAATCACCCTCTTAAAATAACTAGAACGACTTCTTTTATACTCCTTCATGCCATCATAGCCGTTGGCACTTACCAAAGGAATTCCTCCAATCTACCCGTTGACGGAATCAATCAAGAAGATCATCCGAGCTATTTAAGGAATCGATGATAGCCCATCAATCTCGTCGCCCATACAATCGATCTCGGTTTCCATGAATAGAACATTCCAAGATTATTTCGTCGACCAACGGATCTTCAATCGATCTTAGATAAGAATTAAAGAATCCGAAATGATTATCCAACCAAAGAATCTATTCCGAGAATAGGATCGAATCCTCAACCATAAACCTCGGCTTTGGATTTCCTTCGTCACCGGATTAGAAAGACGTCGGGAGAACGCACTTAAGTCTTGAGTCCCGAGTCTTAAGTCTTGGGTCTTGAGTCTTGAGTCTTGAGTCTCGAGAGAACAAAGTCTTCGACTTTAAACCGACGGTCTCCGAACTTCCGCACTTTAGACTAAAGAAACGTTTGTCGCTTCAAAATATTCTCGAAAGATTTCTCCAACAAAGACACCATACAACTTCTTAGCTGATGATTTTGATTGCAGTTCACAGCTGAGTGAACCTTTGACCTTCGTTGATTGCGCCATATTCTCTCTTTTTGCTCTTGGAAATTAAAAAAAGAAAAGAGAGGAAAGGTTAAGGAAACTATGTAGAGAAAGTGTATGTTGTAGTTACTCTGTGCAAATGAGCGGCTAGCACCGGAGCCCATTTATAGAAATGCTTGGGCCATTTGGTCAGTGGATTTTACTGTTCTTGAGTCGCTCGCAGCCAAAACCTTGTTTGGTGCATTAACTATTGTTAGGTGCATCGGTAACGAAGCTGACTTAGAACGAGTGATGATGCCAATGATGACGTCATTCATGACGTCATGTGCAAGGTGGTTTGTCTAATAAAATGATCAAATCGAGGCCGACCTAATTTGTTGTTTTCAGACAGTTGGAACTCAACACCTTAGCCGTGACTTTAATTATTGAATACGCATATTCACATTAAGAGTGTTAGGTCCAAACTTGTTATTAACCTCAACAATCTCCTTCTTATACATCGGGCTGTGTTCAGACGAGGCACTTATGTATTGAAAGGCAGATTCTTTATGGTACAAAGCTGAAAGTGTAATTGTGCTATTATTGAAGTGATTTATGGTTGACGTAAAACCTAGATGAAAAAGAAGAAACGAGGGATCAACTAATACAAAAGTTCTGATAATTCCCGTACTTATCAAGGAAATTTGAATAATCTACCCTTTGCACATTCACATTGAGAGTTGTATCTATAAGAGAAAGTCAATTTCAACTTTGTATTTAGGATTCCTCATGGTACAAAGTTGAAAGTGGAGCACTTGTGCCATAAGTGAAGTCAATTATGGTCGTCGATTCAATCCTTCATCACATCATTCGACAAAGTGAATGTGATGCTCATCGCCTTGTCATCGATGGCTTCTCTAGGGTCCTTCCAGCTTCCGCAATTATTGGCGGTACGTATTTTTTTTTCTTTTTTGGAAATCAATCTCAGTAGCCAATGTCTGTTATTTTAGAGATTCTAAAATAAAACTAGAGTTAGACCAAAAAAATAAAAATGGAAGTGTTTCATTGCCGGTGAATCATATTGTTGTTTTGAGTTTGGTAGCTGGTCAGGAGGTTCATCTTAAACCACTTAACATGAATTTGTTTGAAAGACACGCTTAAGTTGTAATTATTGATCTTCTAAAACACTATTATAAATTTATAGTATTGAAAAATAAAGAGGAGGAGAGGAAGAAGACACGTATTGAAAGAAGATATGTAACAAAACCAGAAAATTTATTGAGAAAGTGACAACAATAATTGGAGGTGAGGTATGGTTATTTGAATCTCTTTAAGATGATTAGTTCCTACTAACGGTATCAAACAGTTTTATGAACTTTACCTCTCAATATACAACATCTCGAATCTATTGGTATCAGCAGTATATGAACAAAACTCTATCGAACACTTCTTGAAACCGGCACACTTTGTGAAAACTTGAAGAGAGGAAATGTTGGTGATTTTTTTGCTTCTTCTCAGAATGAAGATTTTGAAATCTATTTATAGAGTTTTTGAATTCATGTACACAAAAGATACATGAACCATGAAATAAATAGATACAAGAATCTAGGAGATACATGAATTAAATTGATACGAAAATTCAAGAGATGCACGAATCGAGAATTAAGTAGATACACGAAACCAAGAAATATATGAACTCAAGAAATACATGAATTAATGAGATACATCAACGGAAACAACGTATCTTGTTTTGCTCACCTTTGTTGATCTATTAACACACCATAATTACAACAATCCCCCACATTAATGGATCAACAAAGCATTTTGAATCGAGAAATTCTAAATGTGCCTGTAGAAATACACCGCATCAAGATATGTAGCTTTCGCTTTGAACCTCTTTAGTGAAAGCCTATCAGACATACTTAATCAGTCGGTGGACTAGGCCTTGAATTGCCAGTTGTTGGTATAAACCCAAACAATAGACCGTGCACAAAGTATCTCTGAATCAAGATTGGTTGTTGGTTGTGGTCATTCTTTGGACCATGAACCTCTAAGGATTCATGCGTGCTTCAGAAAATCCAGCTTTTAAAGATTTTTATAGAGTTGGCCAACTCCACGCATATAGGTGCTTTCCTATCAAATGTATCCTACCATACCTCACTAGCATGTTGAAATTTAAGTTATAGGAATCATTAAACGCATAACGTACCCTTAAAACACTGTAGGAAGCACTGTTGCATCATAAGAATGTGAGACAATGCTCACACTAGAGTTTCCAAAATTTGTGTTATCCTATTGAACCTAGTCCATTGGAGTTACAATCGCTAAGTTAGGTTTCCACCTTGGAACCTTTTTATTAGGTTAAGGCTTTTAACCTCATTTCCCTCGATGCATAGTTTACCTGCTCTCTTGACAAACCTTTTCTTAATGGTTCCGTAATATTTTCCTTTGACTTCACAAACTCCAAAGAAATTTTTCCATTCGAGAGCAACTGCCTTATGGTATTATGTCTATGACGAATAGGTCTGGACTTGTCGTTGTATATTACCTTTTGCGCCCTTGCAATTGCTACTTGATTGTCACAGTGAATGCATATCAAAGGCACAGGTTTTGGCCACGAGGGAACATCCTCTAAAAATTGCCAAAGCCATTATGCTCCCTTAGCAACTTTATCCAGAGCAACAAATTCTGATTCCATCGAGGAGTGCGCTATCATAGTTTGCTTTGAGGATTTCCACGATACTACAGTAGCTCCTAGCGTGAAGACATATCCGCTAGTTGATTTCGATTCATCGGAATTCGAAATGTAGTTGGCATCACAATAGCTTTCCATAACAACTGGATATTTGCCATATTGTAGAACATAGTCTTTAGTTCTTTGAAAATAGCCCAACACTCTCAAAAGCGCATTTCAACGCTCATGACTAGGATTAGCAACTCAGTTTCTTTACAGAGTGCGTAATGTCCAGTCTAGTGTAGTTTATAATATACATATGATGTTGCCAATTATTTGAGAATACTCTAGCTACCTGGTACCATTTTCAGTATTTTTTTTTTTTTAAAAGTTCGGTGTGGAAGAAAAGGATTACTCACATCTTTAATCCACAATCCTTTAAACCTCTAGATTACATTTTCAATGTAAAGAGATTGTGTTAAACCTAGAACACACATTTGTCATATTCATTTGTTCCATAACCATTTCGAATCATCACGCGGTCAAATTTCTCATGCCATTGTTTAGGAGCTTGTTTAAGTCCATACAATGATTTGATAAGTTTACACACTTTGTGTTCTTGTCTTTTGACCTTGAATCCTTCTGGTTGTTCCATATAAATGTCCTCGTCGAGATCACCGTTCAAGAATGCAGTTTCACATCCATCTGGTTCACTTGCAAATTGTATAGCGATGCTATAACAATCAGCATTCTAACTGATGTTATTCTCGTTGTAGGAGAGTATAAGTATCAAAGTAGTCTAGACCTTCTTTTTGTCTAAACCTTTTGGCAACAAGTTGTGCTTTATACTTATCCATGTAATCATCATCTTTACGCTTCCTTTTGAAGATCCATTTACATCCATTTACATCCAATTGGTTTTTTCTTGATGGAAGATCAACCAAATCCCAAGTGTGAATACTTAGGATTGAATCCATCTCATTGTCAACAACTTCTTTCCAGAAGGAGTATTTGGAGTTGACATTGTCTTTTGAAACATTTGATGCTCACTATCTAACATGTACATTATAAAGTCAGGTTCGAAAGATTTTTCAATCGTGACTTCTTTCTCCTTCGAAGTTTGCCTTTTCCGGCCTGAACTTCATCATTCTCAAATTCTAATTCTCTACATCTCTTCTGAGAAGTTTCACCTTAAATTCCTTGAGCATCCTTTGATTCTAGGATAGTATTAGCATGGATTTTTACATTTCCAAATTTGTGAACCAAAAATCTATATTTACTGCTATTTTGAGCATAACCGATGAATATGCAATCCATCGTTTTCGGACCCAACCGAGTTTGTTTTGGAGGAGGAATCGCCACTTTGGCTAGGCACCCCCACACTTTCAAGAAATTGTAGAATGGTAATCTTCCATTCCATAACTCATATGGAATCTTGTCTTCTTATGGGATACTTTATTAAGAATAAAGTCCGCAGCTAAAATTGCTTCATCCCCCCAAGTTTTGAGGTAAACCCGAACTGAAGAGCATATTGTTAACCATCTTCTTTAGAGTTTCGTTCTTCCGTTCAACAACTCCATTTTGCTACTATTTTGAAAAACAGTTATTTGGAGTGTTATTCCTAAATTAGCACATTACTTGTTTAGGTTGGAAGAACCATATTCTCATCCTTTGTTTGACCATATGCCATTTGGCCTGTACTATTTTGAAAAACAGTTTTGGGTAGGTCAGTCAAGCGACTTGTACCCGCACTGCCATAGATGGTTTCGGCCTAAAGGCTCGTAGCATTTGTTGCCACAATACCAGGCAACAAGGTTTGAACCTTTTCGATCGAAATGACCATATGAACATCTCCAAGAATATTTTGGACATCATTGTTATCAGCCATCTCGAATAAAACCAACAAACGGTGAGAACGTTAATTGTCTTAAGATTGTTGGAAAATAAAGAAGAGGAGGAGAGGAAGAAGACACATATTGGAAGAAGATACATAACATTGTTTGTTGTAACCAGAAAATTTATCGAGAAAGTGACAACAAGAATTGGAGGTGAGATATGGCTATTCGAATCTTCTTGAGACGATTAGTGTCACGCCCCGATCCTCGGGGACGCGCCCATCCTTCTTATACTGGTCTATTTTAAAATGCGATATCCCAAGACTAATTATCGCCGACCCTTTTCCTTTATTACGCATGTGGAAGCAGTTATAAATCCCCAGACAATAAAATAATGGGATAGAAAAGCAGGCCATATTTTTCATATTGAAATTCACAACCACACTTTCATTAACAGCACAATTTATAGTATATTTAGAATACTATTCATCACATACTTGTCTCACACCTATCTACACTAAGACAGGGTTTACAAAAGGGATGGGATCTCAATCCACATTCGGGTTATACTCATGATCCCTCTCTATAATCCTCTTCTTCTTCAAAAGTCTTTCCTCCCTTCAGGTTCCTCCTCCTCAGCTTCTCCTCAGGGTCCTGAAATGGTTATTCAATAACCAATGAGACCACGTCTCAGCGAGTCCTACCCCCTAAGACTCGATTAGTAAACTAATACGCCATACGGTTGCCTAAGTACATCACGAGTCAAAAGACTTACCTTGGCCTCAGTTCCAACCTGTAATTCAAGGTTAAACACAGATATTCAAACAATTCATGACATCCAATCAAGCATTGATCAATCGACTTAGTCGATTACATGTCAGTCGGACCATCTCTAGGTCATTCCCACTCGTATCATGATTCCCAAATGGTGTACTCATTCACCAAATCACATGTGTTTCTCGAGCTTCGTTTTCGCCAATGACATACCGATCACCGACACTGTGCGTTCTTTAAGGCACCGTTTTCACCAATGATATCCTCGATCACCGTTTTCGCCAAGGTGACATCGGCAATAGACAACATCATGAGTTCTTTAAGGCGTCGTTTTCACCAGTGATATTTCCTTAATCACCGAACCACGTTTGTCTATAAGTCATTCACGTGCGTTATTTAAGGCGCCGTTTTTGCCAGTGATACTTCCAATCACCAAACCACATATATCCAATAATATCGTACCTGATTGGTCTCAGCCAATAACATTCTCAGTTAGCTCTCACCGTTCTCTCTACTATATAGCCCATCAATGTACTGGCACTATATATCCATGCTCGGCCATTATCAATCAAATACTCAATAACAAACAATTTAGGACAATTCCTAAAATTCCACAATAAATTCAATTCCACACAACGTAGAGCTCAAATAAATAAATGGTCGGCACCACGACAATCAGCACGAAATTCTGGTCACTGGCCATCCCGATTGAATTTCCGGAAAAATAATTAATTTCAAAAATTAAATAAATAAATATTAAAAGTCCAATTTAGGCTCGTAATGCCTGATTGGAGCCCGAAACGGGTTGGGAAAAATCCTGAGATGCATTCAATAAATAACCGAACCTTTCCACGTGCTAATAACTAGGTCTAACCACCTAACATGCATCATTAAGTCACTAAATTAATTGTTCTAACCTAATCTAACCACCTAATTGCACTTAATTAAATCTAACCAACCCTAAGCATAATTAGCAAACTAATAAAGCATTAGTGAGTAAAACTCACTTGATATGAGCAAAGACTGGATCACCGCAACGGCGACGCGATGGTGGCCGAAAATCGGACTTTCGACAACACCGGCGGGCTTGGACCGGGCCTTGGACTTGGCCCAACAAATCTTAGCCCAAATGAGATTTGTTCTTGCACTGGAATGGGCTTGCTCTTGGACTTGGGCCTAGCTGCGATTGGGCTTCAAGTTGCGGGCTGGACTTCAAGTGATTTGCTGGAAATTGGGCCTTGCTGAATTGGGCTTGCGAAATTCACTTGGGCCTCAATTGAGTTGCAACTTCATGGGCTGCAACATACGGTTTGCTTGACTGACTTTCACGGATTTTCTAGGCCCACTAGAGCTAAGATGGCTAACGACTTGGGCTACTGGACATCTCGAAGATTGCTGTGCCGAGAAGTTTCTTCGCTGGACTAAGCTTCGCTGGGCTGCTGGCCTCGATCGGTGGTGTTGGCAGCTGCTTGGTTGAAGCTGGATTCGTGACTTGCGGGTGTCGAGCTTAGGGAAACGAGGGCGACGCGGATGTTGCTAATGTTAGGGGTAGGCGTGGCTAAGTGGCAGCAAGTCACGGCCACTCGGTCAAAGTAGAAATCTCGGTGGCTCGTTGTTGACCGAAGCAAGTGGAGCCGTTGCTGGCGTGTGCTGGCCGCGTGGATGCTTGGAGCAGCTTTGTGGACGAAGATGGAGTCTTCGCTGGCGCGGCTGTTTGCTCGAGTTGAAGACGCGGACGTGAGGAGCAGCTTCGGTAAGTCTTCAACACTGCTGGAGGAGACACGAAGTAGTGGAGATGGGCGCTGCTTCAGAGGTCAACAAAAGCTAGTTTGTTGACTGCATATGGAGACAAGAAGCAGCATCAATTGCCGCTTGATGCGTGGCCAGCTGCAGCGTTAGACAAGGAGGTCCACGAAAGAGAGAAAGGGGCTTCGGTTTTCTCGATTGAAAGAAAGGAAGATGGAGAGGAAACCGCACGAAGAGAATGAGAAGGGAGAGAGAGGATGGGGGTGGACGGTGGGTGAGAGAATGCAAGGAGATAGAGATGAAAAAGGATGGAGGGCCCCTTGGGCTTGATTTTTCCACAAATATCTCCAAGACTTGGTTTTGGCCATGTATATTCCTCGCCTCCAATGCGCCACACCAACACTTCTCACAACACTTCAAATGGTGCATTTTGGCTAAAAGCGTGAGGGGATTACGAAATTGGATCATCTCCTCTCAATTGGACACTTGAATAATCTCAATTCATCCTCATTTGGCTTCTACAATTTCAATTGGTCATCCATCGATTACCCCGGCATTTTTCCTCATCTTTGAACCCATATTCTATCGCAATTTTGCGACTGAAAACCATCTCCGGCATTTTCCGCATTAAAACAACCTGGCGACGACTTTTTCCCAAAAAGTGTCGGATGTCAGAAAAATCTTCTGAGACTAAGTCGACACTCCTAGAATTTATTGTGACCTAGCCAAAACCTCGATTTTTGAAATCGGACTCGAATTGGCGGTTAATTTTCATTCGACGCATTTTTAGCGTGACCTAGGCTACTGGGTAACTTTCAGATATTTTTAAGTGCAAATGACCCGTGGTCGATTTTCTTTGAACCACTATGAACCCACTCGACTCATTAGCGACTCTTGATTGTCGTGAAAATCTCGAGGATTCAAATACGGACACAGGGTACCAAAACAATAAGAAAATCAGTCTAGTGTCAGCACACTTAGAGAAAACCTAAAGAGAGGAAATGTTGGTGATTTTTTGCTTCTTTTCGGAATGAAGATTTTGAAATGTACGTATATAGTTTTTGAGTTCATGTGTATAAACGATACATGAACTATGAAATAAATAGATACAAGAATTTAGTAGATACATGAATTAGATAGATACAAAAATCCGGGAGATACATGAATTAAGAATTAAGTAGATACACAAATCCAAGAAATACATGAACTCAAGAAATACATGAATTAAAGAGATAAGTGAACAAAAACAAGGTATCTCATTTTGCTTATATTTTATGATCCATTAACCCACCATAATTACAACATGTAGTACATATGGGTGGTGCTATTCGAACCTAGCACTGCCGTATTGTGTCCTATGGATGGCTCCTTTCCTCTCTGGTGGTGGGTACAGCTCAGAGGCCTAGTCCTATATTTTGTCCCTCCAGGAGTAGGTGAAAACCTCAAATTCAAATTGGCCCTTGGGAAACATAGGCCCTGCATGGTAACACTTCTCAAAAGTGTTTATAAACACTTTTTCTGTTTTTTTGTTCCAGGGAACAAAAAAAGAACAGAAACGCGTTTGTTTGCGTTTCTGTTCTTTTTCTGTTTTTTCGTTTCTGGAACAAAATTGAAACAGAAATCAGAAACAACTTTTTGTTGTTTCTCTTCTCCAGAAACACTTCTGGCAAACCGAAAAAGAACAGAAATAAAGAACAAAATTGAAACAAAACGGGAACACTTCCGGTCCCTCGTTCGTGCCCGTGCGAAGCTTTGTTCGTGCTCTCCCCCGACGTCTCCCCTCTCCGGTGCCTCCCACTCGGGCGGACTCTCCGGCGACTCCCCCCTCCGGCGACTCTCCGGCGCCTCCCCACTCCGCTCACTCTCCGGCGCCAACAGGTGGTGCTCCGTCAACCGGCTGAAGCTTCCGAGTCCAGGTAATTGCTGCTGCTCCTCCATCTCCGTTCGAAGAGGGCTTCGGCGACAGCAACCTTCGCCGACCACCGCCGGACGCTCGCTCGAGCCTCAAGCGAGCGTCGCTCGAGCCTCAAGCGAGCGTCGCTCGCCCAGATCTGCCGCAGATCTGGGAGAGCGACGCTCGCTGCAGCTGCTCTGCCGAGCTCGAGCTGCTGTGGTCGCTCGGCAGAGCAGCTCGAGCGAGCGACGCCGACCCCCAAGGGAGCCGTCGCCCTTGGGGGTCGGCGTCGACGAGCCCTGTAAAAGGTTCCCCTTCTCCTTCGGGTCGAGGCCGAGCTTGTCCTTCGCATCTGTAGGCCCCCGCCGCCGTTATTTGGGCCCTCTCTTTCCCTACCCTCGTGCTTCCCCGTCGCCGGCGAGGGACGCCCTTCTGGGAGATGGGTTCGCTTCCGCGGCCGAAGAGGAGGGCGATTTGACGATTCCCGAGGAGAGGCCGGTCAAGTTCATGCTCTGGGTCGTGTTCTGGGCTTCCCTGTCTCTGCCTTGGTTCGCGGCTTCCAAGGACGCGAATGCCATCGTTGATTCCATCAAAGCCTCGGGCTTTGGCGTGAAGGTCGCCAGCAAACTGCGGAGCTCGGGATGGCCGAACGAAGCCGTGGTCTTCGCGCTCGCGACGCTTCCGGTGATTGAGCTCCGAGGGGCTATTCCTGTCGGTTACTGGATGCAACTCAAGCCTTCGCTCCTCACTGTCTTATCTGTTATCGGGTCAGTCTAATTTCATCCATTTTACTTGGTGTACATTACCTCATTCACATGAATGGAATGTCTGATCTTGTTATTGGTGTTTGCACTGGGCGCCGTATTGAATTCCAAAGGCAGCCCCTCTCACTTCATGTAGTCTCGCGCCAACTGCTCGATGAAATGCTGTGGTTAAGATGGATTTTTAAGTAATGAGAATATTTTTTTGATAAATGGGGCTACTTTAATCATTGGTATGTCAAGTTCCTTTATGTTTGTTCTGGATGATATTTGCGCCTCATTGTTGGCTGCTGATGCTTATTATTTTTGCCTTCCAATCAGTTTGTAACATTTTGTGGGAGAGAGATGCATTTCAGCTTTGGAAATGGAAACACCAGCTACAATCTGACATTTTTTTTTCTCTTTGGTCTTACTTATTGTAGGAATATGTTGCCCGTACCATTCATCATACTCTACTTGAAGAAGTTAGCTACTTTTCTTGCTAGGAGGAGCTGATCAGCATCCCGGTTACTTGAGATGCTATTTGAGAGGGCGAAAGAGAAGGCTGGCCCTGTGGAAGAGTTTCAGTGGCTTGGCCTCATGTTGTTTGTGGCTGTGCCTTTTCCTGGAACGGGGCTTGGACCGGAGCTATCATAGCTTCAGTTCTGGATATGCCCTTTTGGTCTGCGGTGACTGCCAATTTTTGCGGTGTTGTCCTCACAGGGCTTCTGGTGAATTTGCTTGTGAACCTTGGACTCAAATATGCCATCGTGACTGGTATAATCCTTTTTTTATTTCCACATTCATGTGGAGCATCCTCCGAAGTCTTAGGAAATCTTTGAGCTCAACAAACTGATGAACACAAACTACTCATTTGATGTTAACGGCATTGAATTCTGTACTCAGTTTTTTGAAGTGGCTGTCTCCCGTTCACTGGTTTTGGTGCAATGTACTGTCACTTTCCTGCTTCAGAAATGCTCATCAGGAATGATTAGATGATTTGAAACTGACTGGAGTAAATGAATCCGTTCTCTACTGGTTTAAAATGGAGATGTCTTTCAGTAAATGCCGTTTGATTAAACTCGAGCAGCAACCCCCAGTTTTGTTGACCTTAGCTAATGTAACTATATTTATTCATCAGTGTCCTTTCTGTTGGATTACATTCAAAAGCGATTTTGCATATGCCCTAGCATCAGTGCCCAAGCCAGCACACTTGTTTTCCATGTCTAGGGTGCAAGCGAAGCAAACCTCAGTGTCGTAATGGGAATTCGTTCTGTATTGGAAAAATTGCACCAGAAGTCCTAAGTTCTTATCATAGGATGCAGTTATATCTAAATGTTTTAATGGGTGCAATTAACTGTGAACTTTTGAAAATTGTAATCATGTCCTGCTACGCCTGTTAGTTGATGTAGTCAATTCCTAAATTTTTATTGAAAAGTGTAGTCAAATCCTAAAATTATTTAAAGAAAACCAATTCGGGGTTGCCACATCAGTAATTTTTGAATAGCACGTTGACCCTTCCTTGTATCCTTATTTAGAGGACTTAAATTGCACCAATCAATAGTTCTGGAACTCAATCGGATTCCTAAAATTGTATTCCTCATTTTACATTATTCCACTTCTCGCAGACAAGCAGGTACTCCTCTAGTTTACTTTTGGATTGGCGGAATTAGGTTCATACCCTCAAGTTGCTTCTACTTTCTTGTAATAAAAATATAGGCCAGAAGTTTGTTGTGACGAGACGACCAATGAGCAATAACTGCGCAGTCTATGCAGAAAAAATTTGGCAAGGGATCACAATATGCAGGAGATTTGTTGACTTTTGTAATATTGTTTTTAAGTATTTACTGTGATGAAGTTGAACAATGAACTATAATGCTTCATTATTGTGATGTCATGTATGGAAGGATTCATGTTGAGATGTACTCTTTTTTTTTTTTTTATATTTCTTATTGTACGAACTTTACTTATATTTCATGAGAATGAGAATTCAATCAAGTTTAAATGTTATAAAAATCAAAAATAAAAAAAGCACTTGAAAAAAATTTGATTCTAACTTTACATTTTAAATTTTCTACCAAGTATGAAAAAATTTACCTTCACTCACCATGAACAAAATAAAATTAATGAGCATTTCATGATAATGATAATTCTCATCTCGTTTAAACTTTATTTAGAAAAAAGCATTTTTTTTTAAAAAATTAAAAACAGAAATTTTGTACAGTTTACCAAACGTGTTTCTGTTCTTTTTCTATTCTAGGAACAAAAATTAACTGCAGATTACTAAACGTGTTTCGTTTTTTTATTTCAAGAACAGTTTTTTTTACACTTACCAAACACGTTCTTTTGTTCAAAAACTGTTTCTGGAACAAACACTTTTTTTCGTTTCTCGTTCCCTAACAAAAAAACAGAAACGTTACCAAACGCAGCCATAGTGATCTTTAGTCCCTTGAGTTCTGGAAGGGCTTGCTAAAGAAGATGTAAAGACTAGCTATCGAGCTTCACCAGACAGAATGTGCAGTGAGCAACATCATTGTGGTATGTCAAAGTGAGCCCGGTGCTCGGTAGGAGTGAGCGGTTCCGAGTTCTTTACAGGTTCCACCTAAAATCTGGAATCTACTATCAGGTACAGGTTCTTTATTTTTTTGAAATCGAGACCTACCTATCGGAACTTAGAACCTAGAACCTACCCTATCATAGGTTTCAGGGTCCAACGGGTTCTTTTTTTCTTTTCTTTTCTTTTTTAGTTAAACAAAACGAAAATGAATGCAATAATAATAAATGAGTTTGTCATTCATCAAAGAGAACACAAAATGAACAAAACTATCGACAAAAGAAAAGGAATTGTCGGCAAGGAATTCAATTAAATAAAAGTAGGGGTGAACAGTTATAAGTTCCGTACATGTTCCATTTGAAACTTGGAATCTACTCGTTGGAATAAGTTCCTTATTTTTTTGGAACCTGAAACCTACCTTGCATATCCTAGAACTTGGAACTTATCCTATTATAGGTTCTAAGGTCTACATAGGTTCCACTTATATTATTATTTGAACGATTACAATTCACTAATCATAACTTATATTTAAATACCCAAAAAAATATGAACATTAATAAAGTAAAAATCTTAGCCATAAAATGGAAACTCGAACTAGTGCTTCCAAATTATACATTCATCATCGAACATCACTGAATATAGAAAGATCGCACGGAGACATGAATCAAGAAAAATATTAAAACTTGTTCCAAATTCTAGGTTATAGATTCTATGTTCCAAGTTATTCCAACTAAGAACCTGGAACCTACCTGTTGAAATAAGTTCCTTATTTTCTGGAACCTAGAATCTACCATGCATACCTTAGAACCTGAAATCTACAAGTTTCTACTGGTCTGGTTCTCAGGTTCTAGGTTTTACCTTGGAACCATGCTCACCCCTAGTGCTTGGTATGCACTATTGTTTCAGACCTTGCCTTGTCCGCGATATGGTTATGGTGAGTACTTGTCTGTGATTGGAGGACCATGTTTGAGTTTGACAGAGTCAACCCTGAGCATGCCAAGAGATGTAAGAGGTTGGATCACGTGTGGGTTCCTACTGATTTCCATGTTGATCCATCCAAGGTAGTTAAGGTTATTCAGCCCATAGATGTGGAGTTTTTCAATGAGGCCAAGTATGAGCCGCTTGTGTTAGGTAATTCATATAAAACTTGATGCGGAAATACATAACAAATCAATAATCTTTGATCTTCATGATTTTCACAAATAGATGAAGACATATCTTTATCCATAGCTTTACCGTAGAACTTGATCCAAAAGAAGAAATCCGATTTCTCTCCCTTAACCCACTAAACCTTAATGTATTCAATTGATGGATGAGAGAATACCAAATTCCTTTAGTTATTGTTGTTCATTGTGGGTGGAGAGAGGACCGGACTCTATTTATACGTTCATTGAAAATGTGCCTTCCATCAAAGCAATATACCATTTCATTTTATTAGAGCTGTACCTTCTCGTAACCAATAATTATTTATAGCATTTTTCTAATTATTAAACCATATAATAAATCACATAATATGGGCCACAATAATTCTTACATTCTCCCACTTGGCTCATATGATGTTCCTTTCATGGTTTAATAAAGACTGTAATGTGCACAATAAGATTATGCTATAAAATTTCATTAAATTGGCAATCACATAATAATCACAGTTAAGTAAAGAAAACTAATGCGAGTCATAGCAGTTATATGTCATTAATCGACATAGTCCTTTCTATGCACTACAACTATAGCACTTTACTTAACATGATCCATAAATGAGAAGTGCAGTAATAGTCCAACTATAATTTTTCTTTAGAAACTATCCTGTTTAACATTCATCTATTTCCATAATGTATACTAAATAGAAAACAAGAAGTATCATAAACACGTAAGTGAGCTCAAAGTGTCAAATACTACAATCACAATACAAACATTAATAACGTCCAATAACGCCCATCTTTTCAACATGCTCATTAAATGTTTTGGGCGGCAGTCCTTTTGTTAAGGGATCTGCTATCATAAGATTGGTTCTGATTTGCTCAATTGACACTCTTTGTTTCTGAACTTCTTCTTTGATAGACAAGTATTTGATCTCCATATGCTTAGCACCTTTAGAATACTTGTCGTTCTTAGAGAAGAAAACTGGTGCAAAGTTATCACAATAAATTTTCAGTGGCTTGGCAATACTGTCGACAACCACAAGCCCTGAAATAAAATTCCACAACCATAATGTCACGCCCCGATCCTCGGGGACGCGCCTATCCTTCTGCTTGGTCGATTATTAAAGTGCGATATCCCAGGACTAAGTATCGCCGACCCTTTCTATTTAATTGTACATGCGGAAGTAGTTTTAAATCCCCAGACAATAAAACAATGTGATAGAAAAGCAGGTCATATTTTTCATATGGAAATTCACAACCACACTTTTATTAACAGCACAACTCATAGTATATTTACAATACTATTCACAGCATACTTGTCTCATACCTATCTACACTAAGACAGGGTTTACAAAAGGGATGGAATCTCAATCCACATCCGGGTTATACTCAAGATCCCTCTCTGGATCATTTTCTTCTTCAAAAGTCTTTCTCCCCTTCAAGTTCCTCCTCCTCAGCTTCTCCTCAGGGTCCTGAAATGGTTATTCAATAACCAATAAGACCACGTCTCAGCGAGTCCTACCTCCTAAGACCCGATTAGTAAACTAATACGCCAAACGGTTGCCTAAGCACAATACGAGTCAGAGGACTTACCTTTGCCTTAGTTCCAACCTGCAATTCAAGGTTAAACACAGATATTCAAACAATTCACGACATCCGATCAAGCATTGATCAATCGACTAAGTCGATTACATGTTAGTCAAACCCTCTCTAGGTCATTTCCACTCATACCACGATTTCCCAGTGGTGTACTCATTCACCAAATCACATTTGTTTCTCGGGCATCGTTTTCGCCAATGACATACCAATCACCGACACCATGCGTTCTTTAAGGCGCCCTTTTCACCGGTGATATCCTCGATCACCGAACCACGTGTCCTCTCTAGGGCGCCGTTTTCGCCAAGGTGACATCGGCAATAGACAACATCGTGAGTTCTTTAAAGCGTCGTTTTCACCAGTGATATTTCCTTAATCACCAAACCACGTTTGTCTATAAGTCATTCACGTGCATTCTTTAAGGCGCCGTTTTCGCCAGTGATACTTCCAATCACCGAACCACGTATGTCCAATAACATCGTACCTGATTGGTCTCAGCCAATAACATTCTCAGTTAGCTCTCACCATTCCCTTTACTTTATAGCCCATCAACGTAACTGGCGCTATATACCCATACTCGGCCATCCATCAATCAAATACTCAATAACAAACAATTTAGGACAAATTCTCAAATTTCACAATTAATTCAATTCCACACAACATAGAGCTCAAATAAATAAACGGGCTACACCACGACAATCAGCACGAAATTCCGGTCACCGGCCATCCCAGTTGAATTTATGGAAAAATAATTAATTAAATAATTAATTTCGAAAATTAAATAAATAAATATTAAAAATCCAATTTATGCCCGTATTGCCTTATTAGAACCCGAAACGGGTCGGGAAAACCCCGAGATGCATTCAATAAATAATAGTACATTTCTACTTGCTAATGACTAAATCTAACAACCTAACATGCATCATTAAGTCACTAATTTAATCATTCTAAACTAATCTAACCACATAATTGCACTTAAATAAATCTAACCAACCCTAAGCATAATTAGCAAACTAATAAAGCATTAGTGAGTAAAACTCACTTGCTAAACGTGAAGATCGAAAACCGCGACGGCCACGCAATGGCGGCCGAACTTGGGCCAACTTGCTTCATGGGCCCAAGATGGGCTAAACTTGCTGGGCTTTGCTGAAATACAAATGATTCTGGGCTTGAAACTAAACTAAACTGGGCTTCAAGATGACATTCACTTGGGCTGGCTTGCCCTCTTCACTAGGCTGAAATTGTAGACTGAAGACTGCTGGACTGGCCCGGTTTGCTAGGCCCGAAAGACTAAAATGCTGTGCTGAAATGGCTGAAGCTTGGGCCAACCGCTGCAGGCTTCTGAGCTTCAAGTGGCACTCAATTCGCTAGCTTCGTGGACGTGGGCCTGCCTTCAACGCAAAATGATGGGCTGCACGCTGGAATTTCTTCGGTCAAATGAGGGCTACCATGAGTGGCGTCGTTGACCAGCATGAGTGGAGGTGGACAGCAAAGCTCAGTGGATTCGTGCCGCGTCGATTGAAGAAGCTGGGCCGTTGACAATAGTTGGGCCGAGGATTGTCGGGAATTCATGAGCTCGCTTTGTGCGAATCACACGGCAAGATGGAGACAGCAAGCTGAGCAGATCGAGGTAGCAACGTTGAAGATTCACTAGAGTTTGGCTTCGCTGGCGCTTGACGATGGAGTGGAGATGCTGGGCTTCTATTGGGCTGTCGGTCAAAGGTGGGTTTCGGTGTGTTACTGTTGACTGGGGAGACAGCGACCGAATGAAAGAAGCAGTGGAGGCTTCGAGCGGTTTGCTGGTCAAGTGGTATTGGTGGGATGGCGTGGTCTTCTATGGGGGCTTCACGGCGTTGGGTTGACCGAGCTTGGAGGAATCAATTCGACGGGGAAGCTGGCGTGGCTGCAGGTCTTCGAAGGAGGGAGCTTTGGTTGATTGGATTCGTGCAGCGAAGGAGCAGACGATCGTGGGTTTTGGCCTTCGGTGGGATGAGCCCAAACTTGCTGGACGTGTGGCAGCTGGCAGTCTACACGAGGGTTCCAATGAAAGATGATTGACTCGGAGGACTCGTGGATTGATGAAGCTAATGACGACACGCGGGCATGTGACCGAAGTTGCTGAAGTTGAAGGAGGACGCCCGGTTGATTCTGGAGTCAACAAACCAGCATGAAGACAAGACTTAGTGGAGCAGCAGTGTGAGATGAGCGCTCGAGTTCGAACGTGGAGGAGAAGGGCAGCAAGAGAGAGAGAAGTTGCAGACGGTCTTCGAAGGAAAGAAAAGAGAGAGACCCACGTGGAGTGAGTTACACCGAGGGAAATGAACAAGAAGCGGCGTCCGTGGAGGCCAGCTAGTCTTGCTCGCTCAAATGGATTGGATCAAAGCTTAAAGTCCACAATTGTTATCCATTGCATTAATAGCTTTGTCCCCTAATACTTTCTAGAGAGATAATCCATAATTAAATTAATTGAAGCCAAAATTACAGCCCTCTTAGGCAAGATTCCGAATTTCACTCAATACTCTCCAACTTCTTCACCGACTCTCCAAATCGGGGTTCGGTTTCACTGAAGGAAAATCCCATACAATTTTCTGCAAGTCCCCAACACCCAAAGGCTCGGCTTGGAAGTCTAACTTTTCTTCAATTTAGCCCATCCGAATTTCCGTAAATTTCCGTGACGTCCAAATCCATTTTCCGTAAAAATCTCGGAATCTTCGAAAAATCTTTCGAAACTGATTTGACATTCCTAAAATATATTGTGACATGACAGAACTTTCAATTTCTGAAATCGGACTCGAATCGACGGTTAATTTCCATTTAATGCGTTTTTAGCGTGACCTAGGCTACTGGGTAGCTTTCAGATATTTTTAAGTGCAAATGACCCGTGGTCGATTTTCTTCGAGCCACTATGAACCCACTCGACTCATTGGCGACTCTCGATTGTCGTGAAAATTCCGAGGATCTAAATACGGACACAGGGTCCCAAAACAATAGGAAAATTAATTTAGTGCCGGTCGACGAGAATTTTCTAATTTAGTGGTGTCACCCACGATTAGCCACACACCTCAGTCGAGCGTCTATCTCTGATTTCGAATCGATTTTATATTGTGCCGTATTGACCTCTAAAGATAAGCACGGTCGAGAAACCGATTCATAGTTGAATTCTCAAGTTTATTTGCCTTAAAATCCTTAATGGCTTCCCCAACAGTATTTCCCCAAGGGGCTTTCAGGCCTGAAAGCCTCTTGGAAATACTGAACCAAACACAACCTAAAATATTGGTGGGTGGATCCTCTTGTAGTCTTGATGATGAACTTCATCAATCCCAATCTTCTTCCTCGGTTGGTGGTGTGTCCTATATGTTGTGGTTCTAATTGTATTCTATCTCGCATTTGCATTCATCCGTTGCCATCTATTCTTATACACTCTGACATCATCCACTATCACTCAAACCAACAATCGCCTCCCGCTGCAACAGCATTGACTGTATTTGCTTTCTCTATAGGTTTGGTAGGTTTATTACGTGTGATTTTTTTTGAAGAAAATTGACAATCAAGATGTTTTGAGATGGAGAGGAAAACAGCCCCGTGAATTTTGGTGTTGCACAGTCGAATAATTATTTCTGTTTCGCTGAACAGATCATTTTACGACACGCATCATCCCTTGAACAATTAATAGAAGTCCAACGAACACACGGAAACTGCAGAGATATTCAACGATCTGTCTGAAGACCATTTTATTACTTTTCCTCGCGAGGACCACGCATAGCACAAGCATATTCCTTTCACTATAGACACATTGTGAAACATGTTCAAACATACATAACATCAAACTCAACAGAGACAGCAAACCAGTGCATATAAATATTAAATCCAGTTGCTTGGTTTCACCTAGGCCTGTGCCTGAGCCTGAGCCTGTTCCATGAGGTGAAGATCCATGTCCTTGCTGACATGGACGCAGAACTGGAGCATCGAGTAGGGCTCAGTCACCTCCTCGCTCAGCTTCTCGTACTCGAGCGTCCAGTGGACGACGCTCCCTCCTCCTTCCTTGGGCGTGGCCTGGACGACAAGGACAAAGTTCTTGTACAGCTTCATCAGGTCGCCTTCGATCACTCTGAACGTCGTCGAGTTCTTCTCGTCATCTATGGCTTCTATCACCTCCTTCGCAACCTTGGTCTCTCCATCTGCGAAGTTCATTGGACGCAATAGGTTTAGTTATCAGACAAAGCCCATTTCATCAGTATTATTTGAATATGTACCATGGGTGTAGCTCCAGGAGACGACGGATCCGGCCTTGCCCCAGTCACCGTCGTGCAGATCGACACCGTGGATCTTATCAGTGGACATGTTCGAGATGTGGTGGGGCCGGCAGCTGAAGACGTCGTGGAACTTGTCGGCCGGAGCCCTGATCTCCAAGTCTATCTCCATCTTCCCGTGGACTGTCATTCTCTCTCTCTCTCTCGCGTGTTAGATCCACAGTGATCAAACTGATACAGTGATAGTATGTGCGCTTTTACCTTGTGATGGAGGGAGTGATACGAATACCTTGAGACGTCGCTTTATATACACAAGTACACATTAATATCTTTGTGCCACATTGACATCTATACTTAATAAATTCAATTATAATCTTTTTTTTTTAAGAACATCATGACTCACGTTAAGCTGGAATAATTGGGCCGGCACCAGTACGTCAATAAAAAAAGTACGATTTGGCAGACTAATAGCAAGCATAAAGATAGTGTCCGGGATCTGATGCTTTTCTAGGAAGTTCCCGTTTATATCTTCGCATGCCTTCACTTTACTGTGAGCAAAGTAATGTCTAGGATTAGTATTGCACGTCTATACAAAAGCATGATTTCTAAAATAAAGTCAGGATTAATTTTTTCAATCGGCCAGTGAAGTTTCGCGACATGGATTTTTCCACGAGTTTAGTACATTTTATCCAATAGACCATAGCATTTTCAACATGATAGCTCAGATTATCTATAGAGACAAATTGTTGAATAATATATCTAGCTTCTGATTTTGACTGGCAGGGGAGATCAAAAGAGAGATATCGTTTTGAATATATCTCAATCGTGGAATGGTCCTCAGTCATTAGATCTCCTCCTTACTTTCTTTTACAAGTAAAAGGATGATAGTGACAATCATTGCTTAAGATTCATTTGGTTATTTTCACGAGAGTTTCACATTCATTTTGAATTATTCAATTTGAGCCATAATTACTTCGCACTAGTGATGATTTGTAAATTCGAGATTGGCGTGTCTATCACTGCGACCCCATTAAGATGCTAGCAAATAAGAAATCTCTTAAGCTGAGATATCTATATACATCACTTAAAAATTTGCTCACGGCATGAAATGGATTTGTGACGGTGTGAAAGACAAGATGAATCTTTTTACCGCTAGATGGATCAACTTCATGCCATATCTTGTCATGCATTAATTAAATTGACATGCGCATCTCTTATCTTGATTAAAAAATTTCTTAGACCAAATCCCACTGGCTTGAAAGTCTCGACGAAAGTGAAGGATAGCTGGTGCATACATATGATGGGAAACAATTGAAACCTAATCCACGTCATTGTCTCACTGGCTAGGCCCATGAGGGATGCATACATACTTATTTTATTTGTCGTATCCAATATAAAATAGTGGAACGAAGAAAAGTGAGAGGAGGACAGGTGGAACTGCACTAGCCGGAACATAAAATCACTTCGAGTATTAATATTAAATATAATAGGATTTGTCCACTAAACTTATTAAGAACGACATGTTCCTATTGGCTGCTTGAAAGATGATTATGCTAAAACGAGGCAACGGGTATAAAACAAATGGCTTTTCGCTCTTTTAGTGGGCATATCAAGGTAGGATCTTGTCATGAATTTGGCAGCCGGGTGAACCAGGAGGGAATTAGCGAAACTTGGAAAGGATCCCGCAAGAGAAAAATGCTCGGGCTACACGCCATTCAGCCTGGTTATATACATGGTTAAGAGTCTCGGCTGTCGGGTAATAAACTAGACCAAATTTGTGACCTCGGTTCAACTCATCCTGAATTCTTATATAATCGATGTTATAAATATAAGTTATGTCTGTCATGTGATCACATAAATGATTTTCCCCCTCGAATGATACAATGTTCTATATGTTTCAAACGCATGGCTAATTTTCAAGAGATTTTGGAATAGTTATTGTGGAACATTTAAAATGAAGCTAAGGCTTTTTTATTTTTTTCGATTAGGAGGATGGCTATGGGGAGAGTATTGATCTTGAATACCAAGTTAAGCAGGAAAAAAAAGGTGAAATACGACAGACAGGCCAAGGTTATCAACTTATCATGCGCTTGGAATTACGAACACTCGCGAGCGAGCGAATTATCGTAAGGAACCTGGCCCACTTGGAAGACGCCTTATCTAAGAAGCAATCAATGCCATCGAATATCAAAGAAAATCCCAGTGGAACTTACCCAACAACTATGCCGAAGAGGGCACGACTACATGAGAATGACAATCATTGCCATGATCTAATTCTGTGGAAAGCCTTAAATATTTATTGGACATGTCAAGTTCAAGCCTCTGTTCCTCAGCCACCCAACACTGGCCACGGCATTTTTTAAAGCTCCTTATTAGTTAATCACATCTCCATCCTTTATAATGTGTCAAATTTTGGAGGAATTAGAGAAAATTGATGTGACATCCTTGAATTAATTCAGGTTGGTATTGTTAGCTGAGAACTGTCTCATACTGAGTTTCAGAATTTTATCTTTTAGTGTACATGTGAACACTTTCCCATGAGATCATTTATTCCAAGAATTCTTCCACCCGAGCATGCTTTACTTTGGAGTTTCAAAGTAAAGAAATTTATTATTGCTACACAGTGATTTGGAGATGTAGGTATATAATAGATCAGGGTCACTCCATTTGGAGCTGGTTTTTGACACCCCTGCGGTGCTCTTTGTCGACAAGGCCTTGCTAGCCATGTAGTTCGAATCCGTGAGGTGAGGATCTTGGGAGAAATGAGGAGGAGAGAGAGGATAATTGGAGACCAAAGGTGTAGGGGATTTGACTTAGATCTGCATTTTTCAAAGATAAAAAACCCTAAACCCAAACTGACCCAAACCGGCAAAAATCCTTTACCTATTACCTGAATTGAATGAAACTCCAACTGAAAAGACCCGAAATTTTGGGTGAGTTTGAGTTTGGTTTCAGTTCGGATTTTGACATCCCTATCAGCTACATAAGTTTAGAGCCTTACTGAGCCCAAAGACTCCCAATTACCGTTGAGCAATTTTACAGAGTTAAACATTTGAAGGATGATTTTTGGGGAGAGGTACGATTTTCTCCGGAAGATATCAAATACCTTCTCAGCGGGTGATTTCAACTCCACTTGAGACTTGACCTTCACCAATTGAGCCATGTTCTCTCCTGCTCTTGAATAAGAACGGCTAAGAAATTGTGTTGAGAAGTGTACGTTTTGGCTAGACTGTACGATTGAGCAGCCACCACCGAAGCCAATATGTAGAAGTGTTTAGGCCTTTGGCTACACGTAGATCTTTGAGACATTAGCGATTTTACTTTTCTCAGATCATGACATGTTATTCGAAAAGGAAAGGGGCTCTTCCATGGTCCCTCGGGAGGTTGTTTCCCGAGTCTTAATATGTCGTCAATGATGCACAATATTCCAATACGAAGTGTTATTACATAAGCACTTCAAACAAGATTCATTTATTATGAATGATATGTTCATCTGTTTTCCCCTACGATCACAAGAAATCCCACTTTAGATTGTAATACATGAGCGTAAAACATCTTCAATGCGCCGTCGCTCAAAGCAAGTTATGGTAATTTGTATTAGCAACAAAATGTGTGTCCTTACAATCGCCGTCATGTTCCTTCTTCCGAGCATTATCTTCTACTTATTTTGATAATCTACCCACGTTCACAAAAAAGGAGGAAGCTTTTGGTAAGCATAAGAGATAATCTATGGAGCAAATTGCCCAATTGCAATAATACATGGAATCAAATTTACAATCGTGTGGTCACCGATGAATCAGATTCTATGTAGTCCTTCCTCGTGAGAAATATGTAAGCGAGAACGTAATTCTATAATGCAAAATAATAATAATAATAATAATAATAATAATAATAATAATAATAATAATAATAATAATAATAATAATAATAATAATAATAATAATAATAATCTTCAATCTTCATGATTTTCACAATAAGAGAGATAAAGACATACATTTATCCATAGCGAAACTTTCAAAATATTTGTCACAGAAAAACCAAAGAGATGAAGAAATCCGATTTCTCTCCCTTAATCCATTTTTCCTTAATGTACTATGTCTGATAGAGGATAGAATACAATGATTTTTTCACGTTGTGAGTGGAGAAATGACCAAACTCTTATTATTACATGCTATCAAGAGATGCTTTCCATCAAGGCGCCTTTTAGTTTATGTGAGAGTAGCACCTCTTTGGAAGAACGGTAACTTTTCAATGAGAATTGTACCATTTCATTAGAGTCATAATTTTTCATAGCCAAATACAATTTAGCATTAAATATTTATTAATGTTGTAAAATATTGCATTGCAAATATATAATAGAGATAGTAGAGAGATTGAGTAGAGAAAATCAGACACTAGAGATCGTAAAGAAAGTCAGAGGAGAGAATTTTATTTCCAATGCATGACTATTATGTTTACAACAAAAACTAAACTCCTATTTATAGGAAAAACAAGAATGCACTTATCATTAATATCAGTGTATCAAATGATACATGTATTGGATAGGGAGATGAACATTCATTGTATATGAAGATATACTTAGAATGTGTGCTACAAATGTACCATAATAAGTACACTCGATAAGATTAATATAATGAATATTCATTCATGTATTTCATAACACTCCCCCTTGAATATTTATTGTATTAATTACGAATGTGCATCGAAGGATACTGTCTCATTAAAAACCTTAAGCCGAAAAAACTCAATGGGACCAAATATTTATTAAACCATCAATTAATAATATCATGTGAGCCACACAATAATTCTTACGAAATAGAGACAAGAACGGAGGTGTTTGGTGTCGCGACCTCTTTTTTTCGGCGCTCGCAATCGGGTACGCGAGCCTAAGGAGGCTAATGGCTCGGCTGAAATTAATTATGCCCGAACTCTCCCAAGTCCACCAATTCACGACTTAATAGTTTAAGTTTTTTAACCTGTAAATCAATTTTTAAAACGGAGTCGCCACTAATCGATTTGGGGTGGGTTGATTAGAAACCCAAGTAAAGTATCGGGAGAAATACTCACTCCTGCGCAACCAGAGAAATTAGGATCGGGGACTTGATTACACTAGTTAATCACTAATGCCCTTTCGGTACCTAATCTTGTTTAAACCCCGAGGTTTATTGGATGTTCGGGGATTTTCCATGCATTTTTGGGAGGAAAACTATTTTTTGAGTCATTTTCTAATTTTTTGGACACAAAAGGGATTTTTTGGGATTTTTTTTTGAAAAATACAAGTCTTTTGGGCTTTTTCATGAATTTTTGGTTTTTTTTTTTATTTTTGACATTTTTTGGAAAATATGAAATATTTTTTATTTTTTTTATTTTTTAGAAAATAAAATATATATATATATATTTTAATATTTTCGGAAAATAAATTATTTTTTTATTTTTCTCGATTTTTTAGAAAATAAAACATTTTTTAACTTTTTTTAAATATTTTTTGAAAATAAAACATTTTTTGATTTTTTTGAAATAAATTATTTATTATTTATTATTTATTTAAAATTTAAAAAAATGACCCAGGTCGGGTCCGTGGGTTGGGCACGCCCGGCCCGGCCCGACGACTTGACCCGACCCGACAGCCGCTCCGTGACCCGACTCCCCACGAAACCCTACCCGGTCCGACCCGAATCTCGACCGGCCTTCCGCCGCTCCCCGCAATTTGCGGAATCCTACCCGGTTCCCGATCGGGTCCGACCCGACAACCCGGGGTCGCGACCTGAAAAATCGGGAACCCCAGGTTTCCGAATCGCAGCGCCGAGGGGGTAGGAGACCGAGGCGCAGCGGCGGCGGAGATGGCGGTAGCGATGATTGGGCTATGGAGGGGGAGACTGCGACGGCGACGATGACGGCACGATACCTGTTCGTGGCAACGACGCAACGGGGGCGGCAATGACGGCGAGACCCACGCGAATCCCTTCCTCTCCAACTTCTCTCTCTCCCTTTCCCCTTCCGGTGAGGCTCGGATCTGAGGCCGCGAGCCCTCGGCCCCCCTGAAGTCTCTCAGTGGGGTGTCCAAGGGCTGCGACTCGATCCGGCTCCCTCTCTCTCTCTGTGATCTCCGTCCGTGTTCTTCGTCGGGGATGGAGGGCCTATTTATAGGCGCGGAAGCGGCCGGTCGGCGAGGCTTCGACCCGCCGGTTGGACCACCGTCCCATCTGCCATCATCGCCTCCTCCGGTCACGTCCCGTCGACGCCCCTGCTCCTCTGCTCCGCACACAATCGTCTCTGCTCAAGCTTCTCCGGCGTTGCGCTTGCCCACGCGTGCTCCTCAGTGACGCGAGGAAGAAGACGACGCGGAGGGGGCTGGGCTTGGGGCGACGATGGGCCGAAGGCCCACGCGGGGAGGGGGCTGCCTTTTCCGCTTTTCTTTTGTGTTTTTCTTGTTTTTATTGTTTTTTTGGTTTTTCTTTGTTATTTGCTTATTATTTCGAAAAAGACAAAATAAATAAAAAATTAATTAATAAAATAAACATAATAAAAATTGAGGTGTCAACAGCTGCCCCTCTTTGAAGGTGAGCTCGCAGAGGTTGCATTCAAAGACAAACTGATGCCTCAATTTTATCTATGCATGCGTAGCAGATTATATTTTATTTGGGGCCTATTATTTTATGCGGAAAAAGAGTAATATAACTTTACATATACTAAGACAGATAAGAAGATACATGTAGTTACTTACCGGGAGTGAGTGCGATAGGGTGTAAACCCCGAGTTTGGCAAGTATCAATGTGTCATCTTTCCTGGTGATACGATTGTTAAAACAATCAATGATTTATCTAGGACCCAAACCTTTCTTCGGTCGCCTTGACGGGGTATTGCTCCTCTAGGACCCGAACCATTCTTCGGTCGCCTGTTAAAACAATCAATGATTTGTCTAGGACCCGAACCTTTCTTCGGTCGTCTTGAAACAATCAATGATTTGTCTAGGACCCGAACCTTTCTTCGGTCGCCTGTTGGAGTAACCAGGGGTTTGTCTCGGGCCCGAACCATTCTTCGGTCACCTGTTAAAACAATCAATGATTTGTCTAGAACCTGAACCTTTCTTCAGTCGCCTTGACGGGGTATTGTTCCTCTAGGACCCGAACCATTCTTCGGTCGCCTGTTGGAGTAACTAGGGGTTTGTCTCGGGCCCGAACCATTCTTCGGTCGCCTGTTAAAACAATCGATGCTTTGTTTAGGACCCGAACCTTTCTTCGGTCGCCTTGACGGGAGATGCGCCGACCTTTCTCAGGGAATCTGCTTGTTGGGAGATAGTACTTGGATGATCACAAGTACAAACTCTTGGAGGATACTTGGATGATCACAAGCATCGAAAGGGTACCTAGACGATCACATGTACAAACTCTTTGGAGATACCTGGATAATCACAAGTATCGAAGAGGTACCTGGACGATCACAAGTACAAACTCCTTGGAGATACCTGGATGATCACAAGTATCGAAGGGGGTACCTGGATGATCACAGGTACACACTCTTTGGGGATACTTGGATGATCACAAGTATCGAAGGGGTACTTGATAATTGAAAATATTGAGAACATACCTTGGATATTTGTGAAGGTGTCCCACCTCCTAGCAATTGGGAAATATCAAGGGCGTACGTGGGATATTTGTGAAGGTCTCTCACCTCTTGGTAGTGGGAATATCGATGAAGGATCTTGCATATTCGTGAAGGTCTCTCACCTCCTGGTAATTGGAATATCGAGGATGTACCTTGGATATTCGTGAAGGTCTCTCACCTCCTGATAGTTTGGGAATATCGAGGACGTGCCTCGCATATTCATGAAGGTCTCTCACCTCCTGGTAATTGGGAATATCGAGGACGTGCCTCGCATATTCATGAAGGTCCCGCACCTCCTGGTAATTGGGAATATCGAGAACGTGCCTCGCGTATTCATGAAGGTCTCTCACCTCCTGGTAATTGGGAATATCGAGGACGTACCTGGGATATTCATGAAGGTCTCTCACCTCCTGGTAATTGGGAATATCGAGGACGTGCCTCGCATATTCATGAAGGTCTCTCACCTCCTGGTGATTGGGAATATCGAGGACGTGCCTCGCATATTCATGAAGGTCTCTCACCTCCTGGTAATTAGGAATATCGAGGACGTACCTGGGATATTCATGAAGGTCTCTCACCTCCTGGTAATTGGGAATATCGAGGACGTACCTGAGATATTCGTGAAGGTCTCTTACCTCCTAGTAATTGGGAATATCGAGGACGTACCTGAGATATTCGTGAAGGTCTCTCACCTCCTGGTAGTTGGGAATATCGAGGATGTGTCTTGCATATTCATGAAGGTCTCTCACCTCCTGGTAATGAGAATTTGAATGAAGCACAAGGCTTACCTGGATGGCTACAGGCACTCAAAAGGGCTGGAACACCTGGATAGCCACAGGTGTACAAAAAGCACTTTGGAATACTTGGATGAACACATGTATTTAATGATATGATCTGGGACCACTCAGGCTGGTCCAAGTGCTAGAAAGCATACTTGGACGGCGGTGCCAAGCAAAGCAATGGAATGCTTGAACAGCTGCTATATTATTTGGGGACAACTTGGACGGGCCGAGTGTCATGAAAAGGAAGTACCTGGACAACGGTGGGTACTTGATGATATGGGGATACCTAAACAGTAGTAGGTATTCACGGTAAAGGGATACTTGGTCAGCCGCAAGTATCAATACTCTGGAGACAACTTGAACAGGTCGAGTGTCAGGAAAAAGGGGGTATCCGAACGGTGACCGGTACTCAAAGACAATGGGAATACCTAGACAGCAATAAGCACCCAAACTCAAGGGACGACTCAAATAGGTTGAGTGTCAATACGAGAGTACCTAGACAGTGGTAGGTACCTTAAGAAAATGTGGATAGGGATATGCTTACCTGTCAATATCTCTGATCTCTGAGAGTATGTTTGCTATTTGCACAATATGCACACATGATTGTATACACTGTAAATTCATAAATTTAAATGTGATATATGCATGATAATCTTGTCAGCTTTGTATCATTCGAATTCCACTGGGGAAGATTTTGAAAGACAACATTTATTCGGAATGTATATGTCTTGAGCATACCAGATGAGGGACTTTCAGTATAAAAGGACTTTCCACTCTCTCTCATGGAAAAGGCTATCCTGACCATTGATGCAGGATTTATAAGGATCACACTTCTTACTGTCATCATGTCAGCAGGGGTCTGAGTATTCTCGTAAGTGGTACGACTTTACCAATATGAGAGGTCTTTGTTGAAATTGTGATGAAGACTTGGTCAATAGTTCATCAAATGGGACCGTTGAGGTCAAGGCTTATGAACGAAGTGCTGCACGATCATCTCCAGGTTTACAAGTCAAGAACCCTGCGAAAAGAGATAGAGTAATCTTGCTCGTACTTCTTCGAGCGATGCTTATAAACATATGAAATCCTACGTTAATTAAAGTGCCCCTAGTCTGAAGAGACTTTTACAATGGGATGCAATGTTGGCTTGACTCATGTGTAAAAGGGCGAGAGCTGGTGATTGCCTTAGCATTTGTCACCGGTCTTTCTTCTCACTGTTAGATGGAGGCTCTATCAATTGAACCACAACAATAACTTTTTCTTAGCTGTATTTTTGACTGAAGGGCATTGGCCTTGCTTTTACCAGGCACACTGCTTTTTCATGCTCCTATTTTTTATTCAAGTTCTTCATTTATGGGCATTGACCTTGCTTTTACCAGGTACACTGCTTTTTTATGCCCCTATTTTTTTTGTTGTCGGAGAAGGAACCGGCCTAGGCAAGTTCAATCAAAGCACCATTATTAGACTCTTGAGTCTTCATCTTCAATAGGCGCTCTGGGCCATGGCAGTAACTTCTATTTTGCCTCCATGTGATGGTGAAATTACAGACTCAATTGGGTTGTACAATGAATACAAGTGCATAGAGAAAGAATTGCTCTTCGTCATTCTATGGCACTTAAATTAACGTGATTGTTCATATACAATAAGGACACCCAAAGATTGATGCAAATGGGAGCAAGAAAATTTCTATCTCTCTTCTTACTTTGTGATGCTGCTTCGCCTCCGATTTGCCCCAGTGTGGGGTGGTTCTTGATGGGGGTATAGGAGAAACTTCACCAGTGTAAGGAGCTCAAAGGGGTGAGCAATGAAATGCCTCTCACTGTTTTGGTTATCGTACCATTCGCGAGAGAACTCTTTACCCTGCAGTCATGGAATCTTCTGCACTCATCTCACAAGTGTATAGATGAGGGGATTGTGTGTAGGATATGGCTTGCCTTTCATCATTCTGACGCGCCTCATCTAGCATGCTCAATCAATCTTGTATTCTTCACTTAGCTGTCTATTCTAATAATCCTCAGTGGAATCAGTGACTTAGACAGACAAAATCATCATGCAAAAATCCATTTGGAAAATGCATGCAACATTTTAAACATAAGAGAGTTTGTACTCTCAAAACAAATGAATGGTTTTTACTAAAGAAACCTTATTAACAGCTTTAGGGATGTTTATTTGGTGGAATTGTATTTACAAATGTATTGAATTTTGAACATTAGAAAAGTTATTCACAAATGGCTATTCACAAATGGATGTCGATGAATTGTCCTTATTAAGTAGGGAAATGACACATGAAGGATCAGCCGGGGTTAGGGATCTGATCATTGATTTGACGGGCCTTTCCGCTTTTGCCCCTGCAGAAGAGAAGATGAAAATAGATCAATCAATAAGGCCAAAATAAAAGGTGAATTGAGGCCTGAAGGATCTCGATCATTTGCTTTGGCAATACTTGAGACGCCATTTTCCTTGGGAGAGTTTGTCATGCCTCTCATTGATTTGTTATCCTTGCTTTTGACAGTCAGGTGATCCTGGAGTACAAGGAGGACATGAAGTCTTGTGTCTTCCACTTTGTCAGGTCAATTATTCTCCTTAATTGGTTTATGGATGGCACGTTCTTTTACACGAAGTCAGGTGAATTCGATGCGAGTCTTTTTTCATGTACCAACTTGGCCAATATTGATTTGCCAAACCTAACCATCAAGTTTGGTTCTTGAATCCCAATGCTTCCTGTCAATAGGGAAAATATGTCAAAAGTGAGTTCAGATACTGGGAGGAGTATTGGAAACGATACCAAATTACTCTTCTCCAAAGTCTTAGATATTTGAATGTCGATGACAACCTTTTCGTCTTGGCATAGTTTGACATTTCTTTTGATTGGCCTTCCTCACTTATGACCATGTATGCATGATTACTGGTTGTTGATTCATCTTCAACGCATTCCTTCTGTGGAATTTCTCCTTCTGTCTTTAACTATAGCATCATTGGGCAAAAGTCATGTACCTCAAGCTTTTATGGAATCTGAGATGGACAATCAAAACCTCAAATTCTCTGATGGCAATTACTTCTTGCGAGAATATGCGTCTGGAGTGAAGTTTCTAAATTCCAAAGTCATCGTCCAGGGTGTGGGGCTATAGATCACCTTGACTGTCTAGATTTTCTTCCTGTTGACAGTAATCACTTAAAAGGAAGAGGAGGAACTCCTTCCTTATGCTGAAGTTGATATTGTAACACCTAGCCGTTTGGGCGCGTCGTGCGACAAGATAGTCCTTTGGCTTAGGATGGAGTCAAGGGGGAGTGAGGCATGTCATGGATGCTTCGATCTCAACTCTATGCCTATACCTATTATGTTTCATCTTTTGTATCCTGTAAATAGAAGAGAGAAGACATCATTTCCAAATTATATTTAGAGGATAAGACTTACCCTCTTTTGGTGTAGGATGATTCTTTCTATTTGCCCATGTTTTCTTGGCAGGGTGTCTTGGAATTTGGTGAGTTCGCCTGATGCGCTTGCTTCAAATGCCCCATGTCACATTAAGTCAAAAGGGATGGGAATGATCTTCTGAAACATGAAGTGAATGAGTCAGAAAGACAAACATGATTAAATTTATCATTTTGTTTTAACAAAAACTTTTGGGTGATGAAATATTTTTTATTTTCAAAATACGTCTTTGGGGGAGAAAAAGCATGAGGAAGCCCAAACCCTCAGTATTCTCCTTGGACGATATTTTCTTTTCATGGTTGGATAACATCACCGGGCTGGTTTGGAGTACTGCCTCATGCTCTCAAAATATTATAACTACACAATAGAGTACTTGGAATGGAAAATACAACAATAGCACACTAGGCAAAATAAGAAACATGAAATTATAAAGATGAGTAAAACCCATGAAAACTCCTGTGCAAAGGAGTGCTTTGATAGTGTCGGTCTTGAAGTTAAGCGTCTTTGAATTCCTCGCATTCAATGGAGTCGAAGTATTCGCATGCGAGGACTACCTCGTTGAAGTTGTGGAAGTGTAACCCCTGTAGCCAACAACGACGCTTGTAGGACAAAACTCCTATGAACTGCTTTGCCAATTCTTCTTCGGCCAATTCAGGGTAGATTTGCATCATGAAAGCCTTCCACCTCCCTGCGTATGCTCGGAAATTCTCCATTGGTTTTCTTGTGAAGTGAGCCCAGCTCTCACAAGGCAGTTCAGTTCCGATCTGGCTTTGGTACTGATGCAAGAATGTGGAAGTCAGCTCATTCCAATCCTTTAGAAGATAAACATTTGTTGTGATAAACCATTGCAATGCAGACCCCGTAAGAGTTTCTTGGAATGCCTGAGTTGTGAACGACATCGGGCCATAGTACCGACTCATTTCTGCATGGAGATACTGCAAGTGGGCCACAGGACAAGTTGTGCCATTATACTTGCAGAGATCGGGTATCCACATTTCTATGGGGGTCATGATCCTACGAGGGCAAGACGAGCTAGGTATGTCTTGGCTAGGCTGCTGGTTTTCCCACTTTGCATATCTCGTTGTAGTGGTGAATTTTTATGTTTCGGGAAATTGGATTCGCGAGATTACCCCATTGCTTTCTTCTTGGTCAAAATTTCTGAATGAGGATGAAGTATTGAAGCTATCCTCATGGTCAGAGGATGAGCTTAGTACTTCGTTAGGATCGTAGCGGATAAAGACATACGCTTCCTCTTCTGATGGACCTTCATCCCCGGATGAGAGTATGAAACAGTTATATGATGAATCGTCAGTTTCATTGTCAAAATAACGCTGGAAATCCTTGGGATTGTATTATAGGGCTGGGAGGTCTTCAGAGTTGTACTCTAGATGGTGGCTTTCAAAGCTGTATTCTTGGGAATGCTCGAAGCTTTGGTGCGGCTCTTCGATGATGCGGAATTGATTTGCTTAGGCTTTCTTTTCTTGGCCCCTGGACCAGACCTCTTGAGTATTGCCCTGCGTTTTGCCAGCTCGATTCTGTCAAGGGAAGTGAGAGATATTAGAGTTTCACTCTCTGATTCACTTTCTAGGTTGATGGGGATTGGTATTCTTTGGACCCTAACTCTTGGAGTAAGCTTGAGGAGTTGTCCAGTCGTGCCCCGCTCTTGAACAGGCCCTGAGTCTATAATTTTGTACAAAGGCTCCTTGCCTTTCCTAGTGGGAAATTTTCCAGTGACAGGATGTTGCTCAGTCGCCCACTTATTATGCAAGGCTTCATTGACATGCTCCTCTCTTATCTTAGCGACTAATGGCTCCTCGTGCTCCGCGATCATCGGCTCTTCATAGGGCAAAGTGATGTCAGGGGTGATGTCAACATTATACTCTTGGTAAAAAACATGAATTAGTTCCCTCCAGGCTTTAAGGGGACTAATCTTCCTAACAATGTACCATCGCAAGGCAGGGCTAGTCAAGTTCGATTGGTACGATTGAATCATCCTTCGGACCAGGTAGGCCTGCAAGTAGGTCTCTGGGCGGGAGGTATCAGCATACCTTTCGCATTTAGGTACTTTGAGCTTTTCAGGGATTTCAATGCCGGCATAATTGGAAAGGTCCATGGGATTCTGCCCCTACAGCTGGTTTAACTTTTTTATGATCCTTTCAAACTGTCCATAGTACTGGTTATTTTCTGATGAATATGCGGGTGTCATGATGGTGTTTAAGGCAACTACAGAGTTGGGTTCGACTTGAGTGGATTCCATTTGTCTTGAGAGTTGTTGAAGGACAATGGACATTTGTCCTACACCGTATTCAATGTTAATAAGGCGATTTTGTACATCATTCTGATCGTGCCCTAGCGCATGAGGCCATTCACGAGCTATTGGTGGCCGGCGATTCATAATTACCTGCCGTTTGCGAAAATAATAAATGAGTATGAAAGTAAACAAAAATTGACCCATGGCAATGGTCTAACTGCTTTTTTATTCATCAAAAGAGGATTTCATAGACCGCAGACTTCTGACATCTAGAACTTGAAATTGAAATGACAGAATAAAATACTGGATATTAAATAAAAGTCCCTAAACAATGGGACAAAACTTTCACAATATTAACACTAAGGGAGACACAACTGCTAATTTATATGCAATAGGGAGCCTTGTTCTTGCAAAGGCTGCTTGCTTTCTTGGACTGGCTCTGAGATGAGTATCTGGCCTATTCCTATATCATCTGCATAAGCCCTGCTTGCTCGTGCGGGCTGCTCTCTCTGATTGAGCGAGGACCAATGGCTTCCACCTTGTCGGGATGTGATGATTGTGGATGTAGGCCGCGAGAGCGTGGTGGGCTTTTTCTTCTCCCAAAAGCCTTTCAGGTACCACGATCCTTTTGCGATGGAACTTGTCCCAAGTTTCTTCAACGATAGAAATTTCGACCGCATAGTCACGGCTTGTGTGGAAAAGAACTGGAGGAATTTTCCTCTTGGAAGGCTGTGGAATTTCTTGAAGGGCTCCAAATTGTCGTGCCACCCGATATGGGTAATAGGGAACAACGCCGGTGTAGCCGAGCAGCGGAATTGGGTGGGTGCGTTTGTAAGCAAAGTGGGCCATATTTTCATGAAACCAGCCAGCACACCATTGGAATGCCTCAGGAGTTGGGTTTCTTAGGAAGTCAACCCAATTTAAACAGCTTTGATTGGGAATATATGGTCCTAAAACCATAAATTTTTGTAATGGATTTTCGAAAGCATTTGTTTCAGACGATCGCATGAAGTCTCGGAATTCGCTTAGGTGAGAAAAGAACTAGACTTGTAAAATTTCAGGAGAGACCCGCATGATTTTCTCCGTGTTGTCTTTAAAACGATTAAAGGACAAGAATTTTTCAGTTAAAATCATGTTGACATAATTTCCCCCTCGAGATCTCGATCAACTATCCATGCCATCTTAGGACTTATGGCATTTCTTTGATGAGGGAAAATGATGAGTCCGAAAAAGACCAGGAGGAAAATCTCGTTTTTTTGGGTCATATGCTGATTTTGAAAACAAGCATTCATAAATTCAAATGGGCAGGTATTATGGTTGTTTTCAAGAATTTGTGTCATAATATGGACTTCAGTTCATAAAAGTCGCACCAACCCACGCAATGGGATGATGCCTATTGATGGCCTGACAAGCTTTTTCTCAAGAGGCATTCCAATGATGATGCTGTATTCCTCGAGGGTTGGAGTTAGCTCAAACCTACCAAACATAAAAGTAAGTGTCCTCGGGCACCAGAAATGTGACATGGCTTGTATGACTTCGGGACGAACAGTGATTTGAATTAACGATAGGAGATGACCGATTTTGGTCTTCACATGCTCTTGGGCAAACTGATCCAAATGACCCCACCATCTGAAGAGTTCTGCTTTGGGAGCAGGAATGAACTGGATATTGTCTTTCCCCATCGCATATAAACTGGGACTTGAAAAGCTTATCCTAAATTGCCATGGGCCAAATAAAAAGACTGAGTAAAAGTAAAGAAATCACTTCGCTTTTAAATAAAATGACAAGCACAAAGACATGCGCATGGGACGTGCGGCTCGATTTCTAACTTAGAAGGCTTGATGAGATTAAAAAGATATCCGACCATCGCAGTCTCGCGTTAGCAGCATACCCCATTAACCTCGGCTAAGAAATTCGGGGAAAAGAAAGGCGACCTCTACATCGCAGTCTCGCGTTCGAGGTCGTATCTTTCTTAACACCATCCTAAAAATCCTATGGCGGCCCAGGTCCCGCGGCCGGGTTGTGTGTGCCATGTGTAGTGTTTAAAACAGTAAAGCATGCACAAGAGTTTATAATCACAAGATAATCTATTTTAAGCAAAATTAAAATAAATTTCCAAGCTACTAACCTGCATAAAAAAAAAAACAAGTCAGTAAAGAATTTAAACAAAACAAAAATGGCCTAAGTCCTCAAATTGTCCCCAGCGGAGTCGCCAAGCTGTCGCGACCTCTTTTTTTTCGGTGCTCGCAATCGGGTACGCGAGCCTAAGGAGGCTAATGGCTCGGCTGAAATTAATTATGCCCGGACTCTCCCAAGTCCACAAATTCATGACTTAATGGTTCAAGTTTTTTAACCTGTAAATCAATTTTTAAAACGGAGTCGCCACTAATCGATTTTGGGTGGGTTGATTAGAAACCCAAGTGAAGTATCGGGAGAAATACTCACTCCTGCGCAACTAGAGAAATTAGGACCGGGGACTTGATTACACTAGTTAATCACTAATGCCCTTTCGGTACATAATCTTGTTTAAACTCGAGGTTTTTTGGATGTTCGGGGATTTTCCAAGCATTTTTGGGAGGAAAAATATTTTTTGAGTCATTTTCTAATTTTTTTTTTTGGGATTTTTTTTTTTTGAAAAATACAAGTCTTTTGGGCTTTTCATGAATTTTTGGTTTTTTTTGGATTTTTGACATTTTTTGGAAAATATGAAATATTTTTTATTTTTTTATTTTTTAGAAAATAAAAAATATATTTTTTTTAATATTTTCGGAAAATAAATTATTTTTTTATTTTCTCGATTTTTTAGAAAATAAAACATTTTTTTAACTTTTTTTAAATATTTTTTGAAAATAAAACATTTTTTGATTTTTTTTTATTTTTTGAAATAAAATATTTATTATTTATTATTTATTTAAAATATTATTTTCCACTTTTTTTTCTCTTTTCAAAACAACGCCGTGGCCGAGCGTTTGGGCACGCCCGGCCCGACCGACGACCTGACCCGACAAACCACTCCGTGACCCAACTCCCCCACGAAACCCTACCCGGGTCCGACTCGAATCTCGACCCGGCCTTCCGCTACCTCCGCAATTTGTGAAATCCCTACCCGGTTCCCGATTCGGGTCCGACCCGACAACCCGGGGTCGCGACCCGGAAAATCGGGAACCCCAGGGTTTCCGAATCGCAGCGCCGAGGGGGGAGGAGACCGAGGCGCAGCGGCGACAACGGCGGCGACGGCGATGGCGGTAGCGATGATTGGGCTATGGAGGGGGAGACTGCGACAACGACGATGACGGCACGATACCTGTTCGTGGCAACGGCGCGACGGGGGCGGCAACGACGGCGAGACCCACGCGAATCCCTTCCTCTCCAACTTCTCTCTATCCCTTTCCCCTTCCGGCGAGGCCGGGATGCGGGCCGGGATGCGAGGCCGCGAGCCCTCGGCCCCCCGAAGTCTCTCGGTGGGGTGTCCAAGAGGCTGCGACTCGATCCGGCTCCCTCTCTCTCGTGATCTCCGTCCGTGTTCTTTGTCGGGGATGGAGAGCCTATTTATAGGCGCGGAAGTGGCCGGTCGGCGAGGCTTCGACCCACCGGTTGGACCGCCGTCCCATCCGCCATCATCGCCTCCTCCGGTCACGTCCCGTCGACGCCCCTGCTCCTCTGCTCCGCACGCAACCATCTCTGCTCAAGCTTCTCCGGCGTTGCGCTTGCCCGCGCGTGCTCCTCAGTGACGCGAGGAAGAAGACGACGCGGATGGGGCCAGGCTTGAGGTGACGATGGGCCGAAGGCCCACGCGGGGAGGGGGGTTGCCTTTCCGCTTTTCTTTTGTTTTTTTCTTGTTTTTATTGTTTTTTCGGTTTTTTTTTTTTTATTTGCTTATTATTTCAAAAAGACAAAATAAATAAAAAATTAATTAATAAAATAAACATAATAAAAATTGAGGTGTCAACATTTGGTCATGGATCAATTAACGAAAGTTGACATGTCAAGAGAAGCTATAGAATAAGATGATCGCTATTGATAATGAGGTGCGCTTGTGTGTCTGTCGCAAATTGGTGAGAGCATCTCTCTGCTTTTTGCCTTAAGTACTTGATTAAGCGAGTCATGGTATCCCAATAATTCTGATCTATGATCCTATCCCAAACAGAAAAATTTGCCTGAACATTGATTAACTACAATACCTTATATACATACATATATATAAGGCCGTATATATACCGATAAAATGCATCCATAGATCACTGTACATAAGGGCAAAAAAAGACATAGACCCTAGCTTCTTCCTTTTTCATTTTTTTCTTCCCTTTTCTTTTCATGCTACAGAATCCATATGAACATCCATGTCTTTGGTGACGGTGGTAAACACATCCATGTACTTATCAGTGCGGGGAAAAGTACTAAAAAAGTCATAAACCCATTGTATTGATATCAATTCAATCATATATTATTTAATTGGACTGATTTAGTGTAAAACATTTTCATATTGGGACCTATTTAGTCTATCCGACCAATTTTGGCTAACGAGTGCTAACATGGATGCCAATTAGTGGCCGGACGTTGACGTGGCAATTTTTAAATTATTTTCTTTTTCTTTTTCTTTTCTCTGTTCTTCCTCCTTGGACTTTTAGTGGCCAGCGAACCTCTAGCGAGGGTTGCAGTCCTTGCTCGACCTCGCTCGGATTTGGGCAACGCTAGCCTTGTCCTTGCCGCGGGTGAAAGCGACCTCATGTCGCTAGCGAGGCCACCTTCACCTGCGGCAAGGCCAGGGTGAGGCTAGTCTCATCCAAATTTGGGTGAAGCCGCACCTTGCTCATAGCCCTAGGCGAGGGCAGTGAACCTCGCCAGCGGCCGATGAGGGCTTCGCGGCCCTTGCCTAGTGGCTGATGAGCCTCCACTAAAAGTCCAAGGAGGAAGAAGGGAGAAAAGAAAAGGAAAAATAAAATAAAAAAAAAATAAAATAAATAATTTGGAAAAAAAAAAAAAGATTATTTAAAAATTACCACATTAGCATTTGGCCACTAGCCGACATCCATGTTAGCATATGCTGGCCAAAATTGGTCAAATAAACTGAATTTGTACTTTTGTGAAAATGTTTAAAACTAAATTTGTCAAACTGAAAACTTTTGATTGAATTGGTATCAATATAATAGATTTATGATTTTTTTTTGTACTTTTTCGGTAGTTTTTCCTATCAACGCAAGAACTCCGGAGTTGGCTTCTCATACTTGATCATCGCTGTTGCCAACCAGCTGTTCTTTCTTCAGTGAGAGCTTGCAAATTGCCCGACACACCTTGTACAATTTGAAGACATCGCCTTCCAGCCCGTGAAGGCTCACCTTCATGTTCGCACCTTCTCCTTCAACACCTCCGACTTCCCTTCTGATAATTTCGCAAAAAGTCTATTATTAGGCAAGCATCGATGAAAGTACAAAAGATATTGTTTAATTGCAATTGATTTATTTTGTCGGAAAAATAATATTTTTGGCTTTGCCTTAGATGTTAGAAAAATATTAAAAAGTGTACCCGAGCACTTTCCCGAAGAGTGCAATAATTGATGAACAGTTTGTTCTACCAATAATTGATGAACAGATTATTCTACCAATAATTTTCGATGCGAGAAGTATGATGACTCATTTTCCACTACTTAAAAATTCTCACGTGAATTGTATTTAGGTGCAATAAATAATTAATCAAGTCCACAGTAGGTGAGATTAGGATAGAGTACAAGTTGAGCAGTTATTTTAATTTTAAATTGAACTCTTCTTGTGTTCATTTCGAATTGTACTCTTCTTAGGATTTGTTTGCTTGATGAAAAATTATTTTCGAGAAATTAATTTTTAATTTTTTCGGTTTGGATAACGAAAAGATTAATTGATCTATGGAGAATATTTTTTTCATGAACTAACAATAACAAGCTTAATATTGGAGGAAAATAACTTTCCTTTTGGGCAAGAAAGAAACCACTTTTCTTAAATCACAAAACAAATGAAAATTGACCATTTTTTCCTGAAAATGATTTGGGAAAATTGTCCAAAAAAGTTCTAAATTGATTGAATGGTGGCCAATTCAGTCCTTAATATTTTAATTCTACTAATTTAATCATAAACATAATAATAATTTGATAATTTAGTCATAAACCTTCTAATGATTTATTAATTTAGTCATTTCGCAAATTTTGATGAGAAATTGTTGATGTGATGATCTAGTTAACATTGAACATCCCGATGGCCAATACTGATGTGGATTTTTTAAAAATTTTAAAAATTATTTTAAATTTATGATTATTTTCATTTTTGCCTTTCTTTTTTTCTTTTTCTTTTTCCTTTTCCTTTGTTAGCCATCGCTATGTCTTGTCATTGATCAAGGGAGGTCGTTAGCCTCAAGTGAGGGCCACCTCATCGGCCTTGGGTGAGGGATGCTTGGGCTTGGGCTAGCGAGGGCAACCCTTGATAGATTGAGCGAGGGCAAGGGTTGCCTTAGGTGGCCTTTGCTTGAGGCAAGCTATCATTGTTAAGGCCTGGCAATGGCCAACGAAGGGAAAAAGGAAAAACAGAAAATGAAAAGAAAAGAAAGGGAAGGAAAGGAAAAAAATTAAAATTGTTACAAAAATTATCCACGCTAGTGCTAGTCGTGTTTAATAAGACTATTATTTCTGATTAGATCTTCATAATAGTGACTTCTAGTCAAGATTGACCAAAATGACTATATTGACAATCATTAAAAGCTTCAAGGGAATAAACTGGTAAATTATTAAAAAGTTTAAGACCAAATTAATATAATTGAAAAGTTTTGAATTTATTTAGCACGATTGAAATATTTAAGACTGAATTGATTGCTGTACAATAGGTTTTGGACTTTTTGGATAATTTTCCCAATATGATTTCAATAAGACAAGCGCACCCTCAATTATGATACGATTACTCTGTACACCTCTTGTCCAACTGAAGTGTTTAAGTAAACGCACTTGGAAGTCACACCGCACGTTAAGCTCTTAAGTTGATTGGGAATCTCGAACATGTATCTTCTATGGAGGGATAAAATCAAAGCATGTACTAGCTTTTCCATAACCATGTCATTTTGCCAAAACCACAAGTGTCTTATTACAAGCACAACTGAACATGGACACAATATACGATTTCTCATATTTCCACATACCTGGCTGAGCTTCACATCACGTGATCAACCAGCTTAATTTATTGAATCATTGCAATACATGAAAGTATTAGAAATCTCAAGCAGCATATAGCACAACTTCATATACCATCATAGTCATGCCGTGATCTTTTCCTTCATGTGCTTGAAACGTGAGCATCGATGTCTTTGGTCATCTCGATGAACACAGCCATGTACTTGTCGGGGTTAGGGTCGCTCTCCTTGTACTTCTCGTACTCAATGCTCAGCTTAGCCGCACTGCCGTGCTCCTCTGGGACGACCTTGCATACCGGCTTGTAGACCTTGTACTCGTCGTAGAGATGGCCCTCGATGCCGTGGAGGGTGACCAACATGTTGTCGTCATCGAACTCCACCTTCTCTTTGAACACCCCAGATTTTCCATCTGTAAAATTGCACCAGCGAAACAAAAAAAAGGTTTGAGCTTGGCTATAGGTATAGGAACATCAGTTTAATTTCAATGACAACATTGAATAAGTTGATAGTTAGGGAGATCAAATTGAATCAATTACCAACGGTGTAGTTCCAAGTCTTGATAGCTCCATGCTGATCCCAGTCACCTTCATGAAGATTGATTCCTTGAATGTTTTTGGAGGTGACGGTAGGCATTTTGTGGGTTTCGCTCCTCCAAAACTTGAAGAATTTGTCGGCTGGTGACTTCAGTTCGACTTCAGCTTCTAGTTTTCCATGCAAATTCGCCATGATGGTTGTATTGAGACACCAAAGTTATCTAAATTTGTCACAACACCGACCTGTGATGAGAAAAAAAAAGGGGCATGGCTTGTTTATTATATAAGAGTTTGGCGTTCATCTTTTTCTCTACTTTAGGTCCCACATCATGATTCACGTGGTACTTTTATTAGAAAAAAATTGTATTATTGTCGACAATACAGTTTTTTTTCTTCCTGAAAAAAATTTGTATTGCCCACACTAAAATGTTTTTTAGATGATTAAAAATATATGTCTGAACAATTATAGCCTGGTAAGTAATAGAAGCAATATGGGAATTCTACTTTCTCGGCCATCAGCAATAAAATGCCTATTCATACTTTTCTTAAATTCTATCAAAGTTGCGAGTGCAAATCATCTTCTAAGGTGATTGAACTGCCAACGTCAACTTCAGACCGTACCCAATGCGGAAAATAATGAAATAAATATATTTGCAGGCGTATTGGTGGACTGTGTTATTTAGATATCTTCTAAAATATATAAGATATTTCCTTTTATTTTCTATATTTATTTTCATTATGCATATCGGATTTTCTTTCCTTAAATAGCCATCTATTAAAGTTGATAAATAAACTTTCAAAGTACTCTTTTCTATACATCAAAATATACATAATTTCTTCAAATCCGTCTTTCACATTATTATTTTTAACTTAATAGTAGAGCCTCCTTTCCTAGTGTACCCCGAGCATCCTAGGACACATCCAAATAAATACATGTTGATCGATCAACAAGTTTCACTTTGTGTGCACAAGTCTCTAAGGAAGCACTTAATCAAATCCAATCCATGATGGTCATGTTTTGACGGCAACTGCATTGCACAGTCTAGCCTTCGTCATGGAGGTGATTTTTTTCATGTCAGTCACATAGGTCGCATTGCTCAATAACTGTTTTTCCAAGGCAGGCCACGTCACTCAGTGTATATATCACAAGCTAGTCACATCGACCACTTGCTGTTTCCCCTTGGATTTTTGACCTTTCACGTGTTGTTTTGAGAAATCAATACCACCATCAATCTCGCCTTCCTCAAAGATAAATTGCTAAATAATTTATTAGACTTCTAATTTTGATGGCCGAGGTACATAAAAGGTTGGTCCCTTAGCTATCACATCTCGTGCATTTTCTTTTATAAGTAAAAAGGATGAAAGTGACAATGCTTATGAATATTTTGGACGATGACTTAGGAATTTCACGCTCTATTCAAATTGTTTGATTTGAGTTGTAACTAGTGATGATCTACGTCTATCGCTGTAGTCTCATTAAGATATTAGCAGCTAAAAATTTATTGACATAAGGTATGAAGAGCTAGGCAGTGTAGCATGGCCTATTTGGAAATTTGCTCGCAACGTAAATTAAATTCGTGATATTGTGAAAAATAAATGAATCTTGTTATTGCTAGATCAATCAACTTTGTAGCATATCTTCTTATGCATTAATTAAATTAACATGCATATCTATATCTCAGTAAAACACAAATCAATGAATTAAACGAGTCAACTACGTACCAACAGAATTATAGGTTATTTAGGAAAGTAAATTTAATGGTCGAGTTTTTTTTTTTTTTATCAGTATCCTCACTTTTTAGCACCACCCAATCACTTAAAGAGTTGACAATTTCTTCTCCACGATGATCACATTTGGTTTTGATACTATTCGTTGGTTAACTTTGAGAAAGCGAACATGAATCACGTTTTTTTTTTTTTTTTTCAATAAACATGAATCACGTTGACTGTTCTGGCTTAAGCCACGTGTATTTCACAAACATGAGGTTATACAGGACGGAATAGGGAGAACTAGGGCGAGAAATAGTCCCCTCGTAGAAATTTTTTTTAGTAAATGTCTAATAGAAAATGTAGTTAAGAAAACTGATGTTCAGTCTTTTCAATAACTAACATATATCATGGTAGGAAATTTTGTTCTTTATCATTTTTTTAAAATATTATGCATTTCACGAGCTATATAGCAAAGAATATCTTAGCTTTTCTTAATTTATTTTTGGTCGAAACTCACATTTTTTTAATTTATGTTAGGCAAATGGAGGAAGACCTCCTAATAAAGTTCAATCATTCCATCTGTGCCAAAGCATTATTACTCAAGTTTGGAAATAATTACTCATCCGTCTTGGTTTTTCACAATTAGAAGTATCGTTTTTGTAAAATATAGCTCTTGTTATGAAATACGTGAATAAATGAAATATATGCATGAATATTTATTATATTTATCTTATTTAATATACTTATTATGGTACATTTGTATCATACATTTTAAGTATATCTCTCTATACAATGAACGTTTATATCTCTATCCAATTCATGTATCATTTGATACATTGATATTAATAATAAGTACATTCTTGTTTTCCTATAAATATGAGCGTAGTTTTTGTTATAGACATAACAGTCATATACAAGAAATAAGATTCTCTCACTTTCTCTACGATTTCTGGTGTTTGATTTTCTCTTCTCAATCTCTTTATTCTCTCTATTACATATTTGCAACGCAATATTTTACAACATAAATACATGAATAAATATTCATTATATTCATATTATCTAATGTACTTATTATGGTAATTTGTATCATACATTTTAAGTACATCACCCTATACAATGAACGTCCATCTCCCTATCCAATACATGCATCATTCGATATATTGATATTAATGGTAAGTACATTTTTGTTTTCCTATAAATAAGAGCTTAGTTTTTGTTGTAGATATAATAGTCATATACTGGAAATAAAATTCTCTTCTTTGACTTTCTCAACGATCTCTAGTGTCTGATTTTCTCTACTTAATCTCTCTATTTTATCTATTATATATTTGCAATGCAATATTTTAGAACACGTTATCAACACAAAAATCTACCAACTGAGTAAGTAATTTTTGTAAGGTGAGTATTCTCTTTATTAAACAACTTATATTTCATCTTCTTCTATCAATTCTTCATTTTTATTTTTCTTGGCCTAAAGCCAAATTTCAAATCTAAGAAGGTATCCTTCTGCTGCTCCTGAAGTGACAGTGGATATTTAGAAATCATTCTAATTAATTTAAGGATTTAATTTTGCAAGAATTATATGTAAATTTTATGATACTTGACACCTGAAGTTGTCAATTTAAATGCAAATGGAAAATACTAAAAAAAATGAAGATGTTTGTTTGTTTGATAGTGCAACAATACATACTATATTTCGTAGTAGGCACTTTTTCTCAAGTATGACATTGCGTAAGACACAAATCCATACAATATCAGGTCTTGTTCTAATTATTGATGGTTTTAGGAATGCCACAATTTCTTTGCCAAATGGCACCATCCTACACATTAAAGATGTGTTTCTAAATATTAGATAAAAAAGGAATCTACTCAATTTCAAAGATGTACGCCGTAATGGGTATCATATTGAGACTATTTATGAGCAAGATAAGGAATATATTGGCATTTCCTTTTATAAGATGGGCCTGAAGACCATCTATGATAAGCTAGAAGCTTATTGTATGGGTTTGTATTGTATTATGATTAAGGCTGTTAAAACCTACGCTACTACATCCTGGAGATTGGTAAACCTTGATCAATTTAGATTGTGGCATGATCGTCTTGGTCACCCTGGTGCTTCAATAATGCATAGAATAATTCAAAATACAAAATGACACCATTTAAAGGATATAAATGTATCATTATCTAAAAATTATAATTGTGAGGCTTGCTTACAAGGAAAGCTCATTGTCAAACCTTCTATAACAAAGGTTAATCTTGAATCCCCTTTATTATTGCAAATAATTTAATGTGATATTTGTGAACCAATACAACCACCAAGTGGACCATTTCGATATTTTTATGGTACTAATGGACGCATTCTGTAGATGGTCACATGTTTGCTTATTATCTATTCACAATGTCATATTTGCACGTTTACTTGTGCACTTGAAGTGTGGTAAACCGATAAGATCAAAAGATATTATTCCTAAAAAATGAAGGGGAAAGAATCAGAAATCCGCTCCAGAAAAGCCTAGCGTTGTGCTTGCTCCCAAAGAGCTTATTGCCCGTGAAGAAGCGTAAACCTATGAAAGGAGCACCAACCTCGGGAATACTAAAAATTCTATTACATATTGTAATGAAACTTTGGATAGAAATGAAATCATCATTAATGATGCTTTTGCATTCTCAATTGCTCATAAAATTATGGATGATGATTGTGAGCCACAATCTATTATTGAATGCCGTCAAAGGCAAGATTGACCTAAGTGGGAGAAAGCAATTAAGGCTGAATTAGCTTCCCTAGCTAAACGAGAGTTTTTGGACCCATAACTCATATTCTTGATAATGTAAAACTCGTTGGATATAAATGGGTATTTGTCCGAAAACGAAATAAGAAAAATGAGTTTGTCAATTATAAAGCCCGATTCGTTGCCCAAAGATTCTTCTAGAGACATGGGATTGATTATAATGAGACATATTCATCTGTTATGGATATGATTACATTTCGTTTTCTCATTAACCTAGTAATCTCTGAAAGATTGGAAATGCATCTTATGGACGTTGTGACGGCATATTTATATGGCTCATTAGATTATGATATTTATATGAAAATTCTTGAGGGATTTAAAATGCCTGAAGCATGCACTCACCACAAGTTATTCTCAATAAAATTGCAAAGATTCTTGTACAGGTTAAAGCAATATGGTCGTATATGGTATCATTGCGTAAGCGAATACCTAATTAAGGAAATGTACAAGAATAATTTTATCTGCCCTTACGTGTTTATTAAGAAATTAGAAACCGAATTTGCTATTGTAGTAGTTTATGTCGATGATATAAATTTAATTGGAACTCCAGAAAAGTTAGCTAATACTGATGAGTATTTGAAAATGCAATTTGAAGTTAAAGATTTGGGTAAAACCAAACTTTGTCTTGGTCTAGAGCTTGAACATAAAGCAAATGAAATAATCGTCCATCAATCATCATACGTTGAAAGATTGCTTAAACGCTTCAACATGGACAAAGCTCACCCATTGAGCACCCCTATGGTTGTAAGGTATCTAGCTCCCCAAAAGGACCCATTCGTCCTAGAGAATTTGATGATGAGATATTTGGTCATGAAGTACCATATTTTAATGCAATTTGGGCTTTTTGATGTACTTGGCACAATGTACGAGACCATATATCGTTTTTGCGATAAATTTATTAGCACATTTTAGTTCCAAGCCAACTCAGAGACACTAGAATGGAGTTAAAAATATTTTCCGTTATCTCCGAGGAACCATAGATTTGAGATTATATTATTCCAAGGATTCCACTAACTCTGGTCTAGTTGAATATGATGATGCGGGATATAGATCTGATCCACATAAGGCTCGCTTTCAAACTGGGTATTTATTTTGTTATAACGGCACCGCTATTTCTTGGCATTCTACGAAACAATCGCTAGTAGCTACATCTTCTAACCACTCTAAGATTATTGCTTTATATGAAACTGGAAGAAAGTGTGTTTGGTTAAGATCCGTTATAACGCATATTCATGATTCTTGTTGTTTAATACCGGTTACAAATTCTCCCACTATAATTTATAAAGATAATGCTACGTGTGTTGCACAAGTTATGGGAGGATATATCAAAGGTGATAGGACTAAGCATATCTCGCCAAAATTTTTCTATACTCATGAACTTCAAGAAAGTCGACAAATTGATGTTAAACATATTCAATCCATAAATAATATTGCATATCTTTTTAACAAATCATTGCCAACATCAAATTTTGAGAAATTGGTATATGGCATTGGTATATGACGAGTTCACAAGATGCAAAGTTGATTAGCCTCAATAGTGGCTATATTACTTAATTGAAGGAGAGATATTATGAACTATGTATTGCACTCTTTTTTCTTTTTGTCCGATTTTTTCCCATAGGGTTTTTCCAGCTTAAAGTTTTTAATGAGACAATTAATGCATCCATAAAATGGAGAGATCATAAAATTTGTGCTATGCACTCTTTTTCCCTTTTTGTTCGGTTTTTGTCCCACTGGGTTTTTCCGGCTTAAGATTTTTACTGAGGTAGTATCATTCGATGCACATTCATAATGAATACAATGAATATTCAAGGTAGAGTGTTATGAAATATATGAATGAATATTCATTATATTCATATTATCTAATGTACTTATTATGGTACATCTGTAGCATACATTCTAAGTACATCTTCCTATACAATGAACATTGATCTCCCTATCCAATACATGTATCATACGATACATTAATATTAATGATACTTACATTCTTGTTTTCCTATAAATAAGAGCTTAGTTTTTTTGTAAACATAACAATCATACACTGGAAATAAATTATCTCCTCTAACTTTTCTCTACGATCTTTGGTGTCTGATTTTCTCTACTCAATCTCTCTATTCTCTTTATTAAATATTTGCAACGCAATATTTTACAATAGCTCTTAGATTTGGAAGGACCTTTTTTGGTAAAAAGAAATCCTAATAATACTTCCTTATGTTTTGTAAATGATTTTGGAAAATTGGAGCCCGAGCACAATTTCAGAAAGTTGGGAGGACCAGGGCCCATCCAACTCCCCTCCCAGTCCGCCCAAGTTCATCGATAGATGGAGTTGGCCTGTCAATCCACAGGCTTAGGATTACAGGAATTGAAATTTAATGATGACGGATCACCTTCAGAAGATTAAGGCTCATCTAAACATCGATGCAAAATTATCTGGAGCTTCGTTGATCGTATCTTGGTTGGCTGGATTGTCGTGGTCACTTTTATCTGATGTTTGAAAGAACTTGTGTACTTCAATGCGATCAAATATTGTACGTTTTGGAAAACCTTATATGTCTAGTTTCCAAATAAGTTGAGTTTCAAGCAATTTGGAGTCTTTCAAAATTAATGCTCCTATACTGATTGCTGCTCAGGAAATCCGAGAAAAGAGCTTTTTTAGTATTCTTTGTGATAATCGAGTCTTATGCATTGTACTTAGGTCCAAAGTACATTGACTTCCGTTTTGTTTTTGGTAATATGAGGGCTTGAATATGTGTTGGGCGTCTAATTTTCACATAAAAGTTCCGTTCCTTAACTATTATAAGCCAACCCAATGTGAATAGACTAATCTAAGATTATGGCAAACTTGCATCACTCCTCAAGTTTTGAACTTTTCAGTTTGTCTGCGGTCTCTCTTTCACATACTAGAAAGCAAACTTCGGGCCACAAAAATATACAAAATGATTATACCCTATGCAGAGTGTTCTGTAAACACAACTGGATGCATTTATTCACATAAAGTACTAATTACATTTCATATACCATGGAGTACAATACCATGCATTGAGGAAAGCTCTCAAATCTTGACACGCTCGACAAGCAACTGGACATCATTTCCTTCGATGCTTCTATAGGGTCATTATTTTCACACCACCTAATACTTTAGCACACGCAGCACATCCCCATTCAAATTATATCGAATCGCCATTTTCGGTTCATCTTTCACGCCTTGAGAAGGTAGGTGTCAACACTGATGAGCAGACTGCGCGTGAACTCCTAATACTTATTGTCATCGGGAACGTCGGCGGTTTGTTTCTCGTAAGTCAGAACCGCTTTCGCCCTGCAGTGTTCGCCCTCCGGAGAGAACTGTAAGCTTGACCTCAGGCTCTTGTAAAGATTCATCGCCACTCCGTCTAAACATTTTAATGTGATGGACTTTGTCTCGTCGTCGAAAGCTTCAAAAGTTTCCTTCCCGATTTCGCAATCACCTGTGGTATGTACTCCAGTTCAGTTGACGCATGACTTCTTACTTATTCCCGTATGACTCCAGTTCAGTCGGGCGTCACTTTATGCTCGGGTTTGAACAATTTACTACAAGTTTAATACAGGCGTATCCTCTCGCCACCAAGTTAGACCTTCAGATCGGAAATCAGTTGAGACCATTCATCGAAAAAACGCATCCAACGTTAGCGAAAATTAATCGAAAGCTTTGTTCAGACGTCGCCAAACCAAAGCTCACGAAACAATAATGAAGTGTTGAGATCTTCCACAAGCTAAAATATTCAAGCTTGACACTGACCTCACATGTTAGCTTCAATTGTTCGACTCACGACAATGAATTAGCGATGAATTTGATGGAAAAGAGAAGAAATTGGAGCAGCGATGGAACTCTCAATCACAAGACAGAAGAATCGGGAGATAGATATAAAATGGGATATGGGAGTTAAATTGGCATATGCAAGTAACAAAAATCCAGGACCCACCAACAACATTAAGTCCAGAGCCATACGGAGCCCACAGAGTCCCAATCACCACTGACCAATTTTACGTCCTTGACCACATGAGGGGCGATTTCTGGGAAGAGGTAGGACTTTCTCCGGAAAATATCGAACACCTTCTCAGCTGGAGATTCCAACTCCACTTGAGCCTCGACCTTCACCAATTGAGCCATGTTCTCTCCTTCTGCTCTTTGAAAAAGAAAGGTTAAGAAACTGTGTCGAGAAGTGTACGTTGTTGCTAGACCATACGAATGAGCAGCCGCCTTTGAAGCCAATATATAGAATGCTTAGGATCTTTCGGAGACTTCAGTCCATTTAAATTTTCTCAGATCTTGACATGTTATTCGAAAAGAAAAGGGGCTCCTCCATGGTCCTCTGGGAGATTGTTTCCCGAGTCTTAATACAAAGTGTTGTGACATGTTAAGCATTCGAAACATAATTCATTTATATAAGCGATGCATTCATTTGGTTTCCCCTAAGATCACAAGGAATCCCATCTTAGGATAGGGTACATGAGTGTAAAATATCGCAAATTACAAAATGCACTGTCGTTCAAACCGAGTTATGGCAATTTGTAGAAGCAACAAAATGTGCATCGTTATCATCCCCATCAATTCATATCCCTTTTTCCGAGCATTATCTTCAAATTATTTTGAGGATATACCCAGGTTCACAAAAAGGAAATTTTGGTAAGTATAAGAGGAATAACTATGGAGAAGATTGCCGAAATGCAACTACATGGTCCTCCTCATGAAAAATAGAGACAAGAACTGAGGTGCTTTGGTGATGGATCAATTAACTAGAGTTGTCTATGTCAAGGGAAGCTATAGAATAAGATGATCTCTATTGGTAATTGATAAGCTAGTACGAACACTTAGAGGGAATGAATGGGTGTTTAAAGGAATGCAAAATAAAATAAGTTGCGAACAAAGTTTGAATAAGGATCAAAGTCTGATAAATGAGCCACTAGACCTCTGGTAAATATTCAAAATCTATTATGCGATGCAATAGACTTCTGAAATAATCTGTAAAAGTGCAACAAACTCAAATAAAGAGAGTTAAGGGAAAATAAGACTACACATGATTATATAGTGATTCGGCTTAGATTAAGCTTACGTCCACTTTCCCACGCTGATAGCCTACTAGCTGGATTTCACTATAGCATCAACAGAGAATTACAACTTATAAGTGCAATACTTAGTGATATAACCTTTTAACTCACTAAGCCACTCTTTTTGTATTTTTCTCTTTTGAACACAATTTGTAAGGCACAATGAAGAAAACAAGTAGTTGAGAGAAGCTTCTGACTTTGGAATTCTAATTTCCGCATCCTATACTTCAACTTGACCGAATGACCTTCTTTAAATTCTCCTCCATGCCACACAAGCCGTTGACATTCTCTAGAGAAATTTCTTTCAATCAATCCGTTGGACAAAATCTATTAAAGAGATCTTGTAGCTATTTGAAGATAGAGATAAAAATTTCGCTAATTTTGATTGCCCATACAATCAAAATCTAAGTTTCTATAAGTAGAACTTCCTCATAAGGAACTTATTTTCAAGATTGATCTTGTCAAATTTGCAAATTTTTTTTTTTTTGGTTCTCGTCAAATTTGCAATTGACTTAATCAATATGTATATATAAGGTGAAAGCCTTGGCCAAAAGATAGTTGTTGAAAAAAAAAATCTTTTGTTTCCAAAGAAAGTTCATTCGTGTCAAACATTGCTAAGTCTGACTTTGGACTGTTCCTCATTCTAGACATGATCTCAGTCCAGCCTTCGTCAGAATGAGAAATGTTTCTAGGATGAAATAGACTTAAGCAAGAGTATTCGATAGAACCTTGATAAATTCTTAGAAACAACTCACAAGTAATTTAAGAATTTGAAACAGAAAATTTTGTCAACTTCAAAATCTTGATAGGAGTTTTCTCAACACTAATGAGGTGCTTTGGTCATGGACAAATGTTGATTAAGATTATCTGTTTTGTCTGCCGAACATTGGTGACAGCATCTCTTCGTCATTTTCCTTAAGTACTCGTTCGATGATTAAGCGAGTCAAGGTATCCCAGTAAGTTTGATCTATGATCATGTCCTAACATAAAAATTTGCCTGAACATTGATTAACTATCAGTACCTTATATATTTTTGTCTATACCTATAAAATGCATCCGTGATCACCATATAAAGCCCAAACGAAGATATACAGACCCTAGCTTCATCCTTTTTCTTTTCCTTTTCTTTTCATCCTGCAGAATCCATATGAGTATCCATGTCTTTGGTGACGGTGGTAAACACATCCATGTACTTATCAGCACCGGAACTCGGGAGTTGGCTCCTCGTACTTGATCATCGTTGTTGCCAAACAGCTGTTCTTTCTTCGGAGTGAGCTTGCAGATCGCCCGACACATTTGAAGATATCGCCTTCCAGGCCGTGAAGTGTCGCCTTCATGTTGGCATCGTCCAACTCCACCTTCTCCTTCAACACCTCCGACTTCCCTCCTGATAATTTCGCAAAAAGTGATTAGTTCACGCTGCATTTACTCAGACCAAAAAAAGAAAAAAAAAAAAAAACGCTGCATTTACACTATGATTGGGCAAGCATCGATGAAAGGACAAAGAATAATATTTAGTTGCAAGAATAATATTTAGTTGCAACCGATATATCTTGTCGGCAAAATAATATTTTCGGCTTTGACTCAGACATTAGGAAAATATGAAAAGGTTGTGCTAGAGCACTTTAGCCCGAAGCCCACTAAAAAGAATTGATGAACAGTCTGTTCTGCCCATACTTTTCGATGAGACAATTAGGTTAACTAATTGCAATTTCCACTACTTAAAAGTTTCTCATGAGATATGTGCTTAGGTGCGAAATAAAAAATTAATACAAGACTATAGCACATGAGATTAGGATCGAGTACAAGTTGAGCAGGTATTGTCATTTCAAAATTTTCTTATTTTCAGTTGAAAAAATCTGCCTGATTTTAAGAGTGGTAAATTTTAGATAATCAATAAAGACGCATGTACAAAAGTTTTCAAAAGTTTCAATGCTTGAGAACATTTTGAACAACTTTAGCAATCGCTCACAATTACACTTTCATCATCATCGGCGAAATTGCGACACTAGTCAAGACTCTAAGGTTAGGGCCTCGCTCCATTTAATCTTATACCAATTATTGAAGTAAATTATGATTCATTCTACATAGATTCTTAATTCTTTCTTTTTTGGCTAGTTAGGCTAAAGCTCAATATGTGAAAATTCACAAGAGGGACCATCTACGTTTCGTCGAAAGTCACCTAAAATATGTCTGCAATCGCATGCATTGGATCAACTACACTGCAAAAGTATAATCTTTATTCCTAGCTTATTTAATTTGTATTTCAAAATCATTATTGCGATTAAATTTCGGCGTTGTTAGGATATGATCACTGTGTATACCTTCTTGTCCAATTGAAGTTTTTAAGTAAACAAGCTCGAAGTCACTCCGCGTGTTAAGCCCCTAATTTGATTAGGAATCTTGAACATGTACTAGCTTCCCCATAACCATATAATTTTGCAAAAACCGCAAGAGTCTTATTACAAGCACAATTACACATGGACAAGATACACAATATCTCATATCCCCAAATACCCAGCTCAAGCTTCACATCACCTGATCAACCAGCTTGATTTATTGGATCATCACGGTACGGGAAAGAACTAGAAATCTCAAGCATTATATAGCGTAACTTCATATACGATCATAGTCATGCCATAATCTTTTCCCTCATGAGCTTGAAACGTGAGCATCGATGTCCTTGGTCAACTCGATGAACACGGCCATGTAGCTGTCGGGGTTAGGCTCGCTCGCCTTGTACTTCTCGTACTCGATGCTCAGCTTAGCCACACTGCCTTCCTCCTTCGGGATGACCTTGCACACCGGTTTGTAGACTTTGTACACATTGTAGACATGGCCCTCGATGCCGTGGAGGGTGACCGACATGTCGTTGTCATCGAACTCGACCTTCTCTTTGAACTGCTCAGATTTTCCATCTATACAATTGCACCAGTGAAACAAAGAAAGGTTTAAGTTAGGCAATATGTATAGGAACATCAGTTTAATTTCAATGACAACATTGAATAAATTGAGAGTCAGAGAGACCAAATTGAATCAATTACCAACGGTGTAGTTCCAAATCTTGATAGCTCCATGCTGATCCCAGTCGCCTTCATGAAGATTGAGTCCTTGAACGTTTTTGGAGGTGACGGTAGGCATTTTGTGGGTTTCGCTCCTCCAAAGTTTGAAGAATTTGTCGGCTGGTGATTTCAGTTCGACTTCAGCTTCTAGTTTTCCACGCAAATTTGCCATTCCCCCCCTTTTTTTCTGAGTGATAATTGTATGGAGACACCAAAATTCTCTAAATTTGACACAACACTGACCTGTGATGAGAAAAAAAAGGGGCATGGCTTGTTTCTTATAGAAGAGTTTGGCGTTCATTTTCTCTCTAGTTTAGGTCCCACGTCATGATTCACGTTATATATTTATTAAATATATCTACCTTTCAACTTGTATTGCCGACAATAAAATGTATTTTAGACGAACAAGAAGATATGACTGAGCAATTATAGCCCATTAAATAATAGAAACTATAGAAGACTTCTACTTTCTTGGCCATTAGTAATTAGGAGTGTAAATGATAATCATTATGTTTCTTAAATTAATTTCTGATCGGAAATAGATTATTATTTCTATTCCTTGGATAAGTTTCTAAATAAAGATACACATTTGATAGACCTTCTTAAAGATCTCTCTTCAACAGTAGAGTCAGCAAGTAGTGGGCGGTAGTCGATGGGGGCTGGGGGGCGGTGGTGGGTGAAAGGCAATGAGTCACGAGAGTGACTAATGAGAAGAGTTTTTATTTATGTTCTATTCCAGAAAGAGAAAAGCAAAAAATTTCTACTTCACATTTCTATTCCTAACTTTTTTTTGGGCTAAAAATTTGTTCCAAAAATAAATAAATAAAAAATGAAACCGCGTTACTAAACGATTTTTGTTCCAAACTTATTCTAGGGAGCAGGAAAATAGAAAATTAAAGAAAGAGAATGGTTAGCATGCGTATCCTATATGCCTATTCCTACATTTCTTATATTCTCATGATAAGCTCTTAAATTCTGTCACAGTTGCGAGTGGAAATCATCCTCTAAGCTGATTGATCTACCAAGGTCAACTTAAAATTGTACCCAATGCAAGAAATAATGAAATAAATAGATTAGCTGGCTTATAGGTGGACTCAAGGTAATAGATTAGGTGGCTCATCGGCTGTCAAGCAAAAAATATTGCATATCAAAGATGCGATGTAAGATAGAGCAATAAATTTGGTATCATAATTCATTATTTTAAACTTTAAGTAGAGGTGGTCTAATTATAAGACTTGAGCCCTCTCTTGATAATTCCCATCAATAAAAATATCAGACTTCTGTTATGCGTCTTAATAAGTGATATTGTTGCCGATCGTTTATGAGATTGATATCCTGTGAATATCTCAAATAGAGACTTTCCCATGCGACTCTTTGATTGAAATGGCAGTCGGTGTCCCCTGCTTCTCACCATGTTTGGTTGGGCAAAGTCAACTGAGTTGGAGTCAAGAGGGTGGATGCTATTCCCGCAAAAATCAGCCAAATTTGGCAAGGACAAGATGAAGATTCAAGCTGAGAATATTAGGGTAGAAAGATACTTGAATTAGCTAACCTATTGCAAGAGCTCACGCATGGAAGGGGTTTGCCTAAGCGTGCGAATAAAGGTATTTGGCAAAAGAAGTTCTGTCTAAAGAATGTAGTGCTAGGTGGAGGAATTAATTTGGCCAATTATCCATTTGTTTGACTTTCGGAATGGAGGTCGGTCTATGATATGTTGACGGTTGGAAGTAGAAAAAGTAATATGCAAAAAAACAAATCATAATGGATATGCTTCACTTGTATAGAGGATGAAGGCCCTTGATTTGCATATATATATTTCTATGGGGTCCCACAACGTGTGATTCATGTGATCCTTGGAAATCCTTTTCCTGTTTTTAGTTCCCTCAATCCTCATCTACTAACTGATTGGGGTATTGGATGAGCATGCGCAATGCCAAAAAAGAAAACAAAAAAAAAAAAATGGAAAAGGAACTCCTATTTAAGTAATAGTTCATTATTTTTCACAAATTGTACTAATAAAACGGATCAAACAATATACATCACACTTACGCCGGGCAGCCCATGGCCCGTAGAGTGTGCGGTGCATGCCGGACCAAGCATCAATACCTCGGCAATGCGCAAACCATCTCGGCAACCCATGAGTGGTTATAAGACACTTGTTTACAATAGAGAAAACTGTAATTTAAAACCAATAAATTATCTGATCTCTAACTAGAAATAGCAACAAGTTCAAAATTCCTATCTTTATAAAAACCGGTCTACTAAAGTAACTGAACCATACTAATTCTAAATTCCTTTCTTAATCCTCATATCTTCTTAAACACATCCGCGTAAATGTCCATATGTACTCTCAAACATTTTCGCATTATGTTGCATGAATTCTTATCTCAAGCCCGCCTATCAAATTTCAACTCACCAAACGCGACAGAAATTTCTCAGCAATGGCTTCCGGGTCAATCCCCCGCCCTTGAGAAAAATTCGTGCTGCAGTTGGATTCAACCTCAGGATATAGTGGCTCATCATCTTGGGAGTAAGCATGAACGCTGCATCGTTAAAAGCTGCGGTGATACCCATCGAACCTGGGGAATCAGGAAACTAGGCATTGCCATTAATCTTCCGCTTGATTTTTGGACGCCTCATCCTTCTTCGGCTGTAAGTTACGGTACTCCCCTACAGGAAACAGCTCCTTCCGCAAGAAAATCACGGCATCATCGCCAACTTCAAATGCTTTTTGCCTCCGGTGTAGGTCCGTGGCTTAGTTATATTTAGGGTTTGCCTTTGCCTCTCTCTGATTAATTCCCTCTCGTGTGGAATGAAACCGTCTGGCCAAATTCTGCGCAGCAACACTTTTGTCAGTAAACTTACGAAGCGAAACCAAGTCAAGAACCTGGTGTGGAGCGGTTTTGTAAACAACAGAGAACCCCAGTAGCCAAATGAGTTGCGTTGTTACATGCGAACTCTGCCTAAGCCGAAACAAAGCACCATCGTTTAGGTTTATCCCTACAGATACTTCGAATCAGATTACCCGAAGTGCGGTTCACGACCTCAGTGTGCCCGTCAGTTGGCGGATGCGTTGTGCTACTATAGTGCAATGCAAACCAAATAAGTGCCGCAAACCTTGCCAAGAATGACTAGGGAACCCAGTGTCACAATCTGAGGTGATTGATTTAGCAACTCAGTACAAGCCTAGAATTTGTGAGAAAAAGAGCTTCCCTACATTTGTCGCATCTGATGTCGTCTTGCAAGGGAGGAAATGAGCCATCTAGGAGATCCAGTCAACCGCTACAAGAACTGAGTACAAACCAGTTGTACACGGGTAAAACCCAGAGCACAGTCCGGAGAGAGGTCCTCCCAAATCCTTTCTGGGACAATAAGAGACATCGCTGCACCAATTCACCAACTTCCGGTTTCAGATGTTGCCAGTAGAATCTCTTTGGAACAAGGAATGCAAAGGTGATTTCCCTTCATTAGGAAGCCATCATGCACGGAATAATCTCACCAGGTTGCTTTTGTTGTAATAACTCGAAGAACAATTCCCGCCAACATTCGCAACCCCCACAACCTCGCTGATAAAAGGGTGGCCCGTCTACTAGGAGAATTTGCAACTCGGCTCAGTGCCCCAGACTTGAGCATTCACCTATACAGGAATATCTGCAGAACAAAGTATACCGACACGCACGCATGTCACTGCTAGTCCGCTTTTGATTGCTCAGATAACTTAGGCCTCTTGACCGAAATACAAAATAAACTCTCTCCCGATCAATAGTAATGCTCCCAATGCTTTGACGCTGGCAAGATAACATCAAACTCCCTGTCATACGTTCCATAAATCATGAAAAGAAAATCATCTACTAAATCATAGAGATGTTAACTTAAATCTAATTAAAAAATCATTCAGAAAGAAATAGCCTATGTTCTATAGATAGGGAAAACAAGTAAAATTTCAAATTTAGATGATGCTCATTGTCTTCATCCTTCTCCTCCTCTGCAAAAACTTGACTCCGAAGAGTTGTTTAGACTGCACCAATCTATACCGGTCAGAGGACACTCGGCCTTGAATCCTCAAGTGTCGGAAAACGATTCTACTTTTCCATGTTAACTCATCATGATGATCCACAGACTTTCCCCCAAAGAAAGTTTCTAAATTTAACTTTGCAGTTAATTCTTCGAAGTTCTGTGGTAAAAGAAAATCTTCGTGCAAATTAAACTCTAGCAAATTTTCGTGTGAGTTCGAAGCTCTGTGATCAGAATTTGGGTCTTTAACGTCAGCTTTATTGATAACAAAATTAAGTATTTCGCTCTCAACAGTAATCACCTTATCTAAATTGACAGATTTTAACATCAAAACCTTTGGAATCTTCACTCCATTATCTTCAATCCATTAATCAAGCTCTCATATAAATTCACATACAAAATCATCCTCGGGGAAGTGGAGGTATTCCAATTCACAGTCAACTTTCTTACTATGGCTAAAGTCCTACTCACATGCCATATCCCAACCCTAATGTGAGGGGACGTCTTTACTCCTTTACTCAAGCTGTCACATGAATTCACAATACTTCTATGACATCGTCCTCAGCAAAATGGAGATACTCCAATCTATAATCAACATTCATGCTAAGGTCGTACTCACATGTCATGTTTCAACTCTAAGGCCAGGAGAAGTCTTTACTCCATCACCCCAAATTCATGAGAAATGAGGTTAGGTGCGAAAAAGTCAAAAGAAGTGCATAGTAGTTTAGACTGGTACACAGCAGGAAGTTTCAATTTCATACTGTACTCTTTGTATGTGAAAAAAGTCTGCCTGATGACAACTTTGGTAATTTATACCAAATCAATGTAGATGCGCGTTCAAAAATCTTCAATTTTCAATGCTTGAGAACATTTTGAACAACTTTAGCAATCGCTTAGAAGCTGCATCTTATCATCCACAGCGAAGTTGTGACGACAGCCACGATACTAAGGTGGGACCAACGGCTCAAATGAATTTAGACCAATTGTCGTACAAACTTATGATTCATACTACATAGATTCTTAATTCTAGGATGCTTCATTTTTGGGCAGTTAGGCTAAAGCTCAATATGTGACAAGTCACACGAGGAATCGCCTAAATTCCAAGAAAGTCACCTAAAATGTGTCTAAAAATCGCCTGCATTGGATCCACTATGATACCGGAATGTAATCCTTATTCAGGCTAATCTAATTTGTATCCTAATATCGTCTACTGCAACTAAATTTCAGCATCTCTATATATCGAAGTGTATAGGCAAACGCACTCAAAGTCCAACCACATATTGAGCGAATATTAATTGATGGAGGGATCAAATTAAAGCATGTATCAACTTCCCCATAACCATATCATATTGCAAAAACCATGAGCGTCTTATCACAAGGACAATTAAACGTGAATACAATACAAGATTCTGATATTCCCAAAACCCAAGTCAACTTCACATCACCTGATCATTTAGCTTGATTTATTGGGTCTAGATACATGAAAGTACTAGAAATCTCAAGCATAATATAGCACAACTTCACACATGACCACGGTCATGCCATGATCTTTTACTTCATGCACTTAAAACGTGAGCTTCGATGTCCTTGACCATGTCGATGAAGAAGGGCATGTACTTGTCAGGGTCAGGGTCGCTCTCCTTGTACTTCTCATACTCGATGCTGAGCTTGGCTAGACTGCCTTGCTCCTTTGGAATGACTTCGCATGCCGGCTTGAAGACCTTCCATGTGTCAAAGACGTCGCCCTCGATGCCGTGCAGGGTGAACGACATGTCGTCATCATCAAACTCGACCTTCTCTTTGAACACTTCGGATTTTCCTTCTACACAATTGCACCGACAAAAATAGAAGGTTTAAGTTAGGCAGGGTCATCAATTTAATTTCAACGACAACATGGAATAACATTGATAATTAGAGAGATTAGATTGAACCAATTACTGACAGTGTAATTTTAAATCGTGATAGCTCCATGCTGATCCCAGCCACCTTCATGAACTTTGACTCCTTGAATGTTTTTGGAGGTGGCGGTGGGCAATTTGTGGGTTTCGCTCCTCCAAATCTTGAAGAACTTGTCAGCTGGTGCTTTCAGTTCGACTTCAGTCTCCAGTTTTCCCTTCAAATTAGCCATGTTGGCACAAATATTGAGACTCCAAAATTCGCCAAGTTCGTTGGAACACTGGCCTGTGCTGAGAAAAAAGAGGTGTGGCTTGCTTCTTAAATTGACTTTGGCGTTTCGTCTCTTCTTCAGGTCCCACACATCATGTTTCATATGGTCCTTGACATGTTTACTAATTATATCTATGTGTCAAATCGCTATTGGAGTGCTTTATAAAATGTATTTTGGACCAATAAAAAGATATGCCTGAGCAATTATTGCCATGGCCTGTTAATAATGGATGCAATTCGAGCCGTACATTTTTTTCGGTCATTAGCAATTAAATGTCTAATTCATTCATTTCTAATATTCTCATAATGAGCTCTAATACTCTATGAAAGTTGCCCGTTGAATTCATCTTCTAATCTGATTGATCCGCCAACGTCAACTTAAGATTATACCCAATGCACAATATAATGTAAGAGGTAAATTACCTGGCCTATAGGTGGACTCACGGTATATTCGGTGAGTTAGAAGATGCCTTCATCATTTCTTTAAAATATTATTATGATGTGCATGTGAGGGTGTTAAGCGAAAAACGTTCCATATTTGGCATATAATTCATTTTTTTCATTTTTTTAAGTCAAGTTGAGCCTAACTAGATAATAAATATATTGGTAGGTGTAGATGCAGGGTCTCTCTTGAGGATCTCCATAGGTGAAGATATCGGAGTTATATTATGCATCTCAACAAGTGTTTTCTCAAAATGAGAATTTACAATGTGACTCTCTGATCGTGGTGGTAGATGGTATCCCTCACTTCTTCCCAAGATTAATTGGGCAAAGGCGATTGAGGTAGAGTCCGAAGGGCAAACATTATTCATGCAACCATTAGCCAAAACTAGCGAGGCAAGGTAGAGCTTTAAGTTGAGAATTTTGGTATAGAAGGACATTTAAATTAAGGAGGAGCTAGCCTAATACAAAGACTCACACGTGGAGAGAGATTTGTTTAAGTGGATGTGTGAAGGTTTTAGATGTAAAAAGTTTCACTTCAGTGATGTGGTGTAAGATAAGGCAATTGATTTATCTCAATATATAATATGGATATTCAATGGTTATGGTTATCTTATTGTCAGCTAGCGATATTAACATTGTTGCCATGACAGTCCTAAGTGGATTCAACTTAGGAAAATAAGATTCTATTAAAAGAACCCTAACCCACCATAACCTCATCTCTCTATGCTTTCTTCCTCTGATATCAAATCTCTCTCGATGTTAACATTGTTGCCATGACAGATTGCTTGAATTTGTGTTTTCACAAAAGTAATCTTAAGTGGACTCAACTTAGGAAAATAAGATCCTATTAAAAGAACCCTAACCCACCCTAATCTCATCTCTCTACGCTTTCTTCCTCTGATACCAAATCTCTCTCTCTCTCTCTCTCTCTCTCTCTCTCTCTCTCTCTCTCTCTCTCTCTCTCTCTCTCTCTCTTGTTTCTAGAAGATCGCACAAGGCATGATTCATGTGATACTTGGTATTCTTTTTCATGTTTTAGTCAATCTACTAGCTAATCGGTTTATTAAATGACCATGTGCATTACAATAAACAAATCTTATTTAATTAATAGCTCATAAATATTCACAAATCGTATGGATTTAATCATATAACATTTAGCTAATTGTATAGATTAGCAAATTTTATTGATCTAGCACATTGTCCAAATCTTTCGCCAAGAAAAAACAAGGATTATTACCTTAAACCCACCTGCCAAAGAGATAATCTTTTCTTAGAGTGGAAAAATCATCCCTAACGGGTACTTGTGTTCCATAGTTTTTTTTTTTTTTTTTTTGTTGTCATTGTAAAAGCTTTAGGTCAGTGTGTTCCATAGTTGAAACGGAAGGATTTACATTGTTTTATGAATGTATGTCAAACTTTGATTAGCCAATTTGGTCGAAACTCCAAAGGTGCGATCATTGTTTTATGCGTATATGTACATCCATCACGCACATAGATGCATGTGGGAAATTGTTGTCATGGCCAAAGGAAAAAAAAAAGTTGGAACGTGGAAGCTGTGTGATCATTGTCCATCATCTCAAAGTATCGATAACGTAAATGGATAAACAAAAATATAGAAACTAAGTTCGTAAATACAAGAAAAATCTTGCAAACGCACAACTTTGCATGAAAACAAAGGAGTTCTCTCTCTAAATGTATTCTAATTAAGGATGAAAAAGCTTTTTATTCTCCAAACAAGAAATTTATTCATGATAGAGAAAAGTGCAACCTTAAAAGGAGAAAATATCTAATTCATATTGCAATATAGCAGCAAGTTAAAATTTCTATATTAATCATTGTGGTTTGCTTCAATAACCACCCTTCCCACATGGGAAGAGGAATGTGGAGGGTTCGAATCCCCTTTTTTTTTTTAATAGGTTGAGCTGGGGACAATTAACTTCATATATAGATTTCGACTCTCACACCCTAATAAGAGATATGCAAAAGTCTAAAAGTGAGTTGAGAGTTAGAGTAAGACTGATCGAAAAAAAAAAATCTCTATTTTGAAAAAATGGATATCCTAAACTAACTAGCTAGTACTAATTCTAAAATCTTATCTTCTTAAACACTCACATGTAAGTCTTCATCGAACCTCAATATGTATTCTTACAAATTTGTGCATTATACATTGCATGAACTTTCATGCTTGTCCCAACCCTAATGTGAGATTATAAATTTACTTCTTAATGAACATATCATACCAATTGACAATATTTCTACAAAATCATCCTTGGAAAAATGAAGGTTACTCCAATTAATAGTCTATGTTGTAGTCATACTCACATGTTATATCCGTCCCTATTGCGAGGAGTTGTCTTCACTCCACTACACTCATGGAAAACAAAGAAACAATTGACTATTTCATCATCATCTATCCAGCCAAAATATCGAGCGATGGCAAAGACCAACCATGAAATTGTCTAGATAACGGGATTACTTTGAGATCTCAGTAGATAGGTGAAGGAACCAACAACTTTATTTTGTGACAATGGTGTTGCACTTAAACCGACAACGAATCCAATTTTTCATGAAAGAACAAAGCATATAAAAGTTTATTGTCATTTCATCAAAGACAAAATTTAGGATGGAATAATCAATACAATGGGAATAAGAATATCAGAATAATCTGTGGACATCTTGACCAAACCTTTGTGCCAAAGGCAATATACATATCTATTGAGCAAGTTAGGCATCCTCAATGTGTTCAAGCCACCAATTTGAGAGGGAGTGTTGGAGATACCGTTGCTCCTTAATTGATATGGTGAAGATATCATTGAAATCATATATTTGATATGATTGTCATTAATTCATTTATTGGATATTGTACATCAAGAATTGATTTGTTATGTATATTTCTTACCAAGATTAGTTAGACTCCATGTATTATAAATAGGTGTGTAGTAATACAGTTTCAATATGAGAAAGTAATACAATTTCCCAACTCAACTGCTTTCCATCATTTTTTATATTCTGTTACTGTTGTCCCTGGCTTGCCTATTAGATTTCGGCTTATCTAAACGCTTTAGAAGCAATACTTCTACAACATCGTCCTTGAGGAAGTGGAGGTACTCCAATCTATAAGCAACTTTCATGCTTATCCCAACCCCAATGTGAGTTTATATCTTTACTCCATTAACGAACATATCGTGTCAATTGACAATATTTCTACAAAATCATCCTTGAAAAAATGGAGGTACTCCAATTAATAGTCAACTTTCATGTTGTAGTCATACTCACATGTTATAACTCAACCCTAATGCGAGGAGACGTCTGCACTCCATCAATCAGGCTATCACAAGAATTGACAATACTTCTACAAATTCGTCCTCTGGGAAAAGGGAGGGACTTCCTTGCCACTGCGAGGATTTTAAGAAAAGGAGCTAGCTTGGCAAATGAACTCTACGATATAACCGTCAAAACAATAATAATCATCCATAATTCAGTTTGCATCCTCGACTTTTGAAATATACATCTCGTACCCTGAGATAAAGACGTACGCAATCATTGGGTCTAAACAGCTGTGTAAAATAGACAAGGCAAAGTTTGGTTTTTTTATGAGAAAAAATCATGGTACAAAGCACATTAATTTTGACATTATTGAAACTACTGAATCAAAAAAATTAATGGAAAAATTACGGATCACTTTCGTAACGCTAAGATACTATATGGCACGTATGAATGATAGATTGAACAATGAACGGAAAGAATTTTACGCTAGGCACAAACAGCAAGAAATTCAAGGTGAGTGCAAGAAAGAAAATGAACTAGGTAATGGTTGAAAATAAGCATGATTCGGATATCATACATACTAAATGATCCAACATAGAAATCGGAAGGTTTATTCAAATGGTAATCATGTTCGTCCTTCTTATTCAAGACTTGAATTTGAATCGCTATACTTGCACATTCTTGTAGGACCACTCCAAAGAACATAGACCAACGTGTTTCGAATAATTACACACCCAAAATATGTGGTATAAGAGGACCGTTGCACATGATAAGAATAAGTTAGATGTTCAAAACATTCCAGACATCCCATTGAGTTTTGAAAATAATGGAACCCTAACACTTAAATGGTCAACAAGGCGATGCAAATTTTATCTATCGTAAAATGAAGATTAAAAAGCTAAGTGAATTACCAACCTAACAAAAAAGGATGAATGCGTAAAAAATTTCCCTCCTTCGGCAAGATCCTAAATGTTCCTCGGTTGGGTGAACCAAAAGAACGGGGTAAAGTCGATGTGGGCTTCCTTCCGGCTCAAGATTCGGCTAGTCCTAGAAAAAACAAATTCAAGAAATTTAACTGTACTTTAAAAAAAAAAATCAATTTAGCATGAGTTTGTTTCATGGAAAATATGATGTTTTTAGAAAATGTTTTTAAAGAAGTCATTTTTTAAGAAAATGATAATATTCTCCGATGTTCAGCTAAAATCTGAAATGAACTAAAAAATATTTTCCACCATTTGATAAGATAATTAGATTTTCTAGGGAAAAATTACCAAAGAAATCAATTTTTTTTAATTTTTTCTTTTTTTTCTTTTTATTTTTCCTTCTTACTCGGCCAGTGGCCGACCATGACGATGGCCAACGACTGGCCACAAGCAAGGGACAAGCTCACTAGCCTCAAGTGAGGTCAAGCTCACTAGCCTCAAGCGAGCTCGTCCCTCACCTGTGGCTAGGCGTCGGCCATCATTGCGGCCAACCACTACTCGAGGAAGAAGGAAAAAGGAAAAAAAAAAAAAAAGACATAAAAGACAAAAAAAGACAAAAGATAAATAATTAAAAACTTGATTTTTTTAATATTTTTATAAGAACAAATAATTCATTAGTCAAGGACCCGAGCTCAAGTATCGAGGACCCGAGTACATCCTTTATGGGCTCTAGCCTAGGTGCCGAAGAATCGGACATGGGCACCAAGGGTGTGGGCACAACCTCAATGGACCCCAATGTGAACCTAAGCCCAGCCACTAGAGACCTCACATTAGGACTTTTGTGCTCAAGCATAGAATTTTCCGATCCAAATGTAGATATTTAGTCATATTTTGAAAAATATTTTTCAGTTTTTCAATGGGGATAATCATTTTTCTAAATTTAAGCGTAGTTTTCCATTGACTAGAAAATATTTTCCCGAAAAAAATGTTCCCTGCAAAACAAACAAAGCCTTGGAAGTAGTTCATCTTTTACGATTGGAAATTATAGCATTTATTGCAAATTGAGTTATAACTGTCCTTGAACCAAATATAATCTAAGCATGGCAAAATTATAGAGGACAGGGACATGTCTACTTTCAGAATTAATAAGATCATGACAATTAGATTTCGCTTTGAGGAAATAGGGTTACGGAAATCTATCTCTAGAAAGATATGCGCCACCACTAAAACTATCTTTTGGATCACTTATTTAACCGTGGTAAAGTCATAGCATATCAACATAGTCGCATGTAAGATTTTCAATTTTTAATGCTTGACAACATTTTGAACAACTCTAACAATCGCCAATAAGCTGCACCTCATATTCGACAGCGGAATTTTTAACCATAGTCACAATATTAAGGTGCAGGCGAAAAGTTATTGAAGAAAATTAGGATTCATGCTACATAGATTCTTGATTATAGGATATCTTCTTTTCTGGCCAGTTAAGCTAATGCTCAATACGTGAAAAATCACGCGGGGAACAATCTAAAATTCCTAAGAAGTCACCTGAAATACGTCTAAAAATCGTGTGCATCCAATCAACTACTCTATAGAAATATAATCTTTATTCAATCTTAATTAATTTGTGTTTCGATGTTGTTTATTGTGATTAGGTATTGTCACGATGCGATTATATATCCTTATGCGCAATCGAAATGGTCAAGTAAACGCACCCAAAGTCCAAATCTTGAACGGTAATCTGTGGAGGGATCAAATCAAACAATGTGCTAGCTTCCCCCAAACAAATCATTTTGCAAAAACCACGAGCGCGTTTTATTACAAACACAATACCACATGAACACAATACACGGAATCTCATATTCCCAAACCCAACTAAACTTCAGATCACCTGATCAACCAGCTTGATTTATTGGATCATCGCTATACGTGGAAGTATCAGAAATCTCAAGCATTATATAGCACAACTTCATATCCGATAATAGTCATGCCATGATCTTTCCCTTCATGCGCTTGCAATGTGAGCATCGATATCCTTGGTCATATCGATGAGCACAGCCATGTACTTGTCGGGGCTAGGGTCACTCTCCTTGTACTTCTCGTACTCCATGCTCAGCTTGGCCACACTGCCTTGCCCCTTTGGGACGACTTTGCAACCCGCTTTGAAGACCTTCCACGTGTCAAAGATGTGGCCCTCGATGCCATGCAGGGTGAATGACATGTTGTCGTCATCGAACTCGACCTTCTCTTTGAACACTTCGGATTTTCCTTCTATACAATTACACCGGCAAAAATAGAAGGTTTAAGTTAGAGGCTGTTGTCAATTTAATTAAGTTACAACATGGAATAAAATTGATAATTAGAGAGATCAGATTGAACCAATTACCAACGGTGTAATTCCAGATTTTGATAGCTCCATGCTGATCCCAGTCACCTTCATGAACTTTAATTCCTTGAATGTTTTTGGAGGTGGCGGTGGGCATTTTGTGGGTTTCACTCCTCCAAAGCTTGTAGAACTTGTCAGCTGGTGCTTTCAGTTCGACTTCAGCCTCCAGTTTTCCCTGCAAATTAGCCATGTTGGCACAAATATTGAGACTCTAAAATTCACCAAATTCGTTAGAAAACTGGCCTGCGTTGAGAAAGAAGAAGTGTGACTCGTTTCCTTTATAGACTTTGCGGTTCATCTTCGTCTCTACTTCAGGTCCCACGCATCATGATTCACGTGGTCCTCGATATGTTTACTAATTATATCTACCTGTCAATTTTTTATTGGCAATTACTTTATAAAATGTATTTTGGACAAATAAAAAGATATGACCGAGCCATTACAGCTGTGGCCTGTTAAATAATTGAAGCAATTCAAGACTTTTATTTATTTCGGTCATTAGCAATTTTATGCCTAATTCATTCATTTCTTATTTTCTCATAATGAGCTCTAATATTCTATAAAAGTTGCGAGTGGAAATCATCTTCTAATCTGATTGATTTGCCAAGGTCAAGTCAAGATTAGACTCAATGCATAAATAATGTTATAGATAAATTATCTGGCCTATAGGTGGACTGAAGGTATCTTTGATGCATTATAACATGTGCTCATCATTGCTCTGTATATTGTTGTGATGCACATTTTAGAGTGTTAAACAAAAAAGGTTCCATATTTGGCATATTGTTGATTGGTTTAAATTTTAAAGTGGAGCTGAGTCTACCCCAATGATAGACATATTGATGACTGTATATTTGAGGTCTCTCTTGATGATCTCCATAAGTAAAGATATTAGAGTTTTGTTGCATATCTCAACAGGTGTTACCTTAGTCAATGGTTGATAGGATCGATTTATAGTGCATATCTCAAAATAAGAATTTGCAGTGTGACTCTTCGATCTAGGCAATAGATGGCGTTCCTTACTTCTTGTCAAGTTTGTCTTGGCAAAGCCGATTGAGGTAGAGTTAAAAGGGCAAATGTTATTCAAGCAAACATTAGTCAAACTTGGCATGGCCAAGGTAGAAATTCAAGCTGAGAATGTCAATGTAGAAGGACACTTGAATTAAGAGGGTGCTAGCCTAATGAAATAGGCTCACATGTTGGGGGCGACTTGTTTAAGTGCATGTGTGAAGGTATTAGGTAAAAAATATTCCACCTCAATCATTTATTTAAGCTTTTGGAGTGGAGGTGGGTTTTACTATAGGCTCAGGGTTGGGCTCTAGCAAGACGCAGCGTAAGGTGGAGCAATTAGTTTAGCCAAATAACTCCATGATTCAAGTTTTCGAAGCAGAGATGAGTCTAACTAAATTTATTGATGGACTCAAAGTTAAGCTCCCTCTTCACCATCTTCTCAAGTGAAGGTATTGAATTTCTTCTGTGCTCTTTACAATTGTTATACACCAGGCTCAACACTAGATATACTAAGACCGGTCTACATAGTTTTGTATCCAAGTGAGGTGAGAGAGTATAAGTGACCATTTAATCACGTGGGTCATCGTCAAGACCTAATAAAAAGCCTATCACGTCACTTATTATACAATTTTCAATGTGATCTTGATATACTTAGCCTTTTTTTATAGATATTGCCATCCCCATATTTGGGTTGATTTCATGGAAATATTCTACATACACTTTGGGTTTATTTGTCTGAAAGAAAATCGTTTTTGGAAAAAGGATTTTCTGAAATTTCGGTATTTGGACAACGGAAAAACTAGCTAATTTATGAAAAAAAAATCATGAATAGCAAATAACTTCCTTTTCTAATGAAAAAGAAACCATTTTCTGTAAACCATTAAATGAATGGAAAGTAATTATTTTTCTTGAAAAATATTTTTATGAAAGTATTTTCCTTGCAATAAAGTTTTCAGTGAAAGAAATTCACTCTTAATATATTTTTTCTACACGGCATGTACACTTAAGTTTTTGAAAAATATGGATATTCAATGCGGATGGTTATCTTATTGTCGGGTAGCGGGTTAACAATATAGCCATGACAGATTGCTTGCATTTTCAACGATTTTATGAAAGAATCCTAACTCACCCTAATCACATCTGTCAACTCCAAATCCCAACCAGCCCCACTTCCCCCCGCCTTGTTTCTCTCGTCAATCGCCGTCTATCTCGTGACCTTCATCCAGCTAATGATTGAGGCAACAGTATGTACAGAGCCACCTGCTCCAAATCTAGCCTCTTCGTCAAGATCTGGCGATGGTCAGATCTCAACGAGGTCTCGAAGCCAGCTCCTAAAGAGGGAGAGGAAGAGGAGAAGGGTTAATAGCAGTGTTCCGTTGGAGTTTGATTGTGTCCAGAGCCAATTAATACAGTGGACATACCTGATGAATTATAACAATGGGACGAAAGATGTGCATATATTCCTTTAGGCTTTGCCTGGGAATTGAGGGAAAATGGAGATAATGAAAATCAGGGTGAAAGATTAAAAAGTTTAAACTTGGGAAAATGAGACATATGGTCATCAGAAAGTTGATTTAACGTATAATGTCATTCGTAAACTTTTAACTCGTTCAATATGTTTAATGTGATTTTCAAATTATTAATAAATATTTAATCTAATCCTTAAATTATATGAAAAATATTTAATGTCGATTTTGCGTTAATTTAATTTAATAGAATATGTTGATACGATTCCAATTTGTTAACTTTGAACAGTGGACAACAAACAATAAATACATGTGAATTATCCAAATGAGATATCTATTTCAAATAAGGATATAGTAATATGCATCATTAAATAACAATGGACATGTTAAAAAAATTTCATTTTCTAACATAGATGGATAAAAAGCTGGACATGTTGATTCATAATTTTTTAAAATCTAATTCAGCATGTAATAATCAACGTCATCAAGCAATGTCTAATTTGCCTTTTGAACAAGCTAAAAGACTATGTTAAATATTTGTCAATAGTCCGAGGGCCATATTTGTCATTTTTCCTTTTAAAAATTCATGATGAGGGAGACAAGGGAAAATTGAAAAAAAAAAATTATTTAAAGATCATTACTTCTTAAAATATTTTCTATTTCAAATTTTAACAATACTTCAATATTGATTGAAAATCTATAAAATTAGGAAGTTCACACTACAGAACAAAAATTAAAAAAATTAAAAGGCTAATCAATGGCCTCTAAACTTTACCAGCATCGTGATTCCGAATTTCGTAAAATTTCTAAGCTGGCGATTTCACCTCCACATCGCTCTCCAATCTACCCTAGGAGGCCATTTTGGTTTTTTGAAACGATGAGTTAATTAAAATTCGAAACATGAAGGCTTATGTGCAAACAAATCAGCATGGATATACTTTATTTGTATAGATGAGACAGGCCGCCTTTGATTTTGGTGGAAATGTTACTAGTTCAGTACAAACCTATTATACGGATATTAATGTTGGACTAAACTTTCCAATTTTGTTAATATAGTTCTAAATATTTGTGCGAAATTTCAATTTAAGCATTTGACCGATTGTCGCCAAATATCACTAACTTGGTGATCCACAAAACATCCATGTTAACATGTCATGTAAGATGACTAGCGATAATTGAACACCACATTAGCAATTCCTGGCAATAATTGACCAGAAACGTTACATGAGAATTTCACGTTGAGGTTTAGGACTACATGACAAAAACTGAATTGATATCCGCACTATAATTTTAAAATTGATTGGGTTCTAATCTTTTTTTTTTTAAATATATTTATAGAAGATCTCCAAGGACATGATTCATGTGATCTTTGGTATTTATTTTATGCACGATAACTTTAAGATTGATTGGGTAATTATCTTGACTTTTTAAAAATATGTTTCTAGAGGGTCCCCCGAGACATGATTCACGTGATCCTTGATAATTATTGTATGCACTTATCTCGGTTTTTAAAAAAAATATATATTTGTTTCTAGAGGGTCCCGCAAGACATGATTCATTTGTTTCAGTCGACCAATCTTCACCCACTAACTAATCCTTGCAGCGCGCGCATTGCAAAAATCAAATCTCTATTTAATTAATAGCTCATTGATTTTGATAAATCATTCAACTTTAGTCATATAATATTTAGCTATTTATATAGATTAGCAGACTTTATTGATCTAGCCCATTGTCCAAATCTTTGGCCAACAAAAGACAAGGATTTTTACGTTAATTTCACCTCTAAAAGAGAGAATCTTAGAGCGGTAAGATCGTCCCCATCTTATACTCGTATTCCATGGCTAAGATGGAAGGATTATTTACGTTGCTTTATGTATGTAGGTGAAACTGGGATTGGCCAATTTCGTTGAGGATTCAAAGGCGCAATCGACGATCTAAGTATGTAATCCATCGCCCAATATATGCAATGTGTGAAATTATCATCATGGCCAAAATAGAGAAAAAAAAATGTGGAAGCTATACGATTGTTGTCATATCGACTCAAAAGTATCAATAACACGTGAATGGATAACCAGAAATCTAGAGTGCTAAATTCACAAAATGAGAACAATCTTGCAAACACACAAGTTTGTGTGAAAACAAAGGACTTTCTCTCTCTAAATGTATTCTGATTAAGAATGAAGAAGCTTTTTGTTCTCCAATCGAGACACTTATAGGTGATAGAGGAAAGTGTAACCTAAAATGGATAAAACATCTAATCTATATCACAAAATAGCAACAAATTCATAATTTCTATCTTCAAATAATAGTTTTGTAAACTAACTTAACCCTTATAATAATTTTTATCTTAATCCTGTAAATCAAATACTCATTTGAATAATATTTATTTAAATTAGTGCTATATCCGGAAGTCAACATACATTGGATGAGATATTTAAAATCATATCATATCCTTGTCTTATCTAATATTATTTTATCTAACAAAAATATCCAAATGGCCAAATGTAGTGTAAGCAACTTTCATATTTATTCCATTCCCAGTGTTAGCAACGCTATCGTCACACTCGCGAGATATCTCAACCCTATCTCCTGGGATGTCTTCTTGTAGTGTAAGCAACTTTCATACTTATCTTATCCCTAATGTAAGCAACATTCATGCTATCGTCACACTCACATTGGATATCCCAACCCTAATCTCCTGGGATGTCTTCTACTCAAGCTATCATATGATTTGACAACACTACTTATCGTCCTTCGGAAAACAGAGGTGCTCCTATTTATAATAGACTTTCGCGCATTTTCATGCTCAAATATCATGTCTGAACCCTATTGCAAAGGGGGTGTCATCATCCATTAGAATTGACAACACTTTTGAAAAATCGTTCTTGGGAAAATGGAGGAAATCCTTGCGAGGATTTGAAGGAGACAGCTAGCTTCGCAACTGAACTCTCTCTCAGTGAAACTAAAATAAAAAACGACAACAGTGAAGATAATAATAACCATTTATAACCTTCTTTCCTTATACAATTTGTATTCTCGACTTTTGAAATATACAGTTTGTACCGTGGATTAAGGCATATGCTTCACACCATGGTGTCTAAAAAAGTTATGTAAAATAGACAACGCCAGGTTTAGTTTTTTCTAAGGAAAAAACAAGGTCCAAAGAATATACAGAGAGCATTAATTTTGATATTATAAAACTATTGGATGGAAAATGTAACTAATGGGAAAACTGAAGATCACTTTTCTGATTCTAAGATACTATATAATACGTATGAATAATAGATTGAATAATGGACGAAAAGAATATTACGCTTGGCGCAAATAACAAGAAAGCTAAGGTAAGTGCTAGAAAGAGAATGGAACCCCGAAATGGTTGAAAGTAAGCATGACTCAGATATCATACTAAATGATTTAACTTAGAAATTCAAAGGCCTGTTTTTTTTTCCCAAAATTCAAAGGCTTGTTCAAGGGATAAGTATTTTGCATCCTTCTCGTTCAAGACTTGAGTTTGAATCATCATTCTTCTTTTGAGACCACTCCAAAGAATATAAAGATGCGTGTCTCGAACCACTAGAGGCTTACCCAACTATCACCATTCCCAAATGGGAATGAAGAGGTGGAGAGGTCGGAACTGCAAGTGGGTCAGTGGACCTACCGAGGAGCTCTAAAGTTTAGGAATACACCTGACAGAAAATATATGTGTGTGTGTGTCTTCATTAATAATTTGGCTGGTATATATGATCTAGGAGGACTAGCACATATTGTAAGAATTAGTCAGATGTTCAAAATATTCTGGACAACCTATTGAAAATTTGAATAATAATCTAACCCCGAAACTTAGATGGTCAAGAAGGCGATGCAAATTTTATCTATCATAAAATGAAGATTAAACAGCTAAGTGAATTACCACCCTAGGGTTTCGACTCCCACCTAACAAAATAAAATAATGAATGCACACCTTTTTTTTGTCCTTCTCAAGCAAGATCCTAAATTTTCTCCGTTGGCGATGGATCCAAAAGAATGGGTAGAGTCGATGTGGCCTTCCTGCCGCCGCAAGATTCAGCCTAGTCCCAGAAAATATAAATTCAAGAAACTTTTCTTAGAAAAAAAAAATCAAATCGACATTAAAATAGTTAATCTTTTACGAGTGGAAATTATGGCATTCATTGCATATTGAGTAATGACTGTCCTTTTCTTGGGGATGCTAGAACAAATATAAACCAATCAAAGCAGAAATTTAAGGACAGGAACATGTGTACCTCCTATAGTAATAAAATCATGACATTTTTTATTATAGGATTACGGAAAGCTATCTCTAAAGAGGTAGGCACCGCCATTTAATTTAAATTTTGGTCACTTATTGATGGGTTTTATGGTTGTTAGGCCGCCCATATTAGGCTAACCTAGCCCATTATTAAAATGGATATACAATTAAAAGAAAAGAAATAACCACCATAAGGCAATTGCTGTGGGTTACTTCTTAAAGCAAAAAAAAACATTTTCTTTTTAAGAGAAGTGCTTATTCTTAAAAAGTGAGAATGAACATTAAAAAAAAAAAAAAAAAACCTGATAACTCTATAATAACAGAGTTTTTTTTACCTATTTTAGGCAACAAATATGGTATTTCATAATGCAATATTCGTTAAAAAAAAATGGATTTCCTTCTATTTAAGCAAATCTTCCTTATTTATGCAAAATAAGGAGATATGGATAAAATAAGAAAAAAAAAGAAAATTATATTATTCAGGAATTCAAATAAATAATAAATAAAAATGTTAGAAGATGGATACCAAATCAAGGATTCTGAGAATTATTCTCTAATTTTACGCAAAAAAAAAAAAAAAAAAAGCAATTACGTTGTGTTAGGATTCTTGAATATATCTTATAAATAAGATAATATAGATAGCTGGTTTTTTTTTTTTTTTTTCATATCTTTTTTCATTGTTCTGAGAGTTTTTCAAGTATTTTGAAAACAAGACAAAAGTGGTGATAGAATTCTTGTTTTTTAACTTAAAATGCTGGGTTTGATTTATATATTTATTTATTCTTTTACTATGTTCTAATTTTCTTTTGTTAGGGCTACAATATAGCCTAACCATGATAATATAAATTTCATTATTTTTATGTGTGCAAGTAATTTCATTTATGTAAGTTATATATTATTGTGTTTAATGCTTTTAAGTGACTGTCTCATGTGTATATTTGAGATTGAAAAGTGATAATATGCAATTTTTCCTTATAATATATAACAATGAATTAAATATTGATAAAGATATATCGCATTATTTGTATAGCTTTTGATGATAATGTGATACAAAAGGCTTATTGTAAGCCATGAATATTTATAGATTTTAATGTACTTATGTTTATTTAAATTTACATAAAAATATAGTAGATTAATAAACTGAGTATGTTTGTTATACCTAGAGATATGATAGTAAATAGATTAGAAAATTCTATTATCACATGTTTGATATCATTATTCTATGCATAACAATCTGAAATTCATATCTAGTGGTTATGCTAAAATCAGACGCTCTAACATATTTATCTGATCGATTTACTACATTTAGTCTCTAAATTTTGCTTTAAAGATTTTTAGTTTTAATTTATTCTTAATTCTAATTTTGATATGTCAAATCAATTTTAGAATTAATCTATTTTTAGTATTTAATTAGTTTATTAATCATCAATTTCCATAGGACGATACTCTTTCTCATAATTATATTACTTGTTCAATACGTTCACTTGCATTTAGAATTTTACGAACAAAACCTCTCTCACTTATGAAGGAAATCACTCTCATTCAACAAACAAAAAGGGAGTATTTTCTTTCATGACGCTACAATAAGGGTGTATTTAATTCATGAAAAATCAGGTACGTCCCTTTGGTGATGTACTTTTCAATCGGTGATTCGAGTTTTCTTGGACACATTTCTTGTATGTGGTTTTTGCATTACTCGATGATATGTAATTAGAATTTTACTGAGGTAAATAATACCACATCAATATTGATGCATGTACAAAAAGTTTCAATTTTCAATGCTTGGGAACATTTTGCACAACTCTAGCGATCGCTTATAAGCTGCACCTCACCTCAACGGCGACATGGCAACAATAGTCACGATGCTAGAGTGTGGGCAATGGCTTAGATGAATTTAGACCAATTACTGAAGAAAAATATTATTCATACTGCATATATTCTTAATTCTAGGATACTTTCTTTTCTGGCAAGATAGGCTAAAGCTCAACGTGAAAAATCACAAGGGGAACGATCAAAAATTCCGAAAAAGTTACCTGAAATATGCCCAAAAATCGCTTGCGTTGGATCCACTACACTTCCAAACTATAATCTTTGTCCAAGCTCATTTAATTTGTATTTCGATATCGTTATTGCCATTAACTTTTGGTATTGTTACGATGTGATTACTCTTATCCTCGCACACAACTGGAGTGGTTAGGCGAACGCGCTCGAAGTCAAAGCACGTATCGGAAATCTTGGATATTCATCTATGCAGGGATCAAATCAAAGAATGTACTAACTTTCCCATAACCAAATCATTTTGCAAAAACCACGAGGTCTCTTATTGCAAGCACAACTAAACATGAACATGATACACGATTCTGATATTTCCAAAACCCAATTCAACTTCACATCACCTGGTGAACCAGCTTGACTTATTTAATCAAGATACATCAAAGTACTAGATTTCTCAACCATAATATGGCACAAACTTCACACAAACTTCACATATGATCAGTCATGCCATGATCTTCACCCTCATGCGCTTAAAACGTGAGCATCTATTTCCTTGGTCATGTCAATGAAGAACGCCATGTACTTGTCGGGGTTAGGGTCGCTCTCCTTGTACTTCTCGTACTCAATGCTCAACTTAGCCAGACTGCCTTTCTCCTTCGGGATGAGCTTGCATACAGGCTTGTAGACCTTAAACTCATCGAAGATGTCGCCCTCAATGCCATGGAGGGTGAATGACATGTTGTCATCGTCGAACTCAACCTTCTCTTTCAACACCCCTGATTTTCCTTCTATATAATTGCTCCAGCCAAAAAAAAATAAAGAAGTTGAGGGGTTAGGCAATATGTAGAGGGTCATCAATTGAATTTCAATGACAACATCACGTAAATTAGTAACTAGAGAGACGAAAATTGAATCAATTACCAACGGTGTAATTCCAAATCTTGATAGCTCCATGCTGATCCCAGTCACCTTCATGAACTTTGACTCCTTGAATGTTTTTGGAGGTGGCGGTGGGCAATTTGTGGGATTCGCTCCTCCAAATCTTGAAGAACTTGTCAGCCGGTGATTGCAGTTCGACTTCAGCTTCTACTTTTCCATGCAATTGAGCCATTTTGTCGCGAAGATTGAGATACCAGAAGTTCTACAAGTTTTTCGCCCCACTGCCTTTGTCGAGAAAAAAGTGGTACACACTTGTTTCTTATATAGACTTTTCGTCTCTACTTTAGGTCCCACCACGTGATTCACGTGGTCCATGGATTTTTATCAATTATATCTACCTGTCAGAATTGCCGATTGCTTATTAAGATGTATTTTAGACCAACAAAATGATATGCCTGAGCAATTTATAGCTGTGGCCTTATATATCCATCTGTCAACAATTAAATGCCTTATCCATACATTTCTTATTTTCTCATAATAAGCTACATGATTCTATTAAAGTTGGGAGTGGAAATCATCTTTTAAGCTGATTGATCTGCCAAGCCCAACTTAAAGATTATAGAAAATGCATAAAATAATGAAAATAGCTAAAGCTTGCCTATAGGTGGATTGGAGGCATCCTTGATGCGTTATAAGATGCACTCATCATTGCTCGAAATTGTTGTTGCAATGCACATGTGAGTGTTAAGCGAAAAAAAATTCATATTGAAGATGCGATGGAAGAAGTAATAAATTTGGCCCATAATTTATTAATTAGACTTTTTAAGTGAAAATAGTCTAATTATACTGATGGGTTTTGACATTGGCTCTCTCAATCTTCTCAAACGAAGATATTAGTTTTTAACGGGCGGTAATCTAGTCGATGGTTACAAAGAATTGATATCTAATAAACATTTCAAAAATAAACGAAAAGAAATTTCCAATGTGACTCATTGATCGGGTGGCAGATGGTGTCCGCCGCTTCTTGCCATGTTTGGCTGGGCAAAGGCAATTGACGTGGAATTAGAAGGGCAGGCTATTCTTGCAAACATTAGGCAAACTTGGTAAGGCCAAGAAGGAGATTCGAGCTGGGGATGTTGGTGAAGAAGGATACTTAAATAAAGAGTGAGGGAAAAGTGTCAAAAAAAGTCCTCAATCTTTTGTTTTTTTGCCAATTTAGTTCTAAACCTTTTTTTGGTGTCGATTTAATCCTAAACCTTTTTTACATTGTGCCAATGCAATCATTTTCTATCAATTTTGGCCAAATTTTGCTGACTGTGCGCCGGCCGGCTAACATGGCCTGATCAGCACTAACATGGACAATTTTAAATATTATTTTAATATTTTTGAATTATTTTCTCTTTTATTTATTTTTTGTTTTTATTTTTATTTTTTCTTCCCTCTTCTTCCTCCAGCCAATCGCCGGACCTTGGCGACTGGCCAAAGGCGACGGCCGGTGAGGTCAAGGTCAACCTCACCAGCCACCTCGCCAGTGGCTACAAGGGTGGCCCCATGCTAGGCAGCGAGGCTCGGTTGAACCTCGCCCATGGTCGATGAGGCTTGACCATGCCAGATTCGGCGAAGGCGAGCCTCGCCCGCCTGGCGCGAGGCCACCCTCAAGGCCTAGGCAGCAAGGGTCGAGCCTCGCCTGACAGATTGCCACTACGGGGGAAACTAGGAAAAAATCTGGGGCCGGAGCCACGCAACCAAGGACACCCCCAAGCTCCCGTAAAACCCTAAAGACGACGACGATGAGCGGAGGGAGGAAATTTCTAGGGCGAGATTAGAATCAGGGAACAGAGCGAGGAGAGCTGGCCTTGCGCCGAGCTGGCAGGGCTCGCATGGCTGGATCTAGCGAGGTCGAGCCTCGCCGACCATGGGCGAGGCTCAACCCTCACCAGATCCAGCGAGGGCGAGCCTCGCCGTCCAAAATATATGTGTCTTCATTTATTTTTCAGCTGGTATATATGGTCTAGGAGGACTAACACATATTGTAAGAATTAGTCAAATGTTCAAAATATTCTGAATAACCTAATGAAAATTTGAATAATAATCTAACCCTGAAACTTAGATGGTCAAGAAGGCGATGCAAATTTTATCTATCATAAAATGAAGATTAAACAGCTAAGTGAATTACCACCCTAACAAAATAAAATAATGAATGCACACCTTTTTTTGTCCTTCTCAAGCAAGATCCTAAATCTTCTCCGTTGGCGATGGATCCAAAAGAATGGGTAGAGTCGATGTGGCCTTCCTGCCGCCGCAAGATTCTGCCTAGTCCCAGAAAATATAAATTCAAGAAACTTTTCTTAGAAAAAAAAAAAATCAAATCGACAATAAAATAGTTACTCTTTTACGAGTGGAAATTATGGCATTCATTGCATATTGAGTAATGACCGTCCTTTTCTTGGGGATGCTAGAACAAATATAAACCAATCAAAGCAGAATTTTAAGGACAGGAACATGTGTACCTCCTATAGTAATAAAATCATGACATTTTTTATTATAGGATTACGGGAAGCTATCTCTAAAGAGGTAGGCACCGCCATTTAATTTAAATGTTGGTCACTTATTGATGGGTTTTATGGTTGTTAGGCCGCCCATATTAGGCTAACCTAGCCCATTATTAAAATGGACCCACAATTAAAAGAAAAGAAATAACCAACATAAGTCAATTATTGTGGGTTACTTTTTAAAGCAAAAGGAACATTTTCTTTTTAAGAGAAGTGCATATTCTTAAAAAGTGAGAATGAACATAAAATAAAATAACCCGATAACTCTATAATAATAGAGTTTTTTTTACCTATTTTAGGCAACAAATATGGTATTTCATAATGCAATATTCGTTAAAAAAAATTGGATTTCCTTCTATTTAAGCAAATCTTCTTTGTTTATGCAGAATAATGAGATATGGATAAAATAAGGAAAAAAAGGAAAATTATATTATTCAGGAATTCAAATAAATAAATAAATAAAAATGTTAGAAGATGGATACCAAATCAAGTATTCTGAGAATTATTCTCTAATTTTACTCAAAAAAGAATAAGCAATTACATTATGTTAGGATTCTTGAATATATCTTATAAATAAGATACTATAGATAGCTGGTTTTTTTTTGGTTTTTCAGATTTTTTTTCATTGTTCTAAGAGTTTTTCAAATATTTTGAAGAAAAGACAAAAGTGATGATAGAATTATTGTTCTTTAACTTAAGATGATGGGTTTGATTTATACATTTATTTATTTTTTTACTATGTTCTAATTTTCTTTTGTTAGAGCTACAATATAGCCTAACCATGATGATATGGATTTCATGATTTTTATGCGTGCAAGTAATTTCATTTATGTAAGTTATATATTATTATACTAAATGCTTTTAAGTGACTGTCTCATGTGTATATTTGAGATTGAAAAGTGATAATATGTAATTACTCCTTACAATATATAATAGTGAATTAAACGTTGATAAAGATATATCGCGTTATTTGTATAGCTTTTAGTGCTAAGGTGATACAAAAGTCTTATTGTAAGTCAAGAATATTCATAGATTTTAATGCACTTATGTTTATTTAAATTTACATAAAGATATAGTAGATTAATAAACTGTGTATGTTTGTTATACCTAGAAATATGATAGTAAATAGATTAGAAAATTCCATTATCACATGTTTGATACATTATTGTATGCATAACAATCTGAAATTCATATATAGTGGTTATGCTAAAATCAGATGCTCTAACATATTTATCTAATTGATTTACTACATTTAGTCTCTAAATTTTGCTTTAAAGATTTTTAGTTTTAATTTATTCTTAATTCTAATTTTGATATGTCAAATCAATTTTAGAATTAATCTATTTTTAGTATATAATTAGTTTATTAATCATCAATTTCCATAGGATGATGCTCTTTCTCATAATTATATTACTTATTCAATATGTTCATTTGCATTTAGAATTTTACGAACAAAACCTCTCTCTCACTCATGAAGGAAATCACTCTAACTCAACAAACAAAAAGGGAGTATTTTCTTTCATGATGCTACAATAAGGGTGTATTCAATTCATGAAAAAATAAGGTACGTCCCTTTGGTGATGTGCTTTTCGATCGGTGATTCAAGTTTTCTTGGACACGTTTCTTGTATGTGGTTTTTGCATTACTTGATGATATGTAATTAGAATTTCTTTCCTTCACTTATTTTACTGAGGTAAATAATACCACATCAATATTGATGCATGTACAAAAAATTTCAATTTTCAATGCTTGGGAACATTTTGCACAACTCTAGCGATCGCTTATAAGCTGCACCTCACCTCAACGGCGACATGGCAACAATAGTCACGATGCTAGAGTGTGGGCAATGGCTTAAATGAATTTAGACCAATTACTGAAGAAAAATATTATTCATACTGCATAGATTCTTAATTCTAGGATACTTTCTTTTCTGGCAAGATAGCTAAAGCTCAAAGTGAAAAATCACAAGGGGAACGATCAAAAATTCCGAAAAAAAGTCACCTGAAATATGCCCAAAAAGCGCTTGCGTTGGATCCACTACACTTCCAAACTATAATCTTTGTCCAAGCTCATTTAATTTGTATTTTGATATCGTTATTGCCATTAAATTTCGGCATTGTTACGATGTGATTACTCTTATCCTCGTACACAACTGGAGTGGTTAAGCGAACGCGCTCGAAGTCAAAGCATTTATCGGAAATCTTGGATATTCATCTATGCAGGGATCAAATCAAAGAATGTACTAACTTCCCTATAACCAAATCATTTTGCAAAAACCACGGGGTTTCTTATTGCAAGCACAACGAAACACGAACTTGATACACGATTCTGATATTTCCAAAACCCAATTCAACTTCACATCACCCGGTGAACCGGGTTGGCTTATTTAATCAAGATACATTAAAGTACTAGATTTCTCAACCATAATATAGCACAAACTTCACATATGATCAGTCATGCCATGATCTTCACCCTCATGCGCTTAAAACGTGAGCATCGATGTCCTTGGTCATGTCGATGAAGAGCGCCATGTACTTGTCAGGGTTAGGGTCGCTCTCCTTGTACTTCTCGTACTCGATGCTCAACTTAGCCAGACTGCCTTTCTCCTTTGGGATGAGCTTGCATACAGGCTTGTAGACCTTCAAATCGTCGTAGACGTCGCCCTCGATGCCATGGAGGGTGAATGACATGTTGTCATCGTCGAACTCAACCTTCTCTTTGAACACCCCTGATTTTCCTTCTATATAATTGCACCAGCCAAAAAAAATAAAGAAGTTTAGGAGGTAGGAAATATGTATAGGGTCATCAGTTGAATTTCAATGACAACATCGAGTAAATTAGTAACTAGAGAGACGAAAATTGAATCAATTACCAACGGTGTAATTCCAAATCTTGATAGCTCCATGCTGATCCCAGTCACCTTCATGAACTTTGACTCCTTGAATGTTTTTGGAGGTGGCGGTGGGCAATTTGTGGGATTCGCTCCTCCAAATCTTGAAGAACTTGTCAGCCGGTGATTGCAGTTCGACTTCAGCTTCTAATTTTCCATGCAATTGAGCCATTTTGTCGCAAAGATTGAGATACCAGAAATTCTACAAGTTTTTCGCCACACTGCCTTTGTCGAGAAAAAAGGGTATACTTGTATCTTATATAGACTTTAGCGTTCATTTCGTCTCTACCTTTTTTTCTTTTTTCATTTCGTCTCTACTTTAGGCCCCACAACGTGATTCACGTGATCCAGGGATTTTTATCAATCATATCTTCCTGTCAGAATCGCTGATTGCTTTTTAAAATGTATTTTAGACCAATAAAATTATATGCCTGAGCAATTTATAGCTGTGGCCTTATATATCCATCTGTCAACAATTTTCTCATAATAAGCTACATGATTCTATTAAAGTTGCGAGTGAAAATCATCTTTTAAGTCGATTGATCTGCCAAGCCCAACTTGAAGATTATAGAAAATGCATAAAATAATGAAAATAGCTAAAGCTTGCCTATAGGTGGATTGGAGACATCCTTGATGCGTTATAAGATGCACTCATCATTGCTCAAAATCGTTGTTGCATTGCGCATGTGAGAGTGTTAAGCGAAAAAAGTTCCATACTGAAGATGCGATGTAAGAAGTAATAAATTTGGCCTATAATTTATTAATTAAAACTTTTAAGTGAAAATAGTCTAATTATACTGATGGGTTTTGACATTGGCTCTCTTTGATGATCTTCACAAATGAAGATATTAGCTTTTAACAAGTGGTAATTTAGTCGATGGTTACAAAGAATTGATATCTAATAAATATTTAAAAAGAAAAAAGAAATTTCCAATGTGACTCATTGATCGGGTGGCAGATGGTGTCCCCCGCTTCTTGCCATGTTTGGCTGGGCAAAGGCAAATGACGTGGAATTAGAAGGGTAGGTTATTCTTGCAAACATTAGGCAAACTTGGTAAGGCCAAGAAGGAGATTCGAGCTGGGGATGTTGGTGAAGAAGGATACTTAAATAAAGAGTGAGTTACCCTACGGAAAGAGGCTCACATGTGGGGAGAGGCGATTGGTTTAAGTGCTACATGTGGAGGTATTAAATGAAGAGGTTCCACATTAAAGATGTAGCGTAAGGTGCAACAACTTATTTGGCCCAATTATTCAGTGGTCCAAATCTTTAAAGTGATGACAGATCTTGATAGATATATCGATAAATTGAGAGTTGGGTTTTTATTTTTTTTTTCCCACAATCCCTACAAGTGAAGGTGTGGAGTTTCTTCTGTGCTCCTAACAATTGTTATGCACTAGTGTCACCTTTAGGTATACTAATATTGGTTTACTAAATTTTGTATACTTATTGACATCTATGTAGCACCGACACGGGACACGACACGAGTGTCCGACACGACACGACACTTCGACACGTTATTTCTAAAAAATAGAGAATTAAACACGTTAAATGACACGTTATATATTAAATAAATATTTTTATTTTTAATTAATTTGATTCAAATTCATAAATAAATAATTAATCAAAAAAGAGCCTATAATAAATTTATACTAATAATATTAACAAATCAATTCATTTGAAATTCAAAAGATATATTCATAATTAATGCGAAATATTTTTTTAATTTTAACAAAAATTATTGATGAAACTAAAAATTAATAAGAAATTCTCAATCAATTTATTTAAATAAATTCATGATTTTTTACAATAACAAAATTTATCATTATTCAAAATTTAATATTTTTATTTTTCGAAATCATTTTTTAATTTTATTTATTTAGTTTTTCGATTAAAAAAACAATCCCCAAAATCCACTATTTCTTTCGTTCGTCCTTTTCCCTCCACACCCACGTTTATTTTACTTTTTCCCTCCCCCACTTGACAGTGACAGGTGAGCTGTCACTTCCCTCCCCGAGAACCACCCCCCCCCCTCTCTCTTAGACGCCATCAAACCTCCTTTATTATTTTTTTTTTTTATTTCTTTATGAAAAACCCTAGCGAGCCGCGAACCCTCCTTTTCCTATCCTCCTTGCCGCGCCGCACGACCCCCTTCCCTCCTCTCCTCTTCCTCTCGTCGCCGATCCATCGCAACAATGGCCGCCCTCACCTCTCTCTGGCCATCTCTCACCGTCGCCTCGGTCCGTTCGTGGCTTCGTCTCGCCGGCGGGAGTTTGTCTTCTCTCTTCTTTCTCTCTGTTCGGCTCTTTCTCTAGCCGTCTCTCGCCGTCGCGGTGGTCTGTTCGTGATTTCGTCTCGCCGGCGCTCGCGGCCTCTGCTCCGTCTCGCCGCGCTCGTGACCTCTGCTCCCTCGCCCTCCCTCACCTCCACCCTTCATCAGTGTTCCGGACACGCGTCGACACGCGTGTCGATAAAAGTTTCCGACACGCGTTGATCGCGTGTCCGAGCGTGTCAACGTGTCTGACACGCTCCGACACGTGTCGGACACGACACGAAAGCATAGACAACGTGTCCATGCTTCATAAATTGACATGACATAATGCAAGTGGACATTTAATCAAGTGGGTCAATATCAAACCCAATAATAAGCCAAGCACGTCACTTAGTATAAAATTTTGTAAATTAGGCCCTGCATGGCTGCACCCTATTTCTATTCCCGAACAAAAATTTCTTTTTTTGTTCGCGGGAACAAAAAGGAACATAAACGCGTTTGTGTGCATTTTATTGCCTTTTTGTTCTTTTGTTCCTGGAACAAAAAAAAAAAAGCAAAAACACAAATTTTGTGTTTTTTGTTTTAACACAAATCGAAACACTTTTTTTTTTCTTTTTTCTTTTATTTTCTTGTTCTTCTTTCATGGCCGAGGCGGTTGCCGGCGACCGGCCGACGAGGGCCGCGGCCTCGCCCGCCACGGCGAGGCTCGCCGGCCCCGGCGAGGCCGACGCTCGCCGTCCCCGGCGAGGCCGAGGCTCGCCGTAGGCCGGGCGAGGGTCGGCCTCGCCATGGCCGGGCGAGCTCGGCCTCGTCGGATCAAGGCGAGGCCGACCTCGCGCCGCCCGGGCGAGCTCGATCTCGCCCGGATCCGGCCTCGAGCTCGCCCGAGCCGGCCGCGAGGCCTCGCCCGGCCCGCGAGGCCGCGGCTCGCCAACCGCGGGCGAGCTCGGCCTCGTCGGATCAAGGCGGACCTGGCTCGCGGCCGGCGAGCTCGATCTCGCCCGATCCGCCCGAGCTCGCCCGAGCTCGGCCCTCGCCGGCCGGTCGCCGGCCAAAAAAGAAAAAAAAAAATGAAAAAGAAAAAAAAAAAAAAATGAAAAATAAGAAAAAAATAGAAAAAATAAAAGAAATAAAAAAATTATCCAAATTTACCAAACATGTTTCTGTTTATTTTTATTCCCGAATAAGTTTACCAAACGCGTATTTTTGTTCAAAAATTGTTCCCTAACAAAATACTTTTTTCTATTTCTCGTTTTCCCTTAACAATTTTTAAACAGAAACACAACCAAACGCGCCCTTAGTCTCACTACAATAAGCAATAAGCAATCCCGAGTAGATATTACCATTCGCATGCTAGGTTAATTTCATTGAAATATCCTACTTCATATAATATATTGGAGCAAGGCCATCAAAGACCTCACATTACACCTGCTATGACACATTTATTTCAAAACATTTTTTTTTGTGATACTAAAATTCACAAATTTGTACCCAAGTGTTACATTTATCATTCGTTAAGGTTATGTGAAACCTGAAAATGGAGAGTCTTCAGCTGCAATGGGGACTAAAGAAGCTCTGTTGCGTCAAGAACGTGGCATTGTGGATGCTGCTACTTGGACTAGATCTGGGCAGTAGCAAGATCTGGGCAAGCCACCCAAGCTTCTAGCTCAACCGGCCATGGAGGCCGCTAACTTTGAAGCCAGATCTGACCTCGAAGCTCACAATCGCTATGGCCAAATCTGGCAGGTGGTTAAACAAGGGCCGACAAACACCACCGGAGGTCCAAGCGGTGATGGGGCAGCGAGAGACAAACGCCAAAGGAGCTTGGACCAAGAAATTGTGAACTGGAAGACGATGAATAGTAACTTTTAATGCGATGAACAGGAACTTAGAAGACGATGACCAATAACTTGTGATGAATAGTACTTTGAATTTTCTTTTTTTATCTTTTTAATCTTTTCCTGATGTGGTGCTTACGTGACACTGCATGGTGCCACATTAGCGGCACTTTTCCTTGAAAAATTATTAATAATGGCACATCGAATCCCCGAGTGGTTCTAAATAGAACCCTAATAAACGGTAAATGTATTAATTAAATACAAATCTAGAGTTTTTGGTGTCACAAAACAAACGGAATAAATGTGTTACAATTGGTATAATTTATAATAATATATGACATAAACACTCAAGTTTTTGAGAAATATGGATATTCAATGCATATAGTTATCTTTTTGGCGGACAGCCCTATTAACATTTGCTGCCATGACAGTGGCCTGAATTTGCATGTTCACAAAAGAAATTGTAAGTGCGCTCAACTTAGGAAAAATTAGATTCTATCCGAAGAATCCAAACGCACCCTAACCATCTCTCTACGCGCCCCTAACACCAAATGCGCATCTCTCCCTCCAATCGTCCCCATCAATGGCGACCTTTGCTGCTTCACCACCTACCACCGGTGTCGATGAGGGGTCCCCTCCGACGTATATAGTGAACTAAGGCCTCCGCCGACACCTTTCTCTCTCTTTCTGAGTGGAAACTGAGCTACTGTCAAACTTGTCATGAGGCGTCGATCTCTGTCTTGCCACCTGTAACCAGATATTTTATGGCAACACCATCTACAAGAGGCACCTCCTCCGGATATCCGCTTGCCATCGACAACTAGCCACGATCGTGGACGGTGATGGTCATATCTCGACGAGGCCCCGATGTCAGCTTCTAGAAAGGGAGAGCAAGAGACAGGGGTGGTTGGGATTTTGATTATTTATGTCGAGAACCAACTAATACAGTATCTCTCGATACTAGCAGATGGAAAGTATTAGGAAGGGACAAAACATCCTCATTTGCTCCTTTAGGTTTTTCTTGGGAATCGAGGGAGAATGGAGGTGATGAAGATTAGGGTTGAAAATATTGAAAAGCTTAAAATTCTGATGAGAAGGAAGAGAAGCGAAGGTTTGGTGGGTTTGCTTCTCTCTTTCCTCCCCTTCTTCTCTTCCAAACAGAGCTTTAGGGCGAGTCCACCAAATTGTCATTGAAGAAAGTCACCCTAGAATTTCAGTTGATCATAGGCTCATCGTTGGTTTCCCTAGATAGGGGATGACCATTCTCTCCCGGCAACTTCCGACTCATTTCGTATGCTTCCTATATATACTCTGCCTTTTAAATTTGCCCAAATTTGCAACAAAAGAGATGCTAAAGTGATGCTTTCTTAGAGGTGGATGTAAGAGTTTTCTTGATATGAGCTACATTAATTGATATTGTAATTTACCATTTTACGGTTACCCCGTAAAACGGGATTTGGTCTAAGGCGAGATAAAAGATTTCTTAATTAGTATAATATGAGACTAGGTAGTGTGGGAGGAGTTAAGCCTGGCCCATAATGAGGGGTCTGGCTGGAAACTCTATAAATAGTGCTCAACTCTCTTCTCTAACCCTAATTCTCATATGTATCCTCATATAAGGAGCATTTACATAACGCTAAGGTGAGGGGGCCGCTTTATTGACCAGTGATACGAAGGGCAATAAAATAGAATGACTTGATGTGTGGAACATTGGTTTTCCACTTCCGCTTCAAAATCAGTGGATACCAAAACATGTGCATTAATATTTCTTCTCAATAATGCATGTTCTTGTTATAGTTATGGAGATCTTGAGGTTGCACAATTTACATCCAACATATGGTATCAGAGCAACCATAACCCTAGAACTTGAACACATAAAAAATTTTCCCTAATTTGTGATTTTCGTGATTTTTTGTTCAATTAAAATAAAATTAAATCACAAATTTGGATTGTACTCGACAAGACGAGCAGATCCATAGGCGACACGTCGCCGAGGGATGCCGCACGCACCCCCACACGAGGCCACGCACCCCCACGCACAAGGCGCGGCTCGCACGTGTGATGCACGCGCCATGCTAACGTCACGATGACGTCAGTGACTAGACCCGAACCGACCCGTTGACCGACCCGACCCGACCCGACCGAGGATCTGACCCGATCTGTTGACCGACCCAACCCGGTCAACTTTTGACCAAACTGATCAACCGGTCGGACCGGGCGACTGGACCGAGCAATCAAGCCGAGAACCAGTCGGACCGGTTTTTGACTGGATCCTTCGCCCGCACGTGAGCCCCAAGTGCCCCGCACTCAGGCGGCGTGTGCGAGCGTGTGGGACCTCTGATGAGTGCGTGGTTGATGGCGTTGGATTCATAAGATCCTCCTCTATCTTATGGTATATTTATTTTATAGGTTTAATGGTTTTATAGATGTGAAAATACATACAAAACCCTAAATACGCATATTTTTAGTCTATTTTTTGCGTATTTTTCTTATATTTTTATGTGATTTTGGAAATACAAGTGTTGGGTTACTGGTATGTTATCATATAAACATTACAAATGTGCGATTCATTAATAAAAATTAAACTTTATTGTGAATTGAAGCTGACTTAATGAGATAGTAATTGAGCTAAATAGTGAGGTGATAAGAAACAGTTAGGTTATGAAACTTTTATTGCTCAAGCATACTTCTTTAGACGTTGGTAACCTTTGAATGATGGATGTCTTTAGAACTCATGACCAAATCAATTGTACTAATTAACACATCTATTGAATTTAGGTAATGCATGTGAGTTAAGTTATTGCATATTGTACCTAAATTCATCTGGTCACTAGTTGATATCTATCAAGTTAAACATTTTTTGTTAATGGTTAAGGAGTATGACAACATTTACGCGGAGTAATAGTATCTATTGTTGTAGTTTGGATACTTAATTCTGTGATTTGACTTAATTAATAGGTCACTGGTTGATGCAATGATAATTTGTTACTTAAGATTGTCTAATAAATCAGCTATTGACTTTGGAGACGTTGTTTATCTTATGAAACTCATAAGCAATAGTTGATCAGCTATCAAGATTGTCAATCTTGAATACCCTGTATTACTATTGATGTTAGCTTGTGAGAGATCCTTTAGATCGGCATTCTTTTTATATTGTTCTGGTAATCAGTAATCATGATGCACAAGAGATGCTTTCTTCTATATTATGAGAAGTTTATTGTATTACTGTGATCAGTGATCTCATTAAAGTCTGTCTTTCAGATTCTTTATATGTAAAGTAATGTAATTAGCATGATATGTGATTTTAGTGATTTATCATCCCTATCACTAAAAGTAAAATCACATGTATATGGTATATGTGAGAAATAAAGTTTATATCTCTAGTATGATAGAGCTTCAAGAATTCAATTGAGTAATAACCGCCAAAATGGAACGCTTGATTGGATTTGAGAAATATCGGTCTCGTATGATGATTGTGATGTCTCCTGATCTAATGCATGGTCATACTTCCAAAGGAGGTGATTGTGTATTAGTTTATAGAGGGATACATGATGGTGTGGTGGAGGAGTGACTAATCCTAGTGGCTCATATGCTCAAAGGTGATGAATTCACGAAGATTTGAATATATTCTCATAACCGCTATCATGTGGGAAGTGTACAACTGCGTGTCATGTATTCTGCCCAAAAATAATTATATGATTATGCGTGTAACTCTCTGGATATATACTTGTACGTCAAGTTACACAATACTCACATGATACTAATTATATACATTGCTTGTTTTTTCAGTCACATTTTCTGTAATTAATAACTTCATTATTATTGAGGTTTTTACTGCTTCAAATTTTAAGTTGTGGGCTTGGGAAAAGAGTAATAAAATTTACTATCTATGAAGCGTTCCATTCAAGAACACTAGAAAAGTGGTTTGCCTGCAAGTTCCACTGCTAGGCAAATGATGGAAACCTTAGTGACTTGAAATTATGTATTGTCTAATATCAAAATTAGGATACATCTACAAAAATTGTGTTTAAGACATAATGATTTGTATATATATATACATATATGTCTCGTATACGGTTGAAAAGGTTGTTTCCAAAAGTTTTCTATTTAAGGAAAATAACCGAAATAAATAATAAAACAGTTATAATTAGTCTTAAAGGTTGTCAGGCTTAATAGTGGCCGTAAATATTTTGACAAGTATGATAATGCTAAATAGCTTAAAGGGTCATTTGTCAAATACTTGGTCAATTCTTGGGTGATAACTTAATTTACTATGCTGAAAAATCCTAACAAAAAGATTTGGCCAAAATGCATAATTGCACCATAATTAACTTGGTGATGAGTAAGACTAATTTATCCGATCTACTGTGGTTGATATTTTGAAAGCAACATTTTCACATAAAAAGGTGTTTCTTACCAAAGTTGTTTCATAAACTTCTTTTGAGTTATAAATTGGACGTAAATCACTTGAATCATATTAAATTTAGAGGTGTCGTGCAGAAGTGAGGTTATCTAATCCAATATTAAGTGCATTGAAATTTAGATTAACTTAAAATTATTTTATATCTTACCCAGATTGTTCAAAGGGATATTGATTTTATGACCCTAATAAAGGTACAAGAATTATGAAATCACATACTGTAAAGTTTTTAGAGTTCGACATAGTTGTAGATGATTGTTACTCTCAGACTATTAAGGATAATAGTACGATGAAGGTTACTGTGTCTTTATCTTTTCTTATAAAATAATTATTGGAATCTCCTGTACCATAGACTAAACTTGTTGAAGTTTAAGGTACTATTCTTGATATAGTTTATGATGAAAATTCTCAAATCTCTCAAGTACAGAATGAAGTGGTTTTAGTTTTACTCAGGAGATTTATTAGGGAAAGACGATCAATTATATCATCAGATTATATAGTCTATCTGTGAGAGCATGACTGCAATATCCTCTACATAGTTGATTTATCGACTTATATAAATGTTGTTTCATATCCTCAATCAAGTATGTGATTAAATGTCATAAAATGCGATATGCAATCTATGAAACATCGTAGTATTTGGAAACTTACTGACTTGCCTAAAGATCACAAGTTCATTAGTTGCAAATCGGCATACAAAACTAAAAGGATTTTAAAGAAAAATAAAAATTGTGGAATTTAAAGCCAAACTGATAACTAAAGTTTTCACTCTGAAAGAAAGGTGAATAGTTAATAGTGAAGAAATAATTATTTCTTTCCAGTATTTTTAAAGATTCTTTCAGAGTGAATGTGGCATTAATAGTTTATTTTTTATATGGAGTTACATCAAATAAATACAAAATCTATATAGTGCAACTTGAAGATTTTGCAACAGATGTTTTAAGTAAAATTGTGTGTAAACTGAAAAGTTTTATTTATAGTCTTAAACAAGTTTCCAAATAATATTATTAAAGTTTCATAGTGTTGTTATTTTGTTCAATTGGGAACAAAATAATTCAATATACTGTAAGGTCAGTGGGAAGAAATTTATTTTTCTCATACTCTAAGTGATATTTTGTTTACAAGTAGTGACCTTGAGACATCTTTTATTCTTTGTACTGTGGTCCGTAAAGATTGTTTTTGCCATATTATATTTGATTTTCTTATAGGACATTTGCTGATCGTATATTGGAATTATTCAATATACATCATTGCTAGCTAGGAATTGCTCATGTTGTTAAGGGTGATGGACTGAATCTATCACATTGTCCTTATTTAAATATTGAGAAAATCTAATTAAATGGTGTATCTTGTGTCAGTGCACTTAAAAATATAATGTATGCTCAAATTTACACTAGACTAAATATCGTCTTTACGACGAAACTTCTAGGCAAAAATCAATCAAATCTAGTCAAAAAGGTTTTAAGGTACTTAAAGAGGACAAAATATTATATGCTAATTTACAGACATATTCAATTCTTACAACTAGTAGGGTATTCAGATGTAAACTTTGATGGCTATTAGGATGACATGTGATGAATAACATAATACATTTTTATGTTAATAGGAAATGCAGTAAATAAAGTTCTATGTCATCTCTTACTATGTAAATAGCGTTAGTAATATTCTTTTAGGCTGTTACTTGGGCTATTAAACTCTAGAACCTCATGAAAAAGTTAACCGTTTTTAACTTTATGGATAGACACATACGTTTATATTGAGATAATAATTTTGTAGTATTATTAATAATAGAGGTCTCAATGGATCTAAATATATGGCGGTCAAAATTTTTGACCAAAATAAAACGGTACAGAAAGGTAATGTAATAATATAACATATTTTCACAGATGATATGGTTGCAAATCCACTAATTAAAGGCCTATACTCATGTGTATTTGAGTGACATGTCATTAGTATAGGCCTAGGAGCATCATGAGATGTTATTGTTTAGTGGGAGCTATTTTGGCTTTACTCTGATACTCTAATAAAGGTTTCATTTGTGTCCGTTACACTTTGTAACGGTTTAATATATATCAACTTTTGCATTCAATAAAATATTTTTGAATGTGTTGTTATTATGTTGAATACATATTGATAAAGTCCCAAGGTACTATATAAACCTTGAGTGAAGGCTAGGGGCATTCGGTTATTAGTCTTGTGCATATATCTTGTTATACATAAAGAAAGGTTAACCATAAGAACAAGACATATGTGGGTTCATTGGAACCATAAAGACATTCTCTAGTGACACAAGTTTTTGTAAACTTAAGGTAAGAAAATGGTAACTAACAAATGGGATCTCTCTATAAAAGATGTTATCCATTTGTCACACTACCATATTGAATCCATATCAATAAAGTTGAGAGCACTCGTGACCATGGAAGGCTCTGTGTATATATATGCAGTTATCACCATGATTCGGTGTTTGAGACTTTATGGGATGGGATTGACTATTAAGAATAATCTCTAGACCAATGTGCACACATACGGTACAATTTCAATTAATATAACCCAAGTGGGAGAATGTAAGAGTTTTCATGATGTGGGTTACATTAATTGATATTGTAATTTACCGTTTTACGGTTATGGTAAAACGAGATTTGGTCTAAAATGAGATAGAAGGTTTCTTAATTAGTCTAATATGAGACTAGCTAGTGTAAGCCAAGTTGAGCCTAGCCGTAATGAGGGGGCCTAGTTGGAAACTTTATAAATAGTGCTTAAGTCTCTCCTCTAACCCTAATTCTCACATGTATCCTCACATAAGAAGCATTTACCTAACGCTAAAGGTGAGGGGGCCGCCTTATTGAGCCAATGATACGGAGGGCAATAGAGGAGAATGACTTGATGCATGGAACATTGGTTTTCCGCTTCCGCTTCAAGATTAATGGATACCAAAACAGGTGCATTAATCTTTCTTCTCAATAATGCATGTTCTTATTCTGGTTATGAAGATCTTTGGGTTGCACAAATTGCATCCAACAATGGAAACTTCATGAAATAGCTCGAATAAAAATGTAGCAAGTATTCTTAATAAAATAAAAAGTGACTAGAATATTACCTCGGGCGATGCGCGAGATGGAGTAGGTTTAAAAAACAATTCTAATTTGTAAATAAAATGGCAAATCCATCTAATATCTTTTAATTTTTATTTTGATCAAAAGAAAATGTACATAAGTCGATCAACAATTGCTAGTCTAAGTTAATAATGCACTAAACCATCTTTCATTATTTTAAGTGTGTTCAAATTATCATATATAAATTGCCCCGTGCTTGGGCGCAAAAAAGTTCATGATGAATCATGTGATTTCAATTTTTATGCAATATACAAAGGTAAATTATAATTGGCAAAGGAGTCGTATTTAGCATAAAATAACCTAGACAATAATCAAAATTAACAAATCTATCGTAAAATTCATTATCAAACATCATCAGTGGTTAAATTAAGTAAGCTATCAAAATATTATAAGATAAATATAGCATGACCATTTCATTGGACGAAACGTGGAGTGAGTAATATGTATAATTAAAAAGTAGGAAAATATAGATACAATAGAAGCCAAAGTTCTCATTAACTATGGATTTTTGTTAGGTCCACTATTAGTGTAAAAAATAAGTCACACTATCACCTAGATTGTTGAGTAGTGAATAAATGTGTTACATTACTATCTTCATGCGGACGTGTCATCCATCTAATAGTGTTTGTGTAGAAAGTTCTTTATACTCATAGTGAACTTAATAATGATCTTTTAAGTACTAAAAAAGACTTAAAAACTCAGATGATGAATATATGACATGCTTTCCATTATAGGGAAAATTATTCAAAAAAATCTAAACCTATTACATTATGATCAATTCAATCATAAACCTTTCAATTGTGTCAATTAAGTCCTAAAATTTTACATGTTTTGTCATTTAAGTTTATTTGGCTAATTTAACTGAAAATCTTTAACATGAATGCCAATAGTGCCACATAAAATAGCCAGTACTAACATGGATAATTTTTTATAATTTTTTATTGTTTTATTTTCTTCTTCTTCTTTTTCTTTTTTCTTGTTTTCTTTCTTTTCCTTTTTTTTCTACCAAGCCTGGCAAGGTATCAGCAACCCTCACCGGGCTTGGAAGGGAAAAAAAAAAGATTTGTTAACACATTAAGGGAAGGAGATAGATGAAACAAGAAGTCGAGACCACTGGCTTCAATATCATATTCAATTTGGGAGGACATCTTCTATAAAAGTGAAAATTATTTAAAAACGGTGTTAATCACATTATTAAGCATCAACATGATCATCTCGAGAAGAAGCGGGAGATCTTATACTTGATTTATACTTGGCACAATCTTTTGAGATCAAATCTTGATTGAAATCTATTCAACAATTGATGTGGATGACATATCTTCGACTGAACTTGAGACGAAGGTTTAGCCTAATGCAAGAAAAACTAGCCGATAAGATCATCCTGCCAGACTATAAGGAAGCAACTTTCCATGACTCTCCATTTTAAACAAAGGAAAACCCTAATTTTGACTGGATCAGAGAAGTAGACTATGTCTCATACAGGCGGCTACACGCAAACAATTGCCTTTCTTTCGATAATGCTAAAGAAACGCAATAAAGACATCATAACAAGTTTATAAGATTAATCTACAAAGCATAAGTGGATGTTTAAATAATTATTACGTCCTACTTGAGTGTTCAAATTGAACATACAGCCTCGATTTATGAACCGTGTAATTTTAATTTTTTAATATTATTACACATCAAGCTTTGATTTTCAGTTAACATTATTTTAATTTTTTAATATCCACCTATATCGATAATTTTTTTTTTACATATCTCATCTCTTTCTGTTTATTTGTTTTTTTTTTTTTTAATAAGATGAGGTCCTGAAGAAGCTTTGGCCGAGTGTCGGCCAAAGCTTCTGAGGGCATGATAGATGAAGTTACTGTATTGAAAGCTAAAAATAGAATTATCCGTGTAATTTTCCTAACTTATCGCCTCAAATCTGCACACTTGATTGCGAGTTGTGGCTCTATGGGGGTACCATAGAAGGAGGTCCGCCAATGACTGAAAAGAATTGCTAAATACCGTGATATTACATTTTGCACAGCCGTTGAGATCATATTGAAATTTCACACCAAAGTCTAGGAGTAAATTGATTAAATTAAGTTTAAGATTGAATTGACATTTATACAATAGGTTGTAGACTGACCGAACAATTTATACATTATGAATGCATTTGATTACTAATCGGTGGTCGCTTGAAAATGAAGGAGGGAATTTCGCACTGGGAATTTGCTAAAGAATGGTGGGTGACTTATCTTATAGTCAGTACTAAGTCGTAGGCTTAGCTTTATCAAACAAGTTTATAGATGAATTATATTTAATAAATAAATAAAAAAGGAAGGTGCTTGTTTCAATAATTGCATTCGCTATGTTGATGTAATGGATTATATATTATATTTGGCGGCGACTTGTCAATCCAACCATCGGATTTTTTAAAAGTATCGAATTGGAATCGTCGGTTTGCCAAACAAATTTAATTGTCGACTGTGCAATCGCATGATTCATGGTATTTTCACTGCTTTCAATCGAAGAATATAAGGTACATTTTAAATTAATTTTGTCAAAATCTTCAAACCGACGCTGTAACGATTAGTTGGGAGACAATAAATGGTACTCTGAAAGTGAAAGTGTCGATAGATTTTCAAAGTGTTATTGGGGTTAGGTTTGTGATTGAATCCAGACATGTTTGGTAAATAGAGGAGTGGAAGTGGAAGGCTCAAAAAAGTATCTTATGGTGTCTAATCCTAGACCAGGAGGGTTTTTTTTTATCAGAAATTATGGTCTTTGAAAAAGTGTTTACCAACTAGAAAAGTGTTAACTATTTAGTTTTCGATCTTGTACATTCACGTTTTCTTAATCAATGTCCAACCAAGTCATTTTACTTTTATAAATTTTTTAAACAAATCCATCCGACAACAATCTAGCGAAATCCAACCAACATGACTGTGGAATGTGATGAGGATCAAATTTTTTCTGCTGATTGTCTATGTGAGCATCTATATTGGTTAAAATTTATAGGCATCATATTCTGACGCTGTTCAATATGGGTATATTTTCACACAATAGTGCCCATATAGGTGTCCATATTGACTAAATTTCATCCATGTTATGCTGACAAGCAAGAGATTTGGTGGCCATGGCTGCAACTAGTGGGTTAAGCAGCCATGGCGCAAGCACGGAGAGAGAGAGAGAGAGAGAGGATGGCGACTTGAGCTGGCATGGATGGCGACTTGAGTTGGCATGGCAACTGTTGTGGCCTCAATATACGAGATCAGTGACTAACTCCAAAGGAGCAACGACGGCACGCACGGTGGAGAGGGGGAACCGTGGTGGCAGGTGTGTTAGTTGGAGCAAGCCTATCAGCTGGGGAAAGAGTGTGGGTGGATTTTGGGTTTTCTGGGAGTAAGAGTAGTTTGGGAAATGGATGCGTGTGTTGGATGTGTTTTGAGTGATAATGTGATTTATGGTAGATGAAGATCACCATCAAAGCATGAAGAACACACCATCAGCAAAATATGTAGATTGAGATAGATGAAGTTCATAGCCAGAGACATAAAGAAACACCACTTGCCAAGGCTAAAGGACATCGAATAGATAAAGTTCACCACCAAGATATCAAGGACAAGCTACCAACCAAAGATAAAAGCCTTCAAGATGGGAGAGATTCACCACCGAAGCCTAAAGGAAACATACCAACTAATGATAAAGAACTTCTTAGTCCACCATTAAGGAACTTACATTATAAAAAAAAAAAAAAAAAAAAAAAAAAGAATTGGGGCAGAAATTAGCTCATTTGAGGAAAATCCCACATACTCACCAAATTCAAATCCTCTATTTCTGGAGAGATTTGCTAAACAATAGAAAAGACTCTCGGAGTCCTAGAAATTGAAATGGCTCTAGGAGTATTTACATAATTAAGACTCTTGAAAGTAATAGCATATTAAAGGCTAGTAAAAACTAGGACTTGAGATCTGTAAACTAAGTATAAAGATGACTAATAATTAGGACTAAATGCATTTAATGCATTTATCTAAGGTTAAATGCTTTATAACTTGACTTTATCCTCCAAATTTGTCCATTGATTTAGGCAGTCAAATAAACACCTTGAAAGATCAACAAATAGCAGAGGAAATCCAAAAATAGCCTCTAGTCTCTAGGTAGTCAATTAGTAGTTTCTACGACCAAAAAAACAATTAGTAGCCTCAAAGTTGACCATAAACCTTGTAAATCAATATCTTAGTAGTCGATGGGCAATCATGAAATCAACAACTAGTATATAGAATCGCATCTGCAAACTTAAGCCCGTCAAACCAGATTGGAGCCAAAATTGGCCTTCGCTTGCAAAAGAAAAGATTGGGCTGGTTTAACAATGATAACTAAGTTAAACTTGACATAGAACCGGATGCTTCTGCATAAGAAATAACTGGTAATTTGATAAGTCATGTGTGAGTGAGAAAAAACTTGAAATCAATTGTAAATATTGATCATAATTGAAAGTTTGAAATGTGAGGAATATATTTGATTTAGGAAGTAAAGTTAGAAGATGATTTTTGTAATTTAGGAGATTTTAAATGCAACAACAAGCTTTTCCACAACTTAGCCTTTTACATTGTAAAAGAGACATGTGTGAGTGAGAAAAAACTTGAAATCAATTGTAAATATTGATCATAATTGAAAGTTTGAAATGTGAGGAATATATTTGATTTAGGAAGTAAAGTTAGAAGATGATTTTTGTAATTTAGGAGATTTTAAATGCAACAACAAGCTTTTCCACAACTTAGCCTTTTACATTGTAAAAGAGACATCACAATTTGCAACACTTGCCGAAGCCCAATCCGTCAGGAAGGCCTGGTGGATGCAAGCCTATTTACTCACAACCTTTGATTTTTTGGCCCATTCTGATAAAGACTGCAAAGGGGAAATTTCCTTTTTGGTGTTGAGTTGATTTTGTGGGAAGGGAAACGATATTTGCATTGACATAATATATGGTACGTTTAGCATCCTGTATATAAGTGTCTGGTGTCCACTTTGACCTGGATATTTCCAATATATAGATTAAATATCTCCCAAATAAAGTGATCCAACCTAGAAGTTGGAATAAGTCTAGATAGTTTTCATTTATTCACGAAAAGATGAATTTGTTCTAAAATCGGATCTCTGAAGAGCTGGTAGTCAGTTTGAAACCAACAAATGCTATATATCAAGACATTTTAAATCCCAAAATTTATACATTTCTTATACAATCCTATCCAACTACATATCATGACCAAACATAGTCTCCCTGAATGATGGTCCTTAAATCAAGTCAACCTCACATGTAGACTGGCATGTCTTGTAGTTTTTCCAATCATGGATGCATTTGAATCACATGGATGCGAACACAACCTATGAACCCAATGCCAACTTACCTGGAAAACATGCCATGGATCAAATCAGCGCAAGTGGGAACGATATACAAGCAATCTTTTGACATGGCCTTTTAGAAACTTAAAAACCAACACACCATGAAGTTTTTTTTTTTTTTCATTTGAACCTTTTGATGAAGTTCACACACTGACTCTATTAAGCATGGTAAAAGGATAAGAACTAGAAACACTTGCCCTTCAACTATAGATAATAGATGCTTACAAATTATTTAACAAGGAAAGCGGGCGATCGATATCTACGAATCACTGCAAACTAACCCACACCCATGCATATGCCATAAACATTTCTGTTTTAAGGTTTTAGGGATTCTGGACAAGGTAATTGTCCACCTCTTTGGTCATGGTGATCAAGAAGTCAAGCTGAGGGTGAGGATCAGGAACTTGTTCATTCATCTTCTCATATTCAACGCTCCACTTCACAAAGTTATTCTGTCCCGTCGAGACCAGCTGAATGGTGGCTTTATAGCGAGCAAAGTACTTGGTGACCTCTCCGCCAATGATGTCGAATGTAATGGACTTGTTCCCCTCGTCTATAGCATCTATCTTGTCTTTTGCAACGACAGAATCACCTGCTTATACATTCCATGCGAAAAATAAGTTCGAAAAATAAATTACTAGCTAGGTCAGCAGATTTCATATAGCACCATATGGCGATCAAGAAGCTATATAATATTTAGCATGATTATCAATGAATATTTCAGCTTATAACAAGGAGAGAATATACATCATAGTATACAAACTCGAGATGAAAAATTCTAGGTGACCAACATAAATCTCAATGTTGTGGATAGGACGAGACCATGTGATTTAAGATGTGATATCGGGTTTTGCAGATAGTTACTCTTTTTGGATGAGGATTACTCGCTCAATCTAAGGAAAATAATCATCCTAACACTTAAGTGAGAACAACTGGATGCAATTCGGCCTTGTAGAATGATTGATTTCTCAGACATGCTTACCGAGGAAGTAAGTCCAAAGCCTCACAGAGCCAACGCTCTTACCATCACCTTCAATGACTTCGATGCTGCGCAACTTGTCGGGGCTGATTTTGGGCATCAAGTCGGTCTTGTTCTTGTAAACGTCGAACAATTTCTCTGGCGAGGACTTGATCTGTGCTTGCTTTTCGAGCTTACGCATCTGAGCCATGCTCTTGTCACAAACCCTAGAATTATGAGCAACCCACACCAAGAATAGAAACCCAATAAACAAGATCAAGATGTCTTGGGCGAGTGACTGAAATAATTGTCTTGCCTTTAAATAGACACTGTGACATTAAAAGAACGGCTAACTATTTTTTTTTAACTAGTTAAAGGAAGAAATGATGGTTAGTTCTGTTGGCATTGGATTCCCTCTCTCTCTCTCTCTCTCAGGTGTCTTCACTATCATAGCGGCCACAATAAATTACCCAAAGAAGGAAAAAAAAAAAGATGACGATGATTAAGTGCCTTTCTTAATAGAGAAAAAGAAGAACAAGAACATGATGATGGGGCGCTTTTCTTAATAAAGGAGAAGAACAAGGAAGAAAGTTGAGGGTCCTGAGGCGAAATTCAGATACAAAACAAAAAGGAAGTGATTCTCCCATGAAGATAACGAGCATCCATACAAGTATTATTCCCTTCCGTGGTAATCTTGTAGGTATTATCTGTGAGCTAGGTGAGGCCGCGCTTGGACAGGTCTAGAACAAGTCTGGAATCTTATATACAAGGATCGCCGTTATAGACTAGCCTAGCTGTTCATGAAATACTCGAACTTCACTCTTTATCTACTCTATATGAATTCGTCGACTATGGATTTGACTATTAAGATCGATTTGGATATGAAATCTTATACTTGATTTTACCGGTGGACACTTGACTATAGTAGTTCAAAATGTAATCTGAGTAGCCAAACCTAATTTTACTTTTAATAAATACATCACTGAACGGGCATAGGCAGTACTATATGACAAGTTATTCATGGTTTGAGATATTCTAGTTTTGGACTTGTAGTCATGCTAGAGAAATCACGGATGAAGCTACACCAGATAGAGCATCTTGAGCATTTTAAGTAGAATTGCAATGAGTCTACGACCCCATATAAATCAAAATGGTGTCACAGGCGAAAGGCTGTCTAAAATGTCTTCTTTGTGGTTTAGTCTATTTAGAAGAACAGTCTGCTCGACACTCGCACGCTTGAGGTTGATGATTTTCCCGTGTTATTCAATTTTGTATATCCATTAGGCTCTTTAACACGGCATATGTAAGTCTTCCATGAAATTGCGGCAAACCCGTTTCTCACATCATCTTTACGGATTTGGAATTAAACAACCATGGGGGTGATTTGGCGATCCGAAAGATCTCTACATGTCGAGTGGCATTTGGTTTTTGAAGCATTATTTTCTTTATGTCTAGATACCTCGCATGGCATTCTTCATCATTAGTTTAGGGGAGTCGCTTCTCCGGAAAAAAGATCTCTTTACATAAATTAGATACAAAATGCAGTTTGCAGTCAATCATGCACTCTTTATTCCATTATTAAAGTCATAAAACTGTTGTTTTGCAGGAAGCTTTTACCTTGTGGAGTTGTGACCCCTCCATCTCTGGCCGAATTATGACTTTCTTTACTTCCACTAATCAAATCCACAATGCGTGCTTCACCACGCAAGTAGTGACGTTCACTCGAACTGACATCAATGCCCAAACTTTGGAAACGGCACGTACAATAGCAGAGAGGAAATAATCACATTTCTACTCAGTCGATTTCAGGTCGACATTTTCGACACAATTACTAAGATTCCAAAGTACTTTCGAGTTAAGTTACTCAGTCCATCCTGAATTCGCCGTTCTCGTATTCAGCCTGTCTTTGATACCGAACTTTCCCTGGGAAAGTTGAGAACTATATCAAATCTATCTGTCAAAATATCTGCATCATGTGGACTTCTAAATGTAATCAAGGCGAGTGGAGGAATATGAGACAAGTCAAAACCAACATCATCCCAAACTTCTCGAATTGGTCGTCCTTTTGTTCTCAAATAATCAGGCACGAGTGGGTCTTAACAGAGTTCTCCACTTTTAATCGACGAAAAATTTAGCAATAGATGCGAATTCGATTCTACCCGTCACTTCAAACCGCTTTTGTTTGCGGCCTCCATATTCTCCATTATCAAAAAGGTTTACGTTAGCTCCACTAACATCAAAAGATAATGATCTTTACCCCAAAATTGTTAATTAATCTGAGTAATTAAAAATACTTGCATTTCTATTAGGTAAGCCAGACAACCAGGAGATTGTTCTACCTGAAGGGAAGGAAGCTCAGTTCCAATGCCTATGCTAGTCATCCCTAATTTCAGAAAATCACTCAGTATAACTTATACACCTTAACATCAGTTCACTTCTGCTCTTGGTCATTAATGAGAGACTAGCCAATTAGATTATGCAGATGAATGTGAATGCTCAGATAATGTAATGATGCAACTCACTTTGTTGTGCATCAAAGATCTTCCGTTAGGTTAGAGCATGCGTTGAGCAACACGATGAAGTGAAATAGTAGCTCCTACACGATCGCAGGTCAGCATTCTTTGTTAGACTAGTGCTGGTCAGACCCAAGAAATTCGAGGGGAGGCAACGGTTGGAAGTCCCCCAAGGTTGCAGGACCATATTAAGTAACATAATCGGCTGAAGAGTTAAGAAGCCTCACAGAGATGAGTATGGACCAAAATCAAAAGACTAGCTCTGGACAAGCAGATAAAGCATATTCTTTTCTATTGGCAATCACATACACGCATGGGCACAAATTGTGTTTGAAAAGTACATTTCTCCTTCCGAGGGAGAAGAAATGTAATCAAGAATCTCAACAACCACAAGAAACAAACATCTGATGCAACAGAGGAAACTTGCAAGTGCTGAAGCAATCCTGTTGAATAGGAGATGGTAAGCTCTTTAGTGTGGTCTACACTAAAGGAAGAGACTGAGAGCCAACAATCTAACCAGGCAAAAAATTTATCACATCATTAAAGCATGCCTTGAGTCCATGTTTTATTTCCAAAAGGGGTCAATTTTGCAATGTCCAGAGCCAAGAGGTAGATCATTCTCTATCCTCTTTATCATGACTATAGATCTTTACTATCCAATATACATTGTTATATGACCATCCTCAGAATAAAATAAAGGGATGGCAGCACCTATGCATTTATCTATGTTCTTCTTCCCTAATATCTCCTCATATATACAGATATACAAGTACACATAACAACCTATAAATTCATATACAAAGGCAGAACCCAGAAGAACCACCGCCAACCATCCATCAGCAGGACTCGTTAAGATTGATATTCTGCAATAAAAGGATGTCACGAAATTCTTCAACCAAGAAACATCAAGATACCTCTTCTTACTTCTTGAACAAGTCCGGAATATCCTTCTTGGAACTGACAACAACTGGGGAAGAGGATAAGCTGCTTTGTTCATGTGAAACCAGCACATTCTTACTCATTTCCTCATCATCATCCAATTCATATGGAGGTGAAGAGCCACATATTTGCACGGTTAAGCTTCCAGCTGCACAAAGCCACCAACGTGGGACCATAAGAAGCACCAGAAGGTTATTAGCTGCTACAGGAACACTACATCACCATTCATCATACATGCAATGACAGCCAGCATTTGAAATGCATTGACTTGATAGGATTTTTTATGAAAATGCTATCCATCAAAGGATGTCCGGACCATTCTTCTCCTTCATCTTCCTCACCTTTTTACTCTTTAACAAAATGAAGGAAGAGATACTAACGTGCAATTCTTCACAATTCGAACTTCTAAGAAGAATATAATTGCAGTATCAACACATGATCTTTTGTTGCTAAGAGACACTATGAATGGCTGTTTCAAAATAAAAAAAAGGGGGTAGGGGCGAGTTTTGGGAGAGTCTACTTCCAACAAAGGGAAGAACCAGACTGACAATTTTCTCTTTACTTGTGAGATAACATGGATTGATTTTGTTGGTCATGGGACACATATTCACCATTATTTCACAAGATTCTCAACAGATTTGGTTATTTTACAAATTTCTGGAACCAATACCTAATATAGTGACTATAGCCTCTTTTTCAAGCCACTGTAGGACATTGTTACTGAATTGTATGATTCATATTTCAAAAACTGAGCCTTCAGATTAACAATTTGGACCTCAGTCCGACCACCTAGCAGTGAGAGATCTCATCCAGCATGAGCACTTGACAAGGAAACAATTAGCCAAAAAAACAGTAATTTAGCATCACTTAACCCTGAGATAGAACATGAGAGACAAAGGGGCAAATTGACCGCATTTTTTTGGTGGTGGTTGTGGGGCTGCAAAGTCTATCTAACATATGCATGATATGGAACTTTTAAACGTTGAGGACCATTCAATCATGTAGATTCACCAATCAATAACTTTGATGCAGATATAACATCGACTTGTGCACATAATTCCCACAAGCAAAGAGGGAAAGACATGTATGTACAACATTCTTACCCAGTACTAGTGCAGCGCCAATCCAGCCAGTGATGCCCCACCTTTCCCCAAGGAGTAACCATGCAAAACCTGCGCCCCAAACTGGTTCCAACCCATAAATTATAGCAGTTTCAGTGGCAGATACATCACACATAGCAGTCATCTGCAAAAAATAATAAAATGTGATCACAAAAAATGCACTTTTTAATATCTGATGCTTGAGGGGCAAAAAAGATGCCACAATGATTGAAAATGAAAGTGTTCTGGGGATGCAGCATCTGAAAAAGCACTTATTACTTTGAAGAAGCGGGATGCTTCAGGCCTCAATTACAAAGAGCCAGCATATAAATCCACTTCTCTAGAGGCAGCCAAAGAATAATGGCTAGAAAAATGAGGGCCTAGGGGGAAAATAACGTAAGACAATAGAAGCTTCTCTTTGTAGCAAACTCTTGAAAGCAGAGGCAGCATGACATACTGGTATAGCAGAATCTAAATCAGATGATAATATGGTTATAAAATCACATACCATGTCAAACTAACTTGAGTTGCAAGAAAGGAAAAAACAGCCAAGCCCAGAGAGAGAGGGGGGGATACCTCTACCCATAAGCACAAACCAGTTGAGAATACGCCTGTGTAAAGTGCTGGTATCCATGGAAACTGAACCACAGACTCCCAAATCGTTGGCCAAGTCCAAGACGATGCATCAAATTCTTGGATGCCACCAACCCAGCCTCCAATCAAGTACCACAATGATGATGAAATAGCAATCACACATACCTGATGAGAGTTTACAAATGTTTGTTCACATAAACAAGAACCAAGCAGCGATGCTGTCACTTGTAAATGTTGAACAGAATAAGGTGTAAACAAACCTCATGTCCAAGCAGAGGTAGGAAGTTCCTTTTATCCGTCGCTCTGGAAATGCGCTCAGTTCTTAACATATGGATCCCAAAGAATACAGCACTCAAGAAGTTTAATAGATCTCCGACCTATTATTTTCAAGCAAAACTGCTTAGACAATTCAAACAGAAGTTTATGGAAAATCTTCTTGATGCCCTCTTAGAAATTATGATCCAATGAACTTGCTTGTGCATGTCCTTCATTAATTGCCCTATCAGTCTAGAAATTGTTGCCAATGTTGAAGCACTAAAGATACTTACACATGGAGGCGATCCACTTGATTCCAGCATTGCAACACCAATAACAGAAAAAAAAGCTCCAAACCATGTGCGAGTGGGAATTATTGCTCCTAGCATACCATCAAGCAATGGAACCACAATAATCTGAAAATTTTAGCCACAATATGTCAAAATTTGTGCCTTGACATACTATTTTAGAGCCAGCTGCTCTTCAGCAATTACCAGACAATATAAGGCTCCGGCCAAAAAAGAAAGAGAAACACATGTGTTTTATTAAGGTACTCACAGTTAGCATAGACAGAAATGTCGCACGACCAGCATCAGATGTGAGTAGACCAATTGCTTGCATAAGATATCCTAGACTAACCCAAATTCCCAACTCTATTCCTGCATTGCGTGTCTGTACATCATCCCATGATTGAATCACCACGGGGACAAATGGAATTGCTGAAACAGCAAATCTGACAACATTAAAAACTGCAGGATCCGTGACTGATTCGATCTCCTTCACAACTGGAATGTTACTCGCTACACCGCAAAAGAACCAAAGACAAATAAATCAGAGGTGCAAAAGAGACAAACTGGAAGAGTCATAGATGCATCAACCAGATAAACTCAAATAAAAAACAAAACAAAACAAAACAAAAGCATCTAGTTAAACATCATAAAGAATAAGGACACTTGCATTTCCCACTTATGCAGATGACTCCATGCCTATTAAATATACATGACTACTGGAAAAAAGCAATATGCTAGCAGTTGAAATTTTCTTCCATTTTTCAGAACTAACAAAAATTGGCGGTTTCCCCCAAGTCATCATGCATACAAAGAGACAGATAGTTCACATAACATATAACTTTTTTCAGTAAACTAGCATCCTACTAAAAGAAACTAATGATTCAATTAGAGAAAGAAAGTTTTGAAATTAGCTTGGTAAAGAACTTCTCGTATATGAAGCCCCACAGAATTCCATCCTTCATTCCACCAATCAACATTAGTTGAACCATCGGACGTCATGAAACTTCGGAAAGTAACAGCTCCTAATCTAAAATGTGCTCTCACTTCCATATCTCTTGCTCCCAGGTTTGTTGGTTAATGAGAAGCAGCATTATCTGACCAAAATCTTCAAGCACGAAAATTTTACTGATATCAAAGGTTTCGTGAAGATAGACACATAAGGTAAGATCCACACATGTAACCATGAGCTTAAGATTTTAAATGGTGTATTGAGCCTCATTAAACTTCTGCATGGCAAGCAAAATCCCATTTTCATCAGATTGGGGTATGGAAGAGGTGGTCTGCGAAAAATCGAAATGGACCATTACCAAGCCTAAAGGAGCTAGTGAGAAGAGTTTGTGAGCCTATGAAAGTGAAAACAACAAAAACGATCAAACTTTATCCCATTGAATGGAGGGCCTGGAGCTAATCAACTGTCTATCTTACTCGCTACGCTGTATTTTCATCAAAATTTAAGACTAAGGTCTCAAATCGCTTTCGTTCCAGATCTCTAGAATCATCATGGTCAATCCTTTTTTAATTTGCGCCCATGTCATAGATTTGCATCTTCACAGTAGACCATCTCAAGACCCCTGTTCCAAACCACCTCAGACAAGCTTCTCTCATTTGACTTTGCCATCTTTCTCAATACACTCATATTTAATCGCATCTTTCCTCAAGCACCTACACGAGCAATAAAGAATTCCCATCTCAGCCGCGATATCTTTCTACACACGTTACGGCCTGGCCATTCAGCCTTCCATTCCACCAAACATTGTAGGCCTTCTTATTATCTTGTTAAATTCACAGACAAGCTCAGGTGCCAAAATGAAATCGTGCCCCAACCATTAAATATATTACTCCATACTCCATCCATCCGGAATATTCAAGCGCCGCTTCCGAAAAGAAAAGGCGCGAAACGCCGCGCCCAAAGCGAATCGATATGCGTCGATGGTTCCCAAAATGTTCCTCCGACTTCAAAGCAGCGGCCAAAATCGAAAAACGACGAGAGCTCGAGAGAGCGACGCTCACCGTAAATGAAGGCCACGACGTTGAGCAGCACGATGCTCCGGACCTTCTTCGAAGCGAACAGCATCCTCCGCCGCGGAGGCCGCTTCCCCGGCGGCGACTCGGAGATCAGAGATCGCGGCCCCCGAGAGGCGTCCGGACCGGAGGCATGGGGGCGCCGGCTCTTCTCCTCGGGCTGCTTCGGCCGCGAGCGCGACGCGGCTAGTCTCTCGGCCTCGCGCTCTGGAGGACCTGGTCGAGCCGCATTTGAAGAGGTGGAAGGAGGACGACGAGGAGGACGGGGAGGGTCGCGCAAAGAGCATGCCGCGAGATGCCGCCGGGGCGGCTGGGACGAGCAATGGCGCGACGACTTCGTCGGCGACCAGCGGATCGGGCTCCACGGCCACCCGCACGGCGGCGACGCCATTGCCGAGAAAATCTCTCTCTCTCTCTCTCTAGCTCTCTTTGTGTGAGATCGAAAAAGCCTACCGATTTTTGGTGGGAGTATCTTGGCGACTGGGGTGGTTGGGATCGCCTGCGGCCCGGCTCCATCGGAACCGCCAATGACGCGGCACCACGGTAGGCGTGCCAGCTCGGATTCGAGATCGAGGTCGAGGTGAAGTGACGGAGATGCCCCTGGGCGGACACGTGTCTTTCGTCCGGTCTCCCATATAGAAGTCAACCTGGCGGACGGCGTGGGGGCGGGGTTTGAGATCGCCTGCGGCCCGGCTCCATCGCAACATCCAATGACGCAGCACCACGACAGGCGCGCGCCCTCGGAAGGCGAGATCGAGGTTGAGGTGAAGTGACGAGATGCCCCCTGGTCGGACACGTGTCCTTCGTCTCGATATGATAGTCACCCCGGTGGACGGCGTGGGAGCGGATTCTTGCCAGGGGGAATTTTGATTTTTCATTCTTGGCGGCGCCTAGATCCAAAAGATCTATGTAAAAAGGAAAAAACGGCTAACGAAAAAAAGTACGTTTTTGGTGAGCTCGTGCTCAGACCATTAAAAAACGATTTTTTGGATAGATATAGATTTTTTTTTTTTTTTTTGTCTTCTATGGTTTTCCATCTTGGTCCATTTCTAGAAGAGGAAAGTCGAGAAAATTACAATAGCACACATGACCAATTTAATAGGAGCCTTTGGGATCTAATTATGTCTAGTGGATTAAATTTGATGGTGTTTCAAAACATGACCAATCTTCTCTACAAGGTGAACATAAAGTTAAGCTTTAAAATTATTCAATCATCTCCATCAGTGCATTTCTTGTGAAAGTATTAGTCATTTTATCAATAATCTATATTTTATTAATCGAGAGCTATCTTTAAAATTTTCCTCAATATACTATGTACATATGTTATAAGCTAATAGCTATAAGAATGGTGCATGTCAAAGATTATAGGACAACATTTTTTAAGGGTTTCATGAATTTTCTTCTTAATAGTGGGTCAAGTTTCTATCGGTCTACTTTCATGCACTTTAACTAGTCCTTCTACTCACACAATTCTAAAGTCTTACTTCCCCATGTATCCATTCAAAATTTTACTTTAATGGTGCTCTCAATAAGATTTGAACCCAAAACTATAAGAAAATTCATAACCTCTCTTGCCATCTAAACCTTGCATGTTCGGTATGAATGAGATTTTAGATATAATTAGAGAATTTTGGTATATCTAAGGAAGACTTATCAATATTTAACACCCATTTGATCACAGTTGGTCGTTTAATAAATAGAGGTGGCCTTATTAAAACTTAATAAATAGATGCAAAAATAATAACAAAGCAAAATAAAGTGAAAACCCGATGTCATATGCAGGCAGAATTCTATTATTTATTATTCAAAATAAATGGTTTTTCTCGTGTTGGTAAATTTCAATATATTTTGGTAAGTAACAAAAAAATGTCAGTAAAAAAAAAAATGATGCATGACCTTTTATCCAAGTAATTTGTTAAATTTAGTGAGAGCTCTAATCTTTATCTTATGTATCTTTCGCTCGCCTATTAACGAAATATTAATGCTATTGCAATGAGGAAAAAGATAGATCTTCTAAAAACACCAAAGGGATTTACTGTTGCAAAGACGATTTTAATTTTAATGTTAGCTAAAGCCTCGAGTTGTATATAACCAGAGGCATTTTCTAACATTTCTAGTAATGTTTACTCTTCGCAAAACAAATGTACCTTGTAAGGAGAAGACTATGGGATACATACAACACAATGTTGGTAGGTGAATTCAGGGAAGGATTCGATTCGACCCAAAAAAATTCAAGGAAGGCTCAGGTATGGCCCAAAGAATAGGGAGGCTAAGGATGGCCCAGCTCCCCCAAGGTCCACATGTCTATCCAAATTATTAGAAAGATAGAGATCTTAAATATGCATAGAAATCTCATGAGAACTTATTAAATGAATGATATTGCAAGTTTTAGGTTAATGCTAAAACAAACGAGACCCATAAATTGGATGATTCGCCTGTTAAATCGTCTTAAAAGAAAGTGCCACGTCATTTAATGGAAAAATCCTGACCTAAAAGTTTTTAGTAGATGTAGCATTGTGTATTTCGGCAAATTAAAAAGGTCCAATGTCTATCTCACATTAATTAATTGTTTTTTTTCTACACTCTTGAAGTTAAGGTCGGTCGACATAGTTCCTAATCGGTTGTCCCTTGAAATGTAGCCGGGTAATTGAAATCAGTAATTTCATCCTAGTGCAACAAACAAGATGAAGCGATCATGTGTTTGATACAATGTGAAATTCAAGCATATATCATCCATGCATGTTCTGAATTCACTAATCATTTGAATATTACCACCACAACAAGAAAATCTAGAAAATCAATCATTGATTTGATTTGAGGATCTCTACCGGGTAGATTTCAATTGAAAACTGAAAATAATGATAACAAGTGATTGAGTTCAATAGAAAATTAAGAAAAATGAGAAATAATTCTATGTTTTTTCTAAGCATAATAATCTTTTTTTTTTTAATTTTCTATCATTTTGTGAAGGTAGCATTGTTAAATTCCTCATTTGTTTTGGTTATATTTTTCTCTGCTTTTCTTTTTGACTAATCTGAGTAGGGCGTGCATGATAACCATTTCATTTTTCTATTTTTCTATTTCGGGAATAAGTTTAAAACAGAAATCCATTTAGTAATGCAATTTCATTTTAGTATTTCTGAAATAATTTTTTTTAATATAATAATAGGTTTGAAACAGAAGTGATAAGTAAAAATTTTCTACTTTTCTATTTCTTAAACAAAATTCAAAAATAAAAACTCTTTGCATTACTCACCTCATTATTAGCTGGCCGCCTAGAAGGGAGAAATTTTATGTCATTATCAAACAAATTTATATTTCGAGAACATAAATTTCATGTCATTATCAGATACATATTTTTACTTAAAAACTCGTTCGAGAAACATAAATTATGGCTAGAAATTGATTTCTAAAATAGAATTGTCATCGTTCGAGTACAATATCTCTAGAAAATTGATAATAATCGAATAAAACTTTGAAAAGGGTCTATGTCAATCTATTAGTTGCAAACATGACATAAAAGGAATATCCTTCCCTCAAAGAATGATGCTAACTGGAAAAGAAGTTTCGTGCATCTTTGTAATTCTAAATATTTTACGACTAAATAATGACATCTGCTTACAAAATATTTTGCTAGATTGTAATCAGCACTTATTTCATAATCTGTCGCATTCAACTTCTGGTTAAATTTTCCCTATCGTTTAAAAAAAAAATCAACTTGATTTAGCCCACGGCATTTATTTATCCGAGTGTACAATGCCTTTTTAGAAACTCAAAATCAAGCATTAATCCGATAAAGATGGTAGATACATAGAACTTTCGGGTCTTACTAAGGAGAGACTATGCTTTTGCTAAAAAGAATTCAGTATTTCCATGTCGAATGAAAATGCTTCTAATCTTGAAGCGCTCGCTCAATCACAATTAAAAGTGAGATCCAATTAGCTTATCTAGACCCCGTTTTTTTGCGAAAAATAAATATTATTGAAAGATATTTTTGATAAGCGATTGTCTTTCGAAACATGTGGTCACCCCATGTGACTATTCCCCAAGAAAGAAAATTCCGAGTTTCGTCTCCTCGTCGGCCGCAAAAAAACGAGGGAAAGTTCCGCGGCGTTTGTCGGGACGCGGGCGCGCACGGCGGGAGAGCGCCGACGTGGAAGGCGGCGATTGGGCGAGGGCCGTGCTGACGCCAGTCCGACACGGCGCCTTGAGGACGTGACGCGCCAATGGAGTTTGGGGGGGGGGATTGGAGAATATGCGGAGAACTCCAGCGAGGAAGATTCGTCGTCTCCCAGAGAAACATCAAAGAAAAGAAACGAAAAGAAAAGGCAAAAGAACGCAGACGTAATATTCGCATCTCGGGTTCTCTCTCCGTGCATTGATGATTCGCTCCCTCCCCCACAAACTGAAGCTCGGCCAGCGGAGTTCCCGTCCCTCTCTATTTATATTGAGCCCGAGCTTTCTCTCCTCCGTTGCCCCCCCAACTGCTTCCGAGCTCCGTCTCTCCAGGTTCTCTCTCTCTCTCTCTCTTCTTCTTCTTCTTGTTTTGTTTTTCTTTTCTTTTCTTTTCTTGATGGAGGGAACAGTGCGCGGTGGAGGACCCATCGTGGGTTTCTGCTGGCGATCGTGATTGTGGCCCAAGTTCTCGTTTTTATCTTTTTTGGTGGCCGTAGGTTCGATTGGGAGTTCCGTGCGTTTGTTTTGGCGGGTGGGTTGAGTAGTTTGCCTGGAAAAAAGAAACGGGAGATTTATGGGTCTGTTTCATGTGGATGAATTCGGGCAATGTTGGTTTGCTGGGGCTGGGCAATGCTGGTATTTTTTTCCTTCGAAAGGTGTGACCCCTGTTTTTTTGTTGTTTTTTTAATTTATTTATTGGGATCTGAATATGGTTGGGGTGGAGTCACGAAATCTTGAATGGAATGAAGTCTGATGCTGAGCTCTTGATGCTCAAGATTTGATTTTTGGATTGGCTGTTTGAATTTGGACTTGGTGTGACTGACTGCATACAGAGATAAGCTCCATCATACTTTATTGGGTTTTTAGTGTACAAAGGTTGAGGATGGATGGCCTTAATTTGCTGGTTCCGGTGAGTGGAGTTTCCCCTTATAAGAACGAATCGAACCTCACAGTACTGACAATTTGATTGGAATGGCAACGGAATTGGGGCATCCGGGAGATTAGCTATACACAATTGTGCTCTTCCTCAGCTCAAAAGTAGTGTGTCTGGTCCATGTTGTCGTCAAGATTAATCTCTTCGTCTTATGGTCTCGGGTGCACGAGGAAAAGTAACAATCTGCTAGTGGCAAGAGTTGTTTCATTCCTTCTCTCAATTTGGTGATGACTTGGTGTAAATTTGGAATCTCTACCATTAGGTATTGTCTAGGTGTAGGCCTATTTATAGAAAGGAGCTTGCTTGCTAATGTGAACTGATACAAGGCTTCTCCAATCCAATCAAAAGCTCCCATTAACATTTCTTTTTCCTTGAGAGGCGAGTTGAGGTAAATTGCTCTGTCTTGATTGTGCATTTTGTGCCATTGCAGACATTGAGTGGTTGGAGTGCAGCAGCCCATTGATGCCAGCTGGTTGCTGGCGGATAGACTGATTTGAACCATCACTTGACGGCTTATGAGTCTCGAGAGTATATCGAACTCCAGGAAAGCCTTAGAAGGTGTGCATGGGGTACATGTTGTGCCTCATGCCCCATTTGCACTTGAAGAGATTAGCAAGCATGGGGACTATCCTCAATCAAGTTCAAGAATTGGACTAAATCAGCAGCTTTTTGTGCAGTAAGTTTAACAAAAAATATGACAATCCAAGAAGATTCTTGAGGGATTTTTGTCAGTAGGCTTAGCCGATGTATATGCTTCTATTCTAATTTGTTTTAAATACTACGCAGGCGAGTATGGCAGCAAAGACCAGCATGTTTGAGGCCTATCCAATGTTGCATTCACGGTATGGCAGAAAATATTTCCATCTCATACCTGGGCTTTCTTTGCCCTTATACTTTGTACATGATTGAGAGCATATGACCTTGGTCTGAGAGTGCTTACATGTATTTGTGTAACCTACCAAATCAATAGCCTATCCATCCCCAAAGTTGAAGTTGTTAGCTGGAGGAGCTGAAAAAATGTTTTCGGATTTTCTTTGCTAATACAAAATTACGCACTCTAAACTGCTCTTCAAATTTTTCTCTCTTTTGGTAGGCGATCGCCATCTTGCAGAAACAGTTGCAAATGTGCTCACATCCCTTCCTTTCATTGCTCTCGGCATGCAAGCACCAAGGTGATTGGCTTACTAATGTGTTCAATCGATCCATGTTATTATTATTTTTGGATCGCCATTTCTGATGATTTTGGATTATACAACTAGGAAGAATCTCAATGCAAAGCTCTATGCTAATTCGTTAGTTGGAGTTGGAGTTGCATCATCTTTGTATCATTCTTCAAGAGGGAGGTTGAGGAGGTATCTTAGATGGGTTGACTACACAATGATAGCCACTGCTACCGTGGTGAGTAACTGGTAGCTAAATATGATTCTCCATACTCTGTCTCAACTAATGAACAAAGTCCATATTTATCTGTTGGCCTTCTCACTATTTATTGAGTTAAATGATAAATATTGTCAATTCTTATCATGACTTATATGTCTTGTGTATGACAAACAAACCTTAGCTTTGGGTAAGATAACTAAATGGGTTTAAGAGACAGCTTATACGCCTTCTTGATTTGGTGTTAAATATATTGTGTGGCTTGTGAATTTCCTGCTCCCCGGTTGTTTCGTACCTACTTCGCCTTGATGAACTTTGTGAGGTCGTGGCTAGTTCTATGACTTGGGCTTTGAACGCGGTGGTCATCTTATTAGTTGGTGCTATAGCTAGTCATGATTTACCTTGATAAACTATTACTCTTAAGGAGAAAAAAGGGAAAAAAAACCAGAATGCTCTTTCTGTTGTTTATTGAACTCTGTCCTTCTATTTAATCACTATCTCCTTCCCCGCCATACATTTTTTATTTTATCCATGTTACTATGCATAATGACTGGGGGCATGATTGGGAGGGACTGGGGGCATGACCATGGTTTGAACTCTGGCAAGAGCACAGATGTATGGTACTTTAAACTGTATTGACCAACAAGAAAAGTAGGAATATAGATGTTCATCCTTGAAAGGCACGCAACGAAACTTTAAAGTTATAGAATGCCTCAGTTATTAGAATTACAAAGAAAGGAAAACATGTCAGGAAGCTAGTCAGTTATGTTTATTTTTTCTCTTCTCTATGCATGCACGATGAACAGTTTCTGATTGAAATTGTCAAAAAAATCATGTGTGCTTATTATATACTGGGCCTTACACATAAAGGCACAATCTATGAGCATGACTAAATAAAACAGACAACAGATGGAAGCTCGAGAACGGATAAACAGCCAAAAAGAATATGGAGTGTCAAGAACATATGTGCCATGCCACCCTGTGAAATGACTGTATCAAGTTGTCCAGAAAGTGGCCTCCAGCACGTGTGTGTGCACGTGCGCCTGAACACATGGTGCAAAGTATTGGTTCCCTCTTACTTTTTATCATTTCTTTTTACAAAATTAGGGTTTGAATGCACAAAAAGATTGATGGGATAATGTAAACCACCATAATAGTGAAGCGAGAATAATTTATTCTACAGAGGGGCTTATGTGTGTATCTGACCACATGGTCGTTCTAGATAAAGGATGTCATGTATGCATATCTTGCTCTCTCATGTTAATTTTGGGAAATTTGAAAATTTTGAAATATTCTGAGTTTCTTGCACTACAATTGATGAAATCCTTTCTGCAAATACTTCTCCTTTTTTCCTCTTTCGGCTGATTCTGGCCCCTGTTCTTATTGGCTTCAGTATATTTTCAGCTATTAGCTTGCTCACTCATAATATTAATGTGTCATTTCTCGTTTTTCCAGTGTCTGTCCAGGGCCCTCAGAAATGAGAATCCAAAATTGTTGATGGCGGCATCTGCCGCCTTTCTTCCTGTCCAACCGCTGATGGTCTCAGCAATTCACACTGGAATAATGGAGGTATAAAATTTAAAACCCACTCAATAACAGTGCCATGCAATGTAAAATACAGAAATTCTTGCTGGTTTTGTGCATAATTTCTCCAAGTGATGTTGCAGGTAGCATTTGCAAAAAGAGCATTGGAAGATCCAGAATTAAGGATGGCTCACAATATTCATAAAATGTCATCGTTGCTGGGAGGTGCCCTTTTCATTGCTGATGATGTCTTTCCCACGACGCCATATATTCATGCTGGTTGGCATCTCGCTGCAGCTGTCTGTGTTGGCACATGCAACAAGCTTCTTGAGTAGTGTGTTCCATTGTCACCTATACATTCAACTGCCTACATTTCAAGAGGAAGCAACGACAACCACAGTACCCCTCCTTTTACAAAATTTATGTAGAAAGAGATGGGAAGCCATGTAAAACTGCTGCTGCTGCAGGTTCCGGTCAAACTCAAATCGGGTTTACCATGTAGAGTATTTTTCATGTCTAAAGTAGGAAGTAAGCCATTCTTCCTGTCCGTCGAGGTAGGCTTGTAACTATAGTCAGTATATTTCTTAAGTTCCAGCTCAACTATCGTTGTTCTGGACGCTTATGGTAAAAAGGACTTTCATTCGTCTAATCAACCGTGCCAAAGTATCAATTGTTGGAGCGTGCACAATCTTAACTCTCTATAGAGTGACAAGTATCCGGTGAAAACACGTAAACTCTCAATTTCCAAATTGTCGTCTGAAATCACATTGGAGTGTTTTGGAACAAAGAAATGGAATTTTGAGGAGTGTGTCCGATCATGGGCACTCACACGAAAGTTAGAAAAACCTTTCAGTACTGAAAGTATCGAAAAGCAAGTGGCAAGTTAGAATTAGCTCATTTTTTTCTGCTCAGGGTTTAAAATCATACATTTTCACTGGACCTTTGGTGCATGGTTCTCGACTTCTTGTCCTACCGCAGTTTTGGCCCAGGCAATGTTAATAGTTTTATGTGGGCTTTCTTTCACCTTCTCTTGGAATGTTCACCCGGCTCTCCATCCGAAAGTTGCTCCTCTACTCTTCCAAGGAATGGTACCAGCTTCCTCATTCCATGGTCGCATAGATCAAGTTCTGGATGAGTCAAATCTCCAGAGAAACCATCAAGTGCTGAGCAAGGGGGTTACTGAACTGAGTATCTCGAACTCATCATCATACCAGTTTCCATAGAAAGGGATAATGTAACAATCCCAGGGACACTAACCATTATCACGCGAGAGAGAGCTCCCACTAGATCACAAAATGAGGCCCGAGCTTATACAGAGTCAACGGGAAGGGCAGGTTAAAACTCAACAAATTTCTGTCTCCATTAGAATGAATTGGAGCATACAGCTCAAGAATGAAATATCTGCCAAATGCAGCTTACAAGACTATCACGAAATGCAGTAATATCTAGACACGAAAAAAATCTAAATGAGTGTTACAGAAATAGAAATTAGGACCCTGATTCCTCACAGAAGCTACAAAACCTCTTCAAGTTTCCCACTCTTGCGAGACTAGCAAACTCCTAACAATGTACAAAATGGCAGAACCAGGGCCTGAACCAATTGATGTGTCAACTTAATTTCAGTGTGTTAGATGAAGCAGCTCCGACAGCAACAGTAAAATCGCTTGGTGAGTGACCGGAGCAGCAACTCCAGCAACAGATATATGATGTTTGTGGTCACAATCGGCATAATTTGCGGAAAGATCCAACTCCCCCTCAGCCAAACACAGGAAGATAATGGCCGATGTTGCCTCCAATAAGAACTCTTATCTTCCAAATTCAAGTGTAAACTGACCCTCTCGCTGTACAGAGGGAAAGAATGAAAGAATACAACACCCCAAGGGAAATCAGAAGAGGTAAGCTTGTGAATTGTAGGTACAGGGGAACACCACTAAAACTTTGCCCAAGTAAATCACGTGGCTGATGACGATCTAGAATCCTCTGTTTTGTTTCTGTGACACATACAATCTGGGCACGGGAAACTATATATAGAATCATTAGGCCTTTTGAGCTCAAATCCCTTGGAATCACTGTGAGAACGCATATTCAGCATTTGCCGCTTGAAATTTTTCCATCTGGAGAACACATGAAAAGAGTATTGAGTTACATTCCACAATACAACTAGCTTGTTCAGGCCAAATATGGGCCACATCAAATAAACACACCATTCAAGCTCTTTTATCCAATGACATTTGTTTATCAAAAGAGTCTTTTTCAGTCTTGCATACTTGATTCTCTCCGGCAAACTATTCAAACAGTCAACAGTGCTGTAAAGCAAGTCAGCACAATGACCCAACCGGTTTTATAGGCATGATTTACAAAAGAATGATGACAGAATTCAGCCAAGCCCTAAGCTGAACTCTGGTTATTCAGCTCAGTAACAATTAGCTACAGTTCCAGGTTGAAGAAAACGTCAACCTTACACTCTGTCCAGCAGGTTCTAAATGACGTTTGGTTTTGCCAGATCCACATTTAATTTAAGAGATGTGCCATCTCAAAGGGGAAAATCATATAAATACAATTACGGACTACAGAGGCTTTATTTGAATTCATAAACCCAATTTTGATTGTTGTTGCCCCTGTGCCTATCACACCCTCACAGGAATCCTCCCAGATGAAGCATTATGGAGGGATTCCCTAGATGCATCTCTTTCTTTTATTTCAGGCCTTCACCGCAAAGATATTGTTTAAAAAGGCTTCCCTAGGGGTGGCATGCATTGTTGTTAAATTTCCTTCATTTTAGATTGAGCAGTCCATACACATTATGATAGTTCCTGAAGGACACAGGCTTAAGGATCTGTAGCATTGAAGACATACCCGAGATTGGGATTATCGAAGATTAATGCCAACTTCCTTTTATCAGGCCTAATTGTCTTGGAATGTCCACCATACATGTATCGTCTGTGGCCCAACAGAAAGTGAGGAAAATTTCCTCCTTGAGTTGTTACAAAAACTTCACTATGAAGACATACAGTGTAGTCTATTGCAGCCATCCTGGAAGAATAGTTCTAGAAGCATAACTGAAGTCAAAATAGTGATGTCATAAAAGTCATTACCAACAAGACATGTTAAAATAAAAAATTTCTAACCTTGAATGGAGCTAGTTCCTCCTCAGATGCAAGCATCTCTTTAGTCTTCAGCTGGGGAAACATTTCCAACAGGGGTGCCATCGTCTTCTCAGCATTGTATATCTTTCCAGATGCTAAGAAAATAGATGTGCTTTTGTCAAAGCCCATTCCCCTGAGCATCAAGCCCACCTAGGAAATGCAAGCAAAGACACAAAATTAGATACATGTATCCTTCAGAAAGTTGCAACTGGTTACAACCTTAAAAGGACAATGGAGAGGATGCAGAGTCCCCATTGCTATACGACAGGAATCATTGTCCTATAAAGGCAAGGAAGACAAACGAGAAAGACTGTTGCCCGAACAAGTTAAATGTCCACAAGTTTGTTAGTCATACTTCTTCCCCGTATCCACACTATTCCCTAAAGCAAAGAACTCAATGGTCCTAACATAGAACAGTCTCAGGCTTAAAATTCCCACAAGCTCCAAAGAAAAAATCAGAGAAGTTCCGGTCTCTTATAGTTTTATATGTTCCTTTTTGTCATCTCATGCATAAGTAGCGTGGTGAACAATAAGGAAAATAACTCTGCATAAGTCACATAAAGGATAAAATTAGATTAACCACAGTAATATCATCTTTTCTCAAGTTAAATTGGCACAATAATAGGACCCATGTTACTTGTTAACAAAATGCAACATTTTGATGAGATTTACAGTTTCTCACCAAGCAAATGCAAAGCCTAGAAAGATATCACCGCAAAATGACCCTATAAGTAGATGCATTTGTAGATTTGCTCAAGTAAGGAACTTACTAAGATAAAACTTTAAAAAAATTTCTCCTCTTCAGTAACTGCTAGATCTTCCTTAGAAACTCTTTGATTTCACTGGCCTAAGGTTTCAGACGATTGCCCCATTTTACCATGATAGTTTACTACACAAACACATTTAGGAACATCCAGAACATAGTAGCACTGCATGAGCCAATGGTTCTACAAGCTAACAATCAGAAAGATAAGTTATTTTTAGTGTATTCTATGTGTGTAAGTGAACAAATGTAAACAGGGAACACAATATGCCAACACAACAAATCAAACCTATTGGAACTTAATTTAAAGCATGAAACTCAAAATTTAGCTTCCCCATAATTTTGCACTGATTCCAGATTGCATAAAGGAAAAATTAAGAATAGATCCAAACCCCACAGTCATATCAGTAATTCAAAATCTGAACTGGTCCTGACAGATTCACTTAGTTTGGTACTGTACCACTCCAGCCCCTTGTCTAGATCAATGCACAAGAAGGCCAGGGAAGCCAAGACTGGCTTTCGTTAGGCCAAAGGGATTCAAAGAGAATGGAAGGAATTTAAAGGAGTCATTTGCTAATTGACTTGTTTGGTTTGTTTTAGAGGAAGGAAGAGTAATGTCTTGGAGGGATTTCACTCTTCACCAGAAACCCTGCTAATTCCTCCGTAGTTAAGTGATTTTTATATCATCCCTGGTAAGAATAACAAATTTCCTTCCACTTCTGCTTTCTTCTCACAAACGCCAATAAACACAGTGAACCGCTTAATTCATTGTTTTCTAGTCTTTTCTTTCCCCTAATGATTAGCTTGCACCTTCCCCTTCTTTTTAAATCACTCCCATCTGAATATACTATGATGATAATCACCCATAGCGTGAGAGTTCCCAATCCAGCCCCAGATAGTAGCCAACAGGACACAAGCCAGAAAGAAATGGCAAACATGTCTTGCTGACAAACATCTAAGTCTGAGCATGTATACTTTACTCAATGACCTACTGCACCTTCCAATGTGACACCTCTAAACAAACTAGATTTCAACATAGCAACGTATAGAGCCCTTCAACAATCTGTAATGTAGCATTCACATATTTACTAAAAGAAACTAGACCTTACCTCTAAAGGAGTGAGGGGACATTTTCCGTTTATCCTGATAGATCCAGGACGTATGACCCGACCGGGTTTTGTGAACTTTCCTCTCCAACCTTTTTCCCGTGCAGCAATCATATCTATTTTTTCTTGCTCCCCACCATCAAAAACACAACAAGAAAAAGCAACCATGTCCTGTACATAGACTGCTGTTAACAATCATACTAAGCAAAGAGAGAGAGAAAAAACCACACCAAAGTGCTTTTCATGCAGTGGAGCTGACCTCCTCAAAGCGAAGATGAACCGATATGTATTTTCCACCATTTTTCACACTGTGCTCTTTCATTCTAGCTACCAAGCTTTCGCCCAAACTCAATATAGGAGTTGCAAACCTTAGAGCTTCATAATTTGCCAAGCATCTAAGCCGCTGTACAGCTGGAGGAGCATCAAAGGATAATCGATTTGCAAATGGAGAAATCCGTATAACCCTGTTTTATAAGCATTGCACAATTAACAACTAATTAAAATCATAACCACAAAGAAATCCATAATACCCTGCTTTATTTAGTCAATATTACATCCTCATGATGAGAAGTTATTAACATATTAGCAACTAGCAAGTTCCATTAAAATAAATGCATACAGATTTATGCCTTCTTGTTAATGCTACATTAACATGTTCTCCATGAATAAAAAGATTGACAAAGCACTGCTTGCCAATATATTTACCATATGGATTTCATCCATCACGCCGCATAACATTAATAATGCAAAATTTATTTCAAGTATGTTGAGCTAAATCACTGAGATATACTTTATTGACGGTGCACTGCTCTCTGCCGCAGAAAAGGAAAAGAGTATGGATGAACCCTCTCCTCAGATAATAGAATGTCGACATCAAAAGAAAATTTATGCAATGGAAAAGACAGAAGCACTCAGCTTCATTCATTTCTAAGCAAATTATGACAGGCAAAAAAAGTGATGCATTGTAACATGCAGGTTAAAGAAATAGTGTCATAGAAAGAGAAGTGAATATCAAACTCAAAAGCGCAACTAACTTTTCCTCCAGTAACTTTGGGAGAATCGCATCTTTGTAATATCGAATGGGCGACCATGCTTTAACTCTGAAGTTGTAAACATTGGTCATGTTGTTGTCAAACCGATCCATTATATACCCAGGAATCTCATCAACAATGCGCACGTCATTTTCCAAGGTTTTAATGAAGGATTCTTCATCATAAATGTCATTGAATTTGCTGCATAGATATAATCAACTGTCAGACAATTCTAATGAGTGCAAGAATCCCACTACAAAAGCATACTGTCCACCAAATTTATGATGAAATGAACTGCAAGGTCTAGATAAAAGCAAAATATATAATTAAAGCCAATATGAGCATTTCCTCGAATCAATTCTAGCAATCTGATTTATAGTGGGAGAAGCCCGACTTAGCCATAAAGAATTTCATTGGGCAAATTACACAACCTGATCGCAAAAAAGGATGGAAAAAGTTGAAGCATTGTCGAGTTCGCATGCATAAAAGAACCGAAAAATTCCTTAATTTCTCTTTAGGATAAGAGTACAATCAAAATCAGTCTGAACACAATGCAATCTGATAAAGCATAATAGAATTAATGAATAATAAGGATCTATTCTTAGAATAATTCAAATCTCTATCAGATAACCCTCTAAAAATCCATGAATCATTTCTTAAGTTTTGAAACGTACAATCATAGAATCATATGATACGGAGTGCAATTCGCACAACCATGGCCATAATTCCTTATAATTTTTGTCATCGCCTGAACAGATCATCTATAGGTCATGTCATGGCATTTAACTATATCTCAAGAATTCTTTTTTTCTGATAAACAATGAGACTAAGATCATGGTACATCAATTTTCAAGGAAAACAGACACCTGAGGAAAGGTTGTCAACATGTTATCTAAAATAGCTTCAGAAACAGAAATACTACAAAACACGTTTCGTTACTAGGTAGGGTCATAATCCATCCCTTGTATACCACTGTCATATTGTGTTCCAACCAATCTGAAACAATATTTAGGTGAAGCATCAACTAACAGCTAGGTAACCTAATATGTGCTTTAGTAATATACTGAAAATGCAAGAACTAATCTTCTTCAGATGAAAACATAATCAGAAATAATACATGGATGCAGCATACTTTATTAACAAAAATGGAAGTCAAAGAGGCATTGTCATACCTTGGATCTCTCCAGATGCTATGAAAATGAAAATTGGGGATAACAAGGGTTGCATTAAGAAAACCAGCAACAGCAACTGCATTGCATATCTATAAACAATAATGACAAATGAGTGCCGTATTGAGGTTATTACATTAATAACTTCACAAGGGGGCAGCAATAAAACAAAATTACTCAGTGTATATTGTATATGAGATTTAAGATGAACCTACCGAAGTCCTCTGCTGATTTAAACCACCATTTGCCTCAACATATATGTAACCGTTCGATTCAGTTAAACCTTTAAGAGGTCAAAACAATAACAAAGAAAAGATCAATTGTTGAATAACATACCAAGTTGAGACAAAAATAAAATGTCTGCTGAGGTTCTTCCAGCTTGCTAAGTGCAAACATGTGAAAAATATCAGCAAAATAGATCACAAGAACAAGGAAATTACAATCAAGCAATCACTACAATGACAAGGATTGTGATACATTCTTGGAAGGATGAAAAACATGAGTCCATACACACTGGTAGTGGTAAAGTCAGCTTCAAATTTGATGATATCTCCTAAGATTCATTTAAACACTAATGGCTACCGACAATAAAGAAAATATCACAACTGCTTTACAGTGGTAGGTGAAAGAAATTGTATTGCAAGCATATTCTACCAACTTCTGATATCCATACTACCAGATAGAAGATCTACTTGAAGGCTCATAATCCTATAAATATTCAGCAACAGAACTTTATTCCAGCAGCATCTTATCTATGTCATCTCAGAAGTAATCATGATCAAGATTGTATGAAAACCTCATGTCTTTAGAAAGCAGGAGACAATCTTCAACGTATTCAAAGTCTCAAGTGCTCTAGAAGGTTTATTGCCATCCAGTGATTAAAAATAATGTATCTTTGCTAAAGAATATTCATAACTTAGGCTCATTATCATCTATTCACATAAATAGATTTAAATTATATTTTTAGGGCAGAGCTTATTCATTTCCATGGAAAACATGAAAACAAATGCAAAACCAACATGGACTGGTTCAACCGTTAGCTGTGTCCCAGGGCATATGGATATCACTAGGCAGCAAGCAAATACTTAAAGGAGTTACAAAAGATCTGAACAAGTCCACTGATGATGGAAATTCATCAGAAAGTTAACCAGAATGGTCAAGCATGCATGAAGATCATAATACACATAAAAGCAACGAAAATCATAATGAGAAAATGCAAAGAACATTCCAAGCCAAACTGAAAAGCGACATGAGAGGAAGAGATGCGAGATGAACACGTTGAACCTTGAAAAATAATGCTCAGCAAAATGTAAAAAAGGTGAAAGAAACAAGAAAGCATGTGAAAAATGGCAACATCAGGGGACAAAAGAAACACAGCATGAATGACCACGAAATAACTTAGACATAAAGTGATTACCTCCAGCAGACTGGTTGATACACGGTTTCCACTCACCACCTTTATAGGAGTGTTTCCATATAGTCGATATCTGAGTTAAAATGAAAACATCCATCAATATTTAGCAGCATAAGAACTGGAAATAAAAGAATATACAGCACGAGGCAGCACTTCAAACAAGCAAATCTGATAATTTCCAAAAGCTAGGACAGACCACACAGATACATCAACAGCACATCTGTAATACCAAAAAGAATATGGTTGTAACTCATGCTACAGATGCAGTAAATTTAACTCAAAAATTAAATTGAATTAACAACAACATAGTGATCAATCATGCACGGGAGGGTGTGGCATGGAAAAGAAAGCAATTGCAACACTCAGGACAGAGAAGGATAGGCTAAGAGAAATCTCCTCAAAAACATATTTGGCATTAATACACTAACAAAATAAGACACAGCAACCCGTTTTAAGGTGCATTTCCAAAGTGAGTCTTTCCAATCTAGACAAATTGTATTTTGATATAGTAAAACTTGCTTGGTGTTGTGACCAAGAAAAATTTCAGTGGTCCAAGGATCTAGACAAATTTCACATCCTCCTAAAAACAGCAAAAGGTTGCAACAGAGTGCAATGGACCAGACAAAGCCAGAGATGATTCTCAAAGAAGTAGATTTGTCTCATCTGATATATGCTTTCATGACCACAAGAAGTTCAAAGCAACCCATGGACACAATATGCAATACGAAAAAAATGTCATAACAAGCAACATAGTCCATCAATTTGTCCGCAATTATGTTGCCAACCATCACCGTTGCCATGAATGATGGCTAAAGTTGTCCCAACCCCGACAGACACAGATGCAACTAAGTACACACTGTCAACCACTTACGCGTCCAATCGTTATCAAAGACCAGAGAACTGTAAGCACAAAAGAGAATCTAGAAATTAGAACAACTGGAGTGAAGCTTAAAAATTTTAACTTCAAAAAAGACTAATCTTTGGAAGTGCGCAAATCTGTACCTACAGCATGCAATGCAATGGCATGTAATTCTCAAACTATTCCATCCTCCCACTAACATTTTATCACGCCAAATTCAATATCACTGGCAGACAAAACACAGACTAGATCAAATCTCGAACCTAAAAGCTGAAAGATCCACTCATTCCTCGCCGTCCACTAACTCGCGGATTCACCGAAATTCACCCGATAATTCGGCTAGAAACACAACAAGCTCACGGGCGTTCTCGAAAGACTGCCTCCAAATCAAATACCACCCCAAATCCAACACCAAACCAATCGATCGCACCGAGAGAGAGAGAGAGAGGAAATCGCCGAGCAACTGACCGCATCGGCGGACGAGTTGTCCGCGTCCATGTCTGGGCGGAGCTTGGCGTACAGCTGGGGGCTGCGGTAGACGGAGCCCGGGGCGGGGCGGTGCTTTATGACGGGGACGACGTCGAACTTGACGGTGCCCATGTAGAGGAGCATGCCGGAGATGTAGATGAGCGGGGCGAAGAGGAAGACCCCCTGCCTCCGGAGGAGGCACGAGAGGAGGAGCCAGGCGACCCGCTGCGCGAGGGTCCGGCCGGGCTGCTGGGCGGCGGCCGGGGTGAACCGGCCCTTGGACCGGCTATGGCGGTACCGCGGGGACCGGAGCGGGGAGCCCGGCGGCGACGGCGTCGAGTGTCCGCTGCTCGGGAGCCGATTGTACGCGTGCATAATAGAGGGATCCGACGAGGGCGCGGGTGGGGCCCGGCCCGGATCTTCCCGCTCGCTCGCCGGAAATCTTCCTTCACATCGCTCGCGGCGGCGCCGCCATCGATTCCGGCGAGCGGATTTCCGATGCTTCGTTGCGGCCTAGAGAGAGAAAGCGACGGAGAGAGAGAGAGGGGGGGAAAAGCACGTGGTCGGGGAGGAGAAAGGTGGTGCGTCCAGTTAGGATTTTCAGAGGAGGAAGGAAAGTATTTTTTTATTTTTTTATTTTTGCTTCTGCTCTATGTCTTTTTTGGGTTTATTTTATTTTATTTTATTTGGAGATGGGAAGAGTTTTATATTGGAGAGAAAATGAATAAAAGGAAAAGCAATAACGTATGAGTGAATTTTTGTACTTTAGAAATGTGATTTAAAAATTGTTCAATGCGTGAGAACAGAGTCAATATGCTTATCATCATTTGGGGATTGGTAGGAAAAAAAATGAAGCCGCCCCTTGAGGTGTCGTCCAGAAACCTCCATGAGAAGATGTCTGTTTTGTTTTTTTTATTCTTAACTAATTTTTTTATTACTAAAAACCCCAAATCATTGTACCTACCTTTAGTTAGTTTATGTTAAATTTTACGGTAAAATTATTGAATTGAATGATATGTTATAATTGATGAGTGTATCGATTTGACATTTTATCCTCCATTCGCATGGTTTATCGATTTTGTGGCTTTTCATAATATTAATTTAATTTAATAAAAACTAATATAGAGTAAATTTATCATGACTCTAATGAGAAGGGAGAGAAATAGGTTTAGCGATATTGTCAAATTCAAGCTAACGGCTTTTAGTTGACTCAATTCCCTCAACTCAAATAATATTTAACATTCGATTTGGCAATACTTCTAAACTTATTCTTTCCTTCCGAGGATAGGTCACAATAGTTATAATTAGTTTTTAATAAATCTATTACAAGTGCATCAGTTTGAGATTTTCTATGATATTAACTCATTCTTTATTATATGTGTTGCTACTAAAAGATGATGTTTTAATAAGTACTCCTAGATAAGGCAATACTAGAATGAAATTATATATCACGAATCTCACATGCATTTGACACGTGAATTTAAATTGTTTTAACTTTTCACTCAGTTTTGTTTTTGAATTTAATAAATATTGAGCAGCTTTATTTTTCCCTGTATAATTATACGACTTTAGCCTTTGGAAATATTATTGATGAGCGTTGATGCCAAAAGTTGGCTTATCATGCTCAAAACTATATGGAGTCCATTGGACCCATTATGAAATAAGGCCGTCAATTAAAGAAATATTGAAGCTTCGAGATCAATAACTGCTCAGGAATAAGAAGATAAGAACGGAGATAGTTCCACATATCGGTACCAATGATAAAAATGGAGTGAAATAATTATTGGCACAGTACCAAAATCTATAGGACTAATTTAAATTCAAAAAGCTAATAACTATTAAGGAGTGGTTATTCTTAGATTAGCCTATAAATAATCGAAGGAACAAAGTTGTAAGGATCTTTTGATAAATCCACAAACACAAGAATAATGGTCTTTTGCCTATTTTTTTCATTTATTGCACATTTATCTCCTTTCTATCCTTTAATTTATTACAAGGAGCATAGAACTTTTCACTTCCTTTTTAAAACTAAATAGAACCCTATTCCAATAATTAAACAAAACCAAAGACTCACTGCTTTGGTGAAAGATATTCATGAGGGAACACTTTCCCAATGGACATCTTTTTGGCATGCCCAGTGGGGCACTTTGTATTATGTTTCCAAGAGGCACCTATAGCAAAAACAGGAATTAGGAGAAGAGTACTACTATGGGTAAGGATAATCAACCCCCGTAGCGTGTAGGTGAAAGGCTTTTTCATCCTAAGAGTTCTAGCCAGGAAATAGATTTGGTTGATGATGTCAATGCAAGTAGGAATTCTGGCAATATTCACTGGAATCTTACCGAGGATCAAAGGAGGGATCTAGCCCTAAATTCAACCCTAAGAAGATTGTATGAAGAGCAACATACCAATCACATGGCCAATCATCTATCTAAGATTCTTAGGGTGCGTTTGGAAAGGCTTTTGGAAAGAGTCTTTAAGGAAATGCAAAGGCCTTTAGTTTAAAGGGTTTTGATAAAATGCAAAAACTATTTGGTAAATTATAATTGAAAAGTGCATTGAGAAACAATTTTGGAGGAATACTGTTTAGTAAACACATGTTTGGAAAGTCATTTGGCATGACCAATTTAAGCTTTTTAAAATTTTCTTTTTTTAAATTGAAAATAAAAACAATGACTTTATAATATATATATATATATATATATATATTTGTACTAAGGTGTGATGTAAAAAAGATATATTAATAAATTCATAAGTAAAAAAATACATAAATGTTGATTTTTTCTAATTATAAAAAAATTAATTTCATTATAATAAACATGATTACATAGGTATCGAAGACATAAATAGGTTTTCATTGAAAATTACAAACGTCATTAAGTGTTTACTAAACTCATTACTATTTAATCACGTAAATGTGCCATGTCTGAAAATAAATTATCATTTGAAGTATTAGCCTCCCTCATTTGTACTATCAAGATCAACTGAATATCTATAATTGGGATCCAAATACATTCTTGCAAAATGTGTATCATTGATAGCCTTTTGGCGTATATAATTATGTAAAGTCATCGCTGCTACAACAATTTTTACTTGCTTTTCAAATAGAAAACTTGGCATATACTTTATAATCTTCAACTTCTTCTTCAATACATCAAAGGTTCGCTCAATTTTCGATCATAGCGAGGAATGAGCATAATTGAATCATCTTGATAACTTGTAGGGGTAGAACCTTGTTGAAATTATGATAAATGATATCCAACTTATTTGTATGATCCCAAATAACTCGTTAAATTTGGATATCCGGCATCTACTAAATAATATTTACATAAAAAAAGATAATGTAAATTCAATCAACATAAACCATATTACAAAAACCATTAATTTATAAACCTAAGGAAGATAAGGAAATTGCACATCACGTCTCTTTAGAGCTTCATAGAAAACACGAGTATTATAAGCTTGTCCCTCCCAATCAACCAAAACATAGATAAATTCCATGTTAAAATTACACACCATTAAGACATTTTGAGTCGGTGTACATTTTCGACCAATAAAATAAATATGATCTTTTGTATGTATCACCGCTAGGATATGTGTGCCATTAATAGCTTCAATACAATCCTAAAACAAAAATGCAAATATTATTATATAATCAAAATTTGTATTTAGTTCTTTTTTTCCTATTATATAATTGAAATATACTTTAAAATATGGATAAAATCTTCGATTATTCTTGATCTTCTCTGAAACATCCTTAAATTGCCAATCAGCTAGTTGGATCAAATCTTTTCTTATTTCACATACTTTATCTATTACTAAGTTAAAATACCTGCTTATGGTTTTCCTAAAGCATTGAAAGCGTTCTTGTGTTAACCTATTACCTATGCCATGTCCTAAAATATGGAGAAATATTCCAAGTATTTCTATAACTTCAATATTCCAAGTTCCTTCAAGACCATAGCGTGTTACTAAATCATGCATTAAATTATCAAATAAAATCTTATCAATTCTAAATATTTGATATCACCTTATTGGATTAGTATTTTCACTCATCAACTCTCATAACAATGTATTTCATGTATATAATGATGTCCTACAAAGTTCTTTATGACTGTGTATTGTCTAATAAGTGATTGCGGTTTAAGTAATTTTTATAAGTTGCCAATATTCCCCATCCTCTTTTTTAGGGATTTCTCTTTTAGGAGAATCGTCCATATCTGTTTGAAGTAACAAAACAATAAAAAAAATGATGAATAATCATTCATCAATGGAACAATTATCATCCATAATATATATACAAACTCCACATAATCAAAAGAACACAGATTGAAAACATATATCTCACATTAGAACATAATTGAAAAAGTGTTCACGGGTAGTGCAAATAACCAATCAAAAATAAGTTTCATATTACAACATAAATCAATATGAAAAAGCTCAAACAAGTAACTAACATTTTAGTGACGACTATTATGTTATTCCAACTTATACTTTAGCCACTCGACTTTTTATTCATCATCATTTAAGTTCATAAAAATCTGTTTGTTGTCTTTCTTTTTAGCAAAATGTGAAAGTGCAAAGAAAAGTAACATTTTGTCTTGCTTAATCTCAAGTATGGCTTTCAATGTTTGTATAATTTCTTTGTAAGGATCAAACTCCCCATAATCGATATTGCATTGCTCTTATTTTCAACAGTTGAATAAAGTCTATCAATTTGCGATGCTAATTTATCAAGTCCAGTCAATTTTTTTCCTCTCTTTCCTTGAGCATGCTTCGTTGAATTTTCTATCGCTCTTTTATGACTCTTACTTCGGCTTAGTTAGACATTCGTTTCACCTACATTACGCTCTAAAATATCATTAGTAGATTTTGTACAACCACAAATATCGACTTGTATGGTATCAACATTATCATTATTGCATAAATATTGTGCAAGATTCCAAGTAACACTAGCAACCTGTACTTTGAAACATTTGATCCAACAAAACTTCAACATCCGGATGTATGCATTTCATTCGAAAGACTTTAAGCTTAGTATTAGCTTATTGTAATAAAATATTTTCAGGAGTTGTATCATAAAATATGAACTTACAAAAAAAAAGTAACAAAAGAAGAAATAAACACCTAAATTTTTCTCTCCTACCATTCATTGCTCACATCAATAGTTTTTTCCCTTGAATCCCATCCTAGTCTCGTTTCCTTTTGAACCAATTGCTTTCATTTTTCTATTCTTCCTTTAAATTATTCCACTTACTATTCATTTGATTTTTATCATACTTTTTTTCATCTCAGCTCCTCAAACTTGCCAATTATAGTTGTCCACCCATCTACTTACTATTCATTGCACAATTTACAAAAAGTTTCTACATCTTTAGGGCTCCAACATGTTTTTTCTTTTGATGAACTTGCCATCTTCCAACAAAATGAACACAAATATATTTGAAAAATGAAAACAAATTGTATTAACTATAACCCAATTCCATAAACATGGATGAACAATACATAAGTATGTAGATTTTGACATAACATTAAGATAAACATGAGGCCACTTAATTTTTGCAAAAGTCTTCACTAGGGGCATTGCAAATAAATTAAAATCCAATTTACACGAACTCATGAAAGAGCACACCAAGCTGAACATGTAAGTGGGAAAAAAGAACAGAAACAGAATGAATAGAAGTGAAAGAACCTGGATTTGAGGTAGGATGATCAACGCCTTCTGAGCGAAAAGAGAGGTGAGCACTTCGGTTGTGAGCGAAGAGAGAGTTGAGCGCTGGATTCTAAGCGGAGAGAGAAGAATCAAGCAAAGCAATCACATGACTATAATTCTCACAATATTGGCATGAGATTCACAATCATTGTTTAGTTAATTCATAACTGTCATTTGCTAAACATCTCTAAAGAATACTACTAACAACTCGATTGGCATCATTTCTTGACCATTATTACATCATTAAACTAAATCATTTCTTAGCCCATTGAGAAATGCCGCACCCATCTTTTTATATATAGATATTATGTATTTTTAACAAAATAATATTAGTGGAAAATAAGTTATGAACAGAATAGATGAACAATTTACTAACAAACGGAATTTTCAGTCAAGAATTGAATGCAAATACACCTACTTTAGTGAAAATTTTCAACTTCAATCACCACCATTAGCGCGCAAAATTAGAGTTAGGTTTCTTCTAAATGATGTGGCTATATGGAAAGTAGATTGCTCGATCAAACTAAGAGAATGAACCTACTCAATCTTTAAAAACTCCAGTAAGAGTAGAAAAGGAAAAGAGATAACAAAAAAATATTCCTAAAAAGTGATCCAACAATTCAATATAATGACTCTCTAGAGGTTAAGAACTATTGAATCTCATCTTATATTACCAAAATCTAGTCAATTCTAATATTGCAAAAAAACTCATCGATTTGAACCCCCATTTAGCTATAATTCTAAACTAAAGAAAAAGAAACTAAAGCAATAGTCATAACACATTATACACAATGTATCTCAAAACATAATTTACTCATGGGTACACTCAAAGATGACGTTTGGGTCAGATGTAGCTGGTTTGAATATTGCAAAGGACTGAGAGGGCAAGTAATTACAATCAAAGTTCACAAGAGGAACAAGCAAGTCCAAATGGATTGGCAAATTCTCTCGGAGTCACATAGGACAATTCGAATACTAATAATCTAGAGAGGGTAACCTTAGATGTCCCTAATGTAGAAGTTGGTGACTAACGGAGTGGTTTATCACAACCTATTTTGGAGCTGAATCGGTAAGGAGGCAACAATATTTTGCCTAGTACAAGTTCAATCAACATTAGATCAATTCTTGTGCCAATCCCAGTATATCGGCCTTACCAACATCAAGGGAATTAGAGGCTTTGGAGTTTATCCACCTTCACCACCAAGAATGCCATTTAATCAAGGCAATCAAGCACAAGATCCTTTGAGAGACCACTGAGTTATTGAGTAGACTACATGCTTGGTAATGCAACGGATGGGATTAGATGGAGGCGTGCCAAGGTCGATTTATCAGAAACCATATCCCGATTGTGTAGATAATATTCAATACCCAAGAGGCTATAAAATTCATGAATTTATTTTTTTCACTAGTGAGATGATCAATCAATTATGGAACATATAAGTAAGTTCAGAGTTCTATTTGGAGATGTCAACATCAACGAGAGAATGAAGCTACGTCTTTTTCCTTTATTGTATGTCCAAAATGGCTTTCACTTGGTACACTAGCCTTTCCACGAATTTGGTTCAGAATTAGGAGGGATTGAGAATAGTTCCATACCCAATTTTATCGTCTGGTTCCGAAAGTTACATTGCCAGATTTGGCTACCATCAAGTAGTACAATAATGAGACAATGGACCAATATGTGGCTCGATTTGAGAAAATGAGGAACCGATGATTATTCTTCCTTCCGGAGAAAGAAGTTGTCGAAATGGCTAAAAATAAACTGAAATTTGTCTTGAAAGAGAGGTTGGTTTGGCAGAAATTCACATTTATTTTCGTTGACGATCATTGCCACCTAATGCGAGAACCTTTGGAAAGAAAAGGATAAGAAATCTTACTAGGATTATAAGCAAAATGTAGTCATCTACAATCCTAAAGAAGACTCGAAAGAGGAAAATGATGAGGACGAGGTTACTAAGATAGCGGTTGCCAAGATGACTCTCGATAAGTCTTACTTTTGTTAAGCTCTAAAACTAGCTAGAGTGAAAGAGTCTATAATGGTAATGGAGAAGGATACACAAAGGTACTCATTCAATGTCACTAAGTTGGATGGAATATTTGACCTTCTCGTGTAAGACAGTGTGATAAGGTTGACAGAAGGTCAAACTATTCCAAGGAATGAAGAAATAGCAAATAGGAGATATTGCAAATGGCATCATTCATGAAGTAATGACATTAGCTATTGCAATGTCTACAGAAAAGCAATTTAGGAGGTGATACACCAAGATAAAATTAAGTTCGCAAAGGAAGAAAATAAGAAAATGGAAATAACTAAGGATCCTTTCTTGCAAATGACTAGGATGGTTTTGACAACAACAAGAGGATGCCCAACTCCGGCAGTTCTTTGCCAAACATGTCGAAATGAAATGCAACAGTGATATTTCTTTGATGAAGAGGGGTATCTTTTGGTACTTAGGTACCATGAGGAGTCGGAACAAATAAAGGAAATGCCTCCTAAGTTGATATATGGTCAACGAATCAGGAAGATACTAGGTATGAAGAGCCTTATGGAAGGAATTTTCAACAAGCACTACAATCAAGAGGGTATCGTGAAAGTCGAAGACATAATGGAAGGTATCTTAGGGAGAGCAATGTCCAAATCCAAGAGCCTATGAGACCTAATGTCCCAAGGAAAATGCAAACAAATAGGGTCTTGCTCAAACAACGATATGAGGAAGGGGATCCTAAAATCACGACGCTCAATGAACCTAGTGGGAAATTAGACTATTATATCAGGTACACTAGGATATCCAAGCCAACAAGGAAGGTTTTGGATACAGTCCATTTTGGTTGGGGTTCATAATTCAAATGTAAAGATGAGTTTCCACCATTATTGGCTCGTTCCTAGGTACGTACGCAGACTATGAAAATTCCTCATGATCCCTCAAAAGAACAATGGTTTGTGGGAGAGAAATTTCATTCATCCAATAACTGACTCAAAATTATGGACACCAAATGGTGTCTACAACCCAAAAGAGGTGAGTGCAGAGAAAGAAGAAATTACAAGAGTAGTGGAGGCACATCAATGAGTTAAGTAAATCGGGCTACCTACATTGTATAAGACCAAAAAACCTAGTGCGGGTAAGAAAGCTCCGCCTTCTAGTGAATCGTGAAGTAGAGGTTCGTCAAGAGACGGAGATGAATGTAGACAATACTCCTAATAGACCCAAAGAGGAGGAGAAAGGGAAAGAGAAAGCAAACAAGCTATTTTCAAATACTTAAGGGGAGAAGGAGTAGTTGGTCTTGACAAAGGTTCAACCTCCTCCTAGAATAGATTCTCGTAGGTGATCATGTTAAGAATAACATTGCAAGGGGTAGTATATAAACCATCCCGGTAACCTCCCCACCAAGTGACAAAGCTAGCAAGAACATCAAGCACTAGAGAATAAGACTTAACGGTATGGTCCCTAAAGATTTTGTTGATGATTACTTGGAAGCATGCAAAAGGATTTGACACCTTGGTGACAGTGAATAAATATTTTTAATCAAAAGGAAAGTCCATGGAGTAAGACCAAATTGACGAGCACAATATTAGGGAGAATATACCTCGATGCCAAACTTTAGCTTCTCTCTGAGAGACATCTTTAATGTTAAAGCTTGATGTCACAAGTATTGAAAGCCAGAGACTTCGGGAATCTTTGGTCCGAGAGAAGGTGAAAACATGTTGAAAATCAAGGCTGAAAAGTACGCAAAAATCATTGATATTTAAGGAAACAAGATCAAACCAATGGTGATAATACTAGAAGGCTAGAACCCTAGAGGAGTAGTGTGCAAGCGAAAATTTAATAGCCAAGCCCCTCGGTCTTCCAAGAAGTATGGACTAGCCTTATGCCGTGAAGAGAATGCAACCTTAATATTGGAGAACAAAGTTGGGAAATATAATTTGACCCAAGTTTGAAGAATCCAAAAAGACCATAGAAGACTCCTGAAGATGATTCACCCATGGAAACAACAGCAAAACCCAAGCCTAGCATAGAGCAGCAAGAGCAAGATGCCTCATGGAAATGAGCATGCCCTTTAAGAGAAGAAAACCCAGTCCCCTCAACTCTTTGGCTATTTGAAGCAACGGATGTTGAAAAATGAACTTGGATAGCTAATAGAGAAGGAAAGTGATATGCTCTTCGTCCTCAATAGCCCTAATTTGGTAAGCACAAGTCTTTAGAAAATGAGTATATGAAATATTAGAGCAATCCTTTAGAGCAAGGCATACTAAAGAATCGGCAACTAGGGTCTTCACTAAAAGGGCTAGCATAAACATTTAAAAGAGTTATTGTCATAGGACTTGACCAAAGGAAGAAGCAATTAATTGAAGGGGACCAAAAACTAGCAAGACTGCCTAGAAGTCTAGGGTTAAATCTCCAATCAAAGTGTAAAAGTCAAGGGCCTGGCGGATTTTAGCTTTTTCCCAAACCTTGTACTTGGTAGATTTTAGCCTATAATATCAATCAAAGAAGACAGGGTCAAAAGAAGGGAAAGACCTAAGCCGCTTGGACGAAGGGGTCCAAACGTATTCAACCAAAAACTTTCTTTGGAAAAGCATAGGATCTTCCACATATCGAGGAAAGCAACAGGCAAGGAATGCGGGAGGATCATGTGTATGAAGGCAAGGGCCGAGAATAACCTTCCCCTCCTCGTCCTTATCACCATTTTGCATTGACAAGTATACATTAATCGCATACTCGAGTGATTGAAGCTTCGGTAGGCGAGCCATAAAGTTGGAACGATCATACGTGGAAGACATGGAAGGGCCAAAATAGGGCACATAGAATCAAAAATGGAAAAGAAGAAGAAAGTGATAATGGCGTCAAAGGATGCAATAGATGGACTTTTTGAAGAGAAAACAAAGCCGAATGCGGAGGGTTTTAGAATTCAAAACCCTAAAAAGTGTCGGATCATAACAAAAAAGTGACGATCCAAAACGACACTTCACAAGATCCCAATTGACAAGGATCGAGGAGTACAAATGTCGATTAAGTTAAAAGAATTAAAAATATCTTTTAATTCTTTTAAAAGGGACATTTATTGGTGCCAAAAGTTGGTTTATTGGGCCCAAAACTATAAATGAGTCCATTGGGCCCATTATGAAATAAGGCCGCCATTTATCAGAAATACTGAAACTTCAAAATCAATAACCACTTAGAAGCAAGAAAATAAGAATGGAGATAATTTTGAAGATTAGTACCAAAGATAAGTATGGAGCAAAACAGTTATCGATGTAATACCAAAGTCTCTAGAAGTAATTTAAATTCGAAAAGCTAATAACTATCAAAGAGTAGTTATTTTTAGGTTAGCCAATTCAATCTATAAATAGTCGAAGGAACAATGAGAAAACATATTGAGATCTTCCCTAAATTTTCAAGAGAAGACTAAAAGAGAAAGAGCATAGATTCGCCTCTCCTACTATAATACCACATTTTACTCTTGCACACAAGAAGACAGGCAGAAGTATCCTCAAGTGCCATACACTTAAGTGCTACAACTTATGAAAGGTACACTTAAATGTCACATTCGAAGAAAAACGGATCATTTAGGGTGTGCATGTTTTCGTTTCTTGAATATGTTTATGAACAGATTTTTTGTTTTTTGATTCCCGGGAATAAAAAAAGAACAGAAACGCGTTTGTTTGCGTTTTTGTTCAAAATCTGTTTTTTTGTTCTCGAAACAAAAAAAGAACGGAAATGAGAAAAAAAATGTTTTCTGTTCTTTTCTTCTTCTTTTTTCTTTGGCCGGTCGCCGGCCTCGGCCATGGCTAGCGACCGGCCGTCGAGAGTCGCAACCTCACCGGCCGCCGCCGGCCCGGCGAGGCCGAGCCTCGCGGCGCCTTGGCCGGGTGAGCTTGAGCTCGCCTAGATCCGGTGAGGCCGAGCCTCGCCGAGGGCCGACGAGCCTCACCGTGGCTAGGCGAGGCTGCCGGCCCGTCCGGCTGGTCGCGCAGGCCGCCACCGGCCAAAAGAAGAAAAAATAAAAAAGAAATGAAAAAAGGAAAAATAAAATAAAAATATTAAAAAATTAAAAGAAACAAAAAAAGAATATAAATTTACCAAACGTGTTTCTATTCATTTTTTATTCCCGGAACAAGTTTACCAAACGCATCTTTACGGTCAAAAATTGTTTCCGAACAGAAATACTTTTTTCTATATCTCGTTCCCTGAACAATTTTTGAGCAAGCCACTCCGGTTAAAGTCCGGCCAAAACGTTGACATGTCAATTTTCCGCGAAGTAAACGAGTGCAAAACAACGCCATTTTGCAAGCCGATGTGGCCAAATAATGCAAAAAAATGCATCGTTTTAGGTTGATGTGGTAAAAAAATAATATAAAAATTAATTAAAATAAATTTAGTTAAAATATTTTAAAATAATAATTTTAATATTTAAAAATTAAAATTTTTAAAAAAAATATAATTTTTTTTGGTAAGAGTAATCCTTAATTATCACTATCCACATTAACAATTTGGAATTCAATTGATAGAGGCCAAATTTGATTTGGCATTGGAGGTATGGGTTCATTTGATAACATTTTTATATCGAGAGAATAATTTCTTTTCAAAAGAATCTTTTTCTATTTCTATTTTCTATAATAAATTTTAAGTAAAAAAACATATTTGGTAATTATACAAAATTTCTATTATCAGAATTTAAAAAAAAAAAAGGGATGCGTTTAATACGACTACAAATTCTTTGTAACGTAGAATATCTTTTAATTTTTTAATAATTTTTTTAAAATTATTTCTTTTTTTTCCCTCTTTTCTTCCTTTTGCTCCTCCTCTAGCCGACAACGATGACAGCCGCGATAGGCAAGCATGGTCGGTAGCAGCGTTTGGCGACCGGTAACGGCGTCCAACAACCGACAACGAGCTAGGTAGCACGGACACATTCAAAAGGCCTTCGTGTCGTGTCGGACACCTCGACACGTGTCCGACACGCTCGGACACGTTCGGACACCCGGTTAACGCGTGTCGAAGTTTCCGATACGTGGTCAACTCTTTCCAACACGCACGTCGGAGCGTATCCGGATGGCGGATCTGCAAGTGCGAAGGAAGAAGGTGATGGAGGGTGGAAGCAAGGGTGAGGGAGCCGTTGCTCACGCGAGGGAGGGCTGCGACCACCGACTGCAACGCTAGAGAAGGCTGCGACCGCCGACTGCACCGAGAAGCCTTCTTGATCGTCTTGGTCGGCTGCGACCGCCGACTGCAACGCCGAGATGAAAAACCGCAACAACGCGATGGAGGGCTGGACGTGAGGCTTCGACGGCAAAGGGAAGAATGGAGGCGAGGCAGCGACGAGAGAAGTGGAGACGTCAGACTGAGCAAAGGAGAGGAAAAATAAGGTGATTGCTAGGTCTTTGCCCTTTGGGCTGTTTTTAGGGAGAAGAGAAAGGAGAGAGATGAGGCGTCCACGGCTTCCGGGGAAAGAAAGCCTCGTGCAGGGGAAGCGACAGGCGCAGGTGCAGGGGAAGTGACAGGCGCAGGGGAGGGTAGGGGTGTGCATGGTCCGGGCGGGCGGTTCCCGGACTAGAACCGGAACCGCCCGCTAAGGACCGGTTCCGAAAAATTGGAACCGGATCCACCCGTTTGTTGCATGGATCCACCGGAACCGGACCGCCGGTCCGGTCCGGTTCCGGTGGATCCATGGATCCGGTCTCACTAACAACGAGATGAAAATTTTAAGCTAAGAAAACCCAACATCAAAAGAGATGACATAGATGAAAATTTTAAGCTAAGAAAACCCAACATCAAAAGAGATGACATAATTGATATCAATTCTCAATTGCATAGCAAGCATCATCAAAGCAAGCCAAAAAGTTTCAGCTCCTAGTTAAACATCTTCGATGAATGATTTAGCAACAAGTTTTCCATAGCATAAATGAAAATATCAAACTTACATTGCCCGATGGACATTATAACCGGACCGATCCAAAGTCGGGAGGATAATATACAACTAACGCAAGAGATGCAAAAGAATGGCAAAAGTGAATCTTACAAGTGAGGTGATCATCTTTCCTCTCACTCCGACTTCAAGTATCATGTTGGCAAGACTAGGACTCTCATAAGAAGAGATCTTTAAGTAGGGAAACAAGTGCATCGACAGCTTATCCGATGTCATGGAAGCCGGACAAGCTTGTTGACAGCAGAATCTAAAGCATCAACATTCCTCCTCGAATTTTTCTCAAGCAATGTCAAGGAAAACACAAATGATAGCACAAACCTTTAATTCAACTGGGGAAAAAAACGAAACTGTGTGGTTTTTACTTTCCAACGAATGGGCGTCGCTCGTTTGTAAGAAGTAAAATGATGCTTTTCAATAAATTTCTAAGTTCACAGGACAAAAATGTGTTCAGGGACAAACACGCAAAGAACGATAAAGACTTTTTCCATCTAGTCAAGGATACAATTGTGTCGCTAGACTTTCCATGCCCTTCATTTCTTCATTTAATCTGCAATAACAAGAATCCAAGCCAAAAAACTTACTGACACTAGCAAACACCGATTACTAAAGAGCAAAATGTGACCAAATTCCAAATAGCAACAACTTAGTATATAATGAACAGTCTAAAAGCTGGAATGGTACAAATCCTGATCCAGAAAGAGTAAGTGATGGTTTCCAGTTTTCCAACCTAGCCAAGAAAACGATGAATCTCTTAAAGTCGTACCAATTGGCCAGACTATCTCACTAATCATTGAATGATCAAGCCAAAACTATTTAGCGCCAAAGAGAAGAAAAAAAAAAGCCAGAAAATTCAACGCAATCATAGAAGCGCCTAACGAAATGCAAAAACAGCGAGGGGAAAGGGAAGGCCGAGTGCAAGAGGGAAGGCCGCAGGCGAGGCGAGGCGACCAATGGACCGAGAGCGAGATTAGGGGAGAGAGTTTTTTGAGAGGGCTAGGGTTTTGTCCATCAATATGCGTGAGGAAAGGGGAGGATTGCGAAAATGCGAGACGCAAGTTCAACTAAAGAAGCGCGGCAACGGAGGAAGCGAGGTAGCAAGCAAGCAAGCAAGAAGAGAAACGCTACGGGGAATTAGCAAGCGACCGAGCGGAAGAAGCGAACCCGCGAGCCTCGAGGCGGGAGCGAAGAACGAGAGAAAACGAGGGATGGACAGCGAGGCGGAGGAGCGGGCGGGTGGCGGGTGGCGGCCGCGCGAGGGGCGAACGGGCCGGCGGAGGAGGAGCGGTGGCGGAGGAGCGAGAGCGCAGCGGAGGAGCGGCGGCGGCGGCGGCGACGCTCGGGGAGGAATCGAAGACAAAGAGACTAGGGGTGGACAGCGGAGGCGGAGGCGGAGGAGCGGCGGCTATGGCGGGTGGCGGCCGGCTCGAGGGGGTGGACGCGGAGGAGGAGCGGCGGCGACGGCGGCGGCGTCGACGCAAGGGGAGGAATCGAAGATGAAGAGAAGAGATTGAGGAAGAGAGAGAGAGAGAGAATCGAAGATGATGAAACCGCAGAGGAGGAGAGAGACACGAACTTAGGGTTTCTTTCTTTTAGTTTTTTTTTTTAATATTAAAAAGTGCCGGTCCGGTCCGGGTGGGGGGCGGGCGGGTGGATCCGCCCACGGAACCGGGAACCGGACCCGGTTCCCTCGAGAACCGCCGGTTCCCGGGCGGTTCCGGTCCGGTCCGGGCGGTCCGGGCGGTTCCGGGTATTTTGCACACCCCTAGGGGAGGGTGGGGGTGGGGGAAGAAAACGTGTGCTGAAATAAATGGGTGGGACCTATTTAAATCTTAAAAAGAAATATGAAACATTAAATAACTTTATTAATACATGATAAGGTTAAAAAATAAATAAATAGACAAGTTAAAAAGTTATTTCAAAAAATAAAAGCACTAGATATTAAATAATGATAAATTTTGATCATGATAGAAAATATATAAATTTATTTTGACTCTAATCTTTCATTAATTATTTATTTTATCGATAACTTTTATTAAAGTAAAAAAATGTCTTTTCAATTTTTTATGAATAAATTTATTAATGTTATTAGTATAGATTTATTATAGGCTCTTTTTTATTATTTATTTATTTATGAATTTGAATAAATTAATTTAAATATAATAATTAATCATGTATATATAAAAATATTTATTTAATATTTAACGTGTCGGAACGTGTCGGAATTTTTTGCTTTTTGAGAAATGGCGTGTCGTGTCGCGTGTCGCGTGTCGCGTGTCGGTACTACCTAGGCAACGAGTGATGAGGGCAATAGATAGAAGTGAGGAAGAAGAAGAAAAAAAAAAAAAAAAAAAAAAATGACTTATTTAAAAAAATTATTCCCGTGAATGAAAAACTACCTTTTCTACTGAAATTAAAATGTTACCAACCACATCCTAACTTGTCTAGTAAAATTCCGAGCAATATTCGAGGACACGATTGAATAAATTAGGAAAAAAGCAAGGACCTGTTTAGAAACTCGAAAGGAGCAGTGCCAAAGAACGTACTTAATTCCAGGGCCCAAGAGAGTAATAGCATCTTCTCCTTAACTCTCTCTCTCTCTCTCTCTCTCTCTCTCTCTGTTTCAGGTCAGGAAACAGAGCGACGCGACCGGTCTCCCATGGCGAAGGGCAAGCTCCGCGACACACAGAAGTACGGCGTCCCTCTCTACGGAGCCGCCTGGGCTCCCCTCGACCGCATCCGGCCCCGCCTCAGGTCGCGCCGACCGCCGGCGGAGGCGGAGCGCGAGGCGGAGGGCGGAGGCGGCGGCGCGGCCGATCGCGGCTGCGTCGTCCTCGCCGGCGGCGGCGGCGAGGGCAAGAGCGGCATCCCCAACGCCGTCCTCGTCGCCGAGTACGACTTCGCCTCCGGTTCTCTCTCCGAGCAGCCCGTAAGATCCCGAAATCCCTCGATCGGTCCGTGTGATTCGCTGTGTTGGCGTTTCGGTTTGGGTGTTTTAGTTGATCGGTTGCGGCGTCTGGTCACTCGCTTTGGTTGATTGAACGCGGTGGAGCTGCGAATTTACGCTGTTTAGGAAACTTGAGTTTAATCGGCTGCGTTCGTTTCACGGTTCATTGGAATCTCGCTATAGGTTTCTCTGAATTTTGGAATGGATGGACGTAGACATTTCGTTTCGAAGTCTTAGATCACAGGAGGGTGAGGCTTTTTCTGAAATATTAAAGGTGCCTTTTTTTAATCATGAAGTGAATCGGAGTTGTTGAGTGTTTTAGCCAGTGATTGGTTCTGAGTCATACATTGTCTTTGATTGTTTCTCTTCGCCATTGGCTTTGACGTTGACTTTGTAATGGATGGAGGCAGTGTACCGGTCAAGTTTAATGCTGGGGAATCATCTGCATTTTCATGTCCGTAATTGGATATGGAATATTTATTTTCAGTGCATTCATTTATGGGAAATTTAATTCCGATTACCATCTGCACTTTCTGGGTTATTGGTCTCATAAGTGGGGCCCCTACTCTATCCTGTGTACTTCAGGTCACTAAGGTCGGCACTGGTTCGGAATTGCCTTATAGAATGGCTGTTCACCCACAAGGAGATGGTGTCCTTTGCGCATCGCCAAAAGGTTGTAGGTATGTTTTCTCGCCACCTTTCCATTCTAATGAGCATTGTGGTCACTTGACACTAGCATAATGTTTGTGGTAACTTTGGCAAACTACTTGAGCGTTTAGTTATACGTTTTGGGAAGTTCTATCTCATGATGCACTTTCAGCAATGTCAGGAAATTTATGTCCTCGTTTTCTCTCCACTTCCGTTTATAATCTCTTCTTTATTGAAAAGAAAAGGGTATATCGTACTATGGTTATTGCTGCTTGATAGTTGGAATTAAACATGTTTATTTGGCTTAAACAGATGGTTTGAATGGGAGGATCCTGAAAATGCCGAAGATCATAAATTGGGCCTTAGGAAGTCAGAGAAAGTGCTCGGGCAGTTAGAGAATGCTATACAACAGTTAGCATTAGTATTTAGCCACGATGGTTCTTTGCTTGCTGCTGGTGACGATGGCGAGGTAGACATTTCTTTTTTCTGTTGTATGCAAAGAGGATATATGGATCTATTGCACAAGTACTTTTAATAGGAGGAGAGATGGAAAGATGCTTTTGCATTGGCCTGCTAATGTAGTGTCATGCATTTTGCGCCCTTTAAAATACGGGTTAGTTAGAAAACTTTAAATTATGGACAGTAGTTTAGTCTCTCTCCCTCTCTCTCTCTGTCTTTTTTTTTTTTAGTTGCGGATTTTAGTTAGCATGGCTAGCTAGATTAATTTCTAGGATGCTTTCTTGAACCCTTGACCTAGGTTAATTAATTCAAGGTTGGTCATGAAAAAATTAAAGGTTTTTTTTTAGTCTGATTCTTGTTTTAATGGTTATTTAATGATCAAGAACAGTGAGAAAAAGAAGTACGGTGACTTTTTTGAGATTCTAAACGCTTCCATTTGCATTGAATACCCAAGCTCATGCATACTTCTGTGCTTCTTTTTTTTTTCTAATAATTGTTTGGAACATGCTGCTTAATTTACATCCATTTAGGGAATGATCTGATGAAGCATGATATGAATTTTGCTTCACTTTTGGGAAAAAATCATTGGAATAGCATGACTGATGATGTGCACTTCGGTGCAGTACAGGATGGCAAGGTAATGGTCTTTAAGTGGCCCAGCATGGACATTATTCTCAATGAGGCCCAGGGTTCTTCTCTGAGAGACCTTGCTTTCAGGTTTATTTATTGTTGTAGCATCAAATAATTCTTGATTGGAAAGCTCGATAAAAAGTGTGAATAAGGTTCTTGCGGCCCTTAATTATAGAATCTCAGTACAACACACTCCTCATTGCAGTCTCGATGGAAAGTTCCTTGTCTCCTTGGGGGATTCTGGCCCCTGTCGGGTTTGGGATCTAACTTACTCAGTTGCCAAAGCTTCTCTGCCAAAAGAGGATGTGAGCTCATGAAACCCTTTTCTTGTTTAAAAGTTTTCTTGCGAAGTTCTTAGATTCTCCATATAAGATCTGGTTCGTCGTTGTGCTGTTGTATCTCTAATATATGTACATTGTTCCATTTTTGCCAAGCAATTAAGTGGACTTGAGTTTTTAGAGTACAATTACAACCAAAGCACATATGGGGTTCCTGTCTAATGAGGCAATTCACAGCTTTTTTACAGAGGACCAGAATTTGAACTCATGCACGTGTTCTTCAATTTTAGGATTTGGATGGACCTGATTTATGAAGTGAACTGAATCGGTCGAGCTTATACTTGGGATCTAGAAATGAAAGTATGCACATTGAGCAAGTATCCAAAAGAAAATTTGTTTGAATTGGTGAAACATTTCTAGGAAAGGTAACCTAGGGCGCGCATGACAACCATTCTTTTCTGGAAAATCTATTTCTATTTCTAGATGAGTTTCTGAGCAAAAAAATCTGTTTGATAACGATACAAAATTTCTGTTTTAGAAATAGAAATTCGTTTGATAACAGTATAAAATTTATATTTCTTAAAACAAAATTTTCTTTTTTGGAGCAAATGAGATGTTCATTCTTACAAATTTCATATGTTTATGAACTCATTAACCCAAATACAAAGTAAGAGTTTTTTTTTTTTTTTTAGTGAAGTCTCCCTTTTTTGAAAAAAAAATACAAAGTAAAGTTGTTATATCAAATTTTCTAAATTTTCACACAAAATTCTTTAGCATCCACCTAGATAGGCAATTACGGTTAAACAATATACTTATCAATAATCTCCATACAATAGAAAAAAGAAATCAATATGCATCACTTTTGAGCATGATCAAAGGTTCCCAAAACTCTAGTAGAATGAAGGTGGGCAATCATATTCTAATCCCCTTCATGCTAGTGTGTCATGTCGATCACCGCTACGGTTTATGATATCAAGCAATCGTTTTAGAAAGAAACACAAAGAAGTGTATTGGGCAATTTGCGGCAAATTTTACAAAATTGGCGAATTTTACGAAGTGTAATAGAGTTTGTCATAAAGGACCATTACAGATAAGGGAAATCCTCAAGTAGAATATTACATTATAAGAATTGAGATAGGAATCATCAAATACAGTATCACATTACAAAAGCAAAGATTGGGAATGCTCACATACAAAATAATAGAAATACAATACAAAAATTGAAAACACGATTTCATGGAATCTCCGGCATATTATGATCTCTTGCCATCTTATTGGCAATATTTTTTCTATTAATATTCATTTTAGTAGAAAATTTTATGGAGAAATTATTTCTGATTTATGTTCCAGAAATAGAGAAATAGAAAATTTTTACTTTTGATTTATGTTCAAAATCTATTTCTGGAATAGAAATCTATACCAAAACTAGAAAAACGAAATAGGTTTATCAAACAGATTTCTATTCCAGAAACAGGTCTGGAATAAAAAAATTATTTCTGGAACAGAAATTGTGGTTTGTCATGCACCCCCTAAATGCATGCAGCTACTAAGATCAATCATTCTTGAACTTAACCATGTTTATGGTGCATAACCAAAATTAAGGACAACTTTCTTGGACATTTACCTAGCTATCACTTTCAGTAGAGCTGCTTTGCCCTTTCACGGTCTTGGGTCTGATGGGCTTCCTATGCTCTGTTCAGGGTGAGAAATTCAGATTTTGCAGATTTTCTCAAAGTAGTGATGGGACGCAGGTTTTGTTTGTTGCTGCAGTCACAGGTGATAACATCGAGGGCCTCATCTATTATTCACTGAAATGTTTCCTTTGGCCAATTTTTTGGTTTGAAATAGTTTCTAAAACTCTCAAATAGGTCGAGGGGCGAGCATTTTGACATGGAACACATCCTCGTGGAAGAGAATCGGCTCCAAGCATGTAGCTCGTGTTCCAGTTATTGCATTTAATGTTTCAGCAGACGGAAAACTCCTTGCGGTGTAAGTGATCACGGTCTCCCCATGTGACAACTGACTGCGGCCATTATATTTTTCACCCATTTCTTAGCTGAGAAGTTATTTGATTTGATGGGAAGAACTAGGCAGCCTTTGTCATAATACATCTTCTTGGGAATCTCTTTTTTTGCAGCTTTCATGCATTTGGCTTCATTAAAATTTGGAGATTGATTTTTTTGTGGATTGCCAGTGAGAAGCAGCAGCTTTGATTTACTTGATCATATAAGCTGCTGTTCATCATTGAAATGAGAGAATGCTCCTTGCAACATGGTGATTGATTAGGTAACATAAAAATAAAGCCTTGCTGGAACATTGATCAGTTGCCTTAACAGGATAGTGAAACCTGCAATAGTAGGGAATGGGGTATCTTGTTTTCATTGTCCAAAGAAACAAAAATGTCATGTATGTAAGGATGGTTTGGTTCTAAGGATAACTAGATGACATCCTTAAAGTAGTCTTGGATAGTGGAACAAAATTGATGTTGCTCTAAGTGAAATGTAAGAAGATTGATATCTTTTTTCAAATTTCAATATAGAATTTGCTTTTTCTGAATTGCCACTAAGAAGCAGCAAGTTCAGTTTACTCGGTTTGCCTATAATGTTGGTGTCCATTACTGAAGTGAGTGACCTCTTCCTGCGACTTGGCGATAATTAAGTTGCATGAGGATGAAGCCCACCTTGAACCTTAATCAGGTGCCTTTAAAGGATAGGGGAACCTGGAATACTATGAAATGGTGTATCTTTTATTAAATATCCAAAGAAGCAAAGGTATCATGTATGTAAGGATAGTCTGCTCTTATACTCCTCCACATCTTTCAAGTAGTCTTGAATAGAGTGGCACACAATCAATGTGGCCATAAAGTTGTGATGAAAATTATGTATCTCATCTGCTTAAGTTGTTTTAGTGTCTGCCATTTGATTTTAGTAACGGGATCAATGAGGGGAAAACTGAGAAAGAACCTGATGATTGATATTCTGATTGGGTTGTTATGTCCATGGAGAAAATAAATTACAATTTAGGTAGGTACAAAAATGAACCGATATAAATGTGCTTTGCCTTCATATATTACATATTTAAAAAAAAAAAAAAAAGGGGAACGAAACTGCAACCAACTGAATCTGTGAAGTATGACTTTGTATGGTAAAGGAGAGAAAGGGTGGGGTCTGCAGTCACTAGTGATAGATAGTGGGAGTGGGGCAAAACAAGTGTGGCGTTACTTCTATTTTTGAACCTCTTAAGAAAGGGCCCTAGGTTCTCAAATTCATGTGCCCCTGGATGAAGCTATCCTCATTCAGAAGGTTTCAGTATGAAGTGCTCTTGGATCTGGCATCCACAGCCAGCAACAATATGCTGTAGACACTTGGATGCTAATATCTCTACATGATGAATTTGGAGCACTGAAAATTCTAATAATCAATGTGGAGAAGAAAGAAGAGTATATACTCTATGCATGATACTCCTATGCATGATACTCCTCTAGTAATTCTTTACTGTTTAGGCACATATGCAAATCTGTAAGTCTAAGATTCAGTTTTTATACTTGCCATCAGAGCTCAATTGAGTTAAGAAGTGCTCATTGGAAAGATAATGCAGTGCTGCCTTAAAACCATCCTATATCAGCATTGTGGGCACACGGATGAGAAAATATTTGTCAGTTTGGTTGAAATGATTAATTAACATACTCATCTTGATTGAACACTTGCTCATCTCATTGCCCTGGAGGCTAGATCTACATTGAATGATATTGAATGATCCTTTTTGCCTCTTACTCATGCCTTTTAGTTCAATGTTTGCTTTGATTACATCAGTCGATGCATTCTTGTGAACACGTGGGTTCATTCCATCTTTACTTTGAATGGTTGCTACACGTGTTTTGTCACTTCACATTCAAATCAGTTCTGAGTTTAAGAGGCACTCATACGGTCCTTTTCTGATTGGAATGATTGAAATGCAGCGGCACGGAAGGAGGAGACATCATTATCTTAAATTCATCTAGTATGAAGACTCAGACTGTCGTGAAAAAAGCACATATTGGTTTTGTAACAGCATTAGCATTCTCTCACGATTCAAGGTTTTGATTAAGATACTATCCTCATCTTTGCAGTAAAGGATTTTTGTGCTCCCCAGCTTTAACTCTGATTGATTGCACTGCAGGGCAATTGTTTCAGCATCCATGGACTCAAGTGCTACGGTGACTCAGGTTCAGGGTGGTATGTGACTTCTATGATATCCAAACTTATACAAATACAGCCTTGGCCTTGAAAACCAAGGCAGCTTTGAATAAAAAGATCCTACAAGGTCAAAAGTTTTAGTTATTGTCACAAATGAATGTTGTGTTAGAGGTGCAAATATGGCAAGGCACGGTAATGACGGAATACTTCTTGTGAGTTGAAAGTGAACTTAAAGTTTAAAGTAATATATATTAGGACTCTAGATCTTTATTATAAAGTAAACCATAAAGGGAAGCATAATCTTATGCTAGATCTTATTCTTTCAATTTCTCGTGAAAGTTGATTGAGGTCTACGGTCCCTAATTCAAGTCATGTCAATTGATTGAAGAGAACCTCATTCTTTCCACAGAATGAATACCCTAATTTGGGACTTTTTTTTTTAAATCGATCCATCCACCTTGTTTCCCCGTTAGATGGTGGCATCAGGAGATTCCACTTCTAATTTGAAGATCATTGGGTCTATGTACTTGAATCTGTATTCTCATTTATAGCATGTTCTGGAAATCGTCCAGGTCCTTGAATTCTAGAGGTTTTCAAATTTTGAAGTTTGATCTTTGATTTTAGAGAGCTTCTTTGGTTATCATCTTTATATATTTTCATTACTTCCAACTAAGAAATGTTATGATGTGACCCTAGCTTATTACTACCGTCTCATTATTTTTTGATCATTTGTTGATGCAGCGGGAGGATCAAGATTGTGGCTCATTTTATTTATAGTTCTACTTGCGATAGCCGCGGAATTCATGAGGAGATGGGGCCTTTTCCCCCTAAAGGCAATAATCGATGCAGGAAAGTGAGGGAAAGCTAAATTCACAAACGAAATTTACGGACGTGTAATGAAAGTACATCAGAGTGATTTCACCAATGTGTGGCCCTTCAAATTGGTCTACTGTGCAGTGAATGTACTCGACCTCGATTCGGTTTTGGACATCTATCGATAGGTATGATATAAGCACTTGGTGGATTTAGTTCGGTGAGTTTGAGTTTTGCTACTGTTTTATAGTATCAAATTGATCAGTGGAGAACATATTATTTTGATTATCATCGACAGATGGATTATGATTCTTTACAGGCTGTTCATGGCAGATGACCTCGCTTCTGTTCGTAATGCCCTAATCAAGATGAACTATTGACGTATACTGTTTACCATCACACTATCGTGTCCTCGCAACCTGTTGCCCTGCACCTCATTAATTCGTGGTAGATCCACCTTTCCGAAGTCCACTTCGGCCTGCACCTCACTATTTCTTGTATCGCGGTGTTTTCATTCTACGTGTGGAACCCACATTTACAGGAGATTAACTAAGAAAGGATTTCATAATAACTATGCCTCAGCGAGAACATAGCGATTTCTAGTGGATTTCTAGTGTTTTGACAACATAGTGATTTATCGGTAATGACCCAGCAATAAAGGCAGGAGGAAAAATAGGAGGAAGAGATTCCGCTTCTATCTGCAGTATAATTTCAATCGATCCATGGGATCGTAGGGACCCAAGAATATTTATTAACATGTGTTCATGTTCTGAATATCCTAACAGAAGAAAAAGAATTAAGCAAATCCTGCACCGCATCTACAACCTCCACAGTTTGTTTCCTCTTCTAATTCCGGGTTAATTTAATGATCTCCAGCAAAATCCTTGCTGATGGACATTCGAGATAAGCGGGCCTTTGAGAAAGTTGAATCAGCCCTTGTGATGTGCAATTACTATCAAAGAAAAATAGGCTTATGTACATGCGAGGAGTACGAAAAGTTACAGGCGCTTTCTTCGATAAAGCGAGTAACCAATGACGGTGGACATCAGAAAAGTCCACAATACCTGAAAATATCAGACACATCAGAGGAGTATAAATTAGGGCAACAAACAATACTACAGTTTGCTATGCCTATAAGCAGTCGAGCAAGAACTAAAGCACTGCTCAATTTGCCTTACGTATAGATCTCTGGACTCTAAAGTAGATGTAAACTACTTACTCCACGGAGTGGAAAAGCATATGTCAGGTTCACAACCGCCCCCCAAAAATACACTTCACATAATCCCTCCACGAAAGAAACGAGTGAACATCTAAATAGAGATATCGATAATTACCGTATTAATCGCATGCCATCTCTCCAGCCTTTTAATCCTGGATTGCATGTCTTCGATCACACCTTCTATTGGAACCACTTCTCTACTTGGTGAGGATTCTGAAGCTGAACAGCTTCCCTACATGATGAAATAAAATATGCAGAATAGAAGTTTAGAATTTTATTATCCGTTGGTGCGGATACATAACATATACCAATGCCCATAATAAGGGAAGGCAAGCTAATCAAATTAGTACAGACCCAGCCATGACATTCTCTACAAAGACAAATTTCACACTGAGCATTCAACGACAACCTAAACTACATGGCTCAATTGGATCAGCTTCAATATCTGTCTTAGGAAATGCTACATTTTCATGAGGCTGCCACAAAATAAATGGGTTCATTCAGTTCAAATGCTACCCTCAAATAGATTATAGTAGAGAAAAAATCCATCATGTGGGATCTAAGTCGAGGATAAACTGTCTAGGACAGCTAAATGTTGCCATAGGTTATTTCACACTATTGCAGTCAACTAGCCAACATCAGTGCCGTAAAAGTATCGCACTTGAAAACCAAGACAAAATCCAAGTAAGTTCCATTTCAGGCGAACATATAGATTAAAATTCATTCTTTTTGGTTAAAATATGATGACATAGCAATTCAACAAACTCTTTCGGTAAAAAGATGACATGTTATCCACCCCATAGAGAACAAATTTTTTTGTAAGTTGGTAAGAGTTTTAGGCCTCACTCGATAAAGGAAAGGTATATTTCCAAAGAACCAGAAGTACAGTCTTTATTCTATAAAGGAGAGATTAAGAGATCTAGAATAGTAGACTAATTGACTTAGCAAGGCATTCATACCACAAGAAACTCTTTGCCTAAATAAACTAGTCAGTCCTTGTCGTGCAAAGTTTCAGCAAATTGAAGTAGGCAGGAGGTAAGCACCTGAGATTGTATAAGCTCCACAAGCTCCTGCAATCTCGCAGACTGTTGAGCATGAATCCCGTTGGAACTTCTTTCTATTGCTGGCAATCTTTCCATAATTATTTGAAGATAGCTCTAATAAAAAGAAAAATTTTAGGTAACATAAAGCATGCCAAGACATCAAAGCTTAAAATGACTAAATAACTTCATGTAAGAAGGGAAGGACCTTAGTTGTATAGGAACCATCTAACTTTAGAGCTGAACCAGCAGATGTTACAGCCTCCTTATTGACCCCTTTGATTTGCAAATAAGGACCAGGAATATCTTGCAGATGGTCAACTTCAATAAGAATCTGACAGATGCATCTACATACAGTCAAAGTTTTGAAAAGCAAATGTGCCCCATGCTCTGCTACGTACTAAGTACAAGAAACTAGACTTGTAAATTTCAACAACTTACAGAAAAAAGAAACTACGTGTGCAATAAAGATCAGAATCGAAGGGAGTCAATCATCACTCAGCGCATGTATACATTACAGATAATATGGAGGATATGCAGACAAGATCTCATGCTAATAACTCATCATGTCAAGTACCAGCAAGATACACCAGATAAAGAGGTCGGCTCGACTCATCAGGAAATAATGAGCTTTTGGCAGAATATATGGATAAATAAGTAGAAATATCAGATGATCAGCCATATGCACAAAACTGATAGAGAAGGATGCTAGCAATGTGGACAGAACGTCTAAAATACCGAGTTATAGGAAGTGATCTATTAAGGGGGATGCAATGCAATGGCAACTGCCTATGTCATCACAAGGCAGTAAGTGTGAAATCAGTTGCCTTGTCCAAAAGAAGCACCGTAATGCCACCGAGGAGCATAGGAATTTAGAGCTCTCTTTTTACTGAAATACTTAAGATCCTAAAAATTCCAAAAGGAACTGTAGCGTACTGGTACTCAATGTAATATCCTGTTGCTTCTGGAGTAATGACACTATAAACACTTTGATTCTAATTCACTGATTGGGTTTCTTGAGAGAGAATGCATCACAAACATTACTTGTAAATTGAACATTGCCCAGAATGTAATCTGTGAATGAGGCCTCCCTGAGTGTAATTTTGGAATAGAAATTGGTACCCAAGTCCATCAAAATTCCGGGCAGAGCTTGCTCATCAAGAATGAATTCCTATGGTAGACTTTGAAGGTGATACTATTGAAACCTACACAAACTATACAAACACTCCTTTCACCACGGTCAAGTTTACTTCTAGAGGCCTCCCCACAAGTACTTGAATATTGCTAATATTGGCCCCCACCCCGCAAAAAAAAAAAAAAAAAGGTCTGCAACTGTTGTCAATAATGAAAACATTTTTCATTGGCTAATTATTTCAAGCCATACAAGCAATCATTTTTGAAAAAAAATTTCTGCAAATTATTCATTTTCTGTGAAACAAATGGAGATAGTTCACAAAATTAACTGCATAGAATTTTACATACAGAGAAAACAGGACTAAATAAGCAACCTCCAAAAGTCAGCAAAATGGAAGGACCCCAGTCACACACACATAAAATGCCACTTAGTGAACATAGCAAAATGTGCACACATAAAAGATGCAACAAGTTTTGCCTACTAAAAAGCCATCAACTATTGTACCCAAGAAGGAAAATAAAATAAAAGGTTGTCAGCTATTATAACCTTCCCATCTTGATATATGAAGGCCGCAGCTTCGATGTACGCCTCAGCTTGATACCTGGAGAAGACAAGGAAGAAAGAGAAAAGGTGTTATTAACAGATTGCCAAACCAAAGCCACCAGCTATGAGTGGACCGAACCCAAAGCACAGGCAAGCAGGAATGCATCTGTAACATTTGTGCATGTATGTAGAGCTCTTCAAAGTAGCAGATAATGGTAAAAAAAAAAAAGTTAAATGAGGAATGCACACACGTGGGACAAGTAAACAAAAGAATAGTGGTTGAGTAATTCCAAAAAGTTTTGCCACAACTGCGGCTCCAACTTGTGAGGTTATGGGAGGGCAATCAAATGGGATCAGTCTTCTTCTATCTCTCCAGTGAGACTTTTTCCTCACTCTCACCACAGCCTCAATACCCAAAGATAATAAACAAGGACACAAACAAAAGTTGTTTCCACATAAAGAAGAGGAGAAGGAGAAAAGGGAAAGGCACCACTTAAATTGCTGTGAGAGAAAGATCACAACATCTCTCTTTGTCCAAACACTTTGATGTAAAATTCTTGATGCAAGTAGTAAGCAGCACAAGAACTATTTTCTCTTGGAACTATGGAAGTTGAGTCTAAATTATTTAGAAAACTGTATCAAGCCACTAGAAGTCTTTTTGTCAGGAAAGAGAACAGTTTTCTCCCCTGATCAAAGATCACTAAACGGGCTTATGTATGCCCTCGGGCCAGTTATGTTCCATCAAGTCGCAGCTTGGCTGGAAGATGCAGGTATCTTCATTTCATCTTTCCATTCCTTGCAGAAGACATGAGCTGTGACACCCATGAACAACTCTGAAATTCTTAGGTTGGAGGGTCCGATGCAAGGTTTAAACTGCCTAAGACAACCATCTACGCAGGTAATCTAAGATCGGGAGAAGTTTTCCTGACACTGCCCTTTAACTATTGGTGATTATAATTCTGTCAAAGCACCAAAAGTCTTATTAGCTAAGGTAATACTAAAGCTTAGAGCTTGTTCATTTCCATTTCAGCATAGGCAAAAACGACCTTTTTCCTTTCCAGCAAAATTTAAATAACATCCAAATTTCAAAAAGTAATGAAAAACTATATGCAGATGTATGTGTCAACATTTTTATCTTTATGAAAGTTTTAGCTGTTTGGGTTTAAAGGTCAAATGAGTGCACAGTAAGCTATAAGGTGTAGGGAGACTAGGCCTTAATATACCCTTGTAGACATGCCCTTAAGCTATAAGGCCTAGGGCAAATACATATAAGGCCTTAACAAACCCTGTAGACAAGTTATATAGGTCATTAAACATGCCTTTTCAGGTGCAAATCGGGAAGTGGAATGATGAAAGCGGTAAGACATACAAGAACCACAAGCGAAATAAAATATTTAATATTTGTTAGGATATTAAACTCAAAAGCTTAAACTATCAGGTTGAAGGAGATAACATGTACATAAGGCCAAGACAAGACTCAAAGACAAACGATGTGACACACTTAACAAACATCTCTAAAATCACCATTGTTTTCTTTCCTCACAGCTCTTCCTCTTTTAGGCATTCCAAACCGTTCCACCCCAACGATAGACAAAACGACAGTTCTTCCTCAAGAATCCGACATCAATATCATGATACTTCTGTAGACTAGGTTTCTCTAGCATGAGAATATACAGCTGACACCACCCCATTCAGCATTTGGCATATTCTTGCACAAAAACAAAAAAGAAGAACCATACAGTGGTTCAATTCTACTGTCACTCTCGCATTTAAGAAAATGCTCCTGAGCAGACAGTTACAGAAATTCAAGAAAATCCACGATGGTAAAAAATAACCATGGCTTCTACACACTTATCTAAGGTCAGTATGTGGCATCAAAACTTTGAAAGGATCATTCTTTTGTTCAATTATCACTCTAAAGGCATCAATATACAGTAGAAATTCTAAAAAAGGAAAACCTTCCTATGTACCCAGAAGGCCAGAACTATTGATACCAAAAGATCCTAAAGTTATTATATAAGAAAAATTTTAATTAAGCATTACACTTCGACCCAAAAAAAAAAAAGTACGCATTACTCAGACAGAGTCCCTGCTATCTATTTTGGAAGAACACAACCATGTGAAGCTCACTAGCATTAGATCACAAGAAAAAGGATACATTACAAGATCTCACAAAACTTAAAGTTCAATTGAAATAAAATCCTACAGGAAATAAAAGAAATGGTAAATTAGACCAGCTATTCATATAATAACTCACCCAAGGTTCAAGAGACCAGCAACTGTACTGACGCTGATGTCAAAATCTACTTTGGGTTGAATAATGAAATTACCTTCCCTTATAGGCTGACATATATTGTTTAGAAGAGAATGAGAAGCTAGTATTTTTGTTAGCTATAAAAAGTAGAAAGATGGTAATTGCAACTTCATCACAAACCTCCCGTATCAACACAGCAAATCTGCCCTCACATATCCTGACTCTTATGCAGTCACTCTCTTGCAAATGTCCATTAGCAGGAATTCCAGGAAGCCGCAAGTACATATCAATGAAATTTTGAGCAGAACTGCAGATCTTTCCGCGGTCCAGAATTTTTAGAATATCTTGATAAGCCACCTAGTATAGAAGGGTATTGTATTTCATTAAACCACCAAATAAATATTCAAGATAGGAGCAACAGAGCCATTGTAGTGCTATTACTTGTTTGTTGCTCTTCAAAACAAACAATGAACTCTCAGGAGAAAGTACTGGATCAAAGTCATTCCGAATTTTGAGCTGCAATGCACAACCAAAGTTAACCCTCAAAGAAGACAATTAGAACAAAGTAGCATCTAAAAGTTCATTTTTCTCCAAGGTAAATTCTCTAAGTGACAGAGCAAATTAGGAAATATTCACTTAAAATTAACATTTCGGCCTTGTAATCCCAGATTCACTTACATGTGCGTGAACAAGATGCGGTTCAATATGCTGTTGGAACATGGGGAAGACAGTCATCATGATCTCATTCTGAGACATGAAACAGCCCACTCTGCTTTTGTCCCTTTGGACTCGAGATATCAAATGCGAATGAACACCTCCAACCTGTTTGAAAAGTGTTGAGACGCATTTAGCTATTAATGTTCAAAGTTCAGAAAATTATGAAGATTGAAAGGTTTACATAAAAAGTATAAACCAGTACATACAACAGCAATCCACAGATCCAGTGCTCTTCGGATATCAGGATGCAGAGCATATATGCCTTCAAAAATTATCTGCTCCAGTGGAAAGAGGAAAAAATAAATTGCCATCAATATACACCATGCCATAAATATAGACAAGAATTCAAACTTAAAGATAATAATTGTCCCCCAGTCACATAGATTTCGAAGGAAGTACTTTGTTCAGGATCTATAGATCAAGACTGCTTAAAATTTGAAAACCTACTTCAATCCCATTCCTTTCTTTCTCTTCTTGTTTACCTTGTGATTGCCGGATTATAAGCCAAATCCATCGCATTGTTTTAATATTGCAAACGAATACATGGCATCATCACAACCCATAGTAAAAGCAGCATGGTTAACAAACCAAATAACCCACACCACAATGATTACAAAGAAAAGATGTTTCTCATTTACATCGATAATCATCGTGCATAATAATCAAATAATACGACAGTCTTTTAGTTGATTTTTAGATTGAAATAGCTTCAATTGACACTATATGAGTGATGGCAAGTTTTTGTCCTGTCCACACTGAAACACTCTTAAACCAAGTTATTGCCTTTAGGTTAGCAGCAAAAGCTATTGGATGAAAAATACCTCAAAGTCATGCATTTGTCAGTTGAGAAGAATTCATGATTACACTGATATCCAGATCCAGAATCTTAATCCATAAGTTCGTTTCTACCAAGTTGAGTCCACCCTCAATCTTAAAAGGGGTGTGCAGACTCCAAACGTGGTCCCAACTTCCCCATTAACCACCTTTTGCATCCTCCCCTCCACTGAACACTAGCTTTACATCTTTTCCCCTTTGCAAGTTAAGAAGCTTTGATAACCAAATGATCAGTTCAACGCCCTTTTAGCCTATTTCTTTAGATTACCAAATTTTATGACTTCTTCCATGAGGAATCTATTCTTAAGAGAGCAATTTAATCATAGAGAACTAAGACTTCTTAGGGAGACTAAATTAAGAAAAGACAAGGGAGCAATCTATAAGGATCATCAAGACAGACCACACCGCAATCTTCAGAAACTATGAGCTCCTTCAATCCACTTCGAGCACCAGTCTCCAAGTCAAATATTGGTGCTTTTGTTTTCCGACCCTTCTTAATGTCATTGATATTCTGCAAATGGTCATAAAGTCAGATATTAGCTCAAAGATAACTTCCATAGAAATGCTTGACAACTATTTGAAGCTGTCAATGAGAGGACAACCGCATCTTCATTATTCAAGTCAGGAAACCTGAGTGAACAAGATGTATAGGACCCAACACAGAAGGGAATTTGCCTAGCACATACTCTATAAAATTTCAAGTAATTGAAGATGGACAATCAAGTAAGAGAGAAATGGCCAAAAAAACAAAAAAAAAGTATACATAGGAACACAACATCCTTTCACATTACACATTAAATAAAGTTACAGTCAAGAGATGGTCACTGGGGATGAAGACAGCACAAGATAACAAACGGTATAGTGCCCACCTTCAGTATTGAACCAAAAGAAGCCACAAAAACATTAGGCCTAACTAATCCATTCCTCTCAAACTAATGAGAGAAGCCATGAAATATATATCAAGTTCAAAATGCCTTGCAAATATAGTGTCTTTGGAAAAAGAAAGTTGATTGCCTAAATGTTATTTTTACCCCATAAAGCATAAGCCAGCTAATTGACACTTGAAAATTTAGTGATGACAATTCTTCTGTCATAGAACATAAAACGTGTATATAGCCCAAATAGAAGTCACCCTATTCCTCTCTTTACCATTCAACAAAAGACCATTAAACTGTTTTTAGGCATTTAAAGCCAAGGAGAAGGATCCTACGAACAGCAACTTAAGCCATCATTCTTTTCTTGCTCACCTTTAAAAGCAAAGATAGGTCAATAGACCCAAAGTCATCATACTTATAATCCCTCATGTGCTCGGTTTTGTAATAGCTTTCAAGAGAAACCACTTCACAGCCTACTATATTTGCCATTTTGTGAGCCAAACTAGTTTTTCCAGAGCCACTTGGACCTCCTGCAACAACAATAAAAGCATACAAGTCATTGACGTACTGAAATACACAAGTTCCAAGAATATGTCAGTTGAGTGGCTACATTAAATCATTTTATGCAACAGTTTTGAACTTTCGTCTAACAAGCATGCAAAACAAATGACACAAAAAGTAACAACTTTTTTCTGCAACAACTATTTTCTTGGTCTCTTTCACATCAGATGTCTAGATGAACAGCAAGAACCTCCAGAAAGTTGAATTGATATAAATCATTCATATCTATTATATGAACTTGTTGGGAAAACTTAAGCGGTTAGGGATTGTGCAATGCTTTAAATCTAGTAATTTTTCTAACACTCCTCCTCACATGTAAGATGGAGACTAGAAAAGGAAAACAGAATGACTGTAAATGGGATCATCAGTCCTGGAGTCATGATGAGCTATAATCTGATACACATGTTGAAATGTGCAACTGTTTGCTCAAAACCCTAAGCTATTAGAGAAAGGAGAAAAATGTATTCTGTACCTTAGCAATGGCAATCTTATATGAGTATTTGAATGCCTGATTTGTACTTAAAGAATATCTTGACAAGAAAATTCAAATTTTCTAAGCAGAGAAGTTCTTATGACATGTCATTCTCAATTTACTTGTCTTCTACTCCCGATAAGTTTAGACCCAATATAGTTTCCCTCCTATTGCAAACTATAATCTTCCTAGATATCACCAAGTAAAAAGGCTTAATATATCATATGAAATTATGAATGCATGCTCATCACCGAGCAAACTCATTTAGTTACTTTCTGGGTTTTGACATGTAAAATGTACTTATAATAAGAATAAAGATGGCAGCACTAGAGGATTTGTTCTGTCTCATGCGAGTTGCCTCAAGCACTCCAGTCCTGAGAAATCATCCAATCTAGAAGAGGTTACCAACGGGATGTTAATTCACAATAGTGAAAGTGGCCTCCAGAGAACGCTGTGTATGTATAAGTTTCTACTATTACCAGTTTTCATGATATGGTTCTGAATGCTTGAAATTCTTTGAAGGAAAAATATGCATGCAGAAACAACATGAGTAATTGCCAGCAGAACCAGGACGCCATATAGAGGGTGGGTGTTCACGAATGATCAAAGCCCCATATTACCAATTCCAACAATAACAGGGACACCCTTGTTCTCCAACAAAGCCTGCATCAGGAAATAGAGAACATAGGGTTGAATATTGTTTGAAAAAAGGAAACTTGCCAAAAAAGAGAAAAATGCAGAAAACTCAGGTACTCAAATGTCTAGCTACGTAAGCCTGTGAGCCTCTGGCTTAATTTGCAGTGCTTACCTGAATTGCCTGAACAGCTAGAAGCAAGCCTCTATCAAGATCATATGAATCGGGCATTGGAGCAAGCTTCATAGTATCCCTGAAGGAAGAGGAAACTGCAGTTGCTTCATGAGAGAAGCCTTAAATATATCTAGAAAATATCTGTATATTATAATCAACTTAACTACTTATTTAGATGCAAGAACAGCAGCACAGCAGTAATATAAACATACCTAAGACTGGATCATCAACATCGGAAGGATCTGACGAAATGAACTGCCATGTTGCAACGAGGGGTTCCATTTTGGATTTTGTAGGGGATCGAGTCCATGGTTGCGGCAGATCCTCAAGCCGTGTCACAGGATTTGGAGTAACACGAATCGGCTTTGGGGCGACAACAGTTCTCTCTTGATTTCCAGTCAGTACACTTGATGACGGTGGTGGTGTATTAAGGCGCGGGACACCTGTAATCAGATTAACAAAAGTTAGTGAAAAGCATTAGCTGCAATTGTCACCACTAGAAAGTAAATAGATGAACAATTGAAACCCAGGGATATACTCCAACCTTTCCTCTCAAGAATCATTTCCAAATATGACTTGGTGATCCATGGTCTTGTTATACCCAATCGCAATGCTTCTGCACCTACAGCCTAAAGCACAACAAACTGACGGAAATAAACTCCAATACTGTGTACAGATTCCTCAACTGAATGGGAAATTCACCAACAATTAAGCATACATAGTTCAAACTAGCAAACTAGAGGCACAGATACTCAAATAGCATATATTACAGAGACAAGACAAAAGAAGCTGCATCTTGAACACAGGATCAGAGCTAAAGAAGCTCCACAGAGAGAGAACATAGAGCCCAATGGCAGCAGGAACTTCAAGCAGGTTGACAAAGGACTGCATGGAAAAGGACTTATTGACTTATTCGATTAACAACAATGTAGGTACCCGGGTATAAAAAAAAAAAAAAAACAATGTAGGTACCTTCTTTTACCAAAAAAAAAAACAATGTAGGTACCTTTTTTATTTCTTTATTCTTGCAAGTCAAAAACAATCTGATTGTATTTAGGCAGTAATTAATGTCATGGGATCCAACATGGGGATTATTAGGGTACTAACATAAGCAAACTTCTTCAAATAGGTCGCATATGAGATTACTACTTGACTTTAAAAATAGACACGTCCCAAAGAGGAAGCACTCCAAAGCCTCATGGAAATGCTAATTGAAACTCTGAGTGAAAATGTAAACATCTGCCATTTAAAAAAAAAAAACGTAAAGCTAAACTAATGAGAGAAATGCATACTTTCCTATTTGCACCCCTCAGCACCATAAATGTCTCGCCAAGAGTATCAATGGTTTCAAGAGACATCGAGAGATTGCCCATACTAACAAAAGTAGACGCCCTTTTGTAACTGACCACAACTGTGTAACCCAGAGCCAGCAATCCACCTAGTGTCATCCGTCCAACCTGTTTCAATATAAGATCAATGAGAGACAGACCTGAATAGCCACCCAATTCATCAGGATTTTAGTAGGAACACAACTTGAGTATAAAAAATCAACCAAAGTCAGTAATTGCATTGAATTGCCAAATTGCAAAAGAAGGCAAGGCTTCTCAGACAAAGTTAGTCAAAGCCATGAAATGAGACTATCAGTTGAGATCAGATAATTACACATGCAACATTGAGTAAACATAATTATTTGTGGCCATACAAATCGATGATTAAAAAAATCTACTAGTCAGAGCACGACCAAAATTTTCCATCTTCATAATTCCTTGATACAGTTATTTGGAAGTATTCTATGGACACGTTACTCTCGTGGCTACTACTGAATATATGTGTGTAAGTTGATTCTTATGCATGCCAATTCTAAATTTGAAGAAAAATTGTCTCAAATGCTACATCTAGTTGCATGTCAAGGTTCTTATGAGTGAAATAGAAACCTTATAAAACTGATAAATAGGGGCAGACACCACTAGAGTAAATCATCAAGTCAACTTAGAGGACAATTATTTAGTGTAATGAGATATCAGATGTTTCTTACCTCAAATTCTGCTTTGGGTCGGATGATGAAATGCTTGTCGACGATCCTCTGGTCACCCAGGGCAAGATAGTACCTTATACCAGATTGACGCACCTTAATCCAATCGTTTATTCGTGCTTCTTCACTAGCTGATGGAGGCCTCAGGTACATCTCAATAAAGCTAAAAGCAAAAGAGGATGTCACCCCCCACAATTAAGTTCACTCATTACAAAAGAGTAACAGCTCGCAGATATACTTACTTATCTGTTTGAGCTTCATTTCCTTGGAGAACCTGAGCAGGAAAGGCTTGTGGAGACTGTAACATTATGTTGATTATCAATTCGAAGTTCCAACCACCAAACACAAAAATAAAAATGAATTTAAACAGGAGATGGTGTTCATAATAGTATGTTTTGTTTATAACTTCTTGAAAAACTGCCACAGAGCATGAATTTCAGTATGGCATACTCTTAACGCAGCATTTTAAGTTATCATGATGTAAAGAGAGTTCATATAACAAGTAATGCTGATTGCTTGTGAAGAAGGCACTATTGACAAAAAAGGATGTTGATTATCCACCATGAAACAAGTTTGATAAAAAAATCCTGAGAACAACTTAAGTATTGAGCAACACAATATGTCAAGAATGACTGGATGTAGATTACTGCCTCTTTTTCTTAGTTAAATATAAAAAATTACTCACGAGTGCCAATGAGGTTGACATATAAGTATTGGATCATAAGTCTGCATCAGTCCCACTAAACTCAAGAAGTCTTTTCAGAGTATAGATATAATATTGCTATTCCCAACTTCCAAAAAATTGCTGTCCCACCTAACAGTAATAGGTCCCTTCATATGGTCAGGCATAGAAAGGTTCACCAAAAACAGCGACCATCTCAGAACTTTTGCACCCTGAGATGACTAACATAGGACAGGTTCCATCGTGATTTAAACTAACCTCACTCTTTTTATGCCTGCATATCATGGTTTGCATAGGATAAATTTTTGCTATATGAATTTTACTGTTGCGGTGGGGAGGGGAAGGAGGGACAAAGATAGTGGGGGTACAAAAATTAAAAAATGTACAGGGAGAAGAACGAAGAGAAGAAGTAGCTCTCAATAGAGATCCACTGTAGTAAATGGCACGAGATATATGACCAAAATGCACAAACAAACAAGACAATGTAAGCACATAAACATGAACGAGGTCAAAGTCTTATGCTAGTACAGGAAATGATTTCTCCCAGATTTAAATTTGAAAATTGGACAATACATACCTCACTTCTGCATTTTAACTTGTAGATTGCTTCCCTGAATGATGAAACAAAGCTATTGTTGATTCTAATCTGCAGAGAAATCCAAAAAATAAGCAAGGACAGCAAGCTTAGAAATGACAAACATGAAAGACCAACCTGTGCATGGTGTAAATCTGGCTCAATGTGTTTCCTAAACAAAGGAAAGATGCTGTCAATGAGAGAATCTAGTGAACGACAGTCTCCAATATCATATTGGACCTTTGAAAGGAGGCTAAAATGGACGCCACCAACCTGATCCAGAGAAGAGACAAGTCTGATTATATGATCATCATATTAAGAACAAATCGAATGAGTCGTGCAATTTTTGAACAAGAAATTACCACAGCAACCCGAATATCTAGCAAAGACCGCAACCTTGCATGTAGAGCATAAGTACCATCGACAATTACCTAAAACAATTAATTGAAGATTAAATGACCCCACTGCAACAGTGCCAAGCAACACGTCAACCCCTGAGTTATAGAAGCATACCACACCAGAAGAAGCACTCTTAATTGTCTCTGAATCGGTACGCCTTTTGTGCTGAAAATCAAACACAGGTACCACAGTATCTTTCCCATTTGTCAGATCCTATTAATAAAGTCTAAATCGTTAGACATAATGAGCAGAAATGGTAAATTAATGCATAAGACTTTCACACGACTCAGTCAACAACCCATATCCACAGGGAGAATAGAAATATACCACCACTAGAAGAATCAAGGAGATTACAAGAACAGCTCACAATCAAAACCTTGAGCACACCAACACCCATTTCACATTATGAATTTAACTCTTCACACTAAAGTCAAAACAACATAAAATAAGAACAAGGGGGAAGCACCTTAAGATTGGCAACCTGGAATTAGAGTCCACATGCCACAGGGGTTTCACTAAGCTCTAGAGGTAGTATGCGAGTATATCAGGGATCAACCATCTCAAAAAATGCATGCAATCGATGAGTTTAGGATGATGACACTTGAATACTGGGAGAAAGATGAGGTAGTATATGAGTTCGCAAAGAAATGGATTACAGGTGTAAAACAGCTTTCAACATGTGCTTCTAAGATTGGTAATTTACAGGAATCGGAACAAGAGCGGCTTGATTGCTTAATCACATGGAAAGATAGAAAAGCATATTTACATGCATCAGCCTGGGCAATTTCATGTAAGGAATATAATATATGCTTGCAGAAAAAACTTGCTAGATGGGATGAAACATCTCTTGCGCAATGGTATACACGCTTTAATGTTCAAAAAGGGTCTAGGCTACTCTAGGAGAGAGAATATGATAGTTTCGTGTACTTTAGCTAATGGTCCAAAGATCTCTATTCATTTGATGCTCTACATTTTTTATTTTTTTTGGTGAAGATTCGATGCTCTACATTGGCACCCATTTAAATCTACAAAAGGATTATTCTTCTACACTTATCAACTCTATACATATACACTCCTTCCACCTCCACTTCAAAAGCCCTTGTCCATGCACGTCATTGGCAACAATCCCATCCTCGTGACACAACATTCGGTCTCATTGATACTCGGTTTAATATACCATCAGAATATCAAAGAATCACTAAGAAATTAGCTAATGCAAATCGAGAAGAAAACTTGCGAAACTATCAATTTCAAGGATTTGGTTGTCAGAATACATATTATGAGTATCCCAGAACAATCATTAACTAAAAAGATGTCACCATAGATCCACTAAATCGTGAGCATCTTATGGCTAAAACAGCTGTAGAATGTATCGACATAAGCAACCATTGCGAAGATAAAGAAGGGTACAGACCTCAAGGTTTTGAACCAATGCATCAAAATCTATAGAGTCCAAATCATTCCCCTCGTCAAATCCAATTCGATAGTTCTCCATTGATATAACAGTACAGCCAATTACAGATGCCACCTTCTCTGCTAAGCTTCATAAACAATTAAACAACTAAGTAATGAGTGTAATTCGGACAAAGAAACTTCCTAAAAAGTTTTAGTTTTTGCTAAATTTGCTGAAACTGTAATAATAAGAGCAAAGTTCGATAGCACGAGTACCTCGATTTACCCGAACCACTTGGTCCTCCAATGCCCACGGTAACAAGACCTTCCTTCTTCTCCCGAAGCTCTTGAATGGATTTAACCAACAAATAATACCCGTGATCGAAAGACTGCAATAAACGGGGCGCGATAAGCGAGACACACAAAAGCTTCTGAAGGACATTGCTACGAATATCGATAAGGAGAATCAAGAGCACAGTAAGAATCAGTGCCAAAAGAAATTGCTTCTCCTTAGCCCGTTGATGATCAATGCCGACTCAGGCAATGGATCAAAGATCAGGGGAGAATAATTGAAAGCGCAAAACTCCTCCTCCTCGCTCCAAGCATAGAATACTTCGATAAAAAATAATCAATAAAATAACTCCCAGGCACCAACCAAAAATCTCCTCACGGAACACAACACGAAAACCCATCATCTCCAAGCTCGTCCATTTTCCTCCGAATCCCGATGCCCGAATCAGGTCGCACAATTCCCACCAATCCAGCAACACGAACGCCAGCTCCACGGAACAAAACGCGAACCGTCTCCGTCCATTTCTCCCACCCCCCTCCACCCCCCAAAAAAAAAAAAAAGGAAAAAAAAAAAGAAAAGCCGCCGAGCTCCGAGCTCGCGACGATCGCAGGCGCGCGCATCGATTGAAGAAACAAAGCGAAAGAGATAAACGCGCGAGAAAGAAGAGACGATCGACGCAATACCACGTGGAGAGGGAGGGACTGGAGGATCGAAGAGGAGGAGGAGGAGGAGGAGGAGGAGGTGGACGGCTGCTGCTGGAAGTAGTCCCTCCCTCCTTCCTGGAACACCCGCTGCACCACCTCGTCGTCCATCTCCCGATTCGGAACAACAACCGCCACCGCCACCAACCTCCGTCTGCAACTTCCCTCTCCCTCTCTCTCTCTCTCTCTCTCTCTCTCTCTCTCTCTCTCTCTCTAACCTTCCTTCTCTCTCTCTCACTCCTTCTGCTCCCGATTGCTCGTAGCGGGAGAAACCTGCCGATGGGGTCAATTAAAGCTGCAGAGGGAATCTCTCTCTCTCTAACCTTCCTTCCCCTCTCTCCCTCCTTCTGCTCCCGATTGCTTGTAGCGGGAGAAACGTGCCCCTGGGGTCGATTAAAGATGCAGAGGGAATCTTTTATCTTAAAATAACTGAAAACCAAACAAAAAAAAAAAAATGGGAAAAGGAGAGAAAGAAAATGGGTGCGACAGAATCTCCCCGATGTGAGCAAGCCCCCCCTCCAGATTCCACTGATTTTCCATTTTATGTTTTCGGATTCCCTTTTTTTTTTCTTCTTCTTCTTCTTCTTTTTTTGGCCTTTTGGCCACTTTTGGTTTTTTTCGTAAATTCATTTTCCTTTTTTTCCTTTCTACTTGTCCTTTTTTCCCAGCCGTGATTTTTCTTTTTCCCTTTTCGATTTTCTCTAATCTGCTGTCGTTTATCCTTTATTTTGGTCCCTATAATTGATGATTTCCATTTTTATTATATAGAGTCGCACGCTATTCATCCCTGACAAAAAGAAAAGGAAGAGAGTGCATATTTTTATCATAGATAGTAGTAGATATTAGTATTTCGTACAAGTAGAAAAAAATTAGATTCTCACACATAATAATATTTGAATGATTAATTATTTCAAGTAATATAAATTATCACTTTTAAATAAATATTTTTCAAATCATGTATATTTTTTGAAACAAACAGAGTTTAGTATAGAAGATAAATGGTTATCCAGAAAAAATTGGGTGTTACTTAACAGTAATGAAAGATAATATAAAGTCAAATTATATTTATTTTTTTATCTATAAGCGTTGTTTTTCTGCATGTTGGAGGTAATTATGGAAATCCCAAGAAGTGAGGCCAAAAAAAGATTATGGTTATATGTTAGATAGATTTACGAATTTAGTTAGAAGTAAAAAGTCGTCTCTAACGGGAAATTGTCGAATATATTAAAAAAATAAGCCCTGGAGATGGACCGGATGAGGGCAAAGCTGGTGGAGATAAATGGATAACTCCGCCAAGAAAGCGGGACGTGATCGGGGCCCCGTATGTATTTTAGTCATAAAAAAATACGATACTATAATGGAAAGAAGTGTACTTATTTCGATGTCAACTTTTTATGAGCAAAAAAAATGTCAACTTTTAATATCTATATAATTTTTTCACTATCAATCCATTCTATGCACACACACACGCACACGAACACGCACACGTCATCAAAATACCATTTTGCATCGCTCTCTATTCCTTCGCAGAATAATGACCACCCAAGATTATCCATTTAAGCTTAAACCTAATATTCGAATGTTAATTAAATTCTAAACTTTTCAACTTTACCAATGTAATCTTAAATTTTTGCATAAAATTTCAATACAATATTTATAATTAATTAATGATGGAAAATGTTGACATGGCAATCTGCGTATTATGTTAGTTTGAGTATTGTTTGTTATGTCAGCATGCCATGTAACACAATTATCATTAATTGGATGTCTCGTTAGCAATTTTCTGCAATAGCTAGCCACAAAAAGGATTGTATTGGAATTTCGTGTAAAATTATAGAATTAGATTGGTAAAATTGAGAAGTTTATAACCAAATTAAAATCCATATAACGTGTTAAGAATTGATTTTGTAGAAAGGGCGTAAGAGCAACACACATGCCCATAGAGTGTGCTCGGCCTTACCTAATTTTCTACTCAAGAAATTATTAACCTTTTCCTTTTATTGAGATAGCTCTCGATGTATTATTTTTATTTTGTCATATTTACGCAATTCATCATTAGTTTCCTTATAATTACAATATACAAAAGTTAAAACTACCGACCCCATTCATTTCATCAAAGCAACCATCCACTTAATTATCTAACATAAAAAAGCTAATCATCAAATTTGCCCCTAGAAAATGTTAAAAAAGTGTCCGCAAGGCGGTTATTAAGACTCATTAAATTGCTTTGGAAATTCAAAATTTATTGTGCGAAGTAAGTGGCTTTGTTAAAATGTGCAATTCTTCCAATTTCAAGAAGTTCCGAAAATTGTCGTTTCCACTCTTAGTTAACTCGTCTAGTGCCCAAAAAAGCACGCATCGACAAAATCAGTTACACATATCCAATATGCCTATTGTATTCACTCCATTAGATAAAAATGTAATCCATTTTATCGCGAGAGATATTTTCGTATTTAAAACAACAAGGATACATGTAAATAGTGCCTGGAGAGGCGAAGATTTTAGGATATTTACGCTCACTACAAAGATTAAGCTTTGAAAATATTAATTGTGACGACAAAGAGGGTTTCCGATCTTATCAACGATGTCGAGTGAGGGGGTGGCGATGATTGATAGTCTCCAAGGGGCGATGACTCTATTGCCCAACCACTCTCTTAGTCTCTCAAATTTTTTATTTTTTTTTGTTCATTTTGGCGCAACAAATCGAGATTAAAAGAATCAATCAGAGGTGATCAATAGCTGCCAGACCCGCTTGTGTCGGAGGTAAACGGATGGATTGGAACAATAACTCTCACATGCGTGAAAAAGCCTGACCCACCGTCTTTAGCCCAAGCCCAAGCCCAAGCCCAATCCGGTTTGAAAATTACTAAATAAATTTTAAGCAATAAACATGTCAGAGCAACATATCAGGCCTGACCCAAACGGTAAAGCCCGACAAAATATTGAGTATGCCTTGTCACTTGTGTGCACGAGAAGTACCTTAAGAACGCGACTCTTGTCGCACGTGGACCCAAATTGTTAAGCCTTTGAAAAGCTCCTCTCCTCTTTCCTCTCTCTTCTCTTTGCGCACGCTCTCTCTCTCTCCTCTCTCCCCTGCACGCTCTGTCAAGCCCGACTCTCTCTCTCTTCGCCACCCCCTCTCTCAACAGAGCCCTCGTTTGACCAACGAGCCGCCGTGGCCGACCGACGAACTTCGCAACGGCGGAGGTGGAGGCTGCGCGGTGTTTCGTCAGACGAGGATTCGGTCATGACTCGGGGAGAGAGAGAGCAGTCAGAAGGGGGCAGCGATTCCGCCGTCGCGAAGTTCGTCGGTCAGGTCGTCCAACAAACCACCGTGCGGTCTCCACCTACGCTTCAAAAGGCCGCCTCCGCCATCACGAAGTTTGTTAGTCGGCCGCGGTGGTTCGTCGATCGGACGAGGGGGCAGCGAAGACAGGGAGCGTGCACCGCAGAGGAGAGGAGAGAGGAGAGAGAGAGCGCATGCAGGGGAGGTAGGAGAAGAGAGAGAGCGTGCAGAGAGAAGAGAGAGTAAAAGAGAAAAAAAAAAAAGAGAGGAGCTTTCAATGACGTGACGATTTGGGTCCCACACGTGTCGTGTTCTTCATGGCTTTCTTGTTTGCCATATTTTCTCAATGAAAACCTCCTCTTTCAAGCTAGGAAATTTTCAAACTTTACCAACTTACTTCACCCATTTTCCTTAGTATCCAGTCCGCCAGCTCAATCAATGGCAACCAAAATTATATCATTTCATTCAAAAGAATCTAATGACCAAAGTAGACAAAACCATCTTAAAATCGTTTTATATTCGACTTATTAAACTCGGGCTCGAATAGCTAGATTTCGTACCAGGTACGAGCTTCTATAAGAAAATTAATACCCTTTCATGCTCGAATTGAGTTTAGAGTACCAAGCTCCGAAGTCTAGTCAAATTCGAGCCTGATTGCACCCCTATCTCGAGCAAACCGCATGGGATCCACTCCAATGGCCATCGGCTCGGCATCCGGATGGAGCGGACGTGCACCGGATCATCGTCCCGATTATATTCCCGGGGCCAAGGAATCGAATCAAGGCGAGGACGAGGAAGAAAACGAGCATCGAGGTTTTAATTTTTTCCAGCGCCCGCCAGTAAAAGCCAGCCACAAAAAAGAATCCGCATATGAATCCGGACAAGTCTCCCCCACCGAAAAGGACAACTTTGCAGTCAGACACCACCAGCAAATCGGTTGTTCTCTTCTCCTCCGTCGGTTCTCAATAATGTCCTTGACTCCTCGTTCTTATCCCGCGGAACAGAGCCGACCGACGACGCTCGCTGCGACCGGGGAATCGCGATGGCGTCGCCAGCAGCAGCTCCTCCTCCGCTCAAGCAGCTCTTCTTCCTCCTCTTGCTCTCCTTCGTCGCTCGCATTCCCGTTTCGAGTCCCGCCGCCGCCGCCGCGGAGCCCGTCCTCCCGGAAGAATCGCTGCCCGCGAGATCCGGCTACCTCCCGGTGAGCCCCACCTCCGGTTCGGCCATCTTCTACGCTTTCTACGAAGCCCAGCGACCCACCACGCCGCCCTCGCAGACCCCGCTCCTGATCTGGCTCCAGGGCGGCCCCGGCTGCTCCTCCATGACCGGCAACTTCTACGAGCTCGGACCCTGGCGCGTCACCTCGGTCGCGCATAACGCCGAGCGCCTGGTGGTCGAGCCCAACCCCGGCGCTTGGAACCGCTTGTTCGGCCTCCTCTTCCTCGACAACCCCATCGGCGTCGGGTTCAGCGTCGCCGCCTCCCCCGAGGAGATCCCGCGGGACCAGTTCACCGTCGCGAAGCACCTCTTCGCGGCGATAACCGCGTTCGTCGAGCTCGACGGCGCTTTCAAATCCCGCCCCATTTACGTCACCGGCGAGAGCTACGCGGGGAAGTACGTCCCCGCGATCGGGTACTACACGCTGAAGTGGAATGCGGAGCTGCCGCCGTCGCAGCGCCTGAATCTAGCGGGGGTCGCCATAGGCAACGGCCTGACGGACCCGGTGACCCAGGTGGCGACGCACGCCGTGAACGCCTACTTCTCCGGCCTGATCAACGAGAGGCAAAAATCCGAGCTCGAGAAAGCCCAGTGGGAAGCCGTCAAGCTCACCGAGATGGGGAATTGGGGCCAAGCGACGGCCGCCCGAACCGGGGTGCTGAGGCTCCTGCAGAACATGACGGGACTGGCCACGCTGTACGACTTCACTCGGAAAGTGCCGTACAACACCCAGTGGGTGACCCGGCTCCTGCAGCAGCCGGAGGCGAAGCGGGCGCTGAAGGCCAACGAGTCGATCGTCTTCGACGAGTGCAGCGACGCGGTCGGGGCGGTGCTGCACGAGGACGTGATGAAGAGCGTGAAGTACATGGTGGAGCACCTGGTGGAGAACAGCCGGGTGCTGCTGTACCAGGGCCACTCCGACCTGAGGGACGGCGTGGTCTCGGTCGAGGCGTGGGTGAAGACGATGCGGTGGGGAGGGATCGACGAGTTCCTGTCGGCGGAGCGGAAGGTGTGGCGGGTGAACGGGGCGCTGGCCGGGTACGTGCAGAGGTCGGGGAGCCTGAGCCAGGCCGTGGTCCTCGGGGCCGGCCACCTCGTGCCCACCGACCAGCCGTTGAGCGCGCAGGCCATGATCGAGGACTGGGTTCTGGAGAAGGGCTTGTTCGCCGATTCGAAGGAGGATGAGCGTCCGACCAGAAGGCATCGCTTGGCAATTTGATTCGATTCGTCGTCATCCTTGCTGTTGTCGTTGCTGTTGTGCCCCTTGTATGAATCGTTTTTTTTTCTCGGAAAAGGCCCGAAGGATGTTGGAGTCCAAGGAGATGGGATTGCTGATATTAGAATAAATTCCACTGGTTTACTCATGCTGAATTCGGATATATAAAATTGAATTTCGGCAAACTTTTTTCCCCATTTTTTTGGGGTGAGAATTTGTTTAGTAAGAGCACTTGTTAATATAATTTGAAATTTGAAATCGGATGCGTTCTCAAAGAGTTGCTTCCTTCAAAATCAGAATATGTTTGTCATATCCAAAGTACGATTAATGACACTTGGCATATTGTCGTCATATATTTTTCAGTAACTTTATCATAAAATTCTGTCACAGAAACAAAGCTTTGTAGTTTCCGTTGTAACTTGCTCGGAAGGAATAACCGAAACAAGAGGATGTGACTCTTGCTCTTGATTAGTCTTTAGCTCCATATAATCCAACATTGCATAATTGTTTTTTGGGACTCGTCTTGATTTTTTTCAGTTAAGAATTGTCTAGAGCGCAATTACAAGCAAATTACATGATTTCAAATTCCAATTCAAGTATATAGTCATTTGTAACTTCAACCCACTTAGAATTGAAACTTGTTTCTTCAAATAATGAGCTTCCACCCTCGACTTCATCTCCAAACTTCGTAAATTCTAATGAAATTGAAATAAAGACAATTATAAACAGTTAGATGCGAGCACTTTTAAGTGATTGGATTAATTCAATCCAATTACATGTTCGCATTTACATGATAACGGATTCTAACAACCCAGGGGATGCACATTGCTTGAGCCTTGTGGGGGAGTTGGCTCTTCTGCTACTGCAAAGTTGGGATAGAAACCCTCACAAAGGTCCAAGAAAAGTAACCAAATGCTTAATTTTCTTCCAATAGGACATGCTTTTCTCTTTATACAAGACGCAAAATTCAATAAACGATAAGTGTTTTTCTCGAATACATAACATAGGTGCCATAATTATAACAAAATGTGGAGGTGCTTAAAATTACAAATATTCTCTTATACTTTCCCAAACGCATTTCGCGGATAATATCATCTCGATGCAAAAAGCCACGGACAGTTTTCTTTACAATTTCCGGAAATTTAAAGTCGACACATTTTAGGGGAGGGGGGAAAATATCAAACGCTCACGATCTTTTCGAGCACTTTCGAGCTCCCACTCCACAACCGCGATTCATCTCTCTCTCCCTCCTCTGCAACGGACTAGGGGGGGAACTCGCGAACGGAACGCTCGTAAGCCATCACTTCCCTCCTTCTTCTTCTTCTTCTTCGTTCCCTGCAACTTCCGTTCGCATTGCTCTGCTCTTCCGCCGGTTTCCGACGAGACGAGCTGGCGGTTCCATTCGGTTCGGTCCGATTGAGCTCGCGGAACTCGAGCGACGGAACGTCGTGCGGCTGTTCGACTGAGAGTTCGCGTCTTTTTCTTCGCTTCTGCCCCCGGCGTTCCCCGCCATTTCGATGCCGTTTTGCTCTTCGAGCCGCGGCTGGCCGTGTGGACGTCGGCGACGGAACTGATTTCTGTTTTCGAATTGCGCTTAGTTTCGCTCGATTTCGAGTGCAGCGATTGTTTTGTCGTCGTCGCGTGTCGCGCCCTTCCTTTGGCTTCTGCTGATTAATTAGAGCCCCTGCAGCTATACGGTTGCGCCGGATGCGTCGTGTCGACCGCGAGATTCCGCCGGAGGGACTTGCGCGGGCCCGTAGATTCGATTGTTATGCGGCGACCTCCGTTTCTCTTAGATGAGAATCCAGCGGCTGCTCATGAACTTGTGCGGCGGCCTTCCCGGACAGCTTGTCATGGATCATCTCGCTCTGCGGCCTCCTCGTGCTGGGATCGTGTCCCGCTACTTGCACCAGCTGCATTCGTGCCGCTGTAGCTGCATTTATGTTCCAGGCCGCCGTTTGAGTTCTCGGGTTGTTGTAGCATGTGGCGACGGTGGAATTCACGATCTCATTGAGGATGATTGGGATGGGAAGGATTCCGGCGCGAATCTTGAGGATGAATTTGATCCCTTCTCGGTTTGCAAGAAATACCCGTCCATCATCATCGGCAGTTCGCCGACGATAGGGCTGTATGACGGGATGGCATCTTTCTCTTCTGCAGCAACCCAAAGTTGCTGGGGATTTCCCCCCGCTGCTGTCGATGCGGATTGGGGTGTTCCTAATAGACTCTGCAATGCATGGTCCTCGTTGTCTGTCTCTCTCGAAGAGGAAAAGTCTTCATCACAACTGCCAATGGAAGGAAGCGTTGCAAGTTTGCTACCTGATGAGCCCATGCCCGTGGAAATTGGTAGTTTGGATAGCTCAGTAGTTGAGGAGGAATCTTTGGACGAAGTGGATGCTGAATCAGATTCAGTTGCTGCATCGGTTGAGATGATTCTTGACAGACCGATCAGTTCCTTACCTGGATTGACTAAGAGGCAGTGCCATCTACTAGAAAAGAATGACTTTCACACGGTGTGCCCCTCAAGATCATGTAAAATTTGATTTTCTTCTAGCTTTTGTTCACAAAATGAAGCATGCATTTTCACTGCTCTTTTTGTTTCCTTGTAGATACGAAAACTGCTAAACCATTTTCCGAGGACTTATGCTGATCTTCAGAATGCACATATTGGAATTCAGGATGGACAATACTTGATCTCGGTTGGCAGGATTTTGTCCTCCAGGTAATTCCTTTTTTTCATTGTTTTGTGGCCTATTGACATAGGCGTTCTAGGCGCTAGTCCAGTTTTTCTAATGAGGGAAGTGATGATGCGCATTTTGCCATCTGGCTGAGTAAATTTTCACTTTGAAGTGTTGTGCATCAACACGTTTGATGAAAATGATCGTATCATTCGCATTCAGTCTAGCCATGAAATGTGGATAGCTGCATATAATTGTTTTGTTCAACCCTTAATGGGGAAAAATGGAAGATGGGGAACTTAATTAGAAATTTTTGTGATTAATGGGACAGAAGATACTGACTTCAGTCCGATTTCTGTTGGCAATTCTTGCAAATAGTGCAAGCATGTTGGCCTTTTATGTACTACTGAAATCAGTTTATCAGGTGACGAAATCTGTTGTTGATTTGTGATCATCCACTCTGTATTTTCTTCACTACTAGTTTTTGTAGTTTTCTGGAGTTTCCTGACTAAAGTTTTGGCTACTGCAACCGCTCTATTATTGTTTTTTACCTGGAGCAAGGATATAAATATGTCTGAAGATATTCTACACATTTTTCTTGCTGTTCTTGTTAACATTATCATTCTGTAAAACTTGAATGCATGTGGCTCCAGCAGTTAAATATGTTGAAACCCCCTTTCTACTAATTTGTACTTGCTCCTCTCCTTTTTTCTGGATCTATAGCAGCCTTGGCTGTCAGTATTTTTCTTTTGAAAGATTGCATCGGCTATTTAATTTTTGAAATAGGATAAGGACGTTTTTATATGACTAAGCCTTACCCATTCTCCACAGAGGAATCAGAGCAGGCTCTTCATTTTCATTTCTAGAGGTGGTTGTAAGTTGTCAGATCGCTGATGATAAATCAACTTGGGAGCATATGAATGGTGATCTAGATGAGAAGGAGAAAAAGACAATCTATCTGCATCTGAAGAAATTCTTTCGTGGTACTCGTTTTACTAGTCAATATTTTCTAAGAATCCTTCAGGAGAAGCACAGAGTTGGGGACATTGTGTGTGTTAGTGGCAAGGTTAGTATACGCATAAATGTTTTGATTTTGCAATCTGAGAATCTAAAAATTCATTTTGGAAAACGTTGGTTCTTCATTTTTCCAATTAGTTTGGCTGTTTTCTCAAATTGTGCAGTACACTTCATATTTGTTTACCAATAGAGATGGTGAATTTCATGAATTTGCATTGCTGAAGCTATATGTTGTCAATGTTTTAAATCTTTGAAAGACAGTCATGCATCCTAGTTTTGGTCATTTTGCCTTGTGATAAATTGCATACTCTCTTCAGCCTCTTCTTTTCTAGCTTTTATTTGATAGATAGGTGGATGGAATAATAATCTGCATTTTCCGACAAGTGTGTTGCCAGGAAAAATTATCTGCATATTCTTGCAACTGTAATGCCAAATCCATTTTGCTTGTCTTGAAATTCTGTTTTTCCTCCCTCATTTGTTCTCGAACAAAAACTTCTATTTGAATTCGTGTGTGAAGATATTTTTAGATGGTAACATATCTCGAGAACAGAATAATAAGTTGTTTCTTGTCTAGAAATTTTGAGCAGCACTTTTCTCCGTTTAGGTAAAATCTATGAGTTCTGAAGATCATTATGAAATTAGAGAATATAATATTGACGTGCTTGAAGATGAAGAGGACTCCTCTCTCTGCACTGCTGGGAGGCCATACCCTATATACCCTTCAAAAGGTGGCTTAAACCCTACCTTTATTAGGGATGTTATTCAAAGGTGAGTTCTTCCTAAAATGTCATTGCTCAATACTGGATTTCATCACGCACTTCTACTTGCATAGAACCATCTTGTTTTCTTCCCTATATATTACTCTGTCTGCATTGCTATTTAGACAAAACCAGTCTCTGTAAATGGACACATCCCCTGTATTATCACAGTAATATACAATTTTGCTCTATCTGTGTGCATAATCTTATATGCATCTTGTGTATGCAACTTTTATTGTGCCAGAGCTTTGCAAACCTTGTCTTTTGGTGTGGATCCTATTCCAAAAGATGTCACTCAGGAACTTGGAATTTTAGGTCTTCGTGATGTAAGTGGTCTGTCCTTTTCATTTGCTTCATTTCCCGAGATTTTTTCTTACCTCAAACATACATTTTCTAACTTTTGAGTGTGTGGTTAATCTACTACTAAGAATCTTCTTAACTCCATCCCTTGCCATTAGTAAATAATAAAATAAATAAAGGATCTGGGACAAAAAGATTTAGCGACAGCTAGGTTATTTATGCTACATGTTAGTGGATAGCTGATATGTTGCCACATAGGCCTTGACCTGTATGCCATCTACATCCTTGACATTTAGTTGCTGGAACTCCCTCTTCTAAGAACTGGCTTGTCTTCACTTGGATTGATTTGGGACAAGTTGAGCCTCTGTAGGTAGATAGGCTTCTTTTCAATCACTAACTAATGTGAGACCATCTCAGTAAAGGGAAAGCCTCTAAATAACCTGGTCTCGTTCCTGTTTCTTTCTTATTCTCTGTTTTACAATTATTTGTGCGTTTGAGGTTCACCTTAGTGCACCCTGAATGATTTATCTTCCCAATAAGTGAATTGGTCTATCATGCATCAGAAATATTGAAGAGCACTTTTGATGTTATGTCTGAATTTATGCTAGATTAAAAAGAGTGCCAATAAGATGGATTTCTGTTTGATCTTGTATGTCAGAATTAATGCTGGGCCAAAATTAACCTGACAACAATATCTGATCTTATGTACTTAAAAAAGGGGCGGATAAACTCAAGAGGAAGTGCTTATAAAAGATGCTACTAAGAAAATGGGTCTTAACAGTAAAAAAAGGGGAAAAAGGGAAGTGACTTGCTTGAAGTCTTGGAGGTTGACTTTAAATTACTCTTTTTATACGGAGATGGACATCCAAACTCTCCACAAAGAGTTAATTTTTGTCATTTTTATTGAGAAATTTGAGGTAAGGGAATGGGATTTAAGATGAGAAAAGATTACCTTAATACTGTAGTATGTCATCTGGTAATATGACGGCATTGCCAGAAATTTAAGTCTTGCAATGCTTCCATGAAGGTGTTCATCTGGAGCATTTTATCTACTATTGTTTATTGGTTTTCTTGTAATACACAGGCATACATGGGAATTCACCAGCCAAAGAATATATATGAGGCTGATTCAGCTCGCAAAAGGCTGATATTTGATGAGTTTTTTTACCTGCAGGTAATAGAGCTCTTTTCCGTATGCTTTTATGAACAAAAGATGACTATTTCTGTTCTTGCTTAATTTTAAAATCTCAAGATCTTCTCTGAAAGAACTGATATGAGAATATTGTCAGGACTTTATGTACTTAGGCTGATTTGTCATATGAGGAGATTAGAGTGGGCATTGGCTTTTCTTGGGAGCACTCATTAAACTCTAATTTCGTTTCCATTTCATCCATAATTTACCGGAGAACATCTAGAAAAAGTAATTTCGTGATGCTAGTGGGAGTGGGGAGGAGGCAAATATAGAGTTTGTGGGATCTCAATTTGTATGGCTAGTGCTATAATAATCAGCAGAGCTGTAAGTTTGCATTTTCTATGATCTAAGTCACTCTGGATGTGGGACCAGACAAAAGTTATGGTTAAACTGAAATGCTATATTGGCCTCCTTCAATGCAAAGGATCAGGTGCCCTGAATGATTTCTCAGTCAGAGAGCTTTCTAAATATGGTGTAAGAGGTTATACTGATACAGTTATATGGTGTAATAAGAGCAGGCATCTTTTTAGCATGATCCTCTGCTAATTTGTCCGACAGTTTCAGTGGATTTTTACTTTGGCTCCATTCCTTGCTAAAGATCCTTCCTTTATATTCTGACCACAAGTTATTTATCCATGCACAAATCATGTCCAAACTTAATTTCTTAACCATTAACTGAATCTTCTGACAGTTGGGACGCTTATTCCAAATGCTTGAAGGTCTTGGTACAGAAATTGAGAAAGTTGGGTTGCTGGACAAGTACAGAAAACCTGAAATGAGCGCCACATATGTTAAGGAATGGTCCAGTCTTACCCAAAAGTTTTTGAAGACTCTTCCATATGACCTCACAACTAGTCAGCTAAGTGCTGTTTCCGAGATCATATCAGATCTAAGGAGACCTGTTCCCATGAATAGGCTCTTGCAGGTTAGGGTTTGTATAAACAAACATCATTATGATCTTCACCTTTTCTTATTGTCAATTGGTAATTTTTGTGACCCGTGATTCATCTGAATGATTGTGCACACTCAGATTTCTTGGCTTAGCTAACCATTTTCTGCAATTTAAATTTTTTCTGCATTAAAGTTGGAGGCCCTGTGTTGTTATGCAAGGCCGTTGTATATTTTTGCATCTGTTGAAGGTCGTTCAAAGTAAAACCTGTAATTGGCATACAGCCTCTACAGTTTAGCTTGCTCATGCTCAATTAAAGTGTTCCTTTTCAGGGTGACGTGGGATGTGGCAAAACTGTTGTAGCTTTTTTGGCTTGCATGGAAGTAATTGGCTCGGGATATCAAGTTGGTTCTCCACAATATCTTTTCATGTCAAGATTTTGCTTATCTTTGAATGTGAAACTTTCCTTTTGTAGCCCACCTAAGATGGATTTAGTTTATAATAAAGTTATGGTTATAGTTTCTCTATCTCATGTCTAGGCAGCTTTCATGGTTCCAACTGAGTTGCTTGCGATCCAGCATCACGAGCACTTGCTTGATTTGCTTGAGAAATTGGACATTGAATCCAGACCTTCTGTTGCTTTGCTTACTGGTGCAACACCTTCAAAACAATCTCGGGTCATTCGTGAGGTATGTATCTGTATGCATTCTCTTCTTTTGTCATTGTTTCCAGTCATGCATTGCTTCCGTTATTGGTATTGCAATTGTTTAACAGGGGCTCCAAACTGGAGAAATATCGATCGTTATTGGAACTCACAGTTTAATAGCTGAGAGGATTGAGTTTTCCGCCTTACGTATTGCTGTGGTGGATGAACAACATCGGTTTGGTGTGGTTCAAAGGGGGAGGTTTAATAGTAAGGTAAATACATATGTTTACATTGTGAATTAGCTATGCAGAAGCTGTTGCTAGATAGGCAGTTAATTCTCTTTGCCTTGTGTACTGGCCAAGCCATGTGTCATTCTCTTCCCTTGACTTGGATAAATTTCTTGCAATAGAACATATTGACTAAAAGTTGATTTCCTCATCATAGTAGTGATGGGATGTGAAGCTGTACATTTCTTCAGTATCTGATTTTTAGCCTTAGTTATGTTTTATCCTTCTGTTTTTTTTTTCTCTGCTTTTTCTTGAAAGGGGATAATTTTTGCCTTTGGAGGATGACCTCTTAGATTGTCTCCTTTGAAGAATATGCTCTCTTTTGCTTTGAGTGACTGACTGTCGATTCTTCAGCATGGGATTTCTCAGCATAATCATAGATATTTTTTTGCACCAAGCAACATGCCAATAAGATCTTCCAACAGAAAAAATGTGTTAGTTTGGATAGAACCAGAGAGTTTATATGTGTGGGCAATCATCCAAAATGCGGAAGCCAGAACACCGAGGGAAAAAGGTGTTATAATTAGACGAAAGGTAGCATATTTGAGTTTTGGTGGGAACGGGACTCATTGTATACTCAGTTGTCTGTGAGAGTTCTAGTTGTTGCATATGTAATATTGGCATTAAATTCTGCCCTTTTAATTCTCTCTGGTCTGGTTCCTTTCTTCTTTAATGACCTTTTACTGGATACTATAACAAGGCTTGGTTGAGGTCTTCTTTGCACGATTGATATTGCTTATGTGCCAAATCAGTGTAATTTATTGAGGGAATGACTCATTTCTCAGTTTTCATCCATCTAAGATCTCTAATGATCTATCTCATAAAATTTGGACCATCAATGGTTTGAACAGTATGATAAATCACGTGATAGAAAATGAAACTATTACCTTTGGACTTTCTCTGAGCCAATTATTCTCAGGAATAGGGGCTCCAAATCAGTCAGGGTGCTAAACAAATTTGAATCAAAGGTCCACTTCATTTTGATCACTTGATCAGCCTACAAAAGCATCAGAGCTGTGTAAGAAGTACCAGTATTGGGACTAAGCACTCTGAATTGACAATTTCAACCAGTCCAAAAGAACAGTTCTAAGCCATCGAGTAGGGGAAAAAAGCTTCTTCCTCTCACACTGGACTTAGTGCCAAACCGCTTTGGCCAATAGTGAATAATTATCATGACAAGATATTAAATCTCATTTGAAGTTTGATATTTACATTCTGGGATGTGTTTTACCCTAGTTATTGTTTTAAACCAAGAACATAAGACGTCCATCCTGGCTTCAGACTGATAATTTAAACCCTGAACACTGAATTATCTGATGAATCACATCTTAAGGTTCTGGTTGAAGCTATAATAGATTGTCAAAGTTTTGGGGAAGATGGAAATTTGAGCTTTTTCTTCATCTATTGCTTGTATAGGAGGAAGTTTTGTTCTCAATATCAATCTTCAGTTGGAGACCATTGCCTTTTCTTTCCTTATATCTTTTTCAGTCCTTTTTGAAAAAGAGAGGGTGATCAGATTGCATTTCTGCAGTTGTATTATAACTCTGTAAGTTCAAGAACTGCTGCAGCTCATCTTGATGATCCTTCCAGAGGTGATGCTAATATGGCCCCTCATGTCCTTGCCATGTCAGCCACTCCAATTCCCAGGACACTTGCTTTAGCATTGTATGGAGATATGTCCATGACACAGGTGGGTCAATATTTGCTTTGTTAAACAAAAGTATCTGCATGTAATACATGGTTCTGTATCATAATCTAACAAATTGATAGACAAACCAATTGATGGTTTTTCTGGCGTGTACCCTGTAATGATATTTTCCTGTATATAGGTAATTAGCAAATGAATGTTTGGTGGCATCTCATAGTTGGTATTTGGGCATTTCCAGTAGTAAAAATGACAGATACTGCAAATTCTCGATGAAGGAAGAGCAGCAGTGCTGTCGAAAGCACTTGAGGCTCTCACCTGATTGTGGTCATTCAGTGGGAAGGGGAATTCCTGGTGACCTGAGCTTAGGCATTGGGTGCAGAGAGGTGTATGGGGGTGGTGGGGCTTTATTTAGCTGGATGGAAATATGTATTCTATTGGGCGTTTGTTTCCTTGTAGATGCTTTGCTAGAAAAACAAAATTCTTAACATTCAAAATTAGGAAAAAAGAAGCTCGGTGAAGTTTCCTTATATTTTGGTCTGTGTTACCTTAAATGGCAGGCTAGTGAGAAAAAAACCTAGGTTAACTCTATTTTTCATCCTTGAACTTGCACTTTTTCCACTTAAAGCCTTGAATATTAAATTGTCTTCATCAAGTTATTGAACTAACATAAATTATGTAATTAAGTCCTTGTATTTGCATAAATTTTCTAATCAAGTTCCTCAGGCACCAATCCTGGGCAATTCAAGCTGATGTGGTTGTTAGATCATGTTGGAGTATGAGGGGTATTAGAGTTTTTTTCCATTGTGGCTTATTCATGAAGGTAAAGTTTTCCACAGGAACAAATTCAGGTCATTTTCCCTGGTGGGGTTTTTTTTTTTTTTTTTTTTTTTTTAAACATCGTGCTCCAATATTTTCCAAGGGTCACATCTTGTTCAAATTGATAGAGGAACTTGATTAGAAATTTTTATTCAAGTTCAAGGACTCGATTAGATAAATCAAAAGTTTAGGGACTAGATTGGAAATAGTTGTAATGTTAGAAAGTTACATTCACGTGGAATTTGGACCACATACATTCGTATGAGGGGTATTAGAGTTTTTTTCCATTGTGGCTTATTCATGAAGGTAAAGTTTTCCACAGGAACAAATTCAGGTCATTTTCCCTGGTGGGGTTTTTTTTTTTTTTTTTAAACATCGTGCTCCAATATTTTCCAAGGGTCACATCTTGTTCAAATTGATAGAGGAACTTGATTAGAAATTTTTATTCAAGTTCAAGGACTCAATTAGATAAATCAAAAGTTTAGGGACTAGATTGGAAATAGTTGTAATGTTAGAAAGTTACATTCACGTGGAATTTGGACCACATACATTCGTGAAAGGGATAGCATTGGCATTAATACAACATTAGAAATTCCAACACAAAAGCTTAAGCTGATAGGTGGAGAGAAACCACATGAATATAAAGAGTATTTAGGACCCATTGTCAAGCAATGTGGGACAGTACTTCTAATTGTAAGCTCATGTTCAAAAAAGAATTTTTTGAAAAAACTACTCCACCCAAGTGAAGGAGATAAAAGCCAAGGCAGGAAGCTTTTTCTAGCCATATTTAATTGTGTATATAAACAAATTGTAATTCTTGGCGATACAGAGTAGACGTTTGGGCGCTTAATTAAGCTTCGGGTGTTAATTTTTGGCTGTGAGGGTTCTTAAATATAATGCTTGCCCTTTTTAGGCATGGCAGGTGAGTTTCAGTCTACCTTCTGCTATTGACAGAGATGTTAGGTGTTGCTAGGATTAAATGCTTGTTTAGGTTGTTCTTATGAGATGGGGTAGACTGGACATTACAATGTTTATTGTTGCTAATATAACATGTTCATAATCCCATATTAGGGAGGATGACTGCTTTATTTTTCTTGATGAGGGCCTGAGTGAGAAACTCTCCTTGCTGCTCATTTCGCTGCACACTGTTGCTTCAAGAATTTCTCTTTCTTGACGCACTGGTGCTCTTTTTGTCTTGACAAAAATTGTTTGATATTCTACACTTGATTTTCCAGTGCATCTGTCAATGTATGCTTTCTGGCCTAACTGCCATCTTTTGTTTGCTCAAACAGATCACTGACTTGCCTCCTGGAAGAATTCCCGTTGAAACACATGTAATTGAAGGAAATGAACAAGGCTTTCAAGAAATGTATAAGGTGAACATGTCCCCTTGTTTAAGAATCCCGTTGTTGGTAATTTCAGGCAATCATAAAATTACACTTGTTGAGATTACTTCTTCATGTTCAATTGATTGACCTGAAGTCTCTGGTTGTTAGATCACTGTTCTTGTGCTTCATATTTATTGTATCATATTCTATTTCATCGAATGTCATGCTATATATCCCAGTTTTGGCTTCAGGACTTCCACTAGGTTGTCTATCATTTTCTTTTTTCTTTTTCCTTTTTTTTTTTCCTGAGAAGTTGTGGGGAAATCAAGCTTGTCTTGTCAGCTTAACACATCTTTCACATTGCAAGAAGGAAATGGGAGATCTATGGACTATCATTATGGGCTCTTGTCGTGAAACTGTTTCAACCTTTGAATTACAGTGTGACCTTCTCTTAGAAGATTAAACATCACCTCTCAGAAGCCAGGCCAGGGTTATTCTCGCAAAAAAAAAATGGTTCAAATGTGCTCATTAGTTCATGATCCTTTCTTTCTGTTTCTGACACTGAATTGATGTTTGTATGAGTTTTTGTTCATTATTTATTTATTTTCATTTCATTTCAATCAAAGTAAGGTCATTCTTATCCAGGAAGAGATCTATGTCTAACTATAGAAGAGCAGACATCTTCTGAGGGTATGTTCTACGACCAAGATCATAAAAACACATGCCAGTTTTGATCCTATTGGCTAGGAAGGAAGAAGCCTAATGTTTGGTTAGCCATTTACTGGGTTGAGAAGGCTGTGCCTGCAATAAATAGTTCTCATTTCCTTTTTATGACACATCTAGTTACCAAGGTGAAATTGTGAAGATGTTGGCCTCCCCTTTCATGTCGGACTCTGCGTCTGTCAAAAAGGACAAATTGAATCCGGTGGATTGATCACCTAAGAGACAGCATTATCTTTTTGACTATTTGAATGTTCTTCATATCTTTCACATTGCCCTCATTCCTCCATGACATTATCTTTCCTGGTGCCTTGCCTTTTCATTGGTAGAATGGATTGTGGCCTCCTATATATTTGAAGTAATTGATGCTACTTTGCCCACCGGAAGAGGAAGTAATTGGTACTGCTTGTCTAGTGAAATTAGGAGTCATAGTAATGAGGGCATCCAGACTGACTGAATTGATCACTTTTTAGATTTTATAATAATTGAGTAGGTTGAAGCAGGAATTCTTGTGAAGTTTACTAAATCTTTTGCTGGAAGTTTATTTCTGAAATAAATGGACCAGTTCCTCAACCATAGGGCAAATTGGCTACTTATTTAAATTCATCAGAAGATGAGAATTGCTATTAGGAGGCCGTCCTCATAAAGAAAACACAATGACTTGTGATGAATAACTTACGATGTTATACTGTGCTTCGATTGATGCAGATGATGTTGGACGAGTTAGAAGCTGGAGGGAAGATTTACCTTGTTTATCCAGTAATTGAGCAATCCGAGCAACTGCCTCAGCTTCGTGCAGCTTCTGCTGATCTAGAAGACATTTCTCAACGATTCAAGGATTACAACTGTGGTTTGTTACATGGGAAAATGAAAAGCGACGAGAAAGAAGAAGCTTTGCGGCGATTCAGATCAGGTGATACGAATATACTGCTTTCCACACAGGTGATTGAGATTGGTGTGGATGTCCCAGATGCATCAATGATGGTTGTGATGAATGCTGAGCGATTTGGGATGGCTCAGTTACACCAACTCAGAGGACGAGTTGGACGTGGAGTGAGAAAGTCCAGATGTATCCTTTTAGCATCTACTGCCGGTAGCTTGACCCGTTTGAAGGTGCTGGAGAATTCAACTGATGGCTTTCACTTAGCAAATATGGACCTTCTCTTGCGTGGACCTGGTGATTTGCTTGGTAAGAGACAGTCAGGACACCTTCCAGAATTTCCCATTGCCAGACTTGAAATAGATGGGAATATTTTGCAAGATGCACATCATGCTGTATTGGTAAGTATCTACTTAAAAAAATCTAGTGGAAATTTTTATATCTACTTCATCAGATATGATGTCAAGTTACCATGGCGAGGTTGGTTGGTGCATGAAATTTGATTTCATTTGCATCAAGCCAGAGATGCATCTCTTCCTGGTCACATGGAATATTTGGTTGAAATATGGCTTTGTTGGTGTCTTTATCCCTTTCCACCTTGTTATTGTCCTTATTTTGTTGGAAGACAGCAGAGGCTATTAGGTTCCTTTCACTTTGTGAAGGCCTGTCTTATATCCATTCTCTTGGGCAAATGTCTGAGATGTAGCTTGCTTAGGTGTCTGTCAGAGTTCTTTTCAACACTCAATTGAGAAAGTTTCTCATAAGCCCTGGTTTTTCTTGATGTGCAGAAAGTTTTGGGTTCTTCGCATGACCTGGAGCGTTACCCAGGGCTAAAGGTAGAGCTTAGCATGCGTCAGCCACTATGCCCTCTTGGAGATTGAACTTTGAACCCAAAGATGCCTAAGGCACAAAATGATCAAATTCATTTGCAAGATGGAGCTCCAGAGATCTGGCAGGACTTATTTTTCAACAAGTTCTCAAACTGGGTTTTGTAGAGCTCGCACTCAGTGTACATAACCTTCTTTTGTGGCTGTCATGGTATGCATGTGGCAGTTAATGCCAGAAGTTGAAAGGTTCATGCTTTCTGGGTGAGTGGTTCACCCTTTTCCCTTTAAACCTTTTAAGAGTAGGAGCTTACGGAATATTTGTACAGTCTCCGTGATGTAAGCTGAAACAATAGGTGCATGGGCCTCACGTCACTTCTTTTAGTGCATAGCTACTCTGATCTATCTCATGGTTGTTGACTATACCGTTTTGCTTGATTGTTGCCATTGTTCTAGAATGACAGGCATGATCATTGGAGCGATCATCACACTTGACTCTTGTACATACTGGAAGGATTTAATGTCATTTATAACCAAAGATTTTGTCATGGAAGAAGCATTCTCGTGAGACTTAGAAAAATACTACAGGAAAGCCTCGAATGCAGAAGACGATCTTTTCATCAATCAATCAAGCTACAAGTAAGGAAGGAAGTGCTACTGTAAAGTAATTGAGATAGGATGCGCCGCCGGAGATCTAATGGCTCGTAATGTCTTCAAGCTCCAACGTTTTTTAATTTTTTTTTCAGAAATTTTGTCCTGACTGAAAGTGTTACGCAGCTGATTATGCCTTTTTTGGGTTACCGTATCTGTGGAAGTTCTCACCTACTCATTCTTAGTTGTCGTGAGATTGATTTTGGAAGGGTTCAATTCCTACTGCATAGCAATCAATAACTGATGAAATCTGGAGGTTGGAGAGGGGGAAAAAGGAACTGATGAAATCTGAGGACTGAATTGGGTAGGGGATAAACATGTCACATAAATTTTTGTTTATTGGTTGCACAAGTGGATGTCATGGTGACGTGTAAGAAGGAACTAGCAAGAATATCATGTGCGGCAGCTGCCTAAGTTTATGCGACGCGGATAATATAATCTCCTTTTACCAAATTAATTACGTGTAATATGAAGAAATACAAACTGAAGTACTACCGTCTCTGAAGGTTGTAGGGCAATTTTCTATGGGGGTGGTTGGGAAGACCACTGCCCAGAACACAACACCTTTCAGGCCCATTCTTAGGCCATGTTTTAAGGAGGAAAAGGGGGGGAAATCCCATTCAATGAAGTGAGCACATGCAGGTCGAGGAAACTATGGGAGACATGAGAGGAGAGTCGGTATCAGATGAGGAAGGGAATTGCTTGTACAAAAGAGGGGTTGTCCAACAACTGGATCGTGACTGATGGATGTGCACCTCCCAGAACGGTTTGCTTGGGGACTTCAAAGAGGGAAGGGAAAGACAAAGGACAAGACACTGCAGTTTTCAAAAAGGAAATAAAGTGGGGGATGGAATTAGAGCCTAAGAAAAGAAAAGATGGGTAAGTCTAAACTTGACTCAATAATACATTGTGCACCGACCTTACATCCCCTTTCCAGCATCTCAAACGGTCTGTTAATGGAACCTAGCGTGGCTCGATTCTAGTAGATTTGAGTTGGCTTGCCCCTCTTTTGTTGCTACTGAACTTAATTGGCTAAGATAAAATAGCTAAAGTCTAGCAAGCAACTATACATTTTGAGCATCACGACGCGTGAGCAGATCATTGACAAGATCTAGATTCTTCTCTCTTTTTGGCCAAGAAGTGGGTAATAAGCAAGTGGGTTATAGAGAGAGAGAGAGAGAGAGAGAGAGAGAGAGAGAGAGCTCACTCTTGACAGTAAATTAGAGATTTCAAACTATATTAAAGCCATAATGCTGCTTTTTGTGCTTTTCGCCCAAATTGGAAGACACCTTGCCCTTGGATGCATGTTTGGCAGCCTCATTATTGCACCCGTCAAGATATTATAGCACGACCACAATACATCGATGAAAAGTTTTGTTTCAGATCCAAATGAATTGAGTCACCTCAAAAAATAATATATTACATCAAACCGATACCTTCAAGGATACATGCGACTCCATGCATGATGTCAGCCGACAGGGGCGAGTAGGGGCGAGTAGGGACAATTTACGAGACTCGGTTATCCAATATTACAGGCAGAAAGTCCGGCAACCTTAGTAGTTTATCCAACTTGTGAACGATGAAAACGGAATTTCTTAATTCGAGAACGCCAATAAGGTCGGAATGACCAGCTTCCACCGCATCCCTTGGGCTTGTCTTGGACCACACAATTAAAGTAAGCGAATCGAACAAATAAGCTTAATGTTTCCATCATGGTTCACATGCAATGCCACTTAAATAACATATGATAGACGGGGGGAATTTACACAAACTGGGGTGATCATCATGCTTGTAGGAAAGGAAAAAACAGGAGAGTTATTCCATGATTGAGTTGTCAAAGAAGAAAGAAACCAAAAGCGTGCCTCCAATCTCTTCGCCTTGTCTGTGAGTGGAGACAAAGGTGCAATTATAATAGGCACCCTACTTTCCTCGATGAACGATGCGCAATTATGCTTGAGCCTTATAAAGGGAGACAGAAAATTCGGCAATCTATGGAATGCTGATTGTCTTCCTCGCTTTCCCATAATCTTCACCACTTTTTTTCTAACTGCGCCTTCGCGCTCACGTTTAGACCACATATAACACGACACGTCGGTTGCGGACGATTAATCATCAGAGTTTTTTTTGGGTACTTTTGAATAATGGATGGAAACTTGTGATCGGCATAGACCAATGGACTGGTTTAAAAAACCTCGAGGCGGATGGATTGTCTAGTCATTGCACAAAACGGGGCAAGAGAATGAGATCTAGGAGGAAATAACATATGCGTGGGGTAAAGTATCAATATAAGTGAAAAACGTATTGTAATTGTGTCAATTGAGTTATAAATCTTTCAATTATATCAATTGAGTCATAAACGTAATGTAATTGTATCAATTGAATGATTTTTAAATAAATTTTGATTTTTTATATTTTTTGTTTTTTGCTTTTATTTTCTTTACTTTTTAAAATTATTTTTTCTTTCTTTCTTTACCTTTCATTTTGACCGACCATCGGTAGCTCTCACTAGCCTTGCCCAAATCCTCCTCGGCCAAAAGGAAAGGGGAAAAAAGAAAGAAAAAATAATAAAAAAATTACAAAAATTATTTACATCAGCATTGGTCATGCCACGTAAGACGACTGACATCCATGTGATTTCCGAATTAATTGAAAGGACTCAATTGACAAATTTTAAAAAGATTTATAATTATATTCACATAATTACAATAGGTTGAACATAAGAAGAACGATAGCCAGTTGCTCGATCGCCAGGCCACCCCTCCCTAATAAGAAAGACAGTCATCGATGCCCCAAACAGGAGGGACCGCCCAAGATCCTTGGCACGACCCGTCGACTCGTTTTGGTCACCTCGAACTCGATCCGACCAAGTACCATTTCAAGAGCTCCTCTCAAAACTTTCCAAAGACGCAATCACCGAACATGGGATGATGACGATGATGATGATGATCTCGCATTGTATGCGCACACGATTTGATTTTGAGCCCCCCGCTTTGTTTTATTAGATCCGTAAAAATGCGATCCGAGTGTGTTCGGGAATTTTAACCCCTCCCCTCTTTTCAAAAGCAGGCTGTTTCGTCGTTGAAAAGCACCCCTTAATGATATCGAAATAGTAAATCCATAGAAAAAAAGAGACGTCGATTTCTTTACCTTTTTTTTAATTTTTTTAATTTTTTTTTAATTTTTGGTCGGAAAGAAAGAAAAAAAAAAAAATGGAGATGTTATGTTGATTTCGCAAAAGCGAATGTTGTTGTTGTCGTGCGAAGAGAGAGGTTGGGGCCGACAAGTTTATCCGGTGGGAAGAGGGGGGAGGGGCAAAAATCAGGAATTTCAGGGGAAGACAAGCGGACAAGGGGGGGCCCACCTCGGTTCCCTACCCAATCATCAAGTGCGGTCCCCACACCCCACAGCCCCGCCCCCACAACTCTGCTGGCCCCCCTTTGTTCCTTCCCTTTTGTCCGCTAACCTCATCATCTCCCCCTGGGCCCCCACGCCCCTCCTCCCCCCCGCCCCGCACGCTTCCCCCACAATTTTTATTAAGACAATTTGGGGGAAAATTAGTATACAAAGAACATGTTCGAGCATCTCGAGGAATTTTCTCTCCCGAAAGGAACGGGATAATAGCACAAATAATACCTAAATTTTAGCTTAATATATAATGTTGTTCCCAAACTATCGAACATTTGGTAGTAATTCCATTTTTCGGAACAACTTATGTATAAATTTATGAACACAAGAATACGTTTGGTAACAGTATGATATTTTTATTGTTACAATAGAAGAATAACATAAATGTCTTTAAGACCCTAAAAATTTCTCTTCACAATTTTTTTCAATTTAATTATAAAATGTCAGTGGAGACTTAACATTTCATATTTGGATAAAACTGGATTTTTGTAATAATTTCATTGATCAGTATTGATGGCTTAAGAAAATCCAACATAATAATTAGATCAGATGGATGGTTGGAAATTACAGTGAAACTCCTATTGGTTTATAATTCACAATAAGAGGAGATTGATAGTAAATCTTTAAGCATTACAATAAATAAGTGCATAGACCATTTTAGCTACAATAAGAAGAGCAAATGTTACTTGGAGTTGCAAAGCTTTCGCGACTTAACATTGTCTCTAAAAGGAAACAACATTCAAAACTCCATATAATAAAGCCCCAAAAACTTATTTAATTTTGAATCCAATTTTCATCAAAAGATTTTCACATTTTTTATGTTAAACTAATTCTAAATTAGAATTAATACTAAAATCTAGTAAAACTAATCAAAGTCTAATTTGTAAATGTTTTCCTAAATTTCTGAATTTTTTTATTTTTCGTTTTTTTATTTCGAAAAATGGGGACTGGATCGAATCAAGAAACTGGACTTTCTGTTGATTGTGTAAAGGCGAGTATTACGTTACATTAAGCTTTTTTTTTCCTTCCTAAAATGACCTTATTTTTGTTTTTGTTCCTGGAAAGAAGTAATTTCTTTCTACTTTTTCCTTTTGTTTCAAATCTCTTTCCCAGCTATTGATCTATCTTGGATAATAGAAAATTAATTGACTTTACCAAACAAATTTTTATTATTTTTAGTTCCCGAGACCAAAAGAACAGAAAAATAGAGGAATAAAAACGTTGTCAAACATGGCCTTAATTTTTACAATGCGGTTCTAAAATTTTGATCCAATGTACAATGTCATACTTGAATTTTTGATTTGTGCAATGTGACCTATGAATTATTAACAAACATTCAATGTGATCTCTAAATTATATGAAAATTTTTAAAAGGTCAGTGATGATAATACACATTAGCCCAAAATTCAGGAATAGTATTGTACAAATCAATAGTTTAGGAACAATATTACACATTATATCAAAGTTCATGGACCATTTGTGTTATTTTCCCTATAGGAACAACTGTGCTTGTTGCTCGTTCCCACTGTTTTGGTACCGAATAGAGATTTGACTCATAATGCCTTAACGGGACACGCCTCCCCCATTTTATTAAGAAAAGGGGAAAAAGAAGAAGATGAATTGGCTTTCTCTTTCTTTTCCTTTTTTTTCTTATCTGTAAATAGCCTTTGAGTATCTCGAGGAATCCTCTCTCCTAAAAAACCAAGGGATAATAGCATAAACAATCTCTAAATTTTGGTCTAATGTATAATGCAATTCCTAAACTTTTAATTTATGTAATGTGGCTCATGTATTTTGATTTAACATGCAATGTTGTCTATGAGCTTTTGATTCGTGTAATATCATCCCTAAATTATATGAAAAAATTTGAAAGTTTGGGACATCGTTGTATATTGGATCAAAGTTCATGGATAGTATTATACAAATTAATGCTTTGGCAACGATATACCAAAGTCCATGGACTGTTCATGTTATTTTCCCACTGTCCATTTCCATTGTTTCGATATTGAACGAATAGATCTCATGAATCTGACTCATAACGCCTTAACGGGACATGCTCAAGGTTCGGATTGCGGGTCTCCATTCCGAAACGCACGATCTGATATCACCCGGAGAAAAAGAAAGATTGGTCGGTCGAGATGATCGACATGTCACGGGGGCCACGATTGTCATGTATGGATGCCAATATTTGACAATATGACAATTGAAAACAATGCGAATTGCTTTGCGACAATGCCGTGTAGGAGGAGGACTCGTGCGGTGCCTCGTGTGGGGGCTTGACGAAACGGGGGAAATGACCTTCCCCTTTTGCTGAGCTTGACCTCTCCTTGTTGCGCACCTAATTTCTCCATTATCTTTTTCTCTCCGGGGGCAGACCCGGAAGGTGAAAATCGTGCAGCTTCCGTCTGGAACTTCTCTCTCTCTCTCGGGAAGTACGATGAGATGTCCCAATGGTCCAACCAAGTACCCGCCAATTTTCCCAGAGAAAAATCGTACACCTGATCCATGTGAAATCCCGCTTAGCGTCACCTTACTCTCACTCTCTCCCTCTCTCTCTCTCTCGAAAACGAAACGAAAAGAACAAGAAAAGACAGCCCCGTCGGGTGTCCAAAAGGTACAAGACAAGCGCAAAGCAGGAGAAAGCAGCGAAGCTCTCTAGTGCGACCTCAAGAACAGTGCTCCCCCGCACAATCTCTCTTTTCTATTTTTGACCCTTCACGACATATTCCCACCGCAGTAGATTTTCAAAGTCTACCGCATGATATTCTCCACTGAAACATATGTGGCGAAACCAGAAGCGAAAGACAGTGCGGAACGGGACAGAGGGGAAGAGAGACATCATAGGCGACACGAGTCCATGTTCACTAGTGATTGGATTCATTGACTTCGCGAGGGGTGGAGAGGGGAAGGGGGGGCAAAGATGCACGTAGCACGATTCGGCTGCTCGCAAAAGTCTCGGCACTCGGACATTAGTGTCCACCCCCTGTGCATGAACTCGAAAAAGGCTTTTCCGCATTCGAGATTCAACAGCACCGTGTTCGGCCGTAGCCTAGCCAAGCTGCCCGCCCCTCCTCTCTCGCGAGGGGGTAAGTTAGTGGCGGTGGGGTTCTGCGAAAAGTTAAGCGCGTGTTTCGGATGACGACGTCTTCCGTCACGATGACGCGCCCCGGCGGTGGAAAACCGCTCCGCCGGTGGCTTCGTTTTCTCTTTTCTTCCCTGTAATGGGTTCGTTCTTTTCGTACCACGAGATTCATATAAGTAAACATGCGACGCGATGAAACTGACGTTCGGAGTTGGTGTTGTCTACCGTGTCTTTTCGTAAGTCGGTTTCAGTAAGCCTAACACGCTTATTGACTTAAAGCCAGTCGCACTTCAGTTTAAGTTACAATGAACTTAAGCATTAGGTAACATCTGGACTGCAGTTATAGTACGAGGACAAGTCGGGAGTTAATAATGGGCTGTAAATGTCGTCCGTTGAAGAGTCAACTCGATGTTTCTTGAACTAATTGCGAATCGCATCAAATCTTTTGATTTGTTGAGCAATAATTTGCCCTGCTGCTCTTTATGATGGGATTGCAGAATCGGTTTCTTTCCAGATTTGTAATTTAATCGCCTCTCAATTAGTTCCTTCTGACTCGCGGTTTTGAGCAACCTGTAACCGTAGAAAGAGCGATGTTAGATGTCGCTTACCAATAATTTTGATAGAACTTTGAATTATTAGGTCATGAATTTTTAGTTACGTTCAACAATCTTGTACTAAGATTATATATGTTTTGCTCCCCTAAGATTTCTCAAAAAGTATGGAAGCGTGTCATTCCAAAGTATCTTCATTGAATTCCCCCCCCAAAAAAAAAAAAAAAAACATATTGGTAAATCTTAATAAATAATTTTTGGAGTCAGGAAAACCTATATACTATAGTCAAACAAAACCTACACAACGTCAGCTTTTGAAATTGTAAAAGTACTATTCCGATTATTAATAATTGGTCGAATTTTTCCCCAATAAGAATCGCTAGATCCTTCCTCGACACCATGAGGGCGTGGTGTATGCCGTAATCTTAATCTATAATTACATCAGACCGGATTGAAGACCTCTTGAGCTGATTCTTGTGGACTGACTTCATTATATTTTCTGATCATGTGAATTATTCATGTTGATCTCATTACATAATTAATGACGGATATAAATCTTATTGGCGGTTGTTTTTCTTTGCTTCTTTGCTTCTCTTTTTTACTGCTTTTGTTATCAGCACTTTAACTTTCTCGATTTCTTTGTCCCCTTTCGCATTTCTTGTTTTCAATACTCCATGACAGCAATCACATGTAATCAACTCGGTCTCAAGTTCAACTTAGCATAATAGCAAAGGAAACGAAAAAAATGAACAAAGAAATCCATGGAAAACAGTGCAAAGATAATGAAGAATCCTCAGGGCATATAAATGACATTCGTCCAAAACGCAAGAAACCCTAGAAATCTCATGTCTTCTTCTTCTTCTTGTTCTTTCAGCATCCACGTTAAAAGAGACACGTTGCAGCTCCCCTCTTTGTATCCGTGAGCAGGTAAATTGCATTTATTGCCTCCATTATCTTCGCACGCCAAAGATCCCTTCGCTCCCGTCGATCACCCTTTAGCCCTACCTTTTTTCCCTCTCTTTTTCTCCCCTCCTCCACCTTTCCATCTCCTTTCCTTGGTCAAAAGCGAATGAATTCTGGGGATCAAAGTTGAATGAGAACCGAAAGACGCACCGGCGTATCTGATCTTGGTATCAGCTCTATCCCCCGTGTAAAGGAAACGTTGAACGAAATCCACCCTTTTCGTTAATAATGAGAAAGTGATCTTAGACAGGTAAATCTCAAAGTAACCGGATACTTCATCGCGAGTTAAAATCTTGATAGGGTAGTTCAAACGTGAAATCCCTTCATTTAATGATGCGGTGACGTTTATATTTCTGTATACATAAATTGAGTCCGTCCCTTAACCACTAAGCCAACCTCATAACAATATAAGTGCTATCTTTTTCAATACATGTTACACAAAAGCCCTTTCGAGTGTGTGATATATGTCAAGATTTAGTTGTATAATTACTGAGAAAAATGAAGAGAGGCCAGCATGCATTACTCTAAACTTTGCTTTTACTCAAACGGTGGATCTAATGAAATTGTCTACTCACATGATCTTGTCACAAACATTATTGTCCATGGACTTTCAGTGATTGTAATTATCACATCATCAATAGCCAATTTGCATATCGGTTATGATAACGTAACTATATTGTTTTCAATCTTTAGACAATATTGATACGCTAAGATAGATGCATGATTCCAAATTGAACTCTGTCGGTTTTACTTTAGTACGTTTTACGTGATTTCTCTATACCGTGATAAAATCTATCCAAGACATCAATCTCAGAATAATTTTATGGAATTACAGCTCAAAGACTGTCGCGCTAATTAAGATGAGAAACATTATGAGTTCAAATTTCAGGCAATCTTTTATTTGGAGGGACCGCTATGATTAGTGAAAATTATTTCGGTATTTTATTTAATTACAGATCCAAACACCAAACGTTGCAAATAAAATGCTTATAAGTAATTTTTTTTTCCTAAATTCCTCGGGGTTACACTTCCGCGTAAAAAAACAACCATGGACATCTTAAGATCGATTTACAAAATCAACATCAGTGATGTAGCGGACTTCCATTGAATATTACATATGACCCACTTGAAATATATCATGCCATTTAATACGATAATTTCATTGATTATTATATATGACCCACTTATAACATGTTAGATTATTTAATTCGATAATTCCATGAATCAATTTAATTTAGCTGGTAACCATCGCTAGCCAAAAATACTAATTTTTGGGAGGTTCAAAAACCAAAAATGGGGGGAGGGGAAATTATTGAACGCGGGAAAAAAAGGCGGGATTCCTTTTTAATGGGCCTTAGTGACGCATGTTAAATAACCAAATAAGGGAATATCGTAATCTTTAAATTTGTTGATCATGCTCGAGATACGCATAATTAATAATCTGAAAAAGAAGTATTATTTCGTTGAGTATGCTTAACAAGTATTTCGAGATAATCGAGATAGGTTATGGTGGGAGACAGTTTAGAGAATGAGATATCTTAGACTCTTGCAACAAGCAATAAAATCAAAACAGGACAAAATGCAAATATATTTTCTTGGGGTCTTACAGTTGGTCTGTGTTCCCAATCATTTCCCAAGCTGACCTTTGAACCGACAACCCCCAGAGACTTCATCAACACCTTCTCCCCCCTCCCCTATCTCTCTATTTTCCTCCTTTGTTTTTTCCTTTTTTTTTTTTTTTCTTTTTCCCTCCCTTTCTTTTTCGACTTCTTTAATGATAAAACCCGGAAACAGAAAAACCTGCTGGTCATTCTCATTCTCCTGCTGCCCCCGCTCCCCTTCTTCTGCGATTTCTTTTTCCACCCATCGGTCGGACACGTGGCGCCCATCGGACGGGTCGGACGCCCTTTGACCTCGCGACCCCGGGGGGAGTCAATGTTCGCGCAAAACCCCTGCCCCCTGCCCTTACTCCCAAGCCCACCGCGACGACGAAAAAAGAAAGAAAAGAAAAACCGAAAAGAAAGAAAAAGAAGAAACCCTTTTTCCTTCTTCTTCGCCCCCCGCTTTTCTCATCGAGAAAAATATATATATTTATTTCCTTTTCACTCTATTTATTTGACCTTTTGACCCCCTACTTTTCTTCCATTTCCATCTCTCTCTCTCTCTCTTTCTCTGAGAGGACTTCTCACTTTACCTTTTGCCTTCGAAAGATCAACCCTTTTATCATCATCGTGTTCTCTCTCCCTCTCCCTCTCTCTCTCTCCTCTCTCCTCCTCCTCCTCCTGCTCCTCCTTCTCCTTCGGCTTCGTCCGTCTTCCCTCCGAAACGTCCGCCATCCATGGGAGATTTGGGAGATTTCCCCGGGAGCTCCTCGAGCCTGGAGTTGACTATTTCCGTCCCGGGCTTCTCTTCCTCGCCTCCTCCCCTCCCTTCGTCTGGTACGTGTCTCTCGATTCCAGGGATTACCTTATCAGCTCCTCTTCGTTTTTTCCCTTTTTTTTTTTATTATCTGAAAAGAACTCTGTTCTCATAAACAAAAGAGCAAGCAAAGCAGCAGCGGCAACGCTGTCCCTTCTTCTTCTTCTTCTTCTTCTTCTTCTTCTTTTCTGACTTCTTCTTGTTTTTCTTCGAGTTTAGTCTCGATTTTATCATAGATTTCATTGCTTTTTTGGGCTCTAAGGGCGCGATATATTCACCGAAAAGTAGTTTCCACGCAAATAAAGCATGATCCCGGAATTTCCATGCGAAATAAAGAGGAAATTCCTTTATGGGTCCTTATTCACTTCCTCGAAATATTTTTCCTTATTTAGGCGTTGATACATCTCAGGCTCTTATTTTGATGACCACCTTAGCCCTAAGTTCCTTTTTCTCCTTCTCTTTTTTCGCGTTTTCATCGCTATAACCATGTCGAGATTGGCCGGATTACGATCGATTCAGTGCACTTTGTGCGTGCTCTATCAGTATCGCTATAGTTTCATTTTCGTTACAGTATTTAGATATTGAACCGCATAGATCATCGGTCTGCAACTGTCGGACAACATCAATTCAACAACAACAACGAAAAATTCACCAACTGATATTAACAGATGTTGGGTGATGATGCAGTGAGGGACCTGGACATAAACCAAGTGCCGTCGGGGGGCGAGGAGGAGTGGATGACGATGAGCGGAGGGATGGAGGACGAGGAAGAGAGCAGCCACGGCGGCCCTCCTCGCAAGAAGCTCCGCCTCACCAAGGAGCAGTCCCGCCTCCTCGAAGAGAGCTTCCGACAAAACCACACGCTCAACCCGGTTAGAAACCTCATCAACTTTCTTTTAAATCATAAGCATCGTCCATCGTCGTCGTTACCTCTACGATCAAGAACGTCATGGGCGCACGCGTGATTTTATGTGGCGGCGTTGTGGTTTCGCAGAAGCAAAAGGAGGCACTGGCGGCGCAACTGAAGCTCCGCCCGCGCCAGGTCGAAGTTTGGTTCCAAAACCGTAGGGCCAGGTTCGTATCTCTCCCACTACTTCGATCTCCTCTACATGTCATGTACGTATTCCGTGAGCGAAAAATTATAAGCGAACAAAACGTTTAACAACGATCTAGCCACTGATAAGTACACACAGAAGCAAAAAGGCGATCGAAGACAAAATTTTAGAATCTGGTAACTGATTTTCAACAAATGGGTGTTGGCGAAACGCTTTGCTTTCTTTAAAATTTTATTCTTTTTAATTTTATTTTTTTTGGGGGTTTGGGGGCTTTGAGAATTGGTGGTGCTGGTGGTTGGGACTAAAAAGTGATCAGGATATTAAGAGCGTTGACAGAATATTATCGTCACAAAGTGGCGCTTCTCTCTGTGTAATCTGAATCAGATTCTACCCGTGGAGGAGAAAAAAAAAACGTATGTCTTTAATGACACAAAGCGATCCCCCTCCAAATGAAATCGCAGGAAAGAGAAAAAAGGGTTTTGTCTTTCTGAGGACGACACGGTTGTAGAAACGTACAGAAGCCCTGGAACTGTGATTTGACGATGGCGAAGTGGGGAGGGGAGGGGCTGTTTCGGTCAATGTCGAGAGTTAATAGGGGAAAGGGAGGGGAGGGGAAGGGACCATTGGATCGATCAATGAGCAAAGCGCCTATGTATGCGCCTACGTAAACAGCAGCCTTCGCGCTCGGTCAACAGTCATTAATAATTGTCCTCGTTTTTCTTTTTCCACCCCCATTTCCACCCCCATTTCTGCTTTCCAATATCTGCGTGCACTGCAGCCTCTTTTAACCTGCTTCTGCATTTACTCGCCCTTTCCTTTTCTCTGGAAAAATATAATCCTTAAGAATTGCAGCAAGGACGTCTGGCCGTATGTAACACCACCCTCTCTCAACCTTTAAGTCTCTCTCTCTCTCTCTCTGTGTTCGAGTAGGAAGATAGGAACGTGAAACTGATGATTCGTTGACTGAGTTCGTGTGTTCTGTTCACATAAGTTTTTACTAATTCGAGCGGTGAAGTCACGAGATTGAGGGAAAAAAAGTCGTGCCTGCAGGTGTGCTTTCGATTTCTTGGGTGGCATTTGTCTCTGGGTTTTTTTAAATCGATGGAAATTAGCAGTCGGTTTCAGAAAAATAGAGCTCCGAATTTTTTTAAATTTTTATATTGGATATGTAGATATTTTAATATTAAGTGATGTGGCGAACTGTTTTAAAAAGAAAGAACGCTATGTTTGGCACCCTATAAGATTCTATTTGTCTTAATGTTATCTTAGTATATCGATTTTATAAACAGGTATTGTACGGTATATCTTGTCGTATTTTTTTTGTAAGATAGCTTTCCTTTTTGGAACAATCGATTACCTTTTTTGGCTAACTATTTTTTCAGTTTTCTTCAAGATTTGCCTGATATTCTCATATCTCTTTTATCTGGAAAACTATAGATCCCAAATTTTGTTATAAAATCCTTTCTTCTTTTATTTATTATTATAATTAGGGTCTTGTAACTCGTGCGATTGAGATATCAGTTAAGTTCTACCAATATATTCAAGTTTCTATTTTACGCATTTGAAAATCAAGAAAGCGATAATTCGTGTAGTTTCATTTTCAGTAACAATTGAATTTTGTGCTTTGGAATATCGATTTCGTATGCAACTTGTAGAATACAGATTCTACAAGCACGGTTTAAACAATGGTAGATACACAGTTTTTCTATTCCTTCCATAATCAGAATTGTATTTTCATTTTAAGACTGCATAAGTGATCCTTTTCTTTTCCACATGTGGGCTTTAACCTAAAAAATTATTCTGTTTATCAAGCGCCAAAATACAATGTTTCATGAACATGGTTTACAAAACAGCCTAAAATATATATATTCCGCTCGATTAAGGCGTGGGTTTCATCTTGATTAGCTTATCATTTTGTTCTCGTCTTTGTTCTAGAAGCCCTCAGGCCTCCTTACAACCTATGAAAAACTTAGATTTGTTCGGTTCTTCTGAGTTCTGGGCAAGAAAACAAAAGGAAAAGGTTGTTCAACATCCATCGATACGGAGAGAGAAAAATAGACAAAAGAAACACACAAGAAACATAATAATAATACGTAAAACGTAGTTATGCACATTAGTTTTCCATGCATTTTTTTTTTTTAAATCGGGGAATGTCGGGTCAACAAAAGCGACGGTTGCATGGTTCTCTCGAAAGAAGACACGGCCTTCGCCAAAAAAGATTGGAAAAAGAACGGGAAAATATAAGTAGGTGAGGGATATTTATGAACAGTCAATGATGCGATCATCTCGTGAGACAGAGATCGGCTTTTTGCGAGACATCGGCTATGATGGTTGTCTGCACATTGCAGTGCAACGCCAATTTGTTTATAGACAGAAGAGAGAAAGAGGAGAGAGAGAGGGAGGGAGGGCGACATTAATAATGGCGGGGGATGTCTTTTTTTGCAGATATCCATGTGTTGTCGTCGTCCTCGTGTGCTCTTCCTCTCATCATCGAATGCCAGTTTGACTGGCCATGCACGCACTCCCTTCTTCTCTCTCTCTCCATCTCCCCTCTTTCTCTCTCTTTCTGTAAACCCTAGTATGGTGCAATAATTAGGTCATCTTTCTTGGGAAAAGCGTCATTATTGTTGCTCACACAGACGCACGCAAACTGGGCATATGCATACATGTTTTCTGGGGTCGTCTTACCTATCTGTCCGCCTTGTTTGGAAGTTCTCATTATTGCGCGTTCAGGTTCTAGACAGGTCAGTAGGACCTGCTTACAATGAAATGTGTATGTATGCTTGGAGTTTGACATTTCAAGTAAGTAGGTCTGGGGAAAATAATGATGGCACGTGTCCAAGTCCAGATATCATGCGGATCCTCCATGATTCTTCGCGTTTATGACAGATAATGTATGTATGGATGTATGTATGTATGTTTGTATGTATTGCTTGAAAGATACAAAGCGAGGGTGATGACTGAAATCATTGGTTCTGCTTATACATTGAAACTATGTATGGATTTGATATGGACCAAAAGACGAACTCAATAAAGTATGGACTAGTAGTGTCTTTTGTAAATGTAGGAGTTTCCCTAGCTAGTACGCACGTTACGGGATACGGTGTGTATATACTTGAAGTCTATTTGCGTATACATCATGATATCTTTTATTATTCTTTCATATATTCACATTTGCCTGCATCCCTGTACTGGTTTTTACTTATGGAAGTTCAAGTATGGAGTTGTAGTTCATAGTGCACACTCACGTGGCTATCGTGTGATTTATGAAAAATTCTTCTGCTATAACAATAAGAACAAAAAATCATTTTTTCCTTGTTGTCAAATCGCCGTTCCAGCTGTACTCGTCTTCATTTTTTTAGCATGTTTAATTTTCTTTCTGTATATGCATACATAAATGCCTGGGCTTGGGTCCGCAATGATCAGATTCATCATGGTCGTATAAGCCCCACATAAATGTTGATGGATTGTTTGTTTGGTCAAATGTATATGTCAATCGATTTGGTTCTTGATGACCTATACTTTCTTTTATAAGAACGGTTATGATTTAGTGTAATTGATGGTGATCTTATGAAATTTTTATATAACGATGGAAGGAAAAACTACTTGCGACCGTGTGCAGGAGCAAGTTGAAGCAAACGGAGATGGAGTGCGAGTACCTGAAGAGGTGGTTCGGATCGCTGACGGAGCAGAACCGGCGGCTCCAGAGGGAGGTGGAGGAGCTTCGTGCCCTCAAGGTCGGCCCGCCCACCGTCATCTCCCCCCACACATGCCAGCCCCTCCCCGCCTCTACCCTCAGCATGTGCCCTCGCTGCGAGCGCGTCACCTCCACCACCCCTCCCCCCACCAGCACCTCCGCCCCTCCCGCCGCGACCAGGGTGCCGTCTAAAGCATCACAACCGTCGCCCCCTTCGGTTCATTCGAGGCAGCCATCAGCGGCTTCCTAGCACAGAGGGTGGAAAGAGACACATACAGCGATTTTCACATTGTTGCATAGAGTTGTGGATAGTTAGGATTTGGGGGACATAATTTAACCGATTCGCTCTCACTTGGGTTGGGGATGGGATTAACAAGTGTTTTTAAGACATCGTTGATTAAGCTTGGAGAGGGAGAGGGAGAGAGATGCTGATGATGGAAGTTGGAACTCATCAAATCATATATGATAATCATTAAGCTTGGGATTAACAAATGTTTAGCGAAATTTTGGAGGAGGAACATGATGAATTCTTGTCAACGTTGAGGTTATATGATAATCTTCTAACTTTTGACTCTGAATATTTTACGTGCCAGGTTCGATTTGCAACCTGATCCAATAATTTTTTTGAAATGACCTTATTGAGTTTATGGTGAGGTTGTTTGGTACTTTTCTTATTCGTTATACACTATCTTTGGAAAGCAGGAGAGATGTTTTTTTTTTTTTTTTTTTTGGAGGCTAGGGCTTCGAGAGTTCTTCCTTTTTTATTGTGCTCCTAATACTCGCAAAAGAATTTCTTCTCCTCCTCGGCCCGGGCAGCAGGCATTTGCCCGAACCACGTAGATCTTTTGTGCCATTTTTCTCCTCTCAGTTCTGTATTTAGTAGAGATGGAAGTATGGAAAATTAGAATGTGACTCCAAACCAATGAAGTTCATCATTTCACTCCATCACTTGAGGTCGTGTTTATGATATTTTCACTTGTGGAATATACATCGAATTAAATCCAGTTCATTTTACATTTAGTCAATGAATAACGGTAGAGATAGCAACAGTTAATATACCAAATTGTTTAATTAGTGACGGTGGGCAATTGGGATTTTAAGAATCATTAACATAGAAGGTTCTTAGGGGACATCCCCCATAATTTACCAACTACATGACAGCCTCTCGTTTACCAACCCGGTCCTCGTGCAAATCTCTCTCTTTTGATAAGGTAGAAAGAGGAAAATAATATATTCCTTGTCTAAAAAATCCTAAATCTATTGTATATCGGTTAATTCAGTCATAAACCTTTCAATTGTGTAAATTTAATATTAAAATTTTTGATGATTTTCCAATTTAGTCCTAAACATATTATTTGGATGATTGGTCGGAAGAATTATTTTAGCAAATCATTAAAAGGTTTAGTATTAAATTGGTAAATTGTCGAAAGATTTAGGATTGAATTAACACAACTGAAAAGTTTATTACTAAATTGACTATCATGCAATAGGTCCATCATACAATAGGTTTAGGATCTTTCATATAATCTTCTCATAGCTTCCTTGTTCTAGAGATGTGCAATTACATTAAGGTTGTGCTTAGTGGTTGGGATAAAATTCAAAATAAGATAAAATTTATCATATCATGCATTTAGTGTTTGTTCAAGATACTCTATTCTTACTCTACATAAAATTGGATATAAGAAGGAGTCGCAACTACTCTCGAAACTTACGCGTCCCCCTACCCCATCCCCCCCGAGAAGGTAGGATTTGAGAACACCACCTCCCCCTTCCATTGCCGTTGGAAGGGTGGCACCTGCGGTTTAGTGTCTGTTCAAAATAGAATAAAATTGGATATAAGAAGGATATGGGCTGGATAAAATTATCCATCGAAGATATGGAATAAATGTGGATAGGATTTCTAATATCCAAAATAAGAAAATTATTTTGCTCAAATAAAAAAATTCTTAAATTAACAAATTTAAAATTATACTTCAATATAAATAATATTTTGAATTATAATATAAGAAATTCAAAATAACAATTTATTTTTAATTTAATTTTGTTTTTATTTATATATTTGAATTTAATTTTATCTTATAAAATAAATTCAATATATAAATACATATTTATTACATATTTTAGGCGTTTTAATTTTTTTTAGGTGTATTAGTACAATTTTCTTTTTTTTTTAATTATTAGAGAATGATGGATAGGAAAGAAAGAAATAGAAAATAAATTACTTTAAAAAGAAAGGAAAATAAAATAAAAATAAAGTAGACAAAAGTGTTACGAGAGATTTTTACTATCTCGGTTTATAAAATTTATAGTTCATTTATATTAATATGTTTTTATATCAAGTAATATATATGATATTATGTGAATACATCCGATTTTATTACTGTAATCACTAAATAGTTAATAGAATATAACAAAATCCCTTAAATTTTATATCCTATCCTATCCGATGTTATTGCAATTAAAAATCGGGATGACTAAACATAACCTAATGGTTTTGGCTAATCACGGATTGGACAATACATATAATATCCCGCCTAGATTACGTCGGAACAGACCCATCATTCATCAAGCACTTGTAATTTTGCATTGAATAACTGCAGAAAACGACACGATTAAAACGATTTTTTAGAAACTTCTTTTGGCACTTAATCTTCTTGTCCAAGGCACGATTAGTTTAGTCAACTCCGTAATCACACGCGACAATATTTTGATGGGCCTGGCGGTTGGACAATCTTATATAAATTAGTCTTTGATTACATGCGAACTCAATCAACTAATTTGATCAGGATTGACTAATGTCTGGATTATCGGGGCAATATTAAAAAAATAATTGGTCGCTTCAAATCAATTTATTTGTTGGCCGAATCACCGGCCATGATTATAGCAATTAGCGATTTAATCGTACTAAACTTTGGATGACGCATGTTTGACTAATGCTAAAAAAATTTTTTGGCATCATGGACCGAGAAAGTTGCATTTTTCTGTGGATTTTGGGAAACGTGACCCCTGATTTTGGCTTGGTCAGCATATAACTACCGCAACAACGACCCGCTAACAAGAGCGTTATGAACCCGCCGGCCCTTCACATGTCGTGCTATTTTTCATGTGAACCATTTCGATATTGACACCCAAGCGGGATCTAGATGATCGGGATAATTTCGATGGCGGCCCATGATCGTCTTCCGATTGCACTGCGATCAAGTCATTATCCGGATGGGGGACTCTTGGAGGAAAGGACTGACCGTGAAATTTAGCCACAAAAAATCTATTTGCAAGTATAATTGTTTATACTAAGTAGGCGTGAGAAATCGGGGATGCTAATTTTGGGATTAGGGGGCTTAGTGAAATGGGCTTGTGGTCGTGAGGCCATGGCCCAATGGGCCGACACATTTCGCCTCCATTTTATGTCCCCACATGCACTCCTCCTATCTTTTCTTGCATTGTCCTAGGATGGAAATTCAAAAAAGAGAAAGATTATTACTATAATTACTTTAAAATGCAAAATAACTTTCTCCGTTGCATAATAGATATTCTTTCTATAAGGGCTTATTATTTTTCATAGCGTTCGTCAATTCTACTACACATTGTATTGTAAGGGACAAAATCATTTTTTTAAATCTTGCTTAAATTTAAAAAAACTATGGAAGAATTTATTTGCAAATCTAAGCGTCAACATTTGTACAATGCAAAGGCTTCAAGTAATTCGAATGTAAAAAAAAACTTGTTTAAATTTCAAAAACCTATGGAAGAATTTATTTGCGAATCTAAGCGTCAACATTTGTACAATGCAAAGACTTCAAGTAATTCGAATGTTAAAAAGAAAAAAAAAAAGAGAGAGAAGCATGAGTATGCATCCTGAGATCTAGATTAAACGAAAAAAATAATAATAAAAGAGTAAAAGTCGATCCCGGAGAATAATTAAATTGTCATTGCCATAGAGTTAATTCAGCTACTTCTCACTTGATATATATATTCTCTTTATAGTCAAATTTGGAATTTTAACATTCGCATCAAATGCAATTGTCTTGAGAAAGTGAGCTTTACTATGGACATATAGATGAGAAATGATATCAGGCATGGTGTGAAATCCTGAATTCTGCCTACAAAGTCGAAGATGTTGTTCTTATGAACATAAGAGACAATGTCACATTTCATTTCATTGGGTGTTATTTAATAAGGCAATGGTTACTTGTAGCGCATCTTGCATCTTTTGCTTAATATAGAAAAGTTTATAAATCAATCATAAAGGAAGCTTGTGAAAACTTTACAAACTGATTAAATGACTCATGGGTCCTGAAACTCATCTTATGCCGAGACTTATATCGTGTTTAGTTGCAATAATGATTATTATTACGAATACCATATAGGCCAACTGTTTCGTTTGATAATAGCTATTGTAACGCAATCCCTATTATAACCGAAATTGTAATAGCCATTACTTGATCTCTTGTGTAATAACTATTACAATGAGGCTATAATTGTTATTCCTAGCACACCCCTCTCTTTTCTCCCACTTGCTCTGCCAATTTAGATTATTAGCTATTGTTTAAATTTATTTTAATTGTAACTAAAATAATTTTAAATTATTTATATAAATGATAACACCAATTACGATTATTTTGTGATGATTCATGGTCAATAGATGATGTAATGATAATTATGATATTTCGATAATAATTTACCGTTCATTATTTTAGAAATTGTTCATAATTCAATAATTAGCATGGTATTAGCTTCTTACCATTAGAAATGATTATTTAAATTTTCAAGGGTATCTTTAGAATTTCGATGTTATTCCCCCTTCTAACGTATATCATTCATGAAACAGAACAGTGTAATAAATATGACATTACTTAAACCAAACAATGTGTAACAGCTATTGCGTCTCCATCATATTATACTATATTATATCCTAACATCTATGGCCTTTGTGCGACAAACAAATACTAGAAATTTCTCGTTTAACATCGTGGATCTAATCCTAGCCTAGGTAAATCCACAGGGCTGTTGTCACCATCAAAGGGGGAAAATCGTTCTATTTGGTCACGTTGAATAATGCGGTGCGGTCCTACCAAAAAAAAAATAATATTGGGGCATGGCGGGTCAAGGTTTTGGCAGAAACGGGTAGGTGTCTGCTCTTTTGCTTTTGCTTGTGTGTGCGTGGGATGTGCCATACGTGTTCGATTGGAGACAAGGTGATGTGAAGAGAGAGGGAGGGAGATTTTTTGGTATGTGAAAAGGACTTGTGCACTATCGTATTTTCATAAAAAGCAACACCTTTCGCTAACCTTAGGGCATTATATTATCATAATTGTCCCCAGAATCTTTGATAAATTCAAGAGAACTATTAGGTGAATAGGGGAAGCGACTTCTCTCCATGGGACCCACTAATAATGTCGATTGTCTTCTAATGAACTTAACATATAGGGAATCATTATAAACTATACTTAATTTGGAAAAACTCAATTCTCAGATCAACGATTGCATATGGTACGATGAACAATTAGTATATTATTACAATTTCCTCCGTTGATTGTTGAACTCTTAAGTCACTTATCGACAAAATTCTTTTCATTTTGCTATACTAGTCCCAAGGATGTGTTGCATCCGAAAATAGCCCAATTATGTCGGATGTAGAGGGTGCAAGCGAGTCGAGCTACCCTCGCTCGCCTGCTCGAGATGGGCTCGATTTTTCTTGAGCTCGAGCCAAGTTCAAACCTAAGGCTAAGGGTACTTCATAATAATTCGATAATTTCCCCACGTAGGATTGAGTCACATGTAGTCAAATGAGGCCATGAAACATTGAATGTGACGCAAGAGAAAGCAAAACCAAACCAAACCGGGTCGGGTCGGGTTCGGTCCACGAGCCCATGATCCAGACCCGCTTCTCCCCTCCGCATGTATATAATACATGCCCGAAGGCTTATGACATCGCATCATTCTCTCTCTCTCTCTCTCTCTCTCTCTCTCTCATGGTTCTCTCCTTGCTTCGTCTTCCTCACCAAAATCCAAACTTTCCCCACAGAAACTCCACTTCGCAGCAAGCGAAAGCTCTGCACTGCACATAGTGCGCAGTACAGTTCAATCCCTCGTTGCTTCTCCGCCTGCTTGACGACCGCCGCCGCCGCCGCCATGATCACGTGGCACGATCTCTACGCGGTGCTGGTCGCGGTGGTGCCGCTCTACGTGGCGATGATCCTGGCCTACGGCTCCGTGCGGTGGTGGAGGATCTTCTCCCCCGACCAGTGCTCCGGCATCAACCGCTTCGTCGCCATCTTCGCCGTCCCGCTCCTCTCCTTCCACTTCATCTCCACCAACGACCCCTACCGCATGAACCTCCGCTTCATCGCCGCCGACACCCTCCAGAAGCTCCTCCTCCTCCTCCTCCTCGCCCTCTGGGCCAACCTCCACCGCCGCGGCTCCCTGGACTGGTCCATCACCGTCTTCTCCCTCTCCACCCTCCCCAACACCCTCGTCATGGGCATCCCTCTCCTCGGCGCCATGTACGGCCAAGAAGCTAGCAGCCTCATGGTCCAGGTCAGAGCGCCGCCGCACCGGCCGCCCGCTCGGTGCTCGGCCGTTTTAAATTACTTCTTTTCGAAAAACTTCTTGTGGAAATGGTAATCTAAGCTTCTGCGTCCGCTGCCGGCTTCAGGTGGTCGTGCTGCAGTGCATCATCTGGTACACCCTCCTCCTCTTCCTCTTCGAGTACCGGGGCGCGAAGATCCTCATCATGGAGCAGTTCCCCGAGACCGCCGCGTCCATCGTGTCCTTCAATGTCGACCCGGACGTCGTCTCCCTCGACGGCCGGAACTTCCTCGAGACCGACGCGGAGGTCGGCCAAGACGGGAAGCTGCACGTCACGGTGAGGAAGTCGAACGCGTCGCGGCGGTCCTTCGGCCTGGGGCCTGGCGGCGGCGGCTCGTTCTCCGGGATGACGCCGAGGCCTTCGAACCTCAGCGGCGTGGAGATCTACAGCCTGAGCTCGTCGCGGAACCTGACTCCGAGGGGTTCCAACTCGGACTTCTACTCCATCATGGGCGTGCCTCGGCTCTCCAACTTCGGACCCTCCGACGTGTACTCCGTCCAGTCCTCCCGCGGCCCGACCCCGAGGCCATCGAACTTCGACGAGAACGTGCAGCCGTCCCCGAAGTTCGGGTTCTACCCGGCCCAGGTCGCCTCCGCCCCGTACCCGGCTCCGATCCCCGATTTCGCATCAGCATTCGCGAAGAGCGGCAAACCCAACCAGCAACAGCAGCAGCCGGCGCCTGCGCCGCCGGAGCAGCAATCTAACGGCGCGGCGAAGGCAAACAGTTACGACGCCAAGGAGCTCCACATGTTCGTGTGGAGCTCCAGCGCCTCGCCGGTTTCGGAAGTCGGCGGGCTCCACGTTTTCGGCAGCGGCGATTTCGGGGCTCCGGACAATCAATCCAGGCGGGCCGATCACAGCGTCAAGGAGATCCGGATGATGGTTGCCGATAGTAACCAGCCCAACGGCGAGACCAAAAGTATAGACATTAATCTAACAACGTTGTCCTTTTTCCATCATTATAGTAATCAGCGACTTAATCATTAGATTCTTAGTTAGACAATCTGAATTCCTTCTTAATTTGACATCTCAATCTTATCCAAATTTCTGAGCTTTGTTTTTTTTCGCATGGAAGCTGCCCCGGAAACGGCGGGATTTACTGGGCAAGATCAGTTCAACTTCGTGGCCAAAGCAGACGAAAGGGACGAGGGGACCGGAGGAGAGGAGGCGGCCGGGCCCGACCGGCCCAACAAGCTCTGCCCGAGCTCCGCCGCCGGAGAGCTGGGGGGGTACGGCGGCGGCGACGACGCCGGGAACGACAAGCAGATGCCGCCGGCGAGCGTGATGACCCGCCTCATCTTGATCATGGTGTGGAGGAAGCTGATCCGGAACCCCAACACCTACTCGAGCCTCATCGGCATCATCTGGTCCTTGATCGCCTTCCGGTTAGGGCATACCGAATCATCCAATAACTAGTCTCGTCTTTAGATAGTGGTGTTTTCAGTAGTAGTTAGCGCGGGAGGTAACGATAATCGGGGCGATGGCTTCTTGTCTGGACGTGATGGTGCAGGTGGGATGTGGGAATGCCCGAGATCGTCGACAAGTCCATCCACATACTGTCCGACGCCGGGCTGGGAATGGCCATGTTCAGCTTGGGTGAGTCGTCTTTCTGGCCTTTCTTCTGTTCTTTCTCTTGCTTGGTTACATCATCTCTCCGCCTGTCATCCATCTATGCCCGTTCTCTCTCGGTTATCTTCGTCAACATTTACTGTCGAGTTCGCTGTCTTGTTCATACTGTCAGTCGTACTTATGTGGATAACTTCGGCAAATTGAATAATGTCTTGGCCAATCCTCGACCGGACGTTGACTGTACCAAACTCTACTCCAATCCGATTAAAACCCACATAAAAAAATGTACTCGGAATCAAGGATCAATCATTGTTCCTCCCATACATTGTAACTGGTGTGAATAGTGCTGCAAACTTGCAGCTCACAGTTCACAGCCATTATATTCTACGACCACCACCCAAACCAAACCAAACCCTGTGGACCCATGAGTGGCTTGGTCGGACCCATCCGACCCGACACATGGGTCCGACCACCCCTCGTGGCCTTGCGGTCGTAGGGGCCGGCGGGCATCGGTTGATTTCGGATGCCATTTCGGTCCATTCATTTCTTTTGAATTAGTTGCAAGGAAAAAGGAAAAAACAATGGGATTCATTGAAAGTTTTCATGTAGATTCGATGCATCTTTATGAGATGGTCCCCCGGTCGGGCTCTTTTATCCCGATTTGGTTTTGATATCGATATGGTAAGGTGGGTTTTGTGGTTTTGCAGGTCTGTTCATGGCTCTTCAGCCTAAGCTAATTGCGTGCGGGAACTCCGTCGCCACGTTCGCCATGGCCGTCAGGTTCCTCGTCGGCCCAGCTGCGATGGCCATCGCCTCCGCCGCTATCGGATTGCGTGGGCCCCTACTCCATATAGCCATCGTCCAGGTAGGCATCCATTCCTCCTAAGGGTCTTGATGTTCCGGCTTTGTCATTTCAATCGATCGCTAGAAACGTTTCGAGGATAACGAGCATGCCCTAATCTCATATTCGACTCCTCACGATCGTCGAATGATGATGGCAGGCGGCGCTTCCCCAGGGAATCGTCCCGTTCGTGTTTGCCAAGGAGTACAACGTTCATCCGGCCGTTCTCAGCACCATGTAAGTCCTAAAACATCCTACTTTCTCGAAGATATCGGGCAGCATCAGATCTTTCAAACTTCTTTTTCTTCTGTCCACATTGCGGCCAAGCAAGCAACTGATTATTCTCTCGAAAACGCGCAAAACTCCCTTTTTCGCAGGGTCATATTCGGGATGCTGATAGCCCTGCCAATCACGCTTGTCTATTACATTCTTCTAGGACTATAAAAAGGATTCCTCCTAAATATATTCCCACCCCCCCATACACGAGTCGCAAAGGAAGTCAATCCGAAGCATAATCCAATCCGACAATGGCGAAATTGACGACAAATGGGGGAGGCGATTCGGGGAAGCACTCGTGAGGATTTCCTGGGATTCTTACACGGGGAAGAACGAAGCGACAAGGGGTGTAAAACGTTAGGCGAATCCCCCCTGGAAAGTAGGGTTCATGTCTCCATAAGAGGCCAATTAGAGCTGGTCTGAATTGGTTTTTTATTAATTTTCTTTTGCAAGTGTTGATTATTGAGTAAGAAAGAATATATATATAGAGAGAGAGAGAGAACACCTAGCTATGTAGCTTAGTCTAATGTTTTCAATGGGGACATGACGGGGGTGGGAAGGAGGTTCTAGATGAGATATACCCTTCATTATATTATTCCTAGATTCCTAAAGTTTCCCTCCATTGAATGAATGAAGAAGATGGAGGAGGGAATTTGGCTCCCCTCCTCTCTTTTTTCTTTTTCCTTTTTATTGCTCCGTCCATATATTCGATTTTGATTGTTTGTCGCCTGATTCTATATATGTCACCTCGATATTTAAGGTTCTCTAGTCGTCAAAAATGTTTATTGGCTTGTCTTGTGAGATAGCCTAGTGGCGTAGGCCGATTAGAAGATTAATAACTATTTCGGCATGGTTTTTAGGTTTGGAATCTCGAGGGTAAGTTTTTTTTGCCTATGTTCAGTATCTAAACTCATTATACTAAATTTAGTGACATTTCAACAAAATGATGGAGTCAAGCTATATAGTCTTGATGAAAAATTAGAAATATAAAAAAGGACGGTTCTGGAGAAAAAAAAAAGAAAAAGAAATAGAACAAAGCTTCCACATTTTTCCTATGCTATTTTGGATGGATCCTTAAAAGTGTTAATATAAAGGATTAATATCCTGAAAAATCCCAAACTGATACTCTTGTGACAAATTCTTTTTGACAACCAAAAACCCCAAATTGGTACACCTTAGGTAAAGTTATCCCAAATTGATATTTTTGTAATAAATTTATCATATGTTAGTTTCCGTTAAATTTTACTGTCAAATCATTAAGTTGAATGACACGGGACAGTTTACTGATATACCAATTTATAATTTTACTTTTTGTTTGTCACAATTATACAAAAAAATTTATATTAATACAATTTAACAGAGGTTAAATTTATCATAAATATACCGGTTTAAGGTTTTGGCGGTTGAATAAATTCGTTTATGGTAAAATTGTTACAAGTATACTAGTTTGAGGTTTTTTTTATGGTTAATTGAGGTAAATTTGTTACAAGTGTACCGATTTGAGATTTTTCATAATCAAAAAATTAGTTTTTGGTAAATTTGTCACACGTATACCAATTTAGAGTTTTTTAGAGTACTAACCCTAATATAAACTTAATGAATACTTTCATTATAATCTGGCGCGAGACATGAGAACTTTGAAAAGCTAACCGCCTTTTATTTTTATTTTTATTTTTATTTTTATTCTTCCCCCTTTCTAAAGCTCATAATTATGTCTGTCGCAACGTTGGCTCGCAAAGGCCCCTAAGTCAAAGTAATTTCAAGGACTTTTAGTGTAGAGTTGAGTTTTGAAAATACTAAAAGTTCAAGGCAACACGGGATCAATTTTGGACTTTTAACATTTCAAAAATGTCACTTCATGAATTTTTTAAATATTCTTTCTTTCAATTTTGCACTCTTTAAGCTATCTAAATGACAAAACAGATTTGACCGACAGACAAAAGCATTAACTAAATTATCATATGACGCTTGGGGTCTCACGACTTGTGTGTTGCCTTACCTCACCTCTGGTCATCACCACTCCTCAAGTCATCCCTCTATTCCAAAGGTCCCAAAATTTCAGAGGTCCACGCGACTCATCACCTGCTATCGCCTTGTCTTTGGTCAACAATGCTCGGCCTCTCCTTTTTTGGTTTTTTTTTTTTTTTTTTTTTTTGGCTTTTACCTTATTTTTTAAACCGCTTTAAAAAAATGTACAGAAAGTCAATACTCCAAATCCTCTTTGATTTTTTTTTTTTTTTTGAAAACACCTCGAGTCAAAAAAAAAAAAAAAAAAAGTTTTGTCTAAATGTGAAGTCATTTTTCTAAGGCTCTCCCGAAACATGGCGCAGTTTTGGAAAGGCTTTTATGAGAAGCTAATGATGGGAAAATATGATGAGAGCTTTTTAGAAAGCTCCAGCAGGAGTCAAAAGAAAGGAAAAGAGGAGTGCGCTTTTCTTTTTGCTCTTTCGCTTTTAGATTCGCCAGCAAATCCTACGGTCCTACCCCACCCTCTTGCAGAAAAAAAGTGTTGTAGGGCGGTGAATTTCGTGCAAGATGGACCCGCTTTATGTTGAAAAAGAAAAGGTCCTATTTTTCGTTATATTACTAAAATGATTTTCTTTCTTCGAAGGAAAAGTAAGAGATGACCATTTTTGAGGTAACAATTTGTGTATCGTGATTAAAAAAAAGAATATAATCATGAAATGTTACGATTTCATTTTTGGTAAATTTTTCCCATGTTTTATATCATGTTGGAGTCGGATTTATGTGGTGACATTCTTATTCTTTCCTTTCCATTTTTATACAAAAAGATTAATCTTACCAAAACATGTGATTTTTGGGTTTGTCTAAAATTAGCTTTTTCCCATTTCATTTTCCATTTATAAAAAAAAAAAATACAGTTCATGTATTCTAATTTTCCTAATTCAAAATGCCTGAAATTTGAATTTCGACACCTAAGTTGGGATTTTATTTTTTCTTAATTTTTTAATTAAAAATTAAATTACGGCCATAAGAAAAAAGAAGTACTTTTTACATAAATAAAAAAAATTAAAAAAAGGCAAGGTCCTTGACCATCTTCGAATTCCAAACCACATAAAAAGGCCTTCTCTATTTTTATTTTTTTTCAGTCCCAGGATAATGAAATTTCTGATCAATTACAACATGCACTTATAACCATTATATTTTTGGCCAGAACTATTATTCCATTCCCTGGAATAGGTTTGAAACAAAAATTTGTTTGATAACATAATTTTATTTTTCTATTTCTAGAGTAAATTTTTACTTTAGAAATAGGTTTGGAATAAAAATAAAAAGTAAAAATTTTCTACTTCTCTAATTCTAAAATAAAAATGATAAAATTCTTCTTATTACTCACTTCACTACTAGTTGGCCGCCCACCACAAGCCGCCCGTTGTCGTCGATCACTGCCCAAGAGAGAGAAAGCGTGTTATTATTAAGCGAATTTCTGTTCCGAAAACATAAATTTTGTGTCGTTTTCAAACTGTACCTTTGTTTAGAAACTCGTCAAAGATATAGAAAAAGAAAAATCTATTTCTGGAATAGAATTATTATCATTCGCGTCATTAATCTTTATAAATGTACACAACTCCCTTCCCATGCATTCAACCAAGCATAACACTCAAAGAGCGATCGTGAATACATACGTAATTAGGCCTAATCACATTATTTGAATGACGTTATGATTTGAAAAGCTGCTGCATCCAAATTGTGCGTTAGGGCGCATTTTCTATTTCTATTCCCAAAACAATTTTTGAACGGAAGAACGCGTTTGGTAAATCGCACAAAATTTTTGTTCTTGAAATAGAAAAAGAACAAAATCACGTTTGGTTATGTATAATTTTTTTTATTTCTTTTAATTTTTTTTAATATTTTTTTTTTCCTTTTTTTTTTTTTTTTTTCTTTCTTCCTTTTGGCCGGTTCTTGCCTCGTCCATGGCTGATGGCCTCACCTTGGTTGGGCAAGCTCGAGCTCGCCTAGATCTAGCGAGGTCGAGCTCGCCCAGCCACCGGCGAGAGGTCGGCCTCGCCTTGGTTGGGCGATGCTGACCTAGCGGTGGCCCAGTGAGGCCGAGCCTCGCCGGTGGCTAGGCGAGCTTGGCCTCACCGGGGGCCGGCGACCAGCCAAAGAAAAAAGAAGTGTTTCTCAAAATTATTTTCGGGAATAAGAAACAAGTTTTTTCTACTTTTTGTTTTTGTTTTCAAATCGTTCCTGCGAACAAAATGTAAACAAACGCGTTTATTAACAACTTCCGGAACAAAAAAAAAAAAAAAAATTGTGTTCGGGGAATAGAAACAAATTTAAACAAACAGCTCCTTAGAGGTCCACTGAGAATGGTAAAGCCATTCATTTACGTCGCACTTTCGTTTTATTAGTTGCTGCTTATCGGCGTCAGAATCGCCAAAGCCGGCCGTCTTGTGGTTACATTCATAATTAGGCCTAATCACAATATTTTGAAACGTCGCTATCTCAAGTTCCTTCACTCTATGCGAAACTTGTGCGTAATGGAGAAGCAATGATCAGCAACGGATGCACAAGCAACTAGCTCTTTTTCTAAGATAAAAGACAGGTGATACTTTCCAGCTTCCTCCAAAGATCAATCATGACTACAATCATGGCTAATGTTTTCTATATGCATGCTAGATAGAAATTTCCATCTATAGGACATCTACAATCATGATTGATTGGAAGAAAATGAGGAATTGTCCAATCAACCATAAACTTGATTGCTAATTAAGTTATAAATTTGTACGAGAAATTTGATGTAGCTTTTTCAAATAATTTTCATAAAAAATTGCTAATGTAACGGTGTGTTACGTAAAACAATCAACGATGACCGATCTCCGTATCAACAATTTATACCGAAAATAGACTTGAATGATTATATTGGAATTTCTCGAGAAGATTTAGAGCTAAATTTAAAAAAAAAAATCGAAAAATTTAGGACTAAATTATCATTCGAGCAATAAATTTAGAATGCTAATTTTATTGAGGAAAAAGAGAGGTCCATTGTCCACACGATAGACCGACCATCTTTGACTGGCGATGACATAAGCGGGTCGAACTATAGGCCTGACCAAATCATTCTATCCAGGTCAAGGTTGGGCAAATCTCGTAATTTTGACCGTGTCGTGTAGGAGTGAGCAACTTCCTTTGACACACAAGCTAAAAACCAAATCGGGATTTCCTTATCGCTCGCGATGCCATCCTCAAGTAACCTCTAAGTTGGGCATGTATCTAGTCAATTTTGACATCCCCCTTTATCTTTTTTTCCCCTTTCTTGTCTCATACAATTGATCAAATCACACGGTAGTGTCGGTCCTTTTACGTTTGAATAATTTGGCTCGATTCCTCTCATATGAAAAAATTGTCATCCGATTACTGTTTCGTCGCGTGACGTTAACGAGTCGGAAAACTTTCAAATTTCGAATTTTGGAGCGACGCACTTTTGGTTTGACAAAAAGCATCGTGGATGGGTCCCGCGAATGCATATCCCTCGTTTATAGACTCACGTGATATGGAAAATTTGCATTTCGTCATCGGAGCAGCGATCGATACCAAACGTTACATGTGTATGGATTTTTGTTCGATCGATCGATTTCTTTTGTTTGCTTTCCTTACTAGTACAAACGGATGGACGCGATTTTTTTTTCCTTTTGACATAACCTTTATTTTGACTCGTTCATTTGACTTTCTTGACCCGGGCTCCGGGCCGGGCCTATGGTTGGCCGACGTCTTTTCATCTCTACGGAATTGATCCGGGTCGTGCTCATGAAGAATTGTTCGGCACAAATACGCCACGTGCCTTTTTTCCTACTAAATATATTTCGGAATTGAAATCATGATCACTTTCTCGTCACGTATGTTTTCTCCTTATGCGACAAATTAACCCGTCTTAGTCTCATAATGACTTTTGGCAATATAAGTACATATATTTATGACTTTCGTGACACTTATTTTTCTCACCACTGAGGAATTTATGCCCTGGTGATATGATCCATTTTAACTAGGGCCCCCGGAGCGCTCTTATTAAACAGTTATTGCACTTCCGTTGTCTAAAATTATATTGAATGATTTCTAAACTTTGATCGAATATGTAGTATGATCTCTGAATTTTTAATTTATTCATTATAGTTCTTAAACTTTAACTTAATGTATAATGTAAACTCTAAATTTTAATTTATTCAATGTGATCTCTGAACTTTTTGTATATATTTAATATTAGTTTCTAAATTATATGAAAATGTGTAATGTTATCCTTAAACTTAAATTAATGGAATGACAATATTGAAAATTTTCATATAATTTAGGGACTATATTAAATATGTACCAAAAGTCTTGGTACCACATTAAACTAATTAAAATTGAAAGACTCTATTGTGCATTGAGCTAAAGTTTAGAGACCAGTTGAATAAATTAAAAGTTTTGACACCACATTATATATAGAACTAATGTTCATGGATCATTTATATTATTTTTCCTTTCATTCAATTCTTCATTATCCTAAAAAGTATTAAAAACATTCACTAATGAGATCCCCAAATTATTTGGTTGATCGAATAAAACTAAGATTTGAGTATAAAAAAAAAAATTGATGTGCTGGCAATGGTGGTTCCGCACCACGTGGCGATGATCCTGGCCGACAGCTCTGGGCGCCGTGGGCGGTGGCCGAGGATCTTCTCCCATGCCAGTGCTACGGCAGCAACCGCTTCGTCGCCACCTTCCCCGTCCCGCTCCTCTCCTTCCACTTCATCTCCGCCAGCAGTGTGCCACGAGCCTCTGCTTCACAACCTCGGACTTCTGCACCATGATGGGTGTGCCCTGGCTCTCCAGAAAAACCATTTTTTTTCTTTGTGGCGTTTGGATTGCTTGAAAAGAATAAGTGGATGGAACATCAATGCTTCAATTCAAGAAAATGATTTCTTTAAAAAAATCAAAAATAAATTTCCCGAAATATGACTTCACTTGGTTTAAATTAAGTAAGTTTATGTGGGTGGATTAGTATATTTAATTATCAAGTGGATTAAGTTGATTTATGCTAAAGTGTGTTTAAATTAAAGGTTAAAAGAAGTTATTTAAAGTTAATCCTTGATGTGACATAAAGGAATTTACTTTTGATTTATATAAATATTTCGAAATTATTTAATAATTTAATAATATATCATTATTCGAAATTATTAAAATATGATTATTTAATTATTTTCGGAATAAATTTAATTATTTATTAAATTAGAAAATTTTGTCGTTTCGTGCCGGTCGCTGCTGTATTTGGATTTTTTGAAATTGATGGTCGGATATTATAAATTGAATGTGGATTGTGAAAAATATGAATATTATTATTTAATTAATTTTCGGAATAAATTTAATTATTTAATAATCCGAAAAATTATTTTGGAATCTAAATTCTCGGAATTTCGTCAAATTGAGTGTGGTTGCGATAGATAGGGATTAACCGGAGATTGACCTCGGACTTCTGCACCATGATGGGTGTGCCCTGGCTCTCCAGAAAAACCATTTTTTTCTTTGTGGCGTTTGGATTGCTTGAAAAGAATAAGTGGATGGAACATCAATGCTTCAATTCAAGAAAATGATTTCTTTAAAAAAAATCAAAAATAAATTTCCCGAAATATGACTTGATTTTGGCGTTTGGTCCAAAAACTATGTGCTTGAGCATGGGAAACTTGATGATCATTCTAAAGACTGGGGCCGGGTTTACAAGAGTCTAGAGACCACTAAGGGTAAGCCTAGGTTCGTCAAGGATAAGCCCGAGATCCCGATGCCTGGGACTAGGTCCTCAACTCCCAGGACCCCAACACTTGTGCTCAGTCCTTAACGTCAGGGCCCAAGGCCATCTAAACATAACTTGGATCCTCGACACCTAGACCTACGTCCATCCACTCTCCAATGCTTGTGTTTGGGTCCATCGAGGCTAGGCTCAAGACCTCGATGACTAGGTTCAGCCACAGGCACTTCTTGAGCCCACCCTCCAAGGACCTGGGCATCAAGGTCTCACGGCTAGCCTTGATGTACCTAGCCATGAGTGTCGAGAATACGATTATGAGCATGAGCACTTGAGACTCAAGCCCAACCTTTGTGGACTCAGTCAAGTGCGCTTAGGAGCTAGGCACGGACATTTGGTTCTTGGGCTGAGCTTTTATGGATCTAGGATTGGTGCTCATGCTCATGCTCGAGAGTTGGGGACTCATGCCTTGATCCTAGCCCATGCTTAATTCCCCGGCTGCCCATGCGCAAATCACTCACACCCGATTACTATATGTCCATTTTAATAAATCAAATAAGATTTTCCTTTTCAAGCGACAACATATAATTTTTAATTCATTTTCATATATCAGTCAAATATTTTTAAAAAAATTTGTCATTTTTCTGAAACTATTTAAAAGAATGTTTTAGAAATGTCAATTTTTTTGTGAAACAAGAGGAACTATAATTATTAAATTATTAGTTAGACAACTGTCTTTGATAGTTTTCCTTCCAGGACCTTCTTAATGAGTTATCTCAATCTTATCCAAGCCGTGCATGGGCTCCACGACTGGAGAGTCGGGGCACAGCGTTGGGGGTAACAACAAGCACATGACGCCGGCAAGCGTGGGATGACCCACCCGATCTTAATCATGGTGTGGAGGAAATTGATTGGGAACCCTAACACCTACTCGACCCCATTGTCCTCACTTGGTCCTTGATTTTCTTCCGGCTAGTACAATACCAAATTATCCAATGACTGCTCTTGGACTAATATTGTCGCAACAAATTTTCCTATCGTCCCATAACGATTAACTAATCCATATGGAGAATTTGCTAATTCATCATCATGCTAATCGGTACTAAATTTCGACAAAAATAAAATCAGTAGTACACACTATACCTACATAGAAATTCATTATGCGAATTGATCTAGTCATCATATGAAAGTTCTATGGGATATTATTTAATATGTTGGTGCTAGTGACGCATACTCTTGCATGATTGAAGAGAGATGGGACTTTCGAGTGTGAAACGTGACAATGATTGGGGGGTCGTGTTCCTCTGGACGTGGTGGTGCAGGTGGGATGTGGGAGTGGCCATGTTCAGGACTTCATCTCTCTCCTTTCTTTCATTTATCTTCACATAACTTCATCAACAATTCTTGTTTGGTTCCTTTTCTTGGTCATATTCGTGGATAACTTCAGCAAATCAATGAATAACGTCTTGGCCGATCCTCAAACCAGATATTCACTGAACCAAGCTCGTCTCCGCTAGATTAACCGCGATAGAAAGAATACTGACGATCGAGGAGCAATGATTGTCCCTCCTCTGCTGTGTCGGCCCATGTCTAGGTTGTGTGAAGGCAGGTGCGAGGGACATTGACCTGTAATGAAACCAAACCCCTTGGGACCATAAAGCTTGAGGAGTCTTGCGAACTTGAAACTGCAACTCCCAGTTCACAGCCGTGTGTACTCTGTGACCACCACCCAAACCAAACCCCGTGGAACCCACAAGCAGCTGGGCCCGACCCGACATGTGGGTCCGACCCCCCTCGTCGCCCCGCGGTCATAAGGCTGGTGGGCTTCGGTTGAGTTTTCAAATGCCATTTCGGGCCATGTAAGTACTTGCAGAAAATGTAAAAAATTATGACGAGAGAGACTTTTTAAGTTTGAATTTGATACGTCTTTAAGAGATGGTCCCTCACTAGACCTGTTTCGTGGTGGTTTTGATTTGACTTCGATATTTTGGTGTGTGTTTATTGCCAGTAGGTGTGCCCATGGCTCTTCAGCCGAAGACAATCGCTTGTCGGAGCACAGTTCTCACGTTTGCCGTGGCCGTGAGGTTCCTCTCGACTCAGCCTTGATAGTCAAGTTGGAGTGGTCCATACTCTCCATCAACAAGAAAGACATGGTTTGCCCACCAGCGGGGCCGGCGGCGGCTGGCTTGGCAGCGGCGGCCGGCGGCCGGCGGTGGCTCCAGATGGTTGGAGGTGGCCGCGACAAGAAAAAAGAATAAAAGAAAGATAAAAAAAGAAATTGGCTTATTTCTAGAAATTGTTTCCGAGAATAAGAAGCAAATTTTTTTTTGTTTCTCGTTTCGCCTCCAAATCTATTGTTGAAATTAACTTTCTATTTCAGGGAATAAAAAAACAACTTGGCGTTACCAAACGGATTTATTTTCTTTTTTTGTTTTGGGAAACAAAAGAACAGAAATCCGGATGAATAGAAATGTTCTCATACGGAGCCTTAGGAGATTTATTGAAACCTTTAGAGTTCCGTTCTTCAAAAGAGTTTAGTGTTGTTAAAAGGAGAAAAAGTATGTTCCGTCTCTATTCAATTAAAATTCCCCTTTTCTTTTTATTTTTATATTTAGCAATTATTTTTACTTAAAAAATAATTGTCAACTGCTCTTTCTCTCTTATGGCCCTTCCCTTATGGGTTGAGTTTGGCCCAACATGGGCGGACGAGCTTGGCTTGGTCCAACAAATAAAAAAACTATCATCTTTCACTCGCACATGATGGGTCAAACATAACTTTTTCTTCTCATCTTTGCAATAAATAATATGTGCAATCATTATACTTCGAAAGCTTGTTATTATATATCTATTAGAAATATATAACAGCTCAAAATGAGTATACATTTTCGAGTAGATATAGTATGTTAGGGGTGTCAACGGTTCGGTACGGTTCGGTTTTTTCGAAAAATCGAACCGAACTAACCATTAGAAAACTCTCCCGAACCGAACCGAACCGAATCATACGAACCAAACCGAAATTTTTGTTCGGTTTCGGTTCCGTTCCGTTCGGTTTTTTGGTTTTTGGTTTTCGTTTTTTTCTTTTTTTTTTTTTTTGTCTTCGTTTGAGGGCAAAATGCAGCCAAAAACTTCCATTTTTCTTTGAGAGTTCGTCCGTCCATCTTCATCGATAAGTACTTGTCTTATTTTGCTCAGCTATTGGATTTGTGATCAGGCCCTTCTTTTCCATGTCGTTTTTTTTGTGGGTCTCTCTGCAATGCATCAAGACGATGGCGGCTACGGTGATTGAATTGACATAGAAAACATGAGAATGAGAGCAATCGATGAGAAAGATGTTTCAATGAACCCTCTGTAACTCTAAAAACTAATGATCTATTTTCCCCCATCCTGTTATGGCCGATCTCGCGGTGTTCAATTATGGGATGCGACGATGAAAGTTGGTAGTTAGAGATGGTGATCAGTGGATTCTGGCGTTGATTGGTGGTGAAGAAACTTTTTGGAACTCGGCGGATGAAGAGGAGTGACCTTTGAGCGAGCGGTTCACTGACAGAGTCTTCCTTCTTTTTCCCTTCTGCTTTGCTGGACCCAGAAGCAATATTGCAAAGCAAATATCCAACTCTTTGCTTTTTTCAGATAATTCAATTGCCAGATCACGGAGATCTACTTGCTCTACTTGCTCTCATCAGCTCGGTCCCTAGCATCACATTCTCCCTCTCTCGCATTGCTCGTTTCACGATCGAAAAACGAGAGCAAACAAGTCTCCGCCAAATGGACCGGCTCTCGCAACTAGTCTCCTTCCCCACGTTCGGAGGAGCAAAAGACGACATCTCCATGCAACTTTCGCTAATTTGGGCTCAAAAAAAGAATCGAAATTTTAATGGTTTGATTTTTATCGGTTTGTGGTTCGGTTCGATTTGGTTAACCAATGAAAACCGAACCAATAAAAAAATATTGGTTTTTAACGAGAACAGAACGGAAAACAGAACCGAACCGAAAAAACCAAATTTTTTCGGTTCGGTTCGATTTTCGGTTCGGTTCTTGACACCCCTAGTATGTAGTACCCTAATTCGATTTATCGATAATATTTATATATCTTTCAATCTCTTTTTAATTTTGATATATTGTATTCATAATTATGATAATTTCAAAACAATCATAATTATCGACTGGTTACTATAAGACTAGAATGTGATTTTCCAAACTTGATTTTTCTTTTTTCTTGGAAACTCTTAATTTCAATTCAACTTACTTTTCTAGAAATGTCTAATTAGATTGAATCAATTCATCATCATTAGCAACATTTTAAGATAGCAAATATTGAATAAAAATCTTGAGAATAAGGAAGAATCATGAGAGCACTTAATTAATGAACTATTTTCCTCAAGAGTCTCACACGTTATAAGATCAAAACTTTTATCACTCTTATTAGTCATCTCATACATACGTAATATGAAATACATATTACAATATTAACGCATTTCTCATGAAACGTGTGTCTTTACTTTCAATACCGTACAAATGATAGTTCAGACATACTTAGAGCGCGTTTGGTAACGTTTCTGTTAAAAAATTGTTCTAGGGAACAGAAATAGAAAAAAATGTTTCTCTTCCGGAGAACAATTTTTGACCAAAAAGATGTGTTTGGTAAATTTGTTTCGGGAATAAAAAATGAATAGAAACACGTTTGATAAATTTATATTCTTTTTTGTTTTTTTTTTAAATTTTTTAATATTTTTAATTTTTTTTTATTTTTCCTTTTTTCCTTTCTTTTTTTTATTTTTTCTTCTTTCGGCCGGTAGCCTCGCCCAGCCACGGCAAGGCTTGCTGGCCCCCGGCGAGGCCGCCTCGCCAATGGCCGAGGCCAAGCTTGGCCTCGCCCGAGATCCGCGAGGCCAAGCGGGATCCCCGAGCTCGGCCTCGCCAAATTTAGGCGAGCTCGAGCCTCACCGAGGGCCGGCAACGCTCCGACGAGGTCACCGACCCTCGACGGCGTCGCCGGCCCTTGACGGCCGGTCGCTGGCCATGGCCGAGGCCGGCGACCGACTAAAGAAAAAAAAGAAGAAGAAAATAGAAGAGAGAGAAGAAGTGTTTCTTCAAAAGTGTTTCTGGAATAAGAAACAATTTTTTTTTTGTTTCTCATTTCTGTTCTTTTTGTTTTCCAGGAATAAAAATCAGATTTTAAACAAAAACGCAAACAAATACATTTCTGTTCTTTTTTTGTTCCTGGGAACAAAAAAAAAAACAAATTTTCTGTTCTTAAACAGAAAAAAAAAAAACAAAAACATGTAGCCCCTTAATTTCTAACTTGAGTTCACGTATGTACTCTTTCAAAGAATCCATCAGAACTTACATCTAGCATAAAAAACAGATAAAATAAAACATGTGGGTTATTTTACTTTCTGACACAATAAATATTATGTCATCATCTTAACACTCAATTTATGTGACATTTATATTTTAAGCTTAAGCTCTTGATTATCATTTAGATAACAAGTTTAAAATTTGTCTCATATCTATTTATCACATAAAGGCAATTACCCATATAAGTAGGCTAATCTCTTATCATTTCAATATACTTTCTCAATTCTATAATGTACTAAGCATTAAGATGCATAAATGTCAAATATAAAACTTATAGGCATTAATAATGAAAGAAAATTTCATTAAATGTGAACACTTAAGGAAATTACAATATTTAGTACATCAATCTTTATGCAATCCTAGAGATTTTACATGACCACATAAGACATCTCTAAGTATTGATTTCGTCATAGGATCTGCTATCATTGAATGCGTAAATTCACATCTTTTTGTACAACAATATTATTTACAAAGTTGTACTTGGTATCTATATATTTGGTATTGTCATGATATTTGGGATCATTAGTGTACGCCATTGCTAATTCGTTATCACAATTAATCAACAATGAGGTTGCAACATTCTTAGTAACATCTAAATGATCCAAGAATCTCTTAAATCAAACACTCTCATGTACAACTAATAATAATGCCACGAACTTGGCTTCCCTTATGGGCGGACGAGCTTGGTAGGGCCCAACAAATAAAAAACCATCAATATATTTTATTAATAATTTAGGTTGAGCCCATGGATAGCTATTAGATATATAAAATCTATTTCTCCTATAATGGAGGGTTATAATAAAGAGATGCAATGTGTTAATTATAGTGTAATGCTATGTAGTATGTAGCCCTAGTTAAGTTAACAGCAATGATAAATTGTGTGTCGAAATTTCTCTTTTTTGCTTTCACTCTATTTTGTTGTGTTTGAACATTTAATCCTAACATACCATCGCCTTCATCGCTATCAAATTGTGCGGCACCTACTTCATAGAGCCATCATCTAGGTAGGCATCCATTCCTCTAGAAGGGTTTTGATGTTCCGGGATTTGTCGTTTCGATCTATTACTAGAAACGTTTCGAGGAAAAGAAGTATACCATAACACGTACATCAAGACTTGTTAATTTAATTCGATTTATTGAGGAATAGGGTTTCACGCGTCTAGAGCATGACATCTCACATTCGATTCCCACGCTCCGTCGCGGGATCAATTGACGCGAGAACGATTTCTCACAGTCCCGCCGACAATGACACGCACCGCTTCAACAAGGAATAGTCAGCCATTCTTCACCGCATTGCGGCCGAGCACCTGATGTTCTTTTCAAATCACGCAAAAACCCTTTTTCGCATGGTCATATTCGAAATGCTGATAGCCCTGCCGACCCTGCCGACCCTGCCGATCACGCTTGTCTATCACATTTCTTCTCCGATTATAAAAGCATCCTCCCAAGTTATTCCCTCCCGACGCAAGTCGCAAAGGAAGTCAATCGAAGCATATCGAACGGGTCGATTCGGGGAGCACTCGTGAGGATTTTCATGGGATTCATGGAGAAGAATCGAGCGACAAAGAGAAGTCTTGTTCCTCGATAATCCTAAGTGTTCATGACATGTATGTTGCAATCTAAAAAACCTAGGCGAATCCATGTAAAATAAGGATTGTTGTCTCCATTAAATTAAAAACAAAGAGACCTGGCTACATAGCTTAGTCATTGTTTAAGGGGGACATAAGAGAGTGGAAGGGGGTTCTAGATGAAATATACTTTCGTTATATTATTCAGAGATACCTAAAATTCCTCCATTGAATTTATGAAGAAGATGGACGAGGGAATTTGGCTCGCTCCTCTCCTTTTTCTTTTTTGTTCTTTATTGCTGTATTGGTGTATTTGATTTGATTGTCGTGGTTATCAATGGTCGCCAGTCTTTCTAACCAGTGATTCTGTATATGTAGCTCACTATTTAAGGTTCTCTAGTCTTCAAAAAGGTTTATTGAAATGTCATGTAAGATTGCCTCCTGATATAATGTGGTAGAAAATTTGTTAACAATTTTAGCATGGTCATTGTAAAACTAAAGTTAGTGGGGATTTTAGAAAATGATGGAGTGGCGTTACATAGTCTAGTAGAAAAATTAGAAATATAACTGAAGGATGATTATGGAAAAGAAAAAGAGAAAAGCTTCCACATATCTCCTATGGTACAGATCCTTAGAAGTGATGATATAAAATTTGTGAATATTTTCTTTATAAACGTTCTTTTTTTCTCACTTTAATGCAAGCAAGCTAGAATGGGAAAAGAGAATGCCATGAGATATGGGAACTTCGAAAAGCTCATGGACTTTTTGTGCTTTTTTCCTTATTTTTCTCCCTTTTCCAAAGCACGTGATTGTGTTTGTCGGAACATTTTCATAAAGTTCCGGAGTCTCTAAAGGCTCTTGAGTTAAAGTTTCACTATTTGGTAACATAATTTCAAGGACTTTTGATGAAAAGTAAAGTTTTGAAAATGCTCGAAGTTCAAAGTTCAAAGTAATTTAGGACGAGCTTTGGACTTATAGCAATTTGAAAATGCTTCTTCATGGATTCGATAAACTTGCTTTCTTTTAATTTTGCCCTCATTAAGCCATTTAAATTTCAATTTTACCCTTATTGGCAAAATAGATCTTACCATCGAATAAAGGCATTGACGCAAGGGCTCAAATGAGCTCAAATCTCTTCAATGCTTGTTGTCTGGGGTCTCTCGACCTCAACGTCACATTGCCTCTTTGTTCATCTCACCATTCCTAGGGTTGCAAGATTTTAGAGGCTCGTGCAACTCGTTACCTCACCTTTGGTTGATGCTCGTTGGATCCTACAACCCTTGCCCTCTCGCTTTTACTTTTTCTTAATTTTACCTTACTTTAAAGTTGCTTTATGAATATAGATTGAAAGTCAATTGTCCAATCTCTACTCGGTTTTCTTAAGACATCTCAAGTCAAAAACAAAAAAACAAAAAAAATTGTCCACATGTAAGGTTATTCTCCTAAATCTCTCCCAAACGCATCCTAGTGGCTTGGGATCGCTGTCCCGGCAGGAATTATTTGATGACTTCGGGTAGAGTTTTTGGAAAGGCTTTCGTGAGAAGCTAACGAGAGGAAAATATGGCGAAAGCTCTTTAGGATAGCTCTAGGAGTTAAAAAAAAAGGGAAAAGGGTAATGCGTTTTTCCTCTGCTTTTTCCGCTTTTGATTCGCCCACGATCCTGTCCCAACGCTCACGAAAAAGTGTTGTACGGGGCGTTGAATTTCGTGCCAAAAGACCTCCTTTTTGTTGAAAAAACAGGACCTGTTTTTCGTTATATTAACAAAAAGATATGCTTTCGGTTTCTTCCAAGGAAAAGTGGGGGAATATAGTTCAGTTTGGTTAGAACTTTTGGGGAATGTATTTGCGAATGCAAATACCTTTGAAGGGGTTTTAAAATCGCAAATATCGTTTGGTAAAATTTGCATTGAAAAATAACTTTGGCCAAAATACCGTTTAGTAAAATTTGCATTTGTAATTAATTTTTATTAAATTAAAAAAAGCAAAAATACACTCTTTTTTTTTTTGAAGTCCGGCCACGAGACCGGATCCGGCGGCCGGCCGCCGGATCCGCGGGTCAATCGGGGCCCGATCTGTCTCCTGAGGGTCGCGCGAATGCGACCAGCGGCCGTCGCCCGAGGTCGCGAACCCAGCGACGGCGCTGGTCACCCGAGTCGCGCGACCCAGCGACGGCCTCCCGAGGCCGCGACCAGCGACGGCCGCTGGTCGCTGAGGTCGCGACCAGCAACGGTCGCGCCCGGGTTCGCGACCTCGAAGCGCCGCCGTCGCGTGGGTTCGCGCGACCAGCGACGGCAGCCGCTGAGGTCGCGGTCGCGGCGACCGTCGCTCGAGGTCGCCGACCCTCGAGGCGGCCGCTGGTCGCGATTCGGCCACTGATGGCCCGGGACGGGCGACGACCAGTGCGCCGAGGTCCGCGACGGCCGCCGGGTCGCGACCCTCAGCGGCGTTCGCCGGCGTCGCCGGCGTCGCCCCTTGGCCGGCGGTCGTCGGCCTCCGTCGATGGTTTTCCTCGCGGATGAGCAAGATGTCGCAAGGTGAATAGTAACCGAATTTGCATTCCGAAATGCAAGTTTCCAAAGGATCTCTGACCTCCTTTGGCCTAAGGGCCCTGACCTTTGGAGATCGCGAATTGCATCTTGCCAAAGTCACTCAAAACTCGAACCAAACGCGTTTGCATTTGGCCAAAGGACTTTAGAGTCCAAATGAGCATTTGCAATGCTGAACCAAACAGGCCCATAGTTCTCGAAGATAACAATTTGTGTATTGTGATATAAAAAATATCTATTTACTAGGTTCCAGTTAATCGTATTATTACAACGTACCTTCATTTATCTTTTGATGAATTTTTCCTAGTCTTATATCGTGTTTGAGTCAGATTTATCCGGTGGCCTTCTTACTCTTTCCTTATCAATTTCTCCATAGAGTGATTAATCTTAACAAAGTTAGTGACTTTGGGGCATATCTAGAATTACTTTTTCCCATTTAACTTTCCTTTTATAAAAATTTTATGGTTCACGTATTTTAATTTCCGTACTCCAATAGTCCCTAAATTTGAATTTCATCACATAAATTGGGATTTCTTCTTCTTCGTTTTTGTAATTTTTCAATGAAAATTATTTATTATGGCCATAATGCAAAAGGGGTACATTTTACATTACAAAAGAAAAAAAAAAAAAAAAAAAAAAAAAAAAAAAAAAAAAAAAAAAAAAAAAAAAAACATTCCACCATGCCAGATCTTGAAATAAAAGGCAAGGTCCCCGACCTCCATTGAATCTCAAACTACGTCGAAAAAGGTCTTTTCCATGTTTTTTCTTTTACACCACTAGATGCCGCAATTCCAATTCAATTAGTCTTTATAGTACACAATTCCTTCTCGTGCAATTCAACAAGGTAATATTACTTTCAAATCTAAAATATTTAGACATAAATTATTATCTATAATGAAAATGTTTTTATCATATAATTTCTTCAAGCAACATAAATAATTGTTTCTCAGGAAAATATATTGCGCAACCTAAAAGCTAACTAGCATGTGATCCTTTCCTGCTTTGCTCGATAAATAATGCAATCGCGGAATCGAAGGCCACATTCTCCTCACGATCTCTTTATGCCTGTACGGGACATCTCCCCGCGTAGAAAAGAGATTTGACCGGGAATCGCCACCCAACCACTCCGAAGCGGACACGTGGCGGTATCCATCGTGTGGAGCGGGGGCGGACGAGGTGGTCCATTTTCTGCGCGTCAGCGGGTCAAACCCGGAGCCCGGGTTCGTCAGAGGCTTGTCGTCCCCCCCCCCCCAATCATTCGAGGATTGTCTTCGGACAGGACGACGTAAATTCGACGGTGTCGTGCGGGAATGAGCAACGAACGACGACTCTTTTCTTCCTTCTCCCTTTGACGCCAGAGCTAGAAACCAAACCGGGATTTCCTTGTCATGACGCATCCTCCGACGAGTGAATCTCTCCGGGCCCGGCGTGCCCGGCTCTTCCCGGTTTGACCCGGAACCCGTCTGACCATTGATTTTTCAGGTCGTTTGTCTACTATCTTAGGAATAATATGGAAAGTCCGACTGTGCATGCAAGTGGCCAAATGACACGTCAAGATGCTAGTCCCGTAGGGTGAACATGTGTTCAGGTGTAATTGAGAACTTGAAAATCAAACCGGTAGGAACTAATCCAGTTTCAAATTCTAAAGTATGCATGATAGGTGCTAAATTTCAAAATTGGGGAATAGTTTTCAACAGATAAGTTCCAGACTAGAACAACCCATGCAAAGACACGCATTCCATTATATTCTATGACGTCCATGACGAGTGTATAATTTGAAACCACTTGTATGAGTTTCTATTTTCGGTGATATTCACGATTGAGAATTTTATCTTTTAATGTTTTACATTTTTTGTCTGTCTAATTATGAGTTGTCATTATTAAATTATAGAAAAATGATAATAATTAGAGGTAATGATTTATTGCAATCGATTAATTAAATATACAGTAGGCGAAAATTTGAATAGATCTTGAAATCTATGATGGGGTAAGTTATAGATTCTCCGGTATTTGAAACCATGAAAATTTAGAATCATTCACTCCTATTTCAATGGGGAAAACATTTTCATCCTATTTTCGTTTGTTCGCCCGACGTTCATGGATAGATATTTCAAGTGATGTGTCGTCACTTCGAAAAAAGCACCGATGGGGTCCGTGATTATGTGGTCCGTTGGTGGACTCATGTGATGTGGGGATTTATTTCCTTCCATTTTGTCAAAAGTAGTGATTGGAACCAACAGTTGCATGTGCACGGGGGAGTTAAAGGATTGAATTCCCAGCCAACAAGGTCGGGACTCTTTGACAAAGAGCTGAGGATGTGGGTGCTTTCTTTGCAATGACTTCTCCAATCGATCGGATTCCTTCAGGCTTTTTCCCTCTTTAAGTACAGCCGGATGGACCCCGGGCTTTTTGACATCGGCTCCATCGTTTTGCTTTTTTGTCCCCGAACTCGGAGGTCGGCCCACGGTCGGCAAACGTCTTTTCGTCTCTCGGGAATCGATCCCGGGTCGCGCTCACGAAGAGTCGTCCGGCATCAACACGTCATGCGCCCGTTTTTTTCTACTCTAGATGCCTCCCGACCTTAATATATTTCGGTTTTGTAATTCGACGACTTCTCCGTCGCGCGATTTCTCCATGAGCAGATCTGAAAGTTATGTACGTACCGAGTTATCTATTTGTGCAACGAATTCACCCTCGTTTGTTGAGCATGTACTCATTAGTCTCATAATAATTTTGAGTGATATAAGAACCTCTTTGGTTCGGCTTTGGAAAAATGTTATTGGGAAAATGCAAATACCTTTAAAGTAAAGGGATTTTCCGAAATGTTATACTGTTTGGTAAATTGTAGTCGCAAAATAGCATTGAAATATAATTTTAACATAAATACCGTTTGGTAAAAACTTACATTACAAATAAGCTTTTGCTTTTGCTTTTATTTTTTAAAATCTGAAAATCCAAATCCGACGGCCGGTGAGTTGTTGGCCAATTGCTAGGCGGCTAGATCTGGCCACCTGAGGTCACGCCTCTACGCGACAACAACCTCGGGCGACGCAGTCATCGCATAGAGGCGCGACCTCAGGCGAGTTGCAACCTCGATCGCTTGAGGTCACAGAGGCCAGATCTAACGGCCTGAGGTCATGCGGACCTAGGCAGTGGTCACTGAGGGCGCGAGACCCTTAGACAGTGGTGGCGGCGGCTACCAGAGAAGCTTGATGGGCGGGGAAGAAGAAGATAAACAAGGAAGAAGAAGAAGACGAAGGGGGAATAGTAATGAACAGTGACGTGGTGAAATTTTGCATTTCCCAAATGCCTAATGCCCAAAGTAGCCCCTCTCCAACATTCAGTTTTAGCATTCGGAATGCCCACAATTCACAAGAGAGCATTCAAAAAATTTTACTAAACACAAAAAATTTCTCCCAATGGGCTTTGGCCCCCAAAGCCCTTTGAAAAAGTTCAACCAAACAGGGCCTAAGTGCACTTTAATTTCTATTGTCAAAGCATCTTCGTGGTTTCCTCTAAGTTTTCGCAATCTCAAATGCCATTCAAATTGTTGACGAGATCCCAAATCATGAGTGGCGATCGCGTGAAGCGGTGATCTGAATACAAGGAAAAAATGACATCTTTCGCGTCCATGGTCTACGGGATAAAATGGGACGATGGCTGATGTCTCTCTTATGTGTGTAGCTTCATTCTCTAGCATGGGGACTCACATTCTGCAATTTACCAAATGCCTCTGAGAGAGAGAGAGAGAAAGAGAGAGAGATGCACGGCGAACCACCGGCGCAAGCAGAGAGCAGCAGTAGGTTGGAGGTGAGGAGAACTCTGGGCCATAGGTTTCATCGGCTAAAACTCTGCTGGACTGAATTTGGGTTAAGCTGACAGGCCTGAGAAGACTGTAGTGGATCAGGGCGAGCCCATGCTAAATGGACTTTTGCTTGGCCCAACTAACCCTTCTGCTTAGATCCAAATAAAGATGGGTTTTATCCAAAAATAAGAAAGGGAAATGAAGATGCCCGGCGGCCCATGGGCAAGGGCTGCAAAGCCCTAGCCAGGCACGAGCCCTTGTCGGATCTAGCAAAGGTATTGCCCTCACATAGTTTGTCATGAGTGACAGCAAGGGTGTAGTGGCCCTTGCCCACCCTCGTTGTGGTTGGCAAGGGCCTAGGCAATGGGCAGCAATGCCCTTGCCTCGCCAAATCTAGCAAGGGCTTCATAGTCCTCACCCAAGGCTTAGCAAGGGTTGCCAGTCCTATGTAAAAATAAATAATAATAAATTGAAATTCTTTTTAAAAAATCATTGACGTCAATGTTGATTGCAATACGTAGGATAGTTGGTGTTGATTGGATTGGCATATCAGCAATATCTAGCCAAAATTAGTTGGAAATGACTAAAATGGCAATTCAATAAAAAATTTCGAACTAGTTTGGCAAACAGTTTAAAGGTTTATAATTAAGTTGGCACAATCAAAAGATTTATAAATGAAATTGGCAAGTCGTCTTATGACTAAATTGATAAAATTAGAAATTTTTATACTTAATTAGTGATCATACAATAGGCTTATCATTTTATGGACAATTTTCTCCAAATAATCGCTAGATCTAAAAAGCGTGCCCCATTGTCTTTTACAATACTCAGGCTACTTTGAGAGATAGATATAGATCGATTAGTAATCGATGTTCAAGCTCTTTACATATATAAGATTGACTTATTGACTGAGAAATCGAAGTGAGTAAGTGAATTAGGCCCTACTCATCGACCCAATTAGCGAGGTAATTCGCAGTCTGATATCAACCAATCTAAGAAAGGTTTCTTCATCCCCAAAAAGAAAGTGCTCCGGTCCGGGCCTTCTCCTAAAAAAGAAAAAAGAAAAAGAACAGATAAATGTCCCGAATTTGGGTTGGGCTGGAAATGCTTTCCAAAACTGATAGACCTTAGAAGACCGGAGTGGATCGGGCCGAGCCCATGCTAAATGGGCTTCTGCTCGGTCCAACCAACCCTTTGCTTAGGTCCAAATAAAGATGGGTTTGATCTAAAACTGAAAATGGGAAATGAAGATGAATAATCTGTTCAAATCTGCCATTCTATCAGGTCAAATCATCACTAGAGCTGAAAAGCGTGGTCTTTAACAATACTCATTCTACTTTGCGAAAGAGAGAGAGAGAAAAACACATTGATCAATTAGCAATCGATGTTCAAGGACGCTACACAAACAAGATTGACTTATTGACTAAGAAAATGGGCGGGGATAAGTGAATCAAGCACCCGACTGATATGAATCATCTTTGCTCTCTCCTCGTCAACTCAATTATTAAGACAATTTACGGTTCCATGCCAACAATCTAAAGGTGTGGAAAATGATTAGTCAACCTAAAACATTTTTCAATTGACCAAAGTATTTGTGCATAAATTTAAGAAAGTAAATTATTCTCTTCTTTTTTTTCTTTTTCATTTATTTTTTTTTTTCGTTTTCCTTCTTCTTCAACTAATCGCTGGCCATGGTGAAAGCCAACAATCGACCGTAGGTGAGCTCGAGCCTTACCAATTTAGTGAGACTTGAGCTCTTGCCGGTCCACACCTATGGCCAATATTCAGCAGTTGCGGAGGCCTAGCGACTTATCGAGGGGAAAAAAATTCAAATCAAATCAAATAATATTTAAAAATTTGATTTTTATTTTTTGTTATGAGATTGAAATCATCTTCTAAAAAAAATCTAAATATCATAAAGAAAATTAATCACAATTCACCACTTACCGAACAATGAAAAAAATATCCGCTTTCTCAAAAAAAAAAAAAAAAAAAAAAACAATTTTTTGAAAAAATGCGTTCCTTTATTAAAAAGTTTTCCTCGAAATAAAAACACTCCAACATAGGTTTCTTCGTCCCTAGTCAGAAAGTGCTGGGGTCCGTACCTTTTCTCCCAAAAAAGAAAGAAAAAAAACAAAGGATTGTCCCCGTGTGGAAAGAGCTGCCGTCAACATAAATAGAAACCTATCCATCCTCTCCCTCCATTTTTAGACTAAGAAAAAAGGCCTCAAAATAGTCAAACATCCGCACCGCCGTTCTTTGCTTTGACCTCCGTCTATTTACTCCCACGTAAAGAAAGAACCAAGAAAGAGTCCTCAAAAACTCATATCCCTCGCTCTTTCTCTCCCGCTCCTTCTTCCTCTCTCGTTCCTCCTCTTCCCCACCCCTCCCACCCCGAGCATCGGACCTTCGAAAAGCACCTGATCCTTAAGGAAGACCAGTCCCGGCGATACGCGATGGGCAAAGAGGCCGGCGAATCCAGCAAGGTTGCGACCGACGTCCGCATGAGCGACTGCTGCACCTCCTCTGAGGTCGTCTCCCTCACCCAGAAGGTGACGAAGCCTCTCCTCGCCGTGGCTCTTTCCCCCGCCCGCGTGCGTTCCTTTCGGTTCTCATGCTTCTTCTTCTTCTTCTTCTTTCGCCGCAGGTGCTTGCCGAGGTGATCGGCACGTACTTCGTGATCTTCGCCGGGTGCGGGTCGGTGGCGGTGAACAAGATATACGGGTCGGTCTCGTTCCCCGGGATCTGCGTGGTCTGGGGGCTGATCGTGATGGTCATGATATATTCGGTGGGTCACATCTCCGGCGCCCACTTCAACCCGGCCGTCACCGTCACCTTCGCCATCTTCAGGCATTTCCCTTATACGCAGGCGAGTCCTTTGCTCATTTCTTCCCTTTTTGCAGATTCTTTGCCATGCGCGTTAGAGGCGGCCGTCCGACCGGCTCGTGCCCAGGCCGGGCTCTCGAGCCGACCCTAACGCGTTCGAGCAAGTCGATGCTCGTCGTGTCGCGCGTTCGCGTCATCTTCGCTCACGAAGACTAGCCCTGCAGGTACCTCTCTACGTCGTAGCGCAGCTGCTGGGATCGATCCTCGCCAGCGGCACCCTCTACCTGCTCTTCGACGTGGACTCCAAGTCGTTCTTCGGGACCGTGCCGACGGGTCCCCACGTCCGGTCGCTCGTGGTCGAGATCATCATATCCTTCCTGCTGATGTTCGTCGTGTCCGGAGTCGCGACCGATAACCGAGCGGTACGACCGCGAGAGAACTATTTTCTAAACGTCTTTCCCGTGAGACGATGAATCGTGTATGGTTTCAGTAACGTTTCGATCGTTTTCTCATTCAGACCGGCGAACTAGCAGGAATTGCGATCGGGATGACCATCTTGCTGAACGTGTTTGTTGGCGGGTAAGTCCGTAGTCAAAATAAACCGGAAAAAAAAAAATAGTATAAATTATACTACGCCAAAGATACGTAACTAAGATCAAATCTAAATAAATAGTAATCTGTTTCCAATATTCTAATTTATTGAAAAATTGCAGGCCGGTTTCCGGGGCATCCATGAACCCGGCAAGGACCCTTGGGCCGGCCATCACGATGCACGTCTACAATGGGCTTTGGGTCTACATTGTTGGGCCGTTCGTCGGCACCATCTTGGGCGGTTTCGCGTATAATCTGATCAGGCAAACGGATAAGTCCCTCGGCGAGTTGACCAAGGGCACGTCCTTCCTCAGGAGCAAAGCCGAAGTGTGAAGTGTTTTCTTTTTTCTTTTTTTCTTTTTTAATGTTGAATGTATAGAATAACAGCATCCATAAGGATGATAAAGAGTACTTGTTTCTTTATTTTTATTTTTTTGTGGGGGAATTTTCTTGGATTCTTTTGAGGGCGGACCTAATTGATGTTGCCCCGACAGTTTTATCTTATTGGCGCATTATGTTTAGGATGTGTTTATTTAAGTGAAAGTAAAATTTCGCGTGTTGGCTTTCCGACCTTTTCACTTGTTTAGCTTGTCAAATATGATTAGTTGATGAAAAATTAATTCGGCGGGAAGCGAAATAGTTCTCGGCCCCAGCTCCTTTGCATGTGGGGCTATATAGGACTGAACCAATCCGGTCCAAATTCGGAACACATTAGCCTAAAACTTTCGATCCTAACAAAATGTTTTGTCTCATTACATTCTATGATTGCGATAAATGAGTATGAAACTAGCTATGCGACTTTTGTTCGCTTCAATTCAAACTTATTAGAAATAAATGAGTTCCATGGAAATTATTTCCAAGGGAAATCGGATTCCACTCTTGATAAGGTCATGACATTGTAAGTACGATTTGGAAAATTCATTTACCCTTTGAATCTACGGGTGATCGAATGAAAGGGTTTGATTATTTGATACACAAATTGGGACTTGATCGCATTAAGGCAAGTGTTAGGATTTCAATTGCATCTAACATACCATTAGAGATGAGTAGTTCCGAGGTCGATTTAAGTTCCACCTAAAACTTACCATGCTAGGATTAGTTCTCTAATTATTGAAATCGGAAACCTACGTGTTAATCAATTCTAGAATCTACCGGAGAAATGGCCAATTGCTTTTTTTTTTTTTTTTTTTTTGGTTACATAGATTTCCTTTTTAATTAACCAAAAATGAAAGTGAACGTAACTATAAAAATTTCACTTGTGAATACTCGACAATCTATGAATAAATGAAATAAAATAAACAATCAAAATTTTAAAACACGTGCTTAAGAAATTATTCGGTAACTAATTATCGGGAATGAAATCAGACAATACAAGTTGCATTTTTATTGAAATTGAGAATTGGACTAGTAATTATGGAAACTTAGAATCGGATCAGTTCCTATGGGCGGTTTGATCCGATTCCCAATTTTATCTCGAACCTACGTTGCTCACCCCATACATACGTACCGTGTACTTGTAGTTTCCCAACTCTCGTGATTATAATTCGACGGATCGGATCTACACCGAAGGAAGGCACGTTAGGAATCCACGTGACGGGGAGCGGTGGTGGTCGTCGAGATCGGACGATGACAGAAAGGACAAAAGTGCACATGATTCAGATTTAACCCCCCCCAGGATTCCCCACCCAAAAAAATAAAATTAATAATTAATAATAATAAATAAAATAAAATAAAAGAAAGAGCTCCCGCGGTGCGCTGAATCGAGTAAGCAACAGTCCCATAATTCGCAACTGACATTGAAAGCTCTCCTCCCCCTCGTCTTCTTCTTCTTCTTCTTCTTCTTCTTCTGCTTCTTCTGCTTCCTCTCGCTCTGCAGGTGGATTTGCCGTCGCCGTCGCCTTCGCGTTCTCCGGAGCTTCATCGCTCCGTTCTTTGGACGGAGAAGCGCCGCCGCGGCGGGCGGGGCGGGGGTTTCGCAGTCGCGATCCCCGTTCCGTTTGCTTCGCGCGTGATCCTTCGGCCTCGATGCGTGATCGAGGTATCATTCCTTCCTTCCGCTCGACTCCGCTTACGCTCCACACCTCCGTCCCTCCCTCCACCTACATAATCCTCCCTCCCTCTCTCCTCTTTCTTTCTTCCTTCTTTCTTTCATTCCTTTTGCCGCTCGCCGCCGCCGCCGCCCGTCGGGCTTTTTTTTTGTTTTTTGTTTTTTTGCTTTATCGTGATGCCTGCGGATCGGTTTGTTAGGGAGTGATGCGGCGGAAATGGTGATCGGATTGTGATGCTCGTTCGCGCAGGCGGCTGCTAGTTCCGGGGACTCTCTCTCTCTCTCTCTCTCTGTGGTCGGAATCGGCGGGGGGGATTATTTCCCATGGCTGGAGGAATCGAAGAGACGTTCGGCGTCGGTTTTCAGGTTAGCATCGCGGCTGTCTCTGTGTGTGTGTGGAGATTCTGGAGGATACCGCTTACTCGCACGTACTCTACTCATTCTCACTCTGCTCTTTGTATCTCGTGTATGTGTGGGGTGGGAGGGGATACTATGGGTGGGATTTCGGCGTGAGGATCACAGTAAGAGGAAGGTGCAGTTTTTATCGCTAGTCCGCTATGGTTTCTAGATGATATTGTTTGAGGATCACTTCTTATTTAGGTAGGATCACGGGATCAAAGCATTATGTAGATCGATGGTTGCCCGTTTAGTCTGTGCTATCTGCCCGAATTACTGGATTTAGGGACTGAGTAAAAATGCGATTTTGCGAGGTTAGAGAGAGCAATGTGAATACATAGCTCGGAATTCTTCTATGGTTTTTTCTGCTGTTGACGTGAAGATGGTCAGCGGGTCGGGATTTTACCCGTAGTATCTCCCTGATATCGTTGGCATTTCGTTCTCGAACCTGGAAGCTGAGTCTGAACAGAGAGCTATCTGTTTAAAAATTCGAGCTTTTATGATCTCCAATAAGTTATCTGGAAGATTGTGAACGCAGAAAGTGACCTGGAGGATTTCTGTTTAAGATGTGATGAACTAGCTTTGACTTTTTCTCCCATCCCTGCAGATAATTGATCCTCCTTTTTTTCCTTTCTAATGTGCTTTCAATCCAATTGGCAGGCTGATTCAATTCACTCCGGCTCTGTTTCCTTTGGGAGGTTTGAAAAAGAACTTTTGGCATGGGAAAGGAGGTCTTCTTTCTCACACAATAGGTATCTAGAAGAGGTTGAGAAATTCTCCAAACCTGGTTCAGTGAACGAGAAAAAAGCTCTACTCGAAGCTCATTTTAAGAAGAAACCGCTTCTGCATCAAAGTTCATCTGAGTGGCAGACTGGAAGGGACTATCGGCAGGATGAATATGACACATCAGATAATACGAGCAGGGAAGGATTTGAGCTTTCAATTGAGGATAATTATTTTGGTCATTTTGACAAGAGTCCAGCAAGATCAGGGTGTAGTGGAGAGTACGAAGTAAGAGTTGGTGAAAGAGAAGATCCAGGTGTTTTGTCATGCCGATCCCATGAAAAGGAGGGGTTAAATGATCTTTCCATGGATTTTATTCCTATAGAGCATAATGAAGGGATGCCAGTTTATATAGAGGATGGGCATAATGACTTGCCATTAGGTTTTGCTGAGGCACCTATAGTTGCAAAAACGAGTTCTGACTATGATGAGAGAGAAGCAGAGAATTTTTCTGAGGCCAGCTATTCATTTATAAAGTGCGAGACTGAAAAAAGGGTTGAAAAGACCTGTTCAGAAACATCTCATTCTTCTCCAAAGGTATGGGATACTTTCATGTAATTGACTTCTTGCATCGTGTTTAATGGGTTAAAAGTACTGGTTCCTTTTCATGTTGCTTATTCGTCCATATATAGTCATCTCAGTCGGCATCAGCATCGGAAACTAAGCTCACTGAGGCCACAGCTAAGTCTCAGTTCTCAGTGGCTGATGACAAGAGAAAAATTTCCGCTGGATCATCCAAAGATTTGAACAAAACTCTGGGTGGAAGGATAAGAGGATCTCCATTGAGAACAAATAGACAGAAAGATTCGACCATGTCTGCAGTTCAAACTTCCCGTTTAGTACACAAAACTTTGAACTCAGAGGTAACGGTTGATTTGTGATGAGTGACAATGTCAAAGTTGACGTTTTGAATTGAGAAGTACAACTTGCATGATTACATCAATAATCATGTCAAAGTCCAATTCTTTGACTTTCTTCTTTGCTCGATATTTTCTTCTAACTGTTAATGCATGATGGTTATCTATGCTCAGCAAAGGGAAAAGCTGGTGGTGAAACCAGTGTGTGAAGACAATAGGTACTTCTTGCCTCCTTTACATGAAACATGACGTGTTATTTCCATTCTACAGAGGTCTTATACTGTCATTTCTAACAGCAAAGGAGAAGGAGGACAGAAAATTTCTGAACCTCAATCCGTGTCGAAGCTCGAATCAAGAGCAGATTCTACTAGAAGCAGGTCTGAAAAGAAAATTCAGAACTCCTTGAGGAGATCAGTCTTCGAATCTTCTGACTTAATTCCTTGACCTGAAATACAGGCTAAAGCACATTGCTCAGTCACAGAAGCCAGAAACAAAGCCCACCTCTAAAGGTTTTAATTTTCTGAGTGACCAGCGAGCAGAAAGGAGAAAAGAAGTAAGTGTTAGAAATGAGAACAGGATATGATGGTAATATTCATGATCGGTATATCTGCCTGATAACTTGGTTTCGCAATTTGCTTGATTTAGTATTTTATGAGGCTGGAGGAAAAGATGCATGCTAAGGAGGCTGAGATTAATGAGATTCAAGCAAAAGCACAGGTATGCTGAATCATTCTTCTTCTTTTTTCGCTATGTAGGTATACTGAATTGTCCAAAGAATAATAGTAGGTACATCAAGGATGGTTTACAAAACTTTTATATAAAGTGATATGGCAGACTCTTATTTGATGTTGAATATGGTCCACCTGTGTAAATTACATACAGTTTATCAGATCACTTACCATATCAGTTTGGGAGACTAGTCTTATTCAAATATGTATCATTATTTATCTTCATTGAGAATACTACATTCACGCAAGGCAAGGTGGATACCAAATGATCGATGCATACAGAAGAGAAATAATCTTTGCACCTTTATTTCGTAAATCACCATTTCTTGACCTGATAAGCAATTCTTGTATTGTTCTTCTCAATTAATGATGCTTTAGCTTATTGACCTTCCCCATCCCCCTTTCCATTCTTCCTTGACTATTGTTGATCTCTCTTTGCTCAAAGAGCCTGGAAACCACATTGATGTAATTAAAAAGGTAGCATGACTTATTGCACTATAGTTTTGCCTTTGTGGTTGTAAATCTAGATAATGTCATTCTTATTATTGTAGGAAGAGACAGAAGCTAAAATCAAGCAATTCCGGAAGAGCCTTAATTTCAAAGCAACGCCTATGCCTTCTTTCTATCGCACAACTCTGCCATCTGGGTCAGATGGCAACAAGGTACATTAACACAAAATCTTTTCCATGTTTTCCTGTTTTTATGAGGGTCGATAAGAGTTAGTTCCACTTGGGGAAATAAGTTAGTCATTGTGAAATATGTTTCCCACTGAATTTTATTGGCTTTCTATCTTCTGAAGCCTTTACCTGCACTAATCGTGGTACTCTGCAACCTGGACCAGGGGAAAGGATTTTCATGTCTGCTTCTTCTTATGATGGTTGATGAAAGCCAGTTCCACTTAAGTGAAATTATTAATGCGTCTTCTTATGAATCTTAGTGGCTTTCAAATCTCCAAACCGTAATCAATCTGATTTAATTTTCTTCCCAATATGCTCCACTTCAGCACGTGTGACTTTATGTCCAACATTTCCTACTTCAAACTTGAAGCTGAGCAAACAGCCAAGACCGATTCTGTTTGACATCGTAACATGAAGGTCATAGGGAATTTGTGCTCCTATATCAGACAAGCCAGTTGATTATGAAGCATTTTATAACATAATAATTTTGAAGAACAGAGTATAAAGTCACATGTGCTCCTCTTCATGAATCTCGCAATTTCATCTTTTCCTTTTTTGAGTGGATTTCCTATGCACTTTCACTATACTTTTGTTGTTATTTACTTGGTTTATAAACCAGCCATCCTAATTCAAGGCAGCTTTTTGATGTCTTAGGCTTCATCTACCAGGGTCGGGTCAAGCATTTCATCTCTGAGATGTCCCAGTCCTCAAAATCAAGCTGCTTCACGATCCAGAATTCATTCCAAGGCTGGAAATTGCCAAGTTGTTGCTGCGAGTGCATCTCTAAACACAACCAATCCACCTGAAGCCTCTCTGGATCACAAATTGATCAGCAAGACCCGGGGTTCGAATGCGGTCTCTCCAACACCATCATCGAACAAAGCTGAATCCGCAGGAGATGCAACTGCAAATGAAACTGCTTCGAGAAAGGGCAGAGACGATGACGACGGGAATACCAACAAGCAGAAATCAAAAGCAGCGGCAACTGCTAGGACAGCGAAAGGCCAGAGAGTTGATGGGAAGCAGAAAGCAGGAGTCAAAAGAGACACCAGTCAGATGATGAGAAAGGATACTAGAACTGTTGGCACGAGCAGGACGGGCCGTGTCGCTGTAAGTGTTACTTCCTGACAGCATTTCTTCCGCGAGATCTTCCCTAAATTAGTCATTGTTTCATTGTTACTCATTTGCCTCCACATCACTTGAATAGAAGATGCCCGAGGAAGTTTAGGAAAATAAGGTAAAGTCGACTTTCGTAGATTCTTACATGGCCAAAAAAGAAAGCCTGCTCATGTATCAGAGTGCGTTCATTCTCTATCAAAGCCAGAGAATTTCATTTTATGCATGTTCATGTACCATAAGTTCAACCCGAAGGTGGCGAAATTCGTCACTTCCGACACAGATTATCGGATGGACACCTGTATATCGAAGAACAGTTGTAATTTATCAAGAATAACCCAAGGATCTTGATCCTCTTGAGAACAATGAATGATTTCATTCCGTCGTCGATATTCATCATCCTGCTCGTCCACGACTTGCTGCATTTCTTGCTTGTCGCTCTGGAGTAAAATTCCCTCCTTGCATACGAAAAGGATGCACAACATGTCGATCCACAATGATCCTCTTTAATTGGTTCGTGGTGTATTATGTTTGATTATCAATATAAGCTTTATTTGCTCAGCCAAAAGAAAACAAGCACGAAATTGGAATGTGGTCAAAACGGAAGCTCAGTGACATTCCTTCCTCCAGACATCAAAATACACTATAAGCATCTGTTGTACATCTATCAAATTGTCTGTTTGTCCAGCTAACTCTTTTAACATCAAATTACAAACCTGAAGAAGTGCTCTCCACATAAGCTTCATACCAAGCAAATGAAAACAGCTCCACATTTTTTACATCGTCATTTTCACCGCCTTACGTTAAATAATGTACCACAAGTGACCCAAACTAGCAACCGCCCCTATAATCACGACCGTCGATATCCGGAGACCTGCGGCCGATGACTCCGCTGTCTTCATCCGGGGAGGCTTCCGGTAGTAGTATGGAAAATAGGGCAAGATCGGATCAGGCGGTGGGGGAGCGCCATAAAAACCGCCGCTTGGCTGAGGCGGACTGTAAGGGAAGTAACCCGCCGGCGGAGGATAGATAGCGCCGGGCGGTGCCGGGTAGGATCCCGCTTGAGTCGGAGTGGTCGTCGCCGCTGAGGCCGATGCCGGATTACCGGCGGACGCGGGCGGTGGATTACCAGTGCATGACGGGTACGGGCAAGACCCTTGGGAACTAGTGGTCTCGATGACGTTCAGGATCACGAAAGCCAAGACGAGGGTGGAAATAGCTCGTCCCGGCTTGGCCATGTGAATAGAGCATGCGAGGGGGATGGTCGAGAGAATCAGCTCGAGGAAGACGCAGAGGCCGGAAGAAGATCGGACAAGATTACGTGACGGCGAGCGATTGAGTAAAGATCTAATCTTTAAAAGTTCATATCAGAGTGTTGATCAACGAGTGCCACGCATGTCCCATCAAGCGGTGCAAAACATAGGCACCGCATGCAGCTGGACAGCTGTGGATTTGCGAGGTCACACGACTAGATAACGACTGATAACCGAACGTACGAGGTTGTCCATAGACACACGTAGCCCACTTGTCGTATGATGTTGAGTATATTATTATGTTTTTATATATAATTTACCTAATACAAGAAATGGAAAGTCGAGTGATGAATTTCTCTAATCACACGGTCACTTCAATTATCCTTGAAAAAGCTAAACCCACGGGGAGATTACTAATTAGCTAGCTACAACTGTCCTAATCCATTTTTCCACCCTTCATACAGCGACTTCTGGTGGACGTCTAGCGACCAAATAAGAGAGATTTGGTTTATCCGAGATTTCACCCCTGCCGTTTTTGTTGTGATTCCCCTGATATGTGACGTGTGTTTTCCAATCAATAGCAGCTGGATTTGCAGTACCGTAGAAGGTCATATATATAATATTCACCTAAGGAGAGGAAAATTATCCAATAAATTGCGTCTAATTCAGTCTAACTAATTAATCTTAAATTTTCAGCAGTTTTCAAATGTAGTCACAATCAATTTTGATTCACTTAGTGTCAGTTGTCTAAGCTGCACGGCTGGTGCAATTTTTTTATGATGTTCGTGAATATGTGGATGAATAGGGGAAATTGTCCAAAAAGTTTTACCTTATTGCATAGCTGTCCGGTTATGTGAGTACTAAACTTTTTAATTTAGTTAATATAGTCCTAAATAATTTGACGATTTTTCAGTGGGCAGCACTTTTTTCACTCCATCTTTCTCTAATACACTCCCTTTCATAATGTTTTGACCATCTTATCCTTTGTGGGTCCCGCATTTTTGGCACCTAAAAGTTCAAACGGTGGCCGTCCTTTTATTTGGTCTCTTTCCTCACGAGTCTCACTCCTTCTTACTTATTACTCTTCTATTTGCATGCATCTGCAGTCCTTTTCCTCATTAGCTAGCAACAATGAAAAACAAACCGAATTGATGCACTGAAATCAATACATGAGATTGTGAGATTTTGTCCTTTTATTTGGTCTCTTTCATCACGAGTCTCACTCCTTCTTCTTACTTATTACTCTTCTATTTGCATGCATCTGCAGTCCTTTTCCTCATTAGCTAGACAACAATGAAAAACAAACCGAACCGATGCACCGAAATCAATACATGAGACCGTGAAATTTTGTCCTTTTATTTGGTCTCTTTCCTCACGAGTCTCACTCCTTCTTCTTACTTATTACTCTTCTATTTGCATACATCTGCAGTCCTTTTCCTCATTAGCTAGCAACAATGAAAAACAAACCGAATCGATACACCAAGATCAATACATGAAACTGTGAGATTCTATCCTTTTATTTGGTCTCTTTCCTCATGAGTCTCACTCCTTCTTCTTACTTATTACTCTTCTATTTGCATGCATCCGCAGTCTTTTTCCTCATTAGCTAGCACCAATGAAAAACAAATCGAATCGATGCACCAAGATCAATACATGAGACTGTGAGATTTTGTGAGATCACTGCCAACTATTCTAAAAGTTTAATATGTTAGATAAAAATGTGATTTATCATTTAAATATTTTAACACTCCCCATCATGCTTATTCTGGTTTTATGCCTAATATCTAGTGTAGAAATTTAATTGGGGTGGCAAATGGAGCCCGGAAAGATTTGAACTTAGGACGTCCAAGCTCTGATACTATATGAGATTTTATGGGATCATAGCCGACTAGTCTAAAATCTTAATTGATAGATAAAAGTGTGGTTTAATATTTAATTACGCCAATACCCCCTCATGCTTAGTCCAGTCTGTTTGCTCGTATTAAGCGTGGATATATTTATTTGGGAAGACAAATATAGCATAAAAACATTTTAAATCAGGATCTCCAACTATGATATTATGTGAGATTTTGTAGAATCACAATCGACCATTCTAATTAAACTGATAGATGAAGGCGTGATTTAATAGTTAATAATGCTAATAGAGACTTTATTAATCCCATCATCCATTGCACCCGGTTTTTGTTTTAAGTACAACCAAAGAGACGACTGGTAAGGTGGCTTGGAGAGATAGTCCAAGTCTGATTTGGATTAGTCTACTATAATTGCTTCGTAGGTGATGGCAAGGATTGTTGTGGCACGTGAGGCATTAGGCTCTCCCCATCCCATCGAGGCAGCCTTCGAAGCCGCCCCCAATGGGCGAAAGCCTCTCCATGCCTAGGCTTAAGAGTCTACCTTCATCTCCGGCACGGCGAGCTGACTATTCACGGTGGTCGGCGATGTTCGGGAGAGGGGGCTCACTATGGGGTCGGAGAGGTGGGAGTTGAGGGAGGCGGAGGAGAGTGATAGCAGTGGGCCGGAGTTCGGAAGGAGAGTTTCTAGGAAGGAATCCGGCGGATGGCGACGGCGGCGTTGATTGATCGGAGGTGGCGATACTCTGGTTGGTTCGATGTGGCGGGATTGTCTTCTTTTTCTTGGCCATCATTGTTTACCATTGCCATTACTGTTTCCTTGAGAATGGCACTACGCGCAGAGAAGAAGAAGAAGAGTGGAACCCGTGAGGAAAGAAAAGAAATCAAATAAAAGGAGGAGCATAGATTTTGAACCTTCGGATACCAAAAACGTGGGACTCACAAATAATCAAATAATCAAGATATCGTGAAAGGGAGTATATTAGTGTAAGAGGGAGTGGGAAAAGCACAACCCTTTTTTAGTATAATCATTCCAATCAATTTTGATTGAAAATTTTTTATGTAATGATCTAATGAGTGTCACATGTCTAAATGACATGGTTAGCGCTAATGTGGACGATTTTTACAATTTATTTTGAATTTTTAAAGTTTTTTTTCATTTTTTTCTCTCTTTTCTTTTTTATTACTTTTCATAAAATAAAAAAAAGAGGGGATATGCACAGCTGATGGCTGACTATTGGCCAGAGGCAAGGGCCGCGACGGCCCTTGCAAAATCTAGCAAGGTGACGGGAGGGCATTGTGGCCCTCACATAGATATCACTTGCGGCCAGCAACCTTGGTTGGTTATTGGTGAGTCCCCTAGTATCCTCGTCGACCATTTTGAGAAAATAAGCAGTGGAAAATGAAATGAAAAGAATAAAAAAATTCATAAATATTTTTAAAAATGCAAAAATTATCCACATTAGCACATGTGATGTTATGAAAGATAATTAACGTCCATCTCAGTGATTTTTAGCTAATATTGGTCGAAAGGACTGCATTGAAAAATTATCAAAAGATTTAAGACTATATTATTTAAATTGAAAAGTTTAAGAATAAATTGGCCACCATGCAATAAATTTAGGACTTTTTGGCAATAATCTTTAGAGGAAAAATTACAAAAAAAAAAATCCATTACACTTATATCAATTTAATTTTAAAATTTTAATATGGTTAATTTAGTCATAAACCATTTAACAATTTTTCAATTTGTGCTAATCATTGACATGAAGGTCTAGTTAGCGATTGCCATCCTACATGGAATGACCAAGCCCTGAAGTAGAGAATTTTGTTAATTTTTCCATTTTTCTTTCCTTTCCTTTCCTTTTTTTCTTTTTTTCTCTTTTTCCCTTTTCCCCTACACCGGACCTTTTCATATTACTTATTTTTATAAAACTCATCATGTTTATTACAACAAAATAAATGATTGGGCAATAGATCAACGAATTTCTTAGAGAACTTCTGCACAAATTTGCCAGCAACACGCTTGACCTTAGCTAAACTTTCTCAGACAATGTTGCCTCAGTGTCCTTGAGCTGAAGTCTAGCGCCGTCCTAAAATCTCAATTCTCTCGTCATCTCGGTCGATACAAGGACCGACACGGTCGATCGCTAATGCACATCACCAACTGTCGCCTCATGGCGAGTTGATGCTAAGTTGGGTGTCGCTCGAGGTTTAGCATTTAAGTAAGAATGCATGAACGGGGGATATTCTAAGGTTGAAAGACGTTGTTGCCTAGATACCCTTATTACCAAATCGAACTGAAATCTAGGAAATTGATTTATTTTGTACCCTCGTTGAAAGGTAGAAGGCGTGGAGCTATCCGAAACGTTCCGTCGGACAAGTCGGGATGCCAACGGTGTCGATCTCCATGATGCGAATGTCTCGATTGTGTTTGCTTTCTGATGGACTCGATCTTTAAGTGTTCGGGGACTAAACTGGACGAAAGGAAATCTAGAAACGATGTTGGACGTGGAGGGAAAGTTTTGGGAGACCATCGATGCCGTAACTCCTAATCTGCGCGCGTGTGAAATTTCTAGGGATCGTCGGACTTTTTGCTATCCTACAATGTAAATTTTCTATGTTTATGGAATCGAGTTGTACGGATCTGTATTACAAGAGGAGGGAGATACGTATGGATTCCAATGATTCACGATCGCATGGCCTATTACGGGGATGCAAATGGAGCTGATATCGCTTGTCAACAGGCGTTACAGGCTGTGAAATTGCAAAAACAACGGGGGTGGAATTCTTCGTGTACTTCTCGACTCAAATTTCTCTTTTCTAGTCCCCAAAGGCCCTCCCGAAGTCAAAGAAAGCACCCTCCCCGTGACTTCTCGCGACAATTTATCGCTAAAGAATGGACTTTTAGCGACTAAATGGTCACCGGAGAGGAACTTTTGTCAACCGGTTTGGTCGGTCGGAGTCGTGTTCTAGCAGTGATTCGGTCACTGAAGGTTCTTCTAGTGACCATAATTTGGGTTGCTAGAAGCGACGTAGAGCAAGGTCCTTTTTGCAACCGAAATTGGCACTTGGAACCTCTATAGCCCAAATCTATACTTTTCACGACCATCTTTTCGTCGCGAGGCAATGATTTCTTTGCATTTTTTCATATTTAACGTAACAGAGCGATGCACACAGCTTGGCCTTCAATATAAATTGCAGCTGTGCTTTCGACAAATAACGCGACAAATAGTATAGGTAAATGCTGGTCACATATACACCGCACCACCACATGATGTTGAAGAGGACCCAATGATGCATTAAGGGAAGGTTGTCTTTGATCATAGCGGAAACAAAATATTTCTCCTCAATTCTCATTTCTCCAAATTGAAGAAGAAAACACGAATGTAGGCCGTGTTCCAGTGACTTTATCAGTACGTGCCATCTAAACAAGTACCAAATGCTTGAAAAATGACGTATTTCGAATTCAAAGTAGTTTTCTCCGAGAGACAGAGACAGAGAGACAGAGAGAGATCCCTTTAGTATGTTTATTACCTCATTCACCGCTCGGACTCCGTGATGACTCTCTCCTGCGTCTTTCCACTGGTCTTGAAACGAACGAACTGTGCTTTGATCATGCAGCTGACGACGACGACGCGCCGGCGGAAAGGTCAAAAGAGAGAGAGAGAGAGGGAGGGGGGGGTGTCGACTTCCGTGCGAAGGCATGCCAAATGACCGGTCCTTCCGTTCATAACCTCACATTCGTTGACTGTTCGACCTTCAAACTCTCCATTCGCGAAACCCTAACCTAAGACGCCCCAGCCTAGCTCTAACAAGCAGCGTCTAATCATGTAAAGCTACCCTTCAAGCGCATGGGAAGTTGTTAGCTCTTTGCAAGCGGTCACACAGACACGTTGCATAGGAGTATTATCCCAAGAATACACGAGCAAAAGTCTCCTCGGACATTCATGGAAACAGACAAGCGAATTTCCTTTTCTAAGGCAATACGAGGTTTGGTAATAATTTTTTAGGTGCACCAGCTTCTAGTAAGCCAAGTGGTCCATCGCCCCTTAAACTTGCGGACTTCACATGCAATCTACGTACAACCTAACAGTCACGGTGTACTGCAATCACTCAAATTAGGTACTATGAAATGGAAGTCTTATCCATGGTAAATTAGGTATCGGCCACCCCGAGCTATGCCTCTGAACTCTGTGAGCTAGCCTTTACTAAGGTTTAGATTTTATCTCTAGTTAGCATCTAGTATAATCTCTTTTCTTCCCCTTATTTGACCAAGGAGTGGATTTACCAAAGCACCAACATGCAGTTAAACTGGTAAATGCTTCTTGTTCAGCGCTGACTTCGCCAATAGAATTGAAGATGAGTGTTTTCTTTTTTTAACCAACCGCAAATTTATATAGAATATAGATACTCAACCTCTAATACGTATAGGCTGTTCACCTAACACACAGTCTATCTAATTAATATATGTGCGTATTTCCTATACATTGACTTGTGTGCACAGTGTTAGATTACAACGGCATTCAGCCTATGTACAACTATCAGCCATATCATATTGGTAAATAGAAGTTTCACTCGTGTGAAAAAAAAATCGAGTTATCTTTAGTTGAGAAATTATCTAGAAACTTAGTATATTGTGTTAAATAAAATCTGGACCATCATATCTAATAGAATTAATTTGGAATCAACAAGAGACCTGTAATTTTTATAACCCACATTCATTTTAGTACATAAACCGCATTCATGTAAGAATTTCTCATCTTTTAATCTTATTATCTTGATAAAAACCCCAATAGATAAAAAAATCCAAAATCAGAAAAATGGGCGCAGTGGGTTCTCGTGCCAGCTCCACCTACCTTTCTGTTCTAACTTCAATTGGCTTGTCTGTCCCAAGGAAGAACTCTTTTCGGTTTGTGCTGTACTCTCTCACCCACCGCCGCACGCATGTGGCCCCTTAGTTTTACCTTCTGGTCATAGTCAAATCTCCAAGTCTCTAGGACATAGATTGTCTTAAAGCCCCAGCTTATTTTATAGAGTTCAATGGTGCAGATTCATTACGTTCTAAAAATTTGAGGTTCTGATAATGATGTCTAGTACAAACCTAGCCTGGATTTTGTCCTGATCTCCACACAAACTGCGGAACAGTTGCATGGACAGGAAATGGGGACGAAGTAATCTGACAGCCATTAGATTTTGTGGTCAGTGACGGTAGATCACATGAAATCCAACACTATCTACCGTTGCGATTTGTTCGCTCTGTTCACTTTACATTCCGAGTCTAGACAAATGTTTCACCCTATATAAATTGAAAGAATCAAATTCGAAAGAAAAGCATTCCGATAAGATTCCCTCGACTCTTTTAAGTTAATCAAAAAAAGTGTTCAACCGCAGTGCAGATTAGTCAAGAATTGTCACTCAAGTTGAACAATCTCATTCAGTTCATCACGACATGAGCCATCTGGTCAAGAATTCTCACTTGGTGTCATACTTTGACACAAAGCATCAAGTAGAAAGTTCCTAGAAACTGCCGTGGATGCTACCGTAATAAAGAGACAATCATGCTGATGTATCACTCATACACATGCAAACCAGAGAGAGAATCATCACTAACCAGCTTTTCTAATTTTCTATCAAAGGAACAAATTCCAAAAAACCCCCAAAGCATTTCGTGCTTTGTTAAAGCGAAGATGATCGGGGTATGTACAGAACTCGAGGCTTAATTGGGTTGAGATAAAATGGTATACCTATGTACTCGTTCACAAAAATCACACCCTAGAATTTTTCCTTAGCACAAGCAAACAAAGTAAAAGGACTCTTGAGACCTATATATAATTGTTTTGGTTCTTGAGAATTTAATAATTTTCTAGATTTGGTTTCTTTTCTAAGTCGAGTATATTGCATCTGCATGTCAGCTGTGTTTCATATGTTAAATATAGGAAGTATCAGGCTGGTATACGTTAACGTAACATATGTAACTTCTATTTGTGTGTTAGGTGTAAGTTTAGTTTGGTAGCGGAACAACTTCTGATTGCACCATTGCATGACTCTTTCAAGACCAACCAAAAAGACCCAGTAAGTGATTTCGCTTGTAGAGCTCACTCTTGCTCCAACAGATGTTCGTTATCGCGATGCTTTCACGATCTCTCTACTCTCCCAGAGACGGGGAGAGAGAGAGAGAGAGAGAGAGTCAACTATCTAGGGTTTCATGAAGCCCTAACAACAGTTTCAAGGTCGAACAGACAACGAAGCAAAGGTTAGAAAACAAAAGACTGCTCACTTGGCATGAATAGCATGGAAATACACTCACCCGTGTGTGCATGTCCATGAATTCACCTCCTCTTCCACCTTGGAACCTGTAAAATTCCAAAATAAGGTGAATACTTTTGAATCCATCCACCAGGAAACCAGAGAAACAGCAGAAGAAAAAGGAAAGCATATGCATGTGTAATTAAGGTCTAAACCAAAGAGATCTATGCATAAGCATATGCATGTGTAATTAAGGTCTAAACCAAAGAGATCTATGCATAAAGAGAAAATAAAGAAACAAAGTACCCGGGTCTATCCTTGGTGGAAGGAAGAGAGTGCTCAGTTTGATGAATTTGAAGGGCCAGCCTGATTTTTATAGAGAGAGGAAAAGGGGGAGAGAGAGAGAGAGAGAGATTTTCTAAGGGGCCAGAGAAAGGTAGTCTGTAAAATAATTTGTCAGACTCCATTCACTTGGCAAGTGAAGAGTAAGCTTTGACTCACGGGTGGTAGATATGTGAACGACACAGCAGCATGTGCAAATGCACCTTAACAACCTTTACTAAGCCTTCTAGATATCTATTGCCCAGGTGAAACTAGATAGAGTATTTAACAACTGAGCAACTGTTTCTGGATTTGAATCCGCACAATCTAGAAGGCAAAAATTATCTTCTTTTTTTTTACTTTTCCTCTTTCCCCATTCAACCTCTCTTTTCACTTTTCTTCTTTCCGCCATCATCAACCTGTTGTCCCCATTGCCGCCTCACACCGCTACCTACGCCATCCACCTCTCCCCGCTCCGTCATCGCCTCTCTCACTCTCTCTCTCGCGTGCGCGCAAGCGCATGCTTGAGGTCGTGACCTCATGTCCAAAGCCACTAACCTCAAGCGCCTTCCTCCTTGGAATCGCCTGAGGTTGCGCCCAATTAGTAGTGCAGTAATGGGCATAGAATTCCAGACAATAATAAGTTGTTTCAGATATAAATGAATAATTGTAATATAAATTGCTAGTGTGATTTTTTTTTGTTACACAAACGGTTGTATCCGTTCTTTGTTTGATAGTTGGTGAGAGAGTAAGTACTTAAAACCTAAAAATCAACGGCGGATAAGGCTATTTGGGTAAAGTTTTCTTTACACCGGCGTCCGTTGTTTTTGTGATAAGTATTCTGCCTAATCATCAGCAGGGCATTTTATAGATCTAGCTATACGCTTCTAAATTTTCTTTTTCAAGTGCATAGATAGTAATTTTATGAACTCATATGGAGAGAATTTGTGCATGTACGAATTGCTCGCACATGAGGGTGCGATAATCTTCAAAAGCACGCCATGAATCAAATTATTTTATCGTGAAAATGCTAACGTACCGGAAGTTCCTTCGTCGTCCCTATGAAGAAGATACTCAAGAGATTAATTTACTAGTATCTAGATTATTTTGACCAGATTAGGTCATGACACATCCAAAAAAGTATTGAGATTCGTATAAGGGCATCACCTCGATAACACAAACGGACACTGGTTCCAGCGCATACTTTCCATATTCATATTGCTCTTATGACGTGCATGAGAGAGAGAGAGAGAGAGAGAGAGAGAGAGAGAGAGAGAGAGAGACTTGAAGAGTAGGGTTTGAAAAGCAGTACAGAGAAGGAGCCAGCTGATGGTGAAGTTTAGCTGGTGCTCTGGTGTGATTCTTGAAATGCTGAAAGAAATTAATCGCGGAAAACGAACGGATCCTATGCATCCAACCGCGCATGATCCCACTCCCATCTACCCATTATTCTCTGTGAGCACATAACTCTCTCTCTCTCTCTCTCTCTCTGTGTTTCCTTTGGTCATCTCTCTTGAATAGGAAATGAAATCCTTATCGTATCAAACAGTCCTTCTCACCCGCACAACATGGAAGAAATATCTTATAGCTACCGTGACCAGCAGATGACAAGTATCGGACATGACCAAGACTCATTGGTTGCCAAGATTTGGGCGCCTCTCTCTCTCTCTCTCTCTTCTCGGATTCCACAAATTTTACAAATTTTGTGTAAATTTCGAAGGTCATATCATACTGCAATCTACAGATGATGACTTCCAATGGACGTATATCTGTTTAATTCAACCCGCTCAAGTTTGAATATGCCCACACGTTGCATGACTTCGAGACTAAATTTGCTATATCATTTTCAATGTTACGTTTGCAGTGGATTGGATTCATCCGCAATTTGATTTGCTTTGAATGCATTACATATTTGAAATGAACAAGAAGCACACCCCACACCACACAATGTAGTTGTGTCGTTGTTCATCTCATGACGTAACAATCTCACTTGAAGTCGATAATGATGTTTCAATTTTCAAAACTTAAAAGATATATATAAGTAAATCCAAAAAATTCCTACACTTTTTGTACTTATGTCAAATCAGTTATAAATATTTTAATTTAGCAATTTATTATTATAAAATTTGACAATTTGGCGATTGAGTCCTTAAATTGCCGACTTGAACGCCGATTGTCCTGCATAGCACGAGTTGAGCTAATGTTGATGTGAACAATTTATGTAATTTTTAAAAAATAATTTCTTTTTCTTTTTCTTTGTGGCCAGGAGGGTCATCAGCAACCCTTATCGACCACAAAGGCCTAGCCCAGACTAGGCAAGGGCTACCTCACCCACAACCACTAGGATCATGAAGGTCTTGGGCGAGGCCATCACCACCCTCACCTAGATCTTACGAGGGCCTTCATTCTCTCCCCCACAATCACAAAGGCCCTAGGCAAGACCATCGTGGCCTCACTAGCTACAAGCAAGGCCTTTGGGATTGGCCAGGGTCCCTTATGACCCTTGTCAACATAATTAAAAAAAGAAAAAAAGTAAAGAGAAAAAAGGAAATTAATAATTGTCTACATTGGCACCAATCATTGCCAGCTATGCCAAGTACGATGATCGAAGTACCACGTCAATTATATCCTATCAAAATTTGTTGGAATGACTTATTTGGCAAATTACCAAAAGGCTTCAGACTGAATTAGCTACATAAAATGTTTATAATGAAATTGGTATAAATACAATAGGTTTAATTTTATTATTTTTTGGATAATTTTCTTCGAGAAAATCTAATAACACTGCATTTAATACACCAAAAGGGCGACGTGGGTGTAATAACCCTTTTCCACATATAACCGTACCTTCGGATCTATTTCATTTTTATAGACTAGTTAACCTCTAGGTGATTTAACTTCCCCCTAACCCTCAATTTTACATTTCCAATCGACCTAAGAAATGATTGGTGGGGACTCATAAAATGATTTAGGTATTTAAATCACAATAGCTTTTCCCCGACCTATGGGATGGAAAACTGTAGACCATCGACTATGGGACAATTTTTTCAAAATTGCATTTTCGTTATCCATTTCAATTTTCGCATTTGTACGTTAAATGAAAACATAAATCCGGATCGCGGGGTGGAAAGCCGCGGCACAATGGCGATGATCACTATCCACTTGATTCTCCCTCTTTTTTTTTTTTTTTTTTTTTTTTGTCAAGCTATTCACTCGATTCCAAAAGGTTATTTTGTTCGATTAACCATTAAAAGCTACTTTCAAGTGTGCAACGAGTCAATCATTAAGAACCAAACCACCCAATTGATGTGGTAAAATGTGTACTTTCATGCAAAAGAAAAAAGAAAAAGAATCACCTCCATTGATATGGTCAAATGTGTACTTTTATCTTTTTGAAATCAAAAGTGTAAAAAGCAAACATCACACATCATGGAGAATACATCATTTTCTTAATAATTCTCATAAAAACTAGTTAGGGCGTATTTGGTAACGATTCTGTTCCCGGGAGCTGATTCTAACTAGAAATGATTATTTTTTATTCTCGTTCCCGATGACCGATTCCGAGTAAAAAAACGCGTTTGGAATCGTCCAAATTTTTTTATTCTCGAATAGAATTGCGTTTGGTACCGTGTTAATTGATTATGTTCCAAATTAATTTATTTTGATTTTTAAATAAATTTTAGATAATTTTTTTACTTTTTTATTTTCTTTTTATTTCCCTTTTTCCTATTCTTCTTCTTCTTCTTCATTTGGCCCGCCGGACCGGCCTTCTGTGAGGTCGACCTTCGTCGCCAAGCCTCGCCGTAACACTGGCGAGACCCGGGCACACGGCGGGCCGGGCGAGCCTCGCCAAATGCCGTGAGGCTTGCCGCCACCGGCGAGGCTTGACACACCCCACGGGTCTCTCGCGAGCCTCCCGGCGATCGGGGGCGGGACCGCGCGGTGGCGGGCGATGGCGAACGGCAACCGGGATGGTGAAAGAGAAGAACGAGGGTTCTACCGATTTGATTCTTTTTCTGATTCTCGGATAGAGAATCAAATTTTTTTTTATTCTCAAATCTTGTCCAAATTGTTCCTAACAAAAATTTTACCAAACGCGATTCTTATCCCAAACCGATTCTTAACAAAAATCGAATCTAAAAGACTGTTTTGACGTTGCCAAACATGCCCTTAGATGGCTAGAAGAACGACGTGCGAACTCATTACTCATGAGTGAAAATTTTATAAAAGTTCCGGACTGTGTTAGGTGAGACAAATTCATCAAGACGAGTGAAAGCACGAAAATGACAAGGGAGGATCAAAGACGGGAACGAACTTGGTATAAGTTAAAAAAATAAAGCGGAATATTGTATCTCAAGAGTGCTGCAAGTTATGATACAATTCGACATTTCAAGGCAGTCCTGTTCTGACCCAAAAAAAAAAAGGACAGTCTTTCTGTAATGCACGGTCAAAGTTGGATCGAAGTTGAGGCGGGGAAAGGTCTATATTAGCCTTCAAGCACGCCTTAAGGAGCATGCCCAATTCGTTTGATTTTCGAATCGCACCATGTGTAATCCATTAAAATATTGAATATTGCACTAGTCCACATTAAATTGCTTGGAAACACTTGAGACGCTCTTTGATATAACTCAAGTGGCAAGAACACTTGAGACGCTCTTTGATATAACTCAAGTGGCAAGACCGCTAAGGTGATTGATCAAGTAGTTTAAGACTATCTTCCAATTGGTGGGGAGCCCCCATTGGCTATAGGTTTGAATCCCTCGGTTGCTTCTCAATCTCAGGAAATCCTTTTGTTTGTGGCATAGGTTTGGCTTGCGTGCCCAAAGCATCAATCACGATTATATTCCAATTTGTGGCATATGAGGCAACAGTGATAGGGTCGCTTAAAATGAATAGTAATTATGACTTAAAATAAATATTTTGATCACGGGTGTGCAATTTCCATAATAATGTTCAGCATAATTGCTAATATTGATTGCCTCTTCCCACCATGTCAGTTTTATTGGAAGAAAAAGAAAAATAAAGTTTTAAAAAAGGATTAAACCAAATAAGTATCTAAAGTACACTTCATCATGGACTCGGTGGCCCTCGGGCAACGAGGGTTATAAGGGTGCAAAACGACATCTTTTGGATGGGCTTTAGTAAGGTTATATAGTTAAATAATTCGACCTCAGCCTGAAAATTTTGCATTAGAGTAACAATCTAATGACAAATCCATCACTGTGTCCCAAAATACACTGCAAAGAACCAAAGGAAAAAATCCCCATTTAGAAGTCGAAAGAGGCTAAAAAAAACTTTTATGATCGCCACTACGAGACTCATCATTGTAAATGACATGAGTGAAGAAGCTTGAATGCCGCCAAATTGATTCCATTAGCTCACCAATCACGCTCACCAATCACGTTATTGTGAGCCTGCAACAAATCGTCAACTGTCCAGTCGAATTTGCCATCGAATGGGGACCAAAAGAAACCATTTGAAAGGTGGACGGCACAAAATCAGGTTTTGTTTTTGATACTACCTTCTATCCAAGAAGGGGCTCAACCCCCCTCTAAATATTAGTGTCGTCCTTCTTTTTTTGAATCGTCGTTTTCAGTGAGCGATATATCTCTTTCAGAGGTACGTGCTCCTTTCTTTTTTATGTCTCTAGACAATTATGTGTACATAATCTAGAAAAATGCCGGCCCTCTTTAGCAAGGGATGGCCATCAGTCATTTCAGGATTAAATTGAACATATACAAACACCGTAAGCTATACAATCGGCAAAAGCTACGAGACACCCGAAAGGATAATTGGAAGGTAACTCTTTCATTGGTGTAACGGGACCTTAGTGGCCTTTTTCGGCTTGACAGGACAATCAGTGGCGGTTGACTTTGGCACGAATTTGCCCTTTTTTTGACTGGCGAGAGCGATCGGCCACCGTCCAAAAAGCCGAGCGGAGCGGAGAAAATCCCACCGTCGCAAGCTCTCCCGCTCCCCACCTGTCGGTTTCCATCCGAAAAACAAAGCGCAGGAGCAACCTGGGCCGTCCGATGTGCCCGGAATCCTCGCGGGCCGTCCGACCATCTTCACTTGTCCGGTTGTTGTGGGGTGGGACCAACGACGAGGATTGGCGGGATCGGTCCTGCCGCTTCGCCCGACGACGGACCGTTCCCGTCGTTTTCGTTTGATTAGGACCGGGTGAATCGAACCGGTCTTTTTTTGAGCGAACCGGATGCGTACGCGCACACGGGGGCCCAGTCGATAATTCGGCCGTCGAATTAGATGGATCCCATGTCGGTTTACCGGACCAGATTCATTGGATTAGCGAAACGCTCCCGAGGGAGTCCGAGGATTTTTTTTCAATTTGGACCCAGTTGAGGTCGTGGGATGTTGCCTGGAAACTGGGTCCGGCGGCGAAAATCACGAGTTCCGTACCGACCTTTGAGTTGCCGACGACGAAAGCCTCTCGGGGCCTAATGCGAATTATGGTCAAGCGATTCTAGAATTCGTTACCTTGGACCAACAGACAGATGCCACGTCGTCGCCTCGCGTCAATTTTTTGTTGAAGTCGACTTTCGTCACCATCGCGACGTGCTAGTCTAGAAAGGCCGTCTGGTCCTAAACTTCTATTTAAGAGGCAACCTTAATTGTGACTTTGATTTGATGGTGCACTACCGATGATCTTGGATTTCTGGAGAGCTACACGTAACGCTTTATTTGAGCGAACATCCTGTCGAATTGTTCAGTAGCGTTTGAACCAACTAGTCTCTTTGGATTTATTTGATAATCATTCCATTTTTCTATTTTTTTATTTTAAAAAAATAAAAATCCGTTTGATAAAATTAACTAAACTTTCTTTTTTCGGAATAAAAAGAATCTAGATAATAGATTTGAAATCGAAACAGTGAGTAAAAAAACATATTTCTCTATTGTTGTGAACAAAAATGGAAAAAAAACTAATTCTCAACATAAATTGTTCTCTAGAATTTGTTACCTTGGACCAACAAATAGATGCCACGTTATCGTCTTGCGTCAATTTTTTGTCAAAGTCGACTTTCATCATCGTTGCGACGTGCTAGCCTAGAAACCGTCTGGTCCTAAACTTCTATTTAAGAGGCAACCTTAATTGTGACTTTGATTTGATGGTGTACTACCAATGATCTTGGATTTCTGGACATCACGTCCAATTTTGTTCAGCAGTGTTTGAACAACTAGTCTCTTTGGATTTATTTAATAATCATTCCATTTTTCTATTTTTTTACTTTTTAAAAGTAAAAAGAATAAAAATATGTTTAATAAAGTTAACTAAACTTTATGCTATTCGGAGTAGAAAATTGGTTAGAAAATAAATTTAAATTAAATAATGAGTAAAAAATACATTTATTTATTTTTGGGAACATAAATGGAAAAAAATAATAATTCTCAGATAAATTATTCTCAAGAATAAAATATTATCAAACGCACTCTTAACATATCAGTATTTAGAAAGTTGTCTCATCTGTTATCAAAATAAGTATTTAAAATATACGATATGAATTACTTTACAACACATTCATGATGCGAAACCCAATTATATTAATACGTTGGCCATAACTGCAGCTATGCTATAGCTTTTTGCATCGAGATTGGGCCTACAAATTTGTGTGGTAGTTTCCATGTTGGGTAACACGTGATTTAAGCCATAAAACCAGAAAACCACGCAGCAGAGCTTCCTAAAAGCTGCTTTGAGCTCGGGGGCATTGCAGCCAAAAGGCATCGGCCAACCACTTTACAAAAGCAACAAACACCATTCGTGGCCCAAAAAAAAAAAAAAAACCAGACCGAAACCGGCCGAACATTGATCCATGTGCCTTTTCCATCCCTAATACTTCTTGGTCACTGAAAAAATACCATGCCCAAGAAGGTGAAGCCACAGAGCCAAACGGACCGGCCCAAATGTCCGAAGATGGATCGTCACGAGGCCCAGATATAGGCCCAATGGGCCTCAAGTTAGGCCCAATTCTCTCTTCAGACACGAAAAACGGCGCCCGCCGCTCTGCCACTTCGCCACTCTCTCTCTCTCTCTTTCTCTGCAAATTCTTATCTGACTTCTCTTCCTGCGAGGTCTGCTACGAAGCTCGAATCGACCTCCGACGATGGAGCCGTAGCTGATTTTTCCACCTCTCTTCCATCCGCGATTCCCTCCTTCCTTCCACGGTACGCGTTCGCTCGATCCTTCTTCATCGCGGCTCGTCGGAGAACGAGGAATCCTCGGCCTGAACGAGGAAGGAGCGAGTCGGCCGGCCGTTCGATGTCGGGGATCGCTTCGCTATCGTCTTCCCCGATTTCGCTTCGCTCCTGCGCCGCTCCCGCTCCAAGGTTTGATTTTTCCGCTTCTCTCTCTCCCTCTCTCTGTGTTCGTGCTCGCCGTCCGCGATGGCGCTCCGAAGGTGACGCCGTCGTCGTTCGTTCCACAGGCTTCGCTGCTTCGTCATCTCTTGCCGGCGGACCGTGAGGATGTCTGCGGCCGCGACGACGGGGAGCCCCGCGCTGTCGTTCGAGGGGATGGCCGTGAAGCCGCCCTCGCACCCGACGTATGATCTCGAGGGCGTGATCAAGCTCGCCCTGGCCGAGGACGCCGGGGATCGAGGTTCGACACGAGCCTTCCCTAGTTATCCTGCGATTTTTTACTGTGCTGCTGTGATTGCCGTTCCTCGGTTGTCGATTATAAGATAGTGAATGGGCTGACAATCAGTGAGGAATGGGCGTACATGTGATCGGATTAGGAATCCGTGCATTCATGGATCATTTACTCGTAGTTCGTTGGTGGAATTTATGCGTCCGTGGCGACACGGATGCTGCTCTGGAGGTAGTTAAGAACTCCGCGAGTGTGTGAATGTAGCTGGGCGTGATTAAACGGCTTGTTACTAGGACACGTGATAGTGTCGTTGCAATGCTTTCTTCCTGTGCGTGTGACTGTGCTGATCGTTAGTTCGTAATAAAGCCTGGGGCTTTAGCGATCCGTTCACTCTGTTTTCGCCTCGGGCATCTCATGGGTTGCATGATTCATGATATTTTAGGAGATGTGACTTGTATGGCCACTATCCCTGCGGACATGGAAGTGGAGGCCCATTTCTTGGCGAAAGAGGATGGTGTTGTGGCGGGAATTGCTCTCGCGGAGATGGTTTTCCATGAGGTTGATCCTTCTCTCAAGGTATATCGTCTCTCTCTCTCTCTCTCTCTCTCTCTCTCTCTCTCTCTCTCTCTCTCTCATATGTCATGGATGTTCTTAATTCTCAATGTTTGACGTATTCTTTGTGTGGAATGGATTGTTCATGTGTACAATATGATGCAGGTAGACTGGACTAAGAAGGATGGAGATTATATACATAAGGGTCTTCAGTTTGGAAGAGTTTCTGGTATTTACACCATACTGATATAAGCAATAAATAAGTATACAGACTTTTAGTTTGCACTTCAATTTTTGTTCTTCCTATTAAGAACAGTGGATATGCAGGACGAGCATACAATGTTGTTGTAGCTGAAAGGGTAGTGCTGAATTTTATGCAAAGAATGAGTGGCATTGCAACTCTGACTAAGGTACTTTCATCCTCATGAAGAAGGTAGAACTGAGTGGAATAATGCTTTCATGTTGCAACCAGAACTTGTTACTGTCCTTGCAAAAGATTCTGGAAGGTTAATTTAGGACGTGCTCCATTACAGAGCTAGAACTTGCTTGTAAACTGAATTTCTTAGTTGCCACTCTGGTTCAATGTGGGATGAGGTGTGGTTTATTAATTCTGCAGGCAATGGCAGATGCCGCACACCCAGCACGCATTCTAGAGACAAGAAAAACTGCTCCAGTTCTACGTTTGGTGGATAAGTGGGCGGTCTATACTACTTCCTGGACTTTCAACTCCTTCTTCCTTTGTCTTGTGTTCAAGTTTATCAGTTGACCTTGTAATGTATCTTCCTATAGGTTCTCATTGGTGGAGGGAAAAATCACAGGATGGGTTTATTTGATATGGTTATGATAAAGGACAATCATATATCTATAGCTGGGGGTGTCACAAATGCCATTATCTCTGTTGATACATATTTGAAACAAAATAACCTTCAAATGGAGGTCGAGGTACTTGAACTTGTTGTTTTACTTTTTCTCCTTAAAAATGTCGATTACAGCATGAATTTGAATGTTCACCAACCTCTTGGCCTCACGACCAGTAGAATAAGCTCTCTTTGGCCTTGATCTTTTCAATTTGTTAATGAGGATGTTTACAATATCATTGTCATCATCTCCCTCCCTCTCTTTCTCTCTCAGGTTGAGACAAGGACACTCGAGGAAGTTAAGGAAGTATTGAACTATGCATCTGAGACCAATACCTTCTTGACTCGGATAATGCTAGATAATATGGTCATACCCTTATCAAATGGTGATGTTGATGTTTCCATGCTTCAAGAGGCTGTGGCATTGATCAATGGGAAGTTTGACACAGAAGTACGTTTTAGAAATTCTGTGATGCTATAATTATCTGTTGTATTTATCTCACTCAATAGTTGGCTTATGCACCGAGTTCTTTAGCTGGGTACTGCAGTTACAGAGTTGTTGTCTCTGCTTTCCCTCTTTATTCTGCATCTGTTAGAAAAGCGATGTGAAAAAAATTAAGGTACTGGGTATTCAATGTGATGGAAATTCATTGTGTTTGTACGTGTGAGATCATTTTAATGACATAGTCTTCTTAGGTAGTATTCCCAGCTTCTTCTTCTTAACAAAACCAGGAATTACTGCCTTCTAATGCCCATCAAGTCTCAACCTGCAACTTTGCATTGGGCTTGTGTAGATTTAAATGCAGCAATGTTGCATCTCTTTAAGTCAGCTCATGTAGTCAGGTGAACACAGCTGAAATTGCTTCTATTTCAAATCAATATGTTTCTTTGCAAAGTTCAGGTGCTCATTTTCTACAGTTGCCATGATAACATGTCTTGTTATAATGTCGTATTAATGATTAATATGAGCTTTGCCGATGATTCTGACATAGTGTAGTATTCCGAATGATCTGGTTTAAACCTGACAGTGGTACTTTGCTATGGCAGGCATCTGGAAATGTTACTCTTGAAACAGTACATAGAATTGGACAAACTGGTGTGACATATATCTCGAGGTAATTTATCTTTTACTCTATTCATGGTCCTCGGCAATTTTTATTTGACTTGTTTTGATGGATGTTGAATTCTGGCAACGAATCTCCATGAATTTGTAGCCTATAGAACTCAAGTGTGTTTGTTTCAAATAAGCAACTTTTCATCCAGAAAAGAAGTTTGCAGTGATAAGCATTTTCAGAACAACAACTTGGATAATGACATTTCATGTTTGATGCTCGCTATGAAGGATTTTATTACTAAATTGTCAGTCGCAGTTTATGAACAAGCAAATAACTGTAGTAGCAGTGACAATAAACAACTGGTGGAGGTGCTTCTGTTGGCCACAGTAGGCTGGCCAAATAGTGGCAGCTGCTGGTCAGTGGCAACAGTAAAACCCTTGGTAGTTACAGGAACCTCCTTGGTGATAGGTGACAATTGACAGGATTCGACTTTAATAATTTGAATATGCACTTTTTATTGACTAGGAGAAGACTTTGCATTGATCAATTTGTCTCAACTGTGTTTAAGGATAGAACGTGATTTTCTTTTTTCCTACTTTGGCTGGTAGTAAACGTCGAGTTCTTTTGATTAGTGAAAATATATAAAATCCCTATAGTTGCTTTCCTTTGTGAAAAAGCCTAAACAGTTGATGTCTCTGTCCATGTTCCTTCTTTATTCTAAAGTCGGAAAAGAATAGCTCTTCTCATGTCGGAATCTCGTTCCCTTAATTCTAATGTAGTGTCGATACTTCGTCAAATGATAATCAATCCCCAAAACAGAAGAGGTTCTATCCAATTTGAAATAAACATTCACATGTTCCAAACATGGCAGGTTTCAATCAAAATCAAGCGAGTGTGAGGAGTTTTACCAGTTGAATTAAGTGGCTTGCTGTTCCCATTTTTTCTTAGCGGTGAAGCAGATGATAGAGAGGAGTCTGAGAGTTTTAGTTACGCAGAATCTATTTGCTCTGTTAGGGGGGTATTCTGTTCCCTTGTCAGCAGTTACGGTGTTCTCCTTTGTTTGTCAAGTAATTGAGGAGCCTGATTTGATTTTCTTCATTCATTGTTAACTATTTGGCCATTTTTGTGTCTTCCAAATGTTGAAGTCTTATTGTCAATGTAACTCTGGACGGAGAAGATGAGATATAACCATACTGACTTTGTACTGTGTTCAGGGTTTAATGGCAGTCACTGGTTTTGGTCACTGGTAAGATCTGTGCAGTTCGCCATTCTGGTAATGCTAGTTGTATTGGTTAGAGAGGGCTTATTCTTCTCACAAAGTTAAATCCTGCTATTTGAACCGGCAGTATTTAGATTCATGATCTCTTAACTTACGTTCTAAGTAAGAATTGCACCGAGAAACAATTAGCTTTTATAATCCCATCTGGCAGCCAGCTATATATGGTTTGCTTTTCGCAAGTTTTATGGCCAGATGATGTCTTTCTTCATGGGGAAGAAAGTTGTACGACCATGCTGGCATGTGGGATGACTCATGGGCACTAACTTTTCCTCCGGATGGCTTTTGTTATTCTTGCAGTGGCGCCCTCACGCATTCTGTTAAAGCGCTTGACATCTCCCTGAAGATCGATACGGACTTGGCTCTCGAGGTCGGAAGGCGTACAAAGAGAGCGTGATTCGTCACCTTACTTCTCATACCTATAAGGAATCTGCCCAGAAATGGATGGTCTTTCTTTTCCATGAGATGTGATGTGTTCCTAATTCCTGCTTGACCTTTTTTCTTTCGGCGTGTTTCCTTTAGTGATTGCCGACAAAGTTGCTCGGGGCAGAAATCGGAAGGTAGAATGTTCAATAACGAGTAAGGGATACAATATAAGTTCATCAATTTATCCCAGGAAAAATTACATTAATAATCGTTAAACTTTGGCTAATATACAAATGTCATACTTAAATTTTTAATTTGTTTGGATATGTTCTCTGGATCTTAGTTCTTAAATTTTCAATTTCCTCAATTTAGTCCCTCAAAGTCAAGTAAGTCCTTTTCATTGTCACACTATTTGTCGGATTTTTACATGCATTGTCATTTTAATCTATTTCATAAATTAACAGAAAGATATCTTATCTTTGATTACCTTTTTACCTGTTTGGTCTTCAAAATTGTTGAGATAATTTTATTCAAGTATTTTTTTAGCTTATTATAAAAGTAGAATCTCATTTAAAGTTATATTGCCTTGATATTCATACTACTTTTAACTTCTAAATTTAAAGCTTGTAAATTTTTTTTATCTAATAGATCGAGAACAAGATTTAGATTAATAGAAATACGATTATCTATTGATTAATAAACATCATTTTTGGATATCTTATGGAAACATTTATACTTAAAATAGCGGGAATATTAATCTGATATAACTCTAAATGAGGTTTTACAGTTATTATTATAGAAATCTTAAGATAAAATATAATATGAAAGCTTATGAATAGTAAGGAATGACCAATCCAATTTTATGAGGAATCAAAAAGAACAAATTGAAAGTTTAGAAATCAGATTACACATTTAGAAATGTTTCGGGGATACATTGTAAAAAGTAAAATGTCCAAGAATGACATTGCATGTTGGACTAAAGTTTAAAAACAGTAGGTATCATTTTCTCTTTCTTCAAACTACAAGGGTCGGGACTTACGCCGGCTTCATCTTTTACGGTGTCTCAGGTTTAACTATTGTGAACTATGCATGAATTGAAAATTGTGGTGAACTTGGGCGGTGCGGAGAGTCGTTTCAAAATTGGCATTATTATTATTATTATTATTTTTTAACATGAGAGGTGACTTTTAGTCTTCATTTTTTATTCTCTTGGCCAATACCAAAAGGAGTCGTATCGAACCAATTGTCTATTCCAAAATTCTGCGAGTCATCCACCGTGACTTTGCATTTAGAACGGTGGGAATTTCTTTTTATCCAGACAACTCTGCTAGACAAATCATTCAATCACATAAATTTACCATGTTTCATCAATTTAGTTTTAAATTTTTAAATTTTGTCAATTCAATCCTAAATTTTTACACGAAATTCCTATATAGTTATTTCAACTAATTTTCGACACACGGCTAAACTAGCGATTTATGATGAAGATTAAGCCAGAAAGACTATATTGAAATTTCAGGCAAATGTATCAAATTGACAAAATGGAAAGTTTATTATTGAATTGGCACTTGTATAATAAGTTTAAGACGGATTGGACAATTTCTCCCAATTCTGTCGCTTTGGATTTAGTCATGCAAGGTCACGTGATCACTATTCCTTGGTCATGTATGTGTTGGGTTGAACGTAACCTTCAAATATATTCCTTGAGCTCTAGGTCAAGGTAGAAGAAAAGAGGAGTGAAATGCAATGGTTTCCTCTTCCCAGGTTTTCTGAAATCAATTCAATTCAAAGGGTTCACCCATCTTTGCTTCGAGAACATGTTGCTGGTCAAACAAGAAACTCAAGCTCCCTTCGTTCAAGATTCAATCGGTCCTGTCTAATCTATGTGTATAGTAACGTTTCACCTTTTACATTCTTTGAAATTGGATTTGTCTCTTTCTCTTCTTTTCTTTCGATTCCAGAAGTTCCCTTGAAATTTCAGCCATTAACATCTAATTTCTGGAGCTTGCGTTGCGGCCACGATTTCCATCCGTGGAAAGAGAGGTCTCGTTTTGCAGCACTAGTATTTAGTACATGGACACAGTTTTATTTCAACTCGACTTTAGATTTTGTTAGCAAAGTACATTTTTTTTTTTTTTTGGGTCACCGATTGTAGAAAAACGGGTTTCAACAACAACAAAAAAAAAAACAAAGTTAAATAAAAGGTCCCTGCACTATAGATAAAAAATAATAATTTCCACAACTTAAAAGTACATATTGATCATTAACATGTGCGAATGTCATCCCTTGTCCTACACACTTGTAATATATAATCTCAAAGTTTTCTATAGAATGATTAGCTGTGCTGTGGAAGCATTTGAATACTGATTCTTTATGATTTCACCATAAATCTCTAAATGAAAAAGGACCAATACCACAAAAGATCTCAAACAGGAACACTTATATCACATTTACGTCAAATTAATTTTTGTATTGTAAAAAATCTCACAAAGGTACATCCGTGACATATCTATAAGAATCTCAAGGCAATATTGGAGCAAAATTTTGGAATTTCAGCATATTTTTGCAAACATGAGGGAACTCTATGGCAAAAATTAGCAGATTTTTCAGTCCCGGTTTGCTTTTTGCAGATCTAGCTTACCTAAATCAACGTTGTTAGGAGACCCATGTATGTTGAATTTCCACATTGAATCCATGTCATACCAATCATAACAAGGATATTGAATGGAGGATAACGGAGGATAAAGTTGTTGTGGATGTGTACTAGTTTGGGATTATTTTTTTACACGATTTAACATAAATGTGACATGAGTATACCATGTTGGTATATCAAATGATATTAACCCAAATAAAAAATGGAATGCCGATCTACCTAAAGAAAAGTGTCATTTGCTAATTGAACCAACTTACAAACAAAACGTACACTTACATTCAACCGACCGCAAAATTAGTGCTTCACCTCCCAATCTAATGTCACAATGCCATCACTATCTGTCGATGGAGATAAGGGTTTTTTCCCTTTGTGGAACAGCAGAGACTCTCGGAAAGGGGGGTACAAACACATCATCGGAGGAAGAGTTGGGCACGAGACGCAACCGCGTTGCCTAGCCGCCCTAGAGAAAGTTGGAACGAAAGCAAAAGCTGACTGGCGTTGCCTTTTGTTGAATTAGAAGGGCATTGCCTCAGTCTTACTTAAGTTAGAATCCCCCAAATCCTAAAAGGGTTCGCGAGTCGATAAGGTGATCGCGAATTTAAGTCTGACCTGATTTCTTGTTTTGCGGTATTAAATCACAAAAAGAGTTTTCACTCTTTGAAGTCGAACCAATTTCAGTGCAGATAGCCTGCTTTTTTACTTGGAGCACGACGATACGAGTAATTTACAAGTTGGTTCACAACAGCCCTATTGCAACTAAATGAAGTCTGATAGATTAGTCAAGTAAAAAATGTGAGATTGAATATCCAATCGCATAAAAGGTGCACTTGCATGGTGATTTCCTTTGGAGTTGCATCGATTGTGATTATATAAACTTCTCTTTCAAAGGGCAGGAGACACTTTTTTTAAGTGTTTTTACTCAATACGAAACGAGAACGTCTAGATAAATTTGGGACAACGGCAACAAATGTCTCTCTCTTCAACATTCTCTACACCCCATCTTGCCGTGTAACCAAAATAGAATTGATGAATTTTGTGGCTTCCTAATTGAGTCACCTTTCAATGGAATATAGATGGCGAACTCATGGAGAGGACATTATAATGATGATGTGAAGTCTTAACCTCTAGAAATTAGGGCTAGAATTGAACCCCCCTTGACTTTCCTCTCCAGTCGATTGAAAGGTCAGCTTGGCTCGAATTGCATAGCAGTCGATCCAGAGGAAGAAAACGAGGGGAGGAAGAGAAGGGCAAGTGGAGTTGAACCTAAGTCATAGTTGGGCCATCCTAAATCGACAGTGCAGGGAATAATGGAGCATATAAAAGCCTATATATAGGAATTAGGAGGAAGTAATGTTTACTATTTGTATATTACGTAAAATTTTGTATGACTGTCTATATTTTATATTTAATGTCCAGATTCAAATCCCAGAGCTTCATATTAGACTCATTGATTGTGGTGGGTTCTCGACTTGGTTGCACAGAAATAGGAGCCACTCCCGTCCCCGCACACGGTTGATTATTGCTCGTTATGGGAATTGGCTCACATGCTAGAAGGATCATTAAGTAATGATCATACGTACATTATCAACTTGATTTCTATCCTATAACTCTTAAAAAATACAGTCATTCTTGGTAGTTGAAAATGGAGGAACAAGTGGATGACCGGTAGTTAAAAGGAGGTGGGAGCCTTTTCCGAAAGGCAAACCCTAACATCGCCTTTCCATCTCATCTCATGTCAAGTAGTCAGCATTTTCCCCCTAACTCCTCCATCCCGTGTGATCTTACGCATTGGTTTTGTCATTAACTAGGCAAAAATCCACGAAGACCAGAAAAAGGAAGGCTTATCGGAATTGCATCGGGGCATCCCGCATTTTCATCCCGGCATATGATGGAGATGTTCACCAACTGATCATGGACGAAAACAAAAGGGTGAAAATAAAGAACACTTCGACAGGACAACGTCCACGTCCTAGTGGCGACTGTCACGTCGCAGGTCCAAAATCGTAGCCGACCACACTACGCGCGATGCGAATTATATGCCTCTCTCTGTAGTATTTTCATTCTCCTTCTCGGTCCAGAATCATTGTTTTTGAGAAGGTTTTTTCGGCCATCTCTTTTTTGCCTTCTCTCGTTCTAGGGTTTGTCTTTTCTTTCTTGCGTGGGAGATGACTCCATGACAACATCACAACGTGGGTTCTTCCTCATATCCATTGATGCCCTAAAAGACTGGGAAAACGGGCATCGAGTAACCTCTCGCGGATAAGAATATGTACGGATAACTATGATGCGCGTATATCGACAACGTTTAGAATGTGCATATATACAATAGGTATGGTCAAAAAAGATCCCATGGTGTCTAATGCTTTGTCCATTGCATAATGTCAAGCGTTAGCCACAGTTTCATGCATATATTTCTCCGTTTTATTAGCATGAAATTTTGGGCATCTCTCTCTCTCTCTCTCTCACGCAACAAAGTCAAGCGACGCCCCCATTCACGTCCTTTGTTATTTGCTTGTCACTGAAGACTATATTGGCAAAACCTCTTTTGATTATCGTACTGCAAATTAACCCTTTTGTTTTCTTCGATGCATTGCATGCAATTTGCATCTTAAAATAAGTTATCGATTTGAATAATTCAGATGCATATTTCGTCCTTTTGCCACTAATTATTGCACTTATATATGGACTTCTTATCCAACTCAAATCCAAAAGTTTATCTAGATTACATTGACGAGGCTACAGTGCACTTAGTTTTGGCATATGCCATGAGAGGGCAGACAAAGCTTGCACGGTTTCCCCTACCGCCCATCGCCCTTACAATAATGCAGACTCCGTTTCGCCTTTGTCAACGTTCCATTTCTGCAGTTTTTACAGATGAATGACGATGGATCGACCAGCGAATTATCAGATACGACAGCTTGTTCTTTTGTGGAGGTCTAGGAACTATATTGTCCACGAAATTACAGGGTTATAAAGGGGAATCGAAAGAGAGAGCTCGACCGTCCTTAACCTGTGTCGAGAGACGAGGCACTCGGGAGGAGGGCTGTTGACTTAATTATGTTTCATAAAGCAGTAATGGATGCGTTATTGGAATCTCCCGAGTACGACCCCCAGAGCAACTGGACAAAGAAAATAAATAAAAGAATGATGTACTGAGATGGAACACATGGGATATGAGTCACGACTGATGATGCTAATGACAATTTGTCTAAGTTGGACGGCTCTCTCTCTCTCTCTCTCTCTACCACGCTTTTATCTCTTTTGCTACTGTATATGTTGAGGGCATGATGCAAATCTGTTCATGGTATTGGCCAGAGCAGAATTATTGAAGTCTTATGAGAAAAATGGGCAGAAAGGACCCATCATCTTTCGGCAAGGAAAAAAAGAAAAGAAAGAAAGAAAGAAAGAGAAAAACCAGAGAAGCAGCCACTCGCACAAACACAAAAAGTTGTAGACGTTGTCTCCTCACCAAACCAATTTGGCAAAGGCGATGCTACCAAACACAGCCTTGCCCATCAGGTTAGCATTGGGGACATGCCACCTTACTTTCAATTACTCTATTCACTTGCCTTATATTAAATGGAGGGGCCAACCCACATGTTAGGGATGCTGAAATTGGGTGAACTATTTTGGAAAGCCTAACTTAAATTCTCAAACTTATAGATGGAGAGAAACTGTGTGTGTATATATATACATACTCTATAAACAAGTAATGCGGTATACTTTAATAACTCCTTTCATGCGTCAACCGGATTATGAATGACATGCGAAATTTGACTAATAAGAGGTTGCATGTGCGGAATGAATTAAAAGAGAACCAAACTATTCCTATGATCCGCGAGCTTGAGCTACATGTTTTGTTTCGTGTAGAGCGATTTGGGTCACTACACAATCTTAAATTCGAGTGACTATTCAGGATATCACGATGATATACAGATCTATAATCAGATCCATGCTATTGCTCCAGCAATTTGAGGACGTTCTGTTCATTGGTGGGGGCACTTGAAGCGTGGCGGGTAGTCGCTTGGCATTAGCATCTCGAAGAATAGAGCCTCCAAATGGTCACGATCTAACAAGAAGATCGGTTGGTTTCTGTGCTTTTCCTTTTCATTTTCCCTTATTTTCTTGGGATCATAAGCTACCCTATCTCCAACGGGATCCGAGGCTATCAGGATCCATTTGCACTCATTGATTGGAAAGCAACTTAGTAATCAATTTGATTTTCGCGTTCGGGGAATCCAGGGTTTCTAGGGGGAAAGGGAGTTTCCCAAGATGATAGCCATCCCTCTACTTTGTAGTATGAGCTTGTGTATGGAGCTGGGAGATTTTCCACGTGCTTTTGGAGGAGCAAATTTCTGACGTTTTTATTTTTATTTTTTTGGTGCTGAAGGAACCGGCTTGCAGCCGACAGCCGCGCTGTAATCCCTCATGTGACACTTAAGCAGGAGGACTCACTGCCCCTAAGTCACACTTAATATACTTAGCGCATTTCCTGGGTTTTGAACCCTTCACCTCTGAACTGAGGATCAGCAGGGCCTTATCCAATAGAGTCATTGTATTCATCGTCGAGCCAGATATAAATTAAAGATCTGTGTAATAATAGTCTTGAGTTTGCGTTAAATTTAAATGACCTCGATGAGTATTTATGACTCATGCACACATGCATGTACCTAAGTATCTTAATACTCGTACGGCAGATTTATTTTATGGGTGGTTCATATGGTTATCGTATCTTACTGTGTAAGAAAAGAAGTCCTAGTGCTATGATGTGCCGACACTTGTCCCGCTTTAATTGGGTTTGGGTTGGCTTAGTTTGTAGGGAAAGTTATCCATGGCTTTTCTTTTTCTCTATTTTATGCCTTTTTTTCTCTACGCTTCATTACCGGAAAGAATTGCATTTTGCATCTACATATATTTAGCTGCTTATATTATATTAAGCACGTATAATTTATTGAATCTTTTATTTATAAAGATAACGGTTCACATCTTCGTGTCATATTATATGCTTGTTTTATCTGACAATATTGATGAGATTGTTAAGTATAGTTTTATCCATATCGTATATGTTGAGCCAATAATAATGCAAAATCTTTTCACGTCCGATTCATCTAGGATCTTAAATAAATAAGGCCGATGAAGCATAGTTTTAGTCCTCTAATTCTACTATTTAAGACATTTGGTCCTTTGACATTTTTTTATGCAATTAAATCCTTTTTTTTTTTTTTTGCTCTGTTCAATCAAGTCTTCCCATTAATCTTATTACCGATATGATAATTCGACATCACTAATATAGCATATAAAGGGCACGTAGTGCTAAATTCTAACGAGGTGGACGACAACTTGACAAAGGGTGCAACCCTCGCTAGAGATAATTATACAACCATTGTTGCCAATGCAAAGGTATTCGAGAGGGAGAAGAACATATAATATGATGCACTCCACTTCAACGGTTCAAAGCCAGCTTCATTACCGTTTAGGTTTTTTCGCTCTCTCATAGATTGGAAGAAGATCATAGCTATATATAGAAATAAGAAAAAAATGTCATCGATCAAAACACTGCGATCTTCTATTTATCCACTATATGCTATTGTCCTTTTATATCTACAAACTAAGCCAATCACTTGATATTAGGAAAAAAAAACAAGATTTTTGCTTATAATTACAACTCAAATGCCCTGATTTCAGTTACGTGTGCAATCTGGTTATTTGATTTATCTTCGCACAATAGAATCTATATTATATTCAATTTATGAAGTCAAGTCCTTCTATCAATCGCTACTATTGACATTGTCGAATTGGCGATGTAATATTTAGATACATAAACTTCTTATTAAAAAAACCAAAATGAAAGATAGCATATCTAAAAATTTACCAAGAGAACCATCATGCGCACATCCAAAATTTGCATTGACTTAACAATGGGAAGATGCACTATTCATAAGTGCAATTCAACTAATTTCAATTACCCGTGCGATCTACTCATTTAATTTAAATTTGCACGACTGAATCTATATTCTATTCGATTTACACAGTCAAGTCCTTCCATCAATCAAATTGGTGACGTGATATTCAGGTACATGAACCATCCTAATTAAAAAAACCAAAACGAAAGATATCATATCTAAAAATTTACCAAGAGAAGCATCACGCGCACGTCCAAAATTGGCATTGACCAAATGACGGGAAGATATATACTTTTTCATGAGTACCAATGGGAGACCCGAACTCGGTTTTAAAGAGGGGCTTCTTTTAATCAGATCTCACGCATCTTATTCTATTTCTTAATGAGAGGAGAGGGTCGTGCAATGAAATAGGGCATCAGACGCGTTGGTTGCGGCTTCGAAAACCCATCACATGGGGACGTAATTAAAGGCTCTCTAGAGTCTAAACTCTCCCTCCCCTCCTCCACGGCTCCCTTTCCAAAATTGGGTCTCAACCCTGACACTCCAAAAGTCAACGCAATTAAAACCCGGGTTACCCAGAAGCTTCCTGCGCCTACCCCTCCTCCGCTCGGGTGAATCTCAATTTGGACCCGTTCCTATTTGACCCTTGGGTAGCCATGACGTGATCAAAGCAATTCTGATTACGAACAAGCTTAGGTTGCAAAGGAGAATTGATAGTGTATTTATATATATGTAGTGAAATTTCTACTGATTTTTACTATAGGAGATGTGAACATATATATGTATGTATGTATTTCTATAGTGTCTATATTGTAAATTGTGAACTCACTAAAGATCTTCAATTTTAAGTCTAACCTCAATTATGCTTTGATTGGTTGTTTTTTTTTTTTGTCTTATAAAATATCTCAAACTTTCTCTGTAATTACAAATTGTATCGGTTCTTTTAATATTATCGATATTAAATGGTTGCTATCGTTCATTACAATGTGAGAGTTTTGGTGAATTACAAACATCAAATCCATATGTTTTTCGATTAACTTTACGCGTTATAACGCCCGATAGTTATATTTTCAAAATAAATTTACGTTAAATCTCAGAAAACGCTTTTGTTTTTCGCGTTACCGTGTCGCATAAAATTAGACAACCCTCCAAGAAGGGTCCAAGTATTTTTTTTTTTTTTTCCTTTTTTAAAGGCGGGCCGTGGATCGCACGCTGGTCAAGAAAAGCGTGTCAATGCGTGGAACGATGGAGGCGAGACGCCATAACAAAGTAATAATAATAATAATAATAATAATAATAATAATAATTAATTAGCGTAAACAATAAAAAAAAATTAAATAAACTAATCCCGCTGCTATATCCACATACGGATGCTGACCCATCCTTCCAATATTCTTTTTACCCACTGAAATGTGATGCTGACCAATGAATTGCTTGATCGCGACCTCCAGCGAATCAAATTCGGATTTCATGAGTAAAATTCCCAATTATAAAACAACAATTTTTAATCAAAGATTTGCAGGAAAAATCATTTAATTTTTTTTTAATTTCCAGAAGGGCCAAAAGTCCCCTAATTTGTTTTTTAATATCTTTTGAAGCCAGTGGGTGGGAAAAGAACAGGAATCAACCCTCCAATTCCCATCCGAACTTCATCAAAATCTAATTTTTTTATAATTTGTCATTTAGGACCATGTCACCCTCCTTGGTACGGGGTCAAGCGAGTTGAAATTATGCAAACTTTTTAGCAGCGCAACAAAGCCTATAATTTTCCCCCTAACATTGCTATCAAGGCCATTGAATTGTCATAAGGTCGAGATCACTATTGGTTTCCATCAATCGGGTTCTTAACCTCGAGCCAATTGTTGTCTAGCGAAGGTTGTCCATCCGCATCTTTACGAATACAAACCCCCTTTTCTTTTTCAAGTTTCGTTAGGTAAATTGATGAAATCGATGAACATCCTTGGCTACGGTCTCTTTCGGGATTTTGATCAAATGGGTGAGTTCAATTTTCTTCCAATTTGAAAGATCTCGAAATGATTATACCACCGCACTCGATTTTCGTACTCTTTACACTTTAAAGGTCGGTGTTAACACGCTTTTGGATATGGTGAACTACGACGAAAAAAATCACGGATGACGAATTGGCCACGGGGGATTCCTAAAATTTTCCTTTCTTACATAATTATGGTTTGACCTGGACAACCTTGGAGGGACTAAAATCTCCCAGAAAGATTAAAATGGGCAGAAAATCTCAGCACCAAATACAGAATGGGAGTCCATAAGAGGGTAAAGCAATTCCTTTGACAAGAGCGACTTGAGTAAACCGAACGTAATTGACCAACGTGGTGCACAAAATCCCCTCCTCAGGAGAAAAAGGAGACAACTTGAAGGAAACAGTGGGATGAGAGACCAAGAGAAGAGAGAGAAAGCTAGAGAGAGAAGGTAAAAGGAGGAGGAGGGAGGGGGATGATGATGATGACGACCCGATAAAGTAAACCCGTAGAGAGGGAAGAGGAGGAGGAGGGGGGAGTGTGGATGTTCGGTTGCTTTTTGGAAAACAATATTTTAAAATTCAGCAGAGAGAGAGAGAGAGGGAGGCTAGAGAGAGAAGTGAAAAAGCAGAAAAGAGAGAGAGAAAGAAGGGGGGGAAATGAAAACAGGTGAAGCAAGAGCAAGGAAGGGAAAGACGATGGTGCTGCCGATGCTGCTTCGTTCCCGGTTGCCTCTCTCCCTCTCCTTCTCCGAGATGCGAGCCGACTCCCATCGCAAGGCCAACGACTCCTCCTCCTCCTCCTCCTTCCTCCTCTTCCTCCTCCTCCTCATCCTCCTCGTCTTCCTCCCTCGCATCTAAGAGCATCCATTCTCCCCTTAAGCGGAAAACCCACAAAGAAAAAACCCCGCTTTCCCGCAGCGTCGTTCGTGGTCCGGCCATCCTAGAGGTGGGAAGACCGTTTCTTGGGTAGAAAAGGGCGTCTTCTTTCTTGGGTCGGTGCTCTTTCCGCAGGTCTCTGTGGATTCGAGCTCGGTCGATCCTGGGATCGGCTGGGATTTCAGGGGGTTCTGTCGTGCTGCTCTGGTGGGTTGTGGAGACTGAGATTCTGGTGCTGTACATAATAACTTTGTGTTGATTAATTGGTGAGCAGGGGGAAGTCCTCCATTAGAAGTATTTTGTCTCTTGGAGGATTCCTTCTGGTTGTTATCCTTTTTTCCTCTTTTGGGTTTATAAAAAACCGCTCCTTTAAGAACAAAAAAGAGAAAAAAAGATTCAATACCCGAACAAAGCCCGCATTTTTACAGTGGGTTCTTGTAATAGTTTGGATACAACAGTTTTTTTTTTTTTTTTTTCGGTTCTTTTTTTTTTTCTCTCCTGGGGGTTCTGGGTTCGGTTCATGTCAAGTGTGCTTTCGAGTCTCTAAATTGTGACGCTATTTAGTAGGTATTGTAGAAGTACACTTGGTTCGTTCTTTGATTAATTGGAGTTATTGGGTTCTATGAAATTACCTGATACTCTATTCTTAGATCTGAAGCATAAGTTTAGGTTTTGGATATCTGGGATTGTTGATTCTGTCGAACGCACGATGTCTGGTAATAGCGGTCGCGAGAGGTGTTGTGAGGGTCACGTGGATTTGACCGGCGATTCGTGTAGATGCCATTGCCAAAGTTGTGGCAGGTATCTGTGCGAAAGACGTACTCGGGGATTGGAACCTGCTTTGCTCTAGATTCAGGTGGGTCAAAACATGGCAGAGCTGGTGGTGTGGTTGGCGTTAAATACTGTAAACTTTGTGCTGAGAGTAAGGTCAGAACGGAAGGTCGGAAAAAGTATTGTGAGAAAGTACACCCTCGAGATAGTCCGGAGCCACCATCGCCTTGCTTCAGTTCAGAGAAAATGAATATTTCGGTGAATAGTGAATCTATTCAAAGCGATTTGGCCCAATACCTGGTCTCTCAAGAGAATTTATCCCCACATGGCGCGATCACCTGCGGCATGGCTTCAGTTACAGCTCAATTGGCACCAGTATCTGTTCATTGCTCGCCAAGCAGGTTAGCTTGAGAAAGTCTTCCTACATCGGTGTTTAGATAACAGTTAGTGTCCATATCGTTTGTTATAGTTTGCATTGAAGATAAGGCAGTTTGTGACAAAGCCATACCATATATGGAATGGCCATTTTGGTCGGTATTTGAGTGGCATCTAGCTTGTGTTTTGAGTTGTTTCTGCTGTTGTATTATATTAGTTGTTTTTAATATTGAGCTCTTGATTGGGAAATTTTATGGGTTGAGCTATGCTCGAGTTCCTGAAGAGCATGATATGTGACAGAATCACCCCTTAATGATTGTTGATACCTTCTTGTGTAGTGTAACCTGACAATATTCATATGATGAGTACATTGATTGAAATTGCCTTTGTAGTAGTCATAAACTTTAATGAATCTAGTGTGAATTTATTCCTGAAGAACCTGAAATTTATGTGAAACAGTTACCATTTGGGTAAATTCTGCAGATACAAAAGTGATGAAGAAGCAGAGGATTCTGGGAAGCACTCAGTAAGTCCCTTGAGTGATTATTCTCATGGGATTACGGATATAGGTTCACGTAGTTTTAGTTCCCGACATGATTTCCACAGTTCTAGGTCTGTGTTTTCCACTCCTTCAGGCAGTCCCTCTAGGATTAATTATACTTCCTATAGACGTGGACAGTCTGCACAGCATGAGCAAGAGGGAAGTCCAATGTCTCGTGATGGTCCCTTTGATCCAGAAGGCATGGCTGTTTTAAGAAAGCCTGAGATGGGGACTGAGGATGTGGAGAGTAGTGATTACTGCTCGGATGATTTGTCCATTTTCAGAAGCCAGTGTGAGACATCTCAACAACCATTGGATTTTGAAAACAATGGCCTTATCTGGTTTCCTCCTCCACCCAATGATGAAGATGATGAGGTGGAGGGCAATTTCTTTGAATATGATGATGAAGATGACAATGTTGGAGATTCAGGAGCAATATTTTCATCCAGCAGTAGCCTTTCTAGTATGTTTTCTACAAAGGAGAGACAACACGAGGGAAATAAGGAGCCTTTAAGAGCTATGGTCCAAGCACATTTTAGGGCTCTTGTATCACAGCTATTACATGGAGAGGGAATCAAGATGGGTGGAGAGGATAGAGCTGAGGAGTGGATTGATGTGGTGGCAAACATATCTTGGCAAGCTGCAAATTTTGTGAAGCCAGATACCAGCAGGGGGGGTAGTATGGATCCTTGCGATTATGTTAAGGTTAAGTGTGTAGCAACTGGAAGTCCATGTGATAGGTATCTATCTTTCCGACTGTTCTTTGTCTTCTTCTTCTCTCTCTCTCTCTGTGCTCAATATTGTGCAAGGCTAATGCTAGATGGTTTATTGTGCCTGATTTATAGATTTTTAACAACGGAAGTTTCTGTTTCTGCAGCACCCTCATTAAGGGGATCGTTTGTACAAAAAACATAAAGCACAAGCGCATGACAACACAGTACAAAAATCCTAGAATACTGATTTTAGGCGGAGCGCTTGAATATCAGAGAGCATCAAATCAGCTGGCTTCTTTGGACACACTACTGCAGCAGGTGGTCTTTCAACTTACTCATAGTCTTTTATTGGGCAGACTAATTAACTATCTTTTGCCTGATAATAAAGAGAGGACAAAAAGTAACGTTAAGTAATTGAGAGGAATTCTAACCTTGTCAGAGATACTTTTTTGGACTTTGGTCATTCTCTGTGCTTGGTTGTACACAGATTGATTTTGATGTACATAAGGCAATTTATATGAGGAACTTGTGCCTTCTTGATCATTTATTTTCTCTTTTTGTGCATGGGTTGTTTCCCGATACTGGAATTTTTACCTTTTACTGTCAAAATAGTATTTGAGATTAGCATTTCATTCCGATTATCAGCTACTCCATGAATTGTTGGTTTAGGTTCTTGAGACTTGGTTGTTTTCTCTTTCTATTATGCTTTTTGCTTGGGGCTCTTAGCCAAGATAAAATACTTATGTTTGAGCTTTCTGATGGATCAGGAAATGGATCATCTCAAGATGATTAAATCAAGAATAGAGGCTCTTCATCCAAATGTTCTGCTGGTAGAGAAAAGTGTTTTCCTCTATTTCTCAAAATATCTGCTGGAAAAGGATATATCTTTGGTGTTAAATGTGAAAAAACAGTTGCTGGAGCGTATATCCAGATGTACTGGTGCTTTAATTACTCCATCAACTGATAGTATTTCTACGACAAGGTTGGGGCATTGTGAACTCTTCCGACTTGAAAGAGTGTCTGAAGAACTTGAGACTTCCACCCACTCAAGCAGGAAACCCTCTAAAACTTTGATGTATTTTGAAGGTTGTCCTAGACGTTTGGGTTGCACGGTATGTTTTTCATGCTTATCGGAAGCTATATATTGCACAATTTAGTCCAGTAGTTGATTTGGCATTATTTGTTACATGATGCATGTATATATCTGGCTTATATTTCCTTGGGGATCATCAAGTTGATCTATTTATCAAGTTAATACAAAGACATTACTTTTTCTGTAAGTAATGTAATCGTAATATGGCTGAGTTGGTACAAGCAGTACCATGTTATATTTCCTATCTGCCATACCAATTATTCTCTTCTTCAGGTTCTTTTGAGGGGCATGTGTCGTGAAGAGCTGAAGAAGGTTAAGCACGTTGTTCATTATGCAGTGTTTGCTGCCTACCATCTGTCACTTGAAACTTCCTTTCTTGCTGATGAGGGTGCTAGGTTGCCCAAGATAGCTCTAAAACGGTCTTTACCAGACAAAAAGGCTGCCTATGGTGCCCTTTCAACACTTTCAGCTTCTGATAAAGCTAATTATGAAGTTTTTACTGATGGCTGCAGTCCAGATAAAATTGTGGATATCAGTTCGGAAATTGGAGGAATGGAAACCTTCTGTAATCATCTTTCTCATGGTTCTCTATCTCCACAAGTGGAACTCAGTGGCCAAAGTGCACTCTCTGATGCGTACAATGATGATTTAGCTCTTATTGAAGGTCTTGACTCATGTGGCTTAACTCAGTCCAAAGACTTCCCAAGATCTGATGATTTTCTTAGTAAGACTGGAAATGTACCCCTGCCTCATTTACCTGGAGGTACACATCAGGAAGTGTTGCAGGGTGGTGCAGCTGCTGAATTGGAAAAGTCATTGGGGAATGAGGAAAATGAAGTGGCTGGTGAGTACTTTTCAGCCACTGACACTAACCAGAGTATACTAGTTTCCTTTTCTAGTCGATGTGTCCTTAAGGGAGCTGTGTGTGAACGATCTCGGCTTTTTCGCATCAAGTTTTACGGGGGTTCTGATAAGCCTCTTGGGAGATATCTTCGTGATGACCTTTTTGATCAGGTTAGTGCTTTATCATTTCCTTCACTTGCATTCTAGTTGATAACAGTTCCTGTTTTAATATTGGATGGAATCTATGAACTAAATAGCACTTTTTATTGCCAGGCGTGTCGCTGTCGATCTTGTAATGAGCCTGCTGAAGCCCATGTCCTCTGCTACACCCACCAACAGGGGAATCTTACAGTTAATGTAAAGCAGGTTCCTTCTATAAAACTACCTGGTGAACAGGATGGGAAAATATGGATGTGGCATCGGTGCTTAAAGTGTGCTCACGTGGATGGAGTTCCACCAGCTACTCCAAGAGTGGTCATGTCAGATGCTGCATGGGGTCTTTCTTTTGGAAAATTCCTGGAACTTAGCTTTTCAAACCATGCAACTGCTAATCGCGTTGCTACGTGTGGCCATTCCTTGCAGAGGGATTGCCTCCGTTTCTATGGGTAGGTTGTATTGGCTTTGAATTTCTTGTCACAAATTGTTGCATGTACTTGTACTATTGATTGATAAATTTTTTGAACTTTCCATATGGCAGCTTTGGAAGCATGGTTGCATTTTTCCGATACTCCCCTATTGACATTCTGTCTGTCCATCTACCTCCTTCAAAGCTTGAATTCAATGGTCTTCAACAAGAATGGTTAAGAAAAGAAGCAGCAGCGGTACTTGCACATCTCTATTCTTTACTTAGAGCTTTACATTCTGATACCTGCTGTATCATTTGGCAATGATTGAACTTGTGTCTATTTTTGCAGTTGACGGACAAGGTGGAAAAGTTGTATCTGGAGATGTCAGATGTACTTGACAATTTTGAACAGAAAAGTATGTTTCTTGGACATGAATCTTCAGATACAAGCAACCTACAGAACCAAATCAAGATCCTGAAAGATCTTCTTAAGAAGGAAAGAAGTGATTATGACGTGAGATTCAAGTTCCTTGCAGCTATTCTTTTGTTGCTTTTAATATCGCTATGTCCTAATTGAAGAACCTTAAAAGTATGTAATTGCTTTTAGTCTATTTCCTACATAATTGGATCTCCCATGGCTTTCCTCTGTTTTCTTAGCAGGAGCTGCTTGAATTAGCTACGATGGAGTCGTCGCAACAAGGTCAGACGACCATAGACATTTTGGAAATGAATCGCGCTCTGCGATCTCTCATAATTGGTTCCCGTGTTTGGGATTGCCGGCTACATTCTCTAAATTTGGTTCTTGGGAGAAACTCTCCTAAGACAATGCAAGGGGATGCTTTATATGTCCAACTGAAAGAGTTGAGAAATGATTTGCTGTACAAGGATGGAAGTGTTAACGTCTCTGATTCCTCAGAATTGACTTCTGTGTCTGCCAGTGGATTTCTCTTAGAGCAAGCGGACACAAATCCATCATCATTGGGTCCTTGTGTCCCTAAAAATTCAGCACTGGCTTCTACCCATCATAACACACAGGAGGACGTGCTCTCAAATGGAGGGATCAATTATACTAACACCATTTCTGAAACTATTCCCACTGAAGAACCTAATCTTTCTGAGAGGATAGATTGTGCATGGACTGGTAGCGATCATCTCACAACGGAAAATCAACCTTTTCATAGTTCACTGGCTGATGGAGCCAAAGCTTCTTCTGGACATATTAATGAAAGTAATAGCCCCCCTTTTAGGAGGTTAATGTCACCTGTGAGGGTTCAGTCTTTCGACTCAGTTATGAGAGTGCGTGACAGACAACGGAAGGGTTTGCCCTCTTCTAATGTAATTAGGACTTACTCACAAAAGTTGCCATTGGAGGCTCAGAAGTTAAACTTGGCTGGCTCCCCGCCATCTCTCATCCCCTCTTCATCTCGTTTGGCGGAGGGAGCCCACTTGTTGCTTCCACAAACAGGCCATAATGACATAGTAATTGCTGTTTATGACGAGGAGCCTACCAGTGTTATATCATATGCACTTTGTTCTAAAGAGCATGAAGACTGGGTCTCTAGTCCTTCACGTGAGCATGGAGGGGACTGGAGTGGTGATGATATTGACAAGGATGACGTTGTGGCTTCTAGCTTTGCCACTTGGCAATCTTTTGGCACACTTGACTTTGACCATGCCAATTATGGGAGTTTTGGATCAGAGGACATATTGTCATCCATGGGGACAATTTTCAAGGACTCAAACAAATCTCCACATTTGCGGATTCCTTTTGGGGACGAGTCCTCTACAGCTGGTGGCAAAGCAAAGTTTTCAGTAACATGTTACTTTGCAAAGCAGTTCGACTCTCTTCGAAGGAAATGTTGCCCAAGTGAAGTAGACTTTGTTCGCTCACTGAGCCGATGTCGGAGATGGAGCGCACAGGGAGGAAAAAGCAATGTTTATTTTGCTAAATCTATGGATGAAAGATTTATTGTTAAGCAAGTTACAAAGACAGAGTTGGAATCCTTTGAGGAATTTGCTTCTGAATATTTCAAGTATCTGACAGAATCTATCAGCTCAGGAAGCCCAACATGCCTTGCTAAAGTTCTTGGACTTTACCAGGTTAGTTCCTTCTTCTTATTCTGTCCTTTCTTCTTCTTCTTCTTCTTTTTTCTCTTTCCCTTCTTCGCGTGCAGGAGTCTAGATGACCCATTCCTTCCAGGAAAATGACTGATCTTTCCTTGTCCTTGTGATCTGTGTCCACGTTTGGTTGAGTAGGTCACTGTAAGAGGCCCGAAAGGTGGGAAGGAGACGAAAATGGATTTGATGGTGATGGAGAATCTCTTTTTTAACAGAAACATTTCAAGGGTCTATGATCTTAAAGGTTCAGCAAGAGCACGCTTACAATCCAGATACGTCGGGAAAAGACAAAGTACTGCTCGATCTGAATCTTTTGGAGGCTTTGCGCACGAAACCCATTTTCCTTGGAAGCAAGGCAAAGAGAAGTCTGGAGAGGGCCATCTGGAATGATACATCCTTCTTAGCGGTAAGCTGAAGCTTCTAGACATGTTGATTCATAGTTTTGACACTTGTTTGAGATGCCATTGCAAGAGCAGTAGAAAATGATATAAATTGTCTTTGAACTTTGGCTTGATGGGCAATGTCATCCCTGAACTTTTAGTTAATTTGTTTCATGTGGTTCTTGAATTATTGGTAAACATTCAATGTGGTCCTTCTGTTTGCTCTAATGACAAATCCAACTTTATTTGATGATGTGGATTATCACAAGCTGAAAACATCATTTGAGAGAAGGAAGAAAAAAACACTGGTATCTGTTTTTTATTTGGTTGGTGGCCTCTGTTGGAGTTTTCATTTTGAGTTCTTTTGTGTTAATATCCCACATGGAAATTTCTTTTCCTAATTGCAGGTGAATATCTAATGTAACTTCTTTTTTTTTATCCACTATTCAAACTTAACAGATTGGAAGCCATCGTTGGTAGATTCCATTAAGTTGAATTACTTGAAGGATGACTTTGAACATTTTAATCTAGTTTAGGGACTAGATAGCACATTAGCCCATATTTCAGGAACCACATTGAACAAATTAAAAGTTTAAGGGTGGCATTAAATATTTGGTCAAAGTTCATGGACTGTTTGTGACGTTTTCCTCAAGAGCAGCGCAGCACTAATTGTGATCTGGTAGCTTGAAGGGCTCTTGAATAATCTGACAATGAAACCTTATAATTGGGCAAAGACACTGATGCTGTCTGTTACACTGGTTCTTTTGCCATTTATTTTACTGTGAACTGTGCCTCCAAGCATTTTACCTTTGCAGTCTTAAGAATGTGGTTTTATGATTATTATTGTCATCTTTGTGGATGCAGGCTGTCGATGTTATGGACTACTCGCTCCTCGTTGGCGTGGATGATGAACGCAAGGAGCTGGTTTTGGGGATCATTGACTTCATGAGGCAATACACCTGGGACAAGCATCTGGAAACACTGGTCAAGGCATCGGGAATTCTCGGAGGTGGGAAGAATGCTTCACCAACCATTATATCTCCCGACCAATACAAGAAGAGGTTCCGAAAAGCCATGACTACGTATTTTCTTACTATACCGGATCAGTTTGTGCCTTGAACAGAATGTACGCATTCTTTCTTCCTCCTTTTTGCCCTTTTCACTGAAAATGTATTTATTCATTAATAAGAAGATGTCGAGAGGACTACAGCCGCAATGCAAATGCAGAGAAAAATAGGCTCTTTAGTTTCTCTTTGTTTATTTTCGCCTCGACATCTTGTATACGGGTAGAATTAGCCCATGATCAGGTCTTACATAATGAAGGGGTGGAATTCTTTTTGGCAAAACATGTCTTTGTGCATTCTCTTTCGTGAATCTCTACTCCTTGAATTGCCAGTGTTCTTTCCATTGATAGCTTTCTTGATGAGTTGGTGGCTTCAGAAAGTTGTGTTGTACGTTTGGCATGAAGTCATTGTCATTTTGAGCTATTTTCCCATGAGTCTAGACAGTATGGTCGAGTCAATGACGCCATTCGATTCGATAATTCAGGACTTGATACTCGTCTCCATTTCGAGCCGATTTGATTTTGCGAGCTCCAGCTCTAGTCAAATATATTTTGAATGAGCTGGAGCCCGTCTAGTCACGATTTCAGAGCTTGACAGGACTCGATTTACGTAGTAAAAATTTCAGTCACAGCTCAAAATCAAATTCGAACTCCAACTTCATGCTCTAGTTAGAACTCTTAAAGCGAAATATAGTGAGAAGTTCAAATATGAATTTCATGTTTTTAGGAATAGCCTTCCTTCAAAGTTTTACTCGCAAGCCTGTTCGAAGCTTCCCATAGCTTTTCGGTGGACAGCTGAAAGCTCGCGCAACTTGTGAATCGAACTCGAGTAACTTTGCTTGCTTAAAAGTCTAGCCGACTTTAATGGGTCGTACATGTGTTGCATGTATTTTTGTCAAGTTTTGGCGGCCGGACTCTCATTAGTGATTTCCACGGTTAAAGTTTAATCATGGATGATCATTGTCCAATTAGAGTATCGAATTTGACCTCAAATGAGAGGTGAAGATTCTAATATTCCTCGAATCCTCATTTTTAAAAACTCCAACTATTGAAGTAATGCGTAGGCTATAAAGTGGAAATAAATAAGGGAACTGCATGGAACTCTATTGAATCAGAACGGATGGCTTACATTCTTGGATGTTATGTCTTTTTTGATAATTGAAATTGAACATAACCCTTTTTTGATGGAGACACATGCAGTGCGTAGAAAGGTAACAAGCCCCACACGACTAAAAAGCTTTTTTAACTAGAGACAAGTGATGGAAGGAGGAAATCTAATCTAATTTGAGTTCGAAAATTCAAACTTAGACAAATTCTAATTCAAGTTAATATGTTACAAGTAGCCTTCTCATCTTCAAAATCTAGAGTGCTCTTTGTGATCTCTATTATCTTGATTGATGTTGTGTATTGTTGGTGTTGAACGTCTTGCATATCTCCTTTACTTTGATTCTTCTTGTATTTTAAATGGGTTGTTTTATTAGGCATCTTGATTATTATCTGGAAAAATATCTAATTATCTCATGAACTTGACCTAAGATTTTAATTGATCCAAGTTTAAAACAGTTATTGATTGGTCGAGAGATCTTTCTTAGACATTTCCAACCTCAAATGGACAATTCATGGGCCAATCAATGAACTTGACCTAAATTTTACCTATTGTATGATTGATGAGCTTTAGACATTCCATCAATGGTTTTTTGGGCCAATTTATGTATAATTTTTCATTTTTTTTATCAATGGACTTGTTTAGCATTCCATAGATTGCGCTTTATGAGTTAAATGCATTATCATGGCTTAATTTAGGCGATTAGCTTCTTTGTGTTAGTGCCCGGGTTTTGAGCCCAATGTTAACACACGCCCCTCTCATTTTGACCCAGTGCTAACCCCTAGATGCAACATACATCGTTCCATTTATACAAAAATGCATTTAAGCCATTTTATTGACAAATTTTAGAACTTCATTACACTTTTCATAAATTTTAGAATTTTATTACACTTTTTCATGAAGTATTAGGATCTACAGTGCATATTTTTGTTTATCAATCTTATACGTCAACAACGTTCTTCTTACCTTTTATCAAAAAAAAAAAAAAAAATGTTGTTCGAGAAGAGAGTATTCTTACGCTCTCTTGATCCTTAATGTGTAACCAACCAACCCATACTTTAAGTTAGCGAATTTCATTTATATTCTCACGCAAGTGACAAGGAATAAACCAGTATCGAGGCAGGCACGCGTGATTATCGTGGATGGCTTGTGTACGAAGACAAAAAGAATCGCTCTTTGGGAGGTATTATATGAGAAATCATCTAAGTAGATGTAGTAAGCGAGTAGTTAGGAATTGAAAGTTAATTTAATGAAAAAGAGAGTGTGGGGGGGTTAACTTCATTTCTATATCATTACCGATGCAAAAAAATCAATGGCGGGACAGTTGAAAAATGAGATGAACCCCACTTTTGTCTCGAATATGCAGGCAAGTAGATAGTCAAAAGTAATTACAACTACTTCGTATTATTATTCTTCTTTTTTGGGTCCATCATTATGAGAGAGCGGAGCACCATATGTCTTGACAGCTGACAAGCTTTGTCGCCAGTAAACCTGACTAACCTAAAAAGAAAAAAAGGACATAAGCTAAAGTGGCTTTGAGCACTGCTAATTGCCCCTTTAATCAAGATCAAGAAGCCATAACAATGCGCTTATCTCCTCCATCCACCGGCAGGAAGCTCACCCGTTTCTGCAAAAGACCAGCACTAAAACATCAATCGAGTTTACTTAAAGGGAGAGATATTTAAAAAAGGGGTTCGACTACGCTTATTCCTAGTCCTACATAAATAGAACGAGACAGTGATATAATACCCTTTTCAGATTAGATTAAACTAAAGTCATCAAGTACTAGGAATTCGGGTCAGTTTTGCCCTTCTATAGAAGAAAGGAAACCCCAACTTTTCTTTTCTTTTTTTAGGGGGAAAATTCAAGCTTGTGTCCATGGTCGGAGCACCGCAAAACTCCATAAATGGTCAAACCCACAAAACATGGCGCCAAATCAGGACGAGTGTCTTGGAGAAGGTAGACATACCTCGCGAGTTTTGATACTTTCACCGGCTCCTCTTCCGTGGCTCGCGACTTTCCAAGGACCACGTCCATCGAACGACCCGTTCTCATCACCGCCTCGCGCTTTGCTTCCCAATCCGCCATCGACTCTGCACCCGTTCGCAATGTAGAGATTCATGATCTTCTCGGCCGCCTCGCCTTCGTCCCTGCTCTCCTTCATCAGCCTCTCCACCTCTCCCTTCGGAAGCCTCATCGTCAGCCTCTTGCTCCCGCCCTCGCCGCCGCCGCCGCCGCCGCCGCCGCCGCCTTTGGCGTCCTTCGCCGCCCCGATGCTCGCCGGGTTCACGATCGACAGGTCCGACACCGACCTCCGCGCCAGCATTAGGCCCTCGAGCCGGTCCCTGGCGCTCATGGTGATGCCCGACCGCACCCTCCTCGGCATCCTGTCCCGAGAGCTCTCGGGCAGCTCCACCAGGAAGTACAGCCGCTTGGGCTCCAGGTTCTGGCGCGCATCCAGCGGCGTCGCCCGGACGCCGAAGTGCTTCACGGCCTCGGACTCCAGCAGGACGTGCCCCGGGTAGTCCCCGAGGACGTCCCCCGCGAGCACCGGCGTCCTCAGCTTGGTGGTCTCGCCGGATATCTTCATCACCTTGGCCGTTCTGCCCTTCTTGGCTCCAATGGCGTTGCCCATTTTTGCAAGTGAATCTTGAGCCTTGGTTCGAAATGGGAGAAGAAGAAGAAGAGAGTAAACCTAAAGATAAGAGATGGTTCGCGTTTTGTATGGCTTATGTAAAGCTCCAAAAGAGGTCACGGTTGGTGTAGTAGAGAGAGCGTCTCGTTTATATTATTGTATGGCTTGGTGTTTTCTATTTCGCTTAGGGTTCAAAGGTCAAAAAAGAGAGGCCAATTTTGAAAACAGGGGGGAGAATGTTTGACGAAGTACCGTAAAACGTGGCTTTTATCGCTTTCTAGTAGGGAAAAATCTGACATTTTACGGGTTACTAAATTCAGTCGTCTTTTCTGAATATCTAAGTCTATGAGGAGAACTCGTCCGTGAGGTATAAGAAAACGTCAGGATACGGATGCTTGATTTGTGTTCTGATGCCATATAAGACAAACCATTTTTTCGGAAAGTTTAAGTACGTCGCACGCAAGGACAGACATTGGCTTAACATTATTTAACCGGTTCCCACGGGATTTTCGGTTGATTTTCAGAATATACGTGACAAAGGCTTACTATTCCGTTCGTGATGGGATTTCGCTGTCGGGACGAAACTCTCCAAAGTTCGACCAACCGTAGATGTGGGTATATGGTTGTGAAGAGATCTTTGGGATTTAATTATAACATAAAGTTTAGATCCGAAATCGGATCTGATTACTACGTGAAAAATAATAATGATGATGATCATAACGATCCAAGAAAGACGTCGTTATCGTCGGTTTCGTCGTTCTTGGAAGGGAGCGAATCTGAACGTAAATCACGGCGTGGACTCGCTCGAGGAAACTGTTGTGACGAGTGAAGATTGCGAAACGACCATGTGGTTCGCGTTGACTTGTCGTTGGATTCGGAGTACTTTTGTTGAGTGATGTGATGTTTGCTTTTTAGATTTATCGATGAACGAAAGTGCTTTGGTTCGATGCATTACCAACCGCTTCTTCTATTATACCGAGGATGCGAACCTAATTATAAATGGTCCGATCGGTTTTAACGTTTTTGATTTCGTTAATTTAATTATAAATATTTTGATGATTTATTTATATAATCATTTCGATCAATTTTGGTATGAAATCTCTATTATAAATGTTAGCCATTTTACATAATACCGACATTGACATATATATTTTTTCCTATTTCCTTTCGTAGAGATAAAGAGGAAAAAGAGGGGAAAGAAAATAAACAAAAAAAGGAGAAAAAATTAATTTTTTTAATGTAAAAATCATTTATATCAGTGTTGATCATGTTATATAAGACGGTTAACATTGATTAAACCGCTGCATCATTGATTTCTAACTAAAGTTAGTCAGATTGATAATTCAGTTGCCATACAACATATTTATAATTTTTTAAACAATTTTCTCATTAATAGATTATCCGAAGAAAAATGAGTATAGCAAGCCTCCACTTAGGACCATATGCGGAGTTACAACCGTGAGAACGCCTTTGCCACGTGGTTGATCCAAGGGGAGGTTGTACCAACCCTCCCGGTCTTTAAATCTAATCGATATCTGACAAATAAAAAAAGGCTTTTTCATGTGCGAAATCTACTTTTGCTTCTCCTGGTTTTAACATAATTATAATGGTGATCAGAGACAGCACCTTGCAACGCCGAGAGCAAGTTGAATTTATATTATAAGATAGATATAAATTTGAATATACAAATAAAAATAATATTATATTAATCAATTAAATTATTGTTATTTTTTTATTTTGAATTTTCTTATATTAAAATAAAAATATTATTTATATTAAAATATAATTTTATTTTATTAATTTAATACGTCTGTTATCCGAGAAAATTCTATTCACTTTTATATCACATTCTCGATAAGATAATTTTATCTGGATTACATTATTTTTATATCCGACTTTATTTTATCTTAAGTAGACATCAAATGCAAGATACGATAAATTTTATCCTAGACTTTCGAATTAAGGATTTGATCAGTAGTGGGGGCTAGGGCGCGGTGCATAACACACTAATCTGCAACCAGTTGTTTGATTCCAGGTTCGAGGGTAGGATACAACAAAGAAGGTGAGCTTTCTTAGGTTTTCCTATTCTAAATTTTATCTTGACTATCGAACGGACATTAGGATTTTTGTTAGGATTTTGTGAACAATTTTCTCATTGACAGATTATACGAAGAAAAATGAGTATAGCGACCGGTCGCCATAGCCCCCACTCAAGACCAGAAGCAGGGTTGCAACCGTGAGAACGCTCTTGCCACTTGGTTGATCCGAGGTTACCAACCCTCCAGGTCTTTAACTAATAAAAAGGGTTTTTTCACGTACAAAATTTTGTTCTTTCTTCTCCTTTTTTTTTTAACACATAATTGTAATGGTGACCTGAGACACCGAGAGCAAGTTGAGAACGGAACTGCCTCGTTTCTTCATTTCAAAGCACAATAGTTACAGCAATCCCGTACGGAAGCTGATTGTCAAGTCACAGAAACGTGGTCTGACCATCGCCAATTCAAGATCTGGTAAAAGGCTTTAAAAATGCTGCTAACTCTCGTTGACATGCGACGGATATGGCATATCCAAACCCATCGGACTCGATTAATTCATATGTTTCTACGTCGAATCATTAGCGTCTAACATAAAAATACACGCGACCTTTCGCTGATTATAATTATAAAGAAGCCCTGGGAAATTTATATAGAATGGTGCTCGAATTTGAAACCGTGACGATCAGGAAGTCTGCGAGGGACTGGGGGACCAAGTCCGAGATGGATGGAGCCTGAAGATGAGAACAGAAGATGAAAGTATTCACCTCGCGAGCAGAGTCTAAAATGGAGGACCGTACTGACCGAGAGCTGACTTCCCCAGATACAACTATCCAAAATTGGTTAGATATTAATTCATGCAAGTTGGCTCATTTTCAACGGGAGTAGGTATTCATCCCGTTTCAGTATATGTGCAGCCAGCATAAACTGGTAAAACACAACGTGTAAGTCTCGGGCTTAGGTGGGGATTTTCGCAATCCATGGACCTTTTCATTATCTTAATCTCAACCCTTCGTACAACAAAATGATCAGCAACCATGTTGCAAACTCTGACCACAAAGCCAGCGGTGCGGACAATATAGATGTTGCATTTCACACATATTGGCCTGTATTTACGGCCATATCAAAGATTATTGGTGGACCACTTAGGAGTACATTAAAAGATCTGGACTTGGTAAGACATCCGAAGCAAAAGAATAATCACAACAACCAACATATTGAATGAACACTTTCTGCGCATTTTGCGCAGTTACGAAACGAGACGGGGAGCGATGAGATCGAAAATGTCACCTCAATGCCCCCCTTCCTTGTCAGTTCAAGCCCGGTTTCGAGGGAAAATGAAAGAAGAGAAAGAATTTCCAAATCTCCAAGTAAACAACTCGTCAGTATCGAGAACACCCCACGCGGTTAGAGTTTGTTGAGTCTCTGGAGGAGCTCCAACAATGAAGTGGCCTTCCTTTTAGCCCTCTCTGTGCCGCTCTTGGCGAGCTCAGTCAGCGGTATGACGGTGCCAAGCCTCCCTATACATGCAAGATTCTCATTATCTCTCTTGCACAAGGATAGCAGTATCGCAGCCGCATTCTCTTTGCTCCTTGGTAAACCGGTTCTTAGAAGATCGATAAGAACAGGGATCGTGCTGGACTTTACCATGCTAACCTTAGCGTCCTGGCAGCTAGCAAGAACGGACAATATGGTCAGAGCTTCGTCAACCATATAGTGACTCGAATCTGTGAGCATCTTCAACAGTGCCGAGATGATCCCTGCCCTCACGGCCCGACCTTTGTTTCCTTGGTATATGCACAAGTTGAATAGCGCAGTTGTGGCATCCTTCTTCCCCCTGGAGCTACCTGTCTGAAGCAACTCAACTAAAGCAGGAATAGCCCCAGATGCGCCAATTATTATCTTGTTCTCATCTCCAAGTGACAAGCTGAAGAGGGTCGCTGCCGCGTTCTCTCTAGCTTCCATTGTTCCAGCTCTTAGGACTTGGACGATAGAAGGAACAGCACCTGCAAGCATTATCAGCCCTTTGTTGTTTTCGTATATCGAGAGGTTAAGGATGGAAGTGACTGCATTTTCCTGTACTGTCACGTCTTCGGATGTTAACAGGTTGACCAAAGCTGGAATAGCACCCGCTTCTGCTATCAGTATTCTGTTATCAGTGCTTCTCTTGGATAGTGATCGAATTTCTGTTACTGCAGTTCGATACTCCTCAATGCACTGGCTGGAGAGCTTCCGGACCAGAGACTCAATGTTTGCTATTTCGCCGCTGATGTCACGGAAAGAGCCATCACTGTTTTTTATTTTTCCGTTGACTAAAGCTGTCGGCTGCTCAATGTTGTGGTCTGTGCACCACTGGCTGATTAGACTTCTCAGGACGTAATTTGGAGTCAGTGTTAGATTTTGGAGCTTCTGCTGTGTCTTTGGACAAGTTAGGTTGCCACTGTCTATCCATCTTTGTATGTATGATCTTTCATATGTCTGCAGAAAAAAGCGACTCAGAAATCCCGCATGATAAAATCAGTGAGGTAAAGGTCACAAAAGGAACAGAAGAAAACCTGTCCAGTGGCTACGATCACAGGATCTCTCATCAATTCCAACGATATTGGGCAGAGAAAATCCTCGGGTATAGAAGTTGCATTGGTCTTCTTTATCTCCTCTGGTTGGTTGCTCCGATCAGTGCCCAATTGGTCCCTCCTATTTTCATCTTGAGCATTTGATGGACAAACCTCCAACGATGAGGAAGTAATTGTGAGCCCTTCCATGATGTCTGTACAATCATCTTTGGAAAGGTCATTTGCTTGGGCAATGCTCGTGTTTGCCGTAACTGTATGATCAATGTTACCAATATTCTCAATGTGCAGTGTTCCCATTGTGCGGCTGCTTGATTGCACTCTCATTCGATCAGACTCTACCTCCAATGGCTCAGATAAGGCCCGAGACAACATTTTTGAATTCAGAGGCCCATACCTTTCTGCAGCTCTTCTCAACTGAGCTCTGACCAATTCAACCTATCAAAAGAAACTAACTTCAGGGAAACAGATAGATTAGGAAAAAGCTGAAGCACCACAGATTTCCAGAGTTATACCTGTTCTTGTACTTCCTCGGAGATATCAAACTCATGATATGGCAGGCTTCTTAGGGCTTTCTCCAAATACCACGTCACACACTGAAACTGGAATGCGATTTTCTTTGCTTCCCCCTCCTTAAAATCAGTAAGTACCACACTTTCAGAGAAGAATCAAGACATACAACACCAGCCTAGCAAGAGCCAAGCTAGTTTAACAACAGCATGCAGTTAAAACATTACAAACCCAAAACGAAATTAGCAAAAAAAATAGGGAATCAAACTGCACAAACTGAGTAACTTGTTATCAATCAGATCAAATCCAGCTTTTGCAGAGCAGTATTCGAACCCAGAATTAGGCCAAGGAAAACTTGAAAATATCGAAAAGGTTCATCCACAATGATTTGCAGCAAATGCATAGCATACAGACAACCACCTTTTCTCCATCATTAAACCAAGTTTTAAAATATTAAAAAGAAAAAAAAAAAAAAACTTCGACAGAAGCCTTTGATTATACAAAACATCAGCTGATATATCTTCCTATGTATATGCAGACCGCTTTGCAATTCAAAACTAATCCTTTTCATTTCAATAGAACTTTCAGCACGCATTTACAGCCTCCAACACATGATTGCGAAATCTTTTCACCTCTCTTCAGATCATATAAACCACCCCTAATCGGAAGTATTCGGCAAGACATAATCAAGCGGTGGCCAAGGTTCGATTCTACTCTGATTTTGCCTCTCTTTATCCTCCAATGTCTTCAAATCAGACCCAGTTAGTCAAACAATCCTCGTAATTCAATGAAATCGCATCTTTCAAACAATGTCGCAAAATGCTGCATTCCCACCGTACCACACCACAAAATGATCTATCAACTCGAACGCTACACTATCGACCGCATCGATTCGTAGCAGCAAGCAACCACATTACCGAACCCGAAGTCGAAAACGCAACCCGCCGTAAAATTCAAAACAAGAGAGAGGAGCATCATCGACTCACGAAAGCGGAAGCGGAGTTAACGAAGTCGTGCGCGACGGAGAGGACCCGCTTCGCCGCCCGGAGCGCGAGCGCGAGGTCGCACGACCAGCAGTCTCGGCCGCCGTGGCCCGCGGCTGCGTCGGGCTCGCAGGGCTTGACGTCCCGAATCTCCTCGAAGAGGTGCGTCAGCAGGGAGATCCTGCGGACCAGATCGGTGCAGTCCTTCCTGAACAGATCTCCTCCGCCACCGCCGCCGCCGGCGCCGCAAGTGCAGCCGCGCACGATCTCCCGCACGAGCTCCAGCAGGTCTCCGGCGGCAGAGCCGGCCATGGGCTCCAACTCAAGGCCTCACCTTTCCACTCTCTCACTCCCCTGCTCCCCGGAGCTCTCCACCGCCGGCGAGCTCCAGCTGCGGCGGCGCTCGTTTCCTTCTCCGGTCTGGGGAAAAAGACGAGAGGAGGAAGCTGCGGCAGGGACAAGGTCGGGTTTTGAAATGGCGGACCCTCTCTCTGCGCACAATGACGAGATGGGCTGATTATATTATTCACAATGCGCAGTCCAGTGATGGAGTTTTCAGAAGAGAGAGAAAGAAGACAGAGAGAGAGAATCTCGGGGAGGATGGGGGGGAGAGAAAGAGGAGAGAAAACGAGAAGGAGGAGGAGGAAGAAGAAGACGACAGAGGATGACAGTTGTAAATCAATGTGGCTTTGGATTATTGCCTAAAGAAAAAAAAAAAAAAAAAACCGTTCGGCCGGAAAAAAAATATACAAAGAATCTCGTTATTTTCTTTTTTTTTTAATAAAAAAAAGTTGTGCCGGATTTGGGTCATAATTACTTTGCACCACTCGCAACCGTCGGCTCCATTCCGTCCTAATTAGGCAATGGAGGAATGGGCTTGTTCGGAGACACGCTTGGGTGGAGCGGCCTCGCGAAAGACAAGCGATCTTCCGTCACTAGAGTGAACACTTTGATAGAAGAGAACCTCCACGAACCATCATAGAAAATAGTTATTAATTGATAGCGTTTCGAAGTCACTAATTATACATACGCTTTGTTTGTTTTAAAAAAAATGAATTATTCAAAAAATATTTTTCTCGAAAAATGATCCTTAATAAATAGTTAACAAAAAATTATTTTCATTACCAATAATTATTTTTGTCTATATATTTTGATGAACGATAAAACATTTTCTGTTCATTTATTTTTATAAGTCAACATAAATAATTATTTTTATGAAAATATTTTTGAATAGTTTATTTTTCGCAAAACAACCGCAGCTACACGATATAGTACTAGGCAAAAAGACCGAACTAAGCGTAAAAAGAGTCTAATAAATCATACTTTCATCTAATAATTTAAAATTTTAAAATAGTTGACAATAATCTCATAGAATCTCAAATGGTATAAAAAAAAGTATTAAATAAGAAGATTTGACTACATATGAGGGGGAGAGTATCGAATAATTAAATATTAAACCACGCATTTATATGATTTTATAAGAGTTGGTAGTGATCATATAAATTTTCGGATACTGTCGTAAAGTGTGATTTTTTTTTCTTTTTTTGCCATTAACAAATTGTGAATGGTAGGCCACGATTTTTGGGCATGCTAGGCTGTAAAGAAGGGCGTTTCCGAAAATGGACAAAATGATGCAATCGAAAATAGTGGTCTTGCTTGCACTTTTTTTTTTTCAGGTTATCTCGAGTCCAAGCAATGCACCTAAATATCCCTAGGGTGCTATTGCTGTTCCTTTCAATGGAAAGGAAAAGGAAAAGGGACCCTCCCACAGAAAGGTTTTTTAAATGCTCCCCTGCTTTTAGAATACGTATAATTTGTGCTTTTAAAAGTTTTTGGAAAACCTACACTTTACGTCCTAATACTTGGAAAACAATTTTCACTCCAAAGATCATCGGATCATCCGGAATTGTCCTCATTTTCGCTTTGAAGTCAAGGTAACTCGATGTCCAAATTGAATCGAAGTTACGTTTCTAGTGTCCGAATAGATACTCGTGCTTTCTCTTGGATCATAGTAATTTCATTTGATTGGGCCTTTGAATTATTTATTTCTCTCGAAAACGCAAATTCTGTTGGTCACCACGATCATGGAGGCCAGCTTATCAATCGTTAAGCTTTTATGCTTTTTTTTATTGGCCAAATTCCTTAAAAAAAAATGACACCAAGGTCGGGTTTTAGTTTTGGGGTGACTTTTTTTTTTTTTTTTATCTTATAAAAAAGTATCCACTTTCCATCGGTATCCAAATTCGGCCCCCCTCTTTTTTTAAAGTTCAATGTTATTGTTGAAGACCCAACGCATCATTCCGTGTCGTCTTTATTATTTGGGAAAAAGCCACCTAAAAACCCCGAACTTCGCCTTGAAAATGACACATTTACCCTAAACTTTTTATCGCGACGCTAAAAACCCCAAACTTTTCAAATCGCGACACATTTACCCCATAAGGGCATTTTTGTCTTTTTATTCCGTTTTTTCCTTTTTTTATTCTTTTTTTCCTTCTTCTTCCCTCCGCCGGCCATGGCGGAGCCGGCGGAGGGAAGCCGGCGTCCGGCGACCTCGCCGGCGTCGGGCGAAGGCAGGGACACCCTCGCCCGACGCCGGCGAGGGCCGCCTCGCCTGCGTCGGGCGTCGGGCGAGTCCCTGCCCTCGCCAGATCTGGCGAGGGACACCCTCGCCCGACGCAGGCGAGGCGGCCCTCGCCGGCGTCGGGCGAGTCCCTGCCCTCGCCAGATCTGGCGAGGGACACCCTCGCCCGACGCATGCGAGGCGGCCCTCGCCGGCGTCGGGCGAGTCCCTGCCCTCGCCGGCGACGGGCGAGGGCAGGGACACCCTCGCCCGACGCAGGCGAGGCGGCCCTCGCCGGCGTCGGGCGAGTCCCTGCCCTCGCCAGATCTGGCGAGGGACACCCTCGCCCGACGCAGGCGAGGGCGGCCCTCGCCAGATCTGGCGAGGGCACCCCTCGCCCGACGCAGGCGAGGGCCGTCCTCGCCCGACACAGGTGAGGGCGGCCCTCGCCGGCGTCGGGCGAGGGCAGGACTCGCCCGACGCCGGCGAGGGCCGCCCTCGCCTGCATCGGGCGAGGGCAGGGACACCCTCGCCCGACGCAGGCAAGGGCGGCCTCGCTCGACGCAGGCGAGGGCCGCCCTAGCCGAGGCCGGCGAGGGTGACCCTCGCCCGACGCCGGCGAGGGCAGCCCTCGCCCGACGCCGGCGAGGGCAGCCCTCGCCGGACTCCGGCTTCCCTTCGCCGGCCAGCCGGCGGAGGGAAGAGAGAAGAAAAAAAATTTTTAAAAATTTAAATTTCTTTTTTAAAAAAATAAAAATTTTAAAAAATGAAAAGACCAAAATGCCCTTTAATTTTGGGGTAAATGTGTCACATAACGAAAGTTCAGGATTTTTTGTGTCCACAAAAAAAGTTTGGGGAAATGTGCGGTTGGTAAAGTTTGGGATTTTTCACGTCGCAAAAAAAAGTTTGGGGTAAATGTGTCGGCCTAAGAAAGTTCGGGTTTTTCGTGCTTTTTCCCTTATTATTTTATAAGTTTGTCTTTCCATTTTTTTAGTCCTTTCATCTCCCTCATTCAACCCCAAAGAGAAGAAAATCAAGGACAATGAATTTGGCACGGGCTAGATTTGGTACCTATTAAAGATTTATTTGGTAACCATCATGTTATTTTATTTTTCTATTCTTTGGAATAGAAAAGTAGCTATAGAATAAATTTAAAATAAAAATAAAAAGCAAAAAAAATACTCTTTTTAGGAATAGAAATGAAAAAAATATATTTTTGAGTAGAAATTATTTCTGAGAACGTTAGTAAGTGCACCCTAAAAATTCAGTGCTATTATATGGGACCCGACCAAAAGTTCTTTTATTTATTTTTTTCCCGAGAGACAAAAGAAGTTAGGATTAAAATTGAGGCCCCATCTAAAGTCAATGTTTTCACAACAAAGTTGGAATTTTTTAATTACCGGGCAAAGGCTCTGGAGGGTTTTCAATTCAAAGAACACAAAAGAAAACCCCCCCAAATGGCCCACCCCCAAAAAGAGAAAAGCGAAAAGAACACGAGAGAGAGAGAGAGAGAGAGAGAGAGAGACTTTCTTGTGGCGGGGGGGAATCTCCAACGGAGGAGAAGACCCTCTCCTCTCAAGCCCTTCAAAATAAAGAAAGCAGAAAGTCAGGAACGGAAACCCTTTTAAAAAAAAGAGAAACCCCTGTTGATTCGGCGCGAGGGAAGGGAAGGTAAGGTCAGGGAAGGGAGGACTTGGACCTCCTCATCATGCGAAAAGTTAAGTGGAAGTCAAAGGAAAAGTTGGGATGGGAGGGAGACAGTGCAGCAAAAAGACGTGGGGGTGGCGATGTGGAGTTGACCTCCGCCCCCCCGTGGAGCACCCGTCCCCAGCCTGTTCTGCCGACAGCACGACGGAATGATTTGGTCCGACTCGGACCGCGTCGTGATGTTCCTGGCGCGGGTCGCGAGCGAATCGGTCGCTCTCTTGCGCCGGAAGGTAAAAGTCAATTTCATCTATAATTCTATTCTTCGTTCCGCTTCGTCGTCCGGACCGAGAGGGAATCAAATCCCAACAATAATTCCCGGATCAATCAGGGGGATTTTAGCGGGGAAAAGATTAAGCGATGACAGCTGGGTTTTGGCGGGGTTCGGACCGCCATCTCCGTTTGGTTGGGGTCCATATAAACCAAGTACAGATTTTGACATTGGTTGCGAGATCGATTCGGTGCCGAACTAATTATGACTCGCCGGTTCAAAATACATTGAATAATAGGAAGAGGAAAACACGGTGCGAGGTTTTCCCATAGGAATTTGAGGGGATGAAGTGCACATTTTGGCGATGATTGTGTTGCAAACATTGTTTTTCTTTCCTTTCCGTTGAAAGAAATTTTCGATTCATTATTAAAATCAAATGGAAAGATCTATAGGAAGTTTCGTTAAGTCGCCATTCAAAACAAATCAAAAGCCAATAATCAAGGTTATATCTTCAAAGCGCGGTTGGCGGAGATGATCACGCGCTTGTCCTTCAAAAATAGATTGTGACTGCGTCCAAGTGAAAGTTGGCGGCCAATCACTGAATCATGCATCATTATTAGCGATGAGCATATGCTGGGATCTCTATCTGTAGTCACGGTTATGCCTTTCAGCAATGTGTGGTCGCGTTCGATAAAATTGGCGAAAATTGAGTGCTTCCGAGCATGATGGCCAAGGATGATTGAGGTGCCGCATGAGATGACGACCGGGGGTAGGCGATCTTGATCGCGATTGCATTTCCCTCGACAAGCTAAATTTTCTGATTTTTTTTGTTTTTTTCTTTTAACTGATGATTTTAATGAGGATCTTACTAGTTTTCGTACATGGTCCTAACATATTGAGCACGTGGCACGAGAGTGGAGTCTGGTTTGGAGTGGCGTCATCGCCACGCGGTCGCTCCATCAGTCTTTCTATATGATGAATCGATCGAGTTCTAAAGAGCGCATTGATCACTAAAAAGAGCCATAATGGTCAAAATTAAAATTCAATACCCGACTATAAAATGCACATAGGGAACATAGACAATGTTATGACTTAACATTTTGATTTTGACACATCGGCCTTGGAAGGTCCTTCTAAGATTTGTAGTGATCTCCTAGACTATGTCATCGTTGCCAATACACATCATGAAAAAAAGGAAAATGCTGAACATACCAAAGTACTTTTACTGAATTTTTATTTTCTAATTGAGCTGGTAGGATCACAATGGATATATTTAAATAAGCTAACCACTTTGTATCATGTGCATGTCCCATTCAACTAAGCATCCTATGTCCCACGATGTTGTCCCATCAATTCCTAATAATAATTAAGAACTTGTCTTCCTTCGATTAATCCGCCCATGGAAATGAAATTTGGCTGACAATTTGAAATTAATTCTTCGTAAAAATTTGGTTGATGGTGACTATAGTTATAATTTGTCACGAGCACCGCGGAGACTACAATGAAATTAAAACCGAAAAAAAATAAAAGAACACATAAATTTATATGGAAAATCTTTGCAAGAAAAATCATGGAGAGAGGAGAAGCAAATTACACTATGGAAATTAATGAATTATAAAAGACGACTCAAATTTTTTTAGAACTCTTACTATCTCAACTTAAAACTTTACAATATTTATATATATATAGTCCTCAGCTACCAACACTAAACCTTCATTTTTCTTTTCTAAAGTCGAGTCACCACAAATTTTAATTCGGATATCAAAACTTAATTTGGGTCGAATATCCGAGACGGGAGACAAGACATGCTCAACATAATGATGTAGACCGGAGCACGCACTTACTCCATCAACAACCCCACTTCCTAAGTTGTACCCAACATCATCTTAATGGCGATTGTTGCCCCGACACTTGCCATTGATTTTTGCTTAGGAAGTCTTCGGTAAGCAGAAGATAATTATGATTAAGCAAAGTCATTTAGAGTAAACACTACTCCTCTTTCCGCCGTTTGGATTGGTCTACTTGTCATCGACATAATCATCAATTCTCCCAAAGACGGAGCCAAAGACCCTCGACTGATGATGCTAGGGACAACTTCAGGAGCAAGGCAAAACCGATTTGTTGATGCAATCCACGTTGCCATTGCTAGAAATGCATTCCAGTGTCTCCTTGTAGATGCAATTTCTTCTTATCGCGCTTGCTGAATTCGGCCCAAGATTGATAAATATGCACCACGTCCGTTTTTGATTTCGATTGTCTTGTGCAATATATAAGCGCATTGCACAAGTTCGAATCGTGACCCTCTATTTTTGGATAATATTTGGCAGCTGCTCTCGTGCACCTAGCACTGATTGTTTGCATCGATGCGATTATGTCCACATTATGTCTTTTCACATGAAAAGCCTGACTTATATGCGAAGGTGAATATTATGAGCGCGCATGACAACCATTCCGTTCTACAAATAGTTTATGCAACAGAAATAGATTTTTTTTATTTCTATTTCTAGAAGAGTTGTTAAACAAAAATAAGCGTTTGATAACAATACAAAATTTCTACTCTAAAAATAGAAATTCGTTTGATAACGACACAAAATTTCTTCCTTTCGAACGACGGTGGACCGCGGATGGCGTTGATGGACGGCGGCGGCGGGGGCAAGGGCGGCGTGGTGGCCGGTGGTGGCGGGCAAGCGGGCCGGCGGGTGGTGGGCGACCGATGGACGGTGGTCAACAAAGAACGGATAAAAGACCGGTTGACGAACGATGAGAAATTTTTTTATTTCTCATTTATGTTCCAAAAATAGAGAAGTAAAAAAGTTTTACTTCGATTTCTATTCCAAACCTATTTCTAAAATAGAAATCTATTCCAGAAATAGAAAAATGGAATAAGTTTATCAAAATGATTTCTATTCAAGAAATAAGTCCAAAATAGAAAAATTGTTTATAGAATAGAAATTACTGGTTATCATGCACCCCCTATATGACATGCTCTATATGCATTGTTAATCAATTTTCAACAACTTAGTTTTGGGGGAGTACACTTAGGGCTCGTTTGGTAATACTTCTGTTCCGGGGAACAAATTTTTTTTTTTTTTTTTTTTCAGAAATAGTCTTTTTCTATTTCTATCCCCCGAAACAATTTTTCAAAGAACGCGTTTGATAATTATACAAAATTTTTATTCTCGAAATGGAAAAAGAATAAGAATGTGTTTGGTACGATTCACAAATTTTTTTTGTAATGTAGAATTTCTTTAATTTTTTTTTCTTATTCTTCTTTACTATCGCCCCCATCGCTGCTCGTTGTCGATTACCACTGATGACGTCACCCGCCACCCGTCGCCTGCCACTACCGATCACTGCAGTTGACAATTGGTTGGCAATGGCGGTCGATGATGGTGAGCGGCGTTGTTGGCGACAGTCAGTTGGGGTTGGCAGCGGTTGGTGGTGGCGGTAGCGATCTGCCAACAACGGCGATCCAACCGATCGGCAGGCGGCAACGTTGGCTATCATCGGCAATGGGTAGTGGCGGCGGTCAATGTCGGCGGTGAGCGGCGGTGGCAATTGGCTACGGTCGACCGGCGGTAAGCGATAGTTGGGGGTGGCAGCCGGCAAAGAAGAAGAAAAGAAGAGTAGAAAAAAAGATAAAATAACACCACCCGTGGTGGCGGCGTAGTGGTTGGGCGGTGGTTCCTTTCACGAGAGGTCGAGTGTTCGAATACCTGCGTTGTCTGCTTTGTTGGAAAGAAACCCACGACTTACCCGGGGAGTAAGGGTGGTGGTGACTCTACTCTCTCCAGGGTTTACTCCACTGCGAAGTGGCGCATGGAGGTTCCTTGGGTCACAAAAAGAAGAAGAAGATAAAATAACTTATTTCTAAAAATTGTTTCCGAGAACAAGAAAATATTTTTTTCTACTTCATATTTCTATTCTAAATCTATTTTCTGCCCATTTTTCTAATCTAGGGAATATAAAAATTAATTGACATTACCAAATGATTTTTTTTTCCTTTTTTGTTTTGAGGAATAAAATAACATAAATTGAGAGAAATAGAAATGTTACCAAACGAAATCTTAGTTTATCACACACCCATTGGAAGTTGTTGGACTTTTTGATGGAGAATGAAGTTGAACAACAAGGGAAAAAATCGAATCATATCACTCTAGCAAGAAAATTACCCAATCAATTATAAACCTATGGTAAGATATTAATTCAAAGCCTATATTTTTTTAATTATGTTAATTTAGTTCTAAAATTTTTGCATGAAATTTTGATATAACCCTTTTGGTCAACTTCCACCAAAAATTGAGAATATGGTTACATAAGTGATTTCCAAGTGAAAATTTATTGAAATGGTTGCATTAGAGTTTCATGCAAAGGTTTATAATTAAATTAATGAAATTGAAAAATTCATTACTAAATTAGCATCTTGTAAAATAAATTTAGGATTGATCGGACAATTTCCCCTCTACTCTGGCTAAGGTTGAGAAGATCATGAGGTGCCTCATAGGATTTTCCATCGCATGGTAATTTGAGGTAACAACTAAGAAAGAAACTTTAACATTTTAAAAAGGATCTTATATACATCAAAGAAATATTTTAATAACTCCATGTATAGGAAGAAAAGGTCAATTGGAGAACAGGTTCGTTTATACAACATGTATTCTCAGCTGGGATAATTACAAAAAAAGTCATAAATCTATTACAATTGTGTCAATTTAGTCATAAACTTAATTTTTTTAACTAATTAAGTCCTAAACCTTTTACAATTATTCCCGATCAGTCCATCTGGCCAAAATTGGCCGGCTAGCGCTAATGTGGCAGCCGACTCACTACCGACGACCTTTTTTTAAATAATATTTATTTTTTTGAAATATTTTGTTATTTTTATTATTATCTTTTTTCCTTTTCTCTCTTTTTTTTTTTTTTTTTTTTCTCCCTCAATCTCCTTCCTTCTCTTCTCTCCTCCCTCCTTCCTTTGGCTTCAACGACTAGGCTAGCTCACCTCGCCGTCAAAAAAATAAGTTTAGGATTGAACCAAGACAATCACAATAGGTTTATGATTTTTTTGGTAATTTTCTCATTCTCAACTATATAACAACATGCAATTTGATAAAGTTTTTTGTATCGACATGAATGTACAGTCGTACAATCAACCACAAGTTATATCAAGTATAGGTGACTAATGTCTTTTGTCAAGTGTCGTTGTCCGAAGAGCCAGATTACATTGATTACTACTCGGACATTAGAGGACCGCGATTGGGATTGCCACCTTTGACGCCTAGCTTCGTGTCCAAATCGACATTGCATTATGCGTGATCAATTGTATTCACACTCGCCCGGTTATCATAGTGCGCCTATTCCAATTTTGAGAACAACGACGAGAGAAGACCAGATGCTTGAAAAATAAAAATAAAACCGTAACTTCTATCGCCGGGTCAAAAATACTCTCCACTTTCAAGACGATCATAGAAAAAACATCGGTCTTTGCTCCTAGGACGAAAAAACCCACCTGTTGACTTTTTTCAATTGGATCAAGTTTGCATAGTAGGGCAAATGGTGATGAATGCACGAAGGACGCGTCCTTAAAGCGAAAATTAAGGAGGAGGAGAGAGGGGATTGATTGATTTGTACCAAACGATAAAACACGTGGTTCAATTTGGTAGCTTTATTTATTTTTATTGGTTTTACTCTACTTTTATTCTAACTTTCATTCTCTGCTACTTTGAAGGACGTGAAAGTCGAAACCCACTCCAGAAATTAATTCATCCTCACCCAAATCCTTCTGATAAGGTAGGGATTCGAACCCTCAATTTCCCTTTTTTATGTTGGAAGGGAGGCCACTAAAGATCTTAGTAGCTTTAGAGCGACATTATTTAGTACATTTCGCTTTGATGATGCGTCATCGTATGCATTACTACCTTCACCGTGTAGAATTACCACATGAGCTTGTTTGGACAGAAAAGTTAACGAGTGAGTATTTTTAAACAGCGATAAAAGGTTGGTTTTTTTTGTTTTTGTTTTTTGTGTGTTGGTTTGAGAAGTGGGGTTATTTTTCTCCTCTAGATATACAGTTTTTTTTTTTTTTGAGCTCTAGATATAAGTTCATGGTCTTATTATTATTATTATTATTATTATTATTATTATTATTATTATTATTATTATTATTATTATTATATTTAAAATTGACCGACATGAGAGGCATAGCTAAATGAATGCCCTAGGAACAAGTCAATAAATCCACGTTGCCATTGCCAGAAATGCATTGCAATGTCTCCTTGTAGTGCTTGCTGAATTCGGCCCAAGATTGACAAATATGTATGACTTATTTCATATCGAGTGATCTGATTTACAACATTACATACCCGTTTTGTCTGGTTTCTGGTTGTCTTCCTTATACCCTTGTGGTTGCTCTTCTAGCTGGTTTGTTTTGCATCGGATCCCCTTCACTCTTACATTACCCCTTCACTCTTACATTGTTCGTGAGAGTGTAAGTTTTGGGACCGATCTTTTGTACTTTTGTCCTTGCTCTATATATTTATTACCATTACCAAAAAAAAAAAAATATATTACATGCCCATTTTTGTAATGGATCATCTCGTGCGGTATTTAAGCATGCGGTACAAGTTTGAATTGCGACCCTCTGTTTGGAATTATATTTGGCCGGCCGCTCGTGTTCCTGACACTGATTGTTTCCATCGATGCGATTATGTCCACATTCTGTCTTTTCACATGAAAAGTCGACTTATACGCGGGGTGAATATTATATGACATGCTCCATATGTATTGTTAATCGATTTTCAATAATTTAATTTTGGGGGAGTACAGTTAGTCTTGCTGGACTTTTCGATGGAGAATGAAGTTGAACAGCAGGGGGAAAAATATTGTATCATATGACTTTTGGCAAGGAAAATTACTCAATCAATTCGAAACCCATTGTAAGAATATCAATTTAAAATATAAATTTATTTATTTTGTCAAATTTAGTCTTAAAGTTTTGCATGATATTTCATTGTAGCTCTTTCGGTTAACTTTTCTAGGAAATGGAGCATACCATCGCATAAGTGATTTCGGATCGAAAATTGATGAGAATGACTATATTTGATTGCGCATTAAATTTCATAGAAATATTTAAATTTATAAAATTGAAAATTTGAGGATTGAATTGACATCAAATAAAGATTTTGGTAGCTCCTTGTACTCAAACGGTGGTCAATTAGAGAAAAGGTTCGTTTCTTCTGAGATTGAGGTCGGTCGTCCATAAGGCAGATGCCGCCTATATCCTCAGCTGTGCAGTTTGGCAAGTTTTTTGTACCGACATGAATGTACAGTAGTACAGTCAACCCCAAGTTACATCAAGCATAGATAACTAACTAATGTCTTTTGTCAAGTGTCATTGTCTTATAAAGTGCCACATTAAGTTGATTACAACCCAAGCTTTGGAGGACTTGCAATTGGGATTGCCACCTTTGACGCTTAGCACTGTGTCCAATCGACATTCAGTTATGCGTGACGAGTTGTATTCACACTCGCAAGTTCTCTCATTACACCCAATCCAATTTCGAAAATGACCACGAAAGAAAGCTGGATGCTTAAAAAATAAAATAAAACTGTAACTTTCATCATCAGTTGAAAAATACCTTCAACTTTCAAACCAATCAAAGAAAAAGCATCGGTCCGAGCAAAAATTAGGGGGCGGAGGGGTTTGATTTGTACAAAACGACATCATTTTGTCATGGGTTAATGATGCGGCTCGGCTTTGTGGCTTCGGAACGACATCATTTCGTACATTTTGCTGCCCTTATTTTCGCTTTAATGATGTGTCATTGTACTTAGGAGCTTGTTTGGGAATGTAATGACCAAATAGAAACAAAGGGAAAAGTGTTAAAAAGTTTTATACCTTTTACATTTATATCAATTTAGTCATAAACTTTTTGTTGGTACTAATTTAGTTATAAACATTTTTACTTAGTGTCATTTCAGTCATTTCCGACTAACTTTGGTTAGATTTTGCTAACTAGGCGCTAGGCAACTAATGTGACACGATCGACACTAAAGTAGATAACTTTTAATAATATCTTAATACTTTTTTTATATTTTTATTTTTTCCTTCTCCCCCTCCGTCCTCTAGTCAATCACCGAGCCGGTCGTCGGACCTCAACAACTAACTAGAGGCAACGGCCGGCAAGCCTCATCGGTCACTAACGAGGCTTGAGCCCTCACCAGTGACCGCGAGGATAGCCTCACGTTGGGTGGCGAGGCTCACCCAACCTTTGGCGAGGGTAGCTCGAGGTTGCCCAAGCCGCGAAGGTGGCCTCGTCAACTCAAGCTTCGCTAGTGGCATGCGAGGCTCGCCAGTAGTCACCTTTGGTTGGTTGTTGAGGTTCGGCGACTGACTAGAGGAAGGAGGAGGAGAAGGAAAATAGAAAAAAGAAAAAGAAAAAGAAAATTCAAAATTCAAAAAATATTCAAATCTTATTAAAAATTGTCCACGTTAGCACAAATTGTGCTACATCAGCAGATTGATGCTCAGTCAGCAAAATCCGATGCAAGGATGACGATTACCACTGATGACGTCACCCGCCACCTGTCGCCTGCCACTACCGATCACTGCAGTTGACAATTGGTTGGCAATGGCGGCCGGTGATGGTGAGCGGCGTTGTTGGCGACGTTAGTGGGGTTGGCGTGGTCGGGTGGTGGCGGTAGCGATCTCGCCAACAGCAGCAGCAACCGCGGCGGCAGGCGGCAACGTTGGCTATCATTAGCAATGGGCAATGGCGGCTGTCAATGTCGGCGGTGAGCGGTAGTGGTTGGTCGGCAGTGGCAATTGGCTACGGTCGATCGGCGGCAAGCGATAGTTGGGGGTGGCAGCCGGCAAAGAAGAAGAAAAGAAGAGTAGAAAAAAGATAAAATAACACCACCCGTGGTGGCGGTAGTGGTTGGGCGCTGGTTCTTTTCACAAGAGGTCGAGTGTTCGAATCCCTGCGTTGTCTGCCTTGTTGAAAAGAAACCCACGACTTATCCATGGAGCAAGGGTGGTGGTGACTCTACTCTCTCCAGAGTTTACTCTACCGCGAAGTGGCGCACGGAGGTTCCTTGGGTCACAAAAAAGAAGAAGAAGATAAAATAACTTATTTCTAAAAATTGTTTCCGAGAACAAGAAAATATTTTTTTCTACTTCTTATTTCTGTTCTAAATCTATTTTCTGCCCATTTTTCTAATCCATGGAATATAAAAATTAATTGACATTACCAAATGATTTTTTTTCCTTTTTTGTTTTGAGGAACAAAATAACATAAATTGAGAGAAATAGAAACGTTACCAAACGAAACCTTAGTTTATCACACACCCATTGGAAGTTGTTGGACTTTTTGATGGAGAATGAAGTTGAACAACATGGGAAAAAAATCGAATCATATCACTCTAGCAAGAAAATTACCCAATCAATTATAAACCTATGGTAAGATATTAATTCAAAGCCTATATTTTTTTAATTATGTTAATTTAGTTCTAAACTTTTTGCATGAAATTTTGATATAACCCTTTTGGTCAACTTCCACCAAAAATTGAGCATATGGTTACATAAGTGATTTCCAAGTGAAAATTTATTGAAATGGTTGCATTAGAGTTTCATGCAAAGGTTTATAATTAAATTAATGAAATTGAAAAATTCATTACTAAATTAGCATCTTGTAAAATAAATTTAGGCTTGATCGGACAATTTCCCCTCTACTTTTGCTAAGGTTGAGAAGATCACGAGGTGCCTCATAGGATTTTCCATCACATGGTAATTTGAGGTAACAACTAAGAAAGGGACTGTAAGTTTGTAACAAAGGAACTGTAACATTTCAAAAAGGATCTTATATTCATCAAAGAAAGATTTTAATAACTCCATGTATAGGAAAAAAAGGTCAATTAGAGAACAAGTTTGTTTATACAACATGTATTCTCAGCTGTATAACGACAAGCAATTTGGTAAAGTTTTTCGTACCGACATGAATGTAGAGTCGTACAGTCAACCACAAGTTATATTAAGTATAGGTGACTAATGTCTTTTGTCAAGTGTCGTTGTCTGAAGAGCTAGATTGCATTGGTTACTACTCGGACATTGAGGACTGCGATTGGGATTGCCACCTTTGACGCCTAGCTTCGTGTCCAAATCGACATTGCATTATGCGTGATCAATTGTATTCACACTCGCCCGGTTCTCATAGTGCGCCTATTCCAATTTTGAGAATAACGACGAGAGAAGACCAGATGCTTGAAAAATAAAAATAAAACCGTAACTTCTATCGCCGGGTCAAAAATACTCTCCACTTTCAAGACGATCATAGAAAAAGCATCGGTCTTTGCTCCTAGGACGAAAAAACCCACCTGTTGACTTTTTTCGATTGGATCAAGTTTGCATAGTAGGGCAAATGGTGATGAATGCACGAAGGACGCGTCATTAAAGCGAAAATTAAGGAGGAGGAGAGAGGGGATTGATTGATTTGTACCAAACGATAAAACACGTTGTTCAATTTGGTAGCTTTATTTATTTTTGTTGGTTTTACTCTACTTTTTATTCTAACTTTCATTCTCTCTACTTTGCAGGACGTGAAAGTCGAAACCCACTCTAGAAACTAATTCATCCCCACCCCAATCCTTCTGATAAGATAGGGATTCGAACCCACAATTTCTCTCTTTTATGTTGGAAGAGAGGCCACTAGAGACCTTAGTAGCTTTAGAGCGACATTATTTAGTACATTTCGCTCTGATGATGTCATCGTATGCATTACTACCTTCACTGTGTAGAATTATCACATGAGCTTGTTTGGACAGAAAAGTTAACGAGTGAGTATTTTTAACCAGTGATAAAAGGTTGGTTTTTTTTTTTTTTTTTTTGTGTTGGTTTGAGAAGTGGGGTTATTTTTCTCCTTTAGATATACGGTTTTGTTTTGAGCTCTACATATAAGTTCATGGTCTTGTTGTTATTATTATTATTATTATTATTATTATTATTATTATTATTATTATTATTATTATTATTATTTATTTATTTTTCTTTTAATTTTAAAATTGACCGACATGAGAGGCATAGCTAAATGAATGCCCTAGGAACAAGTCAATAAATCCACGTTGCCATTGCCAGAAATGCATTGCAATGTCTCCTTGTAGTGCTTGCTGAATTCGGCCCAAGATTGACAAATATGTATGACTTATTTCATATCGAGTGATCTGATTTACAACATTACATGCCCGTTTTGTCTGGTTTCTGGTTGTCTTCCTTGTACCCTTGTGGTTGCTCTTCTAGTTGGTTTGTTTTGCATCGGATCCCCTTCACTCTTACATTGTTCGTGAGAGTGTATGTTTTGGGACCGATCTTTTGTACTTTTGTCGTTGCTCTATATATTTATTACCATTACCACAAAAAAAAAAAAAAACATTACATGCCCGTTTTTGTAATGGATCATCTCGTGCGGTATTTAAGCATGCGGTACAAGTTTGAATTGCGACCCTCTGTTTGGAATTATATTTGGCCGGCCGCTCTCGTGTTCCTGACACTGATTGTTTGCATCGATGCGATTATGTCCACATTCTGTCTTTTCACATGAAAAGTCGACTTATACGTGAGGGTGAATATTATATGACATGCTCCATATGTATTGTCAATCGATTTTCAATAATTTAATTTTGGGGGGAGTACAGTTAGTCTTGCTGGACTTTTCGATGGAGAATGAAGTTGAACAGCAGGGGGAAAAATATTGTATCATATGACTTTTGGCAAGGAAAATTACTCAATCAATTCGAAACCCATTGTAAGAATATCAATTTAAAATATAAATTTATTTATTTTGTCAAATTTAGTCTTAAAGTTTTGCATGATATTTCATTGTAGCTCTTTCAGTTAACTTTTCTAGGAAATGGAGCATACCATCGCATAAGTGATTTCGTAACGAAAATTGATGAGAATGACTATATTTGATTGCATTAGAATTTCATAGAAATATTTAAATTCATAAAATTGAAAATTTGAGGATTGAATTGACATCAAATAAAGATTTTGGTAGCTCCTTGTACTCAAACGGTGGTCAATTAGAGAAAAGGTTCGTTTCTTCTGAGATTGAGGTCGGTCGTCCATAAGGCAGATGCCGCCTATATCCTCAGCTGTGCAGTTTGGCAAGTTTTTTGTACCGACATGAATGTACAGTAGTACAGTCAACCCCAAGTTACATCAAGCATAGATAACTAATGTCTTTTGTCAAGTGTCATTGTCTTATAAAGTGCCACATTAAGTTGATTACAACCCAAGCTTTGGAGGACTTGCGATTGGGATTGCCACCTTTGACGCTTAGCACCGTGTCCAATCGACATTCAGTTATGCGTGACGAGTTGCATTCACACTCGCAAGTTCTCTCATTACATCCAATCCAATTTCGAAAATGACCACGAAAGAAAGCTGGATGCTTAAAAAATAAAATAAAACTGTAACTTTCATCATCAGTTGAAAAATACCTTCAACTTTCGAACCAATTAAAGAAAAAGCATCGGTCCGAGCAAAAATTAGGGGGCGGAGGGTTTGATTTGTACAAAACGACATCATTTTGTCATGGGTTAAAGATGCGGCTTGACTTTGTGGCTTCCGAACGACATCATTTCGTACATTTTGCTGCCCTTATTTTCGCTTTAATGATGTGTCATTGTACTTAGGAGCTTGTTTGGGAATGTAATGACCAAATAGAAACAAAGGGAAAAGTGTTAAAAAGTTTATAGTGCTAATTTAGTTATAAACTTTTTGTTAGTGCTAATTTAGTTATAAATATTTTTACTTAGTGCCAATTTTGTTATAAATTTTTTACTTAGTGTTAATTCAGTCATTTCTTGCTAATTTTGGTCAGATTTTGCTGAATGGGCATTGGGCAACTAATGTCGACACGATTAACACTAAAATTAATAATTTTAAATAATATTTTAATATTTTTAATTTTTTAAATTTATTTTTTCCTTCTCCCCTCCTCCTCTAGTCAATCACCACCTTGACCTCAACAACTAACTAGAGGCAACGGCCAGTGAGCCTCATTGACCACTAGCGAGGCTCGAGCCCTCACCGTGGCCGCGAGGATAGCCTCACGTTGGGTGGTGAGGCTTGCCCAACCTTGGCGAGGGTAGCTCGAGGTCACCTAGGCCGCAAGGTGGCCTCGTTGGCTCGAGCTTGGCTAGTGGCATGCGAGGCTCGCTAGCAGTCACTTTTGGCTAGTTGCCGAGGTCCGGCAATCGGCTGGAGGAATGAGGAGGAGAAAAAAAAAAAAAAGAAAAAAAAAAAAAAAAGAAAAAAATTCAAAAATTATTAAAAATTGTCCACGTTCGCACAAATTGTGCTACGTCAGCTGATCAATGCTAAATCAGCAAAATCCAACCAAAATTAATCGGAAAAGACTGAATTAGCACCAAGTGAAAAGATTTATGACTAAATTAGCACTAATAAAATGTTTATGACTAAATTGACATGAATAGAAAATGTTTAGGGACTTTTTTTAACACTTTTCCCATAAATAAAGTAATGACCGATGTAGAGGGACGCCATGCACACTGTCGCCGCAAACCAAAATTGCCTAAAAGAATTTTAAGAAAAACGGGGTCATTTGGTGGCTTATGACCATCTCATCCATCTTTTCATTTTTGATCTGTATTTTATTGTTTTGTGAAAAATAAGAAATGCGGAGGCATTGGGCTAATTTAAATGAATTCATAAAAGATACACCGCCATTGTAAAGTATATTTTTCACACAAACAATCGTGAAATGGAATCTCTCGTATACTAATAGAACGAATTCATTAACTAAAATGAGAAATTATATACGTTTAACCATCGGATTCCTGCTTTTGTAACTTCTTACACCACCGTTGTATCAAATTAGAGCTCAATTTAAAGGAAATTTTCAAGTAAGAGCTTGAAGTTGGGTCATTTTCTAAAAAAAAGGATCAAAAATGGATTTTTAAATGGCATAAAGTGGATAATTTAGTCTCAAGTAAGGACGTGAAGTGGCTTGATTTTCTCAAAAGATGACTCAGAGTACACATTATCCCAAATAATTGACCTAAAGTGGCGTTATTTTCTCAAAAGAGGGTCAATGGTGGATATATTGTTGTAGATAAGAGCTGAAGTGATCAATTTAGACTCAAATAAGTGTCTAAGCTCATCAGACAGCCAAATCTTTGCTGGTCGACTTGCAAGTGTGACTCATGTGATTATTCCGACTGAAAGGTGGCAACAACACAAAAAAATTTGTTTGATTTTTTGTTTTGTTTTGACCCAATTTGAAGAAACGCCAAATTGAAGCTAGGGTTCTTCAAGGGCTTCTTTAAGTGCAGCCTTCTTTCTAATATCATTGGTTTAGATTTTCCATTTTGATTGTGTCCATCGTTATTGGCTCCTTGATGTTGCCATTGTAATAAGCACGTGAGCCACGCGTACAAGTTGACTGGGGAACTTATGCCCTTATTTGAGATTAAGTTAGACATTTCAAATCCTTAGTTGAGATAAGATTTAATTTTTTTTTTTTTTTTTTTTGGTATTGGAAACCCCAAAGTGACACTTAAGCGGAGGACCCATTTCAAATCCTTAGTTGAGATAAGATCTAATTGTTAACCATCTTTTGAAAAAATGGGTCCATGAAGGTCCTTATTTAAAATTATCTTGAAACAAGCATGACCGTGCCCATACGAAACCATTCTCCATAGGTGACATTGTACCTTTGGATGGAACATGCCTCTAGAAATCTAAAGTCAGTTCTTTTTTTCCACACTAAACAATATAATCCACGCAATATAAGCAACACATACAAGCTAAGAATTAGCCCTAGACGTTTGCATGGAATTTTAATGTAACCATTTCGGTTAACTTTGTTGGAAATTCAGCATACCGTAATATTAATGATTTCTAACGAAAATTAATCAGAATGATTGCATTGGATTTTCATGCAAATGTTTAAAATTAAATTAGGAAATTGAAAAATTTAAGATCGATTGGATGATTTCCTCTTACTCCGACAAATGTTGAGAAGATCATGAAGTGCCACATTGGATTTTCCATCTCACAGCAATTTGAGGTAGCAACTAAAAAAGGAACCGTAACATGTTAAAAAGATTGTATAAACATAAAAAGAAGATTTTAATAGCTCCTTGTACTATAAAAAGAACGATCGTTTCTTCTGTGATTGAGGTCCAGTATTTCATATGGCGGATACAACATGTATTCTCAGCTGCATGATGACAGGCGGTTTGGCAAGTTTTTCATACTGACATGAATGTACACTTGTGCAGTCAACCATTAATATCTAATGTCTTTTGTCTAGTGTCGTTGTCTAAAAAAGTGCCACAATAAATTGATTACAACCCGAGCATTAGAGGACTGATTGGGATTGCCACCTTTGACGCCTAGCATTGTGTCCAATTGACATTCCGTTGAGCGTGACGGATTACATTCACACTCGCAGGTTCTCTCGTCACGCCTAATCCAATTTCGAGAAAAACCACGAGAGAAGGCCGGTTGCTTAAAAAATAAAATAAAACATTAACTTCCGTTGTCGGATCAAAAATACCCTTGACTTTTAAAACGATCATAGAAAAAGCATCGGTCTTTGCTCGTGGGACGAAAGCACCCATCTGTTGACTTTTTCTATCGGATTCGGATCAAGTGTAGCTGGTAGGGCAAATGGTGATGGTGCACGAAGGACGCATGATTAGAGCAAAAATTAGGGGGGAGGGGTTGATTGATTTGTACCGAATGACGTTGTATATCATAAATTAAAGACGCGGTTCAATTTGGTAGCTTTAGAACGATATTGTTTCCAACATTTTGCTGCCCTTATTTTTCACTTTAATGAAGTGTCACCATAACATAACTACTTTTGTCGTGCAGAATCGCCACATGAGCTTGTTTGGGCGGAAAAGTTAACAAGCCTGCGAGAAAACTTTTTTTTAGTGTCAATTTGAGAAGTGGGGTTATTTTTATCCTCTAGATATGAGTTTTTTTTTTGTTTTTTGTTCGAGCTCTAAATATAAGTTCATGATCTTGTTGTTATTATTATCAATTTGTTTATGGCAATTGGCCGACAAGAGAGAGGCAAAGCTAAATGAATGCTGCAGGAACGAGTCAATTATCTTGAATTTACACCGAACGAGCCATCGGATGAATCCACGCGTGTCCCATCGAACAACCGGACAGAAACGAAGTAATGACCGACGTAGTTATACCCAAAATAACATGAGATGCTATGTACACTGTCACCACAAACTAATTGTCTAAAAAATTTGAAAGAAAAAAGGTGTCATTTGGTGGCAACAGCATGGGCAATTTTTTTCGATTTTTTTGGCCCAACTTGAAGATACGCCAAATTGAAGCTAAGGCTCTTCAAGGGTTTTTCTACGTGCAACTTTCTTCCTAATATCACTTCTATCGCTTTTCCGTTTTGATCGTCTTTGTCATTCTTGGCTCCCTGATGTTACTATTGGAATAAGCACACAGGGGTCACCTGTACAAGCTGACCAAGGAGTTTATGTCCTTATTTGTAGGGTTGTCAACGGTTCGATTTGGCTCGGTTTTTTTGAAAAACCAAACCGAACCAAACCGTTAGAAAAATCTTCCAAACCGAACCAAAAATTTCGGTTTGGTTTGGTTCGGTTCTTTAGTTTTCAACTTTAACACACTAACATACTTCACTGTTAAAACTACGCAATACATTCCTCTTTTGTTTTTGGTTTTCTCTTTTAAGAGCACCAAGAACCATTCAAGGTATAGTCAATGATAATCCTTTGATGTTCTTCAGATTCTTGATCACTACAAATGGGATTTCCCATCAATTAGGGGGGAAAACAAAAGCGACCCAAAATATTTTACCGATTCCAAAGGGCAACAATCACCAATGCAGATCCCTACAACCTACCCAAAAGCCAATTTGGAGCAGATGAAACAGAAAATGAATAGTTTAAAGGGCTAACTAAGTCTATTCGCAATTGCAGCAATTAACTAACACTCATTCCACCTCAACAGCAGCTAAGACAAAAATCCGCAAAAAAGAAAACAGCAAAAATGGTAGAAGGACAAAGTGTTCCTCGAACCGACGCAGCAGCATAGATCAGAGTTCACATTGCAGCAGAAAAACAAAACCTTCGCCTCAACACCACCAAGAAAACATCTCAAAGAACAAAACAAATGGAGCAAAGCAAGAAAAAAGGAAAAAAACCCACGTTTGTGCTCCCACTTCGCACAATCAACGAGAAAAAAAGCAAAAGAGATCTTTGTAGAGGAAGATGAACGCATAACGATCAAAAGAGAATCTTACCGATTTGATCAAGCAAGAGGCATTGCAGATCTAAAGCCACTGGCGGCCCCTCAGTCCAGAGCAGAGCGCGCACAGGACATGCTCGCTTCAAATTCTTCTCAGTCGCCATCGCCGTCGCAGAAGGAAGAGGGATGAAGGAGAGACTTGCAGAAGAAAGGGGCTTTGTCCCTCAATCGGTCGCCGTCGCCATCACAAAAGGAAGAGGGACGAAGGAGAGACTTGCAGAAGAAAGGGGCTCTATCCCTCAATCGATCGCCGTTGCTGTCATAGTCGATGTCGTCGTTGTCGCTGTTGTCGTCGCAATCGCCGTTGTACCTTCAAGCCGACCAAGACGAGACACAAGAGGAGAGGACTCAACGTCGGGAGAGAATAAGACCGAAGATTTGATTTTATCGATTTTTGATTCGGTTCGGTTCGATTAACCATAAAAATCGAACCAATAAAAAGATATTGATTTTTAATTAGAACCGAACCAACGGTTCCTGACACCCCTACTTATTTGTGATTAAGGTGGACATTTCATGCCTTTAATTGAGATACAATATGCTCTATATCATTTTTTTAGAAAACTGCATTTACTTCATTACACCTCCATTTCTTTCTTTACTTTATTTGAGATAATGTTTATATATATATAATCCATTTTTTTTTTTTTTTGGTACCTTATTTGAGATAATGTCTATATTCTTAACCATCTTTTGAGAAAACCACTCTATTGAAGGCTCTTATTTAAAATTTTCCTGAAAGGACTACGAGACTGGATTGGCTCTCGATTTTTATTGCAAATCTTAATGAGAAGATAGCATGGCCGATTGTCCAACTAGCGGAAGCAAGTCAAGAATTGGAGCGAAAGAAGAGTAAGCTCGCAGACAAGACAAGGCGAAGAGATGAGATGATTAGGTCTGCTTCACACTTGGCTACTCGCATCAAGAATGCAGTGAAACGGAAGAAAGAACATGAGCTATTCATGAGGATTGCTTAAAACAACACCAACGAGATTACAGGAGTTCTCCTCACAGCTTTCATTTGATGCTAAGGGAAGTAAGCATGGCCATGCCAATAAGAAACAGTTTCTCCATGGCGACGTCGTATTTGTTGGGAGAACAGCAACAACTGAGCAATATCAAATTAGCATAATGGAGCAAAGCAATCTCCTCTCTTGTGCAAACTTAATTGGAAATGATATAGTAGAGCAATATAAATAATAAGCACACAAACACAAAGGCGAGTTTTTTACAAGGAAAATTTCATCGGTGTAAGGAGATAAAAAACTAAAGAACTGGAGTTTACCAAAAAATCTTCACTATTAACCAAACTAGGTGAATAAAGTTCTTCTTGAGTAAATATTACAGGTGCATAGTAGCAATGACATTAAAAACATCATTCTTAGTAATACGCATGAATTTCACAAAAGATAAAAGGATAAATATCACCAAAAACACAGGTTTTGTTCAACCCATGAAAAACCTGATATAGGGAGCTTCAAGTGAAAATCAAATCGATCGGATTTGAGAAGAATATCCACAAACATGTTGACAAAATTTCAGCTCATTCAGATTATAAATTGAGCTTTGAGGCCGGTTTGATAAAAATCAGAAACTACCCTCAACCCAGATTTTCTGCTCTCTTTCTCTCTTATTATTGCATCTCAATTAACATTCTCATATAAAAGATAATAAGAAACCATATTTCTCCATATGTATTATCATATGAGTTTAAGTTTTTGGATTTGCAATTCATTAGGTTTTCTCCATATGGGAGTGACCCAGTCAACAGTATCTTGGATGGAACATCCCTTTGGAAATCTAAAGTCAGTTCTTCTTTTCCACATTAAACAATATATTCCACGCAACGGAGTCAACCCATACAAGCTAAAGAATGTCTCATGACAAAACCTTGTCGAGCATGTCTATATCTCGCCCAATACCCATTTCCCGACTCCCCCCCCACCACCATAAGCCGAACAGAGCACAAAGAACAAAGCACTGCATCAACTCAAGCTTGTCTTCGAGGGAAGAGAAGCTTGAGGTCGATGAACAGATGATCCCGACTTCCCTCAGGCTGCCTGCACAAGAAACAGAAAGTAGCTGCTGAGGCTGATGAAGCACGGGCAAGCTTTTGATGGGCGATGCCACCTCTCTCTTTTTGCAGCCTCGGGTCTAAAGCCCATTCATCAACTCAAGGCAAAGCCCATATTAGCTTTTTGAAAATGGCTGCAATTCTTTCCGAGTTGCCAAGCATGTTTCTAAACCGGACCGGGAGGAGAGCCCGCGGCCCAACTCATATCCTGGAGGCACTGTTTTTCTCTTCTTTTTTAAGATTTTGCGGGAGGAAGTCTTATCTTTTAGCTTGTAATCCTTTTCTCATTTTTCATTTTTTTTACCAATTTATTCCTTCTCATTCTTTTTACCAAACATAAGGTCTTATATTCTCTATTCTCTATTTTTTTTATTCTTATCTTTATTTTTTTTTCAACCTGATCAAAGACAAAAGTATTTGTCCCTATATTTTATTTCCCTAATTATCTTTTGACCGTAAAATTGTTTTTTTTTTGTTCTAATACGTTTTAAAATTCAATAAATTCATATATATAATGAGTTTATATCTCTATTGGTTATTATGGTTTTATTTTCTTGATAGACCAATTTAAAAAAAATTGCAATAAAATTCAAATATGAAAAGTTCTTTCCATTTTGCTTGAATCTATTTATTATGTGAAAGTCAAAAGTTCAAGGCAAAGCCCATGTTAGCTTTTCGAAAATGGCTGCAATTCTTTCCAAGTTGCTAAGCATTCTTTCCCCTTTGTCCGTTTCGTTGCCATGTCTCTTCATATATCAATGCAGTATACCAAGAAAGAAAGGTCTAAGCTTGTGTCGCGATTCACCACATGTCGTTTTGGCAATTGGCCCATCGGATCATGCTAATTCTCGTATGATAGCCCGGCTAGTGCTGTGGCCCAATTCATATCCCGGAGGCGCTTTATTTTATTTTATTTTATTTATATTGCTGAAGGTAGTTCTTATTTTTAGCTTGTATGTTTTTTTCTTCATTTTTCACTTTTCATTTTTTTTAAGCAAACAAAAGATCTTATATTCCCTAATCTTATTTCTTTTTCAACCTGATAAAAGACAATAGTATATGTCGTTATCTTTTATTTCGCAACTTATATTTTGACCATAGGATTTTTTTAATACATTTCAAAATCAGTAAATTCATATATGTTATGAGTTTATATCTTTATTTGTTATTATGATTCTATTTTCTCGATAGGCCATTTTATATTTTTTGGCAATAAAATTCAAATTTGAAAAGTTCATTCCCGTTTTGTTTGAATCCATTTATTATGTGAAAGTCAAACGTGGGTAGCATAACTTAATATCATTTGTCAAACGATATAACTAATATAAAATTCTTTGTCCTAATTAAATTTTTATTTCGCTAACATGTGTGTCTAAAAAGGGCCGCCGCTTATTGCAGCAGTCGTCAATCTTTTATTTGTCCAAGCATCGCTAACAATGTTTATAATACTTTATGTGGTTTTATTATTATTTTGTCTATACGCGAAACTATCTTACTTCTGTAGGATTTAGTTTTGTTTTTATGGTATTTTTTTTCTCATCCCATTAGTATATTTTAGTAAAGTAAAGTACAAGAAGAATTATGACCAAAAAAAAAAATTAAAAGAAGAATTAGTCCGAGGAGTATCAACAAACAGTAAATTGATTTCCTTACCAAATTAATTCTTTTTTTTTTTTATTCCTTTCAACTCATTAAAAATTTCTTTTCATATAAGTATATCTTTATAATTTGACTTTGTCTGTATCCATCAATCTTTCTTCGCAGCAAAACCAAACTACCAATAAATCAATGTATTCACTCTCGTATCTTCTATAATATAGGGAATAAATATTTATTTTCAATAGAAGTACTTCGATTCTATCCTCAAATAACTCGAAAAAGTTGAAATTCATCTTTTGCAATGGACGGTTAAAAGTGCGGCGTGAAGTATTGACTTACACAAAGTAACGAAAGCGCGTAACGGGAGAGAAAGTTGAGTTATTTTTCGCACCTTTAATTAGGTGAGGTTTCAACAAACCCTTTCAATCTATTGAAAGGGAAAAGAAAATGATACCAAGATGACGTTTCGCCTACAGAGGTATCCTGTTCGAAGTTTTAATTTTCCATGCCATGTCGGGCGGGACCATTTTAGGAAATCGCAAGGAAGTGCGTGGCCTCACCAAAGCCGTCACCCTGCGAAAGCAGTGACGTAGGTCCCCCGGACCGACCGCGTCTTCCATTGAACAAATGCCTATCAACATTTCAAGGGGATCTTCTCGTAACCATGGATTCCTCGTTCCTGGAACTGCTTGTGACTTTTCGCGTAGAGAGAGAGAGAGAGAGAGAGAGAGAGAGAGAGAGATGACCAGTCAACCCCAGAAGGAAAGGGCGAAGAACAGTTCCATCAAATATAAATGTGTGATAGCGAAGGATAAGGGAAGATGGATATACGTGAAAGATACATGGTCGGCCTGAATCAATTCATCCTCTTAGGTTTGGTAGTTCGTCCTAGAAATATTGAGATTTATATATACTCCCCGGCCCTTCTTACGAAATATAGGAACCTTACATATTTGGAAATTTCCCTGCCGGATTGAAATTCTTTAACTTTCCCATCAAAATCTATATTATCATCGAAATCTCAAAAGGTTAAAATAAAAATCTATATCTCCATTTAAGGCTTCCGTAAAAAGTTTTAAAGTACTTCACATCAGAAAAAGTCGAAACGTGTACAGTACGTTTAGGCTCTGAGAAAAATCGCACTCATAAAACCTAAACCCCAAAAACTCTCTCTCTCTCTCTCTCTCTCTGCGCCCAGGGCCCCAATTTCCCTCGATCGCGGCTTGCCGAGGCGTTGCCGCTCACCCTGGCGCTGCCGCTCATCGCTTTGCCAATGCGCACGGAGTCTGTCAAAGTCAGCCGTAGAAAGCATTCCTCAAGTAGGGTAGCTCGAGGGATGCTCCTCGTTTGAACGAAGTAAGAGAAGAAAATAACATCTCGTAGACTAATTGTACCACCGCCATCATGAATGCAGTCAATCCTGGTTAACCTAAAAGGCACGCAGCGTTTGGTGCAGTCTTACTGTTGCGTTGCTTAAATTCGATGGGTCTTAATACATCAGAATGCGTCTTTGTCAATACGCGAGGAAGTGGATATCTTTCCTCTCTGTACACAGCTGGACAAGCCGAAATTACACAAGATCCAACCATGCAGGCTCGCGACCGCACAGTGCACACGCACGCCACCAAACAGTAGCAACCGTGCATCACGAAACTAGTCAGGGGGAAGACTTGCAGGTAAGAAAACTAAGTAGGAGGAAAATTTGGTTCGAAAATAGGCAAGGAAAGAAAACCTCTCCGTCTCTCATCGTTCACACGAACTCACATGCGTATGCGTACTTGCTTCTCACGCCTCCGATACGACTTTTCAAACTTCTACTCTTGATTTAATTATACCTGCGAGACCGGAAGTTTCCATCTCGTTGTGTCGTATGCGTTTCCTTTCGTGACCTGAAAGCAATAGCCTCGTGGATTACGAACACGGGGGTTAACATATTCTTGATTGGAAGTCTGAATCCTCTCTCGAAGTGACGCCTGATTCGCTATATATTAGTATTCTGGCGATGATCTAGAGTTCCTCTTTATTTTCCTGACCTAAAGTTGAAGGAACAGTCGTTTTCTTGGATCACGTTTGTGTTGTCGGAACTGATGGGGATGAATGATTCATGTGAGAAGGGCGGTTGGGGGATGCCTTCTTCTTTCTGTTCAGACCTTTTCATAGAAGAAAAGTCTATGCATGGTTAAACGACAGAACGAAGAATCTACGAACGAATACTGTCAGAAATAGCAGTTTGGTCTGCTAGGGCATGGCTGAGCTGGCTGGTGACGCTTCATGCCGTCGGAAAAAGACACAAGTACTCTCAGAGGGTTATTGTACGATCTCGATGCCGTGTCCGATGATTGACCAGTTGTACCCAGATTTTATGTGTTCGAATGAACTCAGACTTTGCGTTGCAACAGACCAGTAAAAAAGGTACACCTTAATTAATCAGACCGTAGAAAAGGTACGCCGCATAATTTTGGCCGAGTATGTGTTGCCAATCATGAATTCTACAGTAAGTCAGCATCTTGGAAAAATCAGGTCATAAGTCAGAGATGATTAGTTCGGTAACGTCAAGGTAGAATGGGAAGGTTTGCGCAAAGGCCGGAGGAGCTATTGTTGTTTTGAATTTCAAAGCCTGTTCTGTGTAGAATCAGTTATGTAGTTATCCGTCCTTGTAAGTGGTAGCATCAGGGAACAAGAAACACGCAGTGACATTGTCAATGATAGGTTTACTGCAATATAACATTTTCCTTCACTGTATCTTCGTTCAATTCAGTTCCATTAGTTTAGCTCGTCATGATTTCTTGACATCAACCTCACTAACCCAAAATCGACCGGTGATTCCTGTCTCGATCTTTGATCGTCTCTCACAAGGATCGTCCGAGTTATACGGAGAATTTAGAGCAAACGGTTACAGAAGAGGTTACCCTCTAGTCGACAGAAAGTTAAACATGGGGAGATAAATTAGAGAAATTCGACTATGATACCGATGCTATAACTAGAGTTATTTTTACAAGTTTTAGACGGTTTTGGAGGAGGTTGTGGATTGTCCATTGACGTCTAATCAAGCACAACCAACCATCAATGCATAACTAGGATTTGAAAATCCTAAGACACCTACCCTCAAGTATCCCGATCCACAGCCTCGGGCTAGTCATGTCGTGTGATGCATGAGAATCTTTCATCTACTTGTCAATTGCACCAACACTATAGTTCATCATCATCCAAGAACTCTAAGTCATAATCAATCCTAACTGCCCTAAAAAACAATGAAAACTATCATTAGCATCATCGTGGTCGCCGTCATCATCATCGGATCATTAGCAAGCGTCTCCTAACTTGAATATTGTTCACAGATCCTTCACAAGTGGCAGAGGGAGTAAAAAATGACTTACTGACGCACCAATCATCGAGGATTGGCCTTTTGCTAGATAGAAGAGATATCTGAACCATAGATCTCATCCCCCATGACAGATCCGAACGGGATGCATCCACTTTCAGTATTTTTATAGAAATAAAGGACAGGATCACTAGCTTTTCATCCAATAAAAGAAATCGTTTGAGAAAGAAACAGCACCTTTTTTTATACAAGTTTGTCTCATTCTAGCTGGTACCATGCCTATACCTTGCGTGGGGCTTTTCATCCAATAGGTGGAAATTCACTCTCCTGTATCATCATTAAATAATTTTTCACAGAATTCGCTTTCTACATCTTGGGCAAAGGAATTCTTTTATTGAGTGGAACAAGCATTCAAAAGTAAATACATATCAATAAGCTAAAATATAATAAATCACAGAATTCCAAAAATTATTGGGCTATAATTAGCACCAGATACAATATTCAAGATATGTGTTTATAACCTAAATCAAAATCGCCAAGTAATTAGGTTTTCTAATATATAATATCCAAAACTGGTCCTAGAAAACACTTTATTGTAGATGCATTTGGCCACCGGTATCGCCAATATCTACCCATTATATGAAATCGTGATGTGTGTGGTAAGAATAGTTCAACAAGAAAGGTGATTTTTGGTTTTTATGTATAACCGACAACCTAGACCGCGTTATTTCGAAAAGGATACTTCGTCTTCCATCGTTTTGCTTAAACAAGCAATTTTCCACTGTTCTTTGAAGTTCTGTTGGGCACAAGAGACGGTAATAAATCGATTAACAGCTAGCGTCGAGACACGGTTGCTCGACAGCACTTCGTCTTCTTCTAAATAGAAAAAGAAATTAACCCCTAGTTGGCCATTATTCCCCCACGGAACTTGCCGATATCGAGGGAAGAATAAATCCAAAATCCGAGCGTTGACCCTTCGGGAAGAAACACGGATGGGGCGCGTCCTCTCGCCAGCGGCACGGTCAACTCGAGAATGTCTCGACGGTGCTTTAGATCGGAACTTGCCGCATTTAAGTCTTTATGCCACTGCTGAGATTGAGATCTCGGTTTCATCGGTTTACGAATTACCCACATGAAACGTAAGTAGTTCCTTTACGTATGTAATACGACCGGGGACTTCGATTATTTTCGAGCCGACTATCACGGGGGAATTTCACTGGCTACTCCGTGACCTCCAGGGGTGAAGAGAGAGCCTAGAAGAGAAGTCCCCATCTTGGCAAGTTGCATGTTGATTCGCGTTCGTTCTAGAACGTGAACTCGAGGTTCTTTGCTGTGATGTGATGCACATGCCGTGATTCACACCCTAGGTCAAACCGGTGACGGTTGGTGATTAATGGCTCATTTAGATTGGTCCAACAATATATCTTTACGCGTCGGTGAGTAAAAGTTCGGACCTTAAACATACTGAACATGTAGAATCATGTAACCCATTTAGTAAACATGTCGTTTCATTGCAGTTTCACCTAAAAGTAGAAAACAGGAGTCGTTATTATCACCGATCTTTTCGGTGCATTTATATGATTTTTTAAGTGCAATTGAATCTAGGGTTCTATTTTATTTAACTCTCCATATGGTTTTTTCTTTTTTGAAATTTACTTGGTTCGATCTGTGCGGAAACGAATGGAAGATGGTGATTTGCGCATCTAGATAACGAGTCCTTTTCGTCCTTGAGCGGAAAGTTTCCTTCAAGTTCACACTTTCGTGACATGAAGTTATCAGCACCTACCCAACAACCGCATTGCGCGAAACCTAACCCCATGCAGAAATGCTTAGGGCACCGCATGCAGTCGTACCCTCTTCCCGTGCCTCTAAGGACGGCCATGCCGTCCCGGTCAACGTTAGCTCCACAGCACCCAACCTTCTTTCGTAACCGACGCAAAATGTAAACACAGAGCGAATCGAAGAAACTAGCATTGCATTTGCTTGTGTTGCATCCAGTGGTGCCGCCTGGATCTTTGGCCTTGCCCCCGCCGTTTATCTCGAAATTTAGGCTGTTAAATTAAGACGTTGGTTCGTGAATATAATCTAACTGATTTGGGAACATACAAGTGCTTCTTAATATTTCACGATAGATAAACATCGATGTCATTCTTTTCTTTTTTTTGCCCAAAGGTTAGTGATAGACCTTTCAAGATTGTTATAGCAACTTCACTTGAATTTAATGATTTTGCTCAAAAAACGATATTCCAATTACCCAATTCAATTGCCTAACGCAATTTTTTTTCAATCATTCCGGGACATAGGATACGAAAACTCCACACTTGATGCACGCTATTGACATGGGTGGATAGGGACGCCGTGCTTTGAATCACAGCGCCTGAAATTTTCTCCCTTCATTGACGAAACCCTAAAAGTTTACCTTTCTGGACCAGACGGTCCTACTACCATCTATCTTTTGAACGTATGTTATTATTTACCCATCACAACTATAAATTTTCAAATGCAACAGTACCTTATTGATACATAGGACTACCGACATCTATTTCAGTACACAATGGCAATCACGGACCACGGTTTCAACCTTTTTTTTAATCCTTTTTCAGGCAGCTAAAATCAAGAATGAACCAAGAATCCTCGGCAGCAGCTTCATACACTATGAATTGACGATGTGGAGGCCCGTACTCCATTGAAGGTTTGAGGATTGTACGATCAATTTGTGAAATTACGTTCGCAAAAAACTCTCAGTGGAAAGGTTTTGCTGGAAAAAAAAATGACACTTCAATCAGGATTCGTTTCTGCTGTTGAGGGATCAATTAATCACGAAGTACATGATGCGGAGATATATAGCAAACTCACATCAATAGAGAACTTGTCTCGGAACTGGCTGGAAGTAATCCCCGGAACTTCCATGGATCTCATGATAGATCCGATTTTACCTTTTCGGCCGGTGACAATAGTAATCCCAATTGATCATTAAAACAAGAAAGTAATCCCGGCGATCCATCATTGACTCATGTTTAAGACTCGTAAGGGTATATGTAAAATCTGTGGACCCTCCTGAAATTAGCCAGTTTCATCATGATACGTACATCTGCACATGGATTAGATCTGTCCCGATGATTACTTTCTTTTGGAACTGATTTTTTTTAACTTTGCCGTACTCTTTTGTTGTCCCAATGAAAAGTTTCATCAGAAACTCCGAGGATCTAACACTCACAATTTTTTGTGTTGAATACACAAACAACAAATCGTACAGGGAGAAGGAGAACGACAAAAATTGCTGATGATTACAGTTTCTCAACTATATTTCTGTGGTGAAACAATACATTTACAAGAAATAGAATTTCTCCAGCTCGGAAATCCAGTCCTCAACTTTACTCTAGGATTGAGGGGAAGCAATGTTTGAATGGTGACGCTCGATCTCCGCCCGTTACGCAGGGTGACATTCACGAGGCTCCGCTTGCAATGATAATTGAGCAAAAAATGTCTCGTTTTCCCCCTCTCAAATTGCATAAGCCATGGGATATCTTGGCCGGTCGAGCCCGTGCTTCATCGATCCCTCTTCATAGATCGTCGCTTTAGCTCTCCGAAAAATTTGATTTTCTAGCAGTTGGGAAAAGGCATTGAGCTTCACGCGATTAATCGTCCGTGCGTACTAACTGCAGTCACGCATCATGCGTATTCCTTTGTACTTTTTACCTCTTTCAGGATTTTCTAGAAATTGGTGGGCGACAAATGAGTCATCATGCAAAGAGAAGCAAAGTGGGGGATTCGGCGTTTTCGATGTCCCTTGCTACCTTGGTTGCTACCTTGGAAGCATACGGATTTTGCTCCTCCTCCTCAACTTTAGTAAGGGAAGAAGACGGGACGCTAATCGTGAGATCGAGATTCAAATCCGGCAAGTCACGCGGGATATCTCCCGAAACATTCTCCGCATCAAACACCTCAGGATGATCACCAGCACTCCTGGAGGATTTATCGGCCAGGGTCATGTTGGTCTTCATACTGGATGAGGAAGTGCTGCCGGAGGCATCCGGGGTTTGAGAGCGAGGGAGATTTTGGTTCAACCGGTGATTGTTGGGGTCAATCCCCATCTTTAGGAGTTTCCTCCTTAAGTGAGAATTCCAATAGTTCTTGACTTCGTTATCTGTACGTCCCGGCAACCTTCCAGCTATAAGCGACCACCTGAAATATAAATCGACGTAAATTTTCAGACAAGCTGTTATTCTGGAAAACTTGAATTTAAATATACAAAGCTCCCCTTTCGTTACTAAAAGAAGAAAAGATTAATTGCACTTTCGAATTGTAAATACCAAACTCATTTCATGGACATGGAAAATTTGTTCTTTTTTTACTGCTATTCCCTTCATCTGCAATAATGCGTTGGTTATAGTTCCTAGTATATTACATATGCAAGTTTAATGGTATCCTTAAAAGGAGTAGGAGAATGCATTTCTTTTGCAATATTAGGGCGAGAGAAGAGAGAACTCATGGTGTGTATTTAAAGAAACGCACCGGTTGCCGAGGAGTGCATGAAGTTTGATGATGAGATCCTCCTCATCCTCTGCGAAGTTGCCTCTCTTGAGGTCCGGCCTCAGATAGTTTATCCATCTCAGCCGGCAACTCTTGCCGCAACGGAGCAGACCTGATGACCAATGCACTCACATTCTCAGTTATAAATTCCCCTAGCGAAACTCCATCTGTCTCTCTTTTATTCTTATTCAATTTCCGTTTGCTGTTTCGCCGTGCTATGTTTCGCTACAGGTGGGATGTAAGAAAGGATGAAGAACAATACCGGCGGCTTGAGGAAGAGTTCGCCAGCTACCCTCGCCGTGCTTTTGAATGTAATCGACGAGCTTCTGGTCCTCTTGCTTGGACCACGCCCCCTTGTTGGTGTCCCGCTTGTCGCAGCAAGGCTTCCTCATGGTTCTCTAATTTCCGTGAGCCTCGTCGTCGAAGCCAAAGCTTCGGATATGATATTCGCAGTAGAAGGAGGGGGAGAGAGAGAGAGAGTTGAACAACGCAAGGGGATAAAGAGGAGCCAAGGCGGATATATATTTAGGGTAGGTGCTTGCCATATGGATGGTAAGGAGGAGGGGAGGTTGACTTTGACCGGTGGTTTTGGCTACGCGAGAGAGAGAGAGAGAGGGAAGGATAATGACTCATACTTAACGGCAACTAACTACCACAGCAACACATTCACTGTCAAACCCTACCATCCTCTTTCTCCCTCTCCCTGCGTTTCTGGCGCAAAATTTTTTTTGGTCTTTAGTCGAAAGGGTGGATGGAGAGATGAGAAATCATCCAAAACGAGCGAGAGAACCAAAGGGACTAAAGACCCTCCCCGCACGAAAATGAAGACAAAACAAATGCCCAGTACCGTCGATCGAACAGACACGAATGACCAGCACGTACGCGAAGATGAAGATGATCGCAAACGATCGAGTAACACCTCCCCACACGCGGGAGGAGGAGTGGGCGTTGGAGCTGTCACGTGCTTTCCAGGGGTTTGACTGATAGTTCCTTTGGTTTCCCCCCATGTTCGTTCCGAGCCTGTGACTTTAACAACGTAACGAACGGTCTTATCTTGGTTTCCCCCATCTCATACGCACGGCGAAGACATCGTCGTACATATAGATAGCCAGGACAAGAACGCAGTACATGAATCTGTAATGTGCGGTGAAGTAATTAGGTTCTTGTTTGAAATCAATCTGGAACTCGTAAATGACTTCCGGATGTTTATTCATTTGTGCACACGCATGCTGTTTTTACCATTACTATTGAACGACCTAAAGCTATATCGTTTCTGCCAATTTAACTAATGTCAAGAAAAATGTGGCGTCATTTACGCCTTTTCTTTTACATTGCACTCATGCACTAGGTTAATTTCGTCGCATTTTCATTTAGTAATAAACAAAATTAATGTGTTGTTCGTAATTAGTAGGCATAACATTTTGTTGCTATGAGTAAAGACCCCTGAAGCAATCAACTAGCATAATCAATTAATTTTCTAGTCGCCTTTCCATATAAGCAATGCTGTCAAAAGAGAGAAAAAATTACTGTTCATGCGAATTATATTTATAAATGTTCACGAGCTTCCGGGATCTCAATTCCTACAAGAACTTCAAGAACCCATCAACCATAACGAAAGTCATAACAGTTAAAAGCTCGTATGTGGTTGCACCATGTGGCGGGACCATGTGCGCCTTTAGAAAATACGGTGAACGCATTAAAACGTTAGCCCTAGTGGAAATTTGACCGATAGAAAAAAAAATTTGGTGGAGTTTTCTTCACGATACGTGCAGTGCTACATAGAAGGATGCGATTTGCTAGAGTAGCATAGACCTCGAATCGAGATTGATGTATAAACAACATTTGAATATTCAAAACTTTTGGCTCGGCAGCTGTTAAAAATCCCACGTTCTATTTGTTGAAAAAATTAGCATAAACCGAACCATAATGACAACCAAGTCCACCTACTGATAAAAACGAAAAACCCAATAGCAGTGGAGCAGCCCATGGTATATGGAATAATCTCTAGCGCAGATAGAAAATTCACAAAAATTCAACAGAAGACTGCGGTGGAAAAGGCATACAAAAAACAGCTGAAAAAAAATAAAATATATTATACTTGGCCGTAGTGGAAAAGGTTTTAAGTAGGAACACGTGATGCGAGAAGACACTCGAGAAAATCATATAGTTTTGTCATAAGTCTTTTCTACTACGGCACAGAAAGAGACTCTATACTTGATACATTGATGGTGTAAAAGAATTTCTTTGCGCAAACAAATTTTAAAATACCTACCACAACTGAGGTATTTCCTTACAAATGACACTAGGTAAAATCAAATCTCTTGCAACACCTCTCTAAGTAAAACCAATGCTATCGCATATTTACAACTTGGTTTGTTGCTCTCGCTATCTCTTGAGAATAACGCTCAAATGGGTATTACAAGTTTACAAAAGACTGGCGGACTCAAAAGTCTCCCAAAATATGCCGAATCTCTCTTGATTTTGCCCTTCCGACTATGACTTCCGGCCAAGTTTTCTCCGATTTAGCTAATGTCTAGTCATGTCCACTTAATACAAGGCGAAAAGTCTCGGCCGAGTTTCGCGAAAAAACACGTGCAAAACATTCCTTAAATTCGGGATGGAAAATCATTTTCGATGGATGGCAAATCATCCTTTATCGATGGCTAGTTTTGATCCTACCATCTCAACAATATGTCGAGCGAATTAGTCCATGATTTTTACATAAATGGCATTAGAATATCACAATTTATTGCTATGAGTTGGATCTTCAATTTAGAAACTCCAATGGTTGTCAAATCTACATAGCGAAGAGCCTGGTGATCAAGTTCGATTGTTTTGCGAAATCATGACAATGGTCTACATTCTTCCTTCTGCGGCTTTCAAACTTTGTGAAATTGGTCTCATTTACTTGTAGAGTTAGATTCTAACTGTTGCATGGTTTAGATATAGTCATTTGCACACTTAAATCAACTCATTAAATAGTTAATTTAAGTTTTATCATCATCAAAATCTTTTAGAAATATTTTCCAATAGTTTCAAACTCGCTCCGTCACTATTGGATGATTAACTCTCTCGTTGACGATGACAAGCATTTGTTGCCTCAACATCTAGAGGTTGTGCCCCAAATCTAGAGTCCCTATCACCGTCGTCGAGGCCTCAACAATGACGGAGTACCTTTGGGTAGTGATGGCTCAGGGCAAGGTGGCTGGTGTTGAGAGGTAGAGAAGGAGGAGGGAGAGTTCAGGCTTGTGGCGGTAGGGATGGCGACTCGATTGGTTGGGGCATTGTTGGCTGGCTGACCTGGTGGCGGCGGTGGTTGGCAACGGCTCAATTGAATAGGGCAGCAATTAGTGGAAAGTGGTTTGTGTTAATCTTGGTGATTTGTGGGGGGGGTTTTTGGCGTCATGAATGTTCAGTGAAAACCTACGTCTCAAAATCTCGTGAACAAGATAATAGTTTTGTACCTTGTAGAAGAACCTAATTGTATGATACAAAACGAGCGGATTAAGTAAACTAGTTAGGGAGAAGGGAAAACTCACGTGGCTTTTCAACCACCAGAAAGGTGAAGAAGAGGTTCACTCATTAAACTTTTAAGGACTTTGCAATCATTCATCAAACTATAATTTCGACTGACTCGAGATGCTAAACTTTTTCTTCTCTGCAACGGAGGTATTTTGAACTGTGGTCAATCTTCCAGGAAAAAAGTCGACGTGGCAGTTGCCTAGCAATGCGCATGAACCTTCCACTGTTTACAATGTGAACGGATTCACGCCAAACGCGCACGTCCCTTTGAAAGGAGAACATGAAACATCAAATCACGCTTCCATTTATTAGATTAGATCAAACGAGTGAATACACATGGTAAATCCCATAAAATTAACACGCCGCGACAGCACATTTTAGGGTCTCGCTCTCTGTTCGCTTTGCGCATCTGTCATGCTATGCATGTTTTTCTTTCTTCTTCTCAATCGTTGGTCCTCATGATCTGATGGAACGAGAGGGAGATGTCGACATAAAGACCGAAATTAGAAGTACGATGGAAATGATAAAGAAGACCCGACCCCAATCCCTAATTGGCCCGTCAGTACTGGCACTTGATACCTCCACAGAACCACCAGTCTTGAAAAAAATCAGATGCTGGTTTCCCGAATATAAAAATTCCCCTCCCCAGTGATAATCAGCATGATTATAGTCTCTTTTCTCTTCTCTTAGGCGATTAGTTTACTGACACCGAAATGCTTGGGGAAACGGATAACCTGGGACACAGGCTGACACAGCGGCGAAAACGAAGTACTAGAATATCCAACTACACCACCACCACCACCACCACCGCCACGGCCACCACCTGTTCGTCTCTAGCTGTATTCAGAACCCCCCAGCCTTTGATGAATAGCGACTTTTGGTTGAACCACGTTCCTCCATCTGCTTTTCTACTCAGGGTGCCAGGTAACATGGAGAGGAGCCGATGTGGTACTACTTCTGAAGTTTGTACGAGGTTATTTGTCTTGCCTAGCCAATTACGACGCGGAAATTATTACACGAGCGTGGTGTATAAGCTAAATCGAATATGGAACCTGGACCATTTAAATGTGGGTCCTCTACGGATATCGCTAGACTTGGCGGTCCAGATTTGGTTCAGTACGTGTACTAAGCTTACTGAAAAAATCTTACCAACAATCAGTCAATTCTTTACGTGGAGAGAGGCCAATGTGGTACTACTTTTGAAGTCATACTAGGTTCTTGCATTGTCTAGCCTAGCAAATATCTCCGAGGAATATCACATGAGGGTGGTTGATACATCGAACTGAGTCTAGAATCTGGATATGGAATCTGGATAATCAAAATGTGGATCCTACAGAGGTATCGCCGGATCGAACGGTCTAGATTCAGTTCCGTACACACGCTAGGCTCATGGAATTGATCATTAAGATCAGTCGAATCTTTCTTTTTTCCATTCCAACATTAGATTCATTATCTTTCACACATATTACTAGCTATACACTAGTTAATTTTGCAAATCTTGGGTTTATGGATAGAATTGCATGATTAGCAGTGACATGAAAGACTATCTAACCCCATCTCGAGGTCAGTTTGTCCTAAATCATCGCCATTGCATCTTTGACAGGGTAAGAAAGATGAGATTCAATATTCTTCTCTGATCCTCACGTATACTTCAAGGATTATCGAGGTGTGTGATGGAAACGACCTGAATATCATCATATCAAGAGAGGCTTTCTATCTTGCCACTAATTAGAAAACAGATATATGACGTCAATCCAGCTTATATATAAGAAATCAGGATGACGCCATCATCGAAAAGAATAGCTCAGTTTCTTCCCTTTTGATTTCCGTTGCGTTTGCCTAAGTTTGACTTGATTTTCTTCTTTTTCACCTGTTAATTCTGAGATGGCTTTCATCAATGAGGTAGGTAGCTTGGGCAAATTGAAATCAGATGATAAAAACAAAGATATTTAGAACATTCATAAGCGATTGATAACCCTTTTTGGTAGCAAATGGATTTGATCCTTTTTTGTATTCACATTACTAAAGGGAAAAGTGTTAAAAAAAAGTCAAAAACCTTTTGAAATTTGTGCCAATTTAGTCATTTGGCTAATTTTGGTTAGATTTTGTTAACGAAATGCCGACTAGTTGACGTGAACAACTTTTAATAATATTTTAATATTTTTGAATTTTTTTTTTTTTTTTTTTTTCTCCTCCTTTCCTCTAGCCGATCACCGGACCTCGACGATTGGCCAGTGGTGAGCCTCGCTAGTTGGAGGAAGGAGGAGGAGAAGGAAAAAAGAAAAAAAAAATTCAAAAAATTGCAATATTATTAAAAGTTATCCACATCAGTGCTGATTATGTAACGTTAGCCGATCGATGCCTAATTAGTAAAATCCGGCCAAAATTAACTGAAAAGGACCAAATTAGCACCAAGTAAAAAGATTTACGACTAAATTGTCGTAAATATAAAATGTTTAATACTTTTTTAACACTTTTCCCCGTTACTAAGTTCACGAGAAAGTACGTTCTTAGTCCAAGTCTCTCTATACAAGGTATTGATTTTAATCTCGCCGTACGCTGTAAAGTCAAATGTCTCCTTTTAGAGATGGTCCATGGTTTTGTACAAATGATCGTACGCAATTGACAGTTGGCTAGGAGATGCCGCGAGTTCATAACATTTTAGTACACCATAAGTTAGATTATATGACCCCATATAAGATCCATTAAAGCTATGGTTCACTCGAGTTCGCATCAATCCGGTACATCTTTTGATTTTTCAATGATCACTAGCTACCTATCGAGGATTATTGATTGGATAGGCCTCATAAGCTCTCTAAAGAATCGCTTGTTTGATATTTTCGCTTGGTAGTGAAAGAGAGATGTTGCTGTTATAATACAAGTATTTCTTAAAGCATGTCTAGAAACACAAACGTGGTTTGGATTCTCATAATTTCTCACCCGTCACGAAAGAACGCCTCTGAAAAATCAGAAATTCATTTATCGATTTCAACAAATGCTCGATAAAAGATTTTCATCAAACTAGATTAAAAAAAAAAAAAAAAAAAAAAAAAAGCAGGCCATTGTTGGGACAAGAGATAACACCTCGAATGACCTAGTAATTTTACATGGATTGCATTGCGTAAATATTACATTTGTTCACTTAATCATATGATTTGATATCATAGAGACTTATGAGTTTTTTTTTTTTACCGCGATCAACTTTATATTCACGCATATCGATCTTTTCTAGATATGGACTGAGACGTGGCTTCTTTAAGTGGATGACGCGTGTCCAAGGGTTTTGGTGCGTACGTTGAGATCTCAACCTCCCGCGACTTTATCCTCTTCGTCAGGGGGTTTACCCTAAAAGGAGGAGCTGCTGCATGAGATGGCCATGCACTGTAAGTTGTAACCACACGTACAGGAGCGGCAAAGCCCATGCACGAGCGAGTACCAAAAAGCAATATGGTCCGACCTTTGACTTCTCGATGAGCACGTGCTCCTCGTGCCCTGGCCTGTCCGTGAAAGACAGATAGATGAAAATCATACGGAGACTCTCTCTCTCTCTCTCTCTCTCTCTCTCTCTAAGCGACAGGTCAAAACGCTGCTCACCACCACAACCATCGAATCATCATTGTCATCATAATCAGCAACTATTTGGGTATTGTGGACAAATCACAATGATGCTGCTTCTTTGATAGTTGGAAGTCGCTATGGTAGTCTCTCGCGATTTCATCATATCACAAAGGACCCGAAACTCCCCCCCAATCGATAGGTCAACAGTAGCTCGAGGGAGAATTATAGATGTGCAGAGATTCTTTCAATTTAACAAGGTGAGTTGACTTAATTGATGGATTGAAATTAGAATATGTTGCATTTGAAAAAGCCGGCTTCTCAATCATCCACTTTTTTTCTTTTTGAGCGTTATGGGATCATCTTTAAAAGATTTTTTTTTTCCTTATGTAGAGGTTATCCATTTCAATTTGAGCTGAGAGAGACAGTCGCACAGAGTTGTTGGATGGAGAGAGAACGTTGAACATTATACTATACATGCATAGTTGGCTCTCTTTATATTTTATTTAACATGGTCTAAGAATTCAGAGCACCTGCCGCAAGTTAATTCTTGATAATCTCTCTTGTACGGTAATTCTTCTTATGCTTATTTACTTCATTTCCTTTGCTTGTTTCATGTGATTACATCTGCAAGGAGCTTCTACTCTTTGGGATAATTGTTAATTCACGGAACTTGTCTCAAATTTCAAAGTGTATCAATATGGATTATTACCACTTATCGTGATCCTATATTGTCTTGAAGATACTTATTAACAAGGTGCATGTTTATATTGTTAGCGCATTTTATGATGGTTTGAATTTTTATAGAATGTTTGTTCAAACAAAGAAAATGAAAATTCGCATAATGAATGTTTGTTTGGGACACGTCCAAAGCCGTTGAAGTGAATATACAAGAACAAACGATACCATATTGACTCTTTATTCAGCCATGCTATCCTTTCGTTTTTAACTCAGCATCCAATCCTAAACCTCGAAAGGTTCCTTTCCCATTAGTTATGGGCTCATGACCCATGTCTTCACCATTTTCCATCTGGTCAATGCTTATCGGTTGCTCATTCATCCGCTCGAATATCTTTCGCGTACCAAGAGGCATGTGAAAAGGTGCCGTGAGATATTGGTTAAACATAATTAACAGGGAATATGTCGATTTTGCGAAGTGTACATTGCACATAATGCTAGAAAAATGGAGTATGCAGAACTGCGGACTTACTTTAAATGACTTGTTATGGAGCCGACGACACTTTTAAAGTAAATTAATCTGGAGCCACCAAAAGAAAATTTCCAGATTCGTACCATCGCTCCCAGGTTCTTTCTCGGATTGCGTAAAATGCAATTAATGTCATTCTCCGCAGCCAAGATTTGAACTTGCGGTACATCTACCGCCACCTAATCCAATTTACACCTACCATCTTAGAATAAAACGTATCTCTTTACTAATGAACAAATTAACAGTCAATCTCAGTTCCCACACTTCCTCTCCAGCAGTTTAGCGTGCATTTGACAGCCGGCCAAATAATGAAAATTTCTATTCTTTTATTCTCGATGGTAGATTTGGAATAGAAATTAATTTGATAAATTTTTTTATTCTCGAGAACAAATTTGTTCCCAGAAATAGATTTGGAGTAAAATCGAGAAGTAAAAAAAAAAGTTGATTCTTTATTCTCAAGAACAATTCTAGAATCAAACCAACCCATTTTTTTTTCTTCTCTTATTTTCTTTTTGTTCTTTCTTCTCTCTTCTTCTTTAACTGTCGTTGCCGCCACCATCATCCACCGCCACTAGTTGCCGGTGACCAGTTGGCCGAGGTCCGGCAACTTGCTGGAGGCTCACCAGGCCAATGTGAGGTTTGGCGAGCTCGCCTGCCTCCCTAGCCATCGATGAGCCAAGTGAGGCTCACCTAGCCACCGATGAGCCTCACTTGGCAGAGTGGTGGCCAAGCCCGGCTAAGCCTCGCCTAGTTGCCAGTGAAGCTCAGCTAACGGGGCGTGGCCTCGTAAAGGGTTGGCGACGCTCTAGCAAGGTTGCTGGCTAGAGCTTGAAGAAGAAGGGAAAGAAAAGAAGAACAAAAAAAAAAGTAAAAAGTTATAAATTTATTAAAAAATTAAAAGAAAATGATTTGAGCTAGAAATTTTGACAACGGTGCTAAACACAATTTTATTCCAAAAATAGAAATTTTGGATAATTATCAAACGTTTTAAAATGCTTAGAAATTATTTTTAGGAGCAGAATAAAAAGGAATCACTTATGATTAGAAATTATTCCCTATAACAAAATAGTTACCAAATGCATCCTTAGTTTCGAACAGAATAAGCCTTTAGAATCGTCAATCGAGGCCAATGAGCATAAACTAGATAAAGATGGATTTTTCCTATACAAGCTATTGGTGCCAGAAGAAAATTTACTCAAGTCAAGCACGTGGATTAATAATAATGGTTGGTTTGAAACTTCGATATGATATACAGAAAATCAAACCGAACAGACAAAGTACTAAAAATGTTATAAACTCATTGCATTGGAGCTAATTTAATCATAAATCTTTCAATAGAACCAATTTAGTCCTAAATCTTTTTGCATTTTTGCTAATTTAGTCTTACTAATCTTGCCCAAAAATCTTGAATGTAGACACCAATTGTCCTACATGGCACGGTTAGATTTGATGTGAATATTTTTTCAATAATTTTTTATAAATTTTTTGGGCGTGGATAGTAAGACCTAACAGACTATTTAACCACGATTGACAAAGCTAATGAATCCATATGATTTGAAAGGACCTAACTTAGAAAATGCTGGAATATCGATGCGTGCGAACAATTAGATAAGTCACTAAGAGTTTCTAGAGCTCGAACATAATGAGTTTCGAGATGAATCCTGCACTTACTGCCCTTTTCAACCCCTCCTATCCGATCCCTACTCATAACATGGATGAACCGGTGGCAGACAAGCTTGCGGGTCCACGCAAAGAGTCCCATCCATGACTTTGAAAGGCCCAAGCAAGCAGGAACCTGGGGAAGGTGTTTTAGGGCATTATATTGACCGGAAGGTGACAAGGCTCTGCACCTGAAGTCGACTCCTTCCATCCATGGGGTGGTTTTACAATAAAGATCGCCCAATGGAAAACGAGTAAAGAGGATAAATGCTAGTGACGTTGGCGATGGGAGGAGGAAGACGAATGGTCGACAGCTAATTGTGCTGTGTGGGGTCTTTTTCCTCTTTGGAATCTCCGGTCATCTCTTGCCAATAATTTCAACCAGACCGCGACTGTGTATGGGCGTAAGTTAATCTTATCCACTCCGCACGCAAAGTCTATGGCGAGGGCGGTCAGAATGGCGCCTTCCTCACTGCAGATAAAGATAAGAACTGGCACGAGCATAGAGGCTAATGTTATTTTGACGATTGGGACCGGGGCTTTTCGGGGCGTTTGAATAAGCATAAATTTTAAAAAGTGGGTCACAAGAATAGAATTCACTCGGTGTTTGGTTAAACAGACGGTCATTTTTCCATCCTAAATGAGTTACGAGTCTAATAATACCGACAAAAAACAGCTCATTCGGAACTCGCTTGTGGTTATATCGGCCTCAATATTCATCATTTGTATGGGTCTCTAATCGCTATTCTATTTTTTTCGAACTATTTTTACTTATGTGCTTTCGACCTTTTTCTTTTTCTATAATGCAAAGCACGAGCATAGAGGCTCAGCTATTTGAAATATTCCGCAAGCTTTATGAATCCGATAGATACAGGCCCTTTGCACGGTGCAAGTGACCTTGACCTGGAGCAATTTGCACGAATTTGGTAGGATTTGAACAGGGAACCTCAGACGCTGATAGCACGACTACTCATTGCCAAAGAGAAATCACCATCCTCCTCCGTTTTGGCCTAGTTGAATATGAAACTTGCTAGAATGCTGCAGGAATTTGGCAACTTTTACTCACCTAATCCAGTCAAAGGATTTGAACGAAGTAATTCTATATTTGATGGGCCCAACAACGCAAAGTAAGTTCATAAGCATTGTCTTTTAGCGGATTATACGTGGGAAAAGCGAGGGTGACGAATTTCTTTGTTATATATTTTACTTCCCCGATATTGTTAGGGTTCTTCTCATCATGGCGTTTCTACTTTTCTCGGCAGCTATTTTCGGGTACATCATCATCGAACTAATGAAAATGGTCCACCATATGATTTCGTCTCGAATGCTGACAACAAAGCCACGTGTCGCCTACCCGAAAGCGGAGTTGCCCACGTCGTCTCCATCAGTGGAGGTGAAATGAGGTGACTCTTGACGACGAAGTCTTTTAGAGAGCAGCAGAAGGAGGAGAGAGACGTCGGTTCGGAGAGAATTCGGAAAGCAAGAGACGAGAATGCCGGAGGCTGTAGGCGGTGTAGAAGCAGCGACGACGACGGTGGCGCTTGGCCGCTTGGGAAAAAGAACAGAGAGAGTTAGGAAATTACTACTAGGGTCGGCTGCAGATTCCAGGTCGACAGAGTTGGGTCCCGTATCTGCTCGTTTTCGTGTAAAAAAGACAAACGAAAGCAAAACAACAGGACCTACATGCATGGCATGTCACCATGCTATCAAATTCAAAGCCCGTGGCGTGACTCACGGACGGTCTTGAATGATCTCGGCTGCGTGTGCATCCGTGTCATTGCGTCGTGTGTGTGCGTGACGATTTTAAGGCTTTTTCTTGTTTGACCGAGAATATCGGAAGCGGATATGCATACGGATCGCGAGACTTTCCGCTGGAAACCTAAGTGCTGCTGCTTGCTGCTGCGCGAGCTGGAAAGGAATAATTTAGGATGCATATTGTCGATTAACTATGACCTAAGTACCACCTACTCCCATGTCTAGTTTGGATCTTATTATAACTGGAAGTGAAGTCAAGTCTGTCCAGCGAACATATCAATGGTGACTAGGAAATTTTGTCTGCTTATTGCGGGTCTTTTGCGGCAGACTTTTGTTGATTTTATCGTCACTTGGGGAAGTATTGTATGCTAAGGGGAAAAGGTTAGAACAGGAAACATTTGTTCCGGTGCGTATTCCATTCGTATCAAGTTCATCTTCGACTTCCTAGTGCGCTGAGTTTAATATACAGAATAAAGATATCTTCGATACTCTGTCATTTACGTGTCCTGGTACTATTGTCGGGTCGGATTTAGAGGTACCGTCCCTAGAAATCGGAACTTGTCCATCGATTATAGATATAAGGGAAAATTCTAAAAAGGGACTTGAAATGCCATCTTTCTCTCAAATAAGGATCTGAAGTGGACCTTATTTCAAATGGACCTTATTTCAAATAAAGATCTAAAGTGCCATTACTTTCTCAAATAAGAGCCTAAAATAAATGTTGTTTCAAATGAGGATATACAGTAATTATGTTTATTTCAAATAAAAGCCTAAAGTGGTTATGTCCGTTGTAAATAAGGACATAACTTTCCGACGGTCAAGAGTATTTTCGTGATTTGTCATTTTTTTTCCCTTTTTCCTTCCTCTCATTTTTTTTTTTTTTCTTCTTCTTCCTCTTCGCCAGTGGCCGGCGGCCACAAAGGGCTAGGTGATGGTTGCACTCACCAACGAGGGCCACCCATGCTAGCCACAGGTGAGGGACAGCCTCGCCTAGGCAAGGCGACTCACCCAGGGGCCATCTGTGAGGTCGGCCCTCGTGACCCAAGGTGAGACCAATCTGGCGAGGGTGGCCTTGCCCACGGTCAGTGAGGGCTAGGCGACTAGCGAAGAGAAAGAAGAAGAATCAGAAGAAAAAAAAAAGGTAAGAAAAAAAGGAAGAAAAAAGGGGGGGGGAAATGATGAATGATGAAAATACCCTTAATTGGTCGGAAAATTTAGCCAGTGAGTGATTGGCGAGGTTGGGTCCTTATTTGAAACGACTAAAATCATTTCGGGCCTTTATTTGAAACAACTAAAATCACTTCAGATCCTTATTTGAAATAAAATTCACTCCGAGTCCTTATTTGAGAAAAATATGGCACTTCAGGTTTATTTTAGGAATTTTCCCTAGATACAGTCCTCATCTGCTTAGATAAGACTTGGAACAAATCGGAGCAAGACAGGGAGACTTGCCCATGTGCTAGCGGCAGATGCAACTAACCTTACCAACAATTTGAATTTTTCCACTTTTTCTTTTCTTGTCATTATGCGTGTGCAACGTGTAATTGAATAAGACGAAAGGAAATTGTGTGGATAAGTACCTTATCTGCTTTTACTTGCCCCGGTCTTGATTGGTTGTTTCGGTTGGTCCCTCTTGTGTTGCGATGTTTCCGAACGAGAGATACTTTGTCCGGACAACCTGATAACTCTATTATAGCATTGTTGTCCCTTTCTTTCTTTAGCTAATCAAGGGGTGTTAATCGGATAACCATGGCTCTGTCAGCAACATGCTTATACTCCCCTTCTCCATCTCTTACTATTAGAGATTCGGCAATCTCCCGTCCAGCTGCGAATGGCACTGAAAGGACCCGAAGCTACCACTGAAAATGAGTAGGTTTCTTGCTTGCCATTACCTCATTTGAGTAGCTTCACCAATCCATGGTCATCTGCTCTAATTAGCCACTAAACCTTCCAATCACCTATCAAACGAATTGTCGTCGCCCCCCTGTGGATAAGTCAATCACTTAGATATTCACAATATTTTGCTCTCGTGTAGTTTTCAACTTCATAACAGCCAATCACAGTGCGCCATTTATGTGTATAGCTCATGTGCGGGCTTTGAGGCAAATACTAATGTTCCACAGCTCTCCAATCTGTTCGGTTAAGCAAAATTATACATCGGGATCGTCCTGCTTCGTTATTTCAATGTGCTCCGACAACTATGGACGGGCTTCGCCGTGATTTTACCAAAACGAAGGAGATGTCAGAGTAGTTTGCCCTGGTTGTCAAGATTGGTCGCGGGACTCGCCCTCAGTATCAGGAGTCGCAATGGGATTGTGTACCTGCCAATCTTCTAAGTCACCATGTCTCAAAAAGTTACAAGAATTAGACCCACGATTGAGTTAGCTCTCTCCAAAGCGGCCCTAGGTACAGTTGGCAGGACAAGTTCTTCATGATATGAGATCTTGAATTTGATGGTCCCGTTGGACCTGCTTAACCCAAGAGTGGGAACAAATTCTTAAAGATCCCGATGCGTGCGAGTCCTTGGAATTTAGTGAATCCGACATAGCCTAAACGATTTAAGAGATGGGATGTACCACGCTCTCACGGATCCAGTGCCGTCAAGAATGTCTCCGTCAGCAGGCAACAAGGAAAAAGCCAGCTTCGGAAATGTGGGAGAGCAAACCATACGTATTGTGACAGTGATGATCAATTGAAATTAAAAAGGCTATAATTTAAATAAAACATATAAAAACCAACTCGTGATTGCAAAGGTTTTAGACGAATGATGTTCCAATCATGAGGGGTTAAAAGGACTAGAAAAGAAGTCGTATAAAGTACTCGTCGAGGTTTGTGGGTATTACAACGATCGTTTGGTGAGAAAGCGACCTGCAAAGTCGCTTGTTTTCTTTTTTTTTTCTTTTCAAATTTATTTATTCCTTTTTGACGTTTTCTAAAAGCAGTGAAAGATGGAGATTCTGCTGTCTAAAATCGGATATGCATTACAGATTCGCCACCAAAGCAAGCTTTGGAGTAATTAGACTTTGGCTTCCGAAATTTTGCATCAAACACATGGTAGACAGCAAAATTAATGATCCTCTCGTGCATATTGCGGAGATGGACCACTACCAGCACCAGCACAAGAAAGGGAAATCGCACCAGTCGCATGTACCCCGTGACTAGATGAGAACCAGCCCTGTTTGGCACACTGCATTTTTTCGCAGCTAGCGGCACCTGTCCCTCCACGTTAGCGATCCGATGAACACAACCCGCGGACGCACCTAACCTCATGAATAACCACTAACCGACATCACTTAGAGGTTGAGTTCTCCAGGAAATCCCTGATGAGCACCATTTGGCGAGGCCGTGCAACATAGGAAATGCATAGCATCCTCAAAAGTCAGAGACCGGATCATACACAGTTTTTGGGCGGTGAGTGACAGCTACAACAGCCAGCAATCAATTGAAACGAGTCGATAAGGCATTGAAGTGACAATGTGAGGACCATTACCAACGTGGTACACTTGTACTTCTGGACCAGCGGATTTATGTTCCATCAAACACCAAAGCCTTGTGTTGGAGCAAGTAATGTCGGCCACCTTGGTGACCCACAGGGAGAAGGAGAGAGTAGATCAACCACAAAAGCGTCGGGTCCAATATCTATTTAGGTATAGGACTCTTTAACACCGACGAAAAGATCAAAAAGAAGACATTATTGGTCAATCTAAAGTACTCGATATTGCAAATGAGTCCTCTACATGATTCTTGCCATAAATCCCTTTTGCACATCAAGAAGTTCCCGTGCGTGCCATTTAACTGTGCCGTTTGAATGAGGCCTCTACATCAGATCAAGCAGAAGAGGCAAAACTAGCAACTGCACTGCCGTTATGAGGTGCAACTGAAACACTGCAGATGTTGCCTATCCTGTTCCTCCTTAGAGCATCTGGGAGCACGCCGGCCTTATGAGCTGCAATAACACCTATCGCTTCCCAGTAATTAGACACCTTTACCTGTACAGACAATTGACGTTGTCACATGCTTTTCAGTGGGTACAGATAATTGAAAGTCATGAAGAGAGGATGCCATCACATAGAGTTTCCTTTTTTCTTTGTTTCCACAACTTATCAGTGCATAGAATTAGCCATTGGGAAAGTCACAGATCAAGAGTCCACCAGCTTTACATAAAATTTTCTGCAAAGGGAGAAGTGTCGGATGCCCCAAACTTAATATGCCTTAATAAGTAAAGCAATGGAGATATGATTTTATTGATATTATTGGGTCTCAAAACTACCCTTTTAGTCCTAACTAACGAAGCCCTTACCAAAGGGCATAACTGTGTTTTTGAAGCTTTTAATCCAGTTATTGCATCTCTTGAGAAACAAAAATAAGGCAGTTGACAATCCGACTGGCATAAAACTTTTCTCATAATGTTTCATTGGATCTCAACACAAAAGATTATGAAAGAAGAGAATGAGCTAGGCTTCAGTTTCATACCGCTTCAATCTGTAGCTTGTCTGGTGTGTCACTGAGAACTGTTTCATTCTCCTCCACAACGATTATCAGTGGCTGAAATAAGTATAGAGAGAAAATTTTTGAATAACACTCCTTTTGGCTATATACAAGGTAACCTGATTGCCTTTTCTTTTGAGTAATGAGATCAAGTCTTTTCTGTTTACACAACTTTGGAGAGAATTTTAGCAGAAAGCAGTATTGCATTAGTACAATTACCTTATTTTTCCTTCTTGCAAAAGCAAGAGCACCATCACCTCCACAAGCATCTATAGGAAGAACAGCACTATCTACATCACTGCTTACTATGCACCTTTTCTCCATAAACTCCGATTTGTCGACTAAGTACTGAGGTGCATTGCTTAGCCCGGCAAGCACGCAAGGAAGGAATGTATATCCTATCTACAAAACCCATACATTATGACTCAGGATACTAAAAATATAGATAGACCCGCATTAAGCACAAATAATCAGACAAGCATGAGCCCTTGTAAATGCACAAAAATCCATAATGTTTTGAGAAAGTCTCTAAGCGTTTCATATAGTTGCAGCCCAAGACCAGTATGGTCTCCAGAAGCTAAGGTTATAAGTTGTAAGAATGTAACAAGACATTTCTCCAACCGACATAGCATTTTGAAAGTTCTATGAAAAGATAGAAATCGAGAAAAAACCCTGAGAAGGATTTTGACCTTCATCTCAAGCTAGAAACAGAATAAGTTAGAATGCAAAGATGAAACCTTGATAAGAGAATTTTCACCATCAACCCATGAAATTAATTTGGATTCTTTGGAAGGAACAAAAGAATGGAAGAAGCTGCAAGAATGGCCATCTAAGCATTCTTGAATTTTTTAGGACATAGGAACAAGTTGCTAGACATTCTCTATTCCAGTGGATCTTGTGCCATAATTATAGCATCCACTGAGCCAGCAGTTTAAACACTGTCTACTTCACTACTAAGATATTCTGGCTTGTCCATAAGAAATTGATTTTTCACAATATTTCCGACAGGCATATAAAGTAAAGGTAACGTTATATGCATGTGCATGCGTGCATGACAGGGTACACAGCCACTGACCCACCTGCACCAACAACCAATACACTTACTTTCGCACACACGCACCAAAAGATAGAGAGAGATTGTTTCCATAGAAGCACTGACCTCCTCTGCAGACGATTTCGGGGAGAGAGAGAGGCTGAGGGGCAGGGGTGACATAGCAGGAGCATGAGCACAGGGTATCTGAAACTCCTTTACCACCAAATGACTTATAAGTGCCTCAACTCCTGCTATATCATCTATTCCCTGAACAGAGTAGACAATTGATGAGGAGAAGTACTCTGTTAAGAGCCCGTAAAGCTACAGAGGAGATCATTTCCATACACAAATAATCTATAATGAAGTTGGCTTCCTAATCGAGCTCTGATTGAAGAAAACTTATGATTAGACAGGGAATGAGGATTCGCAATTAATTGATACATACCATCCCTTGTCGATAATCATCTGTGTCATCCAAATCATCATCGGGGAAGCGTCCCACAACAGCAATAGCATTTACCTTTGCTCTGCTTACTAAAGTTTGTACAGCTCTCAATAGGGCGCCAGGATGTTTGATCCTCCCAGTAGAATGACCATTCTCAGGATCAATCCATTTCTCCACCTGAAAATACAATTTATGAAGAGGAAGCCAAGCCTTGAAAGCATGAGTACTCATATCCATCACAAAAGGGTTGATGATGCTTCAATACCATAAAATGAAGCAACATAGAAGCAATTGAAGGAGACTGGGCAAGAAACACTCCACAGTAAAGTGACACAGATAAATTTTAAAGCATAGCAAGCTTGTATACCAAAATATAATTACTGATCAATGAGAGCAAATGCACCATTGATCCACATTTAAAAACCATTGCATTTTGTAAAACAGTGCTCTTAGGGCATTGGCTAAGCTACATTTAATGTGCTTTCGAAATGTAAAAAAAAAAAAAAAAGTAAGGCTCACATGTTCCAATGTCTTGTGATGTGTGAAAGTTACTAAAATTTTGTCATCTTTAATGAGTTAGAAATGTCTCTATTTCCTATAAAATTAGTCTTAAATATAAATTCACTACACATAATAAGCTAAATGAGTGCCCCAAGAACAAGACCCTTTTAAGGTAGGGGAAAGTGAACATATAGAGGTTAAAAGAAAATTAGAACATTATACCGGCATACGATTTCAGAGAAAGTAAAATGTCAGACCTCTAATGCGGTATCCGTGACAATATATTCCAGAACAGGCAAACCAAGTGAAGCTCTTGTTGCATCAGCGACTTGTAAATGACGAACTCGAAGCTCTTCTTCTATTGCAGCATCAAGAACAAGACCAACCTTTGGTGTGTCACGAGTCCCACACATTCAGTTCATGAAGTACACAGAAGATGGCTGATGCTCTAAAGATAAAGGAAGTGCACTAGAACCTTATTTTGGTGAACAGGCTGCAGTGCCCATGAGCCTTCTGCAAACTGATCAAGAGCATGGCCTTCGACATATAACACATTAGGCATTGGCCAGTAGAGCATTGCTGCATTAAGAACCTGTTGAACAATGACATGTTAAATTATGCATCAGCATGTGTGATCATTGCAGAGTCAAAAAAGAAACATGCAACCAACAAATATAAGCACCCATGAACTGTTTCACCAGATTGTTTTTTTTTTTTTTTTTGGTAAGATAAGATTAGTATTGACTTTGACCAAAAAGAACTTTACAGCAAAGTGATCTCGGCACCAACAAAACTTGCACTCTTGGTGACAAACAAGTCATGAAGAGTGGAAGGGTGCCAAGAGTAAAAGGGGAAGGGGGGAAACCAAAACAGCGGCAACCCTCAAACAAGCTTTACAAAGAAAGATCTGACACCCCTGAAGAGAAAATAGAGGGATTGAGTCCCCAACTTCTTTGAATCCTCCTATTCCTTGGCGTGTCAGCCACATTGCTGAACGTAATAGCCTTGTCCTTCACAGCTTTGACGAGATGCATTTACAGGGCAGGCACAAACAGAACTTGGCTCCTGAAGAGGATGTTGTTCCTCATCTTCCAAATTAAATGACAAAGGGCCCCAAAGGCATACCGGGCAATACAATGACTATTTCACCAGATTGTTCATCTGTAATAATATTCATTTATCTGACAATAACCAGTGAATCCAGTATTGCTGTTCAAGATTCACCCTGGACATCAAGTAGAGGAGATACTTTACCAAAAATAAGTAATTCCTTCCTTCATTCTTTTTTTTAAATTTCCATGCTTTTCTTTCTTTGTGCCTGGACTCAATTCATACAATAGGTGCATGCTACCATACACTAGGAGTTTATCTTTGATTCACCTGCGCCTAACATATGAAATAGTCAATCCACTTAAACATATTGATTGATCCACACTATGGTTGTAATAAGGCAAGTAGATCTCAGAGTAGTTCCGAGTTGAAAATGACAGAGATGGCACTCATGTTCACAGTGGATTGTTCTACCCTTTAAGGGGAGAAAAACTGTCCCGTTGTCTTAGCAAGATCAAAAACTTCAGTTTAACTCCTTGTCCATTTTATGGGACCTTGAAAGCAGAGATTTAAAACAGATGCATAGCTTAAGTTGCCTCTGACAATTTCATAAGCTCCCATTCAAGTCCACCAGAATACAACCAGGCACACAAGAATTTCAGCTTGGCAATTCTGCAGCATTCTTCTTAATCAATTAATGTTCTTGATCAATCAACATATTTGCGACAGAAGTAAACTAGAGCAAAGAACAGAGCTACCATGAATGCTGAGCATCACCATGTGCACCCAAGAGAGCTGTTCACACACTCTTATACAATACATGGTTACCATACCCTCAAGAATAAACATAAGATAGAGAAGAAAATAAAGAGCTGTACATTGGGGTGAGAGATGAGGCAATCAACGACTGAAGAGAGAGTGCGGGCAACAGGCAAAGCATCGCCGGCATATCCTCCAATGGACGCGCCAACCCCAGTGGGCACTATCATTACACTTGTATAATCTCTCTTCCACTGCACAGTACCGGCACTTCACGTGAATCAATTTACGGCCTCAAACAATCAAGAAAATCGCAATAAGAACACCAAATTTAGCCCATTTAACTGATGGATGGTATGAAGCCATGCAGATTTCGCGTGGCTTTGTCGTAGATAGACGGGAATTGGGCACGAAACTGCCGCCACCGCCTATCGAAGGAAATGGCCGGCTAAGCCGCACAGCCATTTCTTCCACAACCCAGATTGCTCTTCGTGGCTTTCTCTATTACTCCTTAGAGTAAGGCAGCTGATACCTCCGCCTGAAGTGATCTATCAACCGATCTCCTAATAAAAATAAACCGAATTAGCTTTGGCATAGGGGTCGTCCTAGTCTCTACATAAACAAAAAGCACAACCCCACCCCCCCCCCCCCCCCCCCCAAAAAAAAAAAAAAAAAAAATCATTCCTTTGCCATTCTTGCGGCTGGTTAGCAACACACTGTAGCCATACATACACCACCACAGAATCAAAGAAGAAACAAACTAGCCTGAGCAGAAGTAAACAAAAGAACCAAGAACAAGAGCAACCGCCATCTCCATTTCATCAACACGAGCTAATTCCGCCGCGAGTCCACCGAAATCGCACCGAAAAGCATCTAACGAACGTCTACGGAAAAACCCAGTTTCGAAGTCGCGAAATTTCTCCAGCCATCTTCTTTTCCGGGAGGGATAGCAAGCAGACAAAACACAAGACAGACCTCACAGAGAGAGACAGAGACAGAGACAGAGACCTGAGCTTGGTTAGCGCTTCGCTAACTCTGTAAGGCCGGAGAGGCGATGGACAGAAGCGGCCCTGCCACGAGGTATGCTGCGTTCCATGCGAGCTCGCGAGGGGGGGGAGGAAGGGGCAGAGGGCGAGAACAGGGGAGCGAACGTGCCTTGTCTGCCTCTCTGCTCTGCCTCTTCTCCTCTGTTCTGAATTCTCGGCGGTTTAAGATATCGCGCTTTATCCTCGTGTAGACTTCAAGTCATAAACCCCAAGGCCCAAACAACTTATCAAGAACAACAGCGACAAAAAATGAATTTAAAAAAAAAAAAAAAAAAAAAAAAAAAACATAAACCCTAAACCCTAAACTTTTGACATAAACCCCAAAATACAAATGAGAAAACGCGAGGGATTTTTGTAAAAATCGGTAAAACGATTTAGAAAATGATGTGAAAAATTAGTGAGGGAAAGGTCAAATTCAAACATGAAAAGGAACGGGAGAAGTGAATTCTTCAACCATCGTGTGCTTTTTTGCTGACATGGACTTACTCGGAAACCATTATGACATTTCCAATTGAATTCTGGGTGATGAGAACAGAGAAAGTCTCCTCTTGGACAATCTTAGCAATTTAATATGTCTCTATTAACGTTATATCATTAAAAGAGGCTGCACTGCATCACACGCTACTGTAAACCGTTGATGATTACATAACGTTTGCACCCATGTCTGCATTTTTCTTTGGCGATTTTGTCACGTTTGCGCCCATGTCTAAATTTGAATATAGTTGAGGTGATTAATTGAAAAGGACACAAAAAAAAAAAAAATAGATACTCGATTGTAAAACGGGGCAAAATATTAGGGTATTTGCAAGGCAATCATCCCAAAAGCATATAATTACCTCAACAACCAAGTATATTCTAGAAGGATATTAGTATTTTAGTAATTTGATTAGTTGAATTCGGGTTTAAGATTCTCGCTAGGCCAATAAAATCTCACAACCATCTAAAATCTCTAGGATTTTACATTTTAGGGTGTGTTTATTTTGTGGAAAATGAATAATTTAAAAATATTATTATTTCGTAAATATGATTACTTATATTACTTGAAATAATTAGTCAAAAAAATATTTTCATTATCGACAACACGTTGTCTAAACATATTATTTCGTGGATAGTAAAACTATTTTTTATCTATTCATTTTTATAAACAGTACAATCAATCATTTTCAAGAAAATCACTTTTTAAATTACTGACTTTCCACAAAACAAGTAAAGTGTTTATCTTGGCGAATCGTTGAATTGAATTTCTATCTATCTACATGTTAATAGTAGTTCATTTATATGAAACTCATTGGTAGAAATTGGAATTTTTTAGCTAATGAAAAATTATATCTATAACATTGCTTTATATTATTAACTAATTATCGGCTACTTTATGGACACTAATTTGAACGCTACATACTATCAGAAAGTAAATACTACTTCCATACTTGTCCTAACTAAGATTTTTTTTTTTTTTTTTTAGCGTTCATGCACAAGGATTTCACATATCTTTTCTCTTTTTTCTCTCCGTATATTCCGACTTTTGCGACCCAAAAAACATACATATAATAGCCATCTCTTACACCAATTTGACACCGTTAGAATATCTAACCTAAAATTTTAAGTCAATATACATACATACATACATACATACATACATATATAGATATATACCTAGAGAGCAGATAAACTCAGGCCATGTAGTATGCTTTTAACATCTCATCTCACGTGCAAAATAACACAACATAGTGTGGAATTTGACAAACATGAGACCACATGAACAAATAAATCAAGACAAAACCTAACTCCAACACCATATTACAATTTTCAACCCAAAGCCTTAAGCTAATAGTGGAGGAAGACTACATGTATATAGACAGCATACGCATCTCGTAAATAGGTAATTTGAGATACTTTAATAGACATTTTTTTTTTTTGCTACGTTTTCTATTTACTTGGAGATGATCCGTGCACATGTCCTCCATCGATACATGCGGCCAAAATTGATCCTGCATGTTGCCATAGAATACATGTCAGTCATTTCTCCTTGGAAAATTGCAAAAAAGGTGGAACAAAATACTTGAAATTATCAAAAAAATGTTCTAAAATTATTGTATTTGTGCTAATTCAATAAGCAACATTTCAATTTAACTAATTTAGTCTTAAAGTTTTTGACAATTTGCTAATTTAATTCTTCTAGCCATTTTTGACTAAAAATTGCTGACATGGATACAAAGTGTCCTACATCGCTAGCTGGTAGGTCAACATTAACCTGGACAATTTTTATAATTTTTTTTTAAAATTCTTGATTTTATTTCTTTTTTATTTTTCCTTGTGAACTTGACAAGGGTTGCCGACCCTTGCTTGGGGTTAGCGAGTGTCAATTGACCATCACCTATCACTAGCGAGAGTTTACCAATCATCACCAATTATCCTACATGGCATTGCAGGAATTTACGTTAATGATTTCTTGCTAAAATTGCTGAAATGACCAAATTGGTAAATCATTAAAATAGTTAAGATAAAATTAGCTATATTGAAATATTTATAATTAAATTGACACGAATCCAATAAGTTTAAAATTTTTTGATAATTTTTTTTTAAAATATCAATTTAAGTTGTGTTTAACAATCAAGATAAAATTCAAGATTTTATCAAATTTATTCTATTTTGTGTTTGATATCTGTTCAAAACAAGATAAAATTGGATATAAAGGGGATATGGATATAATCAAATTATCCAAATAACAAACTCCTTATGTAACAAATAAAATTATGGATAAATAATATTTTATTTTTCAAAATGATTTTTAATATTTATAATTATTTAAAATTATTTTTCTCAAATAACAAACTCCTTAAATTAACAAAATTAAAATTATATTTCAATATAAATAATATTTGATTTTTCAAAATGAAAATAATAATTTAGTCACTTTAATATAATCTTATTTTTAATTATTTATTTGAATTTAATTCTATTTTATAATATAATTTCAATATATAAATATATTTATTATATATTTTAGGCATTTTGGTATTTATTTACTATTTAAAAAATTTTATTAGAGAATGATGGAAGGGGAAGAAAGAAATAAAAAATATTAATTTAAAAAAGAGGAAAATAAAATAAAATATTAAATTAAATTAAAGTAGATAGGAGAATCGTGAGAGTTTTTTACCATCTCTATTTGTAAAATTTTTGATTCGTTTATATTAATATGCTGCATACCAAACGATATGTATGATGTGATGTAAATATATTTGATTTTATTATTGTAATTACCAAATATAAGATATGATATAACAAAATTCCTAGATTTTATATTATATTCTATTCAGTTCTATTCTAATTAGAAATTTGGATAGCCAAACATAATTTTTGGAAATAATCATCGACAGAGAAATAAAGTCTCAATAGTGAGTATAAGATTGGGGTTTCTAGTTTAGTGCTGACCTTGTCTTGGGCCTTCTCTTCATTTGATGATTTTCAGAGGCCTCATCATTACGTTGTCCTCATGATCCAAGATCTGCCCATTTCAAGCACTACTTGTTATACCAAAACATAAAGAAAATATTACTAAATTAGTCGTTTTTTTTTTTTTGGCGAAATTGACGGAGAATAAAACCAATATTCAATTTTTTAGAATTGGACAGGACAAATCTGTCAGAATCCGGCATCATGTGAACTGCAGGCACGCCGATGCTCGCAATCCGCTGGACTCTGTCTACGCAGAATGTAAAGAGAATTCAGGAAAAAGCTTCTCAACCACTCGTCGTGTCAGACTCGCAGCTGGGTACACCCCGTGAGCCAAGTCAATCCACCTCACCACTGCCCGAGGTCCGACCCGAATTTCAATGACATTTTCCCAACAATTTTCAACCTCAACTTTTTTATTCCTCCTTCCTTGATAAATTGAATATCTATATATATATTATAGAGAGAGGGGGAGACTCGCTAATGAATGATGAAAATGTGTGCCTATTAAGCCGACGGTCTCACGAAGCACGCGTCCCGTTCGAAGCGGGGCTTACATTGCCCGACGTGCCGATCCTCGAACGATCAACCACTACTTTTGTTCTTGATGTCGGATTCTATTCCTCTTTTCTCTAAAGTGATAATTCTATACGTGTAATATCAAAAAGAGATGATGAAACATATTCTTCTTGAACTCTGATTTATCATTCAACGTGATCTATAAGCTTTTAATTTGTTTAATATAATTTTAACCTAATGTTTAATGCAAATCATTTATTTTTATACATATTCAATATATTCCATAAATTATATATAAATATTTAAAGTAATCTTTTTATTAATTCAAGATCAGAGGCAACATTAAAAATTCATATAGTTTGAGGTCCATATGTATAAAAAATTCATGACAATATTGAATAAATTAAAAATTCAGGCAACACTGCACATTCAGCTAAAATTTGAAAAATTACATTAAAATAATTAGAAATTTATAGACTACACTACACATTAAATCAAAATTTACAAATCATATTAAATAAATTAAAAGTTTAAGAATCATATGAGTCTAAAAACCGTAATTTTCCTTATTGAAAATTCTCGATTAGGACAATTTCAAAATATACGAGAGAGAAAAAGGAAATAAATGATGAGAAAATAGGCGAAATGGAAATGCTAGGCAGTAGATGTACTTACGTGGCAATGGTAGACGTAGCCGGGCTCCGCCGTGGCGTCGAACGGGTACGACGAATTCGAGTGGATGTACGAGAACCTAACCACGATCGTCGTCACGTATCCGGGAGTCATCTTGTACACGTTCTTCCACCCCTTCTCGTGGGGGGGCACCGCCAGCTTCCGGCCGCGCGCGTGCTCGGCCACGTGGCACCTCTCCGCGTCGTTCGATTTCGTCATGCAGTCCTTGAACTCCTCCTTGTCGAGCAGCTCCGTCTGATCCACCACCCGGAACAGCCCCAGGTGGATGTGCAGCGGGTGGTTGTCGTCCGTCAGGTTGATCACCCGCCACACCTCCGTCGACCCCTCCCGCGGCGTCTCCGTCGCCGGGTCGTCGTACGGCTTGGCGTTCAGGTAGAGGTGGGTCGGCTCGTCGGCGTCGGTCGTGTACTCGTACATCGCGATGTACCGCGTCCTTGCCGCCTCCGACGCGTCCACCGCCGGGTACTCGACCAGCCGCTCCGGCACCCTCGACGGGTCGGCCTCCGGGTCCTTCTTGATGAGGAACTTCATGACCTTGCCGTTGGCCTCGTTGACCGGGTCGCCCGACGGGTACGGGTACACCGCGTCGTTGGCCAGGACGGCGTGGTCGGACTTCGACTTGGCGAAGTCGACCACCACGTCGAGGATCTCCGACGGGCCCACGAGGGTCGCGTTGGCCGCGACGGGCTCCGCGAGGTAGGCCGAGTCGGCCGACACGACGACGAATTCCAGCCCGTTGGTGAAGAAGAAGTTGAAGAACCGGGCGTTGCTGGCGTTGATGATGCGGAACCGGTACTTGCGGCGGCGCACCACCATGTACGGCCACGCCTTCCCGTTGACGATGATCGCGTCGCCGAAGTACTCCGGCTGCCACTGCGGGTGTATGGAGGGGTTGTTCCCGGTGGAGTTCATGTAGATGGAGCCGTCCACGCGGAAGCTCCGGTCGAACACGACCAGCGGGCGGTCGAACTCGTCGCCGGCGGGGAGCCCGAGCGGCGACTCCACGCCGGGGTGGCGGATGATGTAGGCCCCGATCAGGCCGGCCAGGAGGTTGACCCGGGTCAACCCCATGGCGTGGTCGTGGTACCACAGGTTCCCGGGGTGCTGGCTGTTGTGGTAGTGGTACTTCGCCTTGGTCCACTTTGGCCCCCGCTCCCGGAAGCCGGCGGTGAACCACGAGTGCGAGTGGCCGTCGCTTTCCGGCTCGTCGATCCCGCCGTGGAGGTGAACCACGGTGGGGACGCCCATCCGGGTGCGCGGCACGGCGGTCGGGAGGGTCGGGTCCCACGGGAGGATGTGCTTCGAAGGGAGGTAGTTCTGCCACGTCACGCAGGTGCCGACGCCGTGGCGGGCCTCGATGGTGGGGCCCGGGACCGTGGCGGCGGCCCGGGAGGTGCCGAAGGCGAACACCGGGGTCGGAGGGACGTCCCGGTGGAATTTCTGAAAAAGGCAAAAGCAAACGTTTTTATATGACAAATCAAAAAATAATTGTAAAAGATTAGGACCCGACAACATTAAATTATTGTCTTTCTAACATGTAATTGGGGTTCTCCCACGAATTTATTGATCATTAATTTTCCCAAAAGCTTCCAGCCCATTAATTATTTAATTTAAATTAAACTTTATAGCAATATAAAATTCTAGTTGCTAGGACAGAATCGGCCAGGAGAGTGGAGGGTGGAGATGTCTCGAAAAGGTAGTACAAAACATTGATTAATTAAAGATCAGAAGTCAGAAAGAATTATTATAATCTTGATTAAATACGCTATTAATGCTAATGATCAATTGAACCCGAACCAATTGCTTTTGGGATTGCGCTTCGTTTTCATATAATTCGCCGAATCTTCTCAATTTAAATAACAAATATGGGTGCACGAAAGATTCCTCTCTTTCCAGCATATTGTAGAATTTGAGTCGAGTTAAATTTATGATCATGATTCGCCACTTTAGTTAAAGATATGTCCTAATCTTATCTTAATTAGAATGTTTAATATATATATATATATTAATATGTAAGAGCCATAGCGAAATGGAAATCCTTATTTGCTGACCACCAAGAATAAAAAAAAATGAAAAGAAGTCAGTCTTTCACATGCGGTGCACTGAACGAGCCTTAGCCCGGTCTGGATTTTTGCTGGGGATATAAGTTTGAAGAGTTCATAGACCAAAATCACAAGTCTTATAGCTTCAGAAAATCTGAAATCTGATTGCGTGGGGGTTTGATGAAAGTGTCAGGACAGCATGTAGCCCAAGTTAGCAGTTATATAAAAATGCGTCTCTTCGTCTCTCTCTCTCTTGTTTGCATCTGGAATTTCTTGCAGATTGACCCAAATGAACTGGAATCCATCGAAAACAAGATGGCTCTATGCAGAGAAAATCCGCCACTCTATGAATCATGGAATGCCAACATAGAACACGATGAATCGGAGGAAACTCAAGAAGGGTATAATCCAACACCCAAGAGAGTTGCAGAGAGAGAGAGAGAGAGAGAGAGAGAGAGAGAGATGCAGGGAAGAAGATGAAGTGAAAGAGTGTGCTTTCTTGCTTACCCAGCGGGTCTCGTACATGCCGATATCCAGAGATTTGGGCTTAGGAACACCGCCCACGATGTCGAAACCTTGGACCCTGGGCATGTCGGGGAGCTTGTCCACGAACATCTCCAGCTTCGAGATGTTGATGAGCCTGTCCTCCGCCCGAACACTGCTGCTCATCATGATGAGCAGCACGAAAAGCACTGTCCTCTTCCCTGGATCGACCACTCCGGGCATCGTGCATATGCCCCCAACTCAGCCCTTCCACACAGAGAGAGAAAGAAAGAGAGAGAGGAGGAAAAAGTGGTGAGAAAAATTGGTAGTCTTTAGTTTTTTTTTGGGCTGGGATTAGCCACTTATGATGCGGAAAATGGAAGGAGTGCTTTTCATCTTTGGCACTCTAATTCTTTTTGGCGTTGGACTTTTTGGCTCCGTAAAAGGATATCAGGACATGCTCAAGAACTCTCGAACGTGTGCACTGATTCTCCTCCTCCTCTTAATATATTATTCCATGTGCAACCCTGTCATATGCCTTTCCCTTTCTTCCTTTTTCCTAGTGTTTCTGTCATGTTCCGTTCGCTGGTTTGTCTGCTAATTGGAGAAGTCGATGATTGGGCCGACGGAGTGGGGAAATTAGATCGAGAGGACCAGAAGCGCCTAATCTTTATTGATTCTCACTGCTGGCTACTTTGTTCAGTCGGTTCACGCGTTGAGCTAAACTTTTTGGAATGAATCGATATTTATATTGACAACATCCTAAATAAACACGACTATGAAAATTCAAAGAGAAACATCATACTTGGACTTTTCAACGGACTTTAGCTCAGTTTTGAAGTAATAAGCCCTTTAATGCTAGAATGAAAATTAGGTTTTTCTTGTTGATTTGTGTTTAAATATGTCCGTGATTGACTAAATAAGCTTTCCTAAGTCCAATTTTAGTACTTGCTTGGTAGGCGCATGTGCTTCTGCCATCACTAAGTTGATAGGGGAGACTCAAACTATTGTAAACAACTCAGGAAAAAGTGATGCCTAGCAGAGGACAAACGAGAACCATGATTGAGTCCTAGGCTGCAACAGGTAGCCAGTGGGCAGCGGACCAATTAGTAGAAGGAAGCAGAAAAAAAGAAATAAAATGACTTATTCAAAAAATTGTTTCTAATAACTTTTTTCTATTTTTTATTTATGTCCAAATCTATTCCTAATCACTTTTCTATTTTGAAATACAAAAACTAATGTTTTAAAAAAAAAAATAAAAATTAAATGGAGAAAACAAAATTCTTTTTTTTTTTTTTAAATTTCAAGAAACAAAAAAAAAAATAGAAAAATAGAAAAAAAGGATGTTAATAAAACGGATCCTTAAGTTTGGATTTATGCAAGGTACACTGTTAATGCAAAATACTATTTTAATGTGAGAAGTCGTGAAATGGAAACTCTCATCTATCAATGAAGTGAATGCAATTACCACAATTAAGAAATGCATAAGTGCTATTGTTTGAATCTTGCTTGTGTAACGATTCTTTTGCATCGTCGGTGTGCCAAACAAAAGTCTTGAAACTTGCCTAGTTCATAAAACAAATGGAAAAGTTCGTTTTGGACATTCCTTATCCTTCGCATCCAAGTTAATTAGGATACTCTCCGTAATTTTCATATCGCCTTTTTTTATTGATGAAGACTAAAGAACTAAGGAAATAAACTGGTGATTGAAACTATACATATTATCTCTCTCCAGATCTACTACTTTGCTTAGTCATAGTCAGTCTAGAATAGGTCCCAATGAGATAGTTATTCAAACTCGGGGCAATTCTCATCACAAGTCAAAGTTGTCTTGCCATCGATATAATAAAAGAACTCAGAGATCTTAGTAGCTAGAGGAAAAGAAAATATAGAGCAACTCTCTTGAATAACCTGAATAAGTTATCTCCCATAATGGGGGTTGAAGAAATTATGATCTTCATAAGAGTTACCAAAGTTACTAATGGGATAACTGTTTGAAAAGCTATATCCAAAAGAAGGTGAGAGTCATATATTCGAAATGAGTCTCTCTTTCCTATACATGTGAAATTTGGTGGGATCAATCCGCAAGAAGATTAAATGTTACTTAATCACCGCTAGTGACCATGAGGGATAGGGTAAAACAGCCTGCATCTACAGGAAGGGAAAGCCTGTTTGCAGAATGAATTGACAGAAAATGGAGAAAATTTCTTCTGTATATTGCTTGATTGTATACAAGTACATCAATCCATTTATAATGTAAGAATGAAAGAGAAAAACGAAATAATATACAATGAATTATAAATTTCCTATTCACTAAATCAATCATATATTCTCCAAATTAGTCGTCCATAATTAGAATCGACGTCATGACCAGGATCTTTGATAAAATTTCTAACACGAACCAACGAGCATCACGTGGCATTTGCACCTCGGAGATGGGGAGACGTGATGCAACAGACAGTGAAGTACGAGCTTGACTTAAGATTGGTGAGAGATACAATACATAAATTACTTTGTCATAGTTCATAACTTGCTCCTCCCCTAATAGACAGAAAGAAAAGAAAAGAACAAGAATTGCCGGAAACATACGAAACCGAAGTAGGTGAAACCAAAGACCGGCAAAACTCGGTGTTCTTTTTCTTTCAGATGAGGACAAGATACATTATGGTTATTTTCTATTACTAGAACCCCGTTTCCAACGCAAATCCGCTCTTGACTTGTTCGCAATTACAGAAATCTATATGGTGAGGAATCTATGGTTTGTAGCCATCTCTTTGTCGTCACTTGAGAGTTTCTGGACTTCTCAGGTAAACATAGCTATTAACTACGAGCTGGGTCCATATCATCGAGAAAGCATATAGAAATCTCAATGTTTATCTGAGCGAAACGGACAACTACTTTGGTGAAATCTTGGACAACGTTGATTGATGCCGAGGCTTGCGATAGGTTTTATAAACCATTTAAATTGGGCCCTTTTGAAACTAAGGTACTGAAAACTGTGAGAAGCTAATTTAACAAGTATATGCCTTTGGACATAAGAAGATGAGCTTCCAGAATATGTGGTTCTGATGTTGCTGATTAGAGGAAAAACCCTTTTTTGCTTTCTGGAGTTTATGCGTTGAAAAGTCATGTTAGGATGGGGACTTTGCCTTTGCATTGTTTCATAGGGGAGGGGCCAACCTCTCGAGCGTTGCTCAGTAAACGCCAAAACCTAGGAGCATGCTCGACTTCTGCTTCATTAAGTGCTAGGCTCCACGGGGTTTGGACATATTCCCAGACAGCATGTGAGGGGTGTTGACCTGTGAATGCCACCGTATGCAATGTAAGAACAGATCGTGAAATTAAAAAATATGTCTGGTCTTTCTAGAAGTGATGCGGGTCAACAACCATAAACGCATAGAAGAACCCGATCGATCCTTAGATTTGGTACTCAGTGCACGTACCTGTCCATAGCAGCATGGAGTTTAAAAGAATCGAATCACGAAACTACGGTGACTAGCGAATGTTAAGGAATATGATATGTACTTACTGTTGGCGTGATTTTCTAATGATTTGAACTTTTGGGAAGAACAGCCTTTCTAGCGATGAAAATTCCAACCGAGACCTTTCTCGATTCCATATGGGTGATACAGGAATGGCCACGCACATGTGTCTTTGATAAAAAAATCCCGTGGAAGAGGACCATAACTTTAGTCAGAAAAAGAGTTCCTGTTGTTGTTTTGTTTTTCTCCCGAATGTCCTCAATTTCTTTCATATGGTACTTAGCAGATGCTTCCTGTCTGAACTCTTGTACAAGACGCTGAGAATAGTTAAACCATTTCCCATCACCAAAGAGAAAAGTCTTTCGCACTATGAAAGTCCCATCGATCGATGGAATCATGTAAATGTGAACGAGCATTTTTTTCCCCAGAAAGAAGAGAAAAAAGATTGCTGTCGAACGATCTCAATCACCTTGAGAATGAAGTCCTGGAAATGGGGTCCCCCTCCCCACTACTACATGCTTCTATTATTGCTCGGATCAGAAAAGCTTTCTCATTTTCTCTCAGGTAGAAAACTAGGCTTCAACTTTCCTAATAAGATATCTACACAGATATTTTCATCTTTAAGGCACATCTAGCAGTCACCAAGGCCACCGCCGCCACCACCGACTCCTGCTTTCGGTTCGTCTCTGATGCCCATATCTTCTATAATCTGGAATACGATACGTAAGAAACCGTATACGTACACTTCCCTTTTCAAGCTATCACTTATCGTGTTTAGATTGAATATAGACACAGTACAAAACTTTGCTGTACTTTAATTCAAACTCATCCACGACCTGATGTAAAAGTGGACACGATATATATCTTTACACGTAGTGGGACCGGTCCAGAAGCTGTCGATTCAAATTAGCATGATTGGTCACTGGATTTTGTTTTCGTGTCAGTGCTCCTTATAACTTCAACTCATGATGAATGTCCATTCCACTTAGCATCTTTTCAGGTGAAATGATGGGGGCGAGAGAGCTTTGTTGATTAAGGTGATGATATATTTTTCTGTTCTTGTGCTTCGTTGGCAGAAGGCGCTCAAAGTGGCCAGATCGAGATTGCTCTTTGTGGTTCTAGTCGTGGAAAGCACTTTGGGGATGTGGATTACAGATTAAGGATTAGTGCCATTCCTTGATTAGACCATAATGTTATCGCACTTGTGCTGGGTCTAGAAAAGATGGTCGCTAATGATGAAGAATCTTGGGCTAATTGTGAGAAAATGATGGCGAGAAAAAAGCGGCAAGTGATGATCTTCCAGTGTACTTGTGGTTGTGTATTAGGAGTGAGCAATTTTTGAGTCGACATAGGGTTGATTCCCGGATTTTGAAACTTGAAATCAATCTTATAGATCTTGGAACCGACCCTAGATCAATCATGCCAGTGTGATCTGGTTCTAGGGTCGGTCCAGAGAATTTATTGATTTTTTTTCTTTATTTATTTTACTCCTTGAAAGTTCAAACTTAGCATTTCAAAATAGTAGACAATATTTAGAACCGTAATACTAAATAGCGAAATGGCAATAAGTAAAACATGGAGAAAAAACAAAGAAAAATCAATAGCAATAGGGAATTATGAAACTCATCTCTTAGTCAAGCAAAACGAAAGCTAAAGCAATAATAGATATCTTTCCTTGCCAAAAAGCATGCAACATAAACATGAATTATAGAATTTTTTTTTTTTTTTTTTTTTTTTTGGTAAAGAAACATGAATTATAGAATTCATTTCTCATTTATCCATAAAAGAGTGCTCTAAATTTTAATCACTTGAAAACAAAGCAAACAATAAACATAACTAAAATGTGTTTAGTTTGGAGTTTGGGGTTAGTCTGATTCGGCATCCTAACCTTGGAATTGGCTGCATAATGTTGGTTCCCAATTTTTAGGAGCAAGGACCAAACCGTTTTCTATGGGAACCGGACCGAACCAAACTGCACGATGCGGATCAAGGGTTGATTATATGTGCATCTCTTAGGCATGTTTGATATTTTACTTGGGTGCTGAAAATCAAATACTCCACTCTTGATGAGATTAAACTTTTGGATAACCTTTTTTAGTATGGACTTGAAGGACTCCCTTAAGCCAAAATTTCACTTAAAACCTTTTTGATTACCTAATTAAGTGCTGGAAATTAAGAATTTCACACTTGATGGGATTAAGCTTGTTTGACAACCTTAATTAGCATTGACTTTAAAGACTCCACGGGTTTTTTGGTACAACTATCCCGCAACAGTCATAGCTGAAATGAGTGATGTAGTTTTCATAAGGTTTTTGGGAGGCTCTTCACAACCACAACCATCTTAAAGCCGCATATGCTTATAGCAACTTTTCAGAAGATGTCTCTTATAATTTTGAGTTACCCCTACTCTAAAAACATGTAACACCAAAAACACAGCCATTGCACTTCACAGCATGATGGCATTGTAGAATAGCTTCAATTAAGCGATGGCCTCACCAAACAATGAGTCTAAATTTCACTATTCTTCGGATTCCTTAGAATTTATTTTTCTTGTTCTTGGGATATCAAGATGCCAATGTGTTGGGACATCTTATGTAGTAAGAAAGAAAGGGACAGCTTAATTAATACATTAGAAAAATAATCGATCCCAATCATAATATGCCAAATATGCTGCTAAAACCTACCAATGGCGATTATTGATCTATTTTTGGTAAGAAATTGATCATATTCAGCTATTAGTTTTTAATTATCATCAAATAAATTTTTAATTATATATGCAGCACTCAAGATTATCAGCACTTAAAATGTAGTACATAAATTTTCGGCGCTATTAAACGGACCCTTAGTAGTGATGTAAAATTAATGAATTTAATCAATCATTCATGAAATGTGATAATGAAGATGGGCCTAACTCTTTGATCTACACCTGCTCAAATAGTGAACCGGTCCAAAAGGTTACATGGTCCAATGGGCCTAATAAATTGTTCATTATGCCTAAGAAGCTAGCTCAGCTCAATAGTGATTTCTTTTTATTGCACTGAGTTGAAATAAAACAAAGCCACGTCATCCCTAGTGGAAATCGAAGTTTCTCCTTTTCATAGCAATTTTCCCTCCACGCGCAATAGTCATCCAAATGCATAATGCTTATCCAATCAACGTAAAAATCCCCTAATTACTACCCGATCATGAACTTACGTGACCAAATTATTACACTCATCATATCGAGCGCACGCATTTAGATATATTGCACCATCGAAACTAGCACCGTCCGTCAAATTTATACATATGAGTCTCATCATATCTAGCCGATACCATATAATCTCAAATGCTTGCGCTAGGTCTGAGATTTCTCTTTCTTTGATATCTTGATTGATCTAACCGAGATTTGCAATGTGTTGCATTCCCTCTATTTTTATGAGAGCAAAAACTACATGAAGCCTATCCCACTTCATTTTTACACAATCGTTTTCCTTATTTCTTTTCTAGCCCTCAAGCCTTCCCAAATCGGATCTCCAATTAAATAAGCTAGCTACAAATGGTACAAATCACTCAAACACTCTTAAGGATAAATACCCATTACCTAATTACGTCATAAGGCAATTCACCTATAGAATTGGGGCACTCATGAGACCCATGCAAGCTATGTGGCAATACATGGATTGTAATTGATACGCCATTTGAAAGCAGTTGCCAAATCAATTTCCATCTAATCCAAATTAATTCAATCCTCTCCTCTTCCATGCATGGCGAATGTAGAATGCTTGATTGATATGTTATGGGTCTAGAAACATAATCACCATCAATCAAATCAAGTATATTTATACATCATGGATGGTTGAGGCTTCAATGAATATAGTATAGTTCAAACCACATCGGTAGAGATAACAATGTTCAACGACCTCTTTTCACATGTCTTTCCCTTCCTTTCACTATATGTAAACGCATCTCTTCTGTCTTCCTGTAATCCTTCACACTTCACAAGCCATATCATTATCTTACGCTCTCTCACGCCTTAGTCACTCTCTTGCTCGACTCTCAGATGCAGGTGAAAGGGGAGTAAGGCTTCAATATAGTGGGGGTCTAACCATCTCAATGGAGATATCATTGTCCAACAACCTCTTTACGCATACATCTTCCTTTTCCTTTAACTATAAATATACACATCTCTTCTGTCTTCCACAATCACCTCTCTCTTCTCAACAGCCTACGCAGTGCGGCACCCTCCGCATCATGTTTAATGCCTTCAATAGGTTGCAGAAGGAATAGTGCGACAACAAATCCAAACTGACCATATCGTGAATTCTACTACTCTCTTTCTAAAAATGGTTTTCCTTTGGGTCTTTTATATATGTTTTTTTTTTCCCAGACAAGCAGAGCGTCAACTTTACAGGGATTCACCAAGACTTGATTCGAGTGCTACGCATTTTTCTTATTTGGCCCCTTCGTTTTTTTCTTGGGAAGAATCAACTGAGTATCGTATATTTGAGAATGGCTTTATCTTCGGTGTATATAATTTGGGACAGAGGAGAATGGTGTTGACATTTCTGGAAAACCCTCGGGATTCCACGTTTTTCCAATTTGGTATTGATTGGCCATAAGCACACCATCATGCCATTTTTCTAATACAAACTATTTTGTTTTAACATTTCATCCTTTTGGAAGATTGGCCTTGATGATATGTAGAAACTCGAATCGTGGGTAAGGTCCCACATTCTAGGCCTAGCCTCGAGCATTATTGATTATCGATTTTGAAAGGACATGTCGAATAACTAAATTTAAGCTATGCTTTTCATAGCTGATCGATCATGATGACTTTTATGCCATCAAAGTTTTAGATAAGTACGTTGACTTGGCTATTGATTGAGGGGAACTAATTAATTGTATGGCTATATTAGATCTATATTTAGATATCTCTAGTATCTCCATAATTAATTTCTTTATGTTCTAAACTTAGGGTGTATTAATTTCTCGAAAAATGAATGATTTAAAAAATATTTTCTTAAGATTGATTGATTGTATAGCTTAGAAAAATGAATTAAAGAAAAATATTTTCATTGCAAATACGATAATATTTAAACATAAATTATTGTTGATAATGAAAAAAAATATTAACTAATATTTCGAGCGATACAAATAATTATTTAAATATATATATATTATATTCCAAATATTCATTGTTCGCAAAACAGACAGAGCCCTACTTGTTACAATGAATTTTAGAGTTAAATACCACAAAAAAAAAAACAAAAACAAAAACTCCAAATTGTTCTTGTGGTGGCATAAATACACTGAAAATTTTCTTATGTCACTAAAAACCTTAATTTGCCCATTACAACATAAATACCCTAATTTTTGTGTGTCATAAATAATATCGAACTTGTATCAATGTGACAAATATACTCTGAATGGAATTGAAATAGATGATATATATATGTCACCATGTAAAAGTTTGATTTTTTATGACAAAAAAAGAAAAAGAGTTAGGGTTATTTGTGTTAATGGGCAAGTTTAGGATTATGGGTAATATAAAAAATATATATTATATATATATATAAAAGTTTATGATATTTATATCACAGTAAGTATGGTTTTGAGGGATTTTTTTTTTTGTGATATTTGACCTAAATTTTATTGGTAAAAGAGTCTATGTTTCCATAGATATCTCCATGTTCGAATTATCATATCCTATTTGAAAAAAATTCTACTTCTCATCCATATATTTACATATTATTCTATCAACTCGCTAAACTTTTTATTTTTCTACTTATTATGTATCTCTACCAATGTAGCTCGTTTTAAATTTTCAGCAGTTATTTTCAATTTAATCACACGGGCCCTTACTTGTGATTATTAATTAATGAACTTAATCGGCCAATGCATGAAATGTGGCAATGAAGATGGGCCCAACTCTTTTGATTTGGACCTGCTCAAATAGGCGAGCCGACCCAAAAGGTTATAGTCCAATGGGCCTAATAAAGTGTTAAATAATTCCTAGGAAGCTATCTCAGCTCAATAGTCTTTTTTTTTTTTGGGTTGTTGGACTGGGCTGAAAGAAACAAAACCACGTCGGTTCATCCCTAGTAGAAATCTACGTTTCTCCCTTTCATAGCAATTTCTCCCCACGCGCAATAATCATCCAAATGCATAATGCTTAACCAATCAATGTAAAAATCCCCTAATATTACTCGATCATGAAGTTACATGGCCAAGTTATTACATACACCAAATGTGCACATTCAGATTTATTGCACCCATTGAATCTAAGACAGTCCATCGAATTTATACATGCATAAATCCCTCCATATTATAATTATAGTTGGTACCTACATATATAGATCCCAAATGCTTACACTCGGTCCGAGCAATGATTTCCCTTTCTTCTATACCTAAATTGGTCTAATCAAGACTTGCAACGTGTTACTTGCTTGCTATTTATATAAGAGCGAAAACTACATGAAGTCTATCCCCCCAAGCATCACAATTACACAATCGTTTTCCTTATTTTTTTTTTATAGCTCTCACGCCTTCCCTACTCGGAACTCCAATTCAATAAGCTAGTTACAAATGGTAGAAACTTTAAGGATAAGTATCCATGTACGTCATAAGGCGATTTATACACATATTGAATTGGGGCAACCATGTGACACATAGCTGCTACGTGGCAATGAATGAATTCTAATTGATCCGCCATTCGAAAGAGATTGTTAAAAAGCACAAAAAAAAAAAAAAAAAAAAAAAAAAAAGAAAGGAATTGCTAAATCAATTGTCATCCGATCCAATTAATTTATCCTCTCTTCCACGCATGGCGTGGCAAATAAAGAACGCTTGATCGATATGGGGCTAGAAAAATAATCACCATTAATCAAATCAAGTACATTTATACATTATGGACAGAAGAGGATGACGTTGCCATTTCTGGAAAACCCTCGGGCTTCCACGTTTTCCCAATTTTGTTATTGATTAGTAAGCACGCCATTGATTTTCCAATAGAAATTATATTGTTTTAACATATTAGAGATAAGCACGCCATCATGCCATTTTCCAATATAAATTATATTTTTTAACATATCATCTCTTTGGAAGATTGGCCTTGATGATCAGTAGAAAATCGCACTCATGAGCATTATCAATTAATTGATTTTGAAAGGACATGTCGAATAAAATAATTTTTTATTGTGGTTTTTTGACAGTTTGTGAAGAGATCGATCATGATGACTTTAATGCAATAAATTGTGTTAGATAGGTATGTTAATATAATTGTTGATTAGGGGTAACTAATTAATTGTATGACTATCTAAATTTCTTCATGACCAATAACTGTCATGTCCATAGTTCAGTAAATATATTAGATCTAAATATCTCTATTTATAAATTTTCTTTATGTTCTAAACTTGTACTTTATTTGTTTTGTAGAAAATAAATGATTTGAATAATATTTTCTTAAAACCAATCTTTTACATCACTAAAAAATGAATTAAAAATAATATTTTCCATCGATCATGATAATATTTACACATAATTATTGTTAATAATGAAAAAATTCATTGACTAATATTTCACATGATGCAAGTGATATTTAAAAAAAAAAAATTTCATTAAATAATCATTTTTCATTAGATAAATGGAGCTCTAATTGATCAATTAAAATTTTATGGATAAGAGAGTTTATGTTTTCATAGATATCTCCATATTGGAATTTTCACATCCTATTTGAAAAAAAAAATCTTCTTCTCATCCATATATTTTCATATTCTTTTTCATCAAATCCCTAAACTTTTAGTTTTCCTGCTCAGTTTGGATCACTACCAAACGTGGCTTGGCTTAATTACAGGTAGCTCGAGTCTCAACAACTCCACCAGCTGTAGCTCAGTGTATCCATGCTTTATTGCTATTCCAATATCTCCATCAAGGTCTGTCACGTAACTCTCTTCGTACTCCAATCATTAATCAATACGAAATTCCGTGAAACCTTGTCTCATTATAATTTAATCATGAATAAAAAGCATTCTAGCGCTTAGCCACGTTTTATGCCCCGAGACCTATCGCTGCTTTTGCTCAGAAAAAGACCTATATATCTTTTTATTATTCATGATTTAGGAAAAAACAAAAAAATCTGTCCTTCGACGCTAGAAACCATGAAATGGTACCAAAAGACACAAAATTACATTAAACTTCTAAAACCTAATCCCAAAAACTTCGAACTACAACAGGAACTCGCTCAAGCCAAAGGAAACTTCTATACACGGAAGAAATACGTAGCTGCCCTAATTTTTCCTCTTCTATTTTTTTTTTTTTTTTTTTTTTTGTCTCGTATATCGTTCACATGATGGAACATGCATTAGGGTTCTCATCGCTGAATAAGGTGGTGAAGTGCTCGCCAGGAGCGTTGGGGCTCTGGAGGGCCTGGGGCACGTTCTTCACGTAGCCGGAAGGCGCTTTCTTGTCATAGGCCTGAGGTGCGTATGGGTACGCCACCAAGTTGTACGGCACATACGGCCACAGCTCAGCCTTCTTCCCCGTGCTCCTCACCTTGTTCAATACTTTCCCCGATTCGACGTAGCCGGTCACGGACACCTTGCTTTGCTTTCTGTTCACTTCCACCGATTTCGCACCTATAAAAGAGGAAAATCAGCTTAATTGATCAGTGAAAGCTTAGGTTTGTTTTTCTTTTTCCTGGCGTGGATGATATGTAAGAAAGAAATGGAGGTGATATGAAGATATGGAAGTGGACTTGGGTGCGATGGAAAAGAAGACCTTGAATCTCGTTAGTGAGCAGCTAGATCCAATTGAGTATATTCAAAAAGTTGTTAACCTTACCACATGTGAATATATAGGTAGTAGGGTTAGTCACAAAAGGATAAAAAGAAAAATTGACCCTAGTTCGTATCATGTACAATAAGTTTTGTTTATCACGGATTTATTGAACTGATATTATAATTTCTTCTGAGTGATCATGATGTCTAACGGTATGAAATTTTGTCCAAGATAAATCAGCTGCGGCACAACATCTCAATATGATGTTGCAATATTTCTTACTAATTCTTTCATTGTGGACGGAGGTTGTGTTTGAGATGCAAATCATAAGTGCGTCATGTAATTGGTGAATACATGAACGAACCATATGAGATGCTGGCCCATGATGATAAGCGGTATACTTGAGGGGGAGAGAGAGAGAGAGAGAGAGAGAGAAACCTTTCATGGAAGAAACGGCGTTCCGGACTCTCCTTTCGCAGCCGTCGCAGTCCATTTTCACCTTGATATCAACCGTCTGCGAATTCACAACCAGGACGGGGGCCATACAGTTAGAGAGAAAGACGATGAAGAAATCTAAGGAAGTCTGACGCCGCACTCAAGACCTCGGACGGTTCACTCATGATGTACCGAAACCGAAGATCATCGAAATGCAGAAGGAGAGGGGAGGGAGGGGCGCAAAAAAGAAGGAAAGAAACCTGCATGGGCTTGCGTTTCTTCCGCGGCTTTGAGAGCTCGAAGTCGAACATGTCGGAGAAACGATCCAGTACTCCCATCTTCTTTACTGTGTTTCGTTTCTCGAGAACAAAGAACTGATGTACAGAACAAGCTTTGCTAGAGAGAGAGAGAGAGAGAGAGAGGGGCCGAGGAAGAACGCAATGGAAGATCTGAAGTGATTTGGTCTGTCTCATGCATATATATATATAGAGAGAGAGAGAGAGAGAGAGAGAGAGAGAGAATGCTTACGCGATGATGAACTGTGGCGCAAGTTAACGCGCCGGAAAACTGGTAATAATAGAGACAACGTAGGATGAACTGTCTCCAAATGAAACCTCCCCGTTCTTCGAAATATCATGCCCTGCTAGTGGGGGCTTCGGTCACGCTCCGACACGCGGGGTTTCTTCACGAGCCGAACGAAAACTACATTTACCACTATAATAATACGAGATTTCCGTAAAAAAAAAAAAAAGAGATGTCTTGGGGAATGTGGAATGATTGATTAGCACCTGGCTGTCATTCGAGCTGCTTCCTTTGTTCCCAAGGAATGTAATCAATTCATATTCAAGGTGATACGGTACCGATTTTGAGCTTGACTTGACTCGCACATTTGATGTTCATACCCATTAAAATTTCTGCTCGAACTCGACCTGATTACAATAAATTTATGAAGGACATAGAGCTCATGGTCGCCCTTGAACTTTTTGTTCTTTTAAAAGCTTGTATAATATGGATATATTGTGTAAATTTGAGGAAATTTACATGCATTTATTATTAAATATAGAAAAAAAATCCATAGAAATTCGATTAGGCTCAGGAGCCACTTGAGTTGAGAATTGGAGAGTTTGAGCTCAATTGCCCAAGCCTCGACTCGACAAAGATGCACGAGAGTTTAGCTAGACCTCCAGCTAGGCTTGAAAAATCATGAGTTGAGCTGGACGAGTTGAAGTAACTTAGTCCCGGTTTCACTCCTAGATCTTTAAGACACGCAAAAGAGAGAGAGAAAGAGAGAAGCTAAGTTTCCAATTTAAGTAGTCTTTCCTTTCATTGGATGCGAGACATTGGCGGACCTACGTACGCTAGTGGCGGCTCCTGCCCCTCCCTCCCCCGGTTCTAAGAGAGAAGCATGACGACGAGCTTTTTCGTCTCGCCCCTAGTTTAAATATCTCGGTCCACACCATCGAAGAGAGAAGCGTATTCAATGTTGTTCATCGTGATGGACGACGACGGTGCAAGTGGGAAGGAGAGAAAGACAAAAGCCACAACAGCTCAACGGCAGCGTTTGAATTATGGTCTCCAGAGAGGAACGCGTTTCTCTTTGAACCGTCCGATGCAATCACCGCCTAATGAATCGCATTATTATTCAGGGTGCTCTCTTTCAGGGGTGCCCACAAAATTAATTCCGTGCTCAAAATTAACAAATCATTCGAAATTGCGGACCACTGCAGACTCTTGAAAGTTTCAACTGTATCGGATGAAAGTATGGTCTAAAGTCTATATATGAATGTATATATTATTAATAGTTATAATAGAATTACGGACGGATATTGTCAAGCAAGTTAAGTGTGCCTAGTAATAATAATACCCTCGGTTTCTATGATTTTGTCTTGTTTCTTTTGAACTTATGAAGGGACCCCGGAAGTTTCTAATAATAATACTATTGATTGGTAACAATCCCGAGGACGTTAATAAATAAAGAATACCTGTAATTGCAAGCGATTTTCAAGACAATGATTCACGCCATAGACCTTTCTACCGATTTCTTTATAAGGGTATGTAGATTCTCTTGATTTATGTCTTCAGGATAAATTAATTAATTCATTATCTATCACCATGAACAATTTTTAAAGAAACGGTTACAATTATTAGGATTTGTGAAAGTGAGATTGTTCGATTAATTTTTATGGTGAAAACTACTGGACACTATGGATATTAATTTCTTCCGTTGTACTATCCATCTGATCTGATGTGACCCGATCAAGACTAGAGAGGATGACAACTCCGGATGCAACATGAATCATACTAGGACCAAACATCCTTCATTTGAATAATGGCCACACATAAGTCAAAAGGAGGGAAGAGAGCGTAAAATATTTCCGAGCATGAGGCCACAAGACAACCTTGAAATCTGGGAAAGCAAAAGACAAGAAAAATCTATGTTATATATATTGTATATTATTTTTTGTCGCGTGTGGTGCGAATTTGTCGAGACCGCACCCATCAGTTGGACGCTACCTCAGGAATGGTGACCATAGAAGTCAGTTTCGTAATTAAATGCCTGTTTTTGACTATGTTCTAACTTGAAAAGGGTTCATTAAATTGGCCTCGCGACAAATGATTTGATCAATCATTGAATGCCAGGGGGGCCAGCTACGCAGAGAGTATTGATTTTTTTATTGGCCTCGCCTCATGCCATTGTGATCCGGTTCTAGGGTCGGTCTAGAGAATTTATTGATTTTTTTTCTTCATTTATTTTACTCCTTGAAAGTTCAAACTTACCCTTTCAAAGTAGTCCATGATATTCAGAACCATAATACTAAATAGCGAAATGGCAATAAGTAAAACATGGAGAAAAAAAAAACAAAAATCAATAGCAATAGAGAATTATACAACTCATTCCTTAGTCAAGCAAAACGAAAGCTAAAGCAATAATAGACATCTTTGCTTGCCAAAAAGCATGCAACATAAAACATGAATTATAGAATTCATTTCTCATTTATCCATAACAGAGTGCTCTAAATTTTAATCACTTGAAAACAAAGCAAACAACAAACATAACTAAAATGTGTTTAGTTTGGAGTTTGGGGTTAGTTTGATTCGGCATTCGGACTACATAATGTTGGTTCCTAATTTTCAGAAAGCAAGGACCAAATCGTTTTCTATGGGAATTGGACTGAACCAAATTGCACAATGCGGATCAAGGGTTGATTATTTGTGCATCTCTTAGGCATGTTTGATATTCTAATTGGGTGCTGAAAATCAAATACTCCATTCTTGATGAGATTAAACTTTTGGATAACCTTATTTAGTATGGACTTGAAGGACTCCCTTAAGCCAAAATTTCACTTAAAACCTTTTTTATTACATAATTAAGTGCTGAAAATTAAAAATTTCACACTTGATGGGATTAAGCTTGTTTGACAACCTTAATTAGCATTGACTTTAAAGACTCCATGGGCTTTTTGGTACAACTTATTGGAAAAAACTTCCTTAAGTATTTTAAAGCTGACAAAACGTTTTCATCAGTTTAGTTTGAAGACTTGCAGACTCTGCTATCAAAGTCTGAAGACCTCCGGACTACCAAACTCAAGACTCAAAGTCTATCCTCACTGATAGTTTCTAGTCCGTCGAAGAAGACTTATTCAGAACTGGATGTTTCGTTAAAGATTTGACTTTATTGACTGGAGAAGATCTCTTGGCTAGATATAGCAAGTCGGAATCCATTATTCAAATCTAGATTGATTTAGGGATTTTGGATCCGTTGATTGGCAAAGTAATCTTGGAAAGTTCTACTTATGGAAACCAAGATCTTGATTATATGGGCGAGCAAGATTGATGGACCATTGTCATATTCCTTAAATAGCTCAAATGATCTTCCTAATTGATTCTATCCAACGGGTAGATTGGAAGAATTCCTTTGGTAAGTGCCAACGGGTATGATGGCACAAATGAGTATATAAGGAAGACGTTCCAATTGTTCGAGTGTATGCGCGATGGAAGAATTCCAAAGTCTGAAACTCCTTGTTCTTAGTCAATTAAATTGTTGAGCGAAATATTTTACACAAAAGATAATCTATATCTTTGAGAGACATTGAGGAAGTGTAGAAAAGTCTCTACACTGTGGAATCAAGGAAGAGCTTTATTGTAAATTCTTTTATTCATAGTGGAATCCAGCCGGTGGGCTGTTAGTGCAGAATAGTGGATGTAGGCTTGGATTAAACCGAATCACTATAATCTCTGTGTTCATATTCTCTTCCCTACTCTATTTTACTTTGATTGTAATTCGTTTTGTTAACAAAAGACGAATTTCCTTTCTATTGTCAATTAGTACTGCTCACTTATCACGAGAAATTACTTTTATATCTATTCACCCCACTCTAGGTACTTATACTATCTATCACAATTGGTATCAAAGCCTATGTACTCACTTAATTTGAAGTGTTTTACTTCAAAGTTAAAGATCCATGGCTAATATGTTGGCTCTAACACTGGTTGAAGGGTAAAGCAATACCAGACCGTCTTACTTTGATGGAAATGAATACAACATATGGAAAAACAAGATGAATGCATTCTTAAGATCAAAGGATCATCTGGAATGGGACGTGGTAGACAAAGGAATCATTCCTAAAGCTGCAGCTGTCTCAGAGATAGGAAAAGAAGCTGTTGAGTCTAGTAAAATGACTCAGGAAGAGATAACCAAGAGACAAGCTCTTGATGCAAAAGCAATTTATTCTTTATATTATGCTTTATCACCTATTGAATATAACAGAATATCTTCTTGTGTTACAGTCAAAGAAGTTTGGGATAGATTACAAATTACTTATGAAGGAACTGATCGAGTGAAAGAAACCAGAATCAACATTCTCCTCGATCAATACGAAGCTTTCAAAATGAAATCAGGAAAATCTATTACTGACATGTTTAGCCGTTTTACAGAAATCGTGAATGGTCTTGAAAATCAATGTCAACCAATTTCTGATCTCATGAAAGTAAACAAGCTACTGCGTGGACTTTCCAAGGATTGGAATCACATAAAGACCTTAATAAGGGAGACACAAAAAATTATGCCACTTTTTGTCGATGAATTGGTTAGAACTCTTTAGTCTTATGAAGTGGAGTGAATCAATGAAAATGAAGATCCTAAAGGTAAGAAATCTATTGCATTAAAATCCAATGATGATTATGATGTTACAGATTCTGAAGACGATATGGATGATGAGGAGCTTGCTCTCATGATAAGAAGATTCAGAAAGCTAAATAGAAAAGGAAGAAGATTCAATCCAAAGAAACAGAGTTTTCAAAAGCAACAAACTAAGTCTGTTGAGGATGATGAATCCAATAAAGATGTAGTATGCTTTAAATGTAAGAAAAATGGACACATCAGACTCAACTATCCCCTTCTGAGGAAAAAGAAAGGAAAAGCTGAGAAATACCGAAAGGCACTCAAAGCAGAAATCTGAAGTGATATAGAATGTGAAGAAAGTGATGATGATTATGCCAATATATGTCTAATGGCACAATCATATTCAAATTCAAACTCCGAGACAGACTTAGATTCAAACAGTGAATTTAAGGTAAGTAATTTGAAAATCCCTGCTAAAGTTTCTAAATACATTGATGAATTGTGTCTTAGTCTCAAGACCTCTCTTAAAAGGATTTCCGAACTTAAAAGAAAAAATTCTGCACTAAAATAACAGGAAAATGTTTTGAAAGAAAATGTCAAATGTTTAGACAAAAGTATTTCTACTTTGAAAGAAAATGCAGACAACCTTTCAAAAGAAAATGCATTCTTGAAAAATGATATCTCAAATATTTCTAAAAGATTTTCTATAGGATCTGAGAAACTTGAGAAACTTCTTTCAGCACAAAACCTTATTTCAATAAATTTGGTTTGGGAATGATTGTGGAAACCATTCCTCTAATTGATTTTTCTAAAGTAAAGGAAAGAATTAAGCGAAGACCTACAAGAGATGCTTACAAAAATCATTTCCAAAAAGTTTTTGTAAAACCAATAGGTCGAAATGCTCTTAGATGTTCCAAGTGCAATAGCTCAGATCATTTTGAGAAAGAATGTCCTATGGTTTGGAAACTTGTTAAGAAAGTATGGGCAAAGATCGTATATCATACTAACACCAATGGACCCAAGAAAATATGGGTACCAAAGAAAGCTTGAGTCTTTTTTTTAAATGTAGGTCACTATCAAGAAAAAAGGTAAAATGGTATCTGGATAGTGGATGCTCAAGATATATGACAGGAGATTCAAATTGCTTCATAAAGCTCATTCAAGTTAATGGTGGAAAAGTTTCATTTGGAGGAAACATCAAAGGAAGAATTGTGGGATTCTAAACTGTAAAGATTGGAAGCCTCACTATCAGTAATGTTTCCTTAGTGGAAGGACTCAACTACAATTTGCTAAGTATCAGTTAGCTGTGTGACACTAGTTTCAAAATCAATTTTCAAGAAGGAATTTGTTCAGGAATTAGTAAAGACTCCTCTCAGTCTTTCACGGGTCAAAGACATGAAAATATCTACCTCTTGGATGTCAAACCGGATGTAACCCAATGTCTAATCTCAATTCAAGAAGAAGCAAACTTATGGCACAGAAAACTTGGGCACATCAACATAAAGCAAATAGCCAAAATTTCAGCAAAGAAGCTTGTTCGTGGTTTACCCAATTTGTCATACCAAAAGTCTGATCTATGCACACCATGTGTGTTGGGAAAACAGGTAAGAAATTCATTTAAATCAATAAATCAAGTTTCCACTAATCGTGTACTGCAACTTCTGCATATGGATCTCTTTGGACCAACCAGAACTCAGAGCATTGGAGGTAAGAAATACTGTTTAGTGATTGTGGATGATTATTCAAGATTCACTTTGGTATATTTCCTGGTAAGTAAATCTGAAACCTTTTCTTACTTTAAAAAGTTTGCTAAAAAGGTCAAAAATGAGAAAGTGTATGTTATTTCAAGAATACGGACAGATTATGGAGGTGAATTTGAAAATCAAGACTTTACAAAATTCTATGATGAATATGGTTTTCAGCATATGTTCTCTTCTCTATATACTCCGAGCGAGAATGGAGTTGTGGAAAGGAAGAATAGATCTTTGCAAGAAATGACTAAAATTCTTTTAATTGAAAGTAACATCTCTTCACGTTTTTGGGCTGAAACAGTTTCTACAGCATGTTATATCATTAATAGAGTTTTTCTAAGACCTATTATGGAGAAAACCCCTATGAGTTATTCAAAGAAAAGAATGCCATTGTTTCATATTTTCATGTGTTTGGATGTAAATTTTTTATATTGAAAAATACAAATGATCGAGTTGGTAAGTTTGAAGAAAAATCAGATGAAGATATTTTCCTTGGATATTCAACCACTAGCAAAGCTTACAGAGTATACAACAAAAAGACTCAATCTGTGGAGGAATCGATGAATGTCAAATTCCAAGACTTTATGCAAAATGAATCGATTCAGACTCAACTTGAAGAATCTAAACCTGCTCCAGACTCTACAAAGTTTAAATCTCCAAAAGCAGCTCAAACTTCAGAAGATTAGCAACAAATGATTGTCGAAAATTCAAATGAGGAAAAAGATCAACAATCTGACAAATTAACCAGCAACTGGAAGCATAAGTCCAGTCATCCCAAAGATCTCATTATTTGTGATATTAATGAAGGAATTTGCACAAGATCCAAAAGGCATGAAGAGTCTAGTGTTGTGGCTCTTATTTTTGAAATAGAACCCAAAAGCGCTTTAATTGATGAAAGCTGGATTGAAGCTATGCAAGAAGAACTCATGCAATTCAGTATTAATGATATTTGGGAACTAACTCCTAAACCAAAAGATAAATCTATCATTGTAACTAAATGGGTTTTCAGAAACAAGATAAATGAGAAAGGAAAAGTAGTAAGAAACAAAGCAAGACTCGTGGCCAAGGTATATATGCAAGAAGAAAGGATAGACTATAATGAAACTTACGCGCCAGTAGCAAGGTTAGAAGCAATTAGATTATTACTTGCTTTTGCTTGTTATAAAAATTTAAGGTTATTCCAAATTGACGTTAAAAGTGCTTTCTTAAATGGATTTATCCATGAGGAAGTATATGTGGAACAACCACCCGGTTTTGAAGACCCAAGGAAACCAGACTCTGTATTCAGACTGAAAAATGCTTTATATGGTTTAAAGCAAGCACCTCGAGCTTGGTACGATAGACTAAGTAAGTTTTTAATTCAAAATGGCTTTGTCAAAGGTAAAGTAGATACTACGTTGTTTATCAAAAAAGAAAGCAAAAGTTTTCTACTTGTTCAAATATATGTTGATGATATTATTTTTGGATCTTCTAATGAAAATCTGTGCAAGAAATTCTCTAAGTCTATGCAGCAAAAATTTGCAATAAGCATGATGGGTGAACTAAACCTTCTTTCTCGGGCTTCAAGTGAAACAACCGAAGGAAGGAACTTTTATTCATCAAGAAAAATATGCCAATGATCTTGTCAAAAAGTTTGGGCTGGAAAATTACAAAAAGACTGATATACCAATGTCAAGTTCCTTGAAGTTGGACAAAGATGAAGGAGGAAAGAAAGTTGACCAGAAGTTATACAGGAGTATCATTGGTTCACTTCTTTATCTTACTACTTCTAGACCTGACATTTTATTTAGTTTTTGCATTTGTGTCAGATTTCAATCAGACCCTAAAGAATCTTATCTAACTACTGCAAAGCGTATTATCAAATACATTGCCTCAACTTCAAACTCTGATCTCTAGTATCCTAAAAAAGGAGACTTTACTCTTCTTGGATACTCAGATAGATCTAGTTGGATGCAGAGTTGATAAAAAGAGCACCTCAGGCACTTGTCAACTACTTGGAAGTAGGACAGTATCTTGGTTTTCAAGGAATCAAAGTACCGTAGCTCTTTCTACGGCAAAAGCAGAGTATGTAACTCTTGGAAGTTGTTGTTTACAAATTATATGCATAAAACAACAGTTAAGAGACTTTGGAATCGAAGATTCATGCACTGAAATCAAATGTAACAACACCAGCGTAATCAATCTCACTAAGAATCCGATTCTTCACTCAAGAGCAAAAACATATAGAGATTCGACATCACTTCATTAGAGATCATGTTCAAAATGGAGAAGTTTCGATTCAGTTTATTGAAACAAAGAATCAACCGGCAGATATATTTACAAAGCATTTGGAAAAAAATTAATTTGAAGTTATTCGTTCCAGACTCAATATCTTAAGGTTTGAAGAAGTTCAGACTCAACACTAAAAGTCTAAAGACTCTTAGTCTCAAACGATCAAGATTCTCGACTGTAAATTATTTTATTTTATTATCTCTTAGATCAAATCTCAAAAAGGTACGATCATCTATCCGGAATTGATTTTTGCTATTTTCAATTTCCGTGATTATTGCAAACCTACCTTTTCGAAAAAGAAGTTAATTTTAAAAATGACAGTTATCTAATTTTTGAAGAGACCGTTATTTTTTAAAAAGGCATCTTTATATTTCTTCTTTACGACGTTCCGTATGCGTCTCTTCGATTGTCTTATATACTGTCGATTTCTCTTCGTTTTACTCACAAAAACCCTAAAAGAGCACCGATCTTTCATTTCTATCTTCTTCTCTTGTTTAATCCTCGAAAAAAAGTTTCATCTTTCTTGGGAAATAAGCTTGGAATCTCTCAAAGACTGTGAAAGATGTCGTCTCAAAGGAAGTATTTGAGGATTGCGAACAGGGGACCACAACAAATGCGTGAGAGGCCTACGCACTTTGATCTCACCGAAGAAGAAGAATCTCTTAGATAGCAGCATAACCCACAACATTCTCAGCAGCGCCCATCTCCTCCATCTAGACCTCAGAATGTTGCACATCAAGAAGAGGAAGAAATCATCGAAGGCGCAGAACCCGTAAGAATTCATAAGCCCTCTTTTACTTATAAGCTTTACTGTGCTTTGAAGAGAAGCAATACTCCATTGAACTACATCGATGAGTTTCTTAAGGACAAAGGGTATAGTAATGAGTACTTCTTCTTACGAAATATGGAACGTTTGGAAATTGCCCCTGCGGGTTCGGCGGAAGAAGCCTTTGCTAATATCCCAAGTGATCCACGGGTTGGGGGATTTAATCAACCAAATGGGAACGATGATGACAAGTTGTACAATCAGTTTAAATCGAAAATGGGTGTTGCAACGAAAATCCGAACCAAAGGACGGATTTATTTTGATCGGAGGAACACGAGCAACTATACTCTAAGTTGTTGAAGCGTGGGGTGATAAACCCTAGAAGTGTGGATTTTGATTTTCTTGACTTTATGAATGTTAATCTGTGGGAAAAATTTAGTCTACTTCAACTAGAACAGTTATGTATTGAATCTACATAAGCGTATGCTGAACTTGCTGCCTATTTCTATTCGAATCTCAGTTTTTTGGATGCGAATAGATTCTCTTTTAGTGTCCGAGATCAGGATTATGTGGTGGACATGAATATGTTGGCTGATGTGATTGGGGTTGAAAGAGAGAGATATCAACCTATCAATGTGTCTATTGCTCGTGCAACGTTGGAGCTTGTTCATGATAGAAGGACAGAAGGAAAGATTTCTTATGTGAGAATGAATGCGTCTAACATTTTGCTTCACAAAATTGTGATTAACTGCCTCAGACCAAAATCAACTTCAAAAATCGACGTTTCAAACTCGGAGGCAAAGTTGATGTACGCCATCAATGTTGGTAAAAAATTCTCTCTTCCACACACTATTATGTTCCACATGTACAAGGCAGTGGTGAAGGACAAGGGTTAACTTCTTTATCCAGCTCTTATGACCAAGTTATTCAGACATTTGAACGTTCAGCCTCCCTAGATTCTCTGTGTTAGAACATGTGATCAAATGGTGGTGGGACTAAAAATGGTTTCTAAAATGCGTTTGAAGGAACTCAATAAGGCGTTGGAGAAATTCAAGGAGAAAACCCCTGTCAAGTCTCATCAAATCTCTTCGGTTGCAAAAGAAAAGAGAATGAGCCCATGGTTACTCCATCTAAGAAAATAAGAGCTCTCATCATTAAGGATGAAGATGATGATGATTGTTGACACCTAAATTATTACCTAATTATTTAGTAATTAGTTGCATATAAAAAAAAAAGAGGGAAAATTGCATTTCATATAGTTGCATTTGCATCAGTACCAAAACACAACCAAACGCGGCGGCTCGCGGTTGATTACGTGCACAAAAGGTGGTCTCTCTCTTGCTGATCTAGAAGTACACAATGAAAGAAAGAAGAAAGAAGAGTTCTTCACGTCCATTGTCTCTTCCTCATTAATGCATGCACCATGCGTGGATAAAATTCGGCGGACGTAAAAATTCTAGCCGCACGCGTGAAGAAAGCAAAGAAAAATTCTCCACTGCACACGCGAGAATTCTGGAGAAAGTCTGCAAGAACATGGGCTCACCATTTTATAATATTTTATAGTGAGAATTCTCTCCTTCCTGGAGAGCAAATCAAGAAAGAAGTTCCGTCCATTGTCTCTCGCTCATTAATGCATGCACATGCATGCGCAAGAATTCGGCGGACGTGAGGAGCCTCGAAGAAGCAAAAGGGAAGCCCATGATATATTATAATATACTCTCTCAAGTGGGGATCGTGAATTTTGGTGAAGTGAGGAGAAGTGTGTACAAGAAAGAAGCAAGTAACAAGCAAAGAAAAGTCAACAGGTTGTGGCTAAATTAATGAGTGTCGGCGGTGGCCTCCTTATTTGAAAAAAAAAAAGAACCAAACTTGAACAAGCAAAGGAAAGTTGCGGCTGCCTCCTGTTCACTTGTTGCCTATAAATAAGCAAGGAAAGAGGGGGCAAAAGAGGAGAACAAAAAAGAAACATTCGCACGAGTGGAGAGAAAGGAAGAAATTAAAAAAGGGAGAGACGCTCGTCAGAGAAACAAAAACAAATGAAGTCAGGGGGAGGAGGCATTCACTGGAGAGGTTTTGTGAGAGATTAGAAAAAAAGAAAGAGATGCTCGTTAGAGAGAACCAAAGAAAATGAAGTCAGGGGGGAAGTAAAAAGAGAAAAAATAATATGAAGTCAGGGGGAGGAGATTAAAAAAAGAGAAAAAGCAGAAAGAGAGACTGCAGAGAGTGAGACGTGAGAGAGAGACAGAAAAGAAGTGACCGAACAGCAGAAAAAGAGAGGAAAAGACCCCTCTTGTTCATCTTCTTCGGGAGTTCCTCGCTTCTGCTGGTCGCCCGGCGCTGCAGCCGCCCACCCGCCTCTTTCCTCCTTCCGGCGAGCTCCGAGCCCGCCGCCGCGCCTCTGCCCTCACGCGCCACCGTCACTGCGCCCCTGCTCCCGCGCCTCTGCCCATCCGCGACACCAGAAGCACCTCCGCCTGACGCCACCACCTCTGCCCTTGCTGCTGCACCTAGCCGACGCCCAGCAGTCCGCGCCGGCGTTGCTCTTCGCCCGAGCACCGGCGGCACCATCCCGGATGCACAACCAGCAGCCGCCTCGCTCGTAGCCACCACCGCGGCAACCGTTGCAACAGCCCGCCCGAACGCCGTTCTTGCTGCTGCCCGCCGCCGTTGCTTCTCGGTCCGCTTCCACCCGCGGCCGGCGGGCGCCGTGCGGGCCTCGCACCCACTGCGACGCCTTGCTCGACTCCAGACGCTCGTCGTTCCACCCGCCGCCGAAGCTCCGCCTCACCCACGAGCTCGTGCTGTCCTCTGCACCAGCTATGCACGAGCGTAGACCTGACGACGCCTCCGCCCGCGTCGCCCACCTCCTCCGCTCAAGCCGGCACGACGACGCTCCTCTGCACTGTTCCGACGCCGACGCCCTGCTCCGCCTCTGCCGTCGCCGTCTGCGCGCGCGAAGCCCCGAACGTCGACCCTCACGCTCCTCCCTCGCGCCACGCCTCGTCCCTGCTGCGACCCGACGCCCCCGCATTCTTCGCCTTCCACTTGCTCCGGATCCGAACGCCGAGCCACCGTACGTACGTCCCGATGCCCTACCTTTGCCGGTGATCCGCTTCAGCCGACCCAGTGCCCGAGCTCCGCCGGGGACGCCTGCGCGGCCCCCGCCGAGTTTCGCTGCTTTGTTCGTTCTGCTCGCTCGTCCGACGCCCGACAAATCCACTCCGAGCCTCCTCCGCGCGAAGTTGCTCTTTGCTCCACCGTGCCGCTCCGACCGGTGACCGACGCACCGTAGCGCACCCCCGCGACCTCTTTTGCCGCCGCCGGTCCTCGCCGGAGCTTTGAACGCCGGTGACTAGCTGCCCCCCCTCGGTGAACCACCACAAGTTGCCAAGCCGTGCGTGGGAGCAAAACTAAAAAAAAAGGGGAAAAGCAAATTAGGTAATTTTTTTTCTATTTTATTTTGTTTTTTTATTTTACTTTACTGTTTTAGTAGAATCGTTCCTTAATATAACATTGAGAATGTTCAACATGAAATAGCCTGTGAAATTTGTGATTGACAGTCCGATTTTCGCGTCCGAAATCCGACTCGCAATCACTTGAAAAATCACCAATCCGATCTCCCGCCCGAGATTCGATTTGCGATTTATTTAAAATTGGCCAACCCGATCTCATACGCGAGATATGGTTCGTCAATTTGGATATCAATCTTGCTCTGATTTGCTGTCGTGCCGTTTAAGTTAATTTCGCTTTCATAAAAAAAATTGCATTTGCATTCCATGTAGGTTAGAATTAGGTTTATTTCCTTTTTTATGGTTTGCATATTAAGAGTAGGAATTTTATTTCGAATTTTCAAAAAATACAAAAATCAAATCAATTAATTTAGGTTGCTAGTTCAGTTTTTTTTAACTTAGGTTTCATGTTTAATTGCTTGACAATTTTTAATTTCGAAATCAATACAAAAACATGAAAAAAATGTAAGTTAGATCAGGGCTAGGGTTAGCATATTTAGTCATTTCGTTTTTTTAAAAAAAAAAATAATAATAACAAAAAAAAATGCATTTAGGATATTAGTTTTTTTTAAGAATTGCACGTGTCATTTTAGAATAGGTTTTTTTTTATAAAAAAAAAATCCCAAGAAAAATTAATTAATTTAGGATGCTAGTTTTTTGTAGGTTGCATAATAGGTTTTTTTTATGCATGTTTTAGAAGAGATAACATGTCCCTTTAATTTTCACTCTAGTAGTTTTTTTTTTAGTGTTTTTTTTTTAATTACGAATTTTCATAAAAAATCATCATGCATTTTAGAATAGAATTGCATGTCTCATTTTTAGATCAATTTGCATCTTAAGTTAGAAATTGCTAGATTAAGATAACGTCTTAGTTTAAATTAGGATTTAACATGACTTAATCTTAAGTTTAAATTGGATGGAATTTTAATTTAGCTAAGGTATTTTTTGCATTTTTCTTAATTTCGAATATCATGAAAAATACAAAAATTTGTCTTTAGATAAACTAGTTTCAATTTTTAGGATAAATTGCATTTTTAGGAATAGAAATATCATGGGCACGTCATGTAGGATTAGGTTCATTTAATTAAAAATTGCCCGTCATTATAATTAGGTCATTTTGATTTGCATATTTAATTATTGCATGTTCATTAAGAAAACACAAAAAATATATATATATTTTACTCATGTCATGTAGTTTAGAATGCATTGTCATGCCATTTCATGTTAGATTAGATGCACTGCATGGTTCGCATTGAAAAAAGTGAAAACAAAATAAAGAAATTGCGTGTTAATTAGAAATCATATCTAGGGTTGTTGATATGAATTCCGATCTAACATTGCAGACGCTTTCGTTGCTATGAGGTAATCCTGCCATTTATTCACTGATTTATCTGGGTGTTAAATTGGTGGTTTGTGCACTCGCATGATCACTTTACATGTTAGGGAGGTAAATTAAAATCAATTCAAGCTGCCTGCAAAACATTTTTTTTAAAAGAAAAGGTACCGAAAGGGCATTAGACAAGTCTAGTGTAACCAAGTCCCCGAACTCATTTAATCTCTAGTTCGTAGGAGTGAAGTAATTCTCCAATTACTTTACTTGGGTTTCTAATCGACCCACCAAAAATAGATTAGTGGCGACTCCTAATTGAAAATCAATTGCATGTTAAGAACTTAAACCCTAAGTCGCGAATTGGTATGGGCTTGGGAGAGCCCGAGTTAAGTCTATGCTTAACAATCCATTAGCCGAACCCTTAGGTGGTCCAACCCGCTTCGGGGAGGTCGCGACAATGATGATATCACTATTTTCTGCAATGGCATTGAAGAATCTGAGTCGTTCTGTTCCAGAATCAACGGAGAGAAAAGAAAAAGACATGGATGAGACAGAACAGATGATTGAAGATTTGGAAGTAGAGGAGAAAGAAGTAGAGGAGAGAGATGCAGAGGAGGAAAGAATTGAAGAAGAAGAAGAAGAAGAAGAGGAGAGAGGAGATCAAGCGGAAGCAGAGCATGAGGAACATTTTCTCCACCTGAAGGCATGGAAATAGGGGGAGATTCTGAGAAAAGAGGAACATCCTCATTCCCTTTCACTAGTGAAGGTGTAAGCCGCTCTCTAGCAGATCTAGAGGACATCTATGCCTCTCAATTTCCTGAGGATGGTCATGATGTTTCATCGCCCAATCTACGTGACCATGCTGATTTACCATCATTTGCCTATACACCGTCTGATCGTGCAAAAGCAAGTACTCAAACAGACAATTCAACAGACTTTCGCAGAATTCTTGATGTTCTTTTGGAGATGAAAGAACGGATTTATGCTATGGGATACGGAGTACAGAACTTGCAAAATGCAGGACAAGCCTCTTTAGTATCTTTGCATGATCAAATTCAAGCCCTTACTCTTTAAGTTCAAGCAAATTCTAAGGGTGAAGATGTGGCTCAATTGAAGGAGGACTTGAAAAAGCTGGAAGGCATTGTCCAGTCAATGGGAGATTTCCAGCTTGTTCGTGTTCCCAAGCAATCTTAATTCCATTCTCTTTTTATCTCTACCTTTTTAATGCTTGACAAAAAGGGGGAGAGATGTGGTGCATATTTGATTTGCAGATTTGATTTGAACTTTTGAACTCTTGACTTTTATGATGTTTTGACTTGACTTTTGTGTTTGGCTGTTTGGATTTGGACTGGATTTGGATTTAACTATTTGAACATTTGTTTATCTTAAGTACTATTGATATCTCATGGCTTTGTTCATTTACAAGACTAATATACTTTTTGTAAATGCAGATTCTAGTGTTATTACTAAGCCATTTATCTTTGAGAGATCCATATTTGCTTGAGTAATGTTTTGCAGGTCAAAGTTATCCAAATCTGCAGGAAAGTTTTGTCACCATTAAAAATGGGGAGATTGTTGGAGAAAACTTCCTTGAGTGTTTTGAAGCTGACAAAAACGTTTCCATTAGTCTAGTCTGAAGACTTGCGAACTTTGCTATCAAAGTCTGAAGACCTCCGGACTACCAGACTCAAGACTCAAAGTCTATCATCACTAACAGTTTCTAGTCTATCGAAGAAGACTTATTCAGAACTGAATGTTTCGTTAAGGATTTGACTTTATCGACTGGAGAAGATCTCTTGGCTGGATATAGCAAGTCGGAATCCATTATTCAAATCTAGATTGATTCAGGGATTTTGGATCCGTTGATTGGCGAAGTAATCTTGGAAAGTTCTACTTATGGAAACCGAGATCCTGATTGTATGGGTGAGCATGATTGATAGGCTATCGTCATGTTCCTTAAATAGCTCGAATGATCTTCCTAATTGATTCTGTCCAACGGGTAGATTGGAAGAATTCCTTTGGTAAGTGCCAACGAGTATGATGGCATAAAGGAGTATATAAGGAATACGTTCCAGTTGTTCGAGTGTATGCGCGATAGAAGAATTCCAAAGTCTGAAGCTCCTTATTCTTAGTCAATTAAATTGTTGAGTGAAATCTTGTACACAAAAGAGAGTTTATATCTTTAAGAGACCCTGAGGAAGTGTATAAGAGTCTCTATACTGTGAAATCAAGGAAGAGCGTTATTGTAAACTCTTTTGTTCATAGTGGAATCCAGCCAATGAGCTGTCAGTGCGGAAGAGTGGACATAGGCTTGGATTAAGCCGAACTACTATAATCTTTGTGTTCATATTCTCTTCCCTACTCTCTTTTACTTTGATCGTAATTCGTTTTGTTAACAAAAGACAATTTCCTTTCTATTGTCAATTAGTACTCCTCACTTATCACAAGAAATTGCTTTTACACATATTCATCCCCCTCTAGGTGCTTATACTAGCTATCACACAACTATCCCGCAACAATCATAGCTGTGATAATGAGTGATGTAGTTTTCATAAGGTGTTTGGGAAGCTCTTCACAGCCGCAACAATCTTAAAGCCGCATCTGCTTATAGCAACTTTTCAGAAGCTGTCTCGCATAATTTTGAGGTACCGCTACTCTAAAAACATGTGACACCAAAAACACAGCCATTGCACTTCACAGCACGACGGCATTGTAGAATAGCTTCAATTAAGCCATGGCCTCACCAAACAATAAGTCTAAATTTCACTATTCTTTGGATTCCTTAGAATTTATTTTTCTTGTTCTTGGGATATCAAGATGCCAATGTGTTGGGACATCTTATGTAGTAAGAAAGACAAGGGCATCTTAATTAATACATTAGAAAAATAATCGATCCCAATCATAATATGCCAAATATTTGCTAAAACCTACCAATGACGATTATTGATTTATGTTTGGTAAGAAATTGATCATATTCAGCTATTAGTTTCAATTATCATCAAATAACATTTTAATTATATATGCAACAATCAAGATTATCAGCACTTAAAATGCAGTACATAAATTTTCAGCGCTATTAAACAGACCCTTAGTAGTGATGTAAAATTAATGAATTTAATCAACCATTCATGAAATGTGATAATGAAGATGGGCCTAACTCTTTGATCTACACCTGCTCAAATAGTGAACCGGTCCAAAAGGTTATATAGTCTAATGGGCCTAATAAAGTGTTAATTATTCCTAAGAAGCTAGCTCAGCTCAATAGTGATTTCTTTTTATTGCACTGAGTTGAAATAAAACAAAGCCACGTCATTTCATCCCTAGTGGAAATCGAAGTTTCTCCTTTTCATAGCAATTTTCCCTCCACCTGCAATAGTCATCCAAATGCATAATGCTTATCCAATCAACGTAAAAATCCCCTAATTACTACTCGATCATGAACTTACGTGACCAAATTATTACACACACCACATCGAGTGCGGGCATTTAGATATATTGCACCATTGAAACTAGCACCGTCCGTCAAATTTATACATATGAGTTTTACCATATCTAGCTGATAGCATATATATCTCAAATGCTTACGTTGGGTCCGAGTAATGATTTCTCTTTCTTTGATATCTTGATTGATTGAATCAAGATTCGCAATGTGTTACATTCCCGCTATTCTTATGAGAGCAAAAACTACATGAAGCCTATCCCCACAAGCTTCATTTTCACACAATCATTTTTCTTATTTCTTTTCTAGCTCTCAAGCCTTCCCAAATTGGATCTCCAATTAAATAAGCTAAATTGGATCTCCAATTAAATAAACTAGCTACAAACGGTACAAATCACTCAAACACTCTTAAGGATAAATACCCATTAGCTAATTACGACATAAGGCGATTCACCAATAGAATTGGGGCACTCATGTGACCCATGCAAGCTACGTGGCAATACATGGATTGTAATTGACACGCCATTTGAAAGTGGTTGCCAAATCAATTGCCATCTAATCCAAATTAATTTAATCCTCTCCTTTTCCATGCATGGTGAATGTAGAATGCTTGATCGATATGTTATGGGTCTAGAAACATAATCGCCATTAATCAAATCAAGTATATTTATACATCATGGATGGTTGAGGCTTCAATGAATATAGTATAGTCCATACCACGTCAATGGAGATAACAATGTTCAACGACCTCTTTCCACACGTCTCTCCCTTCCTTTCACTATATGTATACACATCTCTTCTGTCTTCCTATAATCCTTCACACTTCATAAGCCATATCATTATCTTACGCTCGCTCACGCCTCAGTCACTCTCTTGCTAGACTTTCAGATGCAAGTGAAAGGGGAGTAAGGCTTCAATAAAGATAGTGGGGTCTAACCATCTCAATGGATATATCATTTTTAAACAACCTCTTTACACATACATCTTCCTTTTCCTTTCACTATAAATATACACATCTCTTTTGTCTTCCACAATCACCTCTCTCTTCTCAACAACCTACGCAATGCGACACCCTCTGCATTAGGGGTGAGCATGGTTCGGGTTGGGCCGGTCCATCCCCTAACCCTAGGACCAACCCGCACAATGCTGGTCCTCAATTTTTGGGACCAAGGACCAACCCTATTGAGCTTGGGACTGAGGACCGGCCCGACCCAGTGGGTTTGCTCTGGTTTTAGGATCAACCCAAGACCAACCGATAATTTTTTATTTCATTTTTTATACTCCTTAAAAAAAGTGATTGAGGACCAAACTAACCCAATGGATTCAGTTCGGTTTCAAGGTCAACTTAGGACTAATCAATAATTATTTATTTCATTTTTTGTACTCTTTAAAAGGGCAATCGAGGACTGTACCGACCTAATGGATTCGATGATGAACGAGGTCAGCTAAGAAAGGCTAGTGGTGAGGGTTAAGTGGGGTGAGCGTTGAACAAAATGAGTATCAAATGTCGAGCGAGGAGCAACAAGCCAAGCGAGCATTGAGCGGCGAGCGGCACAAGTAACCCTAAGAAGGTGAGGCGAGTGTCGAGTGGCAAGAGGAGAAATTATCTCTCTCGATTTTGGCAAATTGAAGACTAAGTGGACAAATAAGACAAAAGAGAACAAATACTAGAGGAGAATGCCATAATGAGTTGTTTATACTTTTTTGGACGCCATAGGGACTCTTTACAAAAACATTTTCCTTTTTCGTAAATTATGACTATTGACGCTGTAAAAAACATTAAAAATCTAAGTTATTAAATAATAATGTAAAATTACTTGAACTCCTCACTAAAGAGTTATTTAATGTTATTGATGTCGTTTATTTTAAGGTTTTCTCTATATAAAAAAATTATAATTAATATATATATTCAAGGTTGGTCCGGATTAGACCGACCCGGAACTTTTAGGAACGAGGATCGACCAGTACAGTGCTGGTCCACTAATTCTAGAACCAAGGACCGACCAAGTTTCCCTAGGAACTGGACTAGGACCGGCAGAGTTAGGTTGCTCCAAGGTCGGTCCAGGATCGACCTGGGACCGATGCTCATCCCTACTCCGCATCATGTTATGCCTTCAATAGGTTGCAAAAGGAATAGTGCGACAACAAATCCAAACTGACCATATCGTGAATTCTACTACTCTCTTTCTAAAAATGGTTATATATATATTGGGACAAGCAGAGCGTCAACTTTACAGGGATTCACCAAGACTTGATTTGAGTGCTGCGCATTTTTCTTATTTGGCCCCTTCATTTTTTTCTTGGGAAGAATCAACTGAGAATCGTATATTTGAGAATGGCTTTGTCTTCGGTGTATATAATTTGGGACAGAGGAGAATGGTGTTGACATTTCTAGAAAACCCTCGGGATTCCACGTTTTTCCAATTTTGGTATTGATTAGCCGTAAGCACACCATCATGCCATTTTCTAATAGAAACTATTTTGTTTTAACATTTCATCCTTTTGGAAGATTGGCCTTGATGATATGTAGAAACTCACGCTGACGAGCATTATTGATTATCGATTTTGAAAGGACATGTCGAATAAATAAATTTAAGCTGTGCCTTTCACAACTGATTGATCATGATGACTTTTATGCCATCAAAGTTCTAGATAAGTACGTTGACTTGGCTGTTGATTAAGGGGAACTAATTAATTGTAAGGCAATATTAGAACATAAATATATTAGATCTATATTTAGATATCTCTAGTATCTCCATGATTAATTTCTTTAAAAATGAATTAAAGAAAAATATTTTCATTGCATTGTATAGCTTACGATAATTTTAAACATAAATTATTGTTGATAATGAAAAAAATATTAACAAATATTTCGAGCGATACAAATGATCATTTTTAAAAATAAAAAAATATATTTTCCAAAACATTCATTGTTCGCAAAACAAACGGAGCCCTACTTGATCCAGTGAATTTTAGAGTTAATACTACAAAAAAAAAAAAAAAAAAAAAAAAAAAACCTCCAAAATGTGCTCATGGTGGCACAAATACACAAGAATTTTTCTTATGTCACTAAAAACCTTAATTTGCTCATTACGACATAAATACCCTAATTTTTGTGTCATAAATAGTATCGGACTTGTATCAATGTGACAAATATATTCCGAATGGAATTGAAATAGATGATATTTATGTCACACGTGTAAAAGTTTGGATTTTTTATGACAAAAAAAAAAGTTAGGGTTATTTGTGTCAATGGGCAAGTTTAGGATTTTGGGTAATATAAAAAAAAAGTTTAGGATATTTATATCACAGTAGGTATGGTTTTGAGGGCTTTTTTTTTTTTTTTTTTTGGTGATATTGACCTAAATTTTATTGGTAAAAGAGTCTCTGTTTCATAGAAATCTCCATGTTTGATTTATCATATCCTATTCGAAAAAAATTCTACTTCTCATACATATATTTACATATTATTCTATCAACTCCCTAAACTTTTTATTTTTCTACTTATTATGTATCTCTACCAATGTAGCTCGTTTTCAATATTCAGTAGTTATTTTTCAATTTAATCACACAAGACCCTTGTTAGGGAAATCTCTTATGATGTTTTGAAGATGACAAAATAAATCAAATGCTACTAATATATTTGATGGTTGAGTAATAGACGATGCAGATGATAGAACGTGTAAAAGATATTATCAAAGTCTATTCTTGGAAGAACTAGAAGACAGACTCTATGCTGAAGCAGAATATGTTCAGACTCAGATTGTAAAGTCTATGGCTCTCAAATTTTACATCCAGATTCGATAGAATGTAACTTAAGCCCAATCATATAACGGCTAGTGATCTGGTTTGGATTTCATATCAAGATTGATTTAATTGACTCAATCTAATTGATTGACGATTGGATCTTGAAGACAAGAACTTTCTATACGAAGAAGCTTTACTTATGGAAATCAAGATTTCGTTTGTATGGGCGATCGGAATTATTTTGGAATTCTACCTTTGTCACTTAACGGTTACCAAATCTTCTAGATACAGAGCTGTCCAATTGGTAGATTGGAAGACAATCCTCGGAGATACTGTCCAACGGCTAGTTTGGAAGTGGAGGAGTATTTAAGGAGATAAAGGACTGATGAGCAAGTAAGAGATAGAGCGTAGAATTTATAATTCTAAAGTCCGAGCGATCTTTGTTCATATACTTGTCTTTGGAGAGCTTAAACGTTTGTGATCGTGAGAGAAATACCAAAAGAGTAACTTAGTGAGATAGTGTGATCTACTACTAAATGTTTGCACTCAAAGTTGTAATCTCTTATTGATTGCATAGTGGAATCTAGCCAAGAAGGCTGTTAGCATGGGAGAGTGGACGTAGGCTTGGATTAAGCCGAACCACTATAAATCTTGTGTTATTATTCTCTTCCCTAACTCATTTGTTTTACTCGAAATTTATTTTATTCCGCATATATTTACCAAGGTTTATTTTATACACCTATTCACCCCCTCTAGGTGTTCATATTAGCACTCTCAATTGGTATCAGAGCCAAGTGCTCGGTTTATAAAAGTGTTTTTTACTTTTGAGCTAAAGATCTTTTATGGCGAGTATCTTGGCACCAGGACTTATGGAGGGACAAAGCAACACAAGGCCACCATATTTTGATGGAAATGAATAGAAAGTATGGAAGAACAAAATGAAAGCATTCCTAAGATCCAGAGATCCCTTGCAATGGGATGTTGTGGAAAAATGAATCAATCCCACTGCTGCATCTACATCAAATAAGAATGGCAAAGACAAAGAAAGCAAACCTCCCGTTCCTATGTCTCGGACGGAGATATCCAAAAGAGAAGCGCTTGATGAAAAAGCTATTTATTCTTTATATTGCGCATTGTCTCCTGTTGAATATAATAGAATATCTTCATGTGAAACATCAAAATAAGTTTGGAATAAATTTCATGTTACATATGAAGGGACCGATCGTGTAAAAGAGACAAAAGTAAATTTCCTGCTCGGCAAATATGAATCCTTCAAGATGAAGCAAGCAGAGTCGATTGGAGATATGTTCGATCGTTTTACAGAGATTGTAAACGGTTTGGCATATCAAGGTCATCCAATTTCTTCCCCAATGAAGGTCAACAAACTCTTGCGAAATCTCTCAAAAGATCGGAATCATGTTAAGACCTCAATTTGGGAGACTCAAATGATTATGCCACTTTATGTTGATAAATTGATTGGCACTCTTCAATCCTATGAAATGGAGCAACTCAACGATGAAGATCCCGAAGGTAAAAAGTCCATTGCTTTAATATCTAATGTTGTTTTTGATGAAACAGACTCAGAAAATGACATGGACAACGAAGAACTTGCTTTTATGATTGAGAAATTCAAAAAGTTGAGTAGAAAAGGAAGCAAATTCAGTGGAAGAAGAAAATACAAGCAGAATGGCCAGAAAAGAACAATGAAAGAAGATGATGAGCAATGAAATATATGCTTGACAGCACATTCAAAATCTGAGTCTAATTCAGATATAGACTTAGAATCAGAGTCTGACCTAGACACAGACTCAGAATTTGATGAGGAAATTGATGTAAGTCATTCAAAAATTCCTCTCAAAGTTTCAAAGTATATAAATGAGCTTTGTTCAAATCTCAAATCTTCTCTTAAAAGAATTTTCGAACTTAAAAAGGAGAATTCACATCTTAGGTAACATGATCTTTCTCAAAAAGAAAATTTTGAAGTTTTGCAAAAAGATTTTCTACAAACAAAAGAAAGCGAGATTTACTTGTCAAAGAAAATGATTATTTAAAGAAAGAATTTTCAAATATTTCGACAAGATTTTTAAATTGTTCAAAAACATTAGAGCATATCCTTTCTATACAAGTTCCTTACTATAATAAGTCAAGACTTGGTTTCATTAAGGAAAAATCATTTTCAAAAAGTGTTTGTAAAACCTGTTGGTGGAAATGACATCAAGTGTTCAAATTGTGGAGATTTGGAACACTTTAAAAAATATTGTCATAAAGTCTAGAGACCTATTAAGAAAAATTGGGTAAAAACAACATATTCTACTAACTCTCATGGACCCAAGAAAAAATGGGTACCAAAGAAAAGATGAGTTATTTTTGCAGGATATAAAGAAGAAAGAAGAAAGAGAGTTTGGTAAGAAATGTGTATATTTTTATTCTCAATTTCTCATTATGCATGATATTCGATATATCCTTGGTCAATTGAGATTTTATAATGATCGTATTTTGCTTTATTGAAGAAAGAATCGCAGGATCTTTTTTTGTGACGAGATTTAATTTGATACGTGTGATCATTTTTGATATCATGCTTAAAGACAAAGGAATTTATTTGGTTTGATTTTATACTCTCAGATTTTATCATATTTTGCCAAATAAAAATCTAATTTACATGATATTAATTTATGATGCAAGATATTTTTAGATACTCAAAGAATTTTATTCTCTCTGTTTTTATCGTACTATGGCCAAGTGAAAATTTATTTTTCAAAATATCATTGTGCATAATATTCTTTCTTTGAGTACTTTGTTATGATGAATTAAGAAAGAATATTTAGAGATTATATATTTTGCTCTAACGTCATGGAAGGATCCAAATTGATGGATACCAAAAAGGGAAATGAGTTGATTGCAGAAAATTCTTTAAGAGATTAATAATCGCAAATCTATGCAAATCATGATGCAATCAAAAATGCATCTCATGCAAAGATTGGTAATGATTTTATTTTATTTTTTTCAATGGTATATTCGAAACATATACCATGGGTAAAAGAATATTTTTATCATCTCACCTTGCAAATCTCTACATGCATTTTGGATGATTGTTTATTATATTGCAAATATCTTTTGTTATAATTAGAAGGTATTGCAATTTTGGCACGTGACAGAAATATCTATTTTTCTTTTGCAAAATGCATATCTGAAATTTGTGTTCAAGAAAATCTCTTTGATATTGTAAGATATTACTGCATATTCATGGATATTCTTGTTATATTCTTAGAAGATATATTATATTTAGCAAGTTTGATCCGCAAATCAAATGATGATATTATGTGACATTTTTGCAAAGATTATTATTTGTTATATAAGAATTTGCAGGTCACAAAAAAATCTTCCATATGGATTTTGGAAAACTCAATCAGAAAATCATGGAGATTCTATACTATCTTTTGGAAGTTCAAAAATTCTATTCCATGTGCACAATTTTTGCTTATTGAGGAAATCCCTTATGCATCGAACAAAATGTTGAATAGTTTAGAATTTTAATAATTGATAATTTTATATATGTTATTCAACTTATTTATTTGAAGAAATGGCATTATATATTATGTGGATATTATTACAGCTTATTTGTGGAAAAAGTTTGTTAAGTTTATGCATGTTGAATTTGAAAAGAGCTTGGTTAAAAATAAATAAATTTTTGTCTCAATTTCAAAATCGCAAGTGATCGTTGCGGATGTTGTTCTTCAAAGGAAATACTGGAAAAATATTATGTTCAATGTGCACAAGTAACAATTGTTTCCATTTGCAAATATTGTCATGATCACAGGGGGAGAACGTGAATCTAAAAAGGAAATAATCATGATCATCTCAAAAAGGAAAGTGAAGGTAAATGTTTCAGAATTTAAGTTCTACAAAATCTGGTTAGTGCATCTTTTATTACCTTTTGTCATTAACAAATCTCTTATTGATATTATCATTTTATTATGACAAAAAAGATAAATGAATTTTTATGATGCATCCATGATTTTTATTGAATGTTTGTTGATATATATGATCGAAGTGAGCTATATTGCATATCTTTAATATTCGACTTGCTTTATAAAAGCTGATTTTTGGAAATTATGTTTCATGCAAGATATTTTATATTCTCTACGTGAATCTTTTTATCGCTTTTTGATTATGACAAAAAGGGGGAGAGAATATAAATATGCATATGTGTTGATATTATTGAGTTGCGATTATTTTTTCTAGGGATATGTGTAGTAGAAGTCCTAAAACTTGTGCGAAAGTGCAATTGAGTCCTAAAACTTACAAAAAGTTCAATTAAGTCCTAAAACTTGTCCAGAAAGTGCAATTGAGTCCTAAAACTTACAAAGAGTTCAATCAAGTCCTAAAACTTGTCCAGAAAGTGCAATCGAGTCCTAAAGTTAACACCGTTAAAAAGTTAACGGAAATTGCTGGCGTGGCGCGACGTCATATTTTAAATGATTTTTTTATTTTTCAAATGGCTTTTTAAAATTATTTTTATTCAAAATCTTTAAAAATTAGATTAAAAAATAAAAAAGAAAATATAAATTTTTTAAAAAAGAAAAATCTAAATTTATTTAGAAAAGAAAAATCTATATTTATTTAGAAAAAAAAATTTTGTTCAAAAAAAAAAAAAAGGGCGGTGGACTTCCGCCGCCGCCCATCGCCGGCGACCGTCGCCGGCCTGGAAAGGTGGCCGGCCCTCACCGGGGCCGGCGGCCGTCGTTCGGCCCCGGGCGGGGACGGACGCCGCCCCGCCACAGGCGCGGCCTCGTCGGCCCTCGCTCGGGGCGGCGAGGCTCGCCCGATCTGGGGAGCCTCGCCGGCCCCGAGCGAGGCCGACGAGGCCTCGCCTAGGGCGGGCGACGGCCGCTCGGCCTGGCGAGGACGGCGGCCGTCGCTCGCCACAGGCGCGGCCTCGTCGGCCCTCGCTCGGGGCCGGCGAGGCCGACGAGGCCTCGCCCGGGCGGGCGACGGTCGCTCGGCCCGGGCGGGGACGGCGGCCGTCGCCCGCCACAGGCGCGGCCTCGTCGGCCCTCGCTCGGGGCCGGCGAGGCTCGCCCGAGATCTGGGGAGCCTCGCCCGGATCTGCGAGCCTCTCCGGCCCGAGCGAGGGCCGACGAGGCCACGCCCGGGCGGGCGACGGTCGCCGTCCCTAGGCGAGGACGGCGGCCGTCGCCGGCCCGGTGAGGGCCGGCCACCCCGCCCAGTGGCGCGACGTCGCCGGCCCCTCCGGCGATGGGCGGCGGCGGAAGTCCACCCCTTTTTTTTTTTTGAACAATTGTTTTTTTTTCTAAATAAATTTAGATTTTTCTTTTTTAAATAAATTTATATTTTCTTTTTTATTTTTTAATCTAATTTTTAAAGATTTTGAATAAAAAATAATTTTAAAAAGCCATTTGAAAAATAAAAAAAATCATTTAAAATATGACGTCAGCGCCACGTCAGCAATTTCCGTTAACTTTTTTAACGGTGTTAACTTTAGGACTCGATTGCACTTTCTGGACAAGTTTTAGGACTTGATTGAACTCTTGGTAAGTTTTAGGACTCAATTGCACTTTCTGGACAAGTTTTAGGACTTAATTGAACTTTTTGTAAGTTTTAGGACTCAATTGCACTTTCTGCACAAGTTTTAGGACTTCATTGAACATATCCCTTTTTTCTATATATTGTTATGCTTAATCTATTTGCTGTCATTTGATTCAAATCACATTATTTGAAAATCTAAGATGATTGATTTATCATTATTTTAGAAAGTGTGATTACACATCTGCATATTCAGAGATTTTTTTGTCATCATAAAAAATGGGGAGATTATTAGGGAAATCCCTTATGATGTTTTGAAGATGACAAAATAAATCAAATGCTACTAATATATTTGATGGTTGAGTAATAGACTATGTAGATGATAGAACGTGTAAAAGATATTATCAAAGTCTATTCTTGGAAGAACTAGAAGACAAACTCTATGCTAAAGCTGAACTAGAAGATAGGCTCTATGCTGAAGCAGAATATGTTTAGACTCAGATTGTAAAGTCTATGGATCTCAAACTTTACATCCAAATTCGACAGAATGTAACTCAAGCCCAATCATATAACGGCTAGTGATCTGGTTTGGATTCCATATCAAGATTGATTTGATTGACTCAATCTAATTGATTGACGATTGGATCTTGAAGACAAGAACTTTCTATACAAAGAAGCTTTACTTATGGAAACCAAGATTCCATTTGTATGGGCGATCGGAATCATTTTGGAATTCTACCTTTGTCACTCAACAGCTACCAAATCTTCTAGATACAGAGCTGTCCAATTGGTAGATTGGAAGACGATCCTCGGAGATACTGTCCAACGGCTAGTTTGGAAGTTGATGAGTATTTAAGGAGATGAAGGACCAATGAGCAAGTAAGAGATAGAGCATAGAATTTATAATTCCAAAGTCCGAGTGATCTTTGTTCATACACTTGTCTTTGGAGAGCTTAAACGTTTGTGATCGTGAGAGAAATACCAAAAGAGTGACTTAGTGAGATAGTGTGATCTACTACTAAGTGTTTGCACTCAAAGTTGTAATCTCTTATTGATTGCATAGTGGAATTCAGCCAAGAAGGCTGCTAGCGTGGGAGAGTGGACGTAGGCTTGGATTAAGCCAAACCATTATAAATCTTATGTTCTTATTCTCTTTCCTAACTCTTTTGTTTTACTCGAAATTTATTTTATTCCGCATATATTTGCCAATATTTATTTTATACACCTATTCACCCCCTCTAGGTGTTCATACTACCACTCTCAACCCTTAGTTGTGATTATTAATTAATGAACTTAATCGGCCAATGCATGAAATGTGGCAATGAAGATGGGCCCAACTTTTTTGATTTGGACCTGCTCAAATAGGCGAGCCGACCCAAAAGTTTATAGTCCAATGGGCCTAATAAAGTGTTAAATAATTCCTAGGAAGCTAGCTCAGATCAATAGTCTTTTTTTTTTTTTTGGGTTATTGGACTGTAAAGAAATCTACGTTTCTCCCTTTCATACGTTTCTCCCTTTCATAGCAATTCCCCCCCCCCCCCCCCGCAATAATTATCCAAATCCATAATTCTTATCCAATCAATGTAAAAATCTTCTAATACTACTTGATCATGAAGTTACATGGCCAAGTTATTACACACACCAAATGTGCACATTCAGATATATTGCAACCATTGAATCTAAGACAGTCCATCGAATTTATACATGCATAAATCCCACAATATTATAATTATAGTTGGTACCTACATATATAGATCCCAAATACTTACACTCGGTCCGAGCAATGATTTCCCTTTCTTCTATATCTAAATTGGTCTAATCAAGACTTGCAACGTGTTACTTGCCTGCTATTTATATAAGAGCGAAAACTACATGAAGCCTATCCTCCCAAGCATCACAATTACACAATCGTTTTCCTTATTTTTTTTTGCTAGCTCTCACGCCTTCCCTTCTCGGAAAATGAAAAACTTTAAGGATAAGTATCCATGTACGTCAAAGGAATTATTGAATTGGGGCAACCATAAATCAATTGTCATCCGATCCAATTAATTTATCCTCTCTTCCACGCATGGCGTGGCAAATAAAGAATGCTTGATCGATATGGGGCTAGAAACATAATCACCATTAATCAAGTCAAGTACATTTATACATTATGGACAGAAGAGGATGACGTTGCCATTTCTGGAAAACCCTCGGGCTTCCACGTTTTCCCAATTTTGTTATTGATTAGAGATAAGCACGCCATCATGCCATTTTCCAATAGAAATTATATTGTTTTAACATATTAGAGATAAGCACGCCATCATGCCATTTTCCAATATAAATTATATTGTTTTAACATATCATCTCTTTGGAAGATTGGCCTTGATGATCAGTAGAAAATCGCACTCATGAGCATTATCAATTAATTGATTTTGAAAGGACATGTCGAATAAAATAAATTTTTACTGTGGTTTTTTACAGTTTGTGAAGAGATTGATCATGATGACTTTAATGCAATAAATTGTGTTAGATAGGTATGTTAATATAATTGTTGATTAGGGGTAACTAATTAATTGTATGGCTATCTAATCGCAAGAGAGATAGGTCTAGTCAATTTCTTCATGACCAGTACGATTGTCATGTCCATAGTTCAGTAAATATATTAGATCTATATTGAGATATCTCTAGTATCTCTATAAATAATTTCTTTATGTTCTAAACTTGTATTCTGTTTGTTTTGTAGAAAATAAATGATTTGAAAAATAATTTCTTAAAACCAATCTTTTACATCACTAAAAAATGAATTAAAGAATAATATTTTCCATCGATCATGATAATATTTACGCATAATTATTGTTAATAATGAAAAAAATTCATTGACTAATATTTCACATGATGCAAGTGATATTTTTTCTAAAAATAATATTCATTAAATAATCATTTTTCATTAGATAAATGGAGCCCTAATTGATCTATTAAAATTTTATGGATAAGAGAGTTTAGGTTTTCATAGATATCTCCATATTGGAATTTTCACATCCTATTTGAAAAAAAAATCTACTTATCATCCATATATTTTCATATTCTTTTTCATCAAATCCCTAAACTTTTAGTTTTCCTGCTCAGTTTGGATCACTACCAAACGTGGCTTGGCTTAATTACAGTAGCTCGAGTCTCAACAACTCCACCAGCTGTAGCTCAGTGTATCCATGCTTTTATTGCTATTCCAATATCTCCATCAAGGTCTGTCACGTCACTCTCTTCGTACTCCAATCATTAATCAATACGAAATTCCGTGAAACCTTGTCTCATTATAATTTAATCATGAATAAAAAGCATTCTAGCGCTTAGCCACGTTTTATGCCCCGAGACCTATCGCTGCTTTTGCTCAGAAAAAGACCTATATATCTTTTTATTATTCAAGATTTAGGGAAAAAACAAAAAAATCTGTCCTTCGACGCTAGAAACCATGAAATGGTACCAAAAAGACACAAAATTACATTAAACTTCTAAAACCTAAACCCAAAAACTTCGAACTACAACAGGAACTCGCTCAAGCCAAAGGAAACTTCTATACACGGAAGAAATACGTAGCTGCCCTAATTTTTCCTCTTCTATTTTTTTTTTTTTTTTGTCTCGTATATCGTTCACATGATGGAACATGCATTAGGGTTCTCATCGCTGAATAAGGTGGTGAAGTGCTCGCCAGGAGCGTTGGGGCTCTGGAGGGCCTGGGGCACGTTCTTTACGTAGCCGGAAGGCGCTTTCTTGTCATAGGCCTGAGGCGCGTATGGGTACGCCACCAAGTTGTACGGCACGTACGGCCACAGCTCGGCCTTCTTCCCCGTGCTCCTCACCTTGTTCAATACTTTCCCCGATTCGACGTAGCCGGTCACGGACACCTTGCTTTGCTTTCTGTTCACTTCCACCGATTTCGCACCTATAAAAGAGGAAAATCAGCTTAATTGATCAGTGAAAGCTTAGGTTTGTTTTTCTTTTTCCTGGCGTGGATGATATGTAAGAAAGAAATGGAGGTGATACGAAGATATGGAAGTGGACTTGGATGCGATGGAAAAGAAGACCTTGAATCTCGTTAGTGAGCAGCTAGATCCAATTGAGTATATTCAAAAAGTTGTTAATCTTACTATATGTGAATATATAGGTAGTAGGGTTAGTCACAAAAGGATAGAAAGAAAAATTGACCGTAGTCGTATCATGTATAATAAGTTTTGTTTATTGCGGATTTATTGAACCGATACTATAATTTCTTCTTTCTTCTGAGTGACCATGACGTCTAACCGTATGAAATTTTGTCCAAGATAAATCAAGCTACGGCACAACATCTCAATATGATGTTGCAATATTTCTTACTAATTCTTTCATTGTGGACGGAGGTTGTGTTTGAGATGCAAATCATAAGTGCGACATGTAATTGGTGAATACATGAACGAACCATATGAGATGCTGGCCCATGATGATAAGCGGTATACTTGAGGGGGGAGAGAGAGAGAGAGAGGAAACCTTTCATGGAAGAAACGGCGTTCCGAACTCTCCTTTCGCAGCCGTCGCAGTCCATTTTCACCTTGATATCAACCGTCTGCGAATTCACAACCAGGACGGGGGCCATACAGTTAGAGAGAAAGACGCTGAAGAAATCTAAGGAAGTCTGACGCCGCGCTCAAGACCTCGGACGGTTCACTCAAGATGTACCGAAACCGAAGATCATCGAAATGCAGAAGGAGAGGGGAGGGAGGGGCGCAAAAAAGAAGGAAAGAAACCTGCATGGGCTTGCGTTTCTTCCGCGGCTTTGAGAGCTCGAAGTCGAACATGTCGGAGAAACGATCCAGCACTCCCATCTTCTTTTCTGTGTTTCGTTTCTCGAGAGCAAAGAATTGATGTACAGAACAAGCTTTGCTAGAGAGAGAGAGAGGGTGGGGCGAGGAAGAACGCAATGGAAGATCTGAAGTGATTTGGTCTGTCTCATGCACATATATATATATATATATATATATATAGAGAGAGAGAGAGAGAGAGAGAGAGAATGCTTACGCGATGATGAACTGTGACGCAAGTTAACGCGCCGGAAAACTGGTAATAATTGAGAGAACGTAGGATGATCTGTCTCCAAATGAAACCTCCCCGTTCTTCGAAATATCATGCCCTGCTAGTGGGGGCTTCGGTCACGCTCCGACACGCGGGGTTTCTTCACGAACCCAACGAAAACTACATTTACCACTATAATAATATGAGATTTCCGTCAAAAAAAAAAAATATATGAGATGTCTTGGGGAATGTGGAATGATTGATTAGCACCTGGCTGTCATTCGAGCTGCTTCCTTTGTTCCCAAGGAATGTAATCAATTCATATTCAAGGTAATAGGGTACCGATTTTGAGCTTGACTTGACTCGCACGTTTGATGTTCATACCCATTAAAATTTCTGCTCGAACTCGACCTGATTACAATAAATTTATGAAGGACATAAAGCTCATGGTTGCGCTTGAACTTTTTGTTCTTTTAAAAGCTTGTATGATATGGATATATTGTGTAAATTTGAGGAAATTTACATGCATTTATTATTAAATATGAAAAAAAAAAATCCATAGAAATTCGATTAGGCTCACGAGCCACTTGAGTTGAGAATTGGAGAGTTTGAGCTCAATTGCCCAAGCCTCGACTCGACAAAGATGCACGAGAGTTTAGCTAGACCTCCAGCTAGGCTTGAAAAATCATGAGTTGAGCTGGACGAGTTGAAGTAACTTAGTCCCGGTTTCACTCCTAGATCTTTAAGACACGCAAAAGAGAGAGAGAAAGAGAGAAGCTAAGTTTCCAACTTAAGTAGTCTTTCCTTTCATTGGATGCCAGACGTTGGCGGACCTAAGTACGCTAGTGGCGGCTCCTGCCCCTCCCTCCCCCGGTTCTAAGAGAGAAGCATGACGACGAGCTTTTTCGCCTCGCCCCTAGTTTAGATATCTCGGTCCACACCATCGAAGAGAGAAGCGTATTCAATGTTGTTCATCGTGATGGACGACGACGGTGCAAGTGGGAAGGAGAGAAAGACAAAAGCCACAGCTCAACGGCAGCGTTTGAATTATGGTCTCCAGAGAGGAACGCGTTTCTCTTTGAACCGTCCGATGCAATCACCGCCTAATGAATCCCATTATTATTCAGGGTGCTCTCTTTTAGGGGTGCCCACAAAATTAATTCCGTGATCGAAATTAACAAATCATTCGAAATTGCAAACCACTGTGCAATCACAGTGAACAATTTTTAAAGAAACGGTTACAATTATTAAGATCTGTGAAAGCGAGATTGTTCGATTAATTTTCATAGTGAAAACTACTTGATACTATGGGAATTAATTTCTTCCGTTGTACTATCCATCTGATCAGATGTGACCGATCAAGACTAGAGAGGATGACAACTCCGGATGCAACATGAATCATACTAGGACCAAACATCCTTCATTTGAATAATGGCCACACATAAGTCAAAAGGAGGGAAGAGAGCATAAAATATTTCCGAGCATGAGGCCACAAGACAGAACCTTGAAATCTGGGAAAGCAAAAGACAAGAAAAATCTATGTTATATATATTGTATATTATTTTTTGTCGCGTGTGGTGCGAATTTGTCGAGACCGCACCCATCCGTTGGACGCTACCTCAGGAATGGTGACCATAGAAGTCAGTTTCGTAATTAAATGCCTGTTTTTGACTATGTTCTAACTTGAAAAGGGGTTCATCAAATTGGCCTCGCGACAAATGATTTGATCAATCATTGAATGCCAGGGGGGCCAGCTACGCAGAGAGTTAGTTGGAGTTTGGGTGTACGTAACTTTAAATTAACAAAAAAATATTTAATTTTCTTCAATCTGGACCAGTCAATTTTCACCAATTTTACAAGTAAAATGTGTTAAAAATGAAGTCGCCTTCCACGTATAATTTAGGTACGCGTTCGGCTTTAGGAATGGATGGTGGTGTGATGAGTTTTACTTGAGCACGTTCTTGGTTCAATGATTTGGGGTAATAATATATATATATATATACACGAGATCAGGAAAAATTGACCCTTTGATACAATGAGCATTTTCCTAAATTCACGCTCTTCATAAATATTTTTTTTTTTTTTTCCTGAAAAATGACACTTTCAGTCTTACACACCTAATGAGGTCACTTCGTGCCATGTAAACATCCATGTGATTTAGTGCCACTCGTTTGTGTTTGAATTTAATATCTCAACCAATTAAGAAAAAAATCTTTAAAGAATTGCATTTTTAGTAGCACAAAAAAAAATCTCTTCATGCTAACAAAGGGTATGTTTGTTTTGGGGAAAACATTTTCCGTGTTTTCTGGCATTTGGTTTGCTTAATGTTTTCCTCTCAAAGTTTAAGTTAAAGAAAATGATTTCCCTTTGAAAAAATTGGAAAAAATTTTCCCATTTATTTTCCAAGTCTTTGATTCCTTGGTTAATGAATCTTTTATCCTTATAAAAATATTTTTTTTAAAATCGAATTTTAATTATTCCTTATTTTTTATAAATATTTTTTTATCATTTTTTTTTTTTTTTCTTTTCTTCTTTTCTCTTTTGGAGGTTTCAGAGGCTTGGGAGATTGCTGAGCTTTTGCATAGTAGGAGTCCGCGGTGCAAGGTGGCCTGATCGTGAATGACCCGAGAGAGCTAGAAGAGGGAAATGGGATGAGTTACTAATGGCTTGCCATTACGGGAGAGGAAAGGTGATGGATTCATGAAATGGCTTAGGGTAAAGGTTGTAAATGTCTATCCTCCGCAACATACCGAATAGGAGAGTAGATAATGAACGTTCTTGTGGCGAATTTTTTTGCGAAGCCAAGACATATGGAGAGAAAAAGGAAAGATTTTTCGACCCTATACAAAGGGAAGAGAAAGGGGAGGTGGTTCTACTAGAGAGAAAAGGAGCTCATTTTGCGATCTTGCTAAGTCGTCTCCCAATCTCAACAGGCCTTATCACTTCATCACTATCTGAATCCACATGCTTTAATATACCTTTTCATATTTTCTCAAAGATGATTACATGAGATCTGAGTATTTCTTACACTGTCGATGGCTTCTATAGAAGGTGAACTTGCAAATCAATGTCCAAATCCTATTCATGTGTTATTTTACATATTTTTTACCAAACTTTAATTAACCATAAGATTTCCATATAACATGTTATTGATTCGATTTTTGCACCTATAAAAAGCTTACGACTCAATGTTTTCAATTAATTTAATTGGGGAAAATTTGAGAGAGAAAAAATGAATGATTTTTAAACCTTATCACAAAGTGAGCTACACAAGCTTCTTGAGATTGAGTGAGAAAAATAAATGATTTTTCAACCTTATCACTGAGCTAAGGGAGAAAGGGAGGTGGTTCTACCAAGGAGAAAAGGAGCTCATTTTCATGGCAATCTTGCAAAGCCGCATAGGTCTTATCACTTCATCACTATCTGAATCCACATGTTTTAATATATTTTTTCATATTTTCTCAAAGATGATTACATGTGATCTAAGCATTTCTTACTCTTTTAGTCTACGGCTTCTATAGAAGGTTGTAAATCAAAACAAGAGACAGAAGAAAAAAGAAGAGAAGTATATAAAGTAAACGTTTGTCCAAGTCATATTCATGTGTTATTTTACATAATTTTGACCAAACTTTGATAAATCATTAGATTTCCATCCAACATGCTATTGATTCGATTTTTGCACATACGGAAAACCTAGAATTCGATGCTTTCAATTCATTTAATTGGGGAAAATTTGGACAAATCATGTTCATTTGTTAAAGAAATTAGAATAATTTTGCAAGGAGATAACAAATATGCATACATCAAATCCATTTAAAACAGACCAAATTAATGGCCGTATGTCCAAGAAGACCTCATTTGCAAAAATAAGGTGTAGCTAGAACATATTGGAGTAGGACGGAAAACCTTGTTGAACTTGAAAAGCCTACTTCTACCTTTTTTAGTAGGATTTGAGACTATGATACACACTAATATGGTTTGATTCTATGATACACACTAATATTCCCTGCTCATGAGACATCACAACAATCAAATAAACGAAAAAAGAAAAGAACCCATCATAAAGCAGAATAAACAGAGTTGCCTTTGCCGTATGATAATTTAACTTTTTCTAATTAGCATTCTTAATTATTTCATTTAAAAGTGTATTGTGCTATGGTATTCTCAAGGTTATAATATCACAGTAACTGAAACTATTAATAATTATTTAATTTAATACTATATATGAATTTGAAAAGAAGCAAGTAACTTTACAAGTAAAGTAATGGCAATTAGTACAATGTTATCATTAGTATTCATAATATAAATACTAAGTTAGATTAATATAAACTACATGTCTTAGAAAATAAAGTAGGTACATATACAAATGATGTAATAGTGGCTAAATGATGTACACATACATAAACTTAATGGGTTTAATAAATGGTTTATTCGAATTCACATAAAAAAATCACAAATTAAAATAGTTCAAAATCTATAATCACTTTCTATTTATCATGTTATCATCTTTAAATATCTCATCTTGTTAATTTTTTTTTTTTTTTGTGACCGAGGATTCGCCGGAACCTACCCTTGTTGGCTTATGCCGATTTAGGGTCTCACAGGCCTCCATGGTGGAGGCCCAACAGAGACTATACTGGGGAAACTGGTCCAGCAACCTATCATCGAGGCCCCCGCTTTAATTACTAACAATGCAGGATTCCGAACCCTTGACTTCCTTCGCTGGAGGAGAGACCTCAACAGGTGGGTCTCATCTTGTTAATATTGATATCCCTAAAAACTCCAAAATCCAATATCTTCCGGCTATAATGTTTTAGTCGAGTAATCATCAAATATGCTAATTATACGGGGATAGTATTATCGTTAAAATATTATTAGATATTGAATCTATATCCTTGTGATATTTTAGTCAAAATAATCACCTTTTTTCTAGAGAAACTTTTATTGTGCTCCAAAAAGGCAAATTTTATATTTCTCTTGATAGACTTAGATACTAAAAGTTGAAAAATCAAGAAAAACGCCATATATAAGTTTCCATGGCACAAAATACCCATGTTAAATAAATAAGTTTGAAAGTGCCCTCTTTTGAGAATAAGAGTATGTGTTAAGATGGTTTCCTTTTGTTAATACTAGCAAAAAAGAGCACATACCCTTTCATGTATGTGTAAAGAAGAAATAAAAGCTATCGAAAGATGAGAAGAATAATTTTAAATAACTTTAGAAAGTAAATTTAAATTAAATTGTATGAAAATATTTAATGAGAAAGTACAATTAATGAGAGAGATTTATGGGATAAACACGATTATCTGTCATCCATTGAAATTATCATTTCATCTTTTTCTTAATTTTATATATTCTTTTCCATTTATTCCATATCAACCATGTTCATTATTGAAATTCTTTAAGCCAAGTTTGAGGTAGAAAGTGCCTTTGAATTTGCTTTATTATATGAAGAAATATCAAGCAATCAATTCAGTTTATTTTAGATGCACACAATACTCTTTGTGAATGAATGACGCAAAATGGTTTTCACTCTATTCATTTGAGGGTCATATCTTATTAATTGAAAGGAAATCTACAAATACATATGTATTCTAAAGTAATTTAGCAAAATAAAATCACTTCCTAAGAACAGAAGAAAAAGACAAAAAAACAAAGTATGTTGTGGACTTTATCTCCCCCAATTGTTCGATGAAACTCAAAAATAAATACTGAAATTTAAATGCTGATAATCTGAAGAGCCACAAAAAAAAATGTTATTTGGTAAAAGCTGAATATTGAGTATAGAATAATATTAATTTCTAACCACATCTGGAATGTTAGTCTTTTTTTTTTTGGGGTAAAGAATGTTAGCCCTGTTAGGTACTATTGGTAGGTTTTTAAGCTTTTAACGAAATAAAAGGGCAAGACTTTAATGTCCGCTCCATTGAATGAATTGAGTAATCCAACCTTATTTAAGAAGTTACATAATTCTTTTACTTAACCGAACCCTTTAAGTCAAAAATAATTACTGCTATCAAATAAGCTTATTTGTTTATTAAACTTAATACTGTGAAAAACCCACCCCAAACTAATTTATTGATCACAAAAAAATCACAAACTGGGACAAATTTACTGTTAGTTTCCATTAAATTGCATCAATACTATGAAAAATTAAGGGTGAGTGGTTTCGGGTTCTAGTATCATATGAAATCTAGAACCTACCTATAGAAATAGGTTCCTCATTTTTTGGAACCTAGAATCTACTCAACATATCTTGAAACCTAGAACCCATCCCGTCACAATTTTCATGGTCGATTACAAGGTCTACTCAAATTTCACATGTATTATTAATTGGATGATTGTAATTAAGGATCACATTTTATTACCACCAATTGCAGATACAATCAACTAACCACAATTTATATTTAGACGTATGAAAAATATGAAACATTAACAAAATATAAATCTTAGTCATAAAATGAAAGCTCGAATGGTTGTTCTAGACTATACATTCATTATTGAACGCCATGGAATATCGTAGGATTGCACGAAGATACAAACCAAGAAAAATACAAAACTTATTCTAAGTTCTAAGTTCTAGGTTTTACTTACCTAAAATGTGGGACCTGCAAGTCAAAACATGTTATTAATTTTTGTAACCTGAAACCTACTTGAACTAGATAGCTTTCCACTAGTCCGGTTTTAGGTTCTAAGTTCTACCCTGAAACCATACTCACCTCTACAAAAATTCATAAACCAATATACACGTGACAAATGAAAAGTAAACTACTACATCTTCAATTGTCACATGTCATCCAATTTAATAATTTCATGGTAAAAATTAGTGAGAATTAATAAATGATAAATTTATTTTAAATGTATCAGTTTGAAGTTTTTCGTAGTATTAATTTTTTTATTAATTGTCAGAGGAATCAATTTTCAATACTTATTATATTGTTATCGTGCTCTTTATCCTGGCCACCCTTTTTTGGCTGTGATCAAGAGGGCGATGGCTAGACGATCTCCAAAAATGACGTGGCACTAAGGAAGTCTATTTTGGTAAATAATTTCGAGAGCCATTTATTTTGAAAATTAATTTTCCAAAAAGATATGCTTCGAAAAAAAGTCTATAGAGTGGAGGGTTGGATATATATCTTTTTTTTTTATAGTAAGTAATTAGTTATATATTCTTGATCTAAAACAAGTATATTTTGGTAAAACATCTATTATATGCATGACGAGAAAATATCTTGCAAATGAAAACCAGATGCTCTTTTGCTGGAACAAAATCTCCGGAGCTTTTTTTAGTGAAAGAAATCCAATATTTGCATGCAATATTAACGGACACTACCGTATAATAAACTGTGTAGTTGCTTTAAAAAAGAACAAGAGATACCAAGGGATATAGGGCTATGCATGAACAACTCATCCTTTGTCGAGAAAAACTCATTGCTTGTCTCCACATGTTGATTTTAGTTGTGAAGAAGATGGGTGGTCGTCACTCAAAACCACAGAAAAGAGCTAAGGCTCCGCCACCACCGCCGCCGTATCCGTTTCCATGCGCATGCCCGTGCCAGTTCCCATACCTGCCTCCACCGCTGCCAAATTCGTTTTGGCGTCGAAAACCCGATTCACATCCGGTATCAATACCATCTTCCATGCCATCCTTAGAAACAGCTTCCCTTCCATCTGCAAAGGGGAAGCTGGCCCTGGATCCTGCTAAAATAGGTAAAGCCCACCCCTTCTCATCTCCGCTGCTGAGAAAATGAAATTTTTTGCATGATATATATCAATAGGCCGTCATATATGCACACGACATGTATGTACGAGTGGCGCTAGCATTATAGCGTTCTGTATAACATTATAATGTTATAAGTGCCATTACTCTAGGCATTTCCAAGTCATCGGAAAATATTCAGCTTGAAGACATGCGGATTAAGATCCGTTGCGAGCATATCAAAACCGTCAACCGAAGCATCCGTCATGTGCACTGCAATATCGAGATGAAGGGTCCTAACAGTAACAAAGGAGGTTCGGCTTGAGTCGAGCGAAACTGTGCAAACCCTAGCCAAGCTGATGCATTCCCATTATATATACTGAAGGTTGTTTTTGAAGTTTATGATTGAGTGAATACTGTTTAAAGTCTTGATTTAGTAGCCGACGGTAATGGTAAGTGTTTTTTTCTAGTGTTTTTTATTAGAATGGCTATAAAAGATTTAGCATTCGTGATGCATTATCGTATTCATTGTAATGGGTTTTCATTACTTTGGTTACAATTTTTTTTTCTTTATACTAAAAGGTCAATTTGATAGCTATGGAAGATGAACTTCCATAACTTCGATTCTTCTGTGAATTCAAGGATACACTTCAAATCATAGGGTTCGGGTACTAAGTGATAATGGCCACCTATAGATGTGTATTTTGAATATCTCATTTAGCATATTAATTTGTAAATGATGTTAACGTAATGTAATTTGATGATGAAATTGTCACATTTTCCTAGAATAACTGATAGAGCCTAATTATAATTTAGGCATAGATTGGAATATGAATCCTCTTAGAAGGAGAATCAGACATTTCATATTTTTAATTATTTAAAAACATAACTCAATTGGACAAATTATTATTTCACATCTCATTAAATCTTTTATTTATATGCATTAATAGTATAAAAAGTAAATATCACATGACTTGTCTATTGAATTTCAGTGGACATTCTGACATGTTATCATTGTTATTTTACATAATTTTGATCAAACTTTGATCAATCATAAGATTTCCATCCAATATGCTATTGATTCAATTTTTGCACCTACGGAAAGCCTACAATTCAATGTTTTCAATTCATTTAATTGGGAAAATTTTGAGAGAGAAAAAAAAAAAGATTTTTCGATCCTATCACAAAATGAGCTACAAAAAGCTTCTTGAGATTGATAAGATCTATACAAAGTGAGCTATAGAGTAGAGAAAGGGAGGTGATTCTACTAGAAAGAAAAGGAGCTTATTTTCATGGTTATCTTGGAAAACTGCCTCCCAATCTCAACAAGCCTTTATCACTTCATCGCTATCTAAATCCACATTACTTAATATACTTTTTTCATAATTTCCTAAAGATGATTACCAAGATCTAAGCATTTCTTACACTTTTAGTTGATGGCTTCTATAGAATGTGAACATGCAAATTCAAACAAGAGATTAAAGAGAAAAGAAGAGAAGTATATAAAGTAAACATTTGTTCAAATCATGTGTTATTTTACATAATTTTGACCAAACAATGATCAATTTCCATCCGGCATGCTATTGATTCGATTTTTGCACTAATAGTAACAAAGGAGGTTAGCCAAGCTGATGCATTCCCGTTATATATACTGAAGGTCGTTTTTTAAATTTATAATTGAGTGAATACTGTTTAAGGTCCTGATTTGGTAGCCGATAGTAATGGTAAGTGTTTTTTTATTAGAATGGCTAGAAAAGATCTAGCATTTGTGATGCATTATCGTATTCATCGTAATGTGTTTTCATTACTTTGGTTCTTTTGTGAGTTTCAAAGATACAAATTCTTGGTGTTCTTAACACCATCGTCTTTGATGCATGTACTATTTGCACCGATAAAAAGCTCAACTTGGTAGCTATGGAAGATGAACTTCCATAACTTCAATTCTTCCGTGAATTTGAGGATACATTTTAAATCGTAGAGTTCAGGTACTACGTATGGCGGCCTATAGATGTGTATTTTGAATATCTCATTTAGCATATCAATTTGTAACGATGTTAACATAGTGTAATTTGACGATGAAATTGTCACATTTTCCTCAGAATAACAGATAAAGCCTAATTATAATTTAGGTATAGATTGGAATATCTTTGGTAAAGATTATAATGAATGCTATTAGAAGGAGAATGAGACCTTCCATGTTTTTAATTATTTAAAAACATAACCCAAAAAGTTGATAGGAGAGCAAAAATTGGACAAATTATTATTTCACATCTCATTAAATCTTTTATTTATATGCATTAATAGTATAAAAAAGTACTATCACATCACTTGTCTATTGAATTTCAGTGGACATTCTGACATGTTATCACGTGTTTTTTATATAATTTTGACCAAACTTTAATCAACCATAAGATTTCCATCTAATATGTTATTGATTCAATTTTTGCACCTACGAAAAGCCTACAATTTGATGTTTTCAATTTATTTAATTGGGTAAATTTTGAGAGAGAAAAAGAAATGATTTTTCGATCCTATCACAAAATGAGCTACAAAAGCTTCTTGAGATTGAGACCAAAGTGAGCTACACAAGCTTTCTGAGATTGAGGGAGAAAAGGAGAAAAGGAAATGAGGAAATTATATTTTGACCCAATCACAAAGTGAGCCACAGAGTAGGGGAGAAAGGGAGGTGGTTTTACTAGAAAGAAAATGAGCTCATTTTCATGGCTATCTTGGGAAGCTGCCTCCCAGTCTCAACAAGCCTTTTATCACTTCATCATTATCTGAATCCACATTACTTAATACACTTTTTCATAATTTCCCAAATAATTACCGAGATCTAAGCATTTCTTACACTTTTAGTCGATGGCTTCTATAGAATGTGAACTTGCAAATCCAAACAAGAGATGGAAGAGAAAAGAAGAGAAGTATATAAAGCAAACGTTTGTCCAAATCATGTGTTATTTTACATAATTTTGACCAAACAATGATCGATTTCCATCTGACATGCTATTGATTCGATTTTTGCACCTATGGAAAGCCTATCACTTGATGTTTTCGATTCATTTAATTGGGAAAATTTGAGGGAGAAAAAGAAATGATTTTTTTGACCCTAACATAGCTACACAAGCTTCCAGAGATTGAGGCAGAAAAATGAATGATTTTTCGACCCTATCATAAGGTGAGCTATAGAGTGGGCCTAATGGTTTGATACTACAATACACTCTAATATTCCCTGCTCATGAAATACTACAACAATCAAATAAACGAAAAATGAAAAGAACCCATCATAAAGCAGAATAAACATAGTTGCCTTTGCTATATGATCAATTAACTTATCCTAATTAGCGTAACTCTAAATTATTTCATTTAAAAGTGTATTCTACTATGATTTTCTCAAGATTCTAATATCACAGTAACTGAAATTATCATTAATTATTTAATTTAATACTATATATGAATTTGAAAAGAAGCAACTAACTTTACAAATAAAGTAATGACAATTAGTACGATGTTATTATTAGTATTCATAATATAAATACCAAGTTAGATTGATATAAACTACATGTCTTATAAAGGAAAGTAGGTTTTTATTTTTAAATCCTTAAAAATTTTCTTAACTAATAATAGTGGCTAAATGATATACTCGTACATAAACTTAATAGGTTTAATATATGGTTCATTTGAATTCACATCAAAAACAACATCCCAAGTTAAAATACTTCAAAATCTATAATCATTTCCTGTTTATCATATTATCATCTTTAAATATCTCATCTCCTTAATATTGATATCCCTAAAAGCTCCAAAATCCAATATCGTCCAGCTATAATGTTTTAGTCGAGTGATCAACAATCATGCTAATTATATTGGGGTTAGTATTATCATTAAGATATTATTAGTTATCATATCTATATTCTTGTGATATTCAGTCAAAATAATCAACTTTTTTCTAGAAAAACTTTTATTGTGCTCCAAAAAGGCAAATTTTATATTTTGCTTGATTGACTGACATACTAAAAATTGAAAAATCAAGAAAAAGCACATAGAAGCTTCCATGGCACAAAATACCCTCGTTAAATAAATAAGATTGAAAGTGCCCTCTTTTGAGAAAAACAGTATGTGTGTAAATGGTTTCATTTGTTAATACTGGCCAAAAAGAGCACATACCATTTCATGTATGTGTAAAGAAAAAAATAAAAGCTATTGAAAGAGGAGAAGAATAATTTTAAATAACTTTAGGAAGCAAATTTAAATTAAATTGTATGAAAATATTACAATTAATGAGAGGGATTTATGGGATAAACATGATTATCTGTTGATCCACTGAAATTATTATTTCATCTTTTACTCAATTTTATATATTCTTTTCCATTTATTCCATATTAACCATGGTCATCATTGAAATCCTTTTAGCCAAAGTTTGAGGTAGAAAGTGTCTTTGAATTTGCTTTATTATATGAAGAAATATCAAGCAATCAATTCAGTTTATTTTAGATGCACACAATACTCTTCCCGAATGAACAATGCAAAATGGTTTTCATTCTATTCATTTGAGGGTCATATCTTATTAATATAACGGAAGGGGAAATTTCAAATTAGAGCATAAAGTGGCATAATTTTCTCAAATAAGGATATGAAGTGGACATTATTTCAAATAAAAGCATAAAATGACAATGTCAATCCAAAGAATGGCCTAAAGTGGCTATGACTGTTTTAAATAAGGATTTGGCCTCACCGGCTCATTAGTTGGCAAAATATTCTGCCTGATGAGAGATATTTTTGTCAAAATATACAATTAAAATTAAAATTAAATTACATTAAAAAATTTAAAATAAAAATTTTAAAATATATATATAAAGTTGGAGGGGAGCCCTCCTGCCGGTGGCCACCGCCCCATTGCTGGTGGGGTGGTGGCGACGGCCGACGAGGTCGCCAACTCTTAGGCAAGGGCTACCGTCATTCTTTCCCTCTTTACCTCGTTCGCCCTTCATTCGGCTGCTCATCCTTTCACAATCTCACACCGTCGCCACCCGAAGGACCGATCAAGGTAAGTGAGGTTTTGTTGTCCTCGGGATTTCGCTAGCCCTTTCAGCTTGGAGCTCCAATCCTGTTTTCTTTTCTTTTTCTTTTTTTTTTTCTTTTTGTCTTTTCCCGCTTGTTTGTTTGTTTGATACTTTTGGTGGGCTTTGCCCAATCAACAGACTGTCCATTACCCGAGTTTCAACCTCGTCATCGTCGGCGACGAAGGCACGGGTCAGTTTCTTGTATTCCCAGTTTCGATTTGATCTGTGTGTGGGCGGGGATGGGATCATTGCTTGTGGGATTTAACTTTCGATGGCTACGTCGAATGAAGCTCGGTAGCAATTTCCTATTTTTCAATGTCGATGCTAATTGTGGGGAGGGTTGCTAGCCCTCGCTCAGGCGCCGGTGACCCCATCGGTTGTTGCTGCCGCCGCCCCATCTGCGATGGGCCGTGGCCATGGGCGGGAGGGAGCCCCCAGGTTTCCTCCACTGTTTTTCTCTTTTTCTTTTTAGTTTTTTTATGAAAAGAAAAATAAAAAAGAAATAAAAGAAAGAAAAATTCAAAATTCAAAATTCAAAAAGACAAAATTATCTTTCACAACTGATGAGTTTAAATTCTTCTTTGAAACTGATATAATCACTTTACCTTACTTAGAAAAATAAGTGCCCTTAATTTTCACTTCAAGCCATTATTTGAGAAAACAAGAGCATCTCAAATTCTTATTTAGAATTTTCCTAATGGAAATTTACAATACATATGCATTCCAGAGTAATTTAGCAAAATAAAATCACTTGTTAAATACTATTGGTGAGTTTTTAGGCTTTTAGCTATATGAAAAGGCAAGACTTTAACGTCTTCTCCATTGAACATTGAACGAATTGAGTAACCCAACCTTAATATGAAAAGGCAAGACTTTAACGTCCACTCCATTGAATGAATTGAGTAACCCAACCTTACTTATGAAGTTACGTATTTTTTTCACTTAACTGAACCCTTTAAGTCAAAACTACTTACTGTCATCAAACGAGTTTATTGTTTTTATTAAGCTTAATGCCATGAAAAACCTCAAATTATATACTTATGATAAATTTATCCCAAATTAATTTGTTGACCACAAAAAATCACAAATTGAGATAAATTTATTATCTATTAGTTTCCGTTAAAATTGCATCAATACCACGAAAAATTAAGGATAAGCGGTTTCAAGTTCTATATAGATTCCACTTGAAATCTATAACCTGTTTGTTGGAACAAATTCCTCATTTTTTGAAACTTGGAACTTGGAACCTACCCTACATATCGTGAAACCTAAAACCCACCTCGTCACAAATTTTAGGATCGATTCCATAGTCTACCCAATTTCCATCTATATTATTAATTGAACGATTGTAATTAAGCATCACATTTTATTACTACCATTTGCTACTATAATCAACTAACCACAACTTATATTTAGACACACAAAAAATATGAAAGCATTAACAAAATATAAATCTTGGTCATAAAATAAAGCTTAGACTAGTTATCATCGAATGCCATGGAATATCATACAAACCAAGAAAAATACAAAAACTTATTATAGATTCTAAGTTCTAGGTTTTAGGTTTCATCTACTTAGAACATGGAACCTACAAGTCAGGCTCCCAATTTTTCCAAACCTGAAACCTACTTGAATTGGGAGGTTTTTACTGGTATGGTTTTCAAATTCTAGGTTCTACCTTGGGACCATGCTCACCCTACGAAAAATCATAAATCGATATACATGTGACAAATGGAAAGTAAACTAGTATATTTGTCAACTGTCACGTGTTATCCAATTCAATAATTTTATATAGAAATTAATGGGAATTAGTATAAAGTAAATTTGCTTGAGGTATATCAGTTTGAGATTTTTCGTGGTGTTAATCTTTTTATTAATTGTCAGAGGAATCAATTTTCAATACTTATTGTACGATTATCATCCTCTTTATCCTAGCCACCCCCTTCCTGGCTGTGATCAAGAGGGCGATGGCTAGACAATCTCCAAAAATGACGCGGCACTAAGAAGGAAGTCTATTTTGGTAAATAATTTCGAGGGCTATTTATTTTGAAAATTACTTTTTCAAAAAGATATGCTTCGAGCAAAAGGTCTATCGAGTCGAGGGTAGAATATATATCTTTTTTATAGTAAGTAATATATTCTCGATCTAAAAAAAGTATATTTTGGTAAAACATCTATTATATGCATGGCAAGAGAATATCTTGCAAATGAAAACCGGATGCTCTTTCGCTGGAACAAAATCTCCGGAACTTTATTTGGTGAAAGAAATCCAATATTTGCATGCAATATTAATGGACAGTGGACACTACAATATAATAAGCCGTGCAGTTGCTTTAAAAAAGAGGAAGAGATATCAAGGGATATAGGGCTACGCATGAACAACTAATTCTTTGTCGAGAAAAACTCCTAGCTTGTTTCCACATGTTGATAGTGGTTGTGAAGAAGATGGGTGGTCGTCACTCAAAACCAGAGAAAAAAGCTAAGGCTCCGCCGCCACCGCCGCCGCCACCATATCCATTTCCATGTGGGTGCCCATGTCCGTTTCCGTACCCGCCTCCGCCGCTGCCAAATTCGTACTGGGGTCGAAAACCCAATTCCCATCCGGTATCGATACCATCTTCTATGCCATCCTTAGAAACAGCTTCCCTTCCATCTGCAAAGGGGGAGATGGCCGCAGCTCCAGCTAAAATAGGTAAAGCCCACCCCTTCTCATCTCCGCCAAGAGAATGAAATTTTTTGCATGATATATATCAATAGATACTTTCCTCGCCGTCCTATATGCGCGCGACATGTATGATGTATATGAGTGGCAGTAGCAAAAAAGTGCTAGCATTATAGCGTTCATTATAACATTATAATGTTATAAGTGCCATTATTCCAGGCATTTCCAAGTCATCGGAAACTATTCAGGTTGAAGACATGCGGATTAAGGTCCGTCGCGAGCATATCAAAACCGCCAGCCGAAGCATCCGCCATGTGCACTGTGATATCGAGATAAAGGGTCCTAACGGTAATAAAGGAGGATCGGTTTGGTTCAAGTGAAACTGTGCAAACTCTAGCCATGCTGAGGCAAACCCTAGCCATGCTGAGGCATTGTTTTTGAAGTTTATGATTGACTGAATAAAGTTTGGATTTGGTAGCTAATGTTAAGTGTTGATTGAGTGAATACTGTTTAAAGTCCTGATTTTAATCACTGGGATGGTCGTTTTTGGCGTAGAATGGCTATTGCATTATCATATTTATCGTAATGGGTTTTCATTACTTTGATTTAATACCGATATTTTAGCAACAAATCCAATCAATTTAATTGGTGTATTGATGTTTTTTGAAAAGGGAGTGTGCGCGAGTTGTTTATTTCAAGAATTGGCTGGACTAACCAGCTGCACTTTTTTTCATTATAACTAGTAAAAAGTAAAAAGATGCATGATCCCGCGAATTACTTTTGAATAAATTAAGTGAGTAAATTAATAAAGTTTCAAAGATATTATATCTCTTATGCATGTATTATTTGCACCGATAAAAGTTCAACTCAATAAAATAAAAGTTCAACTCGGTAGCTACGGAAGATGAATTTCTATAACTTCGATTCCGGGTACTAAGTGAATATCTCATTTAGTATATCAATTTGTAAACAATGCTAACATAGCAATTTGTAAACGATGTTAACATAGCATAGATTGGAATATCTTTGGTAAACATTATAATGAATCCTATTAGAAGGAGAATCAGACATTCCATGTTTTTAATTTTAAAAACATAACTCAAAAAGTTGTGAAGGAGAGCAAAAATTGGACAAATTATTATTTCACATCTCATTAAATCTTTTACTTAGGCATCAATAGTAGAAAAAAGTAATATCAAATCACTTGTCTATTGAATTTCAATGGACATTCCGATATGTTATCACGATTGAATTTTGTCCAAATTTATGCCAGCGTGTGCATGTTTGTCAATCTCACGTCTAGCGTGTGAGCTGAGTATATAAGTTATCCCACATTGCTTATTTGGAATTAAAATGGGCATTTTAACAGATAGCAACTCAGCATCTAAGAACCCTGATTTAAACATTTGAAGAAAATTTCAATGAGCTGAACTGCTTCTCTTTTGTAGATCTTGTTTTCATGATTCAGTTTTCGAAAAATATGAGAGGGAGAGAGAGAGATTTCCCTCCCATAAACGGTGATCGATGACAAGCAGAGGCAGAACCAACAGAATACAAATGCAGATAATGAGCATGCAAATTGCAAGCCCAGAGAGAGAGAGAGAGAGAGAGAGATCCTCTTCCCTAATACAAAGGCTCACCGTACAAACTCCTTTCCCGAAAACACAATGCGAGCCCATACTATGTAGTGAATTTGCTCTGTTTCACCTTCTCCGCCCCTCCTATTATCCACAGTACAGAAGCCCGTTAAGAGATCATGAAAGTAACCCTCAAAAGGATCGGTTTCGTTCAGTCTGAAAGAATGTATGTCCACTGACAGCTACTTTTCTAGGTGACTGCGCCACTGTTGCGCAAATGATTCATTCCTTCTTGAACTCCTAAGGCTTCACTTGCATTGATCCAACTGTGAATTCATGATAAAATCTTCAAGCTTCTTTGCCTGTGGATCAGCCTTCCAGACGTTAACATCACCCCACTGAGAGCACAGATCCATCAACCAGCCCTTGCGGGGTGCATCCAAGTCCCGGGGGCAGCTTGGCTGGGCCCACACGTTTGAGAATATGTGCATCGACCATGTCCAGAAAAGGATCATCCTTTTTAAACTGTCCTGTGAAAGCAGCCCAACTTTGGACCATCCAATCATAGTCGGAATTGTTTAGGAAGAGGGGATCCAACTTAGGTGGATTGCCCCATATCATGAATCTCAAATCGTTGTTTACTGTGGTGATTTGAATTCGGGGGAATTGCAGATGATCAAGTGAAAATATGCTATTTGCGACGACCATACGTTGTTGAAGTACATCAGAAGGGTTGGAGGCAAGTTATCCCAACCAAAAACACAAAATTCAAGATAGGTTTGGCTCAGCATGACCCACGGAGAACCTGCATGGAGGCACAGATACCAGTTAGTATACCTATTAAGAGATGCTCAACATGAGTCTGCTTAGAGACCAGTCTGCTTCAGCCCCGATTCTTTTATAGGTGATAGCCGTTGAAAAAATCTTTACCAGTCTGTCACTTGAAATATTTGGGTTCTCCTGGCCGACTAAAGTCCTGCATCAACCACATAGGTTGGATTATTTGCTGGCTGCACCAGAATAAGAACAGAATCAGGATTTATTAAGACAATCGTCTCAAAACATCTACAAAGAGCTTTTTTTTCACTTTTGTCTGTGTGTGTGTGTGTGTGTGTGTGTGTGTGTGTGTGAAGGACAGAGAAAGAGAGGAAGGATTACACTTTCCATTCAAGACCACTGGTGTGATCAACAAAATTGAGATCCCTGCTAACTGATAAAATAACATGGAAGAGATCTGCAAGGGAAACCAGAGGATCAAGGCTGGCTGCCAATTCAGTATATGCAAGTTGCAATGAAATTGATTGACAAGAAACGGCCAATGTGTTGCTTGAACAGTGTGAAAGACCAAATGGCACATGTCACAAGGGCAAAGTCGAGAAGGATCTTAAAGTACTGATTAGTTTTTGGTATTGAGAGTTAAAAAAAGACTGAGAATATAAATCAAGACAGAGGTCTATGAAACTTGACAGAAGAAAGCATCCAGGTCATAGGTAAAACATTTGAAGAAAGCGTGTCAAGCAAAGCAAAAGGAAGAAACTAAAGAATCTGAGGGCAGTCTGCATGAAGGGGAAGATCCTGCAGTCAATTTTCTATGTAAGATTCAGGAACACCTTAGTCCATCAAGTCAACACTGGGCCAAACAGCAGGCATAGGGGAAATATATAGGCAAAGTTTTCATGCCCAATCACATCATATATCTTGGTGGAAAACCTGATGTAATGGTGCACCGAAACAACCATATATTGACAAAGAGGTCGATCCTTGCCCTCCACTTTCACACCCCAAGTGAACACTAATGAGAAATAACTGTGCGAGCTTAACTGCATTCATGTCTGAGTTTTGGACGTAGTTAATGCTGAGCATAGTCAGGAGAACATTTTAAATTTTTTGGAGCTATTTCAGCATATTGCTACAGGGCATATGAGTGACATAAGGAGTAAGCAGGTGTTAGCAAGGAAATCAGAAGTTTAAATTTTTGGTGGTGACTGGCTCTTACTCAGCAACAGTTCAATCCGACTTGCTGGAACCATCATGGTGGATCCACAACAACCACCTCAAATGGGGATCATTGGATCGCTCTGAAGGCAACAATATGGCAAGAAGGTGAAGATTGCTTAAAGCAAACATCATGGACTCCAGGTAGTATGATAAGAATTCCGTAGAGGATAATGTTCATGTCATGCCTTGCCCAAACACCACAGAGCACCATATAGATAAAACACAAAAAATGCTCACAAAAGGATATAAAAAACACCCTGGTCTCTAAGTTATGGAATAAGCAGGGGCCTACAACTGTACCAGACAGTTCCCCTAATATCCAGTTCCCGCTTACTCTTTAGGATAGAGAGAAAAGTACAATTTGGGTGACCGACTAATTGTGATAATCAACATCGGCCTTACAAAGACCACAGGTTTATATCCCAGTCATAAACAACCTAAGCCAAAAAACAAGGATACCAGCTCTTCCTGTTGCACCATGTAGAATAGACCCTCATCAGATATGTTTCAGATACCAAATACATCAAATTAACTTTGATATCATCTCTCAAATGCAGGTTAGTGGACCAAAGGCCTCTTGGTCCATGGAGGATTACTGATCAACAGAACATGCAACAGATTCTATAATAACAGGCCAAAATAACATTTAGCCTCATCAATAACAGACCAAAGGAGGGGAATAATATTCATTTTTTCTACAATTGAAATGTGAAAGCACGTAATTTTTCAACCCTCACAAATCAGCAATTGGTTTTTCCATATCAAGAAATAACCCAGAAAAGGAACTTCCTAGTAAAAGAAAGTTTTTCCAACATAGCATCTGGCTCCAATATTATGAAATCACAGACAAAGAGACGCCAATAACAACTCTTTCACAAACTGGCCAAAAAGGAACGTCACTTTATTTGACATATTCCCTATCCACAGAACACAAGCAAACAAAATTGGCTATTTTTCCCGAAATTGGTTACCATCCGGCGTGAACAATGGGTAATCGAACGTGCTCAGAGCATCAGTGATAAGATGAGACAGGGAATGTCCTGTCTCATATATGAAGAAGGGATTAACTGGGAGGTTCTGGTCCTTCTCTCCATGGCCTAGCAGTAGGTGGCAATGTAACAATAAAGCAGGTAAAGAAGACCTGCTGACTTTGGGAATGGTAAAGGTAGATATGGAGAAGGGCGAAAAGGATGAGAAAATTAGGAATGATTCAACAGAGAAGTGTGAGCAAGCGACTTAAGTGCGCATTTCCATCCATCTCCCACCTGATCCTACTTCAAGTCCTTGCTTACAAAATGGTTTTCCAGTACCACTGTCGGTCCTTGAACGCAGTTGCACATGCATCCAACAGAGGCTGTGAGAGTCGATATACCATAAGGCCGGAAAAATAATAACCCAAGGCATTGTCATGAGGCCAGAATCTTTTGGCATATTACAATTTGACGAGTGGTGCTTTCCTCAATTTGTCAATCTTCCTAGAAAAATTCAGAACATCATCCTTCCGTCCTTCGTCCAGGAGACATTGCTTCAACTTGCTAAACGTATTAGCTGGAGGGCGAATACCCACATCCATCATCTCCTGAAAGTACTTGCAAGCATCATCCAATTTATTTTCATGGCAAAGGCTGGAAATCACAGTAGAGAACATGTGCATTCCAGGAAGGACTCCCTTCTCCTTCATTTGTTTCCAAACTCTCAATGCCATATCCGTCCTGTCCTCATTGCAAAACATCCTCACTATGATCTCATACGTACTCAGAGTTGGCTCACACCCTGGCTCATTGCTCATCTTCTGGAAGACCGAGTAAGCTTCTTTCGATCTCCTAGCTTTTACCAAGTGGTGAAGAATAATGTCATAAGTCCTAGAGTTTGGCCCGACACCACATTTTCTCATCTCATCCAGAACTCTATAAGCATCGTCCATCCGCATCGACCAACAATAAGCACCTGCCAGAGCATTGTAAGTTGGAGCCTCTGGAGCGAACCCAAAGGCCTTGGATTGCTCAAAAAATTTCACTGCTTCACTTAACCTCTTCTCGGACCCCAACCCATTGATCAAAGTGCAAAATATATGAGGAGTTGGCTTGCAGTTCTTGGCTAGCATTTCATGATACAACTCGATGGCATCATCATACTTCTTAAGCTTGCAATGCGCATTGATCATGATCCCGTAAGCCACAACATCCAGCTCAAACCCCTCGTCCTTCATCTCCCTGTAAACTTCCATCATCCTCAAAAAGTTCATTTCTTGACCCCAACCTTCCAGTAGAATACTGTACGACTTGAGATCCAACTTGAACCGCCCCTTCATTTTATCAAACACCTCCTGTGCTTTCACCACATTTCTCGACTTGCACAAAGTATCGAGCAACCTATTAAAGTCAGACGAATCTAAGCTCAACCCAAACTTCTCCATCCTCTCAAAGGCCTCGATCGCTTCTTTGACCTTCCTGGCTCTCGCGTATCTGCGCGAGATCAACCCGAAGGTCTCCTTAGTCAACAACCCTCTCCGCTTCATCTCATCGACCACTTTCCACACCAAACTGAACTGCTTGATCTTTCCTAAAGCCTCGATCAAAGCATGATAGCTCTCGGCGCTATACTCAAACCCTCTCCTTTTCTCAGCCCACCTGAAGAACGAGAGCGCGAGAGCCCCCGCGTTGCTCAGCTTCTTCAGAACCTCCGCGACCAGAGCCGGCGACACTTCCGCCGCCGCCGCGGCGCGGTCCAGGGACGACTCGACGGAGGAGCCGGAGCCGGCGCTCGACAGGATCTTCACGAGCTCATCCGCGTCCCGGGCGGCAGCCCTATCCGGACGCGGCGGGCCGTCGTCGTCAGCGGCCGGAGCCGCGTGGGCATGGCCCGAGCCGCCGCGGACCAATCTGCGGAAGCTGAGACGGTGGCCGGACGGAGGCTGGAGCCAGGTTCGAGAAGGGTCCGTCGGAGTTCGAGAAGCGGGAGCGGAGAAGAAGGAGCGGGCTTGCGTCGACGAGCGCATGAGAAAACGACGACGGTCCATGACGAGAGAGAGAGAGAGAGAGACGAAATGGCGGTGGCTGGAGAAAGAGAGGGGTAGAGAAGAGAATGTCTCGGTCGGCGGCGGCGGCGGCGGCGAACGGCGGCGATGCAGAGCGGGCGGGAAAGAGGCGATCGTTGCCTCTGGTTCAGGCGGCAGCGTCCGGCCTAGGTTGTTGTCGGGCCCGTTCTTGACAGAAAGCAGGCCACGTCCCATAAAAAACCACCAACGCGAAAATCCCCCTATCAGGCCGATCCAGCCCAATTCCCGATTATAAATGTGGGACCGCCCACTTATTTATATATATATATACACGCATAATTTATAAATTTTAACTTTTCATATCAAAATCCTAATTTTCTCTATCTCTCGCCTTACTCATCCCGTAGCCTTGCCATCCTCTCTCACTCACTTTTGGTGGCCTCCGACCACATTGGTCTCTCCCTCACTCACTGTAGATCACCTTTGACCTCGTCACTCCCTTTGTCATTTTCGCTCTCGATTGCCTCTGACCTCGTCGCTCACTCTCAAGTCTCACGCACCTTCTAAAGTTGGGACATTTTGACTTGGAACACTTGCTCAAGCTGATCCAATTTTTGAATGGATACATGGAATCAATAGGCAATTCTCAATTTTAATTTTTCAGAACTAGTTTTTAGTGAGTAGTTTTCGATTCATTGAACATCTCTCACTAAGATATATTTATCCAAAAAAAAAAATTATGATATCAAAAATCTAAAATTTGACATGCGAAACACATTTACTCTTTATCAATATTCTATCAATGAGCACCATCAAAAATCTTTTGACATGAACGCTAGAAAGCAAATGATGATAAACACCATAAAAATTTGCCTAAATGGACGTCAAAAAACGATGTTGACGTGACTTAGTAAAATCAAAGCAATGTTTTTTTAGCTCCCTTTAAAAGTTAAGAAAGACTTATTAGAAATCACCAGCTAGGTTAGTCCAACAATAACTTACATGGGACTTTTTTTGTCATTACTTGAGAGTTGTCAAACTTAGACCGACTTAAGTAAGACCGGCTTTCTATAAAGATCCTTCACTGCATACTTTCTATTTATCTCTTTTCATTATTGGCTACATGTATATGGAAAGATGGAAGGAATAAAGGAAAGGGGATCGGGAAGGTCCATAAAGTCCTCAATTTATAACTTAAAAATTATCTGATAGAATTTCAATGGAGAATAAACGTACTAGATAAATATAAATTTGAATTTTTTTTATATTACAAAAAAAAATTAAGATAAATATGTCATAATGAATATAGTTTGGGATTTTTAAAATCACAAAAAAAAAAAGTTTTTAGTTATACATATCACAATGTATATAATTTGGTATTTTTGATTGCTTTTTCCCTCCTTTAAAGTATGTTTGACGACTTCTTCACCGGCGGAGGCTTCCGAAGTTTGCCGCCGTCCCCGTCAAGCTCGACAAAGTACAAATGACAACGACGTGTTCCAGATTACAAATGCCTTAAGGTGGTTCTTACATTCGCCATGGCTCAAGCTCGAGTTCGAGCCTCATGCCCGCTTCTAGTCGAGGAAGAACGGCACGCCGCTGGACGCGACGATGAGATGGGCGATTCAGCGCAAGGTCCCGAGGTTTTGGAGCGGGGAGACTGGATCGAGCTTCGTTTGTGATGAGAATTGAGATGGCGATCTGAGGGGGATTCGTAGCGATTTCGCAGGAGATATCAAGCCGCGGTCGGCTACCTTGTGCGTTTGCTGTTGAGTTTGCTAAGCTCCATAGCATCCTGAATTGGTGCTCCACCGTCCTCGCTCGATAGGGCTTAGGCCTAAGCAACAAATTCCTCCATTCCTCTCTCAATCTAGCGGCCATGGACGTCCGCCTTGTCATGTGAGATAGCCATTATTCGTGTTTGCAATTTTAAGTCAAAATTGATTGGAATTATTACATTGATAAACTGTCAAAAGATTTAGACTAAATTAATAAAATTTAAAATTTAGAATTAAAATGACATCCATATAAAATATAAGTTAAAAACATTTTTTTTGGTAATTTCCCTTGCTTATGTGCCAATTTAAGGGGAAAAAAATTGAATACGGTACAAAAAAAAATGTATCGGCCAATGTAATATTTTTCTTGATACGATTGCCTTTTCGGAAAAAAATTGTTTGATATGCACGGGAAGATAGGACTTTGCCACAAGTAATTGACTTCTTGAGTTTAGGTGATATCGAAATATTAGTATGTATACACAGAATTAGAGCCTAGACTTTTACCTAAAATTTTAATTTATTCAATATAACTCCTAAAATTTCAATACATGTTTAAGCTAATTTGTAAATTATATGAAGTTATTTAATACCAGCTCAAATAAAATAATAATATTTTCATGTAGTTTAGGTACTCGATCGAATATTTATAAAAAATTATGAATATTATTGAATAAATGAAAGTTTAAAAATGGCATTACACATTGATTTAAAAATCAGGAATTATATTCAGAAATTATTTGTGTCTTTTTCCCTTCTGTGTTCGTGGGTTTCCATGGGTTGCGGCCTGCTCTCTGGCAAGAACGGGCCCGACAACAACCTAGGCCGGACGCTGCCGCCTGAACCAGGGGCAACGATCGCCTCTTTCCCACTCCGCATCGCCACCGTTCGCCGCCGCCGACCGAGACATTCTCCTCTCTATCCCTCTCTTTCTCCAGCCACCGCCATTTCGTCTCTCTCTCTCTCTCTCTCTCTCTCTCTGTCATGGACCGTCGCCGTTTTCTCAGGGCCTCAGGCGTTCGTCGACGCAAGCCCGCTCCTTCTTCTCCGCTCCCGCTTCTCGAACTCCGACGGACCCTTCTCGAACCCGGTTCCAGCCTCCGCCCGGCCACCGTCTGAGCTTCCGCAGATTGGTTCGCCGGCGGCTCGGGGCATGCCCACGCGGCCCCGGGCGCTGGCGACGACGGCCCGCCGCGTTCGGATAGGACCGCCGCCCGCGACGCGGATGAGCTCGTGAAGATCCTGTCGAGCGCCGGCTCCGGCCCCTCCGTCGAGTCGTCCCTGGATCGCGCCGCCGCCGCGGCGGAATTGTCGCCGGCTCTAGTCGCGGAGGTTCTGAAGAATCTGAGCAATGCGGGGGCTCTCGCTCTCGTTTTTCAGGTGGCTGAGAAAAGGAGAAGGTTTGAGTATAGCGCCAAGAGGTACCATGCGCTGATCGAAGCTTTGGGAAGATCAAGCAGTTCAGCTTGGCGTGGAAAGTGGTCGATGAGATGAAGCGGAGAGGGTTGTTGACAAAAGAGACCTTCGGGTTGATCTCGCGCAGATACGCGAGAGCCAGGAAGGTTAAAGAAGCGATGGACGCCTTTCAGAGGATGGAGAAGTTTGATTTGAGCTAAGATTCATCTGATTCCAATAGGTTGGTTGATATTTCGTGCAAGTCGAGAAATGTGGTGAAAGCACAGGAGGTGTTTAATTAAACAAAGGGGCAGTTCAAGGACTTGAACTAGGATCAGGTGGGAGATGGATGGAAATGCTCACTTGAGTCGTTCACACTCTGTTGAATGATTCCTAATATTCTCATCCTCTTCTCCCTTCTCAGTTTAGAACAGACTGAACACGATCAGCAGGATTCAAACTTGCGACAAATTTTTCCGAGCTGAAAACCCTCCAGCACCCTAATGGATCCCGCCATCTCTCGAGCCTCAAGGGTTTTTAAATAGCCTAAGTGGTATTTGTGGACAGACGCATGCTACCGGAAAAACATTCCCAGGTGGGAAGAGGGATTCTTTGCCCAAGGAAATGGCCAACACTTTCGGTTAGGAACCAGGAACTGTCCGATGTGCTGGTGGAATCAGGCCCTGTTGCTTCTCTAAACGACGGGAACGGATTGGGATTTGAACAATCGGTGTGAGACAGTAAGTAGGGCCTCATCATAATGATAGTGAGGGAACCAGGAGAAACCCGCAATGCATACATACAGCTAATCAGAGGATTCCCGGAGCTTTTTAAAGCTTTCGAACAAGGTTTCTGGATATGCATTTAGGACTTTGCCCCAAGACGTTATAATACTTGTTTACTTAAGAGGCCAATACTAGAACGGATTTGCAGAATTAGAGCCGGAGTTTCAAACAGATCTTTTATATGTCTAGTATAACATGGCTCGCATCTTTAATAGACCTGATCACCGAAATTGCGGTTCAGGAGCTAGCCTATGCTAAATGGGTGCAAACGACCAATTTCACCGATTTCCAAAAAAATTCGCGTTAGTATAAGAATGTTATTACTTTTTGGGTCAAGCCCAAAAAATGGCCTAAAACTTTTGCCTGTAAGACAAAATAACTCGAATTTTTCTCCACGAATTTTATCCAAGGCCGTAATTTCAGTACAATCAAGATGGTGTTTCCACTAATGAAATGAAGGGGAAAATCTTACGTATTTCATAACTAGAAAAGTCATTCGGATAACAAGCAAAGTGATCTCGTCTGCTTCTATATTCGTCGACCAGGGAAAAAAAAAAAAAAGGCAAGTCTAATAAGCAACGCGTTTGGTAACATTTCTATTTAAAAATTGTTCTAAAAACGTAAATAAAAAAAGCGTTTATGTTCCGAAAACAATTTAAAAAAAAAAAAACGCGTTTGGTAAACTTGTCCGGAAATAAATAAATAAAAATGAAAAAACACGTTTGGAAATAAATTTTTTTATAATTTTTTTTTTTATTTTTTTAATTTTTAAATATTTTATTTTATTTCTTATTTTTCTTATTTTTCTTATTTATTTTTCCTTTTTTTCTTTTTCTTTTTTTTCTTCTTTTGGCCGGTGACGCTTGGCCCCAAACGAGGCCAGCGACGCCTCCGGGGGGCGAGGTCGCCTCGCTGGGGCCCGACATCGGCGAGGTCGTTGACCCTCAACTCACCCTAACGGCCGGTCGCCGGCCATGGCCGAGACGGCGACCGTCAAAGAAAAAAAAAGAAAAAGAGAGAAATGTTTCTAAATTTTGTTCCATAAACAATTTTTTTTTTTTTTTTTTTTTTTTTATTTCTGCTTTAAATGCGTGTGTTTTTAACAAAAAAATAAAAAAAGAACAAAAAAACGCACTCAAACGCTGTTTATTATTCCTTTTTTTCGCGAACAAAAAAACAAAAAAAATGTTTAGAAATAGAAAAAAGAAACAAAAACAAACGCAGCCTAAGTTACTCGAACTAACAGTAATCTCAGTCTGATAAGTTACTCAAACTAAACAGTAATCTCAGCTCTGCAGTGGCTCGAGAAAGCCAACACCCTGATAAAAAAATTTTCCTTTCGGTCGGCAACACCCTGATATTCAACAGTCTGCGACTCTCACGAACTCATCATATTGTCAAAACAGAAATGAGAAAATTTGAAATCATGCCTGCCGAATAAACTGAGCGATTTCTACTACGAGCCCGTTCGGTTCGTTGATAGCCTGCTCAATCTCTTCTAGGATTGCCTGAACTCTGCATCTTGCCATGTTGGCGCGTTGGGTATTTCCTTCCCAAATATGACGCGACAAAAGCCTTATGTTGTTGTGCAGTCGTCCTCTCAGAGCTGTTATTCTTCTTCCCACTTCGAGCAGCCTCTCTGTGAGTTGAAGCAGCCTCTTTCTGTGAGTTAGAAGCACTTTAAAGAAGAAAAGAATGCCTGCCATTTTCATCTTGTGGTTTGCTATATTCTTTTCTCCTGCTTTCGCACTCACTCAGAAAATCGGTATAGATGAGTGCGAAAGTTGAGGGGCAGGCATTGCACGATTTTCTGACAACAACATTTTTGTCGCGTCATATTTGGAAGAAATACCCAACGCGCCAACATGGCAAGAAAGTTCAGAATGAAGATTAGTGCATCAACGAAAAACGGGCTCGTCGTAGAAAAGTTTATTCGGCAGGCATTTGGATAAAAGTCTAATATCACCCAATTAGCATAGGTTAGCTCTAATTCTAATCGTGATGCGATTTTATACATACTAATTTGTTTGAAACTTTCGATATCACCTAAACTCAAGAAGTCAATTACTTGTGGCAAAGTCTTATCTTTCCATGCATATCAAACAATTTTTTTTTTTCAAAAAGGGCAATTGTATCAAGAAAAATATTACGTTGGCCCATACAATTTTTTTGTACCGTATTCAATTTTTTTCCTCTTAAATTGGCACATAAGCAAGGGAAATTATCAAAGAAAAGTTTTAAACTTGTATATTGTATGAATGCCATTTCAATTCATAATTTTTGAATTTTATTAATTTAATCCTAAACATTTTGATGGTTTATCAATATAATCATTCCAATCAATTTTGACCTAAAATCGCAAACATGAACACCGACCATCCCGCGTAACACGGCCGACATCAATATTAACGAGTTTTGCAATTTAAAAAAAAAAAAAAGGATTTTTTCTTCCTTTTTTTTGCTTTCCTTTTTGCCTTTTTTATTTTTCTATTAAATAGAAAAATTTCAGCAAATTTAAAAGAAAAATTATAAAAATCATCCACGTTAGCTATTCTCTACTAAAATTGGTCAAAATAATCACACTAGCAAATTGTAAAAAAATATTTAAAATTAAATTGATTAACATAAAAATTTATAATTATACTATTATCTGTACAATAGTTTTATGATTTTTTTTGGAATTATCCTCACCATGTGGTTCAGTGAGAACTTGAAATAGTCAAACGACTGAATAAACATAAGCAGATTAAAAGATTTTTTTTTTTTTTTTTTTGGTTATGAGAAGAAAACTTATTTGAAGAAAAGTTGAGTAATTACTTAGAGTGATATTAGAAATACTAATACTGCTAGGCAGAATTTGTATTTAGAATACAAAATTGTTTAGCATATCAATCTGTAAACCGATATTACGCTAGATAGCATAATGAATAATGAAACTATCACATTTTCTATGAATAAAAGATAGAGAGTACTAATCATTTAGATATAAATTGGGATCTCTTTGGTAGATGCAGTAAAGAAATCCACTAGGACTTTACCGAAAAAAAAAAAACCCACTAGAAGGTGAATTAGACATTCCATAAGACTACTTAATTCTTTTATAACATAACTCAAAATGTTGATGGGAACTCATACACGATGTGAAATGTAATCCTATGTCGCTTATCAATGGATTTCAATGGATACTCTAATATGGTATCAAAGTCAAGTTCCGTTCAGATTTTATGTAGTGTGTGAGAATCCCCATTGTCAATGACTTACTCCAACTGGTACGTGAGAGGTGGTATTGAAATTGTCCCACATCACTTATGTGAGATTTCAATGGACATTCTACCAGATAGCAACTCAGCATCAGAGAACCCTGATTGTGTTTTGAAGAAAATGATAATGACCTGTAGATCTTGTTCCCAGGACTCAGTTTTCAAATAATATGAGAGAGAGAGAGAGAGAGAGAGAGAGAGTTAAAAAATGCACTTCCCTCCAATAAACCGTGATCAATGACAAGCAGAGGCGGGACCTACATAATACAAATGCAGAAAAAGAGCATGCAAATTGCAAGCCCGGAAGGAAAGAGAGATCCTCTTCGTAATAGAGAGGCTCACCATACGATCTTCTTTCCCATAAAACACAATGCCAGCCCACACTTTGAAGTGAATTTGCTCTGTTTCACCTTCTCCGCCCCTCCTATTATCCACAGAACCGGAGCCCCGTTAAGAGATCATGAAAGGAACCCTCAAAAGAATCGTTTCTGTTCAATCTGAAAGAATGTATGTCCACCGACAGCTACCCTTTTACACCGCCTATGTGACTGCACCACTGTCATGGAAATGATTCATTTCTTCTTGAACTATCATGGCTTCACTTGCACTGTTTCAACTGTGACTTCGTGTCATCGACGAGATTCATGATAGAATCTTCAAGCTTCTTTGCCTGCGGACCAGGCTTCAAGACGTTAACATCACCCCACTGAGAGCATGGATCCATCAACCAGCCCTTGCGGCCCGTGCACCACGGTCCGGGGGCAACTCGGCTGGGCTCACGTTTGAGAATTTGCGCATCGACCATGTCCAGAACGGGATCATTCTGTTCGAACTGTCTTGCGAAAGCAGCCCCACTATGGACCATCTGATCATAGTCGGAACTGTTGAGAAAGAGGGGATCCATCTTAGGTGGATTGTCCCAGATCATGAATCTCAAGTCGCTGTTTACAGTGGTGTTCTTGAACTCGGGGGAATTGCAGATGACTGAGTGAAAATATGCTTCTTGCGACAACATCACATTGTTGAAGTACATAAGAAGGGTTCGAGGTAAGTTATTCCATCCAAAAACACAAAATTCAAGAAAGGGGCGGCTCAGCATGACCCAAGGAGAACCTGCATGGAGGCACAAACACTGGTTATTATAACTAACAAGAGATGCGCAACATGAGTCTGCTTAGAGAGCAATCTGCTTCTGACTTGATGCTTCAATAGGTGACGGCCATTGAAATAATCTTTACCGGTGAAGACTTTAAATGCATCAGGGGTTGGTCGTTTCTGTGTTGCCTGAAAAATTTGGGTTCTCCTGGCTAAATAAATCCCAGGATCAACCACAATAGGTTGAATCCTTTGCTGTCTACACCAGAATAAGAACGCAATCAGGATATGTTAAGACAATCCTCCCAAAATAACATATGGAAGAGAGAGAGAGAGAGAGAGAGAGAGAGAGAGAGATTACTCTTTCCATCCAAGATCACTGGTGTGATCAATAAAATTGAGATCCCTGCTAACTGAGGAGAAAACATGGGAGAGATCTGCAAGGAAAACCAGAGGATCAAGGGACTTCCCAGCTGCCAATTAAGTATAAGCAAGGTGCAATGAAAATGAAAGAAAGAAATGCCTATGTCTTGCTAGAACAGTGTGAAAGACCAAATGGCACATGTCATGATGGCAAACTCGAGAAGGATCTTAAACAACTAATTAGTTTCTGGTATTGGAGGTAAAAAAAAAATTGAGAATATAAATTGAGATTTTGGTAGATGGAACTTGACCGGAGGAAAACTATCCAGGTCATAGGTGAAATAGTCAAAGAAAGTATGTCAAGCAAAGCACAAGCAAGAAACTAAAGAATCCGAGGGCAGTCAGCATGGAGGGAAGATCCTGCACTAAATTTTCCATGTAAGACTCAGTGAATATCTTAGACCATCGAGATGTACCGCATTAGTCAGAGCACACAGTAGCCATCAAGATGTACCAACTTCTGGACATGCACAAACAAATTCCATACATCTCCTTTGTCATAGAAAAGAGGTAATCAAGACTTATCCCGAAGGTTCCTCATTTCGAGTTTATCCCTCACACTCCACCACGAGTTAGCCCTTCTTTTTCTAGACCAGGGCTAATCCCTCAAAATTAAAATACAATGCCCCCCGCAACTTGAAAGTTAATGAAGACATCTTGCATATAAATTGCATTGGTCTTTTGACTCAGAGGTAGGCAATTGGAATTATAGCAGCCCGGACTATACTCATGAACGACACCATCGACAACAACTAAACTAAAAGTTTCTTGCACTAGGTCAGTTCACTACAAAAGTGTGCTATCACAGTATCAAATGACATAATTTCAACATCTAATTTCTGAATCTTCTTTGAATGTTCTCTAGCATGCACCACTCTGGCATGAGCAAAGTCCATGAGTTCAAATGTCCATATATGATTAAGTTAAGATAAGGCCAAAAGGCAGGCAGAGCTGAAACATATTGGCACAGGTTTTATGCCCAATCACAACAGAAAGATCTTGGCAGGAAACCTGATGTAATGCTGCACCAAAACAACCATACTGACAAAGGGGTCAATCCTTGGCTTCCGCTTTCACACCCCAGGTGAACACTAACAAGAGATACTTGTGCAAGTTTAGCAGGCATTTGGACCTGAGTTTTGTATGTAGTTAATGCTGGGCATAGTCAGAAGAACATTTGAAATTGTTCAGAGCTATTTCAGCATATTTATATAGGGAATATGAGTGGCAAAAGGAGCAAGGAAATTAGTAATCTAAACTCTTGATGTACATTGCCTCTCACTCAGCAACAGTTCAATCTGAATTGATGATATCATCATGGTGGATCTACATCAGCCAACTCAAATGGAGATCACTGGATCTCTCTGAAGGCAACCGTATGCAAGAATGTGAAAATTGCTTAACGCAAAGGTCATGTACTCTAGGTAATATGACAAGAATTACGTAAAACACGACACCAGGGGGATCATGTAAATGCAATGCATTGTTCAAACACCACAGAGCACCTAATAGATTAAATACGTAAAAGGATCACAAAAGGATATAAACAACACCAGATCTCTAAATTACAGAACAAGCAGGGACCTGCGGCTGCCCAGTGAGATCTCCTAAAATAAAGTCCCTGCTTACTCTCAGGATAGAAAGAAAAGTACAATTTGGGCAACTAGTTGCAGAAATCAACATCGACCTTACAAAAACCACAGGTTTACATACCAGTCATAAGCAACCTAAGCCATAAAGGAGGAAACCAGCCCTTTCTGTCGCACCATGTAAAATAGACCCTCACTAGATATTTTTCAGATTCCGACTACAACAAATTTGTTTTGATATCATTTCTCAAGTGCAATTTACCAAAAAACCTCTTGGTCCACAGAGGTCATACTGATCGACAGAACATGTGACAGTTCCTATAATAACAGGCCAAAATAACAGTCTGCCTCATCAATAACATACCAAATGAGGTGAAGAATTTCCCTCCCTTTTTTTTTAAAAAAAAATAATTGAAATGTGAAGGCACGTAATTCTTCTACCCTCCCAAATCAACAATCGGTTATTTCATATCAAGAAGTAACCCAGAAATGGAACTTCCCAGTTCCAAACACAGCAACTGGGTCAACTAATATCATGAAATCACAGGCAAAGAGACAGCCAATGACAACTCTTTCACATGATGGCCAAATTCACAAAATCCGGCATATTCCCTAACCACGGAACACAAACAAACAAAACCGGATATTCTCTCCGAAATTACTCACCATCTTGCGTGATCAGCGGGTAATCGAACGCGCTCAGAGTGATGAACCAATCCCATCCGCTGTCCAACTTCAAAAGAATCGCCGCAGCCCGCAGCGTCGCGGCAATATTCGACGATCCCATGTACGTGAAGGGATCCGGGTTGCCCACCACGTCCACGTTGCCGAAGCTCCGAATCGCGGGCACCGCCTCCACCGCGGCCGCCAGCTTGCTCCTCTCGTCGTCCGACGCCTCCTTCCCGAGATGCAGCAGGTACCGGTTCCGCGGGTGGTACATCGCGAGCAGCAGCCGGAGGATCCGGTCCTTCTGGCCCCGCCCGCCGGATATGTAGTACGCGAATGCCGGCGGGTGGTGCGGGCCGCGGAGGATAATGGAGGGCAGGGGCTTGGGGAAGCTGAAGGCGGAGATGGAGAAGACGAGCAGGAGGAAGAGGGAGAGGAATGTGGCCGAGAAGAGGGTGAGCATCCATTTCTTCTCAGCTCCCATCAGTGACTCTCTCTGCAATTTCGCAATCTGGGTCGGTCACGCAGCATACGGGTACGGCATCCAAAAGATCGAAACTTGGCGTCGGATTCAGGGTCCGGAGCGGATCCGGGGAGATGGGCAAGCGCCGATCTCGGCGCCGGTGGAGTTCTTGGGTGCGGAGGAGGCGGAGTAAATTGAAGCTCGAGAATGGGTCAAAGATGGGATAACCAGCGGGGTAGAGAGAGAGAGAGAGAAGCAGTATATGTCACCTCACCTGTCACTATCACTTCAGCTATCCCCCCTTCAATGACCAGATTCTATGCCCAAAAAGAGCAAATGGGAAGATAGGGATTAGGGTTTTCAGGTCGGATTCGTTGGGAAGATGGCGATGGCGGTGGTGATGGCGATGATGATGGCGATGAGAAGGGGAAGAGGAGAAGAGACGGTGGCGCTGGCGTTGTTCATGGGAATTTGCTGGTCTTGAGGGGAAAGGTTTTGTTGCTGTTTTTAATTTTTTTTTTGTGAGGATTGCCTTTCACGAGCGACCGCCAAGAGGTGTCTTTTAGTCTTTTTTATAATTTGCCGCTGCTCCATCTTGTCCCATTTTCTTTTCTAAATGAGAGTGTGAATTGGAGCTACGTGGGGACATTTTGTCCCTCTTGGGATGCTTTGCTCACGTCCCGGTCGTCCCGGCTCCTGAGGGGCGGGGGGGTAATAATTCATTCGGTCGAAAATTTGAGGTTTCCACGGTACCGACCGGAACCAAAATTAGATTTAGATGGACTTGTTACAATGCAAATCTAGTAACACATACTCGATCCAACCTTAAATAACTCATTTATCGAATATAACTAATTTATATAACAATTTAACTGACACGTATGACTTGAGAAATAAATCTACAATTTATTTTGACAGGCCTAATTGCTGTCTAACCTTAAATAACGAGGTCATTATAATCACATAATTAAATTTAATTCTAATGAGGTGAAATATACACTTATCCATAAATGCATTCGAAAAGAAAATCGTGTTGAATTGCTTGATCAATTTGGGTGCAAGACGTTCAAAGTTACGTTAGTGTCGAAGAATTTCTGCTGGAATTTCGTTTTCAGCGTGTGCTCGAGGATTGGACCTGGAAAAAAAAATGTATATATCTTGAAGAAAAATCTCACCGCCTCTAACATTAAAAAGGGCAGAAAGACAAAAGTGTGAAAAACACCCATCCCACCAACTCTCTACCAAAATGACGAAAGACAAAACGTGAAAGTCTTATTTTCTTGTTTATCAAGAACATTCGGAAATGAGGCGCGAATCATTTTACCCTGTATTCATCAAGACGAAACCCTTTTGCCAAAACAAATCTGTATCCGAGCATCGACCCCAGTTCTCATAGGCCGGGTCCCGAGTTCGAGGCTGGATGGCGACCGAACTTCGGGCGCCGGGACCGCAACCCAGTATGCCTACGTCGAAATGTCGTATTTTCAGGTCCGGAGGCAAGGGCCTCGAATCAACTGGCGACGATCTCGAAGCGGTCATTGAGTCCTAGGATCGACAGCCTAGTCCCTAGCCTAGGCCTTGATTTCGGGGGCTATAGGGTTGGGAGTCCTGGGTCCAATGTGGACAATAGACATTCCGAGTGTCGGGTCGAGGTCCTAAAAGTCTTACATCGCGATTCCAAGTCTCCGGCTTCGCTACAGTCCAATTTCAACCCAACACGGCTTGAGCACCGCGATGCGTGCACAAAGCCATCAGACCAAGGACCCGGATCGGCAAGTCAAGCAACTGGAATTAAGGCGTCGATGAGGTCCTAGAACCGAAAACCCAGATATGAGTGATGGAGACCCTGGTCCCGACAATCGCGCTAAAGCCCAGACAATCGAGAACGTCGAGGACGATGGTGGGGACCAAAATGAGCTCCGCATACGACTCCCGCTCTTCAAAAGTGAATGTTGGTGCAAAGGTTTTAGACATCTCTAAAATGTGATCTTTCCATCCGCGTCTCGTCTCTCAATGATTCAATCTGTACGAGAAACTTTAAAAGCACAATATTCGGATCGTCCTGACCAGCTACCTTTCTTTTCTGGGAGGTGTTTGATGACCAACCTCAAATTAAGTTTAATTTACTTATTTTTCTCTTCCATTAAAGTTGCGTTAGGAGATGGGAGAACCAATAATGGAATCGGCGCGCTAGACAACAGGAGATTGTTGGGAATAGGAGCACCAACGCCGTCATCCGTACCATACGTCGATCATTGACTGTCAAGAACATCTAGATTCAAAGCACTACCACGTCAGATCCTGCGTCACCTGTTCGTGCAGCTCCATCTTTTGAACCTTGATGATTCAACCTAATCAATCTAGTAATGTAGATTGCCAATAATTCAAAGCACAGAACAAATGAATTATTGACCAAACTTTTGATTTTCTTGTAGGGAAAAGTGAATTCATTTTCTTCACCAAATAATCCAAGTCCTTATGCCAAGAGAAAAAAACGATGCTTGATACCGAAACCCGTCTGCAAGTCAAGCATCCAAAACCCACATGAATGGATTGTAAATGCTCCCTAAATGTGCTTTTGCACCAAAAGTTTTTCGGAAATTAGCTTACTCTATAACGCGCAAACAGAATAAGCGGCCGCTTTTCCATCTGTAGGTTGAATTCTGTATGATGCATCTCAATCAAAGGATCAGCAGGAGGTTGATCGCTTGCCCTAATGAACCAACTAAATGCAGTGAAAATATTTAGGCCAGAACAAGGAGAACGAGAAAACTTGCAAGTGAACGTTCTGTCATATCATCTCTGTTTTTTAAGTTCATGCTTTAGCTAACGCGCCTGAGAAGGGGGCGGCATTGATGGAAAGACAAACCTTATCCCACCACAGAAAAGAAAAATTTATAAAAATCACGTTCCAACCCCATCAAAAACCAGGATGGCTTATTGAGATATTGCTATTATGTGAATGTATTCCTTTATGCCTTATAATTTGATACCTGATGCCTCTCAGACAGAGTTGACGGAGTCGTCATCACTCGCATCACTGTCGCTGCTGCTGCTGCTCCCACTGCCGCTTCCGCTCCCACTGCTACTGCCAGATGAAGACGTCTGACCATCCCTGCCCTCTGCATTGAGTTGAGCTCTCAGGGCATCTGCTGCATTCTGGCCCTTGTGCGCCCTTCGTCGCCGCTATCGTCCACATCAGCAATCTCATCACCTGAGGCATTGTGACGTGGCTCGTTGGCATCAGATCCAAACTCGACCTTTTGCTTAGCATTGTTTTCGTTGTCCGGCGTTCCAGTGCCGAAGAGTTCGTCGATGTCTATGTCTTGATTATCCTCAGCTTCGTAATCTCTGGGGCCTGGAGAGGCAGCGGGGGCACTTGATAGATAGGGTGAATGAGTAGTGGCTCCCTTCGCTGCAGGTTTTGGACCTTTCAAACAATGAATAGCAATTTAGCATTCAAGAATAAAAAGAAGGCCAAAACAAGTACCCAATAAGGCAACCATCTCATATATCACTTCATTATGCAGTTTTGTGGGTACTTAGGCTCTTTATCCCATATTGAAATGAGTGACAAATTTTAGATTTCTTGCAAGTGAAAAACAAGAAATGACGGCAAAAGTGGCATAACTTCAAACAAAATATCAAAATTTAATCTTCTAATAACTAACCAAACGCTAAGAACAAGGGATGCCACGGAATGGCCTAAATTCAAAATCAATTAGGTAACTCTTCCTGGATTCCATTTGACAGGAACTAGCTTTTGCTGATGATATTAAAGTTTCCATAGCAATTACTCATCTCAATGCACACGTTGACATAAAGCTAGAAATGATAATACCAGAAAGAAAAAAATACAAAGAAGCCTCTAAACACAGCATACCTGGATTCTGGGGCTCACCAATATCAATCCGTTCCACCTCAACCTGCACAAGTTCAGGAAGAGAGCAATGAGTGAGAGAAGCACACAGACCAAAAAAAAAAATCTACTCTAGACGTCAAGTACTACAGCCCCAGCAAAGACATAAATTCAATTTCAGATAAAAAAGACTGGAGAATGAAGATCTGGTACAGGCAGAACTCAAACATAAACTTGGAATATCTTCCCTAGTGTGTCATGGGGAAGAGAATGGATTCGGAATGAGAGTGGTAGTAGTTGTCTACGGAAGAAAGCTTGATGAAATCGAGTTCATTCAGTTTTAAATATGATGCCATTCAAAAAAAAAAAAAAGGAAGAAGAAAAACCAAATAACACCACACATTAAATGACTCCTGAGCTAGATGAAATGTAACCCATTGATTTAGGGTTTGGTCATATCCAAGAGAGGCATAGTGACATTGGAAGCATAGCTAACTGAGACAACAGTTGGGTGGCAGCTCTAATTGATAGGAAGGAGACCAGGCCATTGGAGTGAGGATATTTCACTTGTACAGTAATTAGGAGCAAAGACTTTCTCTGGCATTGGTGTGCTTTGCTCACCCGATTGGAATGAACGCAGTGAATGAATGAAGGAATGTAATCCACATTAAGGAGTTCATGTAGAAAATGTATTAAACAAAGTTGAAAATGAGAATGATGGGATATGATTACATGAATGGTCTGCCTCCACTGGAAGTTGCAGTATGCCATAAGCATGAGTGTAACATATAAGAAGACTCTAAATGAAAAGAGGAAAAATAAGTTCCTAATGGTAGATAGCACACAGAGTATACAAATGCTGGTCTGGTGAATGGTTCCATATCGAGTTGTCAGGATAGTAGTTTTGCTGTTCCAGGCTGTAATTTAGCACGCAACCAGAGCAGCAATCTAAATGCAGATTGCTGATGAAATAGCATCCTACGCATGAGATACTTTGAAAAAGCATTTTACCAATATTGCTATCCTTGTCATCTGAGAAACCAAGTTGAAGGTTTTTAACTTAGTCAGGCAATGCTGCTTATATTCTCAAGATGATCCTCATGTCCAACCACTCAGTTCTACCAAAGGTCCCATATCCATATCATGCCAACATCATTCAAGTTTTGCTCTTTATCAAGGCACTGTCAACTTCTTCTCCATCTGAAGTACTAGATATCAAGCCCAAACTAATAATACTTTTGAAATGCGGGGTGCACAACTCATGCCTGTTTTCCCCATTTCCTTTAAATTCTTGAAATTACCACATGTACCATGTAATTAACAACATTAGAACACACTCCACTGTCAGATTTTACACTGCCAGAATCAAAATTATAAATCCATAGACATACAATGCTAGCCAGCTCTAGTTAACAATTAGAACTTTGTACTTGAATTGATAAGGCTTAGAACTTTTTCTTTCAGGATTTTTTGGAGAGACTGCCGCTACTAAGATGGAGATCCTACTCAAGATTGATTTATAGCCCTACTTGATTGAGTACTAGATTGAATCAACAAAGGAGCGGCATCACATAGCTGAGTTCAAAAGATTAATGATCGTTCAATAGGGATATTTCTTCCATTGAGCCTCTCAATCCGTCAATATAACTAGAGAAGCAGAAAGATTTACTATCCCTATCCAATGAGCAGATCTTAAATGTGTAAAGTTTTGATAAGTTATTCTAAACATCTATTGAACATCCAGGTAACCAAATCTTAAGAAAGTCCATATATATAAAGTGTGCATCTTAAGGGCCACTTCACTTTCTTTCATAACAAAGAATATGACATCTCGTTCAGTCAGACATAGAAAGTTTAAATCTCTAAGTCAAATAGCCAACAAAAGAATATGACAATTAAAGGATCAAACTTGGAGTCCTAGAAGGAACAAAAACTGAAAAGCAGACGATAACAATAAGAAATTGAATATTACCACATAAATGCATCTAAACCATCATAAGCAGTTAAACTTTCATAAAACTTCATTCACATGGGAGGACCACTTGAGTAGGTTCAACCAGATAAAGGGTTCGTACAACGATACACACCTATTCAATGAATCATACTGACAACAAGATGTGCAGCATTCTTGTTCTAAAGGAAACTTGAGACCCCTGGAGTCTCTTCATCCATCCTTTGTTAACTAGTGGTCCTTGTAATTACACAAAATAATCATAATGGATCAATCTCTCCCTATGCATAATGACTTTGATTATTATACAGAATAATTAGAATCAGCAAAAACAAACAACAGTTTTACGCAAAAAAAAAAAAAAAAACAACAGTTTAATTATCTATAATTCCCATTCCCTATGATCTTGGTAATAGATCACTCTTTTTAATAAGCCAAATAATTAGTGATTGACTAACTTAACTAAGCAATTGGACTTACCGGAACAGCTGGAAATGTATTCCAAGAAGAATGCGCTGGTTTTACAACCTTTGCCACCGGAGATAACCGAGGCTCCACTGCTGGCCCAGAATGAATAGCTGCAGAAGCAGCAGAAGAAGCAACCGCCACAGACTCACCAGGAAGGCGAACGTGACGCAGCTGCTTCATAGCTCGATGGAGTCATTCCAATCGAAATGTCTCACCATCGAAGAACAACACATCATCATTCTCCTTGTAATCTTCGCTGCTACCCTCAAATGCCACTTTGGGCTTTCCTGGTTGATTGTTTTGAAACTCCACAGAAACCCGATTCTCCTTATTCTTTTGCATTGTACCCTTCTTCGTCTTATCAATAGAAGCAGGTTTAAATTCATCTGGAGAAATGCAAATCAAACAAAAGTTCAAGAAAGAGTAACTAGCAATGAATACATAGCATCACTACAACTCATCACATACACACATCAATTCATAAATCCTCACACTACATCAACTTCTTAGTTCCTGCTATCCAATGATTCCCGACAAGAACAAATTAGACAAGTATGAAATAGGGGGAAAAGTACCAAAGACATTAAAAAGAACACTTATTTTCAAATCCAACCATTTAGAATTCAAGAAACAACGTCCCTAAGCTTCATTACACATCCAGAGCAATCATCTCCTCCACCAATCTCCAATCCTTCGGATTTCCAGGCACACCGATCATCTCTACAACTGATCACAACAATGCCAACACACCCACGATCACCTCAGGCGAAAAAGACAGGTCACGGGGTAAAATGGGCAAGTCTCAAACACTTACATCGAAGGGTACAGTACATGTTGGAAGAATCATGCTTGAACGAAGGCCTAGAGGGTCAGATTGTACTAGCGATCGGGCTGAGGAGCCGTCCTGGGCTCGTCCCTATCCTTGGCCATACCTCCTTTTTCTGCTCTTGGAGAAGAAGATCAAGACCGACGGTATGCTGCTCGCCCCTCTTCCTCACCTCGGTTCGATCAAGCCGATGATGGGTATCCGAGACGACCTAGGCGCGACCCACCTCCCCCTGCCCACATGTCAGAAGGCAAGTGGCCAGGTGCTGGGATGCCCCTCAGCCGCACTTGCCCAGCAATAGTGGGAAGAGAAGAAGAAGAAGAAGAAGAAGAAGGGAGAGGAGAGGCCAAAAGGGTTTCTTTCCCAAGTGGGGAAGACAGTGGTGGAGGCAAGATGGAGGGGAAGCCAATAAATTATTCGAGGGATCGTTCGTCTACGGCGCTACGTGAACGCCCCCTCCATCCATTCCTGTGGGCTTTCTCTCGTCGACCACGTTCTTTAACTCGACGTCGGTGATTTGCTCATCTCGAATTGGTCAAGATCCCGAAGCTCCGTCCGATCAGAGTCGGCTCGCTCTTTCGGTTGAAGACTCCCCACAATTTTTGGTCTCAGTATAAAGTTTCGGAACCTCGATGATGACCGACGAGTTTTAGACGGTTTGGTCCGAATTTACAAAGAGATGGTGGCTTTTCATTCTTTCCGTGATGCTTGATTTCGTCCTCGCTAAAGTATAGTCCGCACGACTCGCCGCTGTTGCTCGTCCCTCGAGGACCGCCGCTCATCGCCCGAGCAATGTCGCCGTCCCCCGTCACAGAGACCTTTATTGGCGTTGGGTCTGAGAGGTTTTAGGACTTGGGGTAAGAGACTTAAAACCAAGGATGGTCATGGTGCTCGAGGGACGAGCAACGGGGGACGGTGACGGTCAAGAGGGGCAAGGGATGGTGGCAGTCCTCTAAGGACAAGCAATGGTGATGAGTGGTGACACTTATTCATTTGGTTTGATTTTGGGAAATGTCATTGGGAAAATGTCATTGGGAAAATGCAAATACTTTTGAGTTAAGAAGGTTTTTGAAAACGCAACTAGTGTTTGGTAAATTATAATTTTAAAGTGCCTTAAGAAATAATTTTAACTTAAATGTTGTTCCATAAAAAAATACATTTTGTAAATGACTTTTGTTAATTTTTTTGTTTTCAAGTTTCTAACTATTTTTTGGCTCTGGGGCTTGGCTGCCGGGTGGTCGCAACCCTCTAGTGGTGGTTGCTTGGGTGACATTGCATGGGTCACATGACTCCTCGAGTGGTGATCATCAGTCGTCATTCGGCTCCTCCGTGCAAATCATGGAGAAGATGATCAGTCAACAAGGTAAAGACTTGAAGTCCAAGAATGCTACTTCCCAAAAGATCTCCAAATCTATGTGGGGTTAAAGGCCCTTAGAGCTCCCTTTGAAAATGCAATTGCATTTCCTTAAAGTTGAGCAAAAAAATAACCAAAAGCTATTTGCATTTGCCCAAAGGCTATAGTCTCCAAACCCAGTTGAAATACTAATCCAAACAAGGGTTGAGAGCTTGACCGGCTTTGTGGAATTGGATTTCACATAGTTATATTTTGGGTTTTAGCTAATTATCCAAATAGGTTGAATTCGAGTCTCGTGCAAACCCACAACTATGTTTGGTTCAACTTTTGGGGAAAACGGTTGGGAAAATGTAAAGGCCTTTAGCCTAAAGGGATTTAATGAAATGTAAAAACTGTTTGGTAAATTGTAATTGGAAAGTGATTTGGGAAGTAACTTTGGGAAAATGTTATTTGGTAAATATATATTTGGAAAGTCCTTTAATATGATCAATTTAAGTTTTTTCTATTTTAATTTATTAAAATTGAAAAAATAACACAATGATGGTAATTTTTATATTTTCGAGTTAAGAGAAATGTAAAAGGGACATGATAACAAATTTATAAATAAAAAAATCACATAAGAAGTGTTGAAAATAATAGGGCCCTTAAATTTAAAAATGTTAAAAGAAACATAATGACCAGTTGGCAAAGTTAATGAGAATATGAAAATAAAATTTGTTGTTTACGATATCATACGGAAAGTTTTATCTAATACCGGCATGTGATAAGAAATATGTCTCTTATTTTGCAACAAAAAAATTAGACATGTCTTAGCTGCACCATGATGACATATATTGTTCATTCGGAACGGACAACTGAGCAGCTCTTTGCTCTAAATTACTCCATCAATTTACCCATCTAGTCTTAGAGCTCAAAAATCACTAGGAATGGACTGAAAAACATAACACTTCTTGAAGATTGATTGTAGAGCGAGCACCCCTTGAACACATTCATGAGGGCAATAATAATGAGCTTATGCTCATGTTCAAAGCCTTGTCATGCCAGAAAATTAAAGAGCTCTAACTCTTAAGGAGCAATGGGCTTCTTTTGTGAACCTTAGATTGCTGACAAAGTCGAGGATTAACCTTAGAAAAAATGTTCCTCCCTTAAACAAAAGTACCATCACAATGTCTCAATTCACAAGCCAATGCACGTATTGATATACAAGTCATGAATATTCCAAAGAACTTAGAAGAGAAGACAACTCCTAATAACTGCTGGATACAATGGAAATGAACATTCAAATCCCAAGATTCATCCTGGGAAAAATGGAAAAGTGTGGAACAACAGACTTTGATTACATCACATCAAGTAAGAATGACATAACAAATGAATAAAGCATTATCTCGCAGTATTCTATCAGCAGTTAGGAGTCCTTTGGAGGAATTTTAAAGCACAATGTGCCATTTGGAATGTAGAATCTATACATGTGAGGTATACGGATAGTATAAATTTGGTTCCCATTTTCCTATAGGTTGCAACATCATGAGCAACCAACTTCTTTTAAAATAACGAGTGTTTCTTTTTCGGTTTCTGAGGAATTGTATACATGCAGAAAATGAAAAGTTCTGAAGGCAATGCAACTGTAAATTCCATGCCACAAGATTTAAGTAGCAAAAAGGAAAATGCACCTCATAGTTCATAGAGTGGAATATAGTGAACCTCACCAAAAACTCAATCAATACTCTACATCAGTTGAAAGTAAGGTTAACAAAAGGAAAATCTAAAAAATATGAAGTTTCAAAAGACCAGTTGCACATTGAACAAAAACAACAGTAGATCAATTGCAAATGTTCACATCTAGGTTCTAAATCAATCAAATATATATTGAACCATACCAAATTAGCTGTTCTTAGTAAGCCAAAGATCAAATATTTAATTTCCCAATTGAACAACAAGCAAAGCATCACAAAGGAGGATCTATGCATATATGTATGCCAGCAACACATTTTTTTTCCAAGACAAACAAGGTAAATATATACCATTCATACTTTTAACAAACCAAACCCAAGAACTTCACATTCATCACATTGCACCTACTAATGATTTCACCCAACAAAACAACTACGATGAAGAAGACAAGCAAGCAATACCCTAGGCAGAGGGAACCTATAAATCCAATTACCCAACAATAATCAAGCTATGAATATAAGTATCATCTTCAAGCTTCTCCAACATCAACCCAATAAGCATTGAACATCAGTGACTCACCGGAACAAATAACTTCATTATTCTTCAAAATCCTGATTTCTAACAACTGCCTGCTGCCATCATACACCATTAATCACAACATGGACTAATCTCCCGAAAACAAGCTCAATCACGAAGAGTATTACAACCAAAAACACATAATGGAACAATTCATGATGATAGACATAATAAAAAATCAAGCAGCATTGAGTGGTTGCCATTCAATTCAATCGAGTAAGCTAAATTCGGGGGAAAATGGTAACAAATCTGTTGTCACTGCACTTTTGACATAGATTAGCCAATCAAACCGAATCACCTCCTAACCCAATCAAAGGCAACTAAATTGCCATTCGGGTTGAGCTAGACATTAGTGCCAGATATTAGTAGTGAAAGCGAAGGTACCTTGCCGGTGGAGGTGCAAAGAGAGAGGAAGCCATTGTGATAGACCTGCGCTTCAGCTTCTACTTCTGGTGCTTCATGAAGATGACATTCCATTACTTTGGAGCCTCGATCATTGCAGTTGAAGACTCCCGACTAGTCCAATACAATTTCTCTCTATGCATTTCTCATAAACTAAGCGGCAATCGACAAAATCCATCAAAAATCACAACAAATCAAAATACCAAATGTAACTACCCTCACTCATCCCTCGTCAAACCATACTACAATCGACCGAATAGAAAATTCGGGAAGAAAAGAAGGAAGCAGATGGAAACCTACTTGCAAAGAGCATAAGCCATCTTGTTGTGAGCATGCCGCCGACGACGATCATGCAATCAGACTGGTGAGGGTTGGGCCTGAAGATGATGCCAAAACGATCGAGATCTTCCCGAGCGACGCTGGTGTGCATCATCTTGACGGCTTAGTTCATGAGGTCATCGACCTTGGAGATCACGTACTTCGCTGCCTTGGAGAGGCTCGGGGGGTGAGGAGGCGCGCGGGCGTAGGGGCCGGGAGGGACGACAGACGCCCAGCGGCGGAGAGGGAAGAGGCAGTGGTGTGGAGGGAGAGGAGGCGGAGGTGTGGCGAGAGGCGCGATGCGACGGTGGTCTTCGTGAGGAGAGCCATGGTCGCACGTAGAGAGAGAAGATGCGATTTAAGAAGGGGCAAATGTGGAATAATGATTAGTGAGTGAGGATAATATTGGAAATTCAAAAAATTCATTAACCAAGCCTCTTACATACCAAGAAAGCTAGAAAGCCAAAGCAGGTGGGAGGGAGAACTATATAGCGTTGCGCTTTCATGTTTTAAAATTATTTTGATCAATTTTAAAATTTCAATTGACCTATCTTCAACTTGAACCACTAAAACTAAGTTGAAAAATGGATTTCTGACCACAGTATCATCTTTGGAATTGGTGAACACTCGTAGTTCCTAATTATCATTATGGAACCACCTATTTGCCTGCTTAGGGTGGACTAGTACATTTTTATTTTTTTGGTAAAGTCGGACTAGTACATTTATATAATTTAAGTTTGGGAAAAAGTTACCAAAAATCCCAAACTTTACCTAAGGTGACACAATTACTTCAAATTAATTTTTGTGACACAAAAAATTCCAAACTTTACTTACTGTGACACATTTAACCCAAAAAAGATTTTGACATAAAAAATTTCCAACTTTTTTCTATGACACAAATTTTTGGAGTAAATGTGTTACACAGATAAAATTTTTGGGTTTTTCGTGTCACAAAAAAATAGTTTGGGGCCTTGATGTCACATTATATAAGTTTAGGATAAACATGTCACATTATATAAGTTTTGGATTTTTCGTGTTACAGAAAAAAGTTTGGGATAAATGTGTTACAGTGGGCAAAGTTTTGAGTTTTTTTTTTTTTTTACCCTTTAAGTTCTAAGTTATAACTTTTCAAATCAAAACCTTGGTTTCCTCTTTGTCTCTTTTTATTTTTTGCCTCACTCATCTTGTGGCCTCTCCTCCCTCTCTCACTCTTACTCTCGGTGGCCTATGGCATTGTCGATCCCTTTCTCACCTCACTCAAGATCGCCTCCAGCCTCATCGCTTTCTCTGTCATTCTTGCTCTCTGTCACCTCCAGCCTCTGATCTCGTTATTTGCTCTCAAGTCTCACGCCACTTCTGGAGTGGAGACATTTCGATTGGTTTCATGGATACTACTTAGGAATTGGACCATGGGTGATATCCAATTTCAATTTTTCAAAATCGGTCTTTAATGGACGATTATCAGTTCCATAGTAAAAACTGATCACCCCTCACCTCTTTTGAAGTGGAGACATTTCAATTGGTTTCTTGGACTTACCTAGGAACCGGATTGCAGGCAATTTTTGGTTCTAATTTTTTAAACTGGTCCTTAATGGACAATTTCTGGTTCGATGGTGTTAACCAATCACTCCTAGCTACACCCCTCAAGAGCATTTGCCATTATGGAACTTCTTGCTTTTGCTCAATGTTTTGTTTTTGTTTTTTTAATTTGCCAATCTTTAGATTTCCTATATAAATTGTTTTGGGCCTATGTTTTTGTTAATATTTGGTACATTTCTTTATTTTCTTTCTTAACATTAAAAGTCATGATAAGTCTGAGTATATTTAAATCTTTGAGTATATTTAGACCTTTCAGTGTTTACGAGAGTAAAAGTTTATGTCATATTTATCTTTAAAACATGTTCTTTTCTACTAAATAAGATCAAACTTTTAGTATTGTTTCGTTGGAAATGCTCTTGTAACGAAATATCTTTCATTGAAAGTCGTTCTTCAGTTTTTGTTAGAAAGGGACAGGGTTCATGCCTACTTCAAACAAAGGATATTTCATGCATTATCAAATTTAACTTCTTTAATTCAAGCAATACCGTACAATCTCCGGTTAAGGTGTAATTTAATCAACAATAGAGTCCGTAAGTTACAAGACCAGACTTGAACTCTGTTGAAATTCAATTAACGGCACAAATTAAGAGCAATAATGTAATACCGAGATTCAATCGATGACACTACATCAAAATAATAAGATACAACGTTGGAATATAATCAAGGATGATGCACTAAAATAGTGAGATACTAGAATGACCCCAACTTCATTACTAGGGTCACGAGCGGTGAAGGTCATTTTGTGATGTCCCAGACATGTCGCCATCTTATTTCTTTTATTTTTTCATGTAGAGCATGCAGAAGCGTGAACAACAACCATCTCCTAGACAATAGAATAATCAAGTAGCTAAGGAAAATTACCACTTGTAAATACACAATTACATTAGTTATATTTACAAGTCCTTTTGTCATGAGCCGTTATATTTACAATCACTACATATTCTACGTTGAAGAAGGTCAGGAGAATCTTAGCTTCTCTGATGAGACCGTAACTCCAAAACTAGTGTGAGACTTCCATGCCTATAATTTTGAAAAACAATAGGGTGATTCATAGACTGAGTAAGTAAAACTCCTAATTTTCTACTAAGAGAACATTGTATTATCAAAATCTAGTTGGTATAACACTCACAATATAATATCAATGGCAGATCAATAGCAAACTTATTGCTATACTTCAAATACATGCAAATGTCCAGTACATCATACTTCAATACATGCTTACCTTCAGCTTATTAATGAACACATAAATATATCATATTTATACATATACCAGCATGCATAAAAGATTCATTTACCTTTGTTCTTGCTTGACTAAGTCCTTTTGGCTTAATCAAGGCTTCCAACTTCATGCTGCGCTTTCTAACTTGACCAGGGCATCTCGGCTTGACTACAACTTCTCAACTAGCTTCCCAAGGCTTCCGGCTTAAACCTAGGCATCCTGTTAGTGTAGAGGCATTGTCGCCACCTCGGTGACGACATTTCTTATCTTCATCAAGTAATCACATGTGATACATCATATAAGCAGGTTTTTTTTTTTTTAATCTTTCATCTTAGCTGGTGTATACAAGGCTAAAGAGCGTGCTCATTCAAGTGAGCATGTCATGACTTTCAACATCATATTATCTAATATGTCGGACACGATTTTTGATTCTTGGCTTGAACTGCATGCCTAGACCGATCCCCGTACCAAATGAGACTTGGAACCAGCATGCTTCAATGCTGTTACCAAGATCTCATGGGCTTAGGCGATCCTCATACCAAACAAGACTTGGAACCAGTACGCCTCAATGCAGATCCAAGACCTCGTAGCCTCGGGCGATGCCCACACCCAACAAAACTTGGAACCCACATGCCTCAATGCAAATCCATGACCTCATGAGTTTAAGCCATTGTGGCTTGACGTCAATTTAAAGTCAAGCGAATCTCAACCTCATCCTAGGTTATGAATGCATTTAAGCATGCAAATATGAGCAAATCATATAAAAAATACATTACAATATACACACAGCTTATATAGGTGAGCACATAATTAAACTTGACGACGTAGGCTATCGCCCTAGTTAAGAGTTATAGATTCTACATACAACACCTCAAGGGGCGGCCTAGGTGATCGAGCAATGTGCAAGCGAGCAAATAGGCAAGAAGGGTGCGGCCACAAGAAAGAGAGAGGAAGAGGAGATAGTGTGGAAATGGGAGGGAAATGCCTCTATTTATAGGGAAACACTTCATGATGAGCATTTCAATTTGTCTCAAGTCAAGAAACATTAAAGGAATGCATTAATTGGAAGGCAACTTGGTCTTCAAGTCTCACTTTAGGGAAATGACTAGCCCTAAACAATTAGGGACACCTAAACATATGACTCAACCTAGCATTAGTATATTAAGGTCCAAAAATATTTAATGCATATTTAGCTTTAGGTCTAGAAGACTCTAGATCATGCTCCTCAAGTTGGGCGTGTAGCCCTCCTATTGATAAAGACTCTAAAGTGAAAATAGTTTCGAGTAACTTTCTAAATTAATGTTATTATCTTATCAAACAATCTCAAAAAATTATAAAAGTTCATTATGTTGTAAAGATGACCTTGAAAAATATTTTTCATGAGGAAGCTAAGTCTAATTCATTCTATGAAAAGAGTAGCAAATCACCAAGGGCAACCTAACCGTTCGTATGTCGAACAGATTCAATGACCACAAATAAAAATCCATTTCGAAATCTAAATTTTCATAGAACACTTTGAAATTTTTATACGTTATAGACATTGATGTTAATACTATTGTGAATGAAGCATGTCTAAATTTGAAAGGAAAATTTTTATAAAAAATTGAGAAGACAAACATGTCACCATTTTTACTGTATTGGGCAGGTTTAGAAAGGTAAATTGTTAGGCTTTCATACCAACTATTTCATCTCAGAAAAAATTGAACTTCAAATATGTTGTAGATCAAGATGTTTTGAACAACTTTCATTAAGGAAGTTTCTTCAATTCTAACTACAAAAAGCTCTATAAAATCTAAAATTCATGAGGATGTAATAGTTTCGAAAACTGAAAATTAAAGTAGGAACTTAAGAAACCAAACTTGGCAAGTCTATGGAGGATGAAGTGGTGCCCCTAATGGTCTTCCAAGACCATCCCTCATTAATTCTTTCAGCTAGTGATTCATTAAGCATTTAAAATTAGAGAGAACTTGTCTTCCAAGTCTCAAAGTAGTGAAATCATAGCCTAAACTCTTTAGGGACACATAAATTTGTGACTCACCTCCTTCATTAATGGCTTGTCATGATAACTATACACCTAAACTTATGAGTCATCTTTTTCATTAATGGCTTGTTATGATGACTATAACTTCTAATAAGCCAACCCCTTCATTAATTACTAGCTTTTAAAATAATAAATGTATTCGTTGGAAAGAAGCTAAATTGAAGGCCATCTCATTGAATGAAAATTATTCGAGTTTAACCATAATCGACTACCTTATTTAATCCGAGGTTTGGACCTAAACCATGATAAGATAAAGCCAGACATAACCGAGCTTATTTGGCAAAACCAAATTTGGAATTTCCTTTTACTGTGTAAAAGGGGCTCTCGGATGGGTCCAAGGCCCAGTCCTTGAGCTAGTCAACCGATCATAGGGTTGAACTTGTGGCCAATCTAGGGTTCTGCGCCACAATCTATGGTCAGTTTGAGACCGATCCACATTAAATTTATTTGATCAATGATCGATTGATCTGTCTCAAAAACACACGATCATATTAAATCCATTCATGGTCATCCATAACTGGTATAATTATCGTGCAAAATCACCTGTGACTAGTATACGATCATGTAGAATTGATCCATAACTGTCCATTGATCGATATGTGAGTGATTATCCCACAACTGATCCTTACGGTTGAATAACCTACCCATGATCGAATACTTTATCCGTGTATAATCGATTCTTTAGTTGCCTATTATGAATAGCTAATTGGCTCAAAACCAATCCTCGGGTTGACTTATGGTCTATTCTCGACCTTGGCATACGGCCCTTAGTTTACTAATTGGAACTAAAGTAAGGGTTAAAATCGAGGATGTTACAGATATAATGCCGGAATTTAATCAATGATGATTACCCTAATATAAAAAAAGTTGGAATCAAATTGACAATGGGAATGTGAAAGCCATAGCTAGGGAAAGTAAAATGTAGTACAGGAAAAGTTAAGATAAATAGATAATATTTGCATTGATCTGGTGGGAGGTTTCTTGAGTGATGATATTTATAGTGAAAAATTGGTAACCACTTAACCATTGTGTATCCTTTAGTAACCACTCTCAACTCTGTCTACGCTCCTTTTTTCTCACAATCTAGTTCACCCTTCTTTCATACAACCATCTTGATCATACTCTAGGGGCATACGGTTATCGATGACTGTTCCATGATTTAGTCTTCAAATGGCAGTTGCTCTTTCATATTGTGCTCCTTTAGTGCCTACTATCTTAGCGTCCTGCATGATATCTAAAGTGTTTTCATTGAAAAATTAGGCAGGAAAATCCATTCGGGCAGCCATCAATTGTTAGTCATTGTAATTTCAACAACTGGACACGTGGCATTTTCTTTTATTGCCATTGATCATTGAGTACTTATCCTTATGCTCATTGATAGTTATGCATGTATCAAATGCTACCCGAGTGATATACACATGATTGCAGTATACTTTTGGCACATTTTCCCTTGTGACCAGCATGTAATGACAAGATCAATTTTGGGTGTCAACAGGTATCAAGATAAACAATATGAAGATTTGTAATTAAAACCCAAACCCTATCCATAATTTAACCTAATAACCCATCCACCCATGTATTCTTATCCATCAGCATGGCACCTACGCATAGCTCCATGTTGCTCGTATGCAGCGTGAAGTCATAATCCACAATCACACCTAATCACCTGAGGTCCCTCAATGATTCGAGAAGCAAGTAGTCCATAAAGTTGCCTATTCTTGAGAGGCTACAATTTAAGGCGAAAAATTACTACAAATTAGAGCCTTGAGTTAGGTCAGGATCAATTAGGTTTGGACCAGGTATAAGTCATTAAGATTATACCGCATAAAAAGGGGCAAAGTTCGCTAATTTGGGCCAGCCATTTTCGACCAACCCAAATTCGATTATATCCAACCTAATCATTTAACGGGCATACTTTCCATGATTGCAATAAATGCAGTATTTAAAGGTAAAAAGTAATTCAAAAATCTATTTTGTGCCACGGCACACGTTTGCTTCTATTAAAATCTTGCATTATATAATTGTAAATTATAAGATGATTATTTTTAAATGAATTGCACATGCATTATATAGAGAATTAAAGAAGCAGGAACCTCTGCACGTGCACTGCTCTCAATTCCATCTCCAGGTTCATCATTGAATCCTCCTCCAGCTCCCCAATTTATTTATTTTTTGTCCAAATTAACATTTTTCTACTCGAAAGTAACAATTTATTTTTTTCAAATTTCTACTGTTTAAAAAGAATCAATTATTTTCCAGGGCACAACTGACAAGACCTTCCTTTGTACCTCAGCTATTCATTGGAGAAACGACAAGCGAAATCATTCATCGGCTAAGATCAAAAGTTTCGGACCAATCAAAAATAATAATTTTCCTTTTTTCTTTTAATCTCTCCCTATCAATAAAAAAAGGAGTTTCCTACTCCTCTTTCTTTCTCCTCCTCCTTTTTCTTCCCTAAAATAAGAGTCTCGTGAAATCTTTATCTTCTTCCTTCCGCCCGGCGAATTTGGAGATAAAGGAGATAACTTGATGAAGCAGAACTGAAATCTCGCGCTCCGCTTCGGCTCGCTGCGCTTCTCTGACCTTCCTCTTTCGATCTGTATCGCGAGGTCTCTTCATCTTTCCCTCCGTCTCTCTGGGTCGGGCGTTGTGTAAGGTGGGTGTCGATGTGTTGCGGACCTGATCAAGCTGCTTCTTTTCCTTTTCGGCGGTGGTGATCGTATTAGTTTTCGTTTCAAGCATGTTAATTTCGTTGAATGTTCTCGTTTTGTTTGTTATTCACGGTCCGGGGAGGAAGGTGGTCTTTTGTTTCTCTCTGGGTTTCGCTGGGGTTCGACGATGGTTTAATCGCTGCGACGCAGCTCGTGACAAGAATTGGGAATAGATCGATTATCGACACTCTGCTCGCACTTCTGGTGTAGTGGAAATGATATATGAGTTCTTTTGTCCTGCATATCCTCGATTTGGGAACACTAGTTATATTAATTGTTCGGCGGCGGATGGAAAAAATAAAGAATTTGTAGGGGACAAAACGAATCCATGTGAATTTCATACACTTAAGTTTAAGATCACCAAAAGTCACACCATCCGCGTATTTTTTATTTATTTTTTGTTTGTGCTTCAATTCGTTCGCGAGATTGTAATACACCCTGAATCCAACGGTGGTCGGTTACTGCAATTCATGCTGGAGTTTATTAGTTAGTGTTTGATTCAATCACATCTTTAATCTTACTCGTGAATGGGTTTTACTTTAGCCCCTCTGTTTTTGATCTGCAGAAGGTACTTTAGCTTTACCAAAGGCACTGCATTTTTGTATATTTGCTTTGTCTTTGGAGTAAGTAATCATTGACCCTCCTGGTGTCTGATTGATTTCTTTTTCGGACTATGAATGTCCTTTCGAAAGCTTAGAAACAGCTCCTTTCAAGAGACTTTTTTATTCTTTTTTTAATGGTTCTCTTATTTGATGCATTTCAGGGGTAAATTCTGGTGATTATTCACCCATACGGCAACATTGATTTTGAGGTAGCTGGAGGGTACTTGAAGAAAAGATGTTTCGAGTTCTAGCTGAAGTATACCAAGATGGTATGGAATCCAGCAGCCAAGATGTGCTAAGTGCAATAATCCCTTTAATGAAACTTCTGTCCCTCACGGTTATAGGACTGATTCTTGCCCATCCAAGAAAGCAAATTATTCCGAGGGCAACGTTTAAGCTTCTTAGCAAACTTGTATTTGCTCTTTTCTTGCCATGCCTTATCTTCACCGAACTGGGTGAAAGCATGACACTTGAAAATATTTTGCAATGGTGGTTCATCCCGGTCAATGTGTTGGTGACTACCATTGTTGGTTGCATTCTAGGTTACCTAGTGGTCATTATATGTCGACCTCCCCCACAGCTCAATAGATTCACCATAATTATGACTGCATTTGGGAATACGGGAAATCTACCTCTTGCTGTGGTTGGATCTGTCTGTCATACTAAGGACAATCCATTTGGAGATCATTGCCACTCAAGGGGGGTAGCTTACGTCTCATTTGCTCAGTGGGTTGCAGTAATCCTTGTTTATACTCTTGTTTACCACATGATGGAGCCTCCAATGGAGTTCTATGAGATTGTTGAGGAAGGGATAGAGATTGAGGAACAGCCACCCCTTAATGATGCCAGCAGGCCTCTGCTTGTGGATGCTGAATGGCCGGGCATCGAGGATAAGGAAACTGAGCATTCAAAGACACCCTTCATTGCTAGGATTTTCAACAGCATATCTAGTGTCTCGCAGGGCGCTCTCTCTGATATTGATCTCAATGGTGAAACTGGTGGTAATAGTAGTCCCCGGTCAATCAGGTGTTTGGCTGAGCCAAGAATGGTCAGGAGGATCAGAATTGTCGCAGAACAGACACCAATACAGCACATACTTCAACCCCCAACTATCGCTTCACTATTGGCAATTATTGTTGGGATGGTGCCTCAGATAAAAGCTTTTGTCTTTGGATATGATGCTCCTTTATCTTTTGTCACTGATAGCTTAGAGATTTTAGCTGGGGCAACGGTTCCATCTGTGATGCTTATTCTGGGTGGTATGCTTTCTGAGGGTCCAAATGATTCAACTCTTGGTCTCCGAACTACTATCGGTGTATCTGTCGCGAGGCTGTTGGTGCTTCCAGTCCTGGGGATAGGTATTGTGACGTTGGCTGATAAGCTAAATTTCCTTGTCCATGGAGATGCGATGTATAAGTTTGTTCTGTTGTTGCAATACACGACTCCAAGTGCCATTCTTTTGGGAGCAATAGCCAGCTTGAGAGGTTATGCAGTTCAAGAGGCTTCAGCACTTCTGTTTTGGCAGCATGTGTTTGCTCTCTTTTCCCTGTCTTTGTATATTGTCATCTACTTTAAGCTTCTTTCATACATATGACTTAGGCAACTAGAGGTCAATATGCTTAGTGATCAGTATTTGTGCCGGGTTTTGTAATTAGATATGTAGTCTGTGCTCAATTAATATCGATGAGTGATGATGACAGCTGACAATGCTCTTATTAGCATTGTAATGAAGTAAGGTTGTGATCTTATGAATCTTTCTGTTGATTTTCAATCCAATGCTCATGGGTGAAATATAAATGTGCAGAGGATTCCGTTTTCTTTTTCACATCCTTTTGATCATTGAAATGTTACATCTTTACATCCTTTCGGTTGATCTTCAGCTTGCTTCTACTTGAGCCTTACGTACATTAAGCTATTGGACAACCTTTTTGCTGTGTGAAAAGAAAGCCAGTAAAAAGGCGACGATGGCGATATGGTCTACATATTTTGGACTTTGGATGGTGAAATCTTTTGGACCTTTCTGATGGCGAAGTTTATTGAAACTTTATAAATAAACCTTTGTCGGTACCACGTGGTATTGTTTGACAGTATTGTAGACTTTGCATGATTACCCATCTGGGTGTATTGATCTTACAATTGTTAACTTCATAAACTTCGACTCGCCACCTGTGTATGAATATGTACTTGATCTTGAAACTTCTGGTAGAAGATAACATCCATCTACCATGAAATATTTCTTTTCCATGTTCAACAATGGAAAGGGCTACGCATTTGTCAAATCGATTGCATTTCTGGCGTATATAGTGGATCTAGAAGTATACAGTAGCTCTGCGAACGCGAGGCAACGTGTCTATTTCGTGTTTGTTGCCTGTTCATTTGCTGAATTTGTCCCATTTTCACAAGTCATCTCAGTTTCTCAAGGTCTGCCAGTCGTTTGAACTTGGCCCAGGAGTTTCAAGCCTAGTAGAACACTCATGTAAGATATTGGGCAACGCACTTCTCTTCCTCTCCTCCAAGAGTGATCTTGGATTTTTTCCCTTGATCTCCGCCGCCGACGAAAGCGATTTCATTGCATTTAGGTCGTCGGGACTGTGAGAAGGCCCTGCGACATGCGTACGTTCAGTTTGAAACTTGAAAGCGGAGGATGGAAAAGTTGAGCGGTTGTGCATTGCATGTAAAACCAAGCCATAAGATCTTTAGTACAAAAGGTTATTGCATGTAAAACCAAGCCATAAGATCTTTAGTACAAAAGGTTAAATTACTTGTTCTCTGCTGTAGCAGTGGGTCTTTTGGTTCCTGTTGTGGGGTCGCGTGTTTTCATGTTTGAACTAGTGGCAGTGCACGACAAGAATACTGATACATACAATTACTTCAGCTAAATAGTTTCTAAATTAATAAAGTTGCATCACGAATAATCTTTTAAACATTTAAAAGCAGAAAACCGTGTGTGTATATATATTAATTGGAATTTGCACCAATATATTTGGTTGAATCTCAGGCTAAGTTTGGCTGACGAGATAATCTGCTTCTCATTGGAAAGTTTGTGCGGTCCCTCCACGGATTGATCCACCTTTTGGAAAATGTCGTACCCTAATCCATTTTGTTGGACTTTTCAGGCGGAATGTCGCACTGCATAAACACTCAAAACATTTTAAATTAATTTTTAGGGTCAGTTTGTTTTAAGGAAACTTATTTTTTGGAGAATTATTTTTTGACTTTTCAGTATTTTTGGATAATAAAAAAATATTTTTCATCAATTGAAAACAAGAAATTTAGATTTGGGAAAATGACTTCCCTACAAGAAGGAAAATCACTATTTTAAATGACAAAACAAATGAAAATTAACCATTATCTTTTAAAATGATTTTTATAGAAAATATTTCTCATCATCATTAAATTTTCAGTGAAACGAATACATGGAAGATTTATTCTTTTGCACTCCAAAGGTAGATTCATAATAAAGTTATGGTGTCATTGTGCAAGTATGCCAAGGTATGCATGTTTACAAGTGCCAAGCCACATTTTTCCGACTTGCTCGTCTCACATCTTGCTAGTTATAAAACATAACATTCCAACCTCTGACCAATTCCACCCTCTTTCTCGTTCCATCATCTTCCATCATCTTATCACGCCTTGATTGTTAATTTGACGTAGACAATCTGGATTTTATTAATGAGCGTCATTAATACGCTTATTTGACAAGTCACATGAGAAAAAGTTTTTTGATTTTTAAGAAGCCAATCACGCACTTCATAAGACTATTGAAAAAACTTCAATGTTTCTTTGATTAGTCAGCTCTCAAAGGCCCAATTACTTCGGTCCCAAGAAAAAACCCTTTGCTCTGACGTGCTTCTACCCTCTTTCTCGTTCCATCTTCTTATTGCGCCATTGTTAGCTTTTTTTTAAAAACAATCTAGATCTTATCAATGTGCGTTGTTAACAGCTTATTAGATAGGTCACGTACGAAAAAATTTAAGAAACCCATTACACACTTCATAAGATTATCGAAAACTTCATTGTTTTTGTTTTCTTATTTGGGCTCGATTGTTAATTTTGATGTAAATAATCCGGATCTTATCAACGGGCATTCTTAACATGCTTATTAGACAGATCACATGAGAAAAAGTTTTAAGAAACCATTACACACTTTGTAAGACTGTCGGTAACTTCATTGTCTCTTTAATTAGTTAGGCACGGGTGTCTCGAAATTCCAAACCAGAAAAGACCGCATCCAAGGCTTGCTCTGGTCCTAGTCAAAACCCTTTTTTGCTCAGACGACTTTAGCCAAACGCGGTCAGCTCGGCGCGTGTGACACGGTGGCGACCAATCTCACAAGCTCGATCCGCACGACACTCGCAGGACACACGACGGACGACCGACGACGCAATCCATCCAATCCTCGGGCGTGCTTTTGGCACGAGGTTGTCGATAAACAGGCCAAACCCATGGTCATCCTCAACCATCCATGGTGGCCGAAGCGAAATTTGACTTCCCCAGGGAAAAAGATGCCCGAAACAGGACAGTAAGAGATCTGCCCCCACCCGGTCTTTGTTCCTTTCCTCGTCGTTCTCATTGACCTTGGACAGCCATTGGCGTCCCCATCGCCTCATCGATGACTAAGCACGCATGCACACAAGACGATATCTACAGAGGACAGGTACAGGGGATTTAGCTTTGTGATTATAATTTATAGCGAGGAAAGCGGATTCAGTGGCGTTATCAGGAGGGCATAAAGCACCCGATTGGGACCGGAAAAAAGCAGAGGAGGAGGGGGCGAGGTAAAAAAGAATATGCGGAGAATCGCCATTAGTGCCATGCTCCATGCCTTGTTCCCTCCCTTTTAAAATATATATTAGAAAAAAAAAAAAAAACAAAACAGGGGAAGCACTCAAAGATTTACGTTGATTTCGATTCCGTTTACACGGGCCCAGCGTCGAAAGGAAAATGACAAGGTCGGAGCAGAGAGAGAGAGAGAGAGAGAGAGACTCCCTTCCGACCATTCTTTTTTTCTTCCTTGTGCGGAAGCTGCACCGAAGCTTTGCTCGAAAAGGGCATACCAACATATGCTTCTTTAGAAGATTGCGTACTGAGAATTCTGCGTTCGGTTCAAGATTGGGATACGACCACCACCGTTGATGGAGCCTTGAACACGTTTTAAAGTTGACACCGGGAATAGGCGTGAGAGCCTAGGGAATTGACATGTCAATAAATAATATAAACCAAAGAGTTCAACTTTTAGAGAGAGAGAGAGAGGGTATTTTTCTTCGATATTCTGGGGGGATATCACGTCTCCTACAAGATTAAATCACAAGTTAAGATAACTCGTAAATTAATGGTTTTGTTTTCCAAAGAAGCTATCGAAATGACATCAATGATAGAAAGGGACAATAAGAGCATCAATCTATTCACACCTCGGTGTCATTTTGGGGGAAAGGGAAAGACATCCTGGACTGTAAGCCCTAAAATTTATTCATCTAAAGTTGATATGGACCTCAGCATCCTCAGGCATTAAACAATAAAAGGGTATTCCCTCTTCCGGAGAAGATACAAAGGAAAATTGAGTATTTGAATGTGTGAAATGTGTGAGTAGTAATACATTAAAATAAGGAATGGATGATTAAACATTTAGAGGGTATTCCCTCTTCTGGGGAGGGGGGGGAAGGGAGATACAAAGGGAAATTGAGGATTTGAGCATTCTAGTAGTGATACATTAAAATAAGGAATGTAGTTCTGTGAGCCCACCTAGGTTACTAGGTAGGTGGGGTGGCCTCAACTTTGAGCTTATAACTTAGGCTATTTTGAGGAAAGACATATGATGGTATAAAAATAGCTCACTAGAGCAAATAATAAGGAGAAAGGTCTTCATTGCACTGGCTTCCATTAGTGATCATTAGAATATTATAAGTACAAAGAAAATTACAGGATTGGCAATTAAGAAATGTGTAAATATGAATGGATCAATAGCTCGAATTGAGTTGACACATGAGATCGCTAATGTGACACTCTTTTGCAGCCTTGTGACTTTGTATTTTATTGAGAAGGCATCTGTTTTAACAAAATTCTGACTCAAACATGTCTTATCTTATAATAAGGACTTGGACATCATTCGAGCCTACTTGACACCACTGAAGGTGCAATATGCAATCTTCTACTTTGTCTTCTTTTGCTATTTTCCTTCATGTGACCATGGAAAGTGTCTATTTTACTTTTGATCCTCTAAACATTCAATCCATCTCACTAAACCCTATTGCACGCACACTCCCAACATATACTACTTCTCTTGTTGGGTTGTTTGGGCCTCTTCCACACCGACGAAAGTGCAATTCTACTTGGTCTCTTTTTGCTATTTTCCTTCGTGCGACTATGGATTGTGATTTTGTATTTCGATACATGAATGAGTGTTTTGTTTGGAATTATCTATTTCAACAAAACTTTTGATTCGAAATCACCTTATATTCTAATTAGGACTCAGAACATCATTCCATGCTACTGATGCCAGCGAAGGTGTGATCTGCAATCTTCTACTTGGTATTCCTTTGCTATTTTTCTTCATGATATCCTGGAAAGCTTCTATTTTACTTTTGACTCTCTATACATTCAATCTACCCCACTAAACCCTATCTCACGCATACTTCCCAGCATACACACCGTCTCTCTCTCTCTCTCCCTCCCTTACCTGGCGATTGGATGAGCTCATCACCCCCCACCTTCCCATGGGTGGGTGATTAAAGAAGTCTCGAGACCCGCCATACATCTAAAAAGAACTTATACTTGTTATCCGCAGACAGAATCCAGATTTCTTAAAAATTCCAGGACTGCAAATCAGAAAATCTCGCCGGTCTCTCCTCGTTAAAAGAAAGAGAAGGAAAAAGACGGGCTATCTCCCTCACGCGCTAAAGACCAGGCGCGGCGCAGCCCCACCGTCAGCCGCCGGCAAAGAAAAGCAGAGAGCTAGAGAGAGAGCGACTTAGAAAGAGAGAGAGAGAGAGAGATTGGCTTCCCCTCGTTTCGAGGAATCTGCCGCTTCCCAACGCGGGAAAGCTCTCTCTCTCTCTCTCATCTTCAATCCCTCCCTTCCATCCCCATTATAAGAAGGCAAGCGGCGTCCCTCGCTTTTGCTCTGCAGAACCCACTCCCCTAAAAAGGAAAAAAATCACTCCTTTTTTACTCAGCTTTTTGCCTGAGATACGAACGTTTCCTCCTCCTACCCCCTTTCCTCCTCCTAAAAAAAACCAAAAACCCTATCGCCTTCCTCCTCTCCAGCGCCACACAATCTCTGCTCCCATATCCATCTCCCGCCCCCCCGGAAAAATCCTTCCTTTTTCCTCTTAAAAATCCCTCCTTTCTTCACCAGGAGGCTTCCCCCCTTGGATTCCCATCATGGGTCTCGCTCCCTTCTCCTTCTTGTGACCGACCCTCATTCCCTTATCCAGTTTCCTTCCTACCCTTTTTGGGTCCCCATTCCTTTCCGGGCATTTTCTTGATTCTTTCCCCCTTTTTAGTCCGCGTTCGGCTTTCCGGGCAGCACAGCATGAGGACCATGGCGATCTCCCCTCAATCCCCTCCCTCTTCCTCCTCTGCCCTGCCCCCTCCTTCCGTCGCCCTTACCCAGGACGACCTCAAGCGGATCGCCGCCTACAAGGCCGTCGAGTATGTCCGCTCCGGCATGGTCCTCGGCCTCGGCACCGGCTCCACCGCCCGCCACGCCGTCGACCGCATCGCCGAGCTCCTCCGCCGGGGCGAGCTCTCCGGCATCGTCGGCGTCCCCACCTCCACCCAGACCCACCAGCAGGCCCTCGCCCTCGGCATCCCCCTCTCCGACCTCGACGCCCACCCGTCCCTCGATTTGGCCATCGACGGCGCCGACGAGGTCGACCCCCACCTCAACCTCGTCAAGGGGCGGGGCGGGTCGCTGCTCAGGGAGAAGATGGTCGAGGGGGTGTGCAAGAAGTTCGTCGTCATCGTCGACGAGAGCAAGCGGGTCCCGTATCTGGGAGGCAGCGGTCTCGCCATGCCGGTGGAGGTCGTGCCCTTCTGCTGGAAGTTCACCGCCGGGAGGCTGCGGCAGCTCTTTGAGGATGCGGGGTGCACTGCCAAGCTGCGGACTTTCCCGGAGACCGAGAAGCCCTTTGTGACCGACAACGGGAATTACATTGTGGACTTGTACATCAAGAAGGACATTGGGGACTTAAAGGCGGCGAGTGACGCGATCCTGCGGCTGGCTGGAGTCGTCGAGCATGGTATGTTTCTCGACATGGCGACCACCGTGATCGTGGCGGGGAAGCTTGGGGTCGAGGTGCTGGACAAATAGTGAAGTAGTTCCAATTGGTTGGCCACAATGAAGTGGCAATTTCTAACAAATTTATTAGTTTGGGAACCCGAAATACAGGATTGTTTAGGCGAGCTGGCAGAAGTTTTGGCTGGTGATCGTTGGGAAGGGCAAGTTTTTGATTCTTACTTTTTCCCTTTTTTTTTCTATAGGACGGTAGGAAGAACAGCATGTGGCAGGAATCCACTCAAATTTTGCTGTTGTCTGGAGGGGGGTCATTGGAATATTTAAGGCTTTCTTAGGAAAGCTGATTGACAAGCTTCTGTATACCCAAAGTGACGCTCTTTTAAATGCAAGTTCTGCTTTATTTACTTAAGATCTCTTCATTTTCTTTCCATTCAACTTTATCATTGCTTCTGTTTGATTGGAGGGTTTTAGTTCTCTTGTGGCTGTGTGAAATAAGTGAGCTTTAGAAAGTTTTTCTTTTGGATGATTCTGGTTTTTATGGGCATTTGGTTTAGTCCGTCCAAGGTATAATTTGGCATATTTCAGAACCTGTGTGCTGTTTAGGATTGTCTCAGATCTCTGTGCTCATTTCAAGACTGCAAACATGTAGATATATGGCGTAAGCCTAGTTCTTTTGGTTATATATATGCATACAGGGCCATGTAAGCCTAGTTCTTTTGGTTATGGCGTTGTGCCTTCTATTGTCAAGGTCATATTTGATTCAGTGGATGTCCTCGTTGAGCGGCCTCATAATAATACTCTCAAGTCTCTCAACCTGTGGAGAGGAATGTGGTCCTCTACTCTTTCTGGAAAATTTCTGTTCGAAACAGGTTGTACTGCTCTGCCCCCTATTCTCTGAGAATGCTGTTATCATTTCTGGTAGTTCATTGTATCTCTCCTTCTGTTGATTGTTAATTTATGTCCTAAGTGATTTCTAATTTTTGAAGATGGTGGACTACCCTTTTGAATTGATTTGTTAATAGCCTGGGATGTTCATGAGGGGGTGGCAATTTCAGATGTAGAATAAGAACATTCCATGACGAGAAATTATTGATATGTTCTGAACAGGTTCTTATGAAAATCAATTCTTCATACTAATCAATTTTGAACTTAATTTAGCAATGATGCAATATAAAATTGACGTTAATATGATGATAGGATATGAATTCCCTCCACTATGTGGTTTTGATTGAAATGTCATTTTGGATGCATTGAGATGCTCCACTGTGCATGCTGTTTAAATATTCTATTGCTGATTGGCTTTTAGAGGGAGTGAAGGGTACTTATCTAGACTAGATACATACATACATACATACATACATACATACATAAATATTTTGTTTGACGTTTAACCCTTCCAATAATTGGTCCCAATTCATGTGTCTGATGCATCCTTCTGCATTGATAGAGTAGGCATGTTAGAGCCAGGTATTTGGAAATGATCCTCGGTTTTGGGTCTGTGTTTCCTCTTTACACAGATGCACAAATGTTGGGCTTCAATCCTATCTGCTGGGTTTTTTCTCTGTCATCTTTTCATTTTATTATTGTAATAGTGTTGTCATCTTTGTTGTCACTATAGAGTGACGTCTTTGTTGATTGCCTGCCAACAATTGGGATGCCAAGCGTCTGTGCTGGGGTGGTAATGTTGAAAGGTCAAGATACTAGTTATCTTTGACTTTGTGAGCTAATTGAAATTTGTGTGGGTTTCATGTGTTCTTTTCTGCTACTAGCCATTCCTAGTGGTCATTGGTGAGCAAGTTTCTTTCATTTCCATTTTCTCTTCCAATAGGATTTTCAAATTTTGCTGTTGTCTGGAGAGAATATCTTTTCAGGGAAAAGGTTTTTTTTTTTTGGGGGTGGGGGGTGTCTTAGTATGTACCTTCTGCTTTATTTCCTTGATCTGGATCTCTTCAATTTTTCTTTAACTCAACTAAATTGTTCCTTTAGTTTTACTTTATTGTCTTTACAGTCTAGTAATGGTTGACAGTATACAAGCCCTACATTATTCTTTGTTTGGATGTTTTCTTTTGTGTGAAGAGCCTACTCCATCTGACGTGTAAGTCAGGTCATATTGCAAACCAGTGTGCTGTTTAGCAACCGAGCTTTTTCTAAAATCTCTTGGTAAGATGACACGCATGTGCTTGTTGGTTTATGGTTTTGCTGTGTTATTGAGGTCATATGTGTTTGAGTGGATATGTCAGTGAATTTTTCTTGAGCAATCTCAACCATTTGAGAGAAATTTGTGCTTTCTCAGGAAGGGTTTTGAGCATTTGAGAATGCTGCCATCACATGAGGGGAGGTCATTATCTTGCTTCTTCTCTGGGTTACTAATTGATGTACTACATAACATAATTCAACATTTTCAAATGATGGTGGAAATCAAGCAGTGGGAATCGGTTTTTGACGTCTTGAATTGTTAATCTGAGGAAGCAACGGGGTACTCTCTTTTTTAAGTATGATTCAATCAATTGTGGACTTAAAAACTGTTGTAGATGTATGCCACCGTTGGTCAGCATTCAGAGGGAACTCGAAGATATTCCGTTTATCCTAGACTTCCTGTTAGAGTCAGGTATTCAAAAGCCATCCTCCTCTCACCAGCTCTTTTTGCGTGTGCATGTTCACATATGCATAATGAGAAAGCTCAGCTGCCGCAGAATATGGTCTAATGAATCTGGTTTACATTCTGGGATTTAACATCTTGTGGAGTTCTATGGCTACTTTGGTTCCTGTATGCTCGTCAGGTCACCAAGACAACAGCAATTACTCTTCTCAGCCGTCCTGTTCTCCTGTAATATGGTCTGTAACCTTACAGTTGCTGTCCTCTTCTTCTTTGCAAGGTGGTCACATTAGTGGACCTCACACGAGACTTGCCAATGGACCTGCCTTGTTCTAGTTTTTCATGTCTATGAGAAAGACATTGAATTAAGGAAGGGAAGATGCAGAAAGAAAAATGTGCTGAAGAATGTCTTGGTTGAATAACACTCAGTTCAAGTTTTGGGCAACCCAACGAGTGGTGGGCCATTTGATCTCTTATAGGGCAAGTCTTCATCAATCTTTTTTGATAAAGAACATTCAGACCTACTTAACCAACTTACAGGTTTACAAGGCAGAAGCTCTCATGGTGTCGGCGAATATTCCTTCCAGCTCTGATGCCATTGACAAGAAAGTTTTTAAATGTGATTTGGTTATGGACTGTTCCCTGAAACTGAACTTTCTCTTGTGGAAAACATGTTTGATTACTGTGGCTACAATGACCAACCTTTACTAGAAACATTTTGATCCAGTATTTGATTGCGACAGTTGGTCAAACATTGTCACCTTGTCCTTCTTAACCCAATCCAAGACTTGATTGCTTGAAATTTCAGAATTGGAAAGAGAACGATAGGAACACAGTAACTACAAAAATGGCATCTTTATTCTGGTATATTTGTACAGGAATATAAGGGGACATCTTCCCATAAGAAGAATTCTTCAGACTTTAAGTCATGGTTCTAGTGAAGCATGTAACAGCAAGAAAGGGGCAACTAAAGCTGATGAAGAAAAGAAGAGGAAGAACCCAGATGGTAACTGGATTAATGAAAGGCAATGGAGGGTTAATCAGTGGTGCAAGAGAGCATCGAGAAACAGATTGCAGAAAGGACCTTGTCAAAGTCTGGATTGTGTTTCGGTAAGTTGAATAAGTTTGGTAGAATGAATGCTGATCACAGACTGAAAACACGGCCGAACTAACAGGTTTTACTCACTTGGCTGCTATGTGCTGGCTAGGATGAATTTGGGTGTAGAATTGGGTTTCAGAAACCGTGGGTGCTTTGATGAGTGCTAATTCACGACGCACAGAAGAACCTCCACGAGCAGGTGCTGATGTAATGTGTCCACAATAAAATGTATTGCTTGCGGTCTTAAAGGAATGCAACTGAACTTGAACTTGTCAATGAAGGCTGCTGCTTTACCATGACAGCAAAGAAATAAACGTAAAAGTACCACACTCCGAGATGAAAAGATGGTGGTCATGTGGAGGAAAGTGAAACCACAGACATCATACCTCACATATAGTGAAGAAACATGGAGATCACACCAATCTATATGATTCAATCTAAAAGTCTGAATCTTGACAGACGCGAGCCATTCATCGCAGCCTACTGAATATTTTCTAGTGCAGAGTCAGATGCGAACGGATATTCACGGAGCCAGAGAAATTATGGACCAATAATATTCGCACGTGTAAGCTATTATAGGTTTCGTGGACTGCTAAACAGATTGATTAATGAAAAAGCAAGAACTAATGTGTGATCACAGTAAAAGAGACTTATCTCCGAAAGCAAAAGGAAAATAAGAGGATTGAAACAGAAGATTCACCTAGAAATCATCACTAGACCCTGCCACTTTCTGATGATACTTCCATCCCGGGCTGTCTGCCTTCTCTTGCTGCGATGACATCAAGAATGCCATGGACGCTGAGCCAATCGCTTGTGTAAATGTCCGGCGAAGTCATTGGAACTACGTTAAGCAACAAACCGTCGCCAATTCTTGTGACCTCGATAACAAATCCCTCCAGATGAGTACGCAGCAATGTCCCATTGTTGAACTCCAGTAGATCGCTGGCTGAGAGCTTGCACGGAACGACATGCCGCAGAAAGACCGAAGGGTACTCGCTGAAACTCCCTGTGTGATTCACCATCGATTCGTCCGATGGAGCGAAAACTGTCAACATCTGATTATCGCCCTTCGGTTTCATCAATTGCAAACCAAGAAAGGAAGCCATCGCAGAGTAGCCTTTTGATCTCATTGCCCCACAAGCCTCACCAAACACATTCCCACCTGAAAGATCCTCCGAACCGCCATATCTTGGGGCTACACATTCAAGGCCAGGGATTGGAATTTGAACCGGAGCCGAAGTTTGGAACTCTGGATTGAAGAACATCTCAATCCCAAAGACCACCAAGTTCCCATCGTTGAACACTGGTGAGCCGACAATCTTGACGCCGTTTATCTGAACTTGATAATCAGATGGCGAGGTGGTGACCATCAGAGAATGATTGGCGTTCATGGTGGAGATCTTGGTCCCATGAGGAAGTGACCTCAAGGTATCGAGAGAGAGCGCATGGGGCGAGAAGTGGAATTGAAGGAGAGACAGTGGCGGCTGGCCGAACTGTGCGAAGGAGTCATCCGAGGGAGAGAAGACAGTGAGGGAGGGGACTTGAGGGGACATCAGGGTCTTGGAGATGAGATTGAGAGTTAAGGACATGGACACAAAGCCTGAGTTCGAGAGAACATGGGTGGCTTCTTTGAGAGACTTGAGAGGGAGCGGAGAGCACAAAGGCAGGAGAGAGAGGAGCACGAGGGTGACGGCGGAGACTGGGGTTGCCATTGTTGCGGCTCTGAAAAATAAAGTTTTTCCCTTTGGAAAGGCTTTTGCTTGAAGTCGTTGCAGAGAGAGAGAGAGGAAGAGAGGTTTCTTTTCTTCTGTTTGGGTTTCGCTGAGAAGGTCGTTAACCGTTGTCTAGCCTGGGGAAAATTGTGGAGGGAAGAGGGAATGACCGGCGTAGAACAGAATGACGCAAAAGCCCTTCTAGCATTTTCTTATTAGTCAGAATAGAAGCAAATTTCTGTGCATGTTTTTGTTTATTAATGTACATGTTCAACAGCGGTGGTACGGTTATGCACCTCATCCTCCAAAAGCTCCAATTTAAAACTAAACCTCTCTCTGATCTCTCTTCTGAGTTTTGACCATAGATAGGTATTGCCCGAAATGCCTAGAGTTTGAAGGTTGTCTGCATCGGGAATTATCAGAGATCAATGCCAGCCATTGTTGTTCTGCCTGACGAACATCAAAGGTCAATTTCCTCCACTCACTAAAGATCTCCATGGTATTTGTCACGATCCAAAGGTCTTCATAGCACAATGGGCTGAGAGAGTAGCCCAGATGATCGGGCTAGTCTTGAAGCTTCTAAGGGCATAGGATTTTTTGAGTGCTTTAGAATATTTTTAAAGCCATTATGGAAAATGCTTACTTATATTCTTATTCTTATAATTAATGTAGATAGTTGGTAGATTGGGGGATGGGATATCCACCGTTAGATCAATAAGAGATCTACAATTGTAATTAAAAAGGGCTTTTGTATATGTAGTGCCCCTTCACTCATCTGAACTATCCATGAATCACGATATAAGTTTATAATATTGATGAAGTTTCCTAAGACACGCATACATATTCATGAAGGTCAATGAACTTCAATTCGATAATGGCATTCATCTTTCGAGAGCGGAATAGCAAAACATGAAAAAAATGGCAAAACTAAGGGCACATTTGGTAATGATTTTGTTCCTAACATATTCGATTAGAAATTTTTTTATTTTATTTTGTTCCCGGAATAAATTCTTGAGTATTTTAAGTCGCTTGTAATGTTTAAAATTTCTGATTCTGGAATAGAATTGCGTTTGATACCATATTCATTAATTATGTTCCAAATTAATTTCTTTTAATTTTTAAATAATTTTTTTTCTATTCTTCTTCTTGTTCTTCTTCTTGTGACCAGTCACTGGTTCGGCGACCGGCCGACGAGGCGCGACCTCACCGGAGCGTCGCCGGCCCTCGTCGGCTAAGCCTTGCCAGTGGCTAGGTCGGGGCTGGGCAAGCCTCGCTGATGGCTAGGTGAGCCTCGTCGGGGCTGGGCGAGGCCCGCCTGGTCACTGGTGGGGCTGGGGGTCGCGAGGCTTGTGTAGCCCCGCGAGGCTTGCCTCCGGCGAGCTCGCCGGATGGCGGTGGTGGGTAGCGGCGGGCGGTGGTGGATAACGGTCGCGGGATGGCAAAAGGGAAGAAGAATAGGAGTTGGTTTTGATTCTCAAATTTGTTCCTATAACAAGAATCAACTTTTTTTTTTTTTTTATTCTTGATTCTACTCCAAATCTGTTTCCGGGAACAAAAGTTTTACCAAACGCTATTCCAAAACTACTCCCGGGAATAAAAAATGAATATGGTACTGTTTGACACGTTGCCAAACAACCTCTAAAAGAACAAGAACCTTGTACTCTTCTCAACTCAAGGGTGGAATTCCAGATGGCTCATCGGAAGGAAGATGGTTGACCCGATGACCTTTTTGGTTTCCACCTACGAACCAATTTATCCCAATTTGAGAGCACGCGAAGCAAAGAAGGGTCAATTGTATCATAGGGTGGCTTGGTTCTCTTTGTTTTCTTCTTCGTGAACAGTGTCTTGTGAAGTACGTCGACCCAGAAATAAACAAGGGAAAACAGGGCCGCTTTCTATCCATTCAAAGATTACCAGCACTTCTTCATTATAGACCCGTAGGCCCGACTTAAGGCTTAATGGATCATAGATCAATTTGGGCGGGCTGAAAAGGAAGAGTATTCAATTTAAAATCGCATGAATAGAGAGGGTGAGATTGGCTTCTTCCTCTTGTCATGGCAGTTTGGCTTGTTTTCGCTAAGCCTCAAATGTAATGCTTGCAATGATTTAGCAGTAGATACTTCTTTTGAAAGCTCACAATTATTAGGAGTCTCAACTCACAAATCTTTAATGAAGGGCAAATATCTAAAATTGAGAGTTGAGGACATGGACACGAAGCCCAGAGTTGGAGAGAACTCGGGTGGCTTCTCTGAGGTACTTGTGAGGGGGCGGAGCACAGAGAGGGAGGAGAGAGAGGAGCACGACGGCCACCGCAGACAGTAAAGTTGCCATTCCGTAGAGAGTAAAGTTGCCATTCTTGGAGCGCTGGAGAGAGAGAGAGAGGTCGGGTTTCACTTCTACTGTTTGTGTTTAGTTGGGAGGGTCGTTAATGACGTGTTTGGTAACCATTCTGTTTCTAGAAACAATTTTTGATTAGAAATGATTACTTTTTATTATGTTCCCGAGAACAATTCTTAAGCATTTTAAGCTGTTTGGTAACCATTCAAAATTTTTATTTCCAAAATAGAATTATGTTTGGTATCGTTCTAAAAATTTCTAATCCAAATCATTTTCTTTTTATTTTTTAATAATTTTTATTTATATTTTTTCTTCTTTTCTTTCTCTTCTTCTTCTTCAAGGTTTGTCGGTCACTGGCTTTGGGATGATTAGCGATCGGCCAAATGAGGGCTAGTGATCTTGCTAGAGTGTTGCTGACCCTCAGTGAGGCCACGCCTCATTGGCCGAGCTCGCCTAGCCACCGGCGGGTTTCGACCTCACTAGATCTAGGCAAGGTCGAGCCTCGCTCATCCAGGTGAGTCTCGTTGGTGGCTAGGCGGCGTGGCCAAGTTTTGCTGGTGGCTGGGTGAGCCTCCGGTGAACTTGTCGGACCTCGCCCAACTAGTTGCCAGTGATCGGCGGCGGCGGACGGCGGCGAAGACGATGACGGTGGCAGCGATTGAATAAGAAGAGAGAGAAGAAGAAGAAGAAGAAGAAAGAAAGAAGAGAAAAAAGAAAAAAATAAATTGGCTTGATCTTGGAATTGTTTAAGGAATAAAGAATCAATGTTTTTTTTTACTTCTCGATTCTGTTCCAAATCTACTTCCAGGAACAAAAAAAATAAAAATTTGTTCCCAGAAACAAAAATTTTACTAAATAAATTTTTGTTTCAAATCTATTTCCGGGAACAAAAGAATAGAAATTTTCACTATTTGACCAGTTGCCAAACGCGCCCTAACTGTTATCTAGTCGACACATTACTATGGCAAGAAGTGGAAATGCTTTGTGGAGAGTAGAATGACGCAAAAGCCCCCCTAGCTTTAATATCGCAAAAAAATTAAATTTGGTCTAATTTGGTTGTGGTCTTATGTTGCACTTTTATTTTTTGCACTTTGTTTGACATTGGTACTTTGACTTGCGAAAAGTATTGTCTTTGAAATCTCATCTTTTTTATTGTTGACAAAAAGGGGGAGAAAGTGGTGGCCCAGCTAAAGCTCAGCAGAACTAAATTTACAGGCTTCTAAGACTCTGAGCATCGCAAAAGCTAAAGGGATTGGTTAAAATTTTCTTGTCCCTGATCTTTTATTTCAGAGCATTAACTTTAAGAGTTTTCGATAAAATTCTTTTGATGCAAACATTCTTATAGTATAATTGTGCTTCATTGTTTAAACTGGCTTTACTTAAGAAGCTATTTAAATTTCATTTCTCTTTATCTTTAATAAGTTCTGCTTGTACAAAGTTTTGTTATCATAATGGGGAGATTGTTTAGAAAACATTCCCTTAATGGTTTCGATGACCGACAAAACTTACAGACTTCGTGTTTTGATTAAAGTATTTTTCAGGGGGAAAATCTGATGATTGCAATCAGAATCAGAGTAGTGGATGATACTTCCTTATTTGGATATTTAATTAAATAGCTAGGAAGGGGTGAATTTCTCGTGCAACGGCTAATGGAAAATTGACTGGATTATTTGCTACATTTTGCAGGAGTTTCAAAAGGAAAGTTTTCATAAAGATCTTCGAGATTCTAAACTTTCCTCAAACTTCTTATATAAGGTGAGCTATTCTTTCTAAACATAAACACTCGACTTTTGGAAACCCAACTTGCTGTATGGGCAACAAATCTTATGGGAAACGTCAGCCTCGGCAATCCTGAAACCATCAAATTTTCTCAACCAAATCTAGGACCAATGGGTAGATTGGCTGAATGATCCTCCTAGAGATATGTCCAATGGTCAGCTTAGACTAGGAGGAATATAAGAGGTGGTCTCAAAGCAGAAGGAAAATAATTCGCATTCACAAGAATTGAAGTTTTTAATCCTAAAGTTTTAAGAGTGTTTATGATCATATACATTCGTCTTTGTGAGCAAAATTGTGTAACCTTTTAGAGGTGGAGAGTGTGTGAGGAGTTTTACACAAGAGCCTGAGTGTTTGGAGCTCAGATCTTGTACCCTCTAATTTGTTCTTATCAGTGGATTCTAGCCAATTGGCTATAGCGTGGGAAAGTGTATATAGACCTGCAAAACCACTATAATCTTGAGTGTGCAATTTTCTATCCCTTGGTATTTTAATTTTTTGTGATAGAATTATGCACTAGTAAGATCTGATTACTTTTTCAGAAGTTGTCTCGTAATATCTATTTAAATTTTTTCATTTATGTAGAATCATCTATTCACCCCATCTATGTGATATTTTAGCCATAACAACTTTCAGCATTGCAAGTGCACGGTAGCACCTTTCTGCCCCCTAGTCAGGCCGCCGTCATTGCTGGTTACTATCATATTTGATATTCAGTGAAGAAACGGCCAATTTTATTTATTTATTTTTTAAAATCAGCTTATAACAGCGGGACAAAAAATGTTTTCATTCCAAAGAAAACCAAAAAAAGAAGAAGCTCAATAGGTACATTATTGGGGCGGATAGAACTCAGTTAAAAAATTCCAACTCCTTTGGAAAACTTAATTGTGAATACTTTTATATCTTAAGTAAAAATCAGAGCATCTTTGGACTGTCTGAGAAATAGATATGGGGTTAACTGCAGTGGTCTGAAGATGGTTGGGTTTTTACTTTTTTTTGGTCTGAGTAGGAATTTTACTTGAGATATAAAAATGTTCACACTTAAGTTTTCCAAAGGAGTCAGAACTTTTAATTGAGTTCTATTCGCCCCAGTAATTTATGTACCGAAAGCAAAAAAATAAAATAAAAAAATTTAGGAGCATATGCGGACCGTTTCTCATGAAGGAGTTTGTGGCACGTCTCTTCCGGGAAAAAAAAGAATGGACCGTCGACCAATGGCACGTGACTCTTCTGAAAAATAATGCCCCGTCGACCAATCAATTTCCTCGCACTCAAGAGAGGTATTCTCCTACAACCAGAACTTCCTTTCCCCCGTCTTTTTGTCTGTCGTGAACCTAAACCTCTGCTTGAACGGTTGCTTTTCCTAGGTCTTCTTCAAGATTGTTGAGTCACACCCGGCTTTCCCATTTCACACTGCCATCCTTCATCTTCTTTGAAGAGTTATTATCAGACTCGGTGTTCTCTTTTACTTATTTCAAGATCATCTTTTTATCTATAGGCTGAGAAAGCCATCAAATATCAGTTGTCCAGACGGTTGAACAGAGAACTCCATCTGTTGTGACCATTGACCAATTATTTTGGTGAGCAGTAAAATTTTCTTGTGAGAGGTATGTCAATAATTACAACATACGGAAAGATAAATTCTCCTTTTCTTTCCTTATATATCATAAGTCGTACATCCTAAAGATTTGCACTTATAGTTAATTTTTTTTTATAAGCTTCAGTATTAAAAGAAATGAACTACTCAGAAGTGCATGATATGTAATCTCCCTTCTTATAAACATGTGATATCAATGAACTGAGTTGGATTGCTGCAGTTAACCCCATCCCGCTTAAATCAAACACAAGGATAAGTACAATTAGTGAATGGGAAAATTACTATAAATCCTAAACAATTCAATATAGCCCTTGAATTGTTTCCAAAAGTTCAATGTAGTCATTTTCTCTGATCAAACTAGAAAACCATCACAAGTCCCTAAGCCATTCCGAAATGTGCAATCGAATCTCTAAATTATTGTCTAAATGCAAATTAATTCCTAATTTTCATTTTCTTTTTTCATTTTTATCCTTCAACTTTCTATAACATAGTCGAATCAGTCCTCCCATACTATTCACGATTTTTCATAATTACACTTTTGCTCATATCCTAGATTTTTTTTTAATATTTTAATCCATTTCCTTAATTGTTTGGAAAACCAACTTTTTCTTGTGGAAAACATGTTTGATTGATGCGGCTACAATGACCTACCTTTGCAAGATAAGTTTTAAATTTCAAGCAATCAACGTGCATGCTTAGCCTAATGGTCGAGTTGACGTTGTTTGACCAATTTTCGCAGCACAACTGGATCAGAATTGGAAGAGAACGATAAGAAAATACTACAACAAAAATAGCATATTTTATTCTGCTACCTTTGGAAGGAAGATGCGGGGACATCTTCCAAAAAGAGGCTTTGCAAAGAGTCAAAAGGAGCTCTAGAAGAAATCTTCAGACTTCAAGTCACGGTTCGAGAGAAGCATGTGACAGCAAGAAAGGAGCAACTAGAGCTGAGGAAGGAAAGAAGAGGAAAAACCCAGGTGGAAACTGGACTACGGTGAATTGCGATGGTGCTTCGGGTCGAAATTACAAGAAGAATTTTTCACAGAAAATAAGGTTTGAGGGTTGATTGACGATACAAGAGAGCATCAAGAAACAGATGGCAGAAAAAGACCTGTCGGAGTTTCGATTGTGTTTCGTTAAGTTTGGTAAGAATGAATGTCAATCATGGACTGAAACACGAAGCAGGTTTTGCTAAGCTAGGCTGCTACCTATTGGCTAGGATGTATGGGGATGATTAGTTTCTGGTTTGATCCGGTTCCCAAAAATTAGAACCGGGGACTGGCTAGGTTGGTTTTAGGATCGGGAATTGGATTGAACCATTGGTCTGGTCCGATTTGATTTGGTCCAATAGAACCAATCACTTATTTTTTTCCACTACTTTTTTCCCCTTACTTTTTTTTTTCCCACTATTGGAACTGAACTGATATAATGTTTAGTTCATGTTGTACTAATATTTTTGAAGAAGTAATAAAATAAAAAGTATATTTAATCAGTTTGATTTGGTTCCGTTTCTCTTTGGAACCAAGAACTGGATCAACTGAACGTCGGTTCCACTTTTAAAAACCGGGAACCAGACCGATACTCCTGAGAACTGGACAAAACTGGCCGGTTTGGGCAGTTCCCTGTTTGGGCAGTTCGTTTTGCACACTCCTAAGGATTTATTGGAGAATAGCATTGGGTTTCGAGAAAACCCCCGGTGCTTTGAGAGAATGCTGATCGATGATGCACGGAAGAACCTCCATGTGTCCATAATGAGATGTATCACTTGTGGTCTTAAAGAATTTCAGCTGAACTTGAACTTGCCGATGAAGACTGCTGCTTTATCACTAGAAAGAAGTAGACGTGCATAGCACGACATTCTGAGATGAAAAGATGGTGATCGTGTTGAGGAAAGCGAAGCCACAGATATCATATCTCACATATAGATCACTCGGATCTATTGATTCACTATGGATAGCCTGAATCTGACAGACTAGCCATTCATCACAGCTCTACTGAATATTTTGTAGTTGATGGAGCCAGAACAATTATGGACAGACATTCTGCTGGGTTTGTTTTCTGTCATGTTTTCCTTCTATTAGTGTTGCCATCCTTGTTGTTACTATAGAGTGAAGTATTTACTGATTTCCTGCTAAAAATTTGGATGCAAAGCGTCTGCGCTGGGGTGGCAATGTCGAAAGGTCAAGATACTACTAATCTTTGGCTGGCGAGCTAATTGAAATTTGTGCAGGGTTGTATGTGTTCTTTTCCGCTACTAGCTATTGCCAGTGGTTATCGGTGAGCAAGTTTCCTTCATTTTTGTTTTTTCTTCCAATAGGATGTTAGGAAGAACAGTATGTGGCAGGAGTGCACTCAAGTTTTACTGTTTGTCTGGAGACGTTTTTTTTTTTTTTTTTGGGAGAAGGGGGGGGGGGGGTTTGGTGTTTAGTGTATTTCCTTGATCTGGATCTCTCCGATTTTTCCCAACCAAATCGTTCCTTTAGTTTTAGTTGATAGTTTTTTCGGTCTATATGTTGCAATATATTGACTCTTTATATGTACGCGGCCTAGATTATCCTTTGTTCGGATGTTTTCTGTGGTGTGAATAGTCTGCTCCATCTGATGTGTAAATCATGTCATATTGCGAACCAGTGTGCTGTTTAGCAACCAAGCTTTGTCTGAAATCTTTGGACTCATTGTAAGATGACACACATGCGGTTGTTGGTTTGTGGTTTCGCTGTGTTATTGAGGTCATCTGTGATTAAGTGGATATGTTAGCAAATTTTTCTTCAGCAGTCTCAACCAGTTGAGAGGAATATGTGCTTTCTCAGAAGGGTTTCGAGCATTTAAAAATGCTGCCATCACGTGAGGGGAAGTCAGTATCTTGCTCCTCTGGATTGCTCATTGATGTATTGCATACATAATTCGACATTTTCAAATGATAGTGGAAATCAAGCAGCATGACTCGATTTTTGACTTCTTGAATTGTTAATCGGAGGGAGCAATGGCGTGATTCAATCGATAGTGGACTTAAACTGTCGCGGATGTGTGCCACTTTTGGTCGGCATTAAAAGGGACTTGAAGATATTCCCTTTATCCTAGACCTGTTAGAGCCAGGAATTCGAAAGCCACCCTCCTCTCACCAGCTCTTTTGCGTGTTTTTTTTTTCTTTTTTTGGTCATAAACGTGTGCTTGTTTGCATATGCATAATGAGAAAGCTGTTTTGCACTCTGGGATTTAACATCTTGTGGAGTTCTTGTCCTTCGCTAGCCTTGAATGAGCATGCTTTGATGTGAATCGTTGCGGAAAGATCGGAAGGTCCAAATGGTGTAAATTGCGAACCTTGACCTCCAACCGAACCTGCAACTTCGGTATGAATGTGACCTGTTGACGAACGTGTGTCAACCAACCAAAGTTATAGACGCCACGAGTGAAAGAATTTGCTATCTCGATAGGTCCAATCGACTATCATAAAGTTCTCAAAAGAACAGTAGAAGAGAACCTTTCAATTCTTTTTCTCAAAAATAAAATATGTCCCCTAAAAAATTCAGCCAGTACACAAGTCTTAAAACCAGCCATAGAAATCTAATGCGTCATATTCAAGAATATGTCTAAACAAGAAGATAATTTTTTTGATTTTGGTCAAATATTTAGTGACCAGATAATCAAATTGCATCAATATTTTCAAGATTCTTCGAGATTTGATCCAAAGTCATCTCCAAGCCAAAGATTACGCCAAGATTTCCAAGATTCTTCATGATTTGATCCAAGGTCATCTACATGCCAAAGATCACGAACCATCACACCAACAGTTTGCTTTAATTGCTTGGCTCGCGCTCGAGTGATCGAACCAGTTGGAATAGTTAACATCCCTAGCACCTCATCCTCGATATGGCTCGATGTAGGGGTGAGTATGGTCCGGGTTGGTCCGGGCCACCCCCTAACCCTAAGACCAACCCGTACAGTGCCGGTCCTCAATTTTTAGGACCGAGGACCGACCCTATTGAGCCTAGGACCAAGGACCGGACCGACCCAATGGGTTCGGTCCAGTTCCAGGGTCAACCTGGGACCGATCGATAATTTTTTTCGTCTTATTTTTTATACTCCCTAATAAAGCAAACCTACAAATTCAAATTACATATCCATCGACAATGTGGCATTGTGCAATTAAACTATAAATATCAATACATATTTAACAAATTTAAGATGACACAATAATAGAAATTTTGTACCTGCTAACCGCTCATCGAGATATGGGACAAAATGGAAAGATCTTGTAATCATCTATCTTTAATATTCATAACACCATATGCAAAAGCGTTTTCCTGCATTTGATTACGTAGAGTCCACTCAACCAAAAAATGAGCTTCACACCACTTGACTAGCATTTGATTATGTAGAGTCCACTCAACTAAAAAATGAGATTCGCACCACTTGACTAGCAAATCACCGTAGCAATTGCAGTACTACTCTACTCTTCAAAAACTTCTACCATTTGACACAAATTGAAAAGCAAAGTGCAGCTGAAATTCATTAGTAATATACAATTAAACCATAAAAAATTCAAAATACTTAATATAAATCATGAATATATAACTTCACATCTTGTTAATTCACTTGAACTTCTATACACCTGAAAATAAAACAAACGACATATAATTAATACTCAACAAAAGTTTTAAATTGAAATTATTATTAGTACTATTGATAGAACGTCTCAATATAATATAATATAACAGACATTTTACTTAGATTTGAATATATAAAATAAAATAAAATAAAATAAAATAAAATAAAATAAAATAATATAATATACACGATTGGTCCAGGGTTGGACCGACCCAAAACTCTTAGGACCGAGGACCAACCCGCACAGTGTTGGTCTTGGAATTTCAGGACCAAGGATTGACCTAGTCCCCTTGGGAACTGGACCAGGACCGGCAGGGTTGGGTCAGTCCAAGATTGGTCTAGGGTCGACCCTAGACCACTGCTCACCCCTAGCTCAATGTTCACATCACATTCTCTGAGTAACTAGCCATCTATTTGAGAATAGATACATGATATGCCATTTGTTTTAGTGAAATGGCTTCTTGTCTGTGCCGTGTATCAAATGACGTACCGTGTGGTCCTTTTGGCAAATTGCCCATGATTTTCGTGAGCAGTAAAAATCTAAATTTTGACCCATGACTAAAATTGTACCGAACCTAAAGTCTCTGCATTCTAATTGCACTAATGAGTATAAAGTCACATCAATATTCAATTCGATGTGATCGGCCTGCCCTCTTTTTCTTTTTGCGAAAAAGCATTGAGAGGTGATGTTAATAATTGTAACATAGAAAAAAGATATATCCTCCTTTTTTATTTTTTTTTATTTTACTGATTTATCACGAGGTGTACATTCTAAAAATTAAACTGAAAGTTAAAAAGAACTTTGAACGAGCACTCAAATATAGAAGTGGCAGGAGATAACTGAAAAAGAAAAATCATCTAAGGACTTAACAAAAAAATCGAAAGAAGGTACAAATTTAATCTAGGTTCAAAACTGCAAATGAATAATAATAAAAAAAAGAACCGAAATTCTTCGAAGCAGCACTCATCATCAATAATCGTATTCCTAATGATAAGCTTCAATATAAGAATGTGACTACTGGTAAGTGCGTGATTTGTATCTCCCTAGGACCAACGAATTGAGTTGGGTCGATGCAATCGACCCTAGTTACCACCACTTTTTCTTTTTTCCCAGTGAAGTTTTTGTACTATTAATTTATTTTTTACTTTCTTAAATTCTTTAATCAAGTCATTTTGACACCAAATCCGATCAAATTCAAGTGATGCGACAATTGAGTAACACCAAAATATATTGTGGATAATATATGTAGATGTCACGTCATCCATAACGGTAGATTTGACAACAAGTAAAATTGAGAAACTTTGACCAAAAGAGCCCATTGACCAACATAGACTCACACCCAAATGGGGATGCAACTGTTAGGAATGTGCAATAGAAACTCAATACCTTTTGTTAGGAGATGATCAAGAGGGAGCCCAATTCGGAGCATGTTAATATATCTATTTGGACACAACTTCACTCAAAAGTTCAAACCTATAAGTTATTTATTAATTGCTCCGTACCCCACTAATTCTTTTATGTGGGACTTTCTAATGCAACTCACATGTACAACACAATAATCTCCCTATCATGAGTGAGTTTAGTATTAGATTTGTTCACCATCAATTCATGTATTATTCTGCAAGAACTTATCTCAATTCAAATCTTCAATGCCTATTTTTGTGAAAAGTAAAAGAGGCTTTGAGGGGAAAAAAAGAATCAAATTAATTCATAAACTCATATCCGAAGAAAAAAATTATCCAAAAATTGTGTTATCGCGAATCCAGTATAATTCTCGCTACTTCTTATGGAAATATTAGCTAGGTCAAACGAATTTATAAAACATTTATGGATCTTTACTACGTGAGTGATTTTTATTTATTGAGTCCGTTGATCAGAATTATTGAAAAATCAGGGATCTTACTAAAAATGAACATGAATATTTCATCGCCTTTGACTTAGCCAATTTAATAAACCAATGGAAACAACACATGCTCGCTCGCGTGAGTGTCATGCCTATCACCCAACGTTACCACTAAAAAATGAAAATTGGGGAAAAGATATCTTCACCAACCCCACCATCCAGCTGTTTGACCATTACCATGGAAAGCAGAGAACAAGGAACAAATTCACGACACCTCTTCGCTTTCGCAAAATCCTGCACCTTGCGATGACCAAGGTTGTCATGATGGATACCTAGGAGGTAGGCTAAAGCAATGAACGGCGCAAATGTCGGGTTAGCCTCAATAATGCATGGTAGAAGACAGCAGTTGTTTACACTACACTTTCTGTACTATCTCACGGTTTAAGTAAAAGCTGTAGAGTGGCGTTGCTTGTATAAATTCTATGGCGCCGCTAGTTTCGGAGCATATTGCTTTTGCGACTTCAGGTTACAACTGTAAAGATTTCTTTTCTTTCCTTTTTGGACAAACTGTAAAGATTTCTTGGCATGTGATGAAAAGATATCATTCCATCGCCTGTAATAAAATAAAAGAAGAAAATGGGGATATATTTGTTCCAAATAAGGTTCTAATCTTTGACTTGTCTAGAGGTGAAAACCATGTAAGAACTGAACAAGAATTTAGGGTACAAAGTTAAGCTAAGGTCCAAACTGCAAACAAGAAAGGAGATTGCGTGAGGCCGCATTGGTCGATATGAGAAAGTAACTATTTGTATAAGTGCATGGCTTGTGATCTCCTTCTCATGGGCATATATGATCAATGAATTGAGTTGGGTTCATGCAATTAACCCAATCCAGCTTGAATCAAACGCAGCACTAACTAGTTGAGATGTCGTTATTTACCAATTTAGAGGCATAGTAGTTGTGGGGGTCCCTGGAGCTGGAGGTGGAGACAAACCCTACTTAAGAGATAAACCCCATAGCTGCTTAGTTCAATCGAAGGAATGCTAAAGTTTAGAGACAGTTCCTACGAGCCATGACAAAACCTGATTTTGGGCTTGACAACCCATGGACCTCGGTATGACAAAACCGACCTCAGGCAGGACTGTAATTGCAACACTCCAATATTCGGTTGCTTGAGAAGACATATGCCAACGCTCTTATAATGCGTTGCCTTTAAGGCAACGAAGAACGCAAATGATGCTTGTCCAAGAGGGAGTCAAAAGCGATCCTCCTCTCATCAGCTCTTTTTTTGTGTGCATGTTTGCATATGTATAATGAGGAAGCTCAGCTGCAGCAGAGTGTCGTCTGACGAAACTGGTTTGCGCTCTGGGATTTAACATCTTGTGGAGTTCTGTTGCTTCTTTGGTTCCTTTATTCGCTCATCAGGTCGCCAACACAACAGCAATCACTCTCAGCCGTCCTGTCTTCCATCTGTAATCTGTCTGTAACATTTCGGTCGCAGTCTATACTGCTAAAACGGCTCAGCAGGGCCTTTCTTGGTTTTGCAGAGTGTTTTTACTTCGAAGTAAGCCCTAACTCAGACATCCATTATCTGCATCTCCAGAACAAAATGCCTTCATCTCAGTATTCTCTCGGCATGTCTCAGGGTCTCGTTAATTCTGATCGGAATTCTGTTTGGTTGGTCTGGAAAATTGAGATCATCTATTCTTTTAATGCACATGGACTGGAAGCATATGGCATATTATCCTCGCACAATATGGAATCTGTCATTCTTGAGAAGGATGGAATGATGAACTCCAATGGATGATCAAGGCTACCAAAGGCAAGGATTTGGCGGCAAGTCTTCTCAAGGTTTACTTTCTTAACAACCATATATTGCATTTGGATGGAACATAATTGTAGATGTCTCCAAAACAAGTCAAATGATGTTCCCATCATCATGGCTAAAATTCGTAAACTTGTTAGGAGGGCGAGCTTCATTTTACAAAAACTTTAGACCTTCCCAAACAAATGTAATATTGGCTACTATATGGAGACTCCCTCACTCCATTTTTTCACATTCTTAGATATCTTTGTAATGCTAGGGAATGCCCCTAAACTCCTGTACATCATCTTATAAATGCTACTTACATTTTAAACCAAAAATAAAAATAAAAATTCTGATAGGAATATCAATCTCATTTGATGGTATCATATTGTTTTGATGCCAGGAGAATGCCAAGCAAGGCATGACGAGCTATGTTTGCCTAACATAACACACTTGTTTGGTTGTTTTTCCTGTTTCTGTGGATAAGTGAGGAAGCTTGAAGCGAGCACACCCACTTCAAGTCCAAAGCTTCACAGAAGGTCATAATAAGTGGGAAATAGTTACCGAAGAAAGTTACATCACAATTCAACTTAAGAGATAAAACCCTACAGCTGGTCGGTTCAATGGAAGGAATGCTGAGGTTTAAAGACAAAGTTCTTATGAGCCACGACAAGACCTGTTCATGGGGTTGGCAATCCATGGACCTCATTACCTTAAAAACCGACCTTAGGGAGCGCCCCGATGGCAACTCTAAAATATTCCGTTTCTTAAGTGTACATGTGCCGACGTATGATGTGTTGCCCAAGAGGAAGTCTTACGCAACGAAGAGTGCAAATATCGTGTTAGATTCCACCATCAGGCAATGACGATCACGAGCATAACCTTAAGTATGGTAAAAACTAATATTGCCTTTGGAAATTTTAGGTAAAAAGTTCTTGAAGCGTTACTTCTGTAATGACTCTTGCAACAAATAAGAATAAGAAAATGTGGATAGAATCGTTTTATACAAGATTTAAACTTTGATTTGTTAAAGGTTAAGCGTCCTTCAATTTTCATTTATGCATTAGAAATTGCAAGATTGAATAAAAAGATAATTGTGGCCTAGAAGTTAACCGTGCGACTTATTCCCTCTCTAATTAATTGAAGATCCAAGGTTTGAATTTCCAAATTGTCACATTCTCTATTCTACTTAATCATATGATCCATGCAATGTTTTAGGCGTGTTGCTTTAAAATTTACCCATTAACATCGAAATTGTCGTCTCACATTTAAAAAAGAGTCGGTAACATTGATACAACCTCTGCTTATTAAATGTAAGTGTTGCCTAATGCTGAAAGAGTGGTGTTCCGTCGTTAAAAAGTGGCCTCATAATTAACCGCTTTAAACTATTGGGCAATGGCTCTAAAGGATTGTGCTTTACATTAGGCCTTGTTCTCCCAAAAATCATCTCTAGCTATATTCTTCAGACGAAGCTCGACACCCACTTATGTTTCCCTCAAATGGTTCTATTTTTTTATGAACATTTTATGATTCGATGCAAATAAGCTATAAGATAAACCACTGAAGTTTTTCTCGTTAGTGTTATAAGCTTCTATTACACAGAGAACTCTTGCAATCTAAAAAGCGTAAACTTTTTTTTTTGAAATGTTAAGAGTTTGAAAAACCCCAAAGTTTTGGCCAAAAAACCCCCAAATTGAGTTGAAAACTAGGGTTTCCAACTTCAATCAATACTTTCTGCGTATTAATTGCCATTTTCCAGGAAAAGCGATCTCACCAGTCCTAATTGATATATAAATTGCAATGAACATTTTGTTGTCACTCTTTACGTTATTTCATCCTTGAGACTGGTTAGTCAAAGGTACTTTGATTCCATGAGCAAACAATTAAAGCATTTAGAAGCTACAGTTTAGACACCTCAATTTGATATGTAGAAAATAACGCAATCATTTAGCTTTGTTTCCATTGACCAAATGACAAGAAATCTTTAGTGTGAAAAGGTATAGGTTAATGAGCTGATTTTTTAGTTGTTTTTGCAAGATAGATGTGGAACCCTACCGCACGAAGAAATCTTGTCTGCTTTCAGCACCATTCTGCGTAAGTTCAATTATAACTTAAGACTTTACCAGTTTATCTTCATTAAAATCTCCGCTAGCAAATGGGCTCCTTGAGAAAAGCCTTTCGGATGACATAACCTTAAGCAGTAGTACCATCAAATAGTTAAGTAGTCTATCCTACAATGACATGCGAGATGGTTCCAGAATAACCAATAGCCTGAACATTTACTGTGTATGAATCTCCCGACTTCATCATTTGTTCAGACAGAACAACTTGAAAAAGCATCATCGTTACCGCATCAGCTGAGCCATTTCAACTATCAGCCCGCCTTGGACCTCCCTAGCCCGAGCAAGCTCATCTTGGATCAGCTGTGCTCTGACTCTTGCCACGTCAGTGCGTTGGACATTCCCTTCCCAAATATGACGCATAACGGCCCTTCTGGTGTTGCGCAGCCGTCGTGTGAGAGTACTTATTTTCGTTCCTACTTCATATAGCTCCTCTGTGAGTTGATAAACTCGTCTTTCTGCCATTTTGGCTACCTCTCTCGGGTTCTCTCTCTGTTTTTGAGATTCAGGAAGAAAGTGAGGAACTCATGCGTGCACCTGTGATGAGGGAACTTATGCACATGAGATGAAGATAAAGCTGATCGGCATCATGCTGTGGGGAACCTTCCAATGCTAAGCGAAGACAATCTAAAGTATCAGCCCCTGTGAAGTATGTATAATTAGCTTACTTTTTAGTCTAATTTTCTTTGTCAGGTAAGAAACACAGCTTCTGTTTGTTTCCTTATTTTAGTTTTATCGTACAAGTGTCGAGTAGATATAAAATGAACAGCATAGAGATTAGTAAACAATGGACCAGTTAGTATAAAAAAGATATGTTGTTAACATGTTTTGAAACAACAAAAGAGCAAAGTATAGACCGCACGGTCATTCCTCAACTTGTACTTTTGGCGGGAGCATGAATCTGCCAACCCCATGGCCACCTAGGGTTAACCACTATCTAATTTGGTATGCATTAAAAAAACCGGCAATTATTGAATATAACAGCGGGGCAAAAAGTGTCCTCACTTTCAAGAAAACCAAAAAATGCCTAAACTATTTTTTGAGGTACAAAAATATTGGGGCGAATGGAATTTAGTTAAAAAGTTCCAACTCCTTGGAAAAGTTAACTATGAATATTTTTATCTCCAAAAAATCGGAGCATTTTTGGACCGTTATCAGTAGAGATTGAAGGTCATCGCCATCCGCAACCGTCAAGGTTGATACCCATCTTCGTTGTTCTCATCTCGCCACTCACTGGAGATCTCTAAGGTATTCATGAACGTCAATGGCCACAAACATTCACATGCCGGTGACCTAGAAAGAGATGCATGCTTATTGTGGGGTTCGTTGGAGGTGGAGGGACGTGGGTGTGCGGCTAAGACATCAAAGTGACTAGCTCATTTTTTTGTGCGGGCTTGGACAAATTTATGAGAAAATTCGGTTCAGCCCGAAAATTCATATAAAATTTATTGTCGGAGGCTTGAGCAAAACTTTAAGCCTAACATCCCCCGGTCCGTCTAATAGTCACTTCTAGTTGAGTTAGTCGAGATTTTTAGTGAGATGAAGAAATCGCTGGTTTCGGAGTTTGCAGTGGGTCGTTATCCTTGTGACAGTACCATAAACAAAGTAAAGATGATATAACATCTCTCTTTGTGTTGGCATGTAATGCATGATGATAGAAGATTATAATAAGGCGAAGACCTCATTGGTGGTTGAAAACTTGATATTTCATTATTTTAAATTGATTAAGATAGTTGCTCTGTTCTTTTAGCAGGAGTCCTAAATTCTGCCAAAATCATCAAGCTTGTGCAATAAGGACTCAAAAGACGCTGTCATATTATTTTATTTGATGCTGCGAGAATCCCAATCAAGGCACGACTAGCCATGTGATTCATCTACCGTTATACACACTTCTTCTCCCTTTTTGGAGGCACCAGTCCTACTCCATGTCCAAAGCTTTACCGAAGGTCATATTAATCTGTAATTTACAGGAGAAAATCAAAACCCGACTTAAGAGATAAACCCCTATAGCTGCTTAGTTCAATGGAAGGAAACATAAAGTTTAAAGACAGTTGTTACCAGCCATGACAAGATTGGATCAATCAAACAAAATTGAATTAAGAGAAGAACCGGGTTTCTTCTTGCCATGACAATCAAGAGCGTAATCTTAATTACAGTAAAAAATAATAATAATAATAATAACACTTGCTTGGAAAAGGTTGCTTTTGGAGATTTTAGGAATTTTAAAACAACACTAGTCTCGAAACATTATTTTTACAAATTTAGGTAAAAGTTCCTCGAAGCGTTACTTTTGTAATGATTCTTGGTAAGTGACAAAAATAACATTTCATTGCTTGTACTAAAATAAAAGAAGAAAATGCGCACAGAGTCATTTCATACAAGATTCAAATATTGGATTTGTTAAGGGTCCCAGCGTACATTTATTTTCATTTATTCATTAGAAATTGCTAGATTGACTTAAAAGAGAATTTATGGTCGATTAGTTAACCGCGCTAGTAAGATTTTTTCTCCTTCATTTCGTCAATGGTTACAGTCGAGTAAAGCTGAACAATTGATACGTATCAAATTAAGATGTCTATACGGTAGCTTTTAAATGCTTTAATCATTTGCTTATGGAACTAAATGACCTGTGACTAACCAGTCTCTGGGGTGAAATAGTGTAAAGAGTGGCAACAAGATGTTCCCTTCCCAAATACGACGCAACAAAGGCCTTCTGTTGCTGCGCAGCCATTGTCTGAGAGTACTCACTTCCCGTCCCACTTCGTATCGCTCCTCTGTGAGTTGATGAACTCTTCTGTCAGCATTTTCACTCCCTCTCTTGGGTTCTCTCCGTGTGTCTTCGGCACTCAGTGAGTGGAAGTTACGTACACGAGACTTGACAAGTTGACGGGTACATGTGCTTAGCTTAGCAAGAAGCTCTCGCCAGTCTCGCTGGAGAAGCATACCGCGGACTTTCTTCTTTTTGATACAAAGTCTTGCATCCATGCTCGTGAAAGGGGCGAACTTGAGTCTCATATTTTGGATCTAAGCTAAAGCGAGACCCACATTTGTGATTTAGAGTTCAGCTTGAGCTCGACGACGGAGGACTGAGACGATGGTAAGGTGGTGGTGGTGGAAGGTAAATCGCAGGATTAAGTCTCTAGCGGAGTGAAAGGAAGAAGAAGAAGAAGAAGAAAAAGAAAAAGAAAAAGAACATTAATTAAAGGGAGAGGATGCAAGGGTTTCTCACCGGTGGGCCTGAGACGTGTCGACATTGAATGTTGAATAAACTTGTGTAATACTGAGACATTCATCATCTTGGGCACCTAATATTTTCTCGGAATATTGAAGCCTGTCGGTGCCGGTGTGGCGCCACCAGGTGCTACCCAGAAATTACACTGTCCCCGTCAAAATGCCACTCATCTTTTTTGTCATTGTCTGCTTGCACTCTTCTCGCTCTCTCTTTTTGCTTTCCTTGTTCTCTTTTGCGTGTTAAGATCTTCGTTATTTTCAATAGATAAAGCCAACAAATACCTGCTGTCTAGACGGTTGAACAAAGAATTCCATACGTTGCGACCATTGACCAATTATTTTCGTGAGCAGTAAAATTTTACTGCCCACATGATTTTCGAGAGCAGTAAAAATCTAAATTTTGACCTAAGACAAAGATTGTACCAAACTTAAAAGCCTCTCCATTCTAATTGGAACGATGAGTATGGATAATTGAACAGAATTATGTAAGTAGCATGTAGTTATATAGTCAAAATCATTTTGATGTTCGATTCCATGAGATCGGCTGGCCCCCTTTTTTTTTGCGGAATAACATTGAGAGGTTTGTCAATAATTACAACATACAGAAGGATACTTCCTCGTTTTCTTTCCTTATTTAACACAAGCAGTACATTCTAAAGATTTACACTTATAGTTAAAGAGAACTCTAACCTCTTCAAATTCAAGTGGCAAAAGATAACTGGGAAAAAAAATCATCTAAGAACTGAACAAGAAAATGGAAGCTTGCAGAATTGATAAGTCAAAGTTGAAAAAATTAAAAACTATTTGGAAGTACGTGATTTATAATCTCCCTTCTTATAAATATATGATGTCAATGAATTGAGTTTTGTCACTACAATTAACCCCATCCAGCTTGAATCCAACACAGCAGTAACTACGATTAGTGAACTACTTTTCTTATACTTCTCTTTCCAATACTTTCACTTGTTTCCTAATAAAGCTTTTGTTTTTCTAATTTGTCTAATCCAAGCTCTTGTACTATTGCAAATTTTATAATCCAGTCCTTATAATCAATTGACATGACTGACAGGCGACACGAAGATATAATGTAGATAGAATAAGTTGGGTCATGTCGTCCGTAACGATGGATCTAAAATAAAGTAAAATTGAGAAAATGTGATGAGAAGAGCCCTTTGACCGCCAGAAATTCCCACAGGAACGAGAAAGAAACCCCTAAAACTGAAATTTTTTGATATCCACGAACAAACGTAACCCAGAAGAGAAAAAAATCGAATGAATTCATAAACCCACCTCCGCAATCTCTCACGAAGAAAACATCCTACGGAGAGCAGGGAACAAGAAAACAGATTCGCATGACACGAGAGATCGGATCTTTCGCTTTCCCATTCCCGCAAGATGCGATGACTTTGGATTGTTCCCATGCCGACTGATCTCAGTCTCAAGGGTTTTTGTGAGCTTGGCTGAATTGGTCTCCCAACCATTAATTAGCTAATTCATCGTGACTCTACGATATACAGCTCGAAAGCACCGAAAAATGTAAGTGGATCATTCAAACCGGCGGGGCCCGTTTGGCCACGAGGAAAAAAAAAAGGTCTAAAAAAGATTTTGCTTTTGAAACGAAATTCAATGATTTAGACAATCTCGAGAGCGCAGGAAATTTCATACGATCGACTCGAATATTTTAATCAAATCCATCTTTCTTGCTGCGCAACCTACGGAGAAATTACCGTCCGACAGGAAAGACCTTCGGGCGATATGATCGGTCTGGATGTTGATTCTTGTTTTTGGAGCTTGACGGACGGGGTAACCAAAGACTGCTAAACCTAAGAGCAGACAGCTAATGTGTTCCACTTATTGAACATGATTCTATGGTCGGTACTCGCGGTTACACAACAAACATACAAAGAGGATGACAAGATTCAAATTAGGGTTGTAAATTCCGCGAAAGGGGGAGGACAAGACCACTTTATTTTTCGGTGACCACATCGGAATCCACATTAGACTTTCTTGACCGAGTAGACTCAGTTGAAAAATATACAAAGAGGACGACAAGATTCAAATTAGGGTTGTAAATTCTGCGAAAGGGGGAGGACAAGACTGCTTTAGTTTTCGGTGACCACATCAGAATCCACATTAGACTTTCTTGACCGAGTAGACTCAATTGAAAAATATACGAAGAGGACAACAAGATTCAAATTAGGGTTGTAAATTCTGCGAAAGGGGGAGGACAAGACAGCTTATTTTTCGGTGACCACATCGGAATCCACATTAGACTTTATTGACCGAGTAGACTCAATTGAAAAATGTGTAAAAAGTTTGACTGAATCGATTAAATTAAAATGTGTAGAATTGAACTGACATAATTGAAATAGATTTAAGATTTTTTTTGGTAATTTTTTCGAATATTTTCGGGGACACATATTCCTGGAGCCAGAGTAATTATGGACCGACATTGTAGAGAATTAAACATGTAAGCTATTATTTACATAGGTTTCAAGGATTGCAAGAGAGGCAACTATTATCACATAAAAGAGACTTATTTCTGAAAACAAAGGGAAAAGAAGAAGATCGAACAAAACATGATTTGTAAAACAAACTAAGTGGGCCTTGTCTCACATAGGAAAAGTGTGAGAAGGAGAGCCAGTTAATAAGTGTGAGATCTCTTTAGTGTATTTAATGAAAAAATTGGGTGTGGGCTAGACCCCACTATACCTGCGTGCAGGTGCGCAAATAATTGCATGATTTTGGTGCACTTGGTGCAAGCACGCCCGTAGTTTAATTAGCACTAATTACAAATTTTGAAATTCAAAACACCTTTGTTCATTTTGGCAACTTCTTTCAAAATGATATATTCATTCACTTTGCAATCTTTCACAAAGAGTTGCCTATATTGCAATCTTTCACAAAGAGTTGCCTATCTTCTTTAATATATATATATATATATATATATATATATATATATATATATATATGTCAGTTTCTATATAAACAAATTGAGATCATTTTTTTCAAGTTTTCTTTTCAAAATTACAGCATTCTTTTCAATTGTTTCCTAGAGAGACCCGAATAAATATTAAAATTGTTATATAGTATTCTCATTTTGAAACTTTGTTTTGCTGATAACAATTATTAACTTTGTGGGACAAATAAATTCTTGAAGAAAAGTGATGATCATATCTCAAAGTCCGACTTGATTTCTCTATAGATTGGAAGCCATATTTTTCCAACACATAAGCATGACTAATCTCTGCTTCTTTTAGATGAAATTTCCATATCCGGTTCTCAGCCTTCTCTTGCTATGACATCAAGAACGCCATGGACGCTGAGCCACTCGCTGGGACAAATAAATTCTTGAAGAAAAGTGATGATCATATCTCAAAGTCCGACTTGATTTCTCTATAGATTGGAAGCCATATTTTTCCAACACATGAGCATGACTAATCTCTGCTTCTTTTAGATGAAATTTCCATATCCGGTTCTCAGCCTTCTCTTGCTATGACATCAAGAACGCCATGGACGCTGAGCCACTCGCTTGTAAGGACGTCCGATGAAGTACTTGATAATCCGTTAAGCATCAAAGCGTCGCCGATTCTTGTGACCTCAATATCAAATCCCTCCAGATGAGTATGCACTGACGTCCCACTGTTGAACTACAGTAGATCACTGGCCGAGGGCTTGCAGGGCACGACATGCCGCTGAAAGATCCAAGGGTACTCGCTGAAACTCCCTGTGTGATTCACCATTGCTTCGTCCAATGGAGCGACAACTGTCAACATCTGATTATCACCCTTCAGTTTCATGGTTGCATACCAAGAAGCCATCACAGAGTACCCTTTTGATCTCATCGCCCCACAAGCCTCACCAAACACATTCACGCCTGAAAGATCCTCCAAATCGCCATATCTCTGTGCTACACATTCAAGGCCACGCCTTGGACTCTAGAGCCAAAGTTCGGAACTCTGGATTGAAGAACACCTCAATCCCAAAGACCGCCAAGTTCCCAGCATTGAAAACTGGTGAGCCGATAATCTTGATGCCGTTTATCTCAACCTGATAATCAGAGGGCAAGGAGGTGACAATCAGAGAATAAGTGGTCATATTTGCTTTAGTGTGAAAGTAGTGAGGATTAGAAAGTTTTTCTTCTGGATGATTCTGACTTTTATGGGCATTTGGTCTAGTCCATCGAAGGTATAAATTGGCATATTGCAGAACCTGTGTGCTGTTTAGGGTTGTCCTCTTTGTGCTCATTTCAAGACTGCAAACATGCATATGTATGCATATAGGACCATGCAAGCCTAGTTCTTATGGTTATGGTGTGGTACCTTTTATTATTAAGGTCATATTTGATTTAGTGGATGTCCTTGTTGAGCAGCCTCAATGAAACAATCTCAAGTCTCTCAACCTGTGGAGAGGAATGAGGTCCTCTACTTTTTCTGATTTTTTTTTCCTTGAAACAGGTTGTACTGCTCTGTCCTCTATTCTCTGAGAATGCTGCCATCATATCCGGTAGATCATTGTATCTCTCCTTCTGTTGATTGTTAATTTATGTCCTTGGTGATTTCAAATTTTTGAAGATGGTGGAGGACTGCTTTGAATTGATTTGTCAACAGTTTTGGATGATCATGAGGGGTTGGCAATTTCAGACACAGAATGAGAACCTTCCATGACAAGAATTTATTGATATGTCCGGAACAGGTTCTTATAAAAATCGAATCTTCTTCATACTAATCGATTTTGAACTTAATGTGGCAATGATACAATATAAAATTGACATGAATATGGTGACAGGGTATGAATTCCCACCACTACCTGAGGTGTTGATTGAGATGTTATGTTGGATGCATTGAGGACTCCACTTTGCCGACCCATCTATATATTCTATTGCTAGTTTGCATTTAAAGAGAGTTAAGGTACTTATCTAGACTAGTGATTGCTTTTTAGTTTGATGTTTAACCTTTCCAATTATTGCTCCCAATTCACTTGTCAGTTGCATCCTTCTGCATTGATAGAGTAGGCATGTTAGAGCCAGGTATTTGGAAATGATCCTCAGCTTTCGGTCTGTGTTTCCTCCTTCTCACACAGATGCACAAATGTTGGGCTTCAATCCTATCTGTGGGGTTTGTTTTCTGTCATTTTGCATCCTTCTGCATTGATAGAGTAGGCATGATAGAGCCAGGTATTTGGAGATGATCCTCAGCTTTGGGTCTGTTTTCCTCCTTGCACTGATGCACAAATGTTGGGCTTCAATCCTATCTGCCGGGTTTGTTTTCTGTCATGTTTTCTTTTTATCATTGTAGTAGTGTCGGCATCTTTGTTGTTGCTATGGAGTGACGTTTTTACTGATTGCCTGTTAACAATTGGGATGCCAAGCGACTGTGCTGAGGTGGTGATGTCAAAAAGGTCCAGATACCAGTTATCTTCGGCTATGAAAGATAGATTGAAATTTGTGTGCTAGCGATTCCCAGTGGTTATTGCGAGCAAGTTCTCTCACTCCCGCTTTTTCTTCCAATAGGATGTTAGGAAGAACGGTATATGGAAGCAGTGCACTCAAATTTTTACTGTTGGCTGGAGAGAATTCTTTCCGCCCGGGGGGGTGTTGTTGGGATTGGGATTTCACGGCTTTCTTAGAAAAGTTGTTTTACAAACTTCATTACCAGAAACATGCTCTTTTTAGTATAAGATCTGCTTTACTTCCTTGATCTAGATCTCTCTAATTTTTTGCTTACTCGACTAAATTGTTTCTTTAGTTTGAGTTGATGGATTTTTTGGTCTACTAATGTTTGAGAGTTTATGTCAGAATGAATCAACTCTTCATATGCATGACCCCTACATCATTCTCTGCTCGGATGTTTTCTGTTATGTGATAGCCTACTCCATCTGATATGTAAATCATGTCATATTGCGAACCAGTGTGCTCTTTAGCAACCAAGCTTTGTCTAAAATCTTTGGACTCATTGTAAGATGACACGCTTGTGCTTGTTGGTTTGTGGTTTCGCTGTTTTATTGGGGTCATCTGTGATTAAGTGGATATGTTAGCAAATATTTCTTGAGCACTCTCAACCAGTTCAGAGGAATATGTGCCTTTTCAGGAAGTGTTTTGAGCAATTGGGAATGCTGCCATCACATGAGGGGAGGTCATTATCTTGCTCCTTCTCTGGATTGCTAATTGATATACTACATACATAATTCGACATTTTCAAATGATGGTGGAAATCAAGGCCGTATTTGGTAAATTTTGTTTCTATTCCCGAAAAAAACTATTTTTGTTCTTTTATTCTAGAGAACGAAAAAAGAATAGAAACTTGTTTGGTAAATTTTTTATTTCCGGGTATAGATTTGGAACATGAACAAGAAATAGATAAAAATAGCTTATTGTTCCCGAAAACAATTTCTAGAATCTTTTTTTTTTCTCTCTCTTCTTTTCTTTTCTTCTTCTTCCTTTTGGCCGGCCGCCGGCCTTAGCCATGGTCGGCGTCGGCGACCGGCCAAACAAGGGCTGGTGACCTCGCTGGAGCGTCGCCGACCCCAGAGATGCCAAGCCATGGCAAGGCTTGGCCTCGCCTTGGCTGGTTGAGGTTGACCTTGCCTAGCCACTAGCGAGGCTTGGCCTCCCTAGCCGGCGTGAGGCTAGGCCTCGTCAACCCAAGGCAAGGCCAACCTCGTGCCGCCTAAGTGAGGCTGAATTGCTGTGGCTAGGTTGGCTTATGACAAGCTTGCCGAGCCTCGCACTGGCCTGGTGAGGCCGCCGAGCCTCGCCTGGTGAGGCTCCGATGAGCTTGCCAAGCCTCGCCTAGCCGGTCACCGGCCACGGCAGTGATCGACAACTGGCCAAAGAGAAAAAGAAAAAGGAAAAAAAGAAAGAACAATAAAAGAATTAAAAAATTAAAAAAAAAAAAAAATTTAAGAATCCTATCAAATGTATTTCTATTCCGGAATAAAAATTTTGGGAAATTACCAAATGCATTCTTTTACTCGAAAATTGTTCCCGTGAACAGAATCAGAAAAAATCATTTCTGATAAAAAATTGTTCCTTGAAATAGAATCGTTACCAAATGCGCCTCAAATAACTTGAATTAATTTTTGACATCTTGAATTCTTAATATTGGGAAACAGTGGGGTAATCCCTTTATAAGTATGATTCAATCGATTGTGGACTTAAAAACTGTCGTAGGTGCGTGCCACTGTTGGTCGGCATTTAAAGGGACTTGAAGATATTCAGTTTATTTTGGACTTCCTGTTAGAGCCAGGTATTCAAAAGTGATCCTCCTTTCACAAGCTCTTTTTGCGTATGCATGTTTGCATACGCATAATGAGAAAGCTCAGCTGCAGCAGAATGTCTAACTAAACTGGTTTACACTACAGGATTCAACATTTTGTAGAGTTCTATTGCTACTTCGGTTCCTTCGTTCCCTCATCAGGTCGCCAAGACAACAGCAATTACTCCTCTCAGCCGGTCTGTAACCACACGGTCGCTGTGTGTACTGCTATAACAGCTTAGCAGGGCGGTCATATTAGTGGACCCTCGCACAGAACTTGCTGAATGGACCAGCCTTGTTCTAGTTCTTCACGTCTCGGAGGAAGAGAGTGAAACAAGGAAGGGAAGATACAGAAAGAAAAACGTGCTGAAGAATGTTTTGGTTGAATAACAGTCATTCGATTTCTGGGCAAACCAACGAGTGCTGGGCCGTTTGATCCCTTAAAGGACGGGTCTTCATCAATCTCCTTTGGCTCTCTTTGAATTTGTTACTTTTCTCTGATTGCTGGGATTCCTTTCCTTTGCATGACTGAGAGAGGACTCGTTGCAGCTCCAAGGCCTAATTCGAGAGTTCTGACGTATGTCTTTGAATTTACAAAGGGTGAAGAACAATCAGACTTACTAAATCAACTTGCAGGCTTACAAAAGCAGAAGCTCTCGTGGTGGTGGCAAGTATCCCTTCCAGCTCTGATGCCATCGACAAGAAAGTATTGAAATGCAATTTGGTTACTGTGGCTACAATGATCAACTTTTGCAAGAGACATTTTGATCCAGTATTTTGACTGCGGTCATTAGTCAAACAACGTCACCTCGTCCTTTCTTACCCCAATCCAAGAATTGATGCTTGAAATTTCAGAACTGGAAAGAGAATGATAGGAACATGGTAACTACAAAACTAGCATCTTTATTCTGGTATCTTTGGAAAGAAAGATGCGAGGACATCTTCCAAAAAGAGGCTCTGCAGAGGGTTAAAAGTAGCTCTAGAAGAATTCTTCAGACTTCAAGTCATGGTTTGAGTGAAGCATGTAACAGCAAGAAAGGAGCAACTAAAGCTGATGAGAAGAAGAGGAAGAACCCAGCTGGTGACCGGATTACTATGAATAGTGAGGGAGGGTCGATTGACGGGGCAAGAGAACATCAAGAAACGGATGGCAGAAAAGGACCTTGTCACTGTCTGGATTGTGCTTTGGTAAGGTGAATAAGTTTGGTAGAATGAATGCTGATCACAGACCGAAAACATGACTGAACTCTTAACAGGTTTTACTCACTGGGCTGCTATGTGCTGGCAAGGATGAATTTGGGTGTAGTGTCGGGTTTCAGAAACCCTGGGTACTCTGATGAGCATGCTAATTCACGATGCACAGAAGAAACTCCATAAGCAGGTGCTGATGTAATATGTGCATAATCAGATGTATCGCTTGCGGTTTTAGAGAAATGCAACTGAACTTGAACTTCCCAATAAAGACTGCTGCTTTACTATGACCGCAAAGAAATAGATGTACGGCATACCGAGATAAGAAGATGGTGGTCATGTGGAGGAAAGTGAAACCACAGACATCATATCTTCTATATATTGAAGAAATATGGAGATCAATCTATTTGATTCAATCTAGAAGTCTGAATCTGACAGACTAGCCATTCATCACAGCCCATTGAACATTATCTAGTGCAGAATCAGATGCTGACAGATATTCACGGAGCCAGAGCAATTATGGACCAATAATGAAGAAAAATCGCAGACGTGAGCTATTATCTGTATAGGTTTCGAGGACAGCTGAACAGACTTAATAGTGGAAAAGCAAGAACTGATGATGTGTGATCACAATAAAAGAGACCTATCTCGGAAAGCAAAAGAAAAAAGAAGAGGATTGAAACCGAAGATTCATCTAGAAATCCTCACTACACTCTGCCACTTTCAGATGAAACTTCCATCCCGGGCTGTCCGCCTTCTCTTGCTGCGATGACATCAAGAACGCCATGGACGCTGAGCCAATCGCTTGTGTAAATGTCTGGCGAAGTCATCGGAACTCCGTTAAGCATCAAACGGTCGCCAATTCTTGTGACCTCGACAACAAATCCCTCCAGATGGGTGTGCACCAATATCCCATTGTTGAACTCCAGTAGATCACTGGACGAGAGCTTGCACGGAATGACATGCCGCAGAAAGATGGAAGGGTAGTCGCTGAAACTCCGTGTGATTCACCAGCGCTTCATCGGACGGAGCGAAAACCGTCAACATCTGATTATCGCCCTTCAGTTCCATCAATTGCAAACCAAGAAAAGAAGCCATCGCAAAGTAGCCTTTTGATCTCATTGCCCCACAAGCCTCACCAAACACATTCCCGCCAGAAACATCCTCCAAACCGCCATATCTTGGCGCTGCACATTCAAGGCCAAGGACTGGACTCTGAACTGGAGCCGAAGTTTGGAACTCTGGATCGAAGAACATCTCAATCCCAAAGACCACCAAGTTTCCATCGTTGAACACCGGCGAGCCAACAATCTTGACGCCGTTTATCTCAACCTGATAATCAGATGGCGAGGTGGTGACCATCAGAGAATGATTTGCGTTCATTGTGGATATCTTGGCCCCACGAGGAAGCGACCTCAAGGTATCGAGAGACAGCGCATGGGGTGAGAAGTGGAATTGAAGGAGAGACAGTGGCGGCTGGCCGAACCGTGCGAAGGAGTCATCCGCGGGAGAGAAGACAGTGAGGGAGGGGACTTGAGGGGACATCAGGGTTTTGGAGATGAGATTGAGAGTTAAGGACATGGACACGAAGCCCGAGTTCGAGAGAACATGGGTGGCTTCTTTGAGGGACTCGAGAGGGAGGGGAGAGCACAGAGGGAGGAGAGAGAGGACCACGAGGGCAATGGCAGAGACCGGAGTCGCCATTGTTGGAGCTCTGAAAAATGGAGTTTTTCTCTTTCGAAAGGCTCTCGCTTGAAGTCGTTGCAGAGAGAGAGAGAGAGAGGCTTCTTTTCTTCTGTTTGGGTCTCGCTGAGAAGGTCGTTAACCGTTATCTAGCTTGGGGAAAATTTTGGAGGGAAAAGGGAATGACCGGCGCAGACCAGAACGACGCAAAAGCCCTTCTAGCGTTTTATTTTCTTATTAATCAGAACAGAAGCAAATTCTGTGCATCTTTTTGTCTATTATTTAGTAATTAAGTAATAATATACGTGTACAACCGTGGTGTATGGCCATGCGCCTCATCATCCAAAAGCTCCAATCATAATTAAATCTCCCTCTTATCTTTCTTCTGAGTTTCGACTATAGATAAGCATTGCCTAGAATGCCGCCATGTTGGAACTCTATCACGCGTCCTCGATAGATATCAAGCTCTTCTGGGGGACGCTGTCATCGTGTAATCCTAGCTGTGGGGGATCATTTTAATTAGCCCTTGTTTCTAGAGATTGAAGGTTGTCTCCATCGGCAACCATCACAGGTCAATGGCTACCGTCGTTGTTCTGACCAACGAACATCAAAGGCCAACTTCCGCCACTCACCGAAGATCTCTAAGTTATTTGTCACGAGCCAAAGGTCTTCATGGCACAATGGGCTGAGAGAGTAGCCAAATAACTCCGACACAAGGTTTTTTGAGTACTCTAGAATAATTTTTGGGGCAATATAGAAAATGCATACTATATTTTAGAGTATTCTTATAATTAATGTGGATAATTGATAGATTGAGATAAGAAATATCTACGATTGTAATCATGTTAGAAGTGTTTTTGTATAAATATTGCCCCTCCTATTGTTTGAACTACCTTCAAATCAAGATTTCCTAAGACACACGCATACATATTTGTGAAGGTCAATGACCTGAATTTGATAATGACAATTTGAGAGCGGAATAGCAAAACACGAAAAAGCTGAAAAATAAAAAAAGAACAGGAACCTAGTCCTCTTCTCAGCTTACGGGTGGAATCCCAGATAGATTATTAGAAGGAAGATGGTTGACCCAATGACATTTTAGATTTCAGGCCAAGAACCAATTATCACGACTTGAGACAACATGAAGCAAAGAAGAGTCAATTGCATAGGGTCGCTTGATTGACGCTGTTTCTTCTTCCCGAACAGTGCCTTGTAAAGTACGTCGACCCAGAAATAAACAAGAAGACGGGGCCGTTCTCTTAACCCCATTTCGACTTAAAGGCTTAATGGATGAGAGATCAATTTGGATGGGCTGAAAAAACAAGTGTTCAATTATAATTCGCATGAATAGAAAGGTGGGCTTGGACTTCTTCCTCCTTCGATGGCAGTTTTGGTTTGTTCTCGCTAAACCAGCACGTGTCTACAGCGAAATGCTTGCAACGATTTAGCAGTAGATATTTCATCCGACGGTTCATGATCATTAGGAGTCTCTACTCACGAATGTTCAATGAACTGTGAATCTCTAAACATCGCCGTGAGCACTTCTTATCACAACGGATCTGGTTTAATACGAGAGAGGGATTCAATAGGAAATTATAAAATTATTTTCTAGTGCAACCTTCAATTATAATTAGTAATTTGAGACGCAGGAAATCAACGAATTCCCTAGACGCATATTGCTTGATCCACCTTCTTTGGACAAGGTTTTGCCCACCGGAAACATGACCTCCTAACTTTGTCCTTTTGAAGAAGAGTCCATGAACAAGAAAGGGGCAGCGAAAAGACATTGAAGATCATGCCTTTTACTCATGTGCTCAGCCCCTACATCCGGCGCTCAATCGAAAGCGAAGGCTTTCCTCAAAGGAAACTTCCACAAATCCTTTCTTGGCGATGAAGAGTTGCCCTTTCTTTTACGTAAACCTATAACTCAAGACATCCATTCTCTATGCATCTCCAAAACTTCGTCTCTCATTATTCTCACCCTTCCGTTGTGTCTCGGTGTTTCCTTGGACTCTGCCATAGTTATCAAGCTCATGTAATAAGGAGCAAACTGATGATGTCGCATTAATTTATATGATAAACCCCTGAAGCCGCTAAGTTCAATCGAAGGAATGCTAAAAGATTAGAGACAAAGTTCTTTGGGAGAATTACCGAAAAAGTTTTAAACTTATTGCAATTGTGCCAATTCAGTCCTAATTTTTTTTTTTGGCCAATTTAGTCCTAAACATTTTACAATTATGCTAGTTTAGTCCATCCAGCCAAAATTGGCTGACCGGCATTAACATAGACACCGGCCGTCTGGCGAAAGCTGACATGGCAAAAATTTAAATTTTTTTTTTTTTTTTTTTTCCCTCATTCCCATGCCTTTGGCCGACCAGGTCAACCTTGCCGGCTAGTGGCAAGGCTTGTCCCCACCGGCCACTGGTGAAGGCGAGCCTCGCCCAGCGACTGCAAGGTTGTTGTTGCCCAACCACTGCGAGGTCGCCGTCGCTCGATCTGGCGAGGCTCGGCCTCGCCCAACCATGGTGAGGTCGAGCCTTGCTGTCCCTAGGTGAGGAGCCTTGCTAGCCACCAGCGATGGTCAACCTCGCCGGTGGCCGATGAGGCCGTTGTCGCCAGATCTGGCAAGGCTCGGCCTCGCCCAACCATGGCAAGGTCAAGCCTCGTCGTCCCTGAGCGAGGAGCCTCGCCAGGCATTGGCGAGGTCGACCCTCGCCATGGCTGGGCAAGCCATGGTGAGGGTTGACCTCGTCAGTGCCGATGAGCTTGATTCTCGCCAGATTTGGCGGGGCCTTGCCTAGCAACAGCGAGGCCGCCCTTGCCATTGGCCAACAAGGTCGGCCTCACCGACCAGAGGAAGGAGAAGGCAAAAATAATGGGGAGGGCTTTGCGGTCCTCACCCAGTCGCCCAGTGGCTAGCGGCCTCTTTGGCCTTATGAAGAAAAAAGAGTAAAAAGTTCCAAAATTTAAAAAATTATCCACATCACTGTCAACCATTCATGTAGGATAGACAGAGCTAATTGAATTGTTACCTCGGTGATTTGTGGCCAAAATTAATCGAAAAAAACTATATTGATAATTTATTAAAAGTTTTTAAAAGTAAATTGACAAATCGTCAAATGGGTTTAGGATTAAATTGGTATAATTAAAAAATTTATGCTTGAATTAACAAATTAACAAAAGGCTTAAGGGCAAATTGGCACAACCACAATAAGTTTATGATTTTTTGGTAATTTTCCTGTCCTTTAAACCTTGAACAAATTATTAAAGCACTCGAAGCTATAGAATAGGCACCTCAATTTATTATGCAGAAACTAACGCAATCATTCAGCTTTAGGCGACTGGTTTCGTTAACAAAATAAAAGGAGGAAACCTAATTCCACATCTAGAAACCTTATGCACGAAAACCTTAGGATTAACAACTCAATCTAATGGATTTTGCACAATTGACATCGAAACCTACGAAAAGAAGCAACGTCTTGTCCGCTTCTCCACCCGGGTTGCGTAGGTTTACTTATAATCAACTTAACTTAAACAACAAATCTAAGAAAAGCAACTCTAATAACACACCCTAAACCTAAACTCGTACCATCAAATAATCTTAACTACCCAGCTCTATAATTGTCTCAAGAAAACCGATATCCGCCATATCCAACACGTGCGAACCTCACAAGGAAACCCTACAAATTCCCTAAACCCTAATGATAACTTGGAGGGTGCTTTAGGTCGATAATGTCTTTACTATATTCTCGCTAATAAGGTAGGTCAACCACGCCGTCCACCCCTTTTTTCTAAAGCACCTACACGATCATCCTGAAGAATAATAATTGCGTTGAAATAAAAGGGTGACGAGTGGTTTAATTATCCCTCTTTTTCGAGCACGAGATGGAGGGAGGGATCGAGGGTTTCCTTTTGCTTTTTGGTACGGTTGCCAACCAAACCAATCAAATGATCTTATGCATGAGATCATGCATGTAATTTGTTTCTACTTATGTTGTTGTCAAGCGTCGACCGCGGACCACTTCCAATCAGAGAGAGAGAGCGATTGTATTCTATTTCGATACGTAAACCTGTGAGTTAATGCGAGGAGGAGAGGATGGATGAGATCGCCACCTAATCTGGTCAACCAAACCATCCCCCAAACCGACGACCATCTAGAAATGGTCGTCATCCGAATAGTCAAAGGCGTCCACCATCCTAACTAATTGAAGCTTGGTCTCACGAACACGAACCCTGGAGCGATTTTCAAGCTTTTTACGCATAGTTTTGACGTCTCGAATATCGTTGATCTCAACTGAATCGATTAAAGACTTCTTATCTTGGAAAATACCCTGTAATGATAGCCGAATCCGATGAGCCTAGGAGGGAAAAAGAGAGAGGGAAATTTGCAAATACCATCCTAAGATTTACTCCTCACATTGGACAATACATTTGGATATGTTTTTACAGACCAATTAATTATATTGCTAGGATATAAAAATTTGATCCGCCGTCTCCAATGCCTGAAATTTTGAAAACAACCGTCTATGCACTCCTTTACCTAATTAATAATTGGAAGTACCAATTTTATTTTATTTTATTTTGGTCAGATAAGTACCAAATTGACCGATTGATTAATCCTTCTCGTTATATAGATGACAAATGGGCAACCCAAAATAAGTCAAGCTTCCAAAAATGCTTTTGGAGGTGAGAGAGTCACGACATTTACCTAAGAAAACAATACGAGGGTGGGAATGAATTTCATGATAAAGATAATCCTTAATCCTATACTTATGTGGACCGTGCATTGTGGAATTTATTAGAAACCCGTTGACCTTCATCGCTTGCGTTGCATTGTGTTGACACGTGTCAATTGGAGAATCAAAGGTGTGATCATGCAAGTTTCCGTAATCTCTAGTGATGGCTTAGTAAGGATTTAATTATGATATATATCAATTTCCCTCATACGTATACATATATATTATCTAAACCTTTAGCTTGCATTTGTGGAGTTCCATTGCTTTCGAATCAATGTAAAAGATGGGTCCAAAACGCAAGAATTTGCGCTCTGTTCGTGTTAGTAGTGCAAGCAAAGTTATAAAACACGGCAAGATCCTCGTCCATTCCAAAAACCTTCATTTCATATTATATTTGGCTGACGCTAAACAATCTCACCAGTCAAGGAATGCACAAAACTACGGAAATTTAAGAGGAGAAAAAAGGTGAAAAAAGGGAATTGGGATATACTCTCAATGCAAAGAGGCATATTGATCTCGTTTATCATACATGATCGTGTCTATAGATGTCGATTGTAGAGATTGTCCAATTTAGAATCCGGGCTCGGGAAATCTTCTTCCACATATTTTGGACAGATAAATACTGAACAAAAAGAAATTCAGCCAAAGATAAAGACAAGTGAAAATAGATTGAGAAGAGAAAAGGAGAACATGGAATAGAAAACCTAAAAAATAGGCAAAAAGGAGGATTATTATAGAGGGAAGCTAAAATGAGCGGTCAAAACGGCAAAGGCGAAGGGATAAAAGAATTCGTGTCGATCGCAGGCTGTTCTTGCGCTTACCGTTGGAATCTCTTGCCTTCTTTCTGTGTTTTCAACGATTAACTAACTCGTAAACACAACCCCCGAAAGAAAGAAGAGTTGTTCGAGCTGAGAAAGCGACTCGTTTTGTCCCTGTTTATTTTAATCCACAAGCTTTTAGCCTCTTCCTCTCTCTCTCTCTCTCTCCTCTCTCTCCCTGTCTCTGTCTCTATCCGGTTTCCTCTGTATAACTATTTTTAGCTTCCTCACGAGTCCCATGTCCCCAAGTCATTCGCAACACTCCATTCTCTCCTCCTCTTGCTTCAAAGAAGAAAGAAACTAGAAGGAGATTTTCATATAGAGAGGGACGGAGGGAGAAAGGGAGGAATAGAGGTAGGGACTTTGTTTTGTCTAAGCTTGAAGATATGCCATGCTCTTCTTGTAAGTCTCCTTCTCCCCTTTTAGCTTCCTTCCCTTTTCCCCTGGAATCTTTTTCCCTTTCCATAAGCCAAAAGGTATTCAATAGTCATCGTTCAAGGCTTTTGAAATGGTGAAGAAAGGGAAGAAAAAGTGTCTGGCTTTTCTTGTTTTAGCATCTGGGTCGCCTTCCTTTTACCTCATACGTTGTTCTCTGATTGGTTTCTCTGACACCAGGTGCTCTGTTTCTGTCCCCCGCTTTTGTACATAGAAGAAAATGATGTCTTTTGAGAACACCCCTTTCATTCGGTTGTTCGTTTTGTTTGGTAATTCGGTACCATCAAGAATGTCTTTTCGTTTTGCTGTCAAGGGAGGATGCTATCTTTTGCATCTTTTATTTCTTTCTCATACCTGTTCTTGTTTGATGATCTTAATTTTTCGGTGTAAAGCTGGAAAATTTTTGTTTTCTGAACGTCACGATATGACTCTGGTGCATTCTAATCCATTTTTGAACTCATTTGTTGATAGTATGAACAGAGGCTATTTGTCTTCTGTTGATAGTCTTCCGTTCTGTGATTGCTCTTTACCTTCTGCACGTTAATTTCAAGAGTACAACTTTTCTTTAGCTCTATATTGATTTAGGAAATCATTGTCAATTTTTGAAATGGTTGATTCTATGTTTTGTTGCCACCTCTGTCTCTGCGATTGGCTTCCGCTGTTTTCTCTTTGGCCTTTTCTGTCCTTGGCTTAGTTGTTGCTATTTGTTAATCATCCTATTGGTCTCCTGTTTCAGAAGTTTGCTAAAAGAGAAGGCATCGGATTGAATTGGTTTGGCCATCACTAGTACGAGTTTCTTGCGAAGGAAGCAAGTTATCTGTGGGTTGAAGTAAATGGGGGATCACTTCGTGCTGTTGGTGGATCGCTTGCTCACCGAGTCGACTTTGGGAGCTGCAATCGAGAGCCAGAACCGGTATCTTGAAGCTGCAAAGGCGGCTTCAGACTTGAAACCAGCTGACACCACCTCGCACATGGTCGACTTAGGCAATGTATCTTCTACGGGGAAATTGGTTGAGTGCCGCATATGCCAGGACGAAGATGATGACAGAAATATGGAGACACCATGCTCTTGTTGTGGCAGCTTGAAGGTTAGTCGAGTCATCCTTTCTACGTTTTGTAAGATGTTGTTCATTTGCTTTTGTCCAGTGATGATTTCTATGAATCAACCTCTTTGTAAGTTCCATGGAGGTCGATATCATTTATCTGCACAAGTATCATGCACCACCAGCCCACGTCAATCTGTTTTAACCGGTCTAACAGAAAGTGTACCTGGAACGATTTTTAATTGATGTTCTTATGTAATTCTTCCTTGTATTAAAGACTTCTAAGGTCTTAAACATCATTAGCTCGAGCAGCAATGCTACCAGTTTGCCCATGTGATATGTGGTAGGAGTAGAAAAATGTACCAAGAATGTAGATGGGATGTATTTCCTCTTAAAAAAATAGACCGTTTTCGGTTTGGATTACTTTGTCTGCATAAGGCGCTTCTGGTGCAATCGCAAAGTTGTTAATGGACTTCATTGTTGATGTCATGCTTGGTCCTGCTGCAGCAGATGATCTGTGTCCTGTTGCCAGATCTTTCATATTAGAGTCTCTTGCCAGCTAACAAGCCAATTCTGTCTTTCGTTTATATGGATCCACCGCATAGTTTCAGTCCTCTGGCTGCATTTTGTTTAATCATTCTTTCCTCTTTCTTGAATCCTTCAGTATGCTCACCGCAGATGCGTGCAGAGGTGGTGTAATGAGAAGGGCAACACTTTGTGCGAGATCTGTCATCAGGTAAAATTTGTTTCCTTTTCTTTTATCATGCACGATTGCTTCAACATATATCAGTCCCTTGGTTAAACTCTTAACTCCATGTCACATTGCTTGGCTGGTTTTTCTGCATTTCAGCAATTCAAGCCTGGTTACACCGCCCCGCCGCCGCTATTCCAGTTTGGTCGGGTTCCAATGAACTTCCGGTAATTAAAGAACAAACCAATCTAGTTTAAGCTCTCTCATCAGGTTGCTGAAGAAAATTAGTTATTGCGATAGCTCCAATTTCAGCATGTTCTTTTGCTATGTTTCAGGGGAAACTGGGAGGTCTACCGAGGAGACTTGAACGGGCCGCGGTTTATAGCGATGGTTTCGCCTGATCATAGTTTCTCTGAACCGGCATATAACGAGCACTCGCACTCCGTATCAAGAAGCTTAATGTGCTGCCGTTCCGTGGCTTGCATTGTAATTTCCCTCTCCCTCTCCCCCTTCCCTCCAAAAACACAATCGCACACGCGCATTACCACCTGAAAATGGCCATCTCTTGCATCGACTCGGTTAAAAGTTCACCTTGAGATACTCTGTTCATTCATTAGATAGTTCCGGGATTTTTCCAGATGCTAAACCTGCCACACTTTGATGCAGTTCATGGTTCTTCTGATTCTGAGACACACTCTTCCGGCCTTGCTGAGCGGCACTCATGAATACTCATTGCCGTTGCTAATGGTAAGTCGAAGAAAACTAGCACAAATATTTTTAGCTTTACAGCAACAAGACTCGCGGCTAATGTATGATTTCTTTGTGAGACAGTTACTGTTTTTACGAACCGTGGGGATCATCCTGCCGATTTACATCATAATAAGGGTGCTAACTGCCATCCAGCGCCACCGGCGTGAACAGGTACAGGACACGTCCCTAATGCTGCTGATGTTCCCCAAACCCAAACACATTGTGCTTCATTTCATTTACCGAGCATGAGTGCTTATTGATAGGCAACCGAATCACTAGTAATTTACTGATCTCGGGAGCAATCTGCAGGTGTCTCCAAGTTCGTCATTCGATTCATCAGACGAAGAGACCGAGAATCCTACCCAGCAGCCTCCGCCTCATGCTACGCGTGCCAACTGAATTCTACCCCAGAATCGAACCAGGGCCGTTCTGAGGGATTTCAATGGTTTGGAAAGGCGCGAGTGGTTTCTTCTTGCGAGTGATTTCTTCTTAACAGCAAGTGAAGAGGAAGAAAGGACAGGAAGGAATTGACAGCTGATGTCTGGAATCACTGAATATCTCTTCACTTATATAACTTGGCAGTAGATGAGGAGGCTACACCACGAAAATGGTGTGTTGTTTTAGTCTTCCAAATGATACAGTGCAGCTGGAGGTGATCAGATCATTTTCTACAAGTTTTTTTTTTTTTTTTTCATCATCCTGGAAAGTTTGTACAGCCAAAAGGGAATTATCACAATGTATATGTATACACATATATACAAGAAATCTGGCATAAACTGTACACTGTCTGGCCGTTGCTTGAGAGAGAAAATATAATTCCATTGAGAAGAGGGAACAGAAAATCAGTTCCTTTTGATTTTTAACCAAGGTTGTTAAAATCAGTTTTATAACTGCCAATGCTATGGAAAATTAGTTGGCGCGTCGAGATTGGCGAGCCCGCGTGCTTCTCCCTGTCCTTGATCATCTTGGCCGAGACCTCGCCGGTCGCTGTTGGGCGACGGAACTGCCCCATCCAAGAGTCAGCAGAGAAAAGGGTCACATGTCTGTGTTTTTAAAGGGTAAATTAGGCACTACGATTGGCTTATTTATTCATGAAAGCCCTAATATTAAGCCATCCGAATAATGGTTTATTTATTTGGCTAGTTCTAGTCTAATTTGAGCATTATAGCTATATTAATTTTGTTTAGAGGGTTTGAAAGCCCTACTTGTTGTCACGCAAATTTGCATTAATCCGTATTCTCTTAGGATCGTTGGAATCTTCAAATTGGAATCTCACCCAAATTCTTTTAAATTAAGGGTCAAGAACTTGAGAGATTGTAATCATCGCTCGCAATGGTGCAACTGGCTTTGGGCTCTCTCCTCCTCACGAAGGGGAGGGGTTCGAATCCCCGAGGCGTCGCATTCACGCGACTCACCCATGGCTGGGTCTGTGGTAATGGCTTAGTCCGCCCTGGGTTTATGCCATTGGCTGTACGGTGGTTCTTGGATCACAAAAAAAAAAAAAAAACTTGAGAGATTTTAATTGAGAGAGTAGTTTTTTTTTTTGTTTGGTCGGAACACCGGACTAGTAGGTTTTTTTTTTTTGGTCAATCCTACTCTATTCCTACTTTACACTCACTCTCAGACTTTTACCCTGCCTCTTGCAGGGCGTGGGAGTTGAAACCCGTTCCTGAAACTTACGCGTCCCCACCCCATCCCCTTATGAGAAAATGAGGATTTGAACCCCTCACCTCCCCCTTTCATGTTGGAAGGGTGGTCGCTGGAGCGAATCCCAGTGGTCACTGGACTAGTAGGTTGGTTAGTCAAATTTGATCAAATTTTGACCGGCTAGAACTTTAACCGTCCGGTTGACACGACTTTTATGCCCGTGAAATGCTTGTGGCCGTAGCTTTTGGAAAACATGATTCAATTTTCGAAACAGTCTCGATAATGTGAATTTCCGGCAAGCCAAATGGACGGTCACAGTGAAAAGTAATCTTGTTTTCCTTCTTTAAAATTCGATCGTCATGAGTTTTACAGTGTCTTGCGACTTGTATTTTTAAGTTGGAATTAATTGATCAGGTCAAATCATAAAATTCCCGTAACCTCATCATCGGAGGATCGTGATTAAAAGATAAATATCTTAAGATCTAACTTCCAATTCAAGCAAATTAAGCATCGATAGTAAGCTCTGAATGAGCTCGGTTCGATTGTATTTTTTTTATTGATCTTTTAAAGAAATAATATTTTCGATCAATCTTTGGTCATATCGTGAGTAAAAAATTATGTATCTATGAAGTGTAATAAGTATATTTGACTTGAAAATATAATCTTATTAAATATAGTTGATTATTTTGATTGATGGCTTCGCAAAGAACGTCCTCATCTCCTTCGCCAAGCAAGTAGTAACTTTAGGATGTGCATGATAAAATTTATGTTTCTCGATTTCTCTGTTGAAATAGAAATTTGTTTGGTGATGTAATTTGATTTCTTCCAAACATTTCTATTCTAGAAATAGAGAAATCGAAAAAATCAAAAGCTGAAATTTTTAACTTCTCAGTTATTGAAATAGAAATAGAAAGTTTTTTTTTTTTTGGTAAGGTAAAAATAGAAATTATTTTTTCTTTTCTCCATTTGGGCATCCTTCTTCCTTCATAGGCTTTTCTATTTGGGCGTTGCTTCTCCTTCTCCTCTCAATGCTTCAACCAAACCCTAGTGCCGTCGACTCCGAATAACCTGTCCATCATTGCCATTGACTCTGAATCCATCCTTCTTGCCACTGTTGACTCTAATGCCGTCGCCGTCCTCTTGCCGGTCAGATCGTCGCTCATCTCGTCGTTGCTGTCCTCAAGCTGTCCAATTTGCTCCGGTCATCCCGTCGGACTCGCCTCCTTCGTTCGTGTTCCCGTTTGGATTTGAATTGCGCCTTCCTTCCTCTCCAATTCGAGGTCTTCCCCCCCCCCCCCTCTCTCTGTGGGCAATTTGTTTGTTCTATTTTCCTTGGTTGGGGTTTCGCTGTTCTGAACCTACGCACGATGAGCTTGCAAACGATATATTGACCGAGGAGGAAAACCAAATAAATACACTTAGGAAAATCATTGCCAATAAAATGGCAATGGATAATAATATGCTGGAAATTCCATGAAATTGTAGTTTCACCTTTTGTAATGTATTAGTATTATTTCGATTATTATTTTATATTTAAGGATTTCCTATGTTGTTTTAGTATTATTTAGATTATTATTTTGTATTTGAGGATTTCTTATGTTGTTATCTAATCAATTTTTATTTCTAGAAATAAAAATTTTATTCTGTTATCAAACAGATTTTTGTTCTAGAAATAAAAATTTTGAATCTTATCAAACGGGTTTCTTTGCTTAGAAACTTGTTATGCGCGCTCTGCTAGCCATTATGGAAGCTTTGAAATTTCTCTCTCCTCGTGGGGGCTAAAGGCTTACTTTGGAGTCAGATTGTCTTATCGACGAAGCCCATGGGCTAGTTTCTCTATTCTGTCATTAAAGCAGGCCCTTAGAAATGTACTTTGTTATGAGATCCTGCTAGTGGGTTCTTTTTCTTCAAGCTGATATTTCAGACAAAAAAAAAAGTATAGCTAATCAGGCCATTCATCAACGAGACTCTTTTGAAAAAACAAATGCTAGTTATACGAAAATCGATCAAACGAAATTGATATACTAAGTAAACAATATCCAACACTTTAGTATCATCGATTTATTTTATTTTATTTTTTACTTGGCGTTAAGCTTTTCCGCGGAAAAAAACAAAGGATTCCGAAATCGTCGTGATTGATGACCGAATCGCCCGCCCAAGTTGACCCGATCCGATCCGGGAACCGGCCCATTTCCACGAAAGCGCCCACCCAACCGCAGTCGGATAATCAATTAATCATTACAGAGGGGGCTTCCAGTTCAGAATATTCCAATTAGGGTTCCATCCTCGATGCCCCAGATTCCCTCCCGACCTCAAACACCGAAGCCAGAAGTAAAGCCCGTCGATCCCATCCCCCCGCCCGTTCCGCGTAATCGCACCTCCGTCTCGACGTTCCCTCTCGCCGGCCACGATTGCCGGAGGTAAGTTCGATCTCCGATCTCTCATTCCTACCTCGCTCGCTTCTCTCTCTTCTGCTGCCGTTTCCGATCTGCTGTTGCCGCCGAAACCGCCCGTCCCCGCGGCGGTCGCCTGTGTTCCCGCGTCTCGTCGCGGGTTTTCTGCCGGAATTCGCCTGTTTTCCCTTCGCCTCGCTAGGTTTTGGTCGGGTTGGTCGGGTTGGTCGGGTGACTAGTCGTGAGGTTTTTCGGCTTTGTGAGACGGTGCTGGGAATGTGGCTAGGGTGTTTGAGCCGAGGAGCGGACTCTGCGCTTAAGTTGCTAGGCGCGGCGTCGGATTGTTCTCATTGGCTTGGTGGTTAATGACGGGGAGGAGATGTGTGTAGCTGTTGTATGGAGTTCCCGTGGTGTTTAGCATTGACCTTGCGATGTTTCTTCTCAAGGGAGGCAGGACTCGCGTGTGCTTTTGTACTTGCAGCTTTAAGCGCTGCGGACGCTGACTGAGCTGGTGGATAGGTATTTGCTGTTTGTGTCGGAGTTGAAATCGTTGCTGTAGGCGCTGAAATGCGCTCGTCGTTGAGTTTCGAGTCGCCCAGATAGAGCTCTAAACAGACGGCTATACCTGCAGGTTAAATGAAACCTAGAAGACAAGAGCTGAACAGAGAAGGAAATGTTTTTATCAATTGGCAATTGGGGGATTTTTGGAGAGAACACTTGTGCGTTTGTAGGTCCAATGATTGATGTAAACTATATTTGACCTGTTTGGTGAAATGTGGGTAAACGCCTAATATATCATTTAAGATTGGAAGTGGCAACTTGGACGCCGTTTTCCCCTTTTCATCATGGTAATTGCTGCCTGCTTTACTGTTTCCACTAAAATGAGGGCATTGTTTGCTCAATGTGCATGCATTTGAGATGATAATATTAATTATCGGGAATATCTTGTGTGAATTTAGCAAATCTGACTATGACATGATGGAGAGGTAAAATCTTCATGAGGATTGCTTGATCTCCTCCTTCCATTTGGCTAGGAGAATTGTTGTGCTCAGTCTTCTTCTTTCAGTTGGCTAGGAATCTTTTTTATCAAATGTGCTATCATTTTTTCCTTGATTTTCTCTGCTGGAATTTATATAGAAGAGTAACATTGAGCTGTAACCATATCCAATTAATTACTCAGCTTTTTATTTTTATTTTTATTTTATTTATTTGTTTATTTATTTTTTTATTACTATGCTTTAATCGTCTGACAGGACCTTGAGAAGGCTGTTGAACTCATCATACTACCTGCACAATGAAGTTCCTAGAATACACTCCTCTGGAACGGTAATCTCCTAGGTAGTATTTTCAGAATCTCAGCAGCTTTTCTGGAATGGTTGAAGTGAAGCTTCCTAATCGAAATATTGCAGAATAAATGATTTTTTGGATAATTTGAGTCTTGGCGAATGTACCATCAAAGGGTGCCTTGAAGCTTACTCCTGTACGCATGATTTGCCTTTTTTTTTTTTTTTTTTTTTTTGTGGTTTGCTTCATTTTAATTGACTGTGACCTCCCGTGCTGTTCATTGTAGGCAAGCATACAGGAACAGATAAAAAACTTTCCCTCAGTTTGGAGCATGAGGTAAGTCCAGGTTAATTCAACATGTCGTTTAATTTGAATAGGACTTTATAATTGTTGAAAGGAATTGCTTTGTTTGCTATATATTCTTCCTCCTTTTCTCCCATATAACATTTGACATACAGATGGGATCAATTTCAATTTTAATTAACAGCCGAGTTTCTATGCCAGTCTGGTCTTGTTATCCCAATATGTTCTGACTTTTTTCTAATCCAGATGCAGTAGATTGAACAGCATGCATGGTGAAAGTTCATGTAATTGCACATGAGAAGATTATTTGTAAACAATCTTTTAATGAGAAATGTTCATATTGGCTAATCATTGCTACTAGTATCTAAGTAGCACCCACACCAATAGGCGACATGCGACACAACATGACATGACATGACACACTGACACATCATTTCTCAAAAAATAGAGAAGTTCGACAATTTGGGACATGTTATAGTAGTGTATAACTATACCTATCTGTTGTCAACGTTATTTCTGGTACTATTGTGAGATGAATCCTCTGGAGAATCTTGCTAGCTTTTTAGTTACATAATTAAATTGCAAAGCTTAGAGTAAATTGTGCTCGTGTAGTTACCTTTAACATTTGGAATTGTAGAAATATGTTGGATGAAATATGTTCTTAGTACCGATTTATTTTGTTGAAGATATTAAAATTTCATTCCCACAATCCTAACAAAATAAATTGCATTCCCAATGCTATGTACTTCCCCACGTTTCACTGATTAGGATTAAAAAAATGCTAAAAAATGCTAAAAAATGCATCAAGATATTTAAGACCTGTATAAGTGGACTGGTTATCACCATACGAGTACTGTTTTGTGTGCTTTTTGTTCATTGTCTCAGGTTGGGCCTTTACTTTCTCACTCCCAACCCCAATTCCTTTGTCTCTCTTTAGGTGGACAGAGGCCTTTGGTATTTTGAATGCATATGTCGTGCTGGATCTTGTTTTACAATTTATGTCTCATATTCGAAATTTTTCCTATTCAATTTCAGATTCTTGATTATCTCGGAAGATCTTCAGACACTGACTCTTCTTCGCCCGTCGATCACTTGTTGAGCAGATCCAGGTGCAAAAGAGTTCTTGGCTTCACATATATGGGGTTTTCACTTGTTATGTTTGTTTGACTGGATTTTTGCTTATGGTCAATGCAGCCGAAAGACATTGATCTATCTGGTTCTTACGCTGTATCACATGTATCCAGACTACGACTTCAGGTACATCTGTATGTTCGTTTCTATTTTGTAACTGCAATAGAAGGAAGGATTATGGGTAATGTCTTCGTCAGCTGACTAGGCGACATGGCAACCCGTTGTATAATCCTTTCGTGATCATGTTGGGAGTGTTGTCAAAGGTTGACAGACAGTTCAGAGAACTGTTGCTCTAGGAGGAGCTGAGAGTTCAAGTCTCTCCATTTCCCAAGCTGATATTGCTTCTCTCACAATCAACTTGTAACCCAATGACGTTTGGTTATCACATGACTAAACAGAGTCTTTATCAGGATATTGATTCTAGCAATTCATGTTCTAGCAATGGTATTAGGATTACCTGTCTGTTGGTTTTCCAGTGTGGTGAAAGCTCATCAGTTCTTTACTGAGGAAAGCTGGGACAGTTTTAAGCAGATCTTTGATACGTACATGTTTGAAGCATCCAAGGTAATTCCTTGTGAACTTGGTTTACTCATATCTGAATTAACGTTGGTTTTTATCAATTTGACATGCAAATGTGTGGTGTCACCTGTCATTCCATTTTCTTCCTTTTCCTTGTCATTCTTGTTGCATGTTCCAGTGATTTCGAGAAATCTTCTCTATGGAATTTACATGTAGTTAATTGTAATCGATTTATTACTGTCATTGCTATTGTTATTGTTTATCACTACTAATGAGAGCAGAGGATCTCCTTTAATGTCAAGAGGTTCTGGTTTTTTTACCTACATAGCTATGGATGAGGAGGAGAAACTCGGTTTGAGGTTCTTTACCCTTCTGAGTTCTCCTGCTTATTCCATAAATTTTTTATCCCACAAAAGTGTACTATTTCCACCTTTTGTTGCTTGTATTTGATATCAATGAAGTTGTAATGTTTAGCTGTTAAATTCCAGGAATGGGTTGAGGCAAATGGTGACGGTTCCCTTCTTGAAACTTTAAAAGAGGCTCTGGATGAGGTGACTTTTGCAAGAATATAACTGCATGTTCCGTCAGCAAGTATTTCTTTCCCTAACTCATAGCCATGCAGGTTGTTAAGCTATCCGAATGCGAAATATACAGCTATAATCCCAATTCAGATGCAGACCCGTTTTCAGAGAGAGGAGCAATGTAATTGTCTGTTCACCTTCGCCTCACTTGTGCAAGTGGTTTTCATTATGTTAATCATTAACTCTCTTTTTTTGGGCCCCTTCAGATGGTCTTTCAGTTTCTTCTTCTATAATCGGAAACTAAAGCGCATTGTTAGCTTCCGATTTTTGTGCTTAAGGTGGGTGTGTTAAGTTTTAGTTTAGTCATGTCATTCCTTCCCTTGATGAAACTTATATGTTTTCGCCATTGCCTTGGCAGCAACTTGGTGGTGGAGGGACTGCTTCCAAATGAATTAGGCTATGGTGAAGATGAGGAAATCTTCGATGACATGGACATGTAAATACAACGCCTAGTTGATATGTGTATACTGTCCAGAGTAGAGACTTGTAGACTTCCAGCTGTACATGTCTCGTGTGAAGCTGTGTGAAGAGAGCTCAATAGTAGGTCTAGTTGATCTAGCTTTTCAGCGTGCAGTTGCTAATGTCATTTCAATGGGTTTTATGCGTGTAAAAAGTTGTATTTCTTGAAGACTTGTTGATATTTGGAGTTTCTGTTAAGCGGCTTTGGCGGAACAAGGAAAAAAAGCAAAGATTCTGGAAGGTGTGCCCCGGTTTATTGTCCTATGTTCGGACTCTGACATGGTCATCACCATGGCTGTTTTTGAAATGTATTTTGGTGGTTGACGAGTGTCCTGAGTCTAATTTCAGGTTCTTTTAGCGTTATTGAAAGGGATGGGTGGTATCATGTCGTCATGTGGTGTTGATAATCTCATTGAAATACTTTCTACCCGGAAGGATTACTCCAATAGTTTCCTATAGGGAGTTACGTAAAATTTGACGGAACCCACTGGACTCTGTGAGCCCTTACTGAGAATAGATCGATTCATCACGCCTAATTTTCGTCTGGTCCTCCTCGCCATGCAAATCCCATTCTCGATGTTTATCTTTTGGTGTGGCTTTCGACATTCGTGGCCATTACTCATGCAAGTCACACTTTCTCCTGGAAAGCGCGTTCTGAACGATCTCATGGACAATTTAAATCTAATAATTGTGAAGATAAAATTCTGGAAAAGGCTTCGGAGTCAAAATCCTGATATAGTATAAAGCACATAAGTCTAGTCCAATTGTTTTGTCCCTTAAAGGTGGCCATCATTGAATCAACCCCCTTTTTAAAAAATATGCCTAACTCCATCATCTGGTACTAAAGTTATAACGCAAACGGTACTCCGATAATGGTACACTTGTTTATCCTCTCATGATTGAACAAATTTAAAAAATCACAGAAAAGATTAATCATGTCGAGATGACTAACATCTCTCTCTCTCTCTCTCTCTCTCTCCAGCCGTAGCATAACGTTTGGACATTGGGACTACGTGGGTTTCTTTTTATAAAGACAAAAAGCTAGCAAAGTCCATCCATCATTCATCCCCGTGATTAGGACGAGAGCTCTAGTTAGCACCACGTGTCTCGACACGCGTGGTTACTTGCATCACTTCTCCTCTGGAGCTCGCAAAGATCGACACTTGGAGCAGACTCAGCTGGCGTTTATCCGGGGAAAAACTTGAATAATCGGAGTTTGTCAGTCTTAATGCCAAGTCCTCCATGCAAATCGTCATGAGCACATGGATTTGTCCGAAAACATAAACTAGTTATCGACCTGGCACGAATCGACTAAAAATCTAGATATTACTGTGCTCTAAAATTGAGCCGATGGTCGATATAAAGAGATGTAGTGCCGCTGATCACTGGCATCCTCAACTTGGCACAGATCATTCGCGTTGTACATGGCAAAATGCAAGCAACGTGAGATTTATCAAGAGTATTCACGCATGGGTCACCATTAGATTTTGAAGCTTTTGGGCACGATATTCACAAAAACAACACTTGCCGGCAGCGGATTGCACTGTTCCTCTGTTATGTGACAGACGTGTCTCGCTACCCAAGAAGCCAGGAGTCAAATTGTCCCAAGGATACGTGGCCAAATCACATTACTGAGGTTTCTTTATTGTTTTTATAAACGCCAACCACTCCATCGCCATTTGCCTTCTTATGACTAGTTATCCTGGATCCACATGCACTTGTCCTTGTCGCTTTGTTAACATTTTTAATCAAATCTTTAAGCTATCTCACCGTCCCTCAAATCACCTATGATCGAATTCCCCCTGGATTTTTATCTTCTTTCCTTTGTTTTGGTGAATGTCCAATAATTTCGACTAATGTAAAGTTAGGCACGACACATCACTAAACCTTAAAATATCAAGTTTTGCATGATTGAAGGGGGGAGGGGGAGAGTCTAATTATTTCTCGTGGCATCTGAACCACTGAATAAGTTTGGAATAATAATTCACGTAGAATATGTTTCCTAAGTGTAGGGACTTAGTGTGGTTATGTCCATCTTTTTGTAGCTAGATAGAGATGCTCATACCATACGATAAAGCAAAGAATCAACATCATCTCACAAGTACATAAAACATTTCTTTTTTATCAGCCATTTTCACAACTAATGTACCTCTTAAATTGATGAAAACTTACCGGAAACACATAGCGAAACGATATCACTAGCATCATGGATCATGTTATGACAAGAAGGGCGAGGCTCGACCCTATCCGTTATCATGTGCACGTTAGACAACAAGCTCACCTTATCTCTTCTGTCTGAACCGTTATGTGATGCTAATCATTAGTTTAAATCTTGCACGACATGACTTGAAAAGGAGAGATTACATACATCCGCTAAATGGGTTAATCAAGTCCTCTATTCTGGTTAACCAACTAACGGACAAAGCGCATAGGTTGGGGACCTAACAATATAGTGATGTTCAACGCCTTTTGGATCTTTTCAATAAACGGTCGGAGAGTTTAATCAAAGATTAGGCATAGTAATTAACAATTAACGTATATGTTCAGAGTCAATCCCTTGAACTAATCTTCCTTGAGAGAGAGAGAGAGAGAGAGAGAGAAGAGATTCCGACAACGACTGTTCCATCTCTTTAGCTAATGCTGATTATTCTGAACCAAACTACTTCTTTGTTACGCAAGGATAACCTAAACGTTTAGATTAGAATATCACCCTGAATAAAAACAATATAGGCGTAACAATTATATATGTCAAAATGCCCATTAAAAGCAAATCGCTAGATAAAGTTTTAGCTAGAATTTGTATATTCACAAACCATATATGATAAGGATTAGAAACTGGGTAAAACCTAAGATAGAAACTATCTATACTTAAATAATATATGCATAAGAATTATAAATTTGACAGAATAACCATCAAAAGCACGTCACCGGGTAAAGCTTGGGCATTAAAAATGTCTAGAGTAAGAAATATATTAAGCACGCATTTAGGGGTTTTAAGAAGGTTTTAACATTACTTAAACTTAATCAATGTTCATTTTGATGTATTGGATGTATCTTCATATTTCTATTCTACCTAAAAGCATAAAATCTCGTGGCTCTAATCAATAATCTTATCATATAAGGATCAATATATCAAACATGATGCCTTAACGAGAACTCAGGTTGATATCACTGTGCTGTAAAGTTCATGCATGATGTAGTATGTATCCATGTATCCTAGGACAACGGTACAAGCGTAGGATCTATAATAGGGAACATATCGAGCGCACATTCAGGTGTCTCAACGAGGTGTTGACAAAACTTAAGGTTGGTTTGATGCTGATATTCATGTGGTGGGTATGTTCTTATAGTTCTGTTCAACGAAATAGAATAAATCCTGCGACCTAATCATTAGTCTAATCCCATGACGAAAAATATCACCGTGTGTTGTAACTTAAGTGCATGACTTTTGCATTTCTTATAGAAAGTCAAAGTGTTAAGCCTATGTGCGGTTTAATAAATTATCAGGAGCAGATACATTGTATATGCACGAAGGATGGAGTAAAAAGACCTTATGAACGTATAAAAAAGTGATAATATATAAATATGATGTACTAATATGCAAGTATCTCAGGACAAGTGCACAAGTGTACATCTGTCCAATACGACAGCTTCTGATTAACCTCATCTCTTTATTATAAATAAGTAAAAGGGCCAAGTGAGAGGAGTTGAATAGGGAGACTTACAAGCCCCTCAAAGTAAGCACCACACAATGGCCTGTTCATCGTCTCCACCAAGCTTTTGCAGAGTGAAAGGCCCGGTTCGCACTTGCAGGCGTAAGACATCGATCACGTACCCGAGAGTGATATCGCGAAGCTTTAAAGATGAAGGTAGGTTCATATTCTCTGGTAAAATGGTCATTATTATATCAAAGCAGATTAATTCGTGATTCCAAGGGCTTTGTCCTATCAAGCATAACATTTGATAAATTTTCGGGGCAAGAAATTTGGCTATTGAATCAAGTATATTGAATCAGTAAAACATTGAAAACCTCCCTTGATCTCTCTGTGATTCATCCTGCCATAATCATCATTAAGGAAATATAAGACAAGTCTTCGCATGTAGATGGCTTAGGATTACTGTCTTATGTTTCTTATGCGATTAATCTGTAAATAATCTTTTGGTTCGACAGGAAAGGCAGTGAATATGGTGGATGCGAACTTGGACGTTCTAAGACAGCGGATAGACGAAGTAAGGCAGAGGGAGAGATCGAAAGATTGTCCACGGGGCCACCAAAGCGGCTGGAACTATCCTCCTCATGTCCATGGCTATGATAATCGGATGGTGAACAAGAAAAGGAAGAAGAAGGTGATGCTAGCGGAAGCAATGGAGTTGATGATTCTAGCAAGTAGTTCACTAGGGCTCATCTTGCTTAGTGGTTCTTTATGCATTTGCCTTGTGTCGTTTCTAGTTCATCTGAACTACTAGTGCTCTTGTGCAAAGCTTAAGCTGCTGCTTCTTCTTCCTCTCTGTCTTCTTCTTCAATGCACTATCAAGAAGGTTTTGATCTGGTAGAAGGAAAGAGTCGAGGAACAAAGTAAATAAAGTGGCCAACACTTCATGCATGGTGATATCTCTTTAACTTCAAGGTGTTGACTTCTCAGCTTGAAAGAATTAGCACAACTTCAATTTAAAGAAAAAAAAGAATTGGGAATCGAGTTTGAATTTCATTTATTGGCAGTGGAAAGATTTTCACATACTGTAGATAGCAGTATAGCTCTTGAGTACATCTATGATCAATGAGTTAATTACACATCACTGCCAAAAAATGTGTAAGTTATATGATTCAAGGTAGTTTGTTGCCACCGCTCATTGAAAGTGACATGGTTTTTCTACTAATGGTAGGCTATATAAGAACTCACAATTTAATCAACTTTCTTTGCAAGTCATAAGAATCAGTAAATGTCCTTCCTTGTTTCGAACCAAGAGTTTTCTTATATATATAAGGAAGAACGTTCTTTCTTAGCCATCTCCGGTGCAAGTTTATCGAATGATTCCACTTTTTTGACCAAAATATAATGATTTGTTTGCGTATTGGTAAATTTCTATAAATGTTGATGAGTGTAAATAAAATGTTAATATATCAAATATTACTAACGACTTTTGTCTAAATAAGTTATAAGGCAGCAATGTTCCAGGTTCAACCTAAGAACCAGCTAAAATCAACTTAGTCATTTTAGTTTGAAATCAATTCCTGAGAGAATTGTATAGATTCATATATTAAAAACCTCGAAAACAATAAGATTCAGTTCATTTCCCGGTTTTGAGCCTTGAACTCGTTGGTTCTACCCGATAACCAAACTAACCAAGACGACTCTTGGGGTAGAGTCGGTTTTGAACCGGCTTTGAAACCTATCAGCACATTAGTGAAAATAAATCGTTCTATTAAATAACAGATTAACAGTCTAAAACTGAAAAAAGAAAAAACAAAAGGCCCGAGGCCCACATTTAAACTCACGCCACTCCCAGCCCACATCAACAAAACTTACAATTCATAAAGCTGCCTCTTATCTCTTGTTCCAAGCCGGTTCCCGATTGTAAACCTGCTCTCCCTAATAAGATTGTTAAATTAAAGTGGTAACTCAATGAAACAACAGATAAATTGAAAAGAACCATATTAAAATTTTGTATAAACGAAAATGAGAGTCGGTCACATAAAACTATAGTTGAAAATTTAGTCGGAGAAAAATTTGTAAATAGTTGGCAATTTCACATAATATGTTATAAATTTGAGGCGTTGGCAAGAAAGGTGAATAAAAATTTGCAAAAGATGAAGAAATTGTTCTTTTAAAGAGACATTCATAATTTAAACTAAAGCCAAATAAACACCGTCCTAATTGGCAACAAGTGCACCTTGTATCTTTGGGAGAATTATTAAAAAAATCCTAATCCTATTGCAATTATGCCAACTCAATCCTAAAATTTTGCAATTATCCTAAGTCAATCCATTTAGCCAATTTTAACTGACGTTGACTTTAATATGGACACATTTTAATAATATTTTATTTTTTTATTTTTCCATTTTTATTTTTCCATTTTTTTTTCCTTTCTTCCTTCTTTGTTTTTATTTTTTTAGACTTGCTGGCCACTATGGGGATAAAAACCAAAGAAGGAAGAAAAAAAAAGGAAAAGATAAAATTTTAAAAAATAATATATTATTAAAAATTATTTATGTTATATTGGCTGATATCTATGTCAGCGTTGATCGGCCAAAATTGGGTAGATAGACTGAGCTAATACAATTGTAAAAGGTCTAGCATTGAATTAACAAAAAACAATCAATATTAGAATTGAATTGACACACTTATAATAGGTTTATGAGTTTTTTTAATAATTTTCTCCATCTTTTCATTTCCATAGTGCCCATCTTTCTCTGTAATCTTCTTTTCTCACCTAGTCTCTTTGCGACACGTGCTAACGAGTTGCGCCGTCTTTGGAAAGTGATCGAGAGCATCATCGTCGGGCAGTCTCAAGTGAATTCTGTACAAATTCTCACGGAAGAGTTGCTGCTATCTTTTACATTGCGCCATCATCATTGGTGATGAAATCTGCAGGCCCATGTTTATAAGCAATCTCCAAGCAACCGTCGGCCTGGCTAAGAAGACGAGCACTCATACCCTCCTCTCCCGGGACACCTGTGGACCCTGCCTGAACCTTTGGATGAGCAAGCATCCTCTGATTTCACATGAGCGCGAGAGTTGATTTTAGTCCTCTACATTAACCCACGACACCCTTGGGAAACAGCACTACATCGCATGTTCTTTCTGACAGCATCACATAGAGCCATGAGGTCTTGGCTTGAGTCTGCATCCGAGGGAGGAAGGCCGTCGGTGATGGTCAGGAACTGAAAGCCACGGAAGCCATCGAGGGCTCGAGGTCCCCTCGACTTCAGTAGGCGTCGATGGTTGTATTCTGTGTTCACGAAGGATATGTCAAAACCTTTTGTATGTAGAAGCTTCGCCAGTTTTAGCATTGCTCCTATATGGCTTTGGTATGGACCTGGGATACAAACGGCATGGCTTCTCTTAGCTGAAGCTAATTGAGTGTCCATCTCTCTCTCTCTCTCTCTCTCTCTCTCTCTCTCTCTCTCTCTCTGGTGATACTCAAACCAGAACCCAGAGGAAAGAAAAGCTGATATGGATGGTCAGTTTTATATTTCATATGAGGGGGAAGATATAGTTGATGGAAATTGCAATCCAAAGTCCGAGGGACTGATATAGTAATTAAACACTAAGTCATGCATCTAGCAAAGTTCTACACGCCTCTGCATATGGCTGCCCTATTAAAGTAATATACTTTTCTCATCACTGCGATCAGTTTATAAATTGACATGCTACCGTTTTGAATGATCAAGAGGCAAACCTCCACAAAAGACAAGCGTGGATGTTGAATTGGATTTTTCCAACGTAAGAAAGGTTGATGACGGTTGGCTCCTTTTCACTGAATGGTAGATGAAACCGTTAGTTGTTATGGCAGTCATAATGCTACGCGGACTTTTGGAAACAAATGAAAGTGTGGAGAGCAGTCAGCCCACAAGTTTTCCGACCTGACTTACCGTTGGAACCTACTTTCTGTCTTGTAATAGCCGTCCAGCGAGATAGAGGTGTTAAAATGGGTCACTTGTTTATAACAAAAGATAGTTAAATGGGTTTAACAATTAAAGGTTTAAGATATGTGAGTCTTAAGTGGGTTTTTAAATAGGTTGGGTTGAAAACTCATCTATAAAAAACATTATAATTCCTCCCTTCTTTCTTTAACTTTATAAAAATCGAAATTATAATTTTTTTATTTTTCTTTTCTCTTTTCTTTTTCTTTCTTTTTTATCTTTCTTCTTCTTTTTTTCTTTCTCCTTCCTCCTTCCTGGTCGCCGGCACGGCGACGGTTGGCGATCGGCCAGGCGAGCCTCGAGCTCGCCGGCGTCGGCGAGCTCGAGCTCGCCGGATCTAGCGAGGTGGAGGCCTCGCCGATCCGGGGCGAGACTCGAGTCCGCCGACGTTGGCGAGGCGCTCGAGCCTCGCCGATCCGGGGCGAGCCTCGAGCTCGCCGACGTCGGGTGAGGGGCGAGCTCGAGCTCGCCCGACACCGGCGAGCCTCGAGCTCGCCGAATCTGGCGAGGCGGAGGCCTCGTCGATGTCGGCGAGCTCGAACTCGCCGACGTCGGGCGAGCCTCGAGCTCGCCGGCGTCGAGCGAGCCTCGAGCTCATCAACGTCGGCGAGCTCACCGACATCGGGCGAGGCTCGAGCCTCGCCGATCTGGCGAGCCTCGAGCTCGCCGGCGTCGGGCGAGGCTCGAGCTCGCTCGTGGCCGGCCGCCGAGCGTTGTCGTGGCGGCGACCGGCCAAAGAAGAAGAAGGAGAAGAAAAAGAGAAAAAGAAAAAAAAAAAAGAAAATTATATTTTAAAAATAAAATAATTATAATTATAATTATAATTTTAAAAATAAAATAATTATAATTATAATTATAATTTTAAAAAAATAATTAAATTTCGATTTTTTTAAATAATTATTTTAAAATTTATAAAAATTTTCCATTAAATTTATATGGTATAAAACTATTTTAGCAATACAATTTTTTTAAAAAATAATATATATAAAAGCTTGGAAGTATTTTAATAATATAATCTTTAAAAAAAAAAACATAGGAATAAGTTTTTCTAAATTTGTTAAATATGAAAATATTTTATTAATATGAGTTGGGTCGGGTCGGGTTTGGATCGAAAAATTTACAAGTAAACATAAATTGGTCATAAATGGGTTAATGGGTCAATTTCGGTCGGACCATTAATGACCCGACCCAAACCCGACCCAACCCACCCGTTTAACGGCTCTACAATGAGATAAAGATTACTCGCGGCTTTGGACTTAGCTGAAAGCAGCTTCCTAGAACGCTTGCTGTCAATGAACAATTGGCATATGTTCTGTAGGATGATAAAACCAATTTAGAAAATCTAAAAGATTTCTGTCACATTCTTTTTCGATGTTTCTTCCGAGCAAGAATATTCTGGTGAGATTAGAAACGAATCTTACGTGGGGATTTCAAAAGCTATCAAGTACTTATTAGTCAAGTACCATAACAGCATTTTGAGCTGGTCGGGAAATCATCTTCTTTCCGGATAAGAGGATGAATGAAAGGATAATTCAGATTTAACCCGAAAGGATAAAGAATCGAACCTCCATTGAATCGAATAGGTCCGTGTGACATTGCCACATGAGGTTCTCCAGATTTTCGGCAAGACTGTCATTCTAGATTTGCTGGATGATTTCTTCGGGATATTTCCAGCTTGGCAAATCTCTGATCTTCTCAATCTTGTATTTCACTCCATGATTTAGCATATGGAAAGCAGGTCTTTTGATGTACATGTTGATTTCAGCTGTTGCTTTGGGTCTTGACAAGAAGTCAGCAAGCACATTCTTTTTCCCCGGAATATGTTTGGTTTCAAAAGAGTATTTTGAAAACCATTCAGCCCATCGTAGCAATTGAGAATTTGGAATTTGCTTTTGTTTAAACTTGGTCATCTCTGTGGAAAAGATGCCATGTCTAATTCTACTAGGAAATGATGGCCAATGAGATGAAACTCAAATTTTTTGATTCCCTTTTTTACTGCTAAGATTTCTTTGAAAGTGGAATGGTAGTGCATTTCAGCTTGAGAAAACTTTCCACTTTTGTGAGCACAAGGAAGTCTCTTACCATCAATTTCTTCGAACAGGACGGCTGCCCGCTATTCATTCATCACGCGTCGCTTGGAGAATCCTTTTGCTGTTGATGGTATTTGCAATGGTGGGAGATTTTGCATAATCTCCTTGAGTTCGCCGATCGCTTTGGTTTGAATTTTTCCCCAAGGTGGGGAATTCTTCTTCAAAGATGGATTGCAAAGGAATCGAAGTTTTGCAATATTAGGGACAAAGTCTCGAGATAATTGATTATCCCTAGAAATTGCTGAACTTGTTTTGTCGTGAAGTTATCCACAGAAACTTCAATAATTCTTGAGCAATATGTGGCCCTGGATAGTATGTTCCTTTGTTGAGGTGCATATCAAGAAATTCAATTTCTGTCTGGGCAATATTCATTTTCCTTTGCAAAAGCATAATACCATGCTTCCTCACGATTTCTGCAAACTGTTCAAGAAGTTGACAATGCGATTGCTCATCAGGACTGTAGAGCAGAATATCGTCGATGTATACTGCTGCACTTGGCAAGATTGGTTGGAAAATTCGACACATGGCCTTTTGGAACAAGGATGGGGCTACCTTTAGGCCGAAAGGAAGGACTTTCCACTGGAAGTGCTGGTTCGGGATACGTAAATCTGTTTTGGGTCTGTCTTCGGGATGGATACCCAATTGCCAAAATCCGGCTTTGAGGTCGAATTTGGAATAGATGTGGGCTTTGGTTAAACCAAGAAAGAGAGAATCTCTGGATGGTAAAGGGAATTTGTCATCTTGGAGAAAAAGGTTGAGGGGTTGATAATTAATTACCAATCTCATTTTCCCTCTATTTTGCTCAAGACGTTTATTGACATAAAAAGCTTCACGGGCCCATTGAGAATCGAGGTTTCAATGAGGCCTTGCTGTAATAAATCTGAGCATTCCCTTTGAGCTAGAACCAAATGTTCTGGGTTCATTCCCGTATGACTCGCCTTGGTTGGATTGATATCTTCATTTTTCTTAAAGGGAAGGCGGACAAAGAACTCAGGATTTTTCCATAAGGGATGAGAACATTTTTGAGTGAATTCTGAATGGGATTCTGAACAAGATTCTAGCAACTTTTGCATGATTGGATCTAATAAACTCATCTCAATGGAAAAGAGTCTCTGAATATTGACAAACTCAGAGAATTGGTCTTTATATCGAGACCTTTTCCAGAATAATGCGAAGCCGAGAGATTTGAGTCATGACATCCCACCCAATTATCGATCTTTATTGGGAAGGTTTGATCCAAAAATCTTTGTCGTCATGGAACACGAGGAAAAAACTGGATGGTGACGGAGTGGTTCGACATTTGTGGAGAAAGTGTCTCCCGACGCACTGAAATATCGATGTAGGGAGTCCAGAATTCTTCGGTAGAATTTTAGTATCTAGAATCGAACAACTTGCTCCGGTATCAATGAGAGCAATGACATTGATTGGTTTAGCAAACTTCGAGGTAAAAATTTTCACAGGAAAATGGGGACAATGAGTATGATTTGAGAATATGTCAGGATTTGGCTCTGAAGATTTGGGAGATATATGAAAAATGTCTTCGATTCGAGTCGACTCGCTTTCACCGGAAGTTTGATAAAAGGGGATAACACAAAGTGTTTGTTCGGTTGGTTCGTCATCGCAGAGAATAAAGATTCAATATCATCATTTTCAAGTGAAAAACCTATTTCATTTTCTATGAGATGATTCTCGACCTTTTTTCGCCCGTGGACAATTTTTGGCGAAATGTCCTTTCTTGTTGCGAAATGTTCACTTTTACTATAGCACTAGGCTAGGGAATGTACTTGTTCACGCATGTACGATTCGTTCATAGTGTGCGAGTAATTCCCGTTGCCCCCGTTTGTACCCGGACCCGGGAGCTTGGTCCTTGTTTGTTGCTTTGTGACCTCATTTGCCTATATAAGGCCATGAGGATGTATTGTGTTGGGCGTGAGTCCCTTGAAGTAAAGTGTGAGCTTGGTGAAAAACTCTCCATGGCTTTCTAAATTCCTCTTTTTTTGAGCTCTTTGAGATCTCCAGGTGTTCCCACAAAAACATGATATAGGCAAATAAGGGCATGGCTGTAAGTTGGTGACAGTAGAAACGTAAGCTGGTCTTGTTCGTGAGTGATTGCCACCAAAATTTGAGGCTTCCCGTGAACCTTGTAACAAAATTGTAAAGGACATCATTCATATCATGGTTGGTAATGGATTGTGTACTCAACCAAGTATGAAACTCTTCAAGTCTATGTGGCCATTGCGAGTAAGGGATATCGTCAATGGAGAAGAATTGTTTTGATGTCATAGACACATGCCTAGCAGGATTGGTTCTGGTGGGATTACTTGTCTCGTCCCGGATCGAATAGTTTGATTCTCTCTCCATTTCATAATCATAGTCTGGAGGAGTGTCAGCCATGAATATCTGTGAGGTTGGTGGAACAACAAGGGGAGAATCAACTGTGTGATCTGAAAAGGATGAGAAAGAGGAGAGGGATGCTGAGTCTGATGTAGTAGAAGAATTTTGTGTGGTTTGCAGAATCTGCTTTTCTGGGATAACAGGATCAGGCTCAGTCATTGGGTACTAGGATTAATTTCTTGCTTACCCAAATCCTTCAAAAAGGATTCTAATGGATTTGATAACATCATCTGCTCTGGCTTTTCTCTTATAACAACTGAACTTGATTCTGTAGGTGGTGTCTTCTCTTTCCCCTTTTCCTTTTTCAAGGCTTTAAGACGGCTTCGTATATCTGAATCTCTTATGGAGAGATCTTGTGGGATGTTGGCAAAAACAGACACTTGTGGTGCCGATGGATGTATACCCAGGTTTGAACAGTGGTGCCAATGGATCGAAGGGTCTGAATTTTCCTTCCTCAAGAAGTTGGATTTGTTTCTTGAGTTTGTCTATCTCTCGGCTTTGGATTTTCAAAATAATGGTACCCAAGATGTTGTCCTGATTCCAAGGCTTGAAGCCTTTTCGGAACTCGAAAAGTATCTTCTTGGTACCTTCATCGTATCTTCGGAGGTCTTGTTGCACGTTTCCAATTTTGGAATCAATAGCCTTGAAGGCATTGTTTTGTGCCAACGAGTCTCGATTGCCAATTCAAAACAGCTTCAGCCGCGGGGTTTTCTTCTCGCCTTCCATGTTCATCCACATCGGTGGGGGTAGGAATTTTAGGAACATGGCGGTATCTACCATGTGGATCAATAAACTCTTCGGTGGCTGGGAATGAGAGTTTAGAACTTTCCTTAACAAGTGGAGGGAAGTCAGTACCGTGAAACATGGCAATAGAAGAAGTGGGTGGTACTTCTGTTGGGATTTCAAGCGGGTAAGAGTGTTTCTTGGCCCATTTGAGGATTGGCTTATAGAATGGTGAAAGAGCTTGTTTTTTCTGGGGAGGAGAAGGCGGAGGTGATTTTGGTGGATCTCGTGGGGTTTGGGACATAGTACTGAACTCTGGTGGTGGAGGTGGTGCATAAGAGACCATGAACTGATATTGTCACACTCACCAAGAGTATCAACGGAGGAATCTCCGTTCAAGTACCTTTGGTACATCTTATCCTTTGGCTTTTTCCGTCGAGGTGGAGATCTTGCAAGAGGATCTACCTCGTCAGGAGAGTTTATGCAGTGAGAACACTGGCAAAAAGGATCCCAAAAACAATGACCATAATTGTCTTTATAGTAATGAACAGGATGTCCATCACCATTGAAATGTCGGACATGCTTTTTTGGGTCTGGTTCAGAGATAGATTCTGGAACGCATGGTTCAATCATGAAGAGGGTCTGGAAGATAGAAGGACTTTCTTCTTTTTCTTTGCCAAATTTGATGGAAACAGTTCCATCTTTTTTTCGTACAAACTCGAGTCGTTGACCGAAAAGGCTTGTTATCTTGATGTAGCTTTTCATAGTTGGTAATCCAAGTTTCGGAAGAAGCTTGGCCAACGTATCCTTTGGGATCTGTCTGGGAACATGGATGCAGGATGCCTGGTCGTTCTGCATAGAGATGAACAACGCATCTTCATTACCATTGTTGAAGTTGAGATCGAGGGCATGGTTCTGCACTCGATAAACCATCTGGTAATGTAGGGTTGCAGCTGATTCAGCGGTTGAGGAGCTCCAAAGTGAGTGGACTTGGACTTTCAAGAAAGAAAGTAGGCCGGGGGTCCGATAGAGCGATATTGAAATTTGGATATAAAGTTACAAAAACTGTTCCAAAGATTTAAAGTGGTTTGAACAAAGTGCCTATACATGCATGCTGGTATTGCAAAACCTGGTATCCAATAATGCTATCCTTGCCACAACGGGCAAACCTTTCCGACCATGAAAGGTAAGAGCAAGACGAACACTCCATAATGAACATGAGAATATCCCCGTTGAACCCATTGTCCGGGAAATTCGGAGGGATCGAAGAGTAACAAAGTACTCTTTTTCTCGTGGCGAGAATAGGATGCTGGTCAAATTTGGAGGACTGGACATACTCCTTCACTTGCTTTGGAGTTTGATGGATCAGTTGGCGAATAGAACGGATGGGTGAAAATGATGAGGTGGGTTTGGCAAAAGCAGAGTAGGGGTTCATAAGAGGAAGTTGAGTTTCGAGATCTTAGTTTCATCACTAAGAGAAACTTCATAAAGATAATCTATCTTGGAAGCATTTGAAACTCGAAATTCGGAGGGGTTGAAGATGAAGAGGAGGGTGCAAGAGAAACGGTGCTTCGAGAATTTCTGGTTGTGTAGACATGTTGAGAAAAGATCTTCTCAAAGACTGGATTCACCTATCAAGCGCATGGAATGGGTAATATTAAAAACGAAACCAGGGCTCGATACCATGAATGGACCTAGACTTAGAACCAGGGAAGGAGAGTAAGTTTCCTGCAGTATGCATCCCACATTGCATCCAGTTTTTTCCTCAGTGTTCCATGACGACAAAGATTTTTGGATCAAACCTTCCCAATAAAGATCTGATAATTGGGTGGGATGTCATGACTCAAATCTCTCAGCTTCGCATTATTCCCGGAAAAGGTCTCGAGATATAAAGACCAATTCTCCGAGTTTGTCAATATTCGCAGACTCTTTTCCATTGAGATGAGTTTATTAGATCCAATCATGCAAAAGTTGCTAGAATCTTGTTCGAATCCCATTCGAATTCACTCAAAAATGTTCTCATCCCTTATGGAAAAATCCTGAGTTCTTTGTCCGCCTTCCCTTTAAGAAAAATGAAGATATCAATCCAACCAAGGCGAGTCATACGTGAATGAACCCAGAACATTTGGTTCTAGCTCAAAGGGAATGCTCGGTTTATTACATGACAAGGCCTCATTGAAACCTCGATTCTCAATGGGCCCGTGAAGCTTTTTATGTCAATAAACGTGCTGAGCAAAATAGAGGGAAAATGAGATTGGTAATTAATTATCAACCCCTCAACCTTTTTCTCCAAGATGACAAATTCCCTTTACCATCCGAGATTCTCTCTTCTTGGTTTAACCAAAGCCCACATCTATTCCAAATTCGACCTCAAAGCCGGATTTTGGCAATTGGGTATCCATCCCGAAGACAGACCCAAAACAGGATTCTGTATCCCGAACCAGCACTTCCAGTGGAAAGTCCTTCCTTTCGGCCTAAAGGTAGCCCCATCCTTGTTCCAAAAGGCCATGTGTCGAATTTTCCAACCAATCTTGCCAAGTGCAGCAAGATACATCGACGATATTCTCGCTCTCTACAATCCGATGAGCGATCCACACTTGTCAACTTCTTGAGCAGGTTCTCGAAATAGTAAGAAAGCATGGCATTATGCTTTCTCAAAGAAAAATGAATATTGCCCAGAGACAGAAATTGAATTTCTTGATATGCACCTCAACAAAGGAACATACTATCCAGGGCCACATATTGCTCAAGAATTATTGAAGTTTCCCGTGGATAACTTCACGACAAAACAAGTTCAGCAATTTCTAGGGATAATCAATTATCTCGTAGACTTTGTCCCTAATATTGCAAAACTTCGATTCCTTTGCAATCCATGCTGAAGAAGAATTCCCCACCTTGGGGAAAAATTCAAACCAAAGCGATCGGCCGAACTCAAGGAGATTATGCAAAATCTCCCACCATTGCAAATACCATCAACAGCAAAAGGATTCTCCAAACGACGCCGCTGATGAATACTTTGGGCAGCCGTCCTGTTCAAGAAATTGATGGTAAGAGACTTCCTTGTGCTCACAAAAGTGGAAAGTTTTCTCAAGCTGAAATGCACTACCATTCCACTTTCAAAGAAATCTTAGCAAGAAAAAAGGGAATCAAAAAATTTGAGTTTCATCTCATTGGCCATCATTTCCTAGTAGAATTAGACATGGCATCTTTTCCACGATGACCAAGTTTAAACAAAAGCAAATTCCAAATTCTCAATTGCTACGATGGGCTGAATGGTTTTCAAAATACTCTTTTGAAACCAAACATATTCCGGGAAAAAGAATGTGCTTGCTTTGACTTCTTGTCAAGACCCAAAGCAACAAATTAAATCAACATATACATCAAAAGACCTGCTTTCCATATGCTAAATCATGGAGTGAAATACAAGATTGAGAAGATCGTAGATTTGCCAAGCTGGAAATATCCCGAAGAAATCATCCAAAGAAATCCAGAATGACAGTCTTGCCGAAAATCTGAGAACCTCATGTGGCAATGTCACACGGACCTATTCAGATTCAATGGAGGTTCGATTCTTTATCCTTTCGGGTTAAATCTGAATTATCCTTTCATTCATCCTCTTATCTGGAAAGAAGATGATTTCCCGACCAGCTCAAAATGCTTTGTTATGGTACTTGACTAATAAGTACTTGATAGCTTTTGAAATCCCCACTAGAAGATTCGTTGCTAATCTCACCGAATATTCTTGCTCGGAAGAAACATCGAAAAAGAATGTGACAGAAATCTTTTAGATTTTCTAAATTGGTTTTATCATCCTACATGCTGGAAACAAGACTTGGAAAAAGAACTGAGAACCATGACACCAAATCCCGAAGTCCATACCATCCCGTTTTTCCGACGCCCATGGAATTTTTGCAAAATAATGGTAGTATTCTTGATGCACCACTTGAAATAGGAACCACATCCTATAAGCCTAACTTGAACAATCGAGAAGCTAGGATTCACGGATCTTATCCAAGATCCGTCGATTTTGTGAAAACGAGTATCGAGAACTCTAGAGAATCCTATGCCAAGAAAACAAAACCATTCCCGAAGATATTTGGAATAGTGCACCCACGTGGGATCATTATGACCTAGCACCTGAAGCTAAAGAAGCACTCATGCAATACGGACAAAGCCGCATCGTCCCAAGAGCATGAAATGACAAACGAAGATGACATTGTCCAGTCTACTCAAGATCCCTATGCACGCTTTGGAGGTCCTCTCCCCTGAATCCCTACGAACAAGGACCTTCGTCCTCATCCCAAAACATGGACACATCGTACTATGCACAGCATCAAACGGCCTCAACCAAGCATTCCCGCTAGACGACCTACAAGCGAAGAAACAAATTGGGCGGAAGAAGAAGCATCACATTGGGCTCATGAACAAGCATCATCATCAAGAAGGCTAAATCGATTCTCTCACCGAAGATCTTGAGGCCCTCCAGCAGAAGTACGAAGCTTATCTCCTAGAAGACAGCTCAGATGACTCAGACTCAGTCTGTAGCTACAATGCCCGCGACGGACGAGACCGTTGAGTCCGTACATTTTCACTGTAGCAAAATCACTGTTCACTTTTACTATAGCACTAGGCTAGGGAATGTACTGTTCACGGTACGATTCCATCGTTCATAGTGTGCGAATAATTCCCGTTGCCCCTGTTTGTACCCGGACCCGGGAGCTTGGTCCTTGTTTGTTGCTTTGTGACCTCATTTGCCTATATAAGGCCATGAGGATGTATTGTGTTGGGCGAGTCCCTTGAAGTAAAGTGTGAGCTTTGTGAAAAACTCTCCATGGCTTTCTAAATTCCTCTTCTTCTCTAGCCTGGTAGGATCCTTCGAGAAATGCAGCTTGGGTAGGTTAGAAACGTTTCCATCCCGAAATTTTTGGGTGTCTCTAGGCTCGAACTAAAGGGTTGAGTGGTTTTCTGCTAAAAGGCTGTCCCTGAAGGGCTTGAACTAGTAAGTTGTTCGCCCAATGTGGGATGCATACCTGCAGGAAACTTACTCTCCTTCCCTGAATGGACCTAGACTTAGAACCAGGGAAGGAGAGTAAGGGCGCGTTTGGTAACGTTTCTGTTTAAAAATTGTTCCAGGGAACGAAATAGAAAAAAAAGTGTTTCGTTCCGGGAACAATTTCGAACAAAAAAGCGTGTTTGGTAAACTTGTTCCGGGAACAAAAATAAACAAAACATGTTTGGTAAATTTGGATAATTTTTTTATTTCTTTTATTTTTTCTATTTTTTTCTTATTTTTCCTTTTTTTCTTTTTTCTTTTTCATTTTTTTTTTCTTCTTTTGGCCGGTCGCCGGCCTCGGGCGAGCTCGAGGCCGGATCCGGGCGAGATCGAGCTCGCCCGTGCCGGCGCGAGGTCGGCCTCGCCTTGATCCGGCGAGGCCGAGCTCGCCAGGGCGGGCGAGGCGCGCGCCTCGCCGGCCACCGCCAGGCGGGCCGAGGCTCGCCGGCCGGGGCGAGCTCGGCCTCGCCGGATCCGGGCGAGATCGAGCTCGCCCGGGCCGGCCGCGAGGTCGGCCTCGCCATGGCCGGGCGAGCTCGAGCTCGCCCGGATCCGCGAGGCCGACCTCGCCCGGCGGCCGGCGAGCCTCGGCCTCGCCGAGCCACCGCCAGTCGGCGTCGCTGGCGGTGGCTCGGGCGAGGCCGAGGCTCGCCGGCCGCCGGGCGAGGCGGCCTCGCCGGATCCGGGCGAGCTCGAGCTCGCCCGGCCATGGCGAGGCCGACCCTCGCCCGGCCTACGGCGAGCCTCGGCCTCGCCGGGGACGGCGAGCGTCGGCCTCGCCGGGGGCGGCGAGCCTCGCCGTGGCCGGGCGAGGCCGCCGGCCCTCGTCGGCCGGTCGCCGGCCATGGCCGAGGCCGCGACCGGCCAAAAGAAAGAAGAACAGGAAAATAAGAGAAAAAAGAAAAAAGAAAAAAAAAAGTATTTCTCAATTGTGTTCCAGAAACAAGAAACACAAAATTTGTGTTTCTTGTTTCTGTTTCTTTTTTGTTCCTGGGAACAAAAGAACAAAAAAGGAACAGAAACGCACACAAACGCGTTTGTTCCTTTTTGTTCCCGAGAACAAAAAAACAGAAATTTTTGTTCCCGGGAACGAAAAACAAGTGCAACCATGCGGGCCCTAAGTTTCTGCGGTATGCATCCCACATTGGGCGAACAACTTACTAGTTCAAGCCCTTCGGGGACAGCCTTTTAGCGAGAAAACCACTCAGCCCTTTAGTTCAGAGCCTAGAGACACCCAAAAATTTCAGGATGGAAACGTTTCTAACCTACCCAAGCTGCATTTCTCGAAGGATCCTACCAGGCTAGAGAAGAAGAGGAATTTAGAAAGCCATGGAGAGTTTTTCACAAAGCTTCACAAAGCTCACACTTTACTTCAAGGGACTCTGCCCAACACAATACATCCTCATGGCCTTATATAGGCAAATGAGGTCACAAAGCAACAAACAAGGACCAAGCTCCCGGGTCCGGGTACAAACAGGGCAACGGGAATTATTCGCACACTATGAACATGGAATCACCGTGAATGGTACATTCCCTAGCCTAGTGCTATAGTAAAAGTGAACAGTGATTTTGCTACAGTGAAAATGTACGGACTCAACGGTCTCGTCCGTCGCGAGCATTGTAGCTACAGACTGAGTCTGAGTCATCTGAGCTGTCTTCTAGGAGATAAGCTTCGTACTTCTGTGGAGGGCTTCAAGATCTTCTCGGTGAGAGAATCTGATTTAGCCTTCTTGATGATGATGCTTGTTCATGAGCCCAATGTGATGCTTCTTCTTCCGCCCAATTTGTTTCTTCGCTTGTAGGTCGTCTAGCGGAATGCTTGGTTGAGGCCGCTTTGATGCCCGTGCATAGTACGATGTGTCCATGTTTTGGGATGAGGACGAAGGTCCTTGTTCCTAGGGATTCGGGGACAGGACCTCCAAAGCGTGCATAGGGATCTTGAGTAGACTGGACAATGTCATCTTCGTTTGTCATTTCATGCTCTTGGGACGATGCAGCTTGTCTCGTATTGCATGAGTGCTTCCTTAGCTTCAGGTGCTAGGTCATAATGATCTCACGTAGTGGGTGCACTATTCCAAATATCTTCGGAATGGTTTTGTTTTCTTGGCATAGGATTCTCTGAGTTCTCGATACTCGTTTTCACAAAATCGCGATCTTGGATAAGATCCGTGAATCCTAGCTTCTCGATTGTTCAAGTTAGGCTTATAGGATGTGGTTCCTATTTCAAGTGGTGCATCAAGAATACTACCATTATTTCTGCAAAAATTCCATGGGCGTCGGAAAAACAGATGGTATGGACTTCAGATTTGGTGTCATGGTTCTCGCTTCTTTTTCCAAGTCTTGTTTCCAGCATGTAGGATGATAAAACCAATTTAGAAAATCTAAAAGATTTCTGTCACATTCTTTTTCGATGTTTCTTCCGAGCAAGAATATTCGGTGAGATTAGCAACGAATCTTCTCGGTGGGGATTTCAAAAGCTATCAAGTACTTATTAGTCAAGTACCATAACAGCATTTTGAGCTGGTCGGGAAATCATCTTCTTTCCAGATAAGAGGATGAATGAAAGGATAATTCAGATTTAACCCGAAAGGATAAAGAATCGAACCTCCATTGAATCGAATAGGTCCGTGTGACATTGCCACATGAGGTTCTCAGTTTTCGGCAAGACTGTCATTCTGGATTTGCTGGATGATTTCTTCGGGATATTTCCAGCTTGGCAAATCTCTGATCTTCTCAATCTTGTATTTCACTCCATGATTTAGCATATGGAAAGCGGTCTTTTGATGTACATGTTGATTTCAAACTGTTGCTTTGGGTCTTGACAAGAAGTCGCAAGCACATTCTTTTTCCCCGGAATATGTTTGGTTTCAAAAGAGTATTTTGAAAACCATTCAGCCCATCGTAGCAATTGAGAATTTGGAATTTGCTTTTGTTTAAACTTGGTCATCTGTGGAAAAGATGCCATGTCTAATTCTACTAGGAAATGATGGCCAATGAGATGAAACTCAAATTTTTTGATTCCCTTTTTTTTATCTAAGATTTCTTTGAAAGTGGAATGGTAGTGCATTTCAGCTTGAGAAAACTTTCCACTTTTGTGAGCACAAGGAAGTCTCTTACCATCAATTTCTTCGAACAGGACGGCTGCCCAAAGATTTCATCACTGGCGCGTTTGGAGAATCCTTTTGCTGTTGATGGTATTTGCAATGGTGGGAGATTTTGCATAATCTCCTTGAGTTCGCCGATCGCTTTGGTTTGAATTTTTCCCCAAGGTGGGGAATTCTTCTTCAGCATGGATTGCAAAGGAATCGAAGTTTTGCAATATTAGGGACAAAGTCTCGAGATAATTGATTATCCCTAGAAATTGCTGAACTTGTTTTGTCGTGAAGTTATCCACAGAAACTTCAATAATTCTTGAGCAATATGTGGCCCTGGATAGTATGTTCCTTTGTTGAGGTGCATACCAAGAAATTCAATTTCTGTCTGGGCAATATTCATTTTTCTTTGAGAAAGCATAATGCCATGCTTTCTTACTATTTCTGAGAACTGCTCAAGAAGTTGACAAAGGTGGATGCTCATCGGACCAGAGAGCAGAATATCGTCGATGTATCTTCTGCACTTGGCAAGATTGGTTGGAAAATTCGACACATGGCCTTTTGGAACAAGGATGGGGCTACCTTTAGGCCGAAAGGAAGGACTTTCCACCGGAAGTGCTGGTTCGGGATACGAGAATCCTGTTTTGGGTCCGTCTTCGGGATGGATACCCAATTGCCAAAATCCGGCTTTGAGGTCGAATTTGGAATAGATGTGGGCTTTGGTTAAACCAAAAGAAGAGAATCTCTGGATGGTAAAGGGAATTTGTCATCTTGGAGAAAAAGGTTGAGGGGTTGATAATTAATTACCAATCTCATTTTCCCTCTATTTTGCTCAAGACGTTTATTGACATAAAAAGCTTCACGGGCCCATTGAGAATCGAGGTTTCAATGAGGCCTTCTTTATGTAATAAATCCGAGCATTCCCTTTGAGCTAGAACCAAATGTTCGGGTTCATTCCCGTATGACTCGCCTTGGTTGGATTGATATCTTCATTTTTCTTAAAGGGAAGGCGGACAAAGAACTCGGATTTTTCCATAAGGGATGAGAACATTTTTGAGTGAATTCGAATGGGATTCGAACAAGATTCTAGCAACTTTTGCATGATTGGATCTAATAAACTCATCTCAATGGAAAAGAGTCTCGAATATTGACAAACTCGGAGAATTGGTCTTTATATCGAGACCTTTTCCGGGAATAATGCGAAGCCGAGAGATTTGAGTCATGACATCCCACCCAATTATCGATCTTTATTGGGAAGGTTTGATCCAAAAATCTTTGTCGTCATGGAACACCGAGGAAAAAACTGGATGGTGACGGAGTGGTTCGACATTTGTGGAGAAAGTGTCTCCGACGCAATTGAAATATCGATGTAGGGAGTCCGAATTCTTCGGGTAGAATTTTAGTATCTAGAATCGAACAACTTGCTCCGGATCAATGAGAGCAATGACATTGATTGGTTTAGCAAACTTCGAGGTAAAAATTTTCACGGAAAATGGGGACAATGAGTATGATTTGAGAATATGTCAGGATTTGGCTCTGAAGATTTGGGAGATATATGAAAAATGTCTTCAGATTCTGAGTCAGACTCAGTTTCACTGGAAGTTTGATAAAAGGGGATAACACAAAGTGTTTGTTCGTTGGTTCGTCATCGCAGAGAATAAAGATTCAATATCATCATTTTCAAGTGAAAAACCTATTTCATTTTCTATGAGATGATTCTGACCTTTTTTCGCCTGTGGACAATTTTTGGCGAAATGTCCTTTCTTGTTGCAGAAATGTTCACTTTTACTATAGCACTAGGCTAGGGAATGTACTGTTCACGGTACGATTCTTACTTTCATAGTGTGCGAGTAATTCCCGTTGCCCCTGTTTGTACCGGACCCGGGAGCTTGGTCCTTGTTTGTTGCTTTGTGACCTCATTTGCCTATATAAGGCCATGAGGATGTATTGTGTTGGGCAGAGTCCCTTGAAGTAAAGTGTGAGCTTGGTGAAAAACTCTCCATGGCTTTCTAAATTCCTCTTTTTTTGAGCTCTTTGAGATCTCCAGGTGTTCCCACAAAAACATGATATAGGCAAATAAGGGCATGGCTGTAAGTTGGTGACGAGAAACGTAAGCGGTCTTGTTCTGAGTGATTGCCACCAAAATTTGAGGCTTCCCGTGAACCTTGTAACAAAATTGTAAAGGACATCATTCATATCATGGTTGGTAATGGATTGTGTACTCAACCAAGTATGAAACTCTTCAAGTCTATGTGGCCATTGCGAGTAAGGGATATCGTCAATGGAGAAGAATTGTTTTGATGTCATAGACACATGCTTAGCAGGATTGGTTCTGGTGGGATTACTTGTCTGTCCTGGATCAGAATAGTTTGATTCTCTCTCCATTTCATAATCATAGTCGGAGGAGTGTCGGCCATGAATATCTCGTGAGGTTGGTGGAACAACAAGGGGAGAATCAACTGTGTGATCTGAAAAGGATGAGAAAGAGGAGAGGGATGCTTTGAGTCGATGTAGTAGAAGAATTTTGTGTGGTTTGCGGGAATCTGCTTTTCCGGGATAACGGGATCGTGCTCAGTCATGTTGGGTACTAGGATTAATTTCTTGCTTACCCAAATCCTTCAAAAAGGATTCTAATGGATTTGATAACATCATCTCGCTCCGGCTTTTCTCTTATAACAACCGAACTTGATTCGTAGGTGGTGTCTTCTCTTTCCCCTTTTCCTTTTTCAAGGCTTTAAGACGGCCGTATATCTGAATCTCTTATGGAGAGATCTTGTGGGATGTTGGCAAAAACAGACACTTGTGGTGCTGGGGATGTATACCCAGTTTGAACAGGTGGTGCCAATGGATCGAAGGGTCTGAATTTTCCTTCCTCAAGAAGTTGGATTTGTTTTTTGAGTTTGTCTATCTCTGGCTTTGGATTTTCAAGATAATGGTACCCAAGATGTTGTCCGATTCCAAGGCTTGAAGCCTTTTCGGAACTCGAAAGTATCTTCTTGGTACCTTCATCGTATCTTCGGAGGTCTTGTTGCACGTTTCCAATTTTGGAATCAATAGCCTTGAAGGCATTGTTTTGTGCCAACAGTCTCCGATTGCCAATTCAAAACGGCTTCACCGCAGGGGTTTTCTTCGCCTTCCATGTTCATCCACATCTGTGGGGGTAGGAATTTTAGGAGCATGGCGGTATCTGCCATGTGAATCAATAAACTCTTCTGTAGCAGGGAATGAGAGTTTAGAACTTTCCTTAGCAAGAGGAGGAAAGTCAATGTCATGGAACATGGCAATAGAAGAAGTGGGTGGTACTTCGTTGGGATTTCAAGCGGGTAAGAGTGTTTCTTGGCCCATTTGAGGATTGGCTTATAGAATGGTGAAAGAGCTTGTTTTTTCTGGGGAGGAGAAGGCGGAGGTGATTTTGGTGGATCTCGTGGGGTTTGGGACATAGTACTGAACTCTGGTGGTGGAGGTGGTGCATAAGAGACCATGAACGATATTGTCACACTCACCAAGAGTATCAACGGAGGAATCTCCGTTCAAGTACCTTTGGTACATCTTATCCTTTGGCTTTTCCGTCGAGGTGGAGATCTTGCAAGAGGATCTACCTCGTCGGGAGAGTTTATGCGGTGAGAACAACGGCAAAAAGGATCCCAAAAACAATGACCATAATTGTCTTTATAGTAATGAACAGGATGTCCATCACCATTGAAATGTCGGACATGCTTTTTTGGGTCTCGGGTTCGAGAGATAGATTCTGAACGCATGGTTCAATCATGAAGAGGGTCGGAAGATAGAAGGACTTTCTTCTTTTTCTTTGCCAAATTTGATGGAAACAGTTCCATCTTTTTTCGTACAAACTACGAGTCGTTGGACCGAAAAGGCTTGTTATGCTGATGTAGCTTTTCATAGTTGGTAATCCAAGTTTCGGAAGAAGCTTGGCCAATGTATCCTTTGGGATCTGTCTCCTGGAACATGGATGCGGGATGCCCGGTCGTTACGCATAGAGATGAACAACGCATCTTCATTACCATTGTTGAAGTTGAGATCGAGGGCATGGTTCGCACTCGATAAACCATCCGGTAATGTAGGGTTGCGGCTTCTGATTCAGCGGTTTGAGGAGCTCCAAGTGAGTGGACTTGGACTTTCAAGAAAGAAAGTAGGCAAAGGTCGATAGAGCGATATTGAAATTTGGATATAAAGTTACAAAAACTGTTCCAAAGCATTTAAAGTGGTTTGAACAGTGCCTATACATGCATGCTGGTATTGCAAAAACCTGGTATCCAATAATGCTATCCTTGCCACAACGGGCAAACCTTTCTGACCATGAAAGGTAAGAGCAAGACGAACAGCTCCATAATGAACATGAGAATATCCCTGTTGAACCCATTGTCTGGGAAATTCTGGAGGGATCTGAAGAGTAACAAAGTACTCTTTTTCAGTAGCGGGAATAGGATGCTGGTCGAATTTGGAGGACTGGACATACTCCTTCACTTGCTTTGGAGTTTGATGGATCAGTTGGCGAATAGAACGGATGGGTGAAAATGATGAGGTGGGTTTGGCAAAAGCAGAGTAGGGGTTCATAAGAGGAAGTTGAGTTTCTGAGATCTTAGTTTCATCACTAAGAGAAACTTCATAAAGATAATCTATCTTGGAAGCATTTGAAACTCGAAATTCTGGAGGGGTTGAAGATGAAGAGGAGGGTGCAAGAGAAACTGGTGCTTCGAGAATTTCTGGTTGTGTAGACATGTTGAGAAAAGATCTTCTCAGCACTGGATTCACCTATCAAGCGCATGGAATGGGTAATATTAAAAACGAAACCAGGGCTCTGATACCATGAATGGACCTAGACTTAGAACCAGGGAAGGAGAGTAAGTTTCCTGCAGGTATGCATCCCACATTGCATCCAGTTTTTTCCTCAGTGTTCCATGACGACAAAGATTTTTGGATCAAACCTTCCCAATAAAGATCTGATAATTGGGTGGGATGTCATGACTCAAATCTCTCAGCTTCGCATTATTCCTGGAAAAGGTCTCGGATATAAAGACCAATTCTCTGAGTTTGTCAATATTCGAGACTCTTTTCCATTGAGATGAGTTTATTAGATCCAATCATGCAAAAGTTGCTAGAATCTTGTTCGAATCCCATTCGAGAATTCACTCAAAAATGTTCTCATCCCTTATGGAAAAATCCCGAGTTCTTTGTCCGCCTTCCCTTTAAGAAAAATGAAGATATCAATCCAACCAAGGCGAGTCATACGTGAATGAACCCAGAACATTTGGTTCTAGCTCAAAGGGAATGCTCAGATTTATTACAAAGGCCTCATTGAAACCTCGATTCTCAATGGGCCCGTGAAGCTTTTTATGTCAATAAACGTCTTTGAGCAAAATAGAGGGAAAATGAGATTGGTAATTAATTATCAACCCCTCAACCTTTTTCTCCAAGATGACAAATTCCCTTTACCATCCAGAGATTCTCTCTTTACTGGTTTAACCAAAGCCCACATCTATTCCAAATTCGACCTCAAAGCCGGATTTTGGCAATTGGGTATCCATCCTGAAGACAGACCCAAAACAGGATTACGTATCCCGAACCAGCACTTCCAAAGGAAAGTCCTTCCTTTCGGCCTAAAGGTAGCCCCATCCTTGTTCCAAAAGGCCATGTGTCGAATTTTCCAACCAATCTTGCCAAGTGCAGCGGTATACATCGACGATATTCTGCTCTACGGTCCGATGAGCAATCCACACGTCAACTTCTTGAGCGGTTCTCGAAATAGTAAGAAAGCATGGCATTATGCTTTCTCAAAGAAAAATGAATATTGCCCAGACAGAAATTGAATTTCTTGGTATGCACCTCAACAAAGGAACATACTATCCAAGGCCACATATTGCTCAAGAATTATTGAAGTTTCCTGTGGATAACTTCACGACAAAACAAGTTCAGCAATTTCTAGGGATAATCAATTATCTCAGAGACTTTGTCCCTAATATTGCAAAACTTCGATTCCTTTGCAATCCATGCTTTGAAGAAGAATTCCCCACCTTGGGGAAAAATTCAAACCAAAGCGATCGCGAACTCAAGGAGATTATGCAAAATCTCCCACCATTGCAAATACCATCAACAGGCAAAAGGATTCTCCAAACTGACGCCAGTGATGAATACTGGGCAGCCGTCCTGTTCGAAGAAATTGATGGTAAGAGACTTCCTTGTGCTCACAAAAGTGGAAAGTTTTCTCAAGCTGAAATGCACTACCATTCCACTTTCAAAGAAATCTTAGCAGTAAAAAGGGAATCAAAAAATTTGAGTTTCATCTCATTGGCCATCATTTCCTAGTAGAATTAGACATGGCATCTTTTCCACAGATGACCAAGTTTAAACAAAAGCAAATTCCAAATTCTCAATTGCTACGATGGGCTGAATGGTTTTCAAAATACTCTTTTGAAACCAAACATATTCCGGGAAAAAAGAATGTGCTTGCGACTTCTTGTCAAGACCCAAAGCAACAGAAATCAACATGTACATCAAAAGACCTGCTTTCCATATGCTAAATCATGGAGTGAAATACAAGATTGAGAAGATCGAGAGATTTGCCAAGCTGGAAATATCCCGAAGAAATCATCCAAGAAATCTAGAATGACAGTCTTTGCCGAAAATCTGAGAACCTCATGTGGCAATGTCACACGAGACCTATTCGATTCAATGGAGGTTCGATTCTTTATCCTTTCGGGTTAAATCTGAATTATCCTTTCATTCATCCTCTTATCTGGAAAGAAGATGATTTCCCGACCACTCAAAATGCTGTTATGGTACTTGACTAATAAGTACTTGATAGCTTTTGAAATCCCCACCAGAAGATTCGTTTCTAATCTCACCGAATATTCTTGCTCGGAAGAAACATCGAAAAAGAATGTGACGAAATCTTTTAGATTTTCTAAATTGGTTTTATCATCCTACGAACATATGCCAATTGTTCATTGACAAAGCAAGCGTTCTAGGAAGCTGCTTTCAGCTAAGTCCAAAGCCGCGAGTAATCTTTATCTCGCTGTAGAGCCGTTAAACGGGTGGGTTGGGTCGGGTTTGGGTCGGGTCATTAATGGTCCGACCCAAATTGACCCATTAACCCATTTATGACCAATTTATGTTTACTGTAAATTTTTCGATCCAAACCCGACCCGACCCAACTCATATTAATAAAATATTTTCATATTTAACAAATTTAGAAAAACTTATTCCTATGTTTTTTTTTTTAAAGATTATATTATTAAAATACTTCCAAGCTTTTATATATATTATTTTTTAAAAAAATTGTATTGCTAAAATAGTTTTATACCATATAAATTTAATGGAAAATTTTTATAAATTTTAAAATAATTATTTAAAAAAATCGAAATTTAATTATTTTTTTAAAATTATAATTATAATTATAATTATTTTATTTTTAAAATTATAATTATAATTATAATTATTTTATTTTTAAAATATAATTTTCTTTTTCTTTTTTCTTTTTCTCTTTTTCTTCTCCTTCTTCTTCTTTGGCCGGTCGCCGCCACGACAACGCTTCGGCGACCGGCCACGCGAGCTCGAGCCTCGCGACGCCGGCGAGCTCGAGGCTCGCCAGATCGGCGAGGCTCGAGCCTCGCCCGATGTCGGTGAGCTCGCCGACGTTGATGAGCTCGAGGCTCGCGACGGACGCGGCGAGCTCGAGGCTCGCCCGGCGTCGCGAGTTCGAGCTCGCCGACATCGACGAGGCCTCCGCCTCGCCCGGATTCGGCGAGCTCGAGGCTCGCCGGTGTCGGGCGAGCTCGAGCTCGCCCCTCACCCGACGTCGCGAGCTCGAGGCTCGCCCGGATCGCGAGGCTCGAGCGCCTCGCCAACGTCGGCGGACTCGAGTCTCGCCCGGATCGGCGAGGCCTCCACCTCGCTAGATCCGGCGAGCTCGAGCTCGCCGACGGCACAGCGAGCTCGAGGCTCGCCCGGGCCGATCGCCAACCGTCGCCGTGCCGGCGACCGGAAGGAGGAAGGAGAAAGAAAAAAAGAAGAAGAAAGATAAAAAAGAAAGAAAAAGAAAAGAGAAAATAAAAATAAAAAAATTATAATTTCGATTTTTATAAAGTTAAAGAAAGAAGGGAGGAATTATAATGTTTTTTTTATAGATGAGTTTTCAACCCAACCTATTTAAAAACCCACTTAAGACTCACATATCTTAAACCTTTAATTGTTAAACCCATTTAACTATCTTTTGTTATAAACAAGTGACCCATTTTAACACCTCTATCTCGCTGGACGGCTATTACAAGACAGAAAGTAGGTTCCAACGGTAAGTCAGGTCGGAAAACTTGTGGGCTGACTGCTCTCCACACTTTCATTTGTTTCCAAAAGTCCGCGTAGCATTATGACTGCCATAACAACTAACGGTTTCATCTACCATTCAGTGAAAAGGAGCCAACCGTCATCAACCTTTCTTACGTTGGAAAAATCCAATTCAACATCCACGCTTGTCTTTTGTGGAGGTTTGCCTCTTGATCATTCAAAACGGTAGCATGTCAATTTATAAACTGATCGCAGTGATGAGAAAAGTATATTACTTTAATAGGGCAGCCATATGCAGAGGCGTGTAGAACTTTGCTAGATGCATGACTTAGTGTTTAATTACTATATCAGTCCCTCGGACTTTGGATTGCAATTTCCATCAACTATATCTTCCCCCTCATATGAAATATAAAACTGACCATCCATATCAGCTTTTCTTTCCTCTGGGTTCTGGTTTGAGTATCACCAGAGAGAGAGAGAGAGAGAGAGAGAGAGAGAGATGGACACTCAATTAGCTTCAGCTAAGAGAAGCCATGCCGTTTGTATCCCAGGTCCATACCAAAGCCATATAGGAGCAATGCTAAAACTGGCGAAGCTTCTACATACAAAAGGTTTTGACATATCCTTCGTGAACACAGAATACAACCATCGACGCCTACTGAAGTCGAGGGGTCCTCGAGCCCTCGATGGCTTCCGTGGCTTTCAGTTCCTGACCATCACCGACGGCCTTCCTCCCTCGGATGCAGACTCAAGCCAAGACCTCATGGCTCTATGTGATGCTGTCAGAAAGAACATGTCTGCTCCATTTTCTGATCTCATCTCCAATCTCAACCACTCTGCATCAAACTCGGATGTCCCTCCGGTCACTTGCATTTTCTCGGATGGAGCCATGTCATTCGCCACCAATGAAGCTGCTCAAGAATTCGGCATCCCTATCATACAGTTGTGGACAGTCCCTGCCTGCGCCTTCATGGGATTCAAACAATACCGGACTCTTCAGGAAAAGGGCCTTGCTCCATTAAAAGGTACAAGTTTTGAATCCTGTGAGTAGACTCAGTGATTAAGCAGTGGACGTGTGTGTGGATTATGCGTATGGCTTATGAATGACCACCCAGAACATCTGGTACAAACAATTCCGATCCCACCCACCTGTGGTTTGGCTCGTTTCTTACCAGTCCTAGGTCACCGGGGTATTTCTTGAGCCCGAGGTCTACTGACCTAAAACTACCTCCTCGTTAAAAAAAAAAAAAAAAAAAAAAAAAGAGAGAGAGAGAGAGATTTTCTATGGTGTAGTACGCTATATATGAAAGACTGAGAATATCCCGTGTGTTGCAGATACCAGCTACTTAACAAACGGCCATTTGGATACAGTAATCGATTGGATTCCAGGAATGAAGGACATCAGATTATGGGACCTGCCAACCTTCCTTCGTACCACGGATCCTGATGATATCTTGTTCAATTTTATGATGGATGTCGCTGAGAGAGCAAATACAGCCTCAGCAATGATTTTCCACACCTTTGATGCCCTTGAGTCAGAAGTGCTTAATGCTTTATCATCAATGTTTCCTCGCGTCTATGCAATTGGCCCACTCTCGTTACTAGTCAACAAACTAGTGCAGGAAGAGAGCCCACTCAAATCTATTGACTGCAATCTGTGGACAGAAGATACAGAGTGTCTTCGATGGCTCGACTCGAAGGAACCAAAGTCAGTTCTATACGTTAATTTCGGCAGCATAGCTGTCTTGACAAGAGAAGAGCTTATTGAGTTTGCAATGGGACTGGCCAACAGCGAACACCCATTCTTGTGGATAATTAGGCCTGACCTTGTAAGTGGGGATTCAGCAGTTCTTCCCCGGGAATTCCTTGAAGAAACAGAAGGAAGGAGTATGTACGCAGATTGGTGTCCACAAGAGGCAGTTCTCAACCACTTGTCCACCGGAGCGTTCTTGACACACTGTGGATGGAACTCTGTAATCGAGAGTGTGTCTTCAGGAGTCCCAATGATTTGTTGGCCATCTTTTGGGGACCAGACGACAAACTGCACTTACGCTTGTGGTAAATGGGAGATTGGTTTGGAGTTATCAGGTGTGGTCAAGAGAGAGGAAGTGGAAAGGCTAGTGAGGGATTTGATGGAAGGAAACAAGGGAAAACAAATGAAGGAAAGAATCGCGGAGTGGAAGAAATTAGCACAGGAAGCAACAGAACCGAATGGGTCATCGTCCATAAACTTTGACAAGCTGTTGAATGAACTTTTGACTTAAATACAGCATCGGACATCTGTTAGTGCAACACTGCCACCACAGGCATTTCTTTGTTCACAACAGCATTATACTTTGTTTATGGATTACTGTAATGAAATTATATATTCGCATCATGTGTGCTTCAAGAGGTTTGCATGCACTACTTAATTCGTCTATCTTATGAACTTGTTCCCGACAAGACGAGCTGTCTTTCCTACACCCATCTTCTCCTCTTCATGCTTAGTCATAACTTCAAAGATATCTATAGGCATGCTTTTCTCCTGGTGAAAATTCATCTTCAATGACAGTCATGGATTTGTTGTGTATTTCATGGTGAAAGTCAAAGGGTGCCCATGAGACCTGGAAAAATCTGAAGGCTCATACTCATGAGCATTATTTTCCTAACAATTCTCCCCCTTGGCTAAGTGCACTCGAAATAAGACGCTCCTCTTTCTGTAACACCTTGGATCGACCATCTCAGTAAATAGATGACCGAGCATACTAGGATTTCATGTAAATAATAGGGCCTAGAAAATGCATTAAGAAAATCTGCAGTTTGCATCTTTTGGTCAATGTGGTCGATCAATTGAGAAAATGCAACAATTACGTGCAAAAGAGAAGGTGGAAATGAGCATCTTTCTGCTTCCTGAAAATTAGTTTCAAGCACCAACAGGAAAGGCCTGGTGGGGATGACATTTGATTGAGGCATGAACTGCAATAAAGATGAGCGGAAGACTTCTCTCCATCGGTCACAAACACACCGAAGCTTCTAGTAATGAGAATTCTAGGATCAATCTGAACCTTTCCAGAATTTTCTGGCTTTTCACATTGGATTCACTCTACATTTTTCAACAATGGCTACTAAATTCTTAAACTAAACCCAAGACAGGCGCGACACCCAAAATCAGCAATAATGCATATACAACTACGAAAATATCATTTGATATATTCATTTATCCCAGAAACATTCCCTTCCTCACTCGAGCATACAGCAAAAGCCTTTTAAAGTTGCACTGTCATAGAGAACGATACAAGTTCCAGCAACCTTAGGACACTTGCTGGAGGTTCTTGATAAGATCTCTATGGATGTACTATTGCCATCCGAGATCTTGAGCCCATTTCAACAAAGTATACGATTCCCCAATAACGACTATTTCTTTAGAAGGCTGCTTTCAGTTCCAAAGCCGCAAGTCAAATATTCATCACTGGACAACTATAACTAGACAAAAAACCTCTCAAAATGCAGAGTCTCTCCTACCTTAATGATAGTTTATTTTCCCAAACCCTAATATCCCCAATGCTATCCCATCTTCTTTCTGTCCACTGTTTGTCGTCTACCCTGTTTTCCCATCCCACCCCTATTTCAATTTGTTGATCAATGGGTACGGGGTTTCATCATTGTTTCAATTCCCCTATCTTCCATCCTTTTTCCCTTCCAATTGCCATGGCCAGCTTTCAACCTCTTTCATTTTCCCAATCCAAGTGACTTAGGCGCCATGACAAACCATTCTTCTTTTCAAAAATAGTTTTAAACGAAAATAGATTTTTCTATTTCTATTTCTATAAAAGTTTCTAAACAAAAATAACCGTTTGATAACGATACAAAATTTCTTCCTTTCGAACGGCGGCGGCGACGACCGACGACCTTTAATATAAAAAATAAAAATAAAAATGATTTAGTAACAAAAAAATAAAGAATAAAATAAAATAAAATAAAATAAAAATATCCTTAAAAATAAATTTATTTTATTTATTCTATTTTATTTTATTTTACGAATAAATTTATTTTAAAATGAATAAAAAAATAAAAAAAAATTATTTGGCAAAGCACTCAAGGCAAATAAAAATAATTTTTTAATAAATTTATATTTATTTATCATAAATAAATTATTTTTAATAAATTTAATAAATTTATTTTTAATAAACTAAAAATAAAATGATAAATAAAATAATTTATTTACTTTAATAACTTTATTTTTATTTTTAAATGAATAAAATGAATATATTTATTTTTATTTATTTTTATTTTTAATAAAATGAGGAGATGCGGAGGAGGAGTAGGCAGAGACGTAGAGGAGATGAGGGAGGACTTACCGAAATTAGGGTTTAGTGAGATAAATTATTTCTGATTTCTCTTCCATAAATCAGAAGTATAAAATTTTAGCTTCTAATTTTTCTTCCAAACCTATTTACGGAATAGAAATTTATTCCAAAAATAGAAAACTGAATAGGTTTATCAAACGGATTTCTTTTTTCGAAACAAACCTAGAACAGAAAAACTATTTCTGGAATAGAAATTTTGGGTTGTCATGCACCCCCTTAGTTGCTCCGCCCTTTGTTATTTTCCATTTTCAACTTCTGCATGGTTTCAATAGGCCAGCTTGGAGATCCCTCTTGCTAATTGCATCTCTTTTTGGGTGCTAATGGATCACCTGTTCCGCACCTTTTTTGCATGTCTTGCCCTTCTTCCCTTTTGCTTTGTTGATTGACCCCATGGGCCCCAACGACCAGGAGGAATCTTCACGCCTTGCTGCCCTATGCAACAGGTTGGGCCATCTCTGCTCCAAGCAAGCTATCAAGGTTTGGGAGGATGAGCCGTCGCCTGTGAAAATTGAGGAATGCAAATTAACTTTAGTAGGTAAAATACTATCCAATCCCTCTATTAATTTCCAAACTTTCCATAATACTTTGAAGCGAGCTTGGCGAACTAATCAAGTAGAGATATCCCAAAGGGAAGTGGGTCTGTATGTTGCGAAATTTAAGTCTGATGGAGAGAAACAATGGGTACTGGATGGTGGGCCTTGGCTTTTTCTAGTCATTTGGTAATTTTTAAGCCGTGGATACCCAATACACCACTAAATTGTTATGACTTTTCTAGTTGTGCTTTATGGGTGCAAGTCTTCGGTCTCCCATTAGAATGGTGTAGTGAGAACTGTTGGAAATTTCCTATAATATGGGCTTACATTAATTAATTGATTTTCTATTTTAAATAATCGGGTTAATGGATATTCCAATATTTGTTGAACCCTACAGTGATCTGATTGAATTGGGTATTGGCATTTATTGATAACGGGCCTAGTTGAGCAGCAAAGTGTAGGCAATTGTGTTTGATCGAAGCCGTAATGGGAAGGGCCGGTTGACACGCTATTGATTAGGGTTTGCTAGGTCCCTCTCTAGCCTATAAAAGAGTAGGTTATACCTATCGAACTGCTTTAATCACATTGAAAGCTGCTATATCGAAATAGGTCATAGAGAGGAAGATCTGGTATTCCGATAGATCCCCGATTATCGAGTGATCTAGTTTTCTTCGAAGTGATGGCTCAAACAGTGCGCTTTAATTCCGCGTATTTATTAATCTCGGTGTTTTACAATCATGTATGGATCCGTTTGTTCTTAATTGATTAATTGTATATGAGAATAATATTCTACATGTGGTATCAGAGCCGATCGTATATGATTGTAGAACCCAAAATTTTTTTTTATGAACAAATTCGAAATCCTCCTCTTTGAGCCGAATATGGGCATTATTTTTCCATGTATATTTTTTTGCTTGATTAATCCCGTAACCATAGGGCTTTGGTTCTACACGTCAAGATCTTTCCAACCATATATAATTTGCATAATTTCGTTGAGAATTGAGAGAGAATTTTATATTTGAAATTCTAGGGTTTGTATGTGAAAAAGTTCTAGAATTTGCAAATTACATGCAATCGATTGATATATGATGTAAACCCTTGCATGGGTATTGTTATATATTTGTTTTAGTATCTTTTGTTGTATTGAATTGAGTTTTTAGGGTTTAAATTTAGGAAATTCGAAATTCGGCCATGGGAGCTTTAGATCCGAAACTTTGAGGCTTGTATGTGCTAGATTCACTTGGTTTTTCTTCATTTAATTCATTGTAGTTAATTATATTGATGTTTTATGCAAGTCCTATGGAGAAATTTCATCAAAAACCATGTTAATTTGTGCCTTCGAGCTTGGTCGAAACCCGGTCATGCGACCCGGTTTGCTGCAAATTCGTGACCGGTTTGGAGGTTGAAGAAGACCTCCAGCCGGGCTGGCTATCAATTGGGCTCACGCCCATTAAAAGATTAATAAAAAAAATAAAAAGGTTCTGGGCGTAAGCCCGAACCATAAACAAATTAAAAGGATCTGGGCTCACGCCCATGAACCAAAGTAAAGAGGTTCTGGGCGTGAACCCAGAACCAAATATAAATGGGTTTGGCCCATTTTTTGTTTTTAATTCGTGGCCTGCCCACATGGTTGCGTGTGGGCTGGGCGCGAGTATGGAAGTCTGCGGGTCGGGCCCGTGGTCTGATTAGGGCTGCTCGCGGGTCCTGGGCCCGCGGGAGTCCGAAATATTTAAATAATATTATAATAAATTTATATTAAAAAAAAAAAACTTGTGGCAAAAGTTGTTGTTTTGGAAAATGCAATATGATCATTGGAAACACATGTTGTGAAGTGTTTCATATTATTTGATGAATTTTGGGCATAAATTTTTTGAAATTCCATATTGATAAAAAATTAGTATATACAATTACTAAGCCCAAAGGGGGTTATTGTGTATATTAATTTGGAAAATAGCATGAAGTTTATTCCCATATTTAAAAGATGGGGATGTATAATTGAAAAATATTTATCTGCCCAAAGGGGATAAATGTTTTGAAAGTTATATGTAATTCCCCTCTATATTGATATATTAGAGATGAATGATGGGGATGTGTGACTCAAAAGGTTTATCTACTTAAAGGGGATAAAGTTTTGAGAGTTATGTGTAATTCCCTCTATGTTGAGATAATGGAAATATATATAATTTAAAGGATTTGTCTGCCCAAAGGGGATTGAACCTTGAAAATTATATGTAATTCTCTTTATCATCTTTATATATTGATATCATGGAGATGTATAATTTAAATGATTTGTCTGCCCAAAGGGGATGGATCATTGACAATTATATGTAATTCTCCTTATTGTTGCTTTATAAACTTCATGCTGTGAAAAATAATGGTGCATTATACACTCTGCCCAAAGGGGAGTTTATAATGTACTAATTATTTTTGTTAAAATACTTATTGCCCATAATTGATCTTATTGCATTATGTGTGACAAAAAAAGTTATTTTTGTTGTAAATAATAACAATGCCACGGTTGAAATGTTAACTGGATCAAACTTTAAGAGATAGAAGCAAGATATAAAATTTGCTTTGGGCATCGTTGATATGGACTTGGCTCTACGTGAGGATGAACCTGCCAGGCCTAATGATCAAAGTACTGTAGATCAAAAGGCCCATTATGCTAGATGGGAAAAATCTAATCGACTGAGCCTCATTGCTATGAAGAGGTCCATTGCTGAGCATTTGATTAGTGGTTTGCCGGAAGATACGAATGCCAGACAGTTCCTTGAAGCAGTGGGAGAAAGATATAGAGTCTCAGATAAGGCTGAAGCTGGAAACTTGCTAAATGAGTTAACGAACATGAGGTATGATGCTGCTATGGGTGTTAGAGAATTTATACTGAAGATGGTCCACATTCAGTCCAAACTTAAGGCCCATGAAATTGTTCTTTCTGAAAATTATATTGTGCATCAAGCCTTAAATGTTTTGCCAGCTGAATTTAGCCAGATTAAGACTGCTTATAATGCTCATAATGAGACATGGAGTGTTAATGCCTTGATTACTAAGTGTGTGACTGAGGAAGAGAAATTAAAGAAGGAAAAGTATGAGTCTGCCTACTTAACTACCAATGCCAAGTTGAGTTCATATAGAGGCAAATGGAAGCCTAAGGGGTCAAATGTTCATGGCCCAAAGAAATGGCAAGACTTTAGGAAAAATGAGAACTATGGGAGGAATAGAGATAAGGATTTTAAATGTTTTCACTGCAAGAAGCAGGGTCACAAGAGAGCCAATTGCTACAAATTTTGAGCTTGGCTAAAAATAAGAAAAGAAAGTCACCAAGGGTCTCACAAATCTAAGAAGTCCAAGTACGAGGGAGTCAAAGCTTAAAGTTGGAAACAATGCTTTGGAGTTGATGTGGAGCGCATAGGGACAATTGTTTTGAATTTAGATTCTGGTTTTTATCTAATTAAGGAGAAGACTGATGTTCTTGACATGTTTAAAGTGTTTCGTACTGAAGTTGAGAAACAATTGGGAAAAATTATCAAGATTGTCAGATCTGATTACGGTGGTGAGTATTATGGGCGATATACTGAGGCTGGACAACAAAATGGACCGTTTGCAAAATATTTGCAGGACTGTGGTATTATTACTCAATATACAATGCACAGGGAGTCCCGAGCAAAATGGTGTAAGCGAACGCGAAATCGCACACTCATGGAGATGAAACGAAGTATGATGGGCAGTTCTAATTTGCCTGAATACTTATGGGGTGATGCGATTAAAACGACAACTTATATATTGAATCGTGTACCTAGTAAATCGGTGCTAAAAACACCTTTTGAATTGTGGACAGGGAGGAAACCAAGCTTGAATCATTTACGAGTTTGGGGTTGTCTGCAGAGGTGAAAATTTATGATCCTTCTCGAAGAAGACGGAATCTAGGACTACTAGATGTTACTTTATTGGATATCCTGATCATTCTAAAGGGTATAGATTCTATTGTCCCACTCGAGGCACTAGAATCGTTGAATCTCAAATTGCTAAATTCCTGGAATTAGATGTTGTTGAAAAGAGTTCTTCTCAATCTTTTGAAAGGGAAGAACCAAACAAAATGGTCTCTATTCCATTGCCCATCTTGCATGATGATTCTATGCGAGATCACAGCAGAGTGGAAATTCAGCAAGAAGCAAATACCGAAAATATGACGGTAGATCCTCCCATTACAAATGAAATTCCCCATATGAATGATGCGGCTCCAGAAATGCCTATGCGAAGATCACAGCGACAAAGAAGACCAACACTTTTAAATGATTATCATGTCTATCTTGGAGAAGCTGATTTTGACATTGGAAAAGTAGTTGATCCGACGACGTTCAAAGAAGCTCTTAATAGTGATCAGGCAGATAAATGGTTAGGAGCGATGAATGACGAGATGATGTCCATGTCAACTAATCAAGTGTGGAAACTAGTTGATTTACCTAATGGGCATAAACCAATCGGCTGCAAATGGGTGTTCAAAACTAAGAAAGACAATAAAGGCAACATCGAGAGATTCAAGGCAAGGTTAGTCGCAAAGGGTACACACAAAGAGAAGGTATTGATTATAATGAAGTCTTTTCCCGTATCTACTAAAGACTCTTTTCGGATTATCATGGCTTTGGTGGCTCATTTTGATTTAGAGCTTCACCAAATGGATGTCAAGACAGCTTTTCTAAATGGAGATCTGGATGAAGAAGTATATATGCAGCAACCTGAAGGGTTTAAAGAAGCTGGAAAGGAGCATATGGTGTGCAAACTTCAAAGGTCCATATATGGTCTCAAACAAGCATCACGTCAATGGTACTTAAAGTTTCACAAAGTTGTGAGATCATTTGGCTTTGAAGAAAATAAGTTTGATCAATGCATCTACATGAAAGTAAGTGGGAGTAAATATATTTTCTTAGTACTTTATGTAGACGACATTTTACTTGCTAGCAGTGATGTTGATCTATTGAATGACACCAAAAATTTTCTATCTACAAAGTTTGATATGAAAGATCTTGGGGAAGCCTATTTTGTTCTAGGCATTGAGATTCATCGTGATAGATCTAAGAAGGTTCTGGGGTTATCTCAGAAAAGTTATATAGATCGTGTTTTGAAAAGATTCAATATGTAGACCTGTAAGTCGGGTGAAGCTCCTGTTGTGAAAGGAGATAAATTGAGCATAGATCAATGCCCCAAGAATGATGTTGAAAAGGAAGTCATGAAAAATGTTCCATATGCTAGTGCTGTTGGCAGTCTTATGTATGCACAAGTATGTACCAGACCTGATATTGCTTTTGCTGTAAATACTCTTGGAAGATATCTATCGAATCCAGGTCAAGAACATTGGGTTGCGGCTAAGAAGGTGATGAGATATCTACAACGAACAAAAGACTTTATGCTTGTGTATAGCAAAGCTGAGGACCTAAAAGTGATTGGATATTCAGATGCTGATTTTGCTAGTTGTTCAGATGATAGAAAATCAACTTCTGGATATATTTTTATGATGGCTTGAGGTGCTATTTCTTGGAAGAGCACAAAGCAAACCTTGATTACGAACTTTACAATGTATGCTGAGTTTGTAGCGTGCTACGGCGCGTCGGTTCAAGCAGTTTGGCTCAGAAATTTGATCTCAGAATTGTGTATTGTGGACTCTATTGCTAGACCTATGGTGATCTACTGTGACAATACTGCAGCTGTGTTTTATTCCAAGCATGACAAGATTAGTAATGCGTCCAAACACATGGAGATCAAATATTATACTGTTAAAGACTTGGTCAAAAATGGAGACGTTGTAATTGAAAATATCGAAGCGAGTCCATGTTGGCTGATCCTCTAACAAAAGGCTTACGACCCATTTTGTTTAAAGAACACGTTAAGAATATGGGTGTTTTAGAATCTTTTGATTTCTTTTGTTAGTGGGAGTTAACAATTTGTATTTCTGGATATTATAGTTATATGCAGACGATAATGCTTTTATTATGTCTATTAAAGCATTTATTTTCAATGATTGTTGTTATTGATTCTATTGTTATCCTTTCTCTTGTTGACTGAGAAATGGAAGTATAAAAACAGTATCCTTAAACTAATTTTCGTTTAAAGATGACTGGATGTCACTGATTATGAGATCTCATGTTGGATTGTGACATAATTGTGCAATTTCATGTTGTTTAGAAATCGTGCTGTGGCAATTTCATGTTGTTTAGAAATTGCGCTAATGCGATTTCATGTCGTTGAGAAATTGCATTGAGGACCGATAAGAAATAGTGTATATCTTGATCACATGTTGGCACTATTTCTTACTACACTACTAGGCCCATGATCCATGAAAATATAATACTTATTATATGTGATTATGGAAGGTCTTGTGTTGTGGTATTTTCTTAACACATTGATCTCCATAGTCCTATATTGAGGTTATATAGGATTTGATTGGTATTAAGATGCCATTATTGGAATATTATTATTTTTTAAGTTGTGGCCACATAAAACAAAATTTTAGTTATTAACCCGATAGTGTCATTTTCAATATAAAATCTTTTTCAAAATAAAATAAGTTAATTAATGTAGCCCAAGTGGGAGAATGTTGGAAATTTCCTATAATATGGGCTTACATTAATTAATTGATTTTCTATTTTAAATAATCGGGTTAATGGATATTCCAATATTTGTTGAACCCTAGTGATCTGATTGAATTGGGTATTGGCATTTATTGATAACGGGCCTAGTTGAGCGGCAAAGTGTAGGCAATTGTGTTTGACCGGCCCGTAATGGGAAGGGCCCAGGTTGACACGCTATTGATTAGGGTTTGCTAGGTCCCCTCTCTAGCCTATAAAAGAGTAGGTTATACCTATCAGTTGCTTTAATCACATTGAAAGCTGCTATATCGAAATAGGTCATAGAGAGGAAGATCTGGTATTCCGATAGATCCCTGATTATCAGAGTGATCTAGTTTTCTTCTGAAGTGATGGCTCAAACAGGTACGCTTTAATTCCGCTGTATTTATTAATCTCGGTGTTTTACAATCATGTATGGATCCGTTTGTTCTTAATTGATTAATTGTATATGAGAATAATATTCTACAAGAACATGATAAGCAAAGTTGTTAGACATGTTGGAAAAGTGTTAGAGGTTAAAATTAATACAAAAGAGGGCCCAACACTCAGAGCTGGTAGAGCGAGGGTCAACATTAATTTACAGGAGCTGCTGAAGACAAGCCACTTGTTCCGTCTCGATAGGAAAACCCTTTGGCTAGACTTCCGCTATGAACGGCTATCCCATTTTTGCTACTCTTGCGGCAAGCTAGGACATTATGCGATGTATTGTAAGGATTTTCCTTTTGAAGAGGCAAAATTGGACGGCAAAGACAAGATGGCTTATGGACAATGGCTACGTGTGGAGGTCAAAGAATATAGCCCGTATTGGCTGACTTTTTATAAACCACAGGATAAAACAGAGGACACAGACGAGATTATACCTAAAACTCCTCCATCTTCGACCCATCTTGTTCCTCTACTGCCTCCGAGTATCAATGTGGAAATGGTACCCCTGAAACAACCAATATTACCACTCATCACTATCACTGCAGCACCAATATTGCAACACCATCATGATGGCATGATGCTAGGGACTTCTTCCACCATTGCGCTGATCCCTGCAACAGCAAAAATGAAGGGATTCAAACCCAAATGATGGAATCACCGAACCCCAAGAATCTGAAAAATACAAGACTCACTCCTAAAGTAGGGATTGCCAAAAAAAATTAAGAGGTATAACTCATATGAGATGAGGTCTCCTATACAAGAGGACCTCAATGAAGCCCATCTAATGGATACACCTATATTTGCTGCGGAGGAGGCAAGGACAGTGGGCTATGGTGGTTGGCCCTAAATAGCCACTAGCCCTAAATAGCCACCCACAAACAAATGAAGTTACTCAACTGGAACTGTTAGGATTTGGGCAATCCCCTAACAATTCAAGCTCTTAAGGCCCTTGTGGCCAAGGAAAAGCCCGACTGTATCTTTTTGATGGAAACCAAGAATCAAGAGGTAGTGCTTCAACGGCTTCAACAACGTTTACATTTTCCTCATTCTCATGTAAGTAATCTTGTTGGCTTGGCTAGAGGGATGGCAGTATTTTGGACTAATAAGATATCTCTAAGTGTGGTTAGGTCTACTTTTGACATGATCTTCACGGATGTTATGTGTGACAGAATTATGCATATTACCTACATTCATGCACCTGCAGTTTATCAGCTATGCCAAATATTATGGGTTGAACTAAGACAAATTAGCTATTCAAATACTTTACCGTGAGTTTGTGCTGGTGACTTTAATGAAATTATCTATCAGTGGGAAAATGTGGGCAAGAGACTAGTTGACCCTCATAGGTTACATTCCTTTCAAGCTGTTTTGAATGAATGCTCCCTCACGGAAATAGATAGTAAGGGATGTGCTTTTACGTGGATGAATAATCGTGCAAGAGATGATTTTGTGAAAGAACGGCTGGATAGGGTGCTATGTACTTTGGAATGGCGCCTTATGTTTCCTGAAGCTGAAGTTTTTGCATTACCTACTTTGGGTTCAAACCACAGTCCTTTATTATTAATCACTGAAGCACCATCCGGTCGACGAAACAAGCCTTTCATTTTTGAAGCTTTATGGACTCAAGACCAAAAGTGCCGTGATGTCATTGCCAAGTCTTGAAACTCCGAACAGGTAAAAGATTCTGCTCTATCATATAAATTAAAGGCTGTCTCTATTGCTCTAGCTAAGTGGAGTCGCTTAAAGTTCTCTAAGGGCCATCTAAAAGTATCAGCTTTGCAACAAAAACTCTAGAATCACATCAACCAACCTCATAACCACTTTGATAAATTGACAACAACAAAACTAAAAGCGGAAATTCAGCAGTTATGGCAACAAGAGGAACAGTATTGGGCGATGCGTTCTAGGATTAACTGGTTGAGATGGGAGGATAAGAATACAAAATTTTTTCATGCCACTACCATTCAAAGGCGGCAACGGAATATAATTAGTATGCTACAGGACGACAATCAAAGGTGGGTGTGAGACCCTAAACTTTTGAAGGAGATGACTTCTGCCTTCTTTTCACAACTATATACAACAATGGGTCATCGTAATTATGGGCCTATACTAGAGCAATGCCCACGTGTTGTCATAGAAGAGATGAATGACCTATTAGTAGCTAGGGTCACTCGAGAGGAGGTTCACCAAGCAACTTTCCAGTTGGGGACTACAAAGGCTCCGGGCCTAGATGGATTGAATGGACTCTTTTATCAGACTCACTGGGATATTCTATAGGATTGTATATTTCTCTCGATGCAGGATTTCTTCATATCAGGGGTGATGCCTGCAAATCTTAATAGGACCATTATCTCTTTGATTCCCAAAGTACCACACCTAGAACAATTGGACCAATACCGCCCAATTACCTATGCAATTACGCATATAAAATTATTTCCGAGGTAATCGCCAATCACCTAAAACCCTGGCTACTTGATCCGATTTCTATGGAACAATGTGCCTTTGTATGTCGTCGCCAAATTCAAGATAACATTTTAATTGTCCAATAGGTACTTCATTAGTTAAAGATCAGGAGACATAAGCAAAATTTCCAAGCAGTTCTAAAGATGGACATGCTAAAGGCATATGACCAGGTGGAATGGGATTTCTTTAAAGATTACCTTCTCTAGTTGGGCTTCCATCCTACATTGGTACAATGGGTGATGCAATGTATAACGACAACATCTTTCAGTGTTAAACTTAATGGCAACCAATTACATTATTTCCATCCTATAAGGGGCCTTGGCAGGGCGATCCTCTCTCTCCTTATATATTCATCTTGTTGGTGAATGTCATATCAACTCTTATTAACCGTGCTATTGACATGGGACACATCAAGGGTATCAAGCTAAATAGGTGGTGTCCTATCCTTTCTCATTTGTTTTTTGCCGATGATGCAATTTTTTTCTTAGACGATAAAATTCAAGAATGTCAAAATCTTGCCAATATATTGAATCAATATTATTTAGCTATAGGACATGGCTGTTAATCGAAATAAATCCGGAATATTTTTTGATAAGGCTTGTCCTCTTAGGCTACAGGAAAATTTGGCGGAGGAATTTAGAATACTAGTGCTTCAATGGATTGGAAAGTATCTGGGTATACCATCCGATTGAGGGCGGTCAAAACGGGAGATGTTTTCCTAGATATTGGGGAGAGTGAATGCTAAATTGGCAGGATGGAAAGAAAATTTAATTTCTAAAGATGCTAAGGAGGTTTTGCTTAAAACTGTTGTATAGGTGATCCCACGGTATGCTATGTCCATATTTAAACTTCTTGTGTCTCTTTGCAAATCTGTTGAACAACGAATTACTAGGTTCTAGTGACATAATGATAATTGCAAAACAAGAATTCACTAGAAGCAATGGAAAGTACTTAAAAATAGGAAGGACACCGGAGGCCTAGGTTTTAGAGATCTCATCGATTTCAATAAAGCCATGCTTGGGAAACAGGCCCGGCGTTTATTCAAGCAACATTTATTGTGACATCCCAGATTTTTAGTCTTGTTTTCTATTGAATAAATCGGGCATTTTATTAATGCGCCTATAGGGCCGTTCTCAGAGTTGATCACTCTCGAGAAAACTAGGCTATTCAGGGAAGTTATTAAGGAATTTTAAAGCAATAGACTTGAGAATTCGACTAGGAATCAACTTCTTGACCGTACTTATCTTTAGAGACCATTATGGCACAATATAAAATCGATTTGAAATCAGAGATAGGTCTGTTCGACTGAGAAGTGTGGCTAATCATGGGTGACACTACTAAATTAGAAAATTCTCATTGACTAGCCCTAGATTGATTCTTCTATCGTTTTGGTACCCAGTGTCTATATTTGAATCCTCAAGATTCTCAAGACAAACCGAAAGTCTCCAATGAGTCGAGTGGGTTCATTGTGGCTTGAAAAAAATCGACCATAAGTCATTTACATTGAAAATCTCCGAAAACTACTCGGTAGCTTAGGTCATGCTAAAAACACGTTTGAGCGAAATTAACCGCGAATTTGAGTCCGATTTCAGAAATTGAAGATTTTTTCATGTCACAATAAATTCTAGGAACGTCAACTCAGTCTCAAAATTTTTTTTTGCAACCCGAGATTTTTTGGGAAAAATTCGGCATAGGACTGTTTTTGTTCAGAAAATGTCGAGGATTTTTTTTGTTGTAAAATTAGGATGCAAGATGGATTCATGGGTAAGGAAAAATGTCAATTGAAGCATTGAGGTGCCAAATGAAATTATGAGGGCCAAATGAGGTTGAATTGAAGTGAATCAAGTGTCTAATTGATGGTGAATTGTAACAAATTCGTATGCCCCCTTAGCCTAGCCAAAATGCACCATTTCAAGAGTTTTGGGTGTGCCTTGGTGGCTCATGGACAGCCAAGGGAGATGCTTGGCCTAGGATGAGCCTTTGGGGGGACAATTTTGTGGAAATTTAAAGCCAAGGAGCCCTCCAACCTTATCTCTCTCCCTTTCTCCCTCAAGCTGCATCCACGATCCCTCTCCCCTCCATTTTCGGCATCCACAGCAGCCAGCAAGCAGAGCAGAATCAGTTGCAACCGTCGCACGCCAAGATCGTCGCGCTGTCGACGTTCTTCCGCCAGAGCCGTGCCACCTTGCCCACGCACGCCACCTCCTGACCTCGTTGCCCCTCTCACCCCTCACGTGATCCAGCAACTATTGCGAGTCTGTTGGAGCCACACCGTAGCACCTACAGCCACCATGAGCCACCGTGGACCATGATGTGGACATCGAGTCATATCGAGGAGGAGGTGCTAGGGACCCATTGTCTATTCCTACTGGTTCGATTACTCGAGCGCGGGCAAAACAATTCAAGCAAGCTGTTGGCGTCATGGTTCGTGATTTTTGGCGTGAAGATGACCTTGGATCAAATCTTGAAGAATCTTGGAAATCTTGGTGCAATTTAATTATCTTGTCACCAAATAATTGACCAAGTCAATTTATATATATATTCTTGTTTAAGAATATTCTAAAATAGGAATATTTTAGAATATAACGCATTAGATTTTTAGGGTTGGTTTTTAGGGTTTGTGTGGCAGCCTATATAAAGGATTTGCCAAATTTCTTTGAAGACAGAGATATTTTTTTTTTTTTGAGGAAAAGAATTGAGAGGTTCTCTTTTTACTGTTCTTTTGAGGACTTGACCTAATCAAGATTCTCTTCGACTTATCGAGCGAGATAGCGAATTCTTTTGCTCGTGGCGTCTATAACGTTGGTTGGTTGACACGTGTTCGTCAACAGGTCACGTTCATACCGAGGTTGCCAATCACAGGTTTGATTGGAGGTCGAGGTTTGCAATTCGCATCATCTGGGCCTTCGTAGAACGATCCTTCCGCAACTATTCACATCAGTTTGGTATCAAAGCTTGCTTCTACAAGGTCTATTTATCTTTAATTTTCTGTTGATATTTAGTAATTTGAGAATTATTGAGTTAGGGTTTCGGTTCTAGCTAATTTAAGGATCCGATTGCTTTTGTGCTTCCATACGTAGTTGTTTGCTGTTAGTTTTAAAATTTTTTCTTTTCTAGCATCTTAAATTGTATCTGAGTTCGTCAAAAAAAAAACAAAAAAAGTAAAAAAAAAAAAAGAAAGAAAACGCACAAAAAAAAAAAGTGTGCAAGAGAAAAAAAAAAATATCTCTCGTCTTCAAAGAAATTTGGCAAATCCTTTATATAGGCTACCACACAAACCCTAAAAACCAACCCTAAAAATCTAATGCGTTATATTCTAAAATATTCCTATTTTAGAATATTCTTAAACAAGAATATATATATAAATTGACTTGGTCAATTATTTGGTGACAAGATAATTAAATTGCACCAAGATTTCCAAGATTCTTCAAGATTTGATCCAAGGTCATCTTCACGCCAAAAATCACGAACCATGACGCCAACAAACTTGCTTGAATTGTTTTGCCCGCGCTCGAGTAATCGAACCAGTAGGAATAGACAATGGGTCCCTAGCACCTCCTCCTCGATATGACTCGATGTCCACATCAGACCACCCTTCAAACCGCCGAAATCCCCCACCGGTCCACCGTTGCCCTCACCGCACCAAACCGGCTTGTTTTCTTTTGTTTTTGCAGCCAAAACAGAAGGTTTGGAAGTGGGTTTCATAGCATCTTCTAGGCCCGTTTTGAGGTGTTTGTGAACCTCGGATCCTAGGCTCGCTTTGGAGAAAAGTGACCTCACTTCGTTCCCGACGTTTCGATCCGAATAGGTTGTTAAATGGGTGAGTTTTGCTCACTAATCCCTTATTAGTATGCTAATGATAATTAGAGGTTGATTAGATTTAATTAAGTATAATTAGGTGGATAGATTAGATTAGGGTAATTAAATTAGAGACTTATTGGTGCATATTAGGTAAATGGATAATGTAGTTAGCAAGGAAGTAGGTCCTAGTATTTATTGAACGAGTCTTGGTAATTTTTCAAGCTCGTCTCGACTTTCAATTAGGCTATAACGGGCCTAAGTTGGATTTATTGCATTTATTTAAAAATTTTCACAATTATTTAATTATTTAATTATTTATTTATTTATTGGAAATTAGGTTGGGATAGCTAACGACTGATTTATGCTGATTATCGTGGTGCGGTTCGTTTATTTATTTGAGTGCTAAATCATGCTGAATTAATTGGAAATTAACCGAACGTCAGTTTACAGCGCCAAAAGTATGTTACGAGACGTTGAAAATGGTGGGACTTAGGAAAAATAAAATTGTTACATTTTGGCTAAGGCCAACCGTGTACCCACACACGGCTATTTTATCGAGTATGATAGAATGTGAGAAGATGGCTAAGGATGACATATCGGAGAAAGACGATATATTTTGTTGGCTCAGCGATTCGATATATCACCTTGAAGAAAGCACATGGGCTCGGTGACTAAGTATGCCAACCTAGAGAATGCACGTGGGCTCGGTGATTAGGCAGGTCATCTTGGAGAAGGCATGTGGGCTCGGTGACTAAGTATGTTAACCTAGAGAATGCACATGGGCTCGATGACTAGATATACCATCTTGGAGAAGGCACGTGGGCTTGGTGACTAAATACGTTAACCTGGAGAATGCATGTGGGCTCGATGACTAGATATACTATCTTGGAGAGTAAATGATATTGAATGTACCGACAAGGAAAAGTCGTTGTGACATGTAATTAACTAAGTCGATTGATCGACAATTCGATCTGATTGATGTGATGTGATGTGATGTGATTGTATATATTTGATATAAATACTGACTTGCAGGAATGAACTAAGGCCAATGTAAGTCCTCTAACCCATGTTGTGCTTAGGCAACCTTTAGAGCATATTAGCTTCATAATCGGGTATTAGCGGGTAGAACTCACTAAGACGTTATTTCACTGGTTATTGTATGACCATTTTCAAGTCCCTAGGTGACGGTTGTGGAGAACCGAAAGTCCCGTAGTTTGGGAAGGTGGAAGAAACAAAATCGGCAAACCTGTCTGGCTTGTTGGTCATAGGACAATTCCTTTTTGGTTAAGCCGGTACTTTTGTAAGTGACCTGATGTTGTGAATAAACCTGTTTCTTATAAAAGGTTTGTTTGGTTTGATAGGTTGTGGAAAATTGGTCATAATTTTCTATCCCATTACTTTATTGTCTGGGGATTATTATTATATGCTTCCACATGTGTATTAAAATGAAAGATCGGATGCATCATGGGATGTCACTATTAATCAACCAAAGGTGACAAATGGGTGCATGCCCAAGGATCGGGGCGTGACATCCTCGTTTAAGTGGTATCAGAGCAATGGTCGTTGGGGATTGGAGTGATGGACCATGGGATAGTGGTAGGAAAGACATTTAAATTAATGTCTGGTGCATGTCGATGGTAGTTGTTTGGTAAAAATTGTTTGTCGTGTGTGTCGCTCATCTTCTAATCTAGTGTGGATTTGGAAGACAGGTATCAATGAAAGACAAAACCATGAGCGAGCCAGAGCAGAGAACTCTGAGTAAGCGAGTTGTTAGACCTTCAACTCGGGTTAGAACATCGAACCAGGATTGGTACCCGAGGCAAAGGTAAGGCACAAGTACATGCCAATGCCAGTGGTGTAGCACCATTGCCAGTTGATGCTAGGGTAATAGCCCCAAGTGATCAGGGAACTATTAGGATTGGTCAGGCCTTGGATGTCATGAGAGAGTTAATGGGGGCAACAGGCCCAGGATCAAGCTATCACATTTACTGCCGTCATTGCAGTTGCCGCTCAAGCCGCCTTTACTGCTGCTGCTGCCATTGCTGCTACTGAGGCTACAGCCGTTGCCGCACCTGCCGCCACACCTGCTGCCGCACTTGCCGATGTTCTAGCAGAGAACATAGAGGTGTTGAGAGAAAGACCGATCCACAAGCTGGTGAAGCGGTTTTCGAAGCTGAGTTTGCCAAGATTTTCGGGTACTAGAGATCCCGAGACCGCCTCACTATGGATAAAAGATCTAGAGGGCGGATAAAAGATCTAGAGAAAGCCTTTGCACTTCTAATGTGCACCGAGGCAAAGAAGGTAACCCTGGCAGTATATCAGTTACAGGGCAATGCCAACACCTAGTGGAGAGCCGCCAAAGAGAGTGTTTCCCGAATGAGTGGTCCCGCTATGGGATGCATTCCTCAGAGCGTTCAATGAGCAATACTTCTCGAGGAATGCGAGACAGCAGAAGATTGAAGAATTTCTATGACTCCATCAAGCGTCAATGACTATTGACTAATATGGGGTCAAATTTGCGAAGCTATCTCAATATGCTCCGAGATTGATCAAAGACCCTAAGGAGAAAGCTCGAAGGTTCAAGGATGGCCTTCGATGTGAGTTGAAACAGCCGTTGGTACCATTTGATTTGATTCATTATCAAGAAGTTTACCGTGGAGCACAACTGCTCGAAAGAAGTTTGAACGAACAAGTCCCCTCGTCTAGATCGAGGTTTAATGCTCACTGAGAAGGAATTCGCTAAGGAAAGAGGCCTATGCCCGGAGGAAGATTCCAAGCCCCGCCCATCAAGAAGGGTGGATTTAGCAGGTTAATGCCCAATAGGAATGAAATGTGTCGTTTTTGTGGAAGATGTCATGGGTCAGCCCCGTGCCCATCTACGCTGGGTGCGTGTTTTGAATGTGGCCAGCAGGGCCATATAGCTAGGAATTGTCCTAGGCGACCAAGAGGACAACGTCAGTTACCACCACCGCCGCCGATGGGTCAGATAAGGGGTTATGCCCCTCAGAATGCGCCGCAAGGAGGTTGGTTGAGACCACCAGTTCAGGGCATGGTGTATGCCATCACACAGGGTTAGGCAGAGGTTGCACCTGATGTGATCACAAGTATGGTTACACTGAACGACTAACCTGCTTATGCTTTATTCGACTCTGGAGCAACTCATTCCTTTATTGTCGAGCAATATGTTAAGTTGTTAGGATTAAGTCCTATATTGTTGGAGCTGGTAGTTTGCATATCTACACCATTGAAGGATAAAGTTATTGCTACTTTGGGTTGTTCTAGTTGCAAGTTAGCGATTGATGAGTGAGTGGGGAAAATAGACTTGTTAGTCCTAGTCATGTATGACTTTGACTTGATAATTGGCATGGACTGACTCACCAAGCAAGGAGCTATAATGAACTGCTATTAGAAGGCGATTCAGTTTAACTCGTTAGAGGGTAAGAGCTTCGAGTTTGTCGGAAATCGAGGAGGACCCTCGATTGTCCTAATCTCGTCGCTAGAGGTAACTCATCTATTAAACAAGGGTTGTCAAGGTTACCTGGCAACTGTCGTAGATAGACAGTTGTGGAATTGAAAATGAAAAACATTGCTGTGGTACAAGAATTTCCTGATGTCTTTTCAAAGGAATTGCTAGGTCTACCGCCAGAAAGAGAGATAGAATTTGTGATTGAGCTAGCCCCGGGACAGAGCCAATCTCTAAGGCTCCTTACCATATGGCGTTATCTGAGTTGAAGAAACTGAAGGTGCAGATGCAAGAGCTATTAGATAAAGGATTCATTCATCCCAATGCAGCACTTTGGGAAGCACCAATTTTGTTTGTAAAGAAGAAAGATGGTTCGTTGCGTCTGTGCATCGACTATTGGCAACTCAATCAAGTAACGATCAAGAACAAGTATCCACTGCCGAGGATTGATGACTTGTTTGATCAATTGTAAGGAGTGTCGATTTTCTCAAAGATCGACTTGATGACAGGATATCATCAGCTGAGAATTAGGAAGGAGGACGTTCCTAAGTTAGCATTTCGTACTCAATATGGTCATTACAAGTTCACAGTGATGCCATTTGGGTTTACGAATGCTCCTACTACCTTCATGGATTTGATGAACTTGATATTCAAGGAATATCTAGATCAATTTGTGATCGTGTTCATCGATGATATTCTGGTGTATTCGAGGAGTAATGAAGAGCACGAGAATCATTTAAGACTAATACTGCAGACACTGAGAGTTCATTAGTTGTACGCCAAGTTCAGTAAATGCGAGTTTTGGTTAACTCGTGTTACTTTCTTAGGGCATGTGATCTCAGGCGAAGGAATTTCAGTGGACCCGAGCAAGATTGAAGCAATGATTAACTAGGCCAAGACCAACAACAGTGACATAAATCAAAGTTTTCTGGGTTTGGCAGGCTATTACAGACGGTTTGTAGAAGGATTCTCATCATTAGCGTCGCCATTGACAAAACTCTTAAAGAAAGAAGAGAAATTTGTGTGGACAGACAAGTACGAAAGTAGTTTTCAAGAGCTTAAGGAAAAGCTGACTACCGCACATGTGATGACGATTCCATCTGGTCCTAGAGGATTCGAGATCTATAGTGATGCGTCACTCAAAGGATTGGGTTGCGTGTTGATGCAACATGGCAGAGTTGTTACATACACCTCCTGTCAGTTGAAATCTCATGAGTTGAACTATCTAATGCATGACTTAGAACTTGTAGCTATCATATTTGCGTTGAAGACTTGGAGGCATGATGTGAATAGTTGCGGAAGGATCGTTCTACGAAGGCCCGGATGATGCGAATTGCAAACCTCGACCTCCAATCAAACCCGTGATTGGCAACCTCGGTATGAACGTGACCCGTTGACGAACACGTGTCAACCAACCAACGTTATAGACGCCACGAGCAAAAGAATTCGCTATCTCGCTCGATAAGTCGAAGAGAATCTTGATTAGGTCAAGTCCTCAAAAGAACAAGAAAAAGAGAACCTCTCAATTCTTTTCCTCAAAAAAAAAAAATATCTCTCGTCTTCAAAGAAATTTGGCAAATCCTTTATATAGGCTGCCACACAAACCCTAAAAACCAACCCTAAAAATCTAATGCGTTATATTCTAAAATATTCCTATTTTAGAATATTCTTAAACAAGAATATATATATAAATTGACTTGGTCAATTATTTGGTGACAAGATAATTAAATTGCACCAAGATTTCCAAGATTCTTCAAGATTTGATCCAAGGTCATCTTCACGCCAAAATCACGAACCATGACGCCAACAGCTTGCTTGAATTGTTTTGCCCGCGCTCGAGTAATCGAACCAGTAGGAATAGACAATGGGTCCCTAGCACCTCCTCCTCGATATGACTCGATGTCCACATCATTCCCTCCCCCGTGCAAAGGATTTGTCCTCAAATCATCACTGGCATCAAAAAGAGTCAAGTCGAAACATTAAATGTGGCACTAACGTCATACTTACCTGGAAGATCAAGCTTGTAAGCATTATTGTTAACTCTTTCCAAAACCATGAATGGTCCATCCCCTCGCGGTAATAACTTAGAATGTCGCTGCTAAGGAAATCTCTCTTTGCGCATATGAACCCAAACCCAATCGCCAGGTTCAAACACCACTTCCTTGCGCCCTTTGTTAGCTTGCCTTGCATATTGCTCAGTCTTGCGCTCAATATTTGTGCGCGTCTTCTCATGCAACGACTTGACAAATTCAGCTTTCTTTGCTCCATCTAAATCCACACGCTTATCAACAGGTAAAGGGGTTAAATCTAACGGAGTTAATGGATTAAAACCATAGACAACCTCAAATGGTGTAAATTTAGTAGCAGAATGCATGCTCCTATTATATGCAAATTCAACATGTGGCAGACAATCTTCCCAAGATTTTATGTTCTTTTTAATAATAGCACGCAACAATGCCCCTAAAGTTCTATTAACTACCTCGGTTTGACCATCGGTCCGTGGATGACAAGTAGTAGAAAATAACAACCGTGTTCCTAGTTTTTTCCACAATGTTTTCCAAAAGTAACTAAGAAATTTAGAATCTCGATCTAAAACAATCGATCTAGGCATGCCATGCAAACGTACAACCTCCTTAAAGAACAAATTAGCAATATGGGATGCATCATCAGTTTTATGACAAGGTATAAAATGAGCCATTTTTGAAAACCGATCAACAACTACATAAATAGAATCTCTACCATACTTAGACCTAGGCAATCCTAACACAAAATCCATAGAAATATCAATCCAAGGATGCGTTGGAATAGGTAATGGTGTATACAAGCCATGCGGTTTAGTTGTTGACTTCGATTGCTTACAAGCAATACATCTCTCACAAACACGTGTGACATCTCTCTTCATATGTGGCCAATAAAAATGTTCATACAACGCTTCATAAGTCTTATTAATGCCAAAATGCCCCATTAAACCACCACTATGAGCTTCTCGCACCAATAATTCACGCAAAGAACACTTAGGCAAACATAGTTTGTTTTCACGAAAAAGATAACCTTCATGCCTATAAAATTTATCAAATGCAGCGTGTTCACATGCTTCATAGACTCTCCCAAAGTCATCATCATCAATATATAAGCCCTTGATATGCTCAAAACCTAGACACTTTGCTTCTAAAATAGTTAGAATCGCATACCTTCGAGAAAGTGCATCGGCTACCACATTTTCCTTACCTTTCTTGTACTTGATCACATATGGAAAAGTCTCAATGAACTCCATCCATTTGGCATGTCTTTTATTCAACTTTTGCTGTCCTTTCAAGTACTTCAAGGTCTCATGGTCGGTGTGGATCACAAACTCCTTTGGCCATAAATAATGTTGCCAAGTCTCCAAAGCTCGCACTAAAGCATACATCTCCTTATCATAGGTAGGATAATTCAATGTTGCTCCACTCAATTTTTCGCTGAAATAAGCTATGGGACGCCCTCCTTGCATCAACACGGCTCCAATTCCTGTGCCGAAGCATCGCACTCTATCTCAAAAGTAGCACTGAAATTCGGCAAAGATAACAAAGGAGCATTAGTTAACTTATCTTTTAGCAGATTAAAGGCTTTCTCTTGCTCTTCTCCCCACGTGAAACCCACGTGCTTCTTGATAACCTCAGTTAAAGGTGCGGCAATGGTGCTGAAATTTCTCACAAATCGTCGATAAAAACTCGCCAATCCATGAAAGCTACGCACCTCTCCTATGGTCTTAGGCGTTGGCCATTCACGGATTGCTTTAACCTTTTCTTCATCAACCTGTATACCATTAGCACTAACAACAAATCCTAGAAATACTAATTTGTTGGTAACAAAAGAGCACTTCTTTAGATTAGCGTATAATTGCTCGGCCCTTAAAACCTGCAAGATAGCTCGCACATGCTTAATATGGTCATCAGGACTTCGGCTATAAATCAAGATGTCATCAAAATAGACAACCACAAATCGACCAATAAAAGCACGCAAAACATGATTCATAAGTCGCATAAATGTGCTCGGTGCATTAGTTAATCCAAATGGCATTACTAACCACTCATATAATCCATACTTGGTCTTAAATGCAGTTTTCCATTCATCACCTTCTTTCATCCTAATTTGATGATAACCACTTTTCAAATCGATCTTAGTGAAAATACAAGAACCATGCAACTCATCCAACATGTCATCTAATCTAGGAATAGGATGTCGATACTTTACCGTAATATTATTGATTGCTCGGCAATCAACACACATTCGCCAAGTTCCATCCTTCTTTGGCACTAACAAAACAGGGACGGCGCATGGGCTAAGACTCTCTCTCACATGCCCTCGTTCTAATAATTCACTAACTTGTCGCTGAAGTTCCTTTGTCTCCTCGGGATTGCTTCGATATGCGGGTCGATTAGGTATTGGCGCACCAGGAATCAAGTCAATTTGATGTTCTATGCCTCGAATAGGTGGTATCCCTCCAGAAGTTAATCAGGAAAGACATCTTCAAATTCCTGCAATAAAGACACAATAGGACTAGGCAAACTTGGGTCAAGATCGTTAGTAGAAAACAAAACCTCCTTGTACACAAGTACAAGTATTGGTCGATCTAGAACTAAGGCTCTCCTCACTTCACTTGATTTTGCATAAAAATTATTTTGCCTCTTTTCTTTCCTCTCTTCTTTTCCCTCAGTTTTTACCACAATCTTTCTCTCGGCCTCTCCTTTTCCTTGCGTCTCAGACACACCACGCAAGCCCTCGGATTTCTCACCTTTTCTCTCTCTCTCGGCTTCTCGTTGTAACTTTAATTGATCTTGATACACCTCACTAGGTGTCATTGGTACCAAGGTATAAGTCTTTTGATTCATCACCAATGAATAACGATTAGTATATCCATCATGATGTACCTTTCGATCATATTGCCATGGTCTTCCAAGCAAGATATGACCCGCTTGCATAGGTACAACATCACACTCTACCTCGTCCTTATATCTCCCTATCTCAAATGGAATTCGAACTTGCTTCGATACTTTCACCTCACCACTATCATTTAACCATTGAAGTCTATAAGGCCTAGGGTGCTTTGTTGTCTTCAAGCCCAACTTATCCACCATAATACAACTTGCCACATTCGCACAACTACCTCCATCAATTATCATACTACAGATCTTACCATTCACCACACACCTTGTATGAAACAAATTATCTCTTTGTTGGTGATGCTCCTCCTCCTTTACTTGCACACTCGAGAACGCCTAACCACCAATAAGTCTCCTTTTATAGCCACTTCTCCATCACTACAATCCTCCAATGGTGGCATCTCATCATCATCTTCTTCCCTTTCACTTTCGGACTCAATAACACCATGTCCAGTCATGATCATCACCCTCCTATTAGGGCATTGATTCGCCATATGACCCCTGCCCAAACACTTAAAACATTTAATTTCACGAGTTCTAGTATTAGGATTTTCGGTTTTACCTCGAAACCGGATTCGTTCCAACTTTACCGTCCCTCTCCTTCTCCTTTGAGGTTTCGGTTTTAGTGTTGTTTCCTCTCCAACTTGGCTTCTCATCTCTCTTCCAATTGGATCTCCAATTCTGACTTGAACCTCCTCCACTCTTGTGATTTCGGTCCAACTTCAATTGCCGCTCAACTTTGATGGCTTTGTCCACCAATTCCTCCAATTCAACATAGTGTTGCAGCTCTACCACCCTTGCTATGTCTCGACTCAAACCACTCAAAAATCTTGACATTGTGGCCTCACGATCCTCCATCACATTAGCACGGATCATGGCAATCTCCATCTCCTTGTGATACTCTTCCACGCTCTTATTGCCTTGTGTGAGATTTTGTAACTTTTGAAACAAATCTCGGTGGTAATGACTAGGTACAAAACGCCTTCTCATCACCGCTTTCATCTCATCCCACGTCTCTATCGGTCTTTCACCATTGCGCCTCCTACTAGTCACAAGTTGATCCCACCAAATTATAGCATAATCAGTAAATTCAACAGCTGCAATTTTTACCTTTTTGAGCTCGAGTATCGTTGGCAATCAAATACCATCTCCATGCGTTTCTCCCACTCTAGATACGCATCGGGATCATTCTTCCCTTGGAAGGAAGGAATCTTCATCTTGATGTTGCCAAGTTCATCATCTCCTCGGTGTCTAAACCTTCGGCCTCCATTCCACCTTTCAAATCGAGCATCTCGATCATCCTCCATGTCGGCCTCATCATCATCATATTGTCGTTGCCTTCTATGTTGTGTTCTAGAGGCATCTCGCCGATGTTGTGGCCTTCCTCGGGGTATCTCTCGATCACCATTAACCCTCATGCCATTCCCCATCATTCGGCCACTAAGCTCCTCCACTACGACCCTCAATTGCTGGATGCTTTCCACGAGCGCTTCATCCCTTCGTATGGAGTCAACCTCCCGTTGATTCACGCTTTCTTCGCGCATACATATTTTAGACCTGCAAGTAAACGTTAGTCTAAAAAAAAAAAAAAATCCTCACCAATCGCTCCTCACGTGTTTCTCTTGAGATGTTTGTCACTCCTCTCGTGTTTAACTCAAGTCTAGGCTTTTTCCACCCTCAATTAAGCTTACACACTCTTGCCTTTTTCCTCTCGTATTCTCTTTTCACAAGCTCTTTATTGGACTCAAAACCTGTCTCTCAACCCCCTCACGACAATCAATCAAACTAATCAAACAAGATTAGATCACTATTGATTTTGTTTCAGCAAGTAACAATTTCAAACCAACAAGTACAACTTTCGAAGCTTCCAATTGAAACGCAAATCACTACTGATTTTGTTTCAATTTGGTCTACAAACAAACGAGTCGCCTTCTTTCTTTTTTTTTTTTTTTTTTTTTTTTTTCGTTCGGCTAATTTTTTTTTTTTTGCCGAATCTGTTTTTTTTTTTTTGCTTGAATTGTTTTGCCCGCGCTCGAGTAATCGAACCAGTAGGAATAGACAATGGGTCCCTAGCACCTCCTCCTCGATATGACTCGATGTCCACATCAAGGCACTACTTGTGTGGGAAAAGATTCCAAATCTTCACGGACCATCAGAGTCTCAAGTACCTGTTCTCTCAGAAGGAGTTGAACATGAGACAACGCCGATTGATGGAATTGTTGAAGTACTACGACTGTGATATTCTATATCACCCGAGAAAGGTGAACAAGGTCGCCGATGCTTTGAGTCAAAAGTCTCCAGTTGCTCATATTTTGATTAAGGAGTGGAACTTAATCGAGAGAGCTCAAAATTCGGTGTTCAAATTTGAGGTTGGCCACCTTTCAAGTCTTATGACCACCCTTAAAATTGAACCGGATGTCCAGATTAGAATCAAATTACTTCAACCGATAGATCCAGATGTACAGAAGATTCTACAAGAGGATACTGAGAAGAGAAAGGCTAAATTTCAAGTTTCTGATGACGGAACACTAAGGTTTCGAGGACGTTTAGTTGTACCTGATGATGTGGAGCTTCAAAAGGATATCTTATCAAGAGCACATCGTAGCAGTTACAGCATTCATCCATGTAGCACCAAGATGTATCAGAATTTGCGTCAACACTATTGGTGGTTTGGGATGAAGGCGAACATCGCCAAACATGTCGCCAAGTGTTTAACACGTTAACAGGTAAAAGTTCAGCATTTCAAGCCAGGAGGACTTCTGCAACATCTTAAGATCCCAGAATAGAAATGGGAGCATATCACGATGGATTTCGTGACTGGACTATCAAGGAGTCAAAGAGGAAATGATTATATTTGGATAATAGTCGACAGATTGACGAAGTCAGCTCACTTCATTGCAGTGCGAAAAGACCTCAGTCTAGATAGGCACACAGACCTTTACGTGTATCAGGTAGTTCATATGCATGGAGTGTTGGTTACAATAACTTCAGATAGAGACTCGAGATTTACTGCTACTTTTTGGAAGAGCTTACAGAGTGTCTTAGGTACCAAGCTGTAGTACAGTACAGCATATCATCCTCAGACGGATGGCCAGTCTGAGAGGACCATTCAGACTCTCAAGGACATGCTGAGAGTTTGTGTACTAGTCTTTAAAGGAAGTTGAGAAGATTAGCTACACCCAGTGGAATTTGCCTACAACAATAGTTATCAGCAGAGCATCAAGATGGCTCCTTTTGAAGTGTTGTATGGCAGAGTGTGCAAAGCACCAGTGTGTTGGGATGAAGTTGGGGAAAGAAAGATTATAGGCCCAGAGTTAGAGTCCAGCAGTCAATAGAAGCCATGGTAGTGATTAGAGGCAGATTAAAGACTGCTCAGAGCAAACAGAAAAGCTACGTAGATAAGCGTCGAAGGTCTTTGGAATTCCAAGTTGGTGATCACATTTTTCTAAAAGTGTCACTAATGAGTGGAACTTCGCATTTTGAAAAGAAAGGAAAACTAAGTCCGAGGTACGTAGGTTCGTTTGAGATTCTTGAGAGAATCGGGAATCTAGCGTATCATCTTGCATTGCCGCCGAGATTGGCGCAAGTGCATGACGTCTTTCATGTGTCGATGTTAAGGAAGTATGAGCTTGACCCGACCCACGTGCTCAATTTTGAGTAATTGGACATGGATGACCGTGTGTCATACGTTGAAAGCTCGCTTCAGATTGTGGATCGTAAAGAGCAAGTTCTGCGTACAAATACCATTTTGTTGGTCAAAGTGGTCTGACAACACCATAGTACTGAAGGAGTGACATGGGAGACTGAAGGGTCGATGAGACAGTTGTATCCCTACCTTTTTGATGAAGTTTTGTAAAGGTTTAAATTTCGAAAACGAAATTTTTATAAGAGGGGAAGAGTTGTGACATCTCAGATTTTCAGTCCTGTTTTCTATTGAATAAATTGGGTATTTCATTGACGTGCCTATAGGGCTATTCTTAGAACTGATCACTCTCGAGATAACTAGGCTATTCAGGGAAGCTATTAAGGAATTTTAAGGCAATAGACTTGAAAATTCGATTAGGAATCGACTTCTCGACCATACTCATTTTTAGAGGCCATTATGGCACAGTATAAAATCGATTTGAAATCGAGATAGGTTTGTTCGACTAAGATGTGGCTAATCATGGGTAATATCACTAAATTGGAAAATTCTCGTTGACCAGCCCTAGAGTGATTCTCCTGTCGTTTTGGTACCCTGTGTTCGTATTTGAATCCTCCAAATTTTCATGACAATTGAGAGTCGCAAATGAGTCCAGTGGGTTCATTGTGGCTTGAAGAAAATCGACCACGGGTCATTCGTACTAAAAAGCTCCGAAAACTTCCCAGTAACCTAGGTCATGCTAAAAACCCGTCTGAGTGAAATTAACTGCGAATTTGAGATTTTGTCATGTCACAATAAATTCTAGAAACATTGACTCAGTTTTAGAAGATTTTTCTGCAACCCGAGACTTTTTGGGAAAAAGTCGGCATATTACCCTTTCTGTTCAGAAAATGCCAGGGATTATTTTTTATTGCAAAATTGGAATGCAAGATGGATTCATTGGTGAGGAAAAATGTCAATTGAAGCATTGAGGTGCCAAATGAAATTATGCGAACCAAATGAGGTTGAATTGAAGTGAATCAAGTGTCCAATTGATGATGAATTGTAACAAATTCGCATGCCCCCTTAGCCTAGCCAAAATGCACCATTTCAAGAGTTGTGGGTGTGCCTCGGTGGCTCATGGACAGCCAAGGGAGATGCTTGGCCTAGGATGAGTCTTTGGGGGAAAAATTTTGTGGAAATTCAAAACCAAGGGGCCCTCCAACCTTATCTCTCTCCCTTTCTCCCTTAAGCTGCATCCATTGTCCCTTTCCCCTCCATTTTTAGCTAGCAAGCATAGCAGAACCAACTGCAGCCGTCGCACGCTAGGACCGCCACGCCATTGCCGTTCTTCCGTTAGAGCCTGCGCAAGCCACCGCCTGACCCCGTCGCCCCTCTCGCCCGTGATCCGGCAACTATTGCGGGTCTGCTAGAGCCACACCGAAGCACTTACAACCACCATGAGCCGCCGTGGATTGCCCTCCAAACCTTCGAAATCCCCCACCGATCCACCGTTGCCCTCACCGCACCAAGCCAACTTGTTTTCTTCTATTTTTGCAGCCAAAACAGAAGGCTTGGAAGTGGGTTTCACAGCATATTCTAAGCCCGTTTTGAGGTGTTTGTGAACCTTGGATCCTAAGTTCGCTTTGGAGAAAAGTGACCCTTACTTTGTTCCTAACGTTTCGATCCGAACGGATTGTTAAACAGGTAAGTTTTGCTCACTAATCTCTTATTAGTATGCTAATGATGCTTAGGGGTTGATTAGATTTAATTAAATGCAATTATGTGGATATATTAGATTAAAGTAATTAAATTAGAGACTTATTAATGCATGTTAGGTAAATGGATAATGTAGTTAGCAAGAAAGTAGGTCCTAGTATTTATTGAACGAGTCTTGGTAATTTTCCAGGCTTGTCTCGACTTTCAATTAGATTATAACGGGCCTAAGTTGGATTTATTGTATTTATTTAATAATTTCCATAATTAATTATTTATTTATTTTTCAAAAATTAGGCTGGGATAGCCGACGACCAAAATTTTATGCTGATTATCGTGGTGCAATCCGTTTATTTATTTGAGTGCTAAATCGTGTTGAATTGATTGGAAATTAACCGAGCATCGGTTTACAGTGCCAAAAGTATGTTATGAGCTGTTGAAAATGGTGGGACTTATGAAAAGTAAAATTGTTATATTTTGGCTAAGGCCAACCGTGTACCCACACACGGCTATTTTATCGGGTATGATAAAATGTGAGAAAGAATGCCATACTACGTCGGCTCGATAGCTAAGGATGTTATCTCGGAGAAAGACATTATATTTTGTTGGCTCAGCGATTCAATATATCACCTTGGAGAAAGCACGTGGGCTCGGTGACTAAGTATGTCAACCTAAAGTATACACGTGGGCTCGGTGATTAGCAGGTCATCTTGGAGAAAGCATGTGGGCTCGGTGACTAAGTACGTTAACCTGGAGAATGCACGTGAGCTCTATGACTAGATATACCATCTTGGAGAAGGCATGTGGGCTTGATGACTAAGGGTGCGTTTGGAAAGACTTTTGGGAAAAGTCCTTGAGAAAATGTAAAGGCCTTTGAGTCAAGGGTGTTTTTGAAAATACTTTGAAAATACAAAGTGTGTTTGGTAAATTTATTTATGAAAGTCCATTGGGAAGTATACTTGTGCAAAATAGTGTTTGGGTAAATTAAATTTGCAAAATACTTTTATTATTTTAAAAAAAGGAAAGTTGGCCGGCCAAGGCTTCGTCGGTTACCGCTGGCCAGGCTTCACGCCGGCGAAGGGTAGGCGATCTGGCAAGGGTCGCGACGACCCTCGCCGTATCGTCGTGCAACCCACCGCGCCGCGAAGGTCACCATGAGGTCGCGGAGGATCTGGGTCGCGGCGAGGTCCTGGGTCGCCGTGACCTCCGGCGACCACTATGACCTAGATTTGGGTCGCCGCACCTCCGCGACCCGATCCGGGTCGCAAAGCAAGGTCGTGGGTCGCCGGAGGTCGCAGCGACAGACCTCGCCGTGACCCAGGTGATCTCAACGACCCAGATCTGGGTCACGGAGGTCGCCGGAGGTCGCGGCAACCGACCTCACCGTGACCTAGGTAAGCGACGCGACCCAGATCTGGGTCACGCGATTGGTTGGTGACGGTCGCCGGGGTGCGGCGACGGTTGCCGGCCTCTCTCCAACCCATCGCCACCTCGCCGGTCGAATCGCCACCTCACCTGCTAGACATCCAAGAATTCGACGAAGAGGAAGATGAACAAGGCATCGCCCTTCCGAAAATGCCGAAAGCCCAAGGCGCCTAGGACCCGCCTTGGGCTTTCAAATTTTGGAAGGCCAAAGCATTTTTTCTAGGCGGGTCTAAAATTTTTTCCCAAACACCAAATATTTGGGCAAATGGGCTTTGGGTACCCAAAGGTACTTAGCAAAGCTGGTGCCAAACGCACCCTAAGTACGTTAACCTGGAGAATGCACATGGGCTAGATGACTAGATATACTATCTTGGAGAGTAAATGATATTGAATGTACCGACCAGGGAAAAGTCGTGGTGACTTGTAATCGACTATGTCGATTGATCGACAATTCGATCTTATTGATGTGATGTGATGTGATTGTATATATTTGATATATATACTGACTTGCATGAAGGAACTGAGGCCAAGGTACGTCCTCTGACTCGTGTTGTGCTTAGGCAGCATTAGAGCATATTAGCTTCCTAATTGGGTCTTAGGGGGTAGAACTCACTAGACGTTGTCTCACTATTATTATATAACCGTTTTCAAGTCCCTAGGTCACGATTGTGGAGAACCGAAAGTCCCGCAATTTGGGAAGGTGGAAGAAACAAAATCGGCAAACATGTCTGGCTTGTTGGTTATAAGACAATTCATTTTTGGTTAAGCCGGTACTTTTGTAAGTGACCTAATGTTGTGAATAAACATGTTTCTTATAAAAGGTTTGTTTGGTTTGAAAGGTTGTGGAAAATTGGCCCTACTTTTCTATCACATTGCTTTATTGTTTGGGGATTATTATTATTATATGCTTCCGCATGCATATTAAAATGAAAAGGTCGACGATGCATCATGGGACGTCGCTATTAATCGACCAAAGATGAGGGATGAGTGTGTGCCCGAGGATCGAGGTGTGACATTTATCTCTATGGAGTTTACTTTTTAAAGGCCTTTACTTTCATTTCAAGGACTTCTAGTTTGTGGACAGAGGAAATCGACCATCCTAGAGTTGGCAGAGCCTTCTACTTTGGTAAGGATTCAATTTTACCTCATATTCAATAGTCAGTTGGTGATGGGAAAATGATTAGTATTCGTAAAGATAGATGGTTACCTATAGGGATACTAGGCGGACCTGCTGTTAGAGGAGAACCTAAGATGGTGGCGGATCTTATCGATCCAGTCCACAACAACTGGAATGTTCCCCTACTACACTAGCTTTTTAAAAATCAGGTCAGAGCAGAAATCCTTACCATTCCAGTAAGACCTTACTATGTTGCTGATAAGCTAATTTGGACTGCAACAAAACATGGCCAATACACTATGAAAAGTGGTTACCATGCTCTTAGAAACATAGCTAGTAGCCATAGTTGCAACCGTGCCTCGACATCATATTAGCCACCAAGTTTACTGTGGTGAAGAATATAGACAGTGAAAACTGCCCCAAAAATACGTACTTTCCTATGGTCTTTATGCCACAATGCACTACCAACAAAAGATAACCTATTTCAAAGACGCATCACCTCAAATCTAGTATGTGACCTCTGCCATCAACAAACCCCAGAAACTATGGAACATCTATTTTTATTCTGTCCATGGACTTAGGGCATATGGTCTCACCCTCATATCAGCATTCGGCTTTCCCCACAAACAGTGCACATAATGGATACATGGCTAGTAGAGAGGGTTACACAGCAGCAGCTCCTACCTAGTTTCAAGACCATTGCCTCGGCTTTTTGGTAGATTTGGAGGGCACGCAACAATTTTATCTTCCGCCATTAGTGTCCCAATCCAACACATGTGGTGGAAGTAGCTTTAGCCGGCCCATGTTGCTCAGCAGTCCGGAATGACTATATTGAAATTTCGCTCAAATGTTAATGACTAAATTAACATAATTGAAATGTTAAGAAATTTCGTGGGCTGCTTGCTCATGGGCTTCAAATGGGCTTGACTTGGACTGGATTTTAATAGGCTGAAAAAAAAAAAAAAACGAAGCTACAAGTCTTCGATGGAAATGGAGGAGGATCAATGGGTTGTGCTGCTTCGGGCTTCGCTGGAATTGTGGATGGCTCGAAGAAGCTTTTGGTGGAAGCTGGAGCTAAGAGTTTGACCGTTGAAGACGTGCGATGGATGAGAAGGCTAATTGGCAACTTGCTGGTGTTGAGTTGGGGGATCAAGGGTGAGACGCAAATGAGCAACTGCAACTAAGGAACAAAGCAAAGAGAGAGGGAAGTAGGCTGGTGTCGCTGGCAGCTGCTTTGATGGCTTCAAGCTTCGCTGGTAGTTGGAGGAGTCAACAAAGGGGCCTTTCGTTGGGGCTTTGACCGAAGAAGTTGAAGACTCGGATGCGTGGGTGTGCGGTGAGAAAATGTATGGAAAAATGGAAGCTTCGATGGATGGCAAAGGCTGGCACATGAAGAGGAGTCAACACCAAACTTGCTGGTTAACTGGAACGCATGGCCAAGAAAGGCGAGTGTAGTCGCTTGGTGGGGAAATGGCCAAACAAAAAGGAAACAAAGCAAAGGCAAATGTGATCTTCGGTTGTGGCAAGGGTCGAATGAAGAAGGAGGAGAGAGAGAGAATGGATAAGGGGGAGAGAGAGACGTGCGAGGTTAGCCAAGGAAAATGGGAGGAAAGTCCACAATATTATCCCTACAATTAAGTGCTTTTCTCCCATTACTTTCCAATAAGAATATTCCCCAATAAACTCAATTTTGATGCAAAAATTGTACCCCCCAACCTAGGCTCCGAATTTAACAAATTGAACTTCAATTTCCCCACCAATTCTCCAAATCGAGGTCCAATTTCGATGAAGAAAAAATCCCACACATTTCCACAAATTCCCATCATCCAATAGCTTGGCTTGGAAGGCCAAATTTCACTTCAATTCGGCCCGTTTGAATTTCCATTATTTTTTCACAACGTCCGAATTGATTTTCCATAAAAATCTTGGAATCTCCAAAATTATTTAGAGGATGAGTCAACGTTCTCAAAATAGATCGTGACACGAAAGAACTTTTAATTTTTGAAATCAGGTTAAATTCGTGGTTAATTTTAATATGTTGCGATATTAGTGTAACCTATTATACCGGATAACTTTTAAGAATTTTTAGTGCAATTGACCCGTGATCAATTTATCTCGAGTCACAATGTACATTTTCGACACATTGGCAACCGTCGGTTATCGTGAAAATGTCGAGATTTTAATTACGGGCACTAGGCACCAAAACGATAGAAAAATCAATCTAGTACCGATCGACGAGCACCCACACTCTAATCACATATTTCAGTCAAATCGACCTATCTCCGGTCTTTGATCAATTTTGACGGTGCCGTAATGATCCTTGCAGATCAACACAATCGACCAGTCAATTCTTGGTCGAATTATTAAATCTATTACGTTAAAATCCCTTAATGGCTTTCCTATATAGTCTAATTATCTCATAAGTGATCAGCTCAGAGAATAGCACTATAAACGCATCAATGAAATGCCCAATTTATTTAATCGAAAACGAAATCTGAAAATTCAGACTGTTACAACTCTTCCCCTTTTATAAGAATTTTGTTCTTGAAATTTAAACCTAGTACAATCTTTAAACAAAATAAGAGCCTTATCCAACTGGGCCACCATAGGCGGTGGTAGGCTGTCACAACTCTTCCCCTCTCATAAAAATTTCGTCCTCTGAATTTAAACCTATTACAATCTTTAAACAAAAAGGTGGGGGTACAGTCGTCTCATCAACTCCTCAGTTTCCCATGTTTCTCCTTCTGTATCGTGGTGTTGCCAAACCACTTTGACCATCGGGATGGTCTTTGTACGCAGAACTTGCTTTTTTCTGTCCATGATTTGAGCCGGGCTTTCAATGTATGACACTCGGTTATCCACATCCAATTCTTGAAATTGAGCACGTGGGTCGGGTTAGGCTCATACTTCCTCAACATCGACATGTGAAAGACATTGTGTACTTGTGCTAATCTCGGCGGTAACGCAAGACGATACGCCAAAATCTCGATTCTCTCAAGAATCTTAAATAGGACCTATGTACCTCGAACTCAGTTTTCCTTTCTTGCCAAAGTGTGAAGTTCCCCTCATTGGTGACACCTTCAAAAAAACGTGATCACCAACTTGGAATTCTAAAAGCCTTTGACGTTTATCTGCATAGTTTTTCTGACAACTCTTAGCAATCTTTAATTTGCCTTGATAATTGCCATGGCATCCACTGATTGCTGCGCCAATTATGGGTCTATAATCTTTCTATCTCCAACTTCATCTCAATACACCGGTGTTCTACACGCTCTGCCATATAACGCTTCAAATGAAGTCATCTGGATGCTCTGCTGATAACTATTATTGAAGGCAAATTCTACGAGATGAAGTTGTTCCTCCCAACTTCCTTTAAAGTCCAATACACAAGCGCTTAGCATATCTTCAAGGGTTTGAATTGTCCTCTCAGACTAACCATCCTTCTGAGGATGATATATCATACTATACATAAGCTTTGTACCTAAAGCACCTTGCAAGCTTTTCCAAAAAGCCGCGGTAAACCTCGGATCTCGATCTAAAGTAATCGTTACCGGCACTCCATGCAGTCGAACTATCTAACGCACGTACAACTCAGCATGCCTATCAAAGTCAAGATCCTTTCTCACTGCAATAAAGTGAGCCAACTTTGTCAATCTCTCGACTATTACCCAAAAAATCATTACCTCTTTGACTCCTTGGTAACCCGGTCACGAAGTCCATCGTGATATGCTCTCATTTCCACTTTGGGATCTCAAGAGGTTGCAAAAATCCGCCTGGCTTACAATGTTGAGATTTAACTTGTTGACACATCAAACACTTGGCGACATGCCTGGCGATGTCCGCCTTCATACCCGACCACCAATAATGTTGACACAAATTCTAATACATCTTGGTACTTTCGGGATGAATGCTGTAACTACTACAATGAGCTTCTAATAAAATATCATTTCTAAGCTTCACATCATTCAGTACAACCAATCGTCCTCGGAATTTCAATGTTCCATCATCAAAACCTAAAAGTCAACTTTCCTCTCTTCGATATCCTCTTGCAAAATTTTCTAAACATCTGAGTCTTTCGACTGAAATAGTTTGATTCTGATCTGCACATCCGGCTCAATTTTGAGGGTAGCCATTAGATGAGAAAGGTGGCCTACCTTAAATTTGAACACCGAATCTTGAGCTCACTCGATTAGATTCCACTCCTTAACCAACAAGTGGGCAACTAAAAACTTTTGGCTCAAAGCGTCGGCGACCTTGTTCACTTTTTCTGGTGTTGACACCTATTTTTAGCAAATCTAGGAAAATAAGGAAAATAAAAATTGCATTGGAACAAATAAAAGGAAAAAATGAAAAAAAAAAATGGGGGAAATTTATTTGATTGATTATACATGGAAATTTGAAATTTTGATAAGCATTCGGATTTCGTTAAATGCAGAAGTAATTTAAAAATCAAGTGAATAAGAGGCAAGAATTTTGCAAAATGGAAGAAATCTGAACAGGATTGAGCTGATTGCGAAATCATGCTCTGATTTGCAACTTTGATTTAATGCGACAGAAGATGGAAACTCGAAAAATGCCATACAAAGCGGTCGTTCGGAATTAGTATAAAAGAGAGCTTCATTTTTCGTAACCTGGGGGGCAATTTTCGAAAAATTGAGAGAGGCCACGCACAATAGAATACACGGCCATTGAGAGAGATACGCATTGAGAAGAGAAAGTAGAAAAGGTTTTTCTGGAGGTCTTTCACGGCCCGAAGTCGGTGGAAGCACGGAGAAGAAGAAACCAAAAGAAAAAGAGGAAGTGAAGCTTTGAGACACCATTAGCGAGTGGAGATTTGTAGAGATTAAAATATGTGAATCGGGGGCATTATCTCTCGGCAATTCTCACATCTCGGAAGTCACTTCTCCAAGACGAACATCCACAACACCGGTCCTCGCCCACTCCGCAGCATCCTGCTTCTACCGCATTGATTCCAGCAACACCACAGCGAGTCTCGACAGCCTGCCGCACTTCCACTAGGACGACGCGGCCGCTGCTTCTCTTGACCCGTTGCCAGCCCTGCTAAAACAACAACGCTGCTGCCGTGAGACCACACATGGATCTGTTGTCCAGCTGTTGCCTCGTTGACGCGGTCCTTGCTTTGCTGATCTACTTCAAACCGAGAAGGCCCTGCACTGTTCGATCCATTCACGAGCCACCGCCATGATCCCATGAATTGCTTCAGATTCATTCCTCCAATTTGAGTTTTCTTTTTATTTATTTTCTCTTGACTACCACTAACCAGGAAGAAAACTTTTAGGGGGCCGCACAATTCGATGGAAGGAACATTGAGAGAAGAGATAGAGCGAAGGATCCAATAGAGAATAAAAACCGAAGTTCTTTTTGCTCTTTGGGTCCCAATTCTGAGATCGCTCCATCACCGCCTTCCGAGATCCACTAGCCATCATTGTTGCTGCTAGACATCCACGTTGTACTTGCACCGCGACGGCCCCCTCTTGGCCGAGTCTACACTGCAGCATCGCACTAGCTGCCCTTGAGTCGCTCTTGAAGCCGAGGTGAAATCCATCCTGCGGTGACGTTTCTAGATCATTACAAGGCTTCCACAGCTACGTCCTTGTCTCCGGTCAAATATTGCATGTCTTGATGGTGTGTCCAGTGGCAGCAACATCACATGCAATTGTGATATTTTCAAAGCAAGAACTGTCCCAATTTTGGCCATGACAATGCCAGGATTCTATTGGTTTTCTTTAATTTTCCTCGTGCATGTGTTCTGACTATTCAATCATGCTTAGCAATTTTCCAGAGTACTTGGTTATTCACCAAGGGAGAACATGATACAGGCGAATATTGTGGAAATTCCGATCGCCACCACCTGTCATCCATCGAGTAGATTCCATTCGATTCAAATTTGAAAATATTATTTGCGGAATTAGGTAATTATCTTATATAAATTTGATTTGGATATTTTATTGCCTAATACATGCTTTTCAATATCTTACGTGCATATTTGAATTATGAACGTACTTTCGGTTAGGATTTATTGCCTAATTCGCAACCGCACACGGATTTTTTATTCTATCTATAAGGCTTTAGATGGAATAATTATTCACGCAGGAATAAAATTGATATCTTGATCTTTAAGGCTTAAGATCAACTTATCGGTTTTATTAGCGAAATAATCAAGTTTGATTTAGATATTGTTTCCTGATTCGGACGATGTATGATATCTTTGATAATTCTGAATGATTTTGTGCTTATCTTTTAATTGTTTTATCTATCCCGAAAATACAAAAAAATATTGCATTTGCATATCGTGAAGATTATATGTGATTTCCTATATAGAATTGCATGAAAGAATAGTTAGATACATTTTTAATGCATGTTTAGATGATATCTAGGTTAAGATAATATCTTGGAATTAAATTGCATGTCAAGATAAATTTCTAAGTTAAGATAGGATTCAGATTAGTCTATTTCCTAACTTAAAATAGATAATATCTCACTTTAGTTAGATTTTTATTGTTAGTTATTTTTAATTACGAATTTTTATTAAAAAAATACAAAAAAATCATGCGCATGTCATATGGGATTAGATTAATGAAATGCATGTCATTTAGTGATTCTTGCTAGGTCCATTTAATTAGAAATTGCATGTCATTAGAATTAGGTCATTTAGTTAATTGCATATTGCATGATTTTCATTAATCAAGTGAAAACAAAAAAAAAGAAATTGCGTGTTAATTAGAAATCATATCTAGGATTGTAGATGTGAATTCTGATTTAACAATGCAGATGCTTTCGTTGCTATGAGGTAAGTCATGTAATTTATTTACTGCTTTACTTGGGTGTTAAATTGGTGGTTTGCTTTTTGCATGAGTGCCTCACATATTAGGAAATTAAAATCAATCCAAGTTGCCTGCCAAACATTTTTCAAAATAAAAGAGAAAGGTACCGAAAGAGCGTTAGAAAAATCTAGCGTAACCAAGTCCCCGTACCCATAGTCTCCGGTTCGCAGGAGTAAAGTGAAACTCCCATTACTTTACTTGGGTTTTTAATCGACCCATCAAAAAATAGATTAGTGGCGACTCCTAATTAAAAAAATCAATTGCATGCTAAGAACTCGAACTTAAGTCGCGAATTGGTATGGGTTTGGGAGAGCCCGAGTTAAGTCTAGGCTTAATAATCCATTTGCTAAATTCTAGGTGGTCCACACCCAAAAAATAGGTCGCGACATCTGGGTGATATAAAATATCACAATCATAGTCCTTTAGCAATTCCATCCATCGGCGCTGTCTCATATTCAGCTTCTTCTGAGAGAATAGGTACTTGAGACTCTGATGGTCCGTGAAGATCTGAAATCTTTCCCCACAACTAATGCCTCCAAATATTCAATGCAAATATGATAGCTGCAAGTTCTAAGTCATGCATTGAGTAATTTAGTTCATGAGGTCTCAATTGGCGGGAGGCGTATGCAACACCCTTGCCATATTGCATCAACACACACCCAATCCTCTAAACGATGCATCACTATAGATCTCATACCTTTTAAGACCAAATGGAATTGTCAGCACAAGTGCGGTAGTCAATTTTGCTTCAGCTCTTGAAAACTACACTTTGCACTTGTCTGACTAGACAAATTTCTCGTCTTTCTTCAAGAGTCTTGTCAAAGGCAATGCCAAAGCTGAAAATCCCTCCATAAACCATCTATAGTAGCTTGCTAAACTCCAGAAAACTTCGGATCTCTATCACGGTAGTCGATCTCGGCTAGTTGATCACGGCTTCAACCTTACTCGGGTCCATGGAGATTCATTCTCTTGAAATCACGTGGCTTAGGAATGCAACACGAGTCAGCCAAAACTCGCATTTGCTAAACTTAGCATACAACTGATGAATCCTCAAGGTCTAGAGCACTAATCTCAAATGATCATTAATCTCCTTAAAACTCCTTGAATACACCAGAATATCATCGATGAACACGATTATGAATCGATCCAAATATTCCTTGAATACTTGGTTCATCAGATCCATAAAAGCAGCTGGAGCATTTGTCAACCCGAATGGCATCACAGTGAACTTGTAATGACCATATTAAGTATGAAATGCTAACTTTGGAATGTTCTCTTTCCTGATCCTTAGCTGATGATATCTCGTCCTCAAGTCGATCTTCAAAAATATCGACACTCCTTGTAACTGATCAAACAAGTCGCCAATCATCAACAATGGATACTTGTTCTTGATTGTTACTTGATTAAGTTGGCGATAGTTGATGCACAAACACAACAAATCATATTTCTTTTTGACAAATAGAATTGGTGCTCCCCAAGGTGATGCACTGAGATGTATAAATCCCTTATCCAATAACTATTGTATATGTACCTTCAGTTCCTTCAATTCTAATAACACCATCCGGTAAAGAGCCTTAGAGATTGGCTCTGTCCCGGGTGCTAACTCAATCACGAACTCAGTTTCTCTCTCTGGCGACAATCCTGGCAATTCCTTTAGGAATACATCTGAGAATTCTTATACAATTGAAATATATTCAATCTTTAGCTCCTCAACTGTCATACCATGACAGTTGCCACGTAATCTTGATAACTTTCGTCTAACAAACGGGTTGCCTCTTGCGATAAGATTAAGAAAATTGAGGGTCCTCCTCAGTTCTCCTACAAACTTGAAGTTCTCACCCTTTAATGGGTAAAACTGAATTGACTTGTGATAGTAGTCCATTTTAGCCCGTTACTTGGTGAGTTAATCCATGCCAATTATCAAGTCAAAGTCATACATGGCTAAGACTAATAGATCTATTTTCCCCTCTCGCTCACAAATTGCTAACTTGCAACCTAAACAACCCAAAGTAGCTAACACTTTATCCTTTAATGGTGTAGATATGCTAACAACAAATTCCAATAATTCAGGATTTAATCTTATCAACTTAACATTCTGCTTGGCAATAAATGAATGTGTTGCTCTTGGATTGAATAAAGCATAACTAGGATGGTTGTTCAGCGAAACCATACATGTGATCACGTTAGGCGCAGCCTCTACCTGACCTTGAGTAATGGCATACACTATGCCTTGAAATAGAGGTCTAAGCTGTTCTCCCTGTGGTGCATTCTAAGGCACGATTCCTCTAATCTAACCCAATGGTGGCGGTGGCGGCAATTGTTGAGGTCTCCCCTGTCTTCGGGGGTAGTTTTTGGCTATGTGACCCAGTTGGCCACACACAAAACAGGCGCCCATTCTTCAAGGGCACTGATTCACTCCATGTCGCCTTCCACAAGTGGGACATAACTCAATTTGGTTTGATCCAGATTTGCCAATCCCACCATTTCTGTTGGGCGGTGTTTGGAATCTACCTCCCGTCACACGCTTCTTTCCCTGATGGATTCCTTCTTTGTATGAACTAAACCTTGACCCAGACAAGACAGCTTGCTCATTCAATCCTCTCTCTATTCATCTGAGCTCGGCGGTAGACTTCTCAGTAATTAGTTAGATCCAACGGCAATAGAGGTTGTTTTAGCTCATAAAAAAGACCATTTATGAATCTTCGGGCTTTTTCTTGACCCAACCTTAGGGTAGACTTCTCAGTAATTAGTTAGATCCAACCTTAGGGTCCTTTACTAACCTCGGAGAATACTATGAAAGCTCCGCAAACTTGACCCCATATTGGTCAACAGTCATACTCCCTTGGCAGAGGCGTTGGAACTTCTCCATCTTTTGTTCCCAGGCACTACCCGAGAATTATTGATTGTTAAAAGCTCTAAGGAAGGCATCCCACACCGAGATCACGCCCTCCGAAAATATTTTATCCTTGGCGGCTCTCCACCAAATGTTCGCATTGCCTTGAAGTTGGTACGTAGCTAATATCACATTCTCTTCTTCGTTGCACATTAGGAGTGCAAACGCTTTCTCGAGATCCTAGATCCAGAGTGACGTGGCTTCAAGGTCTCCTTCACCAATGAACCTCGATGGGTTCAGCTTCAAAAACTGTTCCACTAACTTATGAATCAGCCTTCCAACAGTCACATTCCCAAGTGGAACTTCAGCAGGAGCAACAACAAGTGTAGCGATAGGTGCGGTAATAGAGGCGGCTTCAACAGTGACGGCAACAGCAGCAGTAGTGGTGGCTTGAGCAGTGGCTGCAACAACGACGGCTTGATTCTGGGCCTACTACCTAATCAAGTCTCTCATAGCTTCCAACGACTACAAGATCTTGTCTACTCTAGGATCACCAAGGGTCGTAACCCCAGCACCAATCAAGGGGTGGTGCTACTCCACTGATGCCAACCTGTGCCGGGCTTTACCTTGGCCACCTCGGGCACCGACTCTTGTCAACATCCTAGTCCCGAGTCATTGAAGATAATGTCCTTTACCTAGAGTTCTCGGCTTTTGATCACTCATGGTTCAGTCTTTTACTAAAACTTGTCTTCCAAATCCACACTAGATTACAAGCTGAGCGATCCACACACAACAACCAATTCTACCAATCAACTACCACCGACATGCACCGTCATGAATTTAAAGGCCAATTCCACTTACTATCCCATATCCATCACATCTTATCACTCCAATTTTTAACAACCACGCTCTAATACCACTAAACTAGGATGTCACGTCCCACCCTCCGAACATGTGCCCATCCTTGCTTGGTCGATATAATAGCGATGTCCCAAGACGCATCATCAACCCATTCGATTTTAGTATGCATTCAGAAGCATATAAATCCCCAAACAATAAAACAATGAGATAGGAATGTAAGGCCATAAATTTTTCAACCCAAAAACCAACCTTTTATAAACACACATGTTTATTTACAACATCAAGTCACTTACAAAAATATCGGCTTAATCAAAAAGGAATTGTCCTATGACTAGCGAGTCAAACAGGTTTGCTGATTCTTTTTCATTCACTTCCCCAAACTCCGAGACTTCAAGTTCTCTATAACCGCCGTCTAAGGACCTAAAAATGTTATCCCATAACGGGGTGAGATGACGTCTCAGCTAGTTCTACTCTCTAAGACCCGATTAAGAAGAAAATATGCCATAAGGGCTGCCTAAGCACAACCATGAGTCAAAAGACTTACATTGCCCTTAGTTCCTTCATGTAAGTCAATTCAAATAATAGATACTGACAATCATATCATCCAATCAATCAGATCGACTTAACGATCAATCGACTCAATCGATTACATATCAACATGACCACTCTTTGACCATCTCAATTATTTAATCTCAATTCTCAATCACGACTCAACGAGTAGAGTTTATAAAATTCTCAACTATAATTCGCGGTCCCAAGAACACAACCTAACTTAGGTGGTAATCATGGCTCAATGGGCACAACCTTTATTAGGTGACAGATCACGGCCTAATGGGCATGACCTCTATCAAGTGGCAAATCATAATCCGATGGGAATGACCTCTATCAGGTGGCAAATCACGGCTCAATGGGCACAACCGATTCCAAATTCGGTAGCGAATCTCAACCCAATTGGCACAGCCATATTTCAGCGGCTTTCTAGATTCAACTCACAATCTTTAATAGTCATTTTCCCATCAAATATCAACATTTCTCAATTTTTGAATATTTCCTCATATTCATTAATCACACTCAATTTTCACAAACTGATTTTCAATTAAATAAACAAAAAGCACCACTGCAATCGGCATAAAATTTCGGTCATTGGCCATCCCAATTGAATATCTGAAAATTAATTAATTATGGAAATTAATAAATAAATGCCAATAAATAGACTTAGGCTCGGAAAAGCCTAATTGGAAGCTGAGACGAGCCCGGAAAATTACCAAACCACTCTAGTTAAATACTAGAGCTTGTCTAGGCTCTAATTACACTAACTATCCACCTAACATGTATCGATAAATAATTAAATTCACTAATTTAATATAATCTAACCACTTAATCATCTTAATCAATCCCTAAACATAATTAACCTACTAAGTGAGGATTAATGAGTGAAATTCACGATTCAATGCAAAGACCGGTTGGTCGAAACTCGGGTTTACGGCGGCGTCAATGGGCTTGGACCGAGCCTAAAATTGGCCCAACAAATCTCAACCCAAATTGAGATTTGCTATTGAGTTGGGCGGGGCCCGAGTTGGGCTGAACAGGCTTGAATGGGCTGAGTTGGTGGACTGAAAATGGGCTGCTAGGGTAGCGCATCGTAACGCTCTCGTTTCAAAAGAACAAAAACCTTTTTGGTAAAACATTCCTAGGAATAATTTCTTAATTTTTTGTTCTCTTTTTGTTCCGGGAACAGTTTTGAGAAGCAAAAAAAAGTTGCTTCTTATTCCCGGAACAATTTCTAGAAGTAAGCTGATTTTCTTTTTTTTTAATTTTATTTTTTTGCCGTGACCACCATCAACCACTCGAGCCACCGCCCACCGCCGCTTGCTGTCGGCGGTCGAATGTTGGGCTGAACGGGCTTGAATGGGCTGAGTTGGTGGACTGAAAATGGGCTACTGGATCCGTTGGCAAAAATAAAAAATGAATAACTAGAAAAAAGAAATTGTTGCGTTACGAAACGATTTCTATTCTTTTTCTATTCCGGGCCGTTACCAAAATGGTTCTTTTACGGTTCTGAAATAGAAAAGAACTATTTCTTAAAAAAAAAAAAAAAAAAAAAACTCTTCCCGCGTCACAAATTCATGAACTAAATTGGAGCTGCAAATTTTGTGGGTTGCTTGCTCACAGGCTTCAAATGGGCCTGACTTGGACTGAATTTCGCTGGGTTGAAAAAAAAAAAAAAAAAAAAAAAAGAAACGGATATGCAAGTCTTCGATGGAAATGGAGGAGGATTGATGGGCTGTGCTGCTTCGAGCTTCGCTGGAATCATGGATGGCTCGAAGAAGCTGTTGGTGGAAGCTAGAGTTGAGAGTTTGACCGTTGAAGATGCGTGATGGAGGAGAGGGCTAGCTGGCAGCTTGCTAGCGTTGAGTTGGGGGATCAAGGGTGAAGACGTACACGGGCAGCTGCAACTAAGAAATGAAGCAAAGAGAGAGGAAGCAGGCTAGTGTCGCTGGCAACTCTTTTGGTGGCTTCAAGCTTTGTTGGCAGCTGAAGGAGTCAACGAAAAGGCCTTTCATTGAGGTTTTGACCGAAGAAGTTGAAGACTTAGATGCGTGGGCATGCGGTGAAAGGATGCAAGGAAAAATGGAAGCTTCGATGGATGGCAGAGGCTGGCACACGAAGAGGAGTCAACACCAAATTTGCTGGTTGACTGGAATGCGTGGCCGAGGAGGGTGAGCGTAGTCTCTCGGTGGGGAAATGGCCAAACAAAAAGGAAACAAAGCAAAGGCAAATGTGGTCTTCGGCTGTGGCAAGGGTCGAACAAAGAAGAATGAGGGAGAGAGAGACGTGCGAGGTTGGCCAAGGAAAAAGGGAGGAAAGTCCACAATACTATCCCTACAATTAAGTGCTTGTCTCCCATTACTTTCCAACAAGAATATTCCCAATAAACTCAATTTTGATGCAAAAATTGCACCCCCAACCTAGGCTTCAAATTTAACAAATTGAACTTCAATTTCCCCACCAATTCTCCAAATCGAGGTCCAATTTCAATGAAGAAAAATCTCACACATTTTCACAAATTCCCATCATCTAGTAGCTTGGCTTGGAAGTCCAAATTTCACTTCAATTTGGCCATTCGAATTTCTATTATTTTTCCACAATGTCCGAATTAATTTTCTGTAAAAATCTCGGAATCTCCGAAAATTATTTGGAGGATGAGTCGATGTTCCCAAAATAGATCGTGACACAAAAGAACTTTCAATTTCTGAAATTGGGTTCAAATTCGTGATTAATTTTAATCTGATGCGATTTTAGTGTAATCTATTATACCAGGTAGCTTTTAGGAATTTTTAGTGCAATTGACCTGTGACCAATTTATCTCGAGTTACAATGTACATTTTTGACATATTGACAACCTCTGGTTGTCATGAAAATCTCGAAGTTTCAATTACGAGCATTGAGTACCAAAATGATAGAAAAATTGATTTAGTACCAATCAACAAGTATTTTGCAATCAAGTGGAATCATCCACCCTCTGATCACATATCTCAGTCAAATCGACCTATCTCTTATCTCCGATCGATTTCAATAGTGCCGTAATGACCATTGTAGATCAACACGGTCGAGCAATCAATTTTTAGTCGAATTCTCAAATCTATTGCATTAAAATCCCTCAATGGCTTTCTCAAATAGTCTAGTTATCTCATGAGTGATTAGCTCAAAAATAGCACTATAGGCGCATTGATGAAAGGCCCGATTTATTTAATCGAAAATTAAATCTGAAAATTCATACTGTCACAGTATCGATCACTGCAAACTTGTTCATTATCCAAGTTCTTATCAACATATAAAAAAGCTGAAAGAGGCATGACATATAAGTCTAAAAACGGAACCGAATGTTCATGCCAAGTTCCTTATGTATTTTCCTTCAAGCTTGTTGAGCGGGAGAGAGAGAGAGAGACGCTAACATTCGCTAGCGTGTTCAGATTCATCGGCCGAATCCTAGATCGCTTGCCTCCCCAATGGATGGAAGTTATCCCAAAATAGGAAGCGCTTCAGGTCTGAACAATCTTGTAGCCTTCTTTGCCACACTGGAGCATCCATCCGAGCGTCCCGCCACTGCAACACGCCCTTGATTCGTCAGAAAGACCTTACAGCACAGTGACATGAATCGCTCACTTGTGTACCTCATACCGCCAGTGACGCCTTGTGCATGCTAAACATTTACGTGCCAGAGGAAATACATGCAAGTTTGCATGCCATAAATGTTACTACCTTTGCGACGAATTTAATTCTCATCATATAGTAGGTGATTGCGATAGAAGAGCAACGTTACATACCATAGTGCACGGGGATTGCAATAGAAGAGCGAAGTTACGTACCATAGCATGCGGGGATTGTGCAAATCCGCTGAACAACATCGTTCTCTAACGCAATGGAGCCGGGGTACTTAATAGGCACGTCCTTGGCCAAGCTCTCCAAGCCATGGTTGTACTTCTTGACCATCGCATTCATCTTCCCGTAAGCACCGGCCCACTGGTGACCCCAGCAAGAGCGCTCGAGCAGGGACGCACCCGACGGGGCCCAGCGAAAACACAACGATCTTGCAAGCGCCGAGCTTGTAGATCTCACCGATAAAGCAGGCCACTTCAGCGGGCATGGCCCACATGTACGCATCAGGGCCGAGGGTTGGGGCGATGATAGGGACGAAATAGATGAATACTTCGTTTGAGCCGGACTCGGGGAGGAACATCAATCGGTGGACCAATTCCTTGTCCACTTCGTTTTGCTTGACTAGAGCCTGGAACTGTCGGGCTGATCCTAGATCGGAGTCACTCCTCTTGCAAAATCGACATTTCGCTTGTCAGGACAAGAATTTTTGTATCACGGAGAATCGATTTGATGAGACCACAGGAATGAACTGGAAAATATATGCTTATAGATAGAATTTAACAGATGAAAATGTCCTTGTTTATCTCTTATAACGCCACTCCTAGCACTAGAAAAGTTGATACCGTTTGACGGACAGTTCCTCTCACTCCCATTGATTACTGCAGTTTTTGCCTCCATGTATGGCTTCTGGAATTCCAAGCCCAGAAATTGAGCTGCCACGTCTTTTTTTTTTTTTTTTTTTTTCAATTGATCGAGAAATTACTCGTAGAAGGACAACATTACAAAGTCGTTATTCGAGTTAGCGAACTCACAGATGAAGTCAGCGATTGTTCTTCCATCGGTGAACCTCCCCGTCGGGCAATGAAAGAAGCTCGACCAGTAGGGCAGGAAATCGGCCTGGGCCGTGCAGTTCTTGTTGAAGTGGTTGTTCCCCACGTTGATCAAGTCCCCAAACGTGAAGATCACGGGCACACTGTGCGACAAGGCCACGGAGCACGATGAGACAAGGAGGAAAACGCGACGGCTCACCATGTTTTTCGAAATGTGTCTCTGCAGCGATCTCACTGAGGCATGCACATTGAGATGGATGCGCCGACGACAAACTAGTGAGATGGATTGCACGAGCAAAGTTGCGTTTAGAAGAGCGCCAGTGAACAAAACAGACCTTTGTCAAAAAAGAAGAAGAATAGAAACACCTGAAAGTGATGTGTGTGCATTAGCTATCAAAGCTGTCTCTTAGATAGCGGTTTTTTTCTGTTTCCATGCTTTTCTTGGACACGAAAACAAGATTGGCCAAGATACTGTGGAGACCTGATTATGTCGTATCAGATTTATCATATGTCGAGAAATAATTGGATATGACATTGACAGTTCATCATAAAAAAGTAAAAAAAAATTTAAGATTTGATCTGTTTTGCTCTTGTGCATTTCGTGTGATACCAGTGAAAAGGAGATTTCTTGTGCTTCTGTGCCCTTGAGTAGTCGGTAATAGAAAGATACATCAGTTTCATGCTTCTGCGTCTTCCTTTGTGTATCTTTAGTACGGCCTAAACTATCTGATGGATTTTAGGGGTTCTCACGCGTGTGACCCATGATCAGTAATGTTTTATTTAGGTTTGTGCCTTTTTAAATTGGGGATGAGTTGTCATGTAATCGCAATGATTCAATTATTTAGCATGAGTACGAGATTAATAGAAAAATTGGTTTACTATTGTGCATAGCGAGTATCGTAATCATGTGGAACCACCTGCAAACCAACTACGTATTCATGTCAAATCGATTTATATCCATTTACTAATTGACTTATAACAGCGCAGTATTATTCATTGTCAATCCTTATGATCAAGCAATCTATCCTTAATTGAATTCTCTGATCGTTTGCGTTTAGTCATTTATGGCCTTTCCTAATAGATTAATTAACTCATGAGTGATCAGTTCAAAGTAATTTAACTATCGATGTAATGATGAAATAACCATTTCGTATATTTCGAGAATGGTCAAATTTCAAGATATCACACAAGGTGATAAGTGCGCTCTGATGGATGGAAGTAATCCCAGAACAGGAAGCGCTTCAGATCCAAACAAATCCTGTAGCCTTTTTTTCCGCACTGGAGTATTCATCCAAGCATCCCGGCCGCCGCAACATGCCCTCGATACATTGGAAAGACCTTACAACATAGAGATATGAATCGCTCACTTGTGTACCTCATACCACCGCTTAAGCCTTGCCCAAACATATACATGCTAGAGGAAGTGCGTGCAAGTTTGCATGTACTTCGTAGCATAAGTGTTACTACCTCCGCAATGATTTTGATTCTCATCATACGGTAGGCAACTGCGATAGAAGAGCGTCGTCACGTACCATTGCGCACGGGGATTGCGAGAATCTGCTGGACAATATCGTACGCTAATGCAAATGGAGCCGGGGAACTTCATAGGCACGCCCTTAACCAAACTCTCCAAGCCATATATGTACTTCTCGACCATTGATTTCATCTTCCCGTTGCACCGGTCCACCGGCACCCCCGGCCGTAGCGCTCGAGCAGGGACGCACCCGACAAGGCCTAGTGGAAACACCACAACCCTGCAAGCATCGAGCTTTGTAGATCTCACCAATGAAGCGGGCCACTTCGGCGAGCATGGCCCGCACGTACGCGTCGGGGCTGGGGGTCGGGGCACTGAGAGGGAGGAAATAGTTGAAAATGTCGTTCGAGCTGGACCTGAGGGGGAAGAGCGATCAGCGGACCGATGCCGCATTCACTTCGTTTTGCTCGACTAGGGCCCAGAACTGTTTTAGCTGATCCTGGATCGACATCACTCCCCCATCGCGAGATCGACATTTTTCACTTTTTAGGATGGATTTTTGTACCACAAAGAATAGGTTTCATGAGATCATACTAATGAACTGGAAAATCTATGCTGACAGTACAATTTAACAGAAAATATGGGCATGTCTTATTTGCCAAGTCCTTGTTTGTGTCTCTTATAACACCAGTGCCAGCACTAGCAAAGTTGATGCCATTCGATAAATAAGTTCCTCTCACTCCCATTGATTACCGCAGTTTGTGCCTCCATGTATGGCTTCTCAAATGCCAAGAAATTGAGCTGCCACATTTTATTTTATATTTTGGCCAATTGATCCAGAAATTACTTATGGAAGGACAAAATTACAAAGTCGTTATTCGAGTTAGCGAACTCACAAGTGAAGTCGACGACGGTTCTTCCATTGAACCTCCCCCTCAGCTGATGGAAGAAGCCCCCTGTAGGGCGGGAAATGGGCCCGCGCAATTCCTGATGAAGCGGTTGTTCTCCACGTCGAAGATCGAGTCCCTGAACGTAAAGACCGCAGGGACGCTGCGTGACAAGGCCACAGAGCGTAACGAGATCAGGAGGAACAACGCGCCGAGCAGCGATGACCTCTCCATGCTTTTCGAAATGTGTCTCTGTAGCGATCCAACTGAGGCATGCACATTTTGTACATGAACCCGAAATGGAGCGGAGATGGATGAGCCAAAAGACAAGCTACTGAAACGGAATGCACGAGCGAGTTGCTTTTAGTAAGAGCTAGGGAACAAAAGAGGGTGCGTAAGCTTCTGGGGCGGTTGAACGGGATGTGGGTGCATAAGGCTGCGTTTGGTTCAGCATTTGCAAGGGGCTTTGAGTCCAATGCAAATGCTGAAAGCTCAAAGCTACTTTGGAAAATGCAATTGTGTTTGGTAAATAATTTCAGCATTTGGCAGAATGCTGGAAGCCCAAAGCTAGTCCCTACCAGCTTTGGGCTTTCAGCATTTTGAAGGTAAGTTAAAAGCTGAAAGCCGACTTCAAAGTTGAACCAAATAGTCCAGCATTTTCCCAAGGGGCTTTCAAACCTGAAAGCTCCTTGGAAATGTTGAACCAAACGCAGCCTAAGCTATATCCAAGCTGTCTTTTGCGGTTTCTTCCTATTTCCATGCCGTTCTTGGACACAAAAACAAGATTGGCCAAGATATCACCGAGATCTGATTCTGTCGTATCAGTTCAATCACGTATCAAAAAGTGATAGGATGTGACATTGACGATCTGTCGCAAAATGGTGGGATTTTTTGGAAATTTTTTTTTTGAATTCTGATTATGATTAGTTCTGCTCACCGAACCATCCATTTTGAAAATTATTTTTTGCCATATTCTAGGATTTTTATCCAATGTGATAAGACCTCTCTCGCTATTCAAGATTTCACGAGGGCCACCTGATCCTCGCCTCAGCACGGCAAGACCCGTTTATGTCCAAATGGGCTTTGTCAGCAATTGCCCCCCTCCCCCATTTTCCTCTAAGTTCTTTTTTCTTTTCTTTTCGAAAAATAATCGATTCTTCAACCGCCGTCACGTCAGCATCATTCATCAACTCTTTTGCCATGTCGACGAGGTCATACTAGCAATCTTTACGACTTCTCTAGTGACAAAAGATTCAATTGCACAAATTGAAGAAGATAGAGGCCCAGATTGCACGATGAAAAAATTGAGAGGACTAAATTGCAATGAGCAGCAAAAAACTTTAGAGTGTGATAAACAAAAAGAAGCAAACGAGATCCTTTAATTGGAGCTTTGTTTCTATTCCATGTGATAACATAACTTTTATTTGGTTTTATAGTTTGGATCATAAGAAATCTGTGCATCATATTTGATATATGAATGATGGCACCAGAATCAATCCACCAAGTATTATAAGAAATTTGTAAAGTTTGATTCAAAACATAGTAAAGCACAAGGCTTATCAATTTTTTCGAACCAAACTTTACGTTTCAGGCAATTTTCTTCAAGTATCCAATTTGATTACAAAAATGACACTTAATAAAATTATGTTCTATCTCGTGAAATTGAGAAGCCCTTGAAAATCCATTCAAGATGTATAATCCTTTTTATCTTACTCTTTCCACATTTTCTTTTGGAATTCATTTTAGCTTCTTGATGACTTAATAGATTAATGGAATGAGCCTTTTAGTTCTTAATCTCCGTTTCCTCTTAAACAAGCATAATGGTGAGTTCATTTGCATTTCATTTGTCCTTTATAGTTTTGTAATTCATTTGAAATGTTCCATATTGTTGATGAGACAAGGAATCAAGTATGAACTATACTAAAAAGTACTCATTCGTGTTCATTCCTAAGATTCTTAATTTTGTTGTTAAATTCGTCATCTCAAAAATATGCCCGTGCATGGTATATGAACCCTCATACTTCATGGTGGTCAAAGTGTTCGTTGATGTATTAACAAGTGACTTATTAGCAGTCTAAGAACGATCTTCCATAAATTTCATAAATTCCTTAACACTGTTAGTTTTAGGAAAAGCAGTCTTTAAGTTGTTTACAATTGTCATTTATATGAACATTAAGATTAATCTATTCGATATTTCCCAAGTTTTATGGAAATACTTTTCATCATCACTACTCTTATCAGTAATAGCAGCTAGTTTCTCAACTTGGAGTGCTAAATCAAGATCCAAGACACTCAAGTGAAACTAGATTTATTTACTTCAATCATAGAAATTCATTCCATATAACAAAAAAACACCAAGCGTGTGAATGAAGTCAAACGAGTACAGAGACTATATATGCAAGAAAATACTCATATGTTAATGTCTTGAAAATATCACCTAATCATATTCAAACTAAACAATACATATACATTATAGTTCTCCTCCGAACGATCCTATGATAAACTACCATATATTTAACCATAACGATGCTAATAGCTTTAATTTGATAATTATAAACATATCTCATTAAAATTTATTTGCTCTCTTTGGATATACAAACAATTTTAACAAAAAATATTAATTATCAACTATTATGTCCATGAATTATAAGAAATTGATTAACATTTAGGTTAATCCCTAAGTTCTTATAATAAATAGACTTCAATATACCAATGACAACAATAAAGATATGTAACATATCAATTTCAATCATAACATCAATTAATCATGGGTAATAGAATAAAACAATTTTCAATATCAAAAAATTCAAAAGACCTTAAGGTTTGGCCACTTTGGTGACTAACAAGCCATTCTTAATTGAATTCTTTAATATTGTAAAGCACAAACATTTACCAAATTGAACCACCGGCCTTGGTGACTCCGCTGGATAAGAACTTCCTTGAAACTTGGGGGAAGGTGAGGAGGTCGAAACCCAATGAAAGCATCGGCGTCTTAAGTGTGACGCCAGAGTAGTGGGTCCTCCACTAGCGTCATTCCAGAGTTTACCTGCTAGCTACCGGCTAACGGGGTTCCCTGGATCACCAAAATAAAATAAAAAAAGACATTTACCAAATTGCACCCAAAGGCAAAACCATAAAGTCATAATTCCAAAGGGGCACAACTGTAAATTAAGATCCAGGAGGCAAAATGGTCAATAACCAGCCAAGGTAGAATCATAGTTATCCGACGAACAGGAGCAAAAACGTAATAACGTGAAGAGGGGTAGAACGTAATAACATGAGGAGGGCAAAATCATAATAACAACGGAGGGACAATAGGTCCGTAATGTGCATGCGCCTTTAGGCCGGCACGGCTGCATGGATCCCACGCCATACACACATGTGGACGTGTGGCATATGGATTCCACATGCCTAACATCCAGCATGCGCTTGGAGGCGCGTGCGTCATGTGTAATCCATGCCCCTTCTTCCCTTTCGCGCCCGTTCACAAATTTTCTCCTTTTTTCCATCGCACATTCCATCATTCGGATTTCCTTTGACAGCCCCCTCCGAAAACATTTCAACAACAGGCAAATAACAAGAAAAAAGACTAACGTCTTTCAATGGATCTTCATCCATAAACCATAATATTTCAATAATCGAAAAAAAAAAAAAACCATGAGATCCTTAATCATGCTCGGATACTAACCATAACTGATAACATAATTCTTCAATGTGGAAAATACAAAATACGGAATCTTTGAACTTTATGATTTTCACAATAAGAGAAATGAAGATATATATATTTATCAATAGCAATACCCTTGAAAATATTTGTCGTAGAAAACTAAAGAGATAAAGAAATCTAATTTCTCTCCCTTAACTCATGCTTTCTTTAACATATTCCATCTCATGGAGGATAAAATACAACGTTTTTTTTTTCACTTTATGGGTAGAAAGAGGAAGAGACTCTTATTTACACATATTATCAATAGGTGCCTTCCACGTCTTTTAACTTCCATGAGAGTCACACCTCTTCAGAAGAGCGGTAATTTCTTAATGAGGATCCTTTCATTCAAGTCATAACTTTTCATGGCCAACACAGTTTAGCATTAAATATTTATCAAACCATTAATTAAAAAAATCATGTGGGTCACAATAATTCTTACACAATCACAAACACAAGAGTTGATTTTAGTCCTTTACATTAATCCACCACACCCTTGGAAACAACACTACTCCCGCTTATTATAGTTACGGTATAAGAAAAAATAATATAAGGTACCAATAAGCTTAGAACGCTCCTCTCCAGCTCTTGAGGAAAAGTGTTGGAAAAGTCCTAATTCTATTATATTTATACAAATTTAATTATAAACATTTTGACAAAATGTCAATTCAGTCCTTTCGATTAATTTTGGTTGAATATTGCCAACATGAACGTCGGTGAGCTTATGTGACATGGCTGACTAATGTGAACAATTTTTAATAATATTTTATTAATTTTTCAAAGTTAGTTTTTTTTTTTTTTCTTTCTATTTCTGTTTTTTTTTTTCTTTCTTTCTATTTCCTTTTTTTCCCCTTCCCTTCTTTCTTCCTCTAGCCTGGCAATTGACCAAAGGCAAGGGCAGGCGAGGGCAAGCCTCACCATGGCTAGGTGAGGCTTGAGCCCTCGCTAGAGGCCATGAGGGCGACCTCACACTAGGTCGGCAAGTCTCGCCCTAGCCCAATCCAACGAGGGTTGAGCCTTGCTAAGGGCTAGGCAAGCCTCGCAAGCAGCTGACCAGGTCCTTAGTGACCTGCTAGAGAAAGAAGGAAGGGAAGGAATAAAAGAGGAAAGACAAAAGAAAAAAAAAAGAAAAAGAAGAAAATAAGTTCGAAAAAATATTAAAATATTATTAAGTGAAAAGGAACCGACCGTCATTAATTTTTTTTTACGTCGGAAAAATCCAATTCAACGCTCACGCTTGTCTTTTGTGGAGGTTTGCCTCTCGATCATTCAAAACGGTAGCATGGCTATTTAAAAACTGATGGCGCAGCCATCAGTAAAGTATATCACTTTAATAGGGCAGCCACATGCGGAGACGTGTAGAACTTTGCTAGATGCATGCATGACTTAACGTTTAATTACCATGACACTCCCCCAGATTTTAATTGGGCAGCCACATGCGGAGGCGTGTAGAACTGTGCTAGATGCATGCATGACTTAACGTTTAATTACCATGACACTCCCCCAGATTTTAATTGGGCAGCCACATGCAAAGGTGTGTAGAACTTTGCTAGATGCATGCATAACTTAATGTTTAATTACTGGAACACTCCTTCGAACTTTGGATCGCAATTTTCAATTACATCTTCCCCCTCATTTGAAATATAAAACTGACCATTCATATCAGCTTTTCTAATCCCCTAGGTTCTGGTTTGAGTGTCACCAGAGAGAGAGAGAGATGGACACTCAATTAGTTTCAGCTAAGAGAAGCCATGCCGTTTGTATCCCAGCTCCATACCAAAGCCATATAGGAGCAATGCTAAAACTGGCAAAGCTTCTACATACGAAAGGTTTCGACATATCCTTTGTGAACACAGAATACAACCATCGACGCCTACTGAAGTCGAGGGGACCTCAAGCCCTCAATGGCTTGCGTGGCTTTCAGTTCCTGACCATCACCGACGGCCTTCCTCCCTCAGATGCAGACTCAAGCCAAGACCTCATGGCTATAGGTGATGCTGTCAGAAATAACATGTCTGCTCCATTTTCTGATCTCATCTCCAATCTCAACCACGCTGCATCAAACTCGGATGTTCCTCCAGTCACTCGCATTTTCTCCGATGGAGTCATGTCACTTGCCACCAGTGAAGCTGCTCAAGAATTCGGCATCCCTATCATACAGTTGTGGACAGTCCCTGCCTGCGCCTTCATGGGATTCAAACAATACCGGACTCTTCAGGAAAAGGGCCTCTCTCCATTAAAAGGTACAAGGAAAAAAAAAATATATATATATATATATATATATATATATATATATATATATATATATTTTTTAACCCTGTGAGTAGACTCAGTGATTAAGCAGCGGACGTGTGTGTGGATTATGCGTATGCGTATGGCTTATGTATGAACACCCAGAACATTTGGTACAAACAATTCCGATCCCACCCACCTGTGGTTTGGCTTGTTTCTTGCCAGTCCTAGGTCACCGGGGTATTTCTTGAGCCCGAGGTCTACTGACCAAAAACTACCTCCTCGTTCAAAAAAAAAAAAAAATAATAATTCTATGGTGTAATACGCTATACATGAAAGACTAAGAATATCCCGTGTGTTGCAGATACCGGCTACCTAACAAACGGCCATTTGGATACAGTAATCGATTGCATTCCGGGAATGAGGACATTAGATTACGGGACCTGCCAACCTTCCTTCGTACCACGGATCCTGATGATATTATGTTCAATTTTGTGATAGATGTTGCTGAGTGGGCAAATACAGCCTCAGCAATAATTTTCCATACTTTTGATAACCTTGAATCAGAAGTACTTAATGCTTTGTCATCAATGTTTCCTCGCGTCTATGCAATTGGTCCACTCTCGTTACTATTCAACAAACTGGTGCAGGAAGAGAGCCCCTTGAAGTCTATTGACTGCAATCTGTGGACAGAAGATACAGAGTGTCTCCGATGGCTCGACTGAAAGGAACCAAAGTCAGTTCTATACATTAATTTTGGCAGCGTAGCTGTCTTGACAAGAGTAGAGCTTATTGAGTTTGCGATGGGACTGGCCAACAGCAAACACCCATTCTTGTGGATAATTAGGCCTGACCTCGTAAGTGGAGATTCAGCAGTTCTTCCCCGGGAATTCCTTGAAGAAACAGAAGGAAGGAGTATGTACGCAGATTGGTGTCCACAAGAGGCAGTTCTCAACCACTTGTCCACCGGAGCGTTCTTGACACATTGTGGATGGAACTCTGTAATCGAGAGTGTGTCTTCAGGAGTCCCAATGATTTGTTGGCCATCTTTTGGGGACCAGACGACAAACTGCACTTACGCTTGTAGTAAATGGGAGATTGGTTTGGAGTTATCAGGTGTGGTCAAGAGAGAGGAAGTGGCAAGGCTAGTGAGGGATTTGATGGAAGGAGACAAGGGAAAACGAATGAAGGAAAGAATCACGGAGTGGAAGAAATTAGCACAGGAAGCAACAGAACCAAATGGGTCATCGTCCATTAACTTTGACAAGCTGTTGAATGAATTTCTACCTTAAATACAGCAACAGACTGTCTGTTTGTGCAACACTGCTACCACAGGCATTTCTTTTTCCGCAACAGCATTATACTTTCTTTATGGGTTACTGTAATGAAATTATATATTCGCAGCCTGTGTGTTTCAAGAGGTTTGCACACACTACTTAATTCATCTATCTTATAAACTTGTTCCCTACGAGACGAGCTGTCTTTCCTACACCCATCTTCTACTTGTCGCGACCTCTTTTTTTCAGCGCCCGCAATCGGGTACGAGCGCTGGCGGGAGGCTAATGGTTTGGTTAGGTCTTTTAGCTTGGATTCTCCAAAGTCCACCAATTCACGATTTAATGGTCCAAATTTTTAAACCTACAAATTAATTTTAAAACAGAGTCGCCACTAATCAATTTGGGATGGGTCGATTAGAAACCCAAGCGAAATATCGAGAGAAATACTCACTCCTGCGTAACCAGAGAAATTAGGATCGGGGACTTGATTAAACTAGTTAATCACTAATGCCCTTTCGGTACCTAATCTTGTTTAAACCCTAAGACTTTTTGGATTTCTGAGGGATTTTCCATACATTTTGTGGAGGAAAAACATTTTTGGGACCTTTTTCTATTTTTTGAAAGTAAAAGGATTTTTGGATTTTTTGCTATTTTTTTGGAAAATAAGTCTTTTTTGGTTTTTTCTGACTTTTTTGTGTGGCTTTTTTGCCTTTTTTTTTTTGGAAAATATGGGATATTTTGATATTTTGATTTTTTAAAAATATTATTTATATTATAATAATATTAAAAAAAGAACCGGCCGATCCCTAGGTTGGGTCCGACCTAGGCCGTTCGTCGAGAACGCAGACGGGCTTGCGTTGTAGGCCCGACTCAATTTTTTTTTTTAATCGCGGCCTAGCAGCCCGCTGCTTTTTTTTGACCCAGCCCGATTCATTTAAAAAAACCTACCCAATCCCCGACCCACATCTGACCCGGTTCGCGGAACCCTACCTGACCGCGACCCTCTTCTAACTCGAGCCTGACCCGACGCGACGCTGCCTTTTTTTGCTTGGACGTGACGCTGACGGAGGGGCTGGGATGGCAAATCGGCGTCGATGACGGTGGCAATACAGAGGATAGTAGCGGTAGGAGGATGTGGCATGGCGGCACGGCGGCAATGACGGATAGAGATGCAGAGTGGAACGACAGACAAAGCGCGACCGAGGAGTGGATCTCGCGGTGACTCGAGGTGGCGAGGACGGATGGCGAGTGATCGGCGAATACCTGGTGGCGGCGAACAGTGGTGGTGACGACGACAAGGCAGCGACAATGGTCCCTCAGCTCTCAAATCTGGTGTGGCGTTGGCGGGTTGGTCACGACACGGTGTCGGGGCAGGGAATAGCAGCAGTGGAGTAGCAGTCGCGACGATGGAGGAGAGCTTCCAGCTTCCCAGATCTGGCCCTCTTCCCGCCGACTCCTCTCTCACTTAGCCCCTACCTTGCGGATCCAGAATCCGCTTGCCTAGAGTTCCTCCGGTCTTTCTCCGATCTCGGCCGTCCTTGGATCTCGGCATGCTCATCCTCGGCCCCCCTTCTGAAGTCTCTCAGTGGGAGGTTTCGAAAATCTACAGCCCTCGATCCTTCTCGGCGTGTCCTTTGCCATCGTCGGGAGAGGCCTATTTATAGGCGAGGGGGGCAGCCGGTCAACGGAGCTTCGACCGCCAGTCTTCGCACGCCGAACGGCCTTTGTCGGCCGAACCGGCGTCCCATTCGGTGAGGTGGCTCTAGCTAGGCCATCTCGCATTGAAGACGCGTCCCTTCCATCTGCAGCGTCGCACGTCGCCATCCTCTCCTACCTTCTAACATCGCTCGTGTCCGGCCTCCGGCGTGTGTTGCTTATCTGATCGGGGAAGAATACAATAGGGGAAGAAGACAAGCAGGGAGGGTCGAGCCAAGAAAAAAGAAAGAAAATGGGCCTAGGGGCCCATGCAAAAGGGAAAAAGGGGGCTGGGTCTTGCGCCCTGCCCCAATGAGTTGTTGTTTCTGTTTTTTTTTTCTTTTTTTGTTTGTTTTTACTAATTTTTTGTTGTTTTTATTATTTATTATTTATTATATGAAAAAGGAAAAACAAAGATTAAAAGAGACTAAGGCCTAATTAAAAAAAGACATAATCAAAATTTATGTGTCAACGGCTGCTCCTCTTTGAAGGTAAGTTCGCAGAGACTGCATTCAAAGACAAACTGATGCCCAAATTTTATCTATACATATGCAATAGATTATATTTTATTTGGGGTCTATTGTCCTATGCATAAAAAGAGTAATATAACATTACACATACTAAGACAGATAAGAAGATACTTGTAGTTACTTACCGGGTGTGAGTTAGATAGGGTATGAGCCTCGAGTTTTGGCAAGTATCAATGCGTCATCTTAGCTGGTGCATGAGGAGATTGCTTCTCCAGGACCCGCATCATTCTCCGGTCACCTATTGGAGCAATAAGTGGTTTGTTTAGGACCCGAACCTTTTTTCGGTCGCCTTGACAGGGAATTGCTTTTTCAGGACCCGAACCTTTCTTTGGTCGCCTGTTAGAGCAATAAGTTGTTTGTCTAGGACCCAAACTTTTCTTCGGTCGCCTATTAGAGCAATAAGTTGTTTGTCTATGACCCGAACCTTTTTTTGGTCGCCTTGACGGGAGATGCGCCGACCTTTCTTAGGGCATCTATTTGTTGGGAGATAGTACTTGGATGATCACAAGTACAAACTCTTGGAGGATACCTTATATAATCGTGAAGGTCTCTCACCTCCCGGTATGTGGGAATATCGAGGATGGGTCTCGCATATTCATGAATGTCTCTCACCTCCTGGTAGTTGGAATATCAAGGACGTACCTTGAATATTCATGAAGGTCTCTCACCTCCTGGTAAAGGGGAATATCGAAGACGTAACTGAGATATTCATGAAGGTCTCTCACCTCCTGGTAATTGGGAATATCGAAGACGTACCTTAGATATTCATGAAGGTCTCTCACCTCCTGGTATAGGGAATATCGAGAATGCGCCTCGGCTATTCATGAAGGTCTCTCACCTCTTGGTAAAGGGGAATATCGAGGATGTACCTAAGATATTTGTGAAGGTCTCCCACATCCTGGTAATTGGGAATATCGAAGACGTATCTTGGATATTCATGAAGGTCTCTCACCTCCTGGTATGGGGAATATCGATAACGTGCCCCGAATATTCATGAAGGTCTCACACCTCTTGGTAATGGGAATATCAAGGACGTACCTTGGATATTCATAAAGGTCTTTCACCTCTTGGTAAAGGGGAATATCGAGGACGTACCTAAGATATTCGTGAAGGTCTCTCACCTCCTGGTAATTGGGAATATCGAATACGTATCTTGGATATTCATGAAGGTCTCTCACCTCCTAGTATAGGGAATATTGAGGACATGCCCCGAATATTCATGAAGGTCTCTCACCTCATGGTAATGGGAATATCGAGGACATACCTTGGATATTCATGAAGGTCTCTCACCTCCTGGTAATTGGGGAATATTAAGGACGTGCCCCGAATATTCATGAAGGTCTCTCATCTCCTGGCAACATGAGAATATTGAAGACGTACCTTGGATATTCATGAAGGTCTCTCACCTCCTGGTATGGGGAATATCGAGGACGTGCCCTGAATATTCATGAAGGTCTCTCACCTCCTGGTAATGGGAATATTGAGGACGTACCTTGGATATTCATGAAGGTCTCTCACCTCCTGGTAATTGGGGAATATTGAGGACGTGCCCCGAATATTCTTGAAGGTCTCTCACCTCCTAGCAATATGGGAATATCAAAGACGTACCTTGGATATTCATGAAGGTCTCTCACCTCCTGGTATGGGGAATATCGAGGACGTGCCCCACATATTTATGAAGGTCTCTCACCTCTTAGCAACATAAACTTGAATGTAGCACAAGGCTTACCTGGATGGCCACAGGCACTCAAAAGGGCTGAAACACTTGGGTAATCACAGGTGTACAAAATACTGGAATACTTGGATGAACACAAGTATTTAATGATACGATTTGGGACCACTCAGGCTGGTCCAAGTGTAAGAAAGCATACCTGGGTAACCACAGGCACACAATGCTATGGAATACTTGAATGGCTACTAATATTATTTGGGGACAACTCAGGCAGGTTGAGTGTTATGAAAAGGGAGTATCCGAACGATGACTGGTACTCGAAGACAAGAGGATACTTGGACAATCGCAAGTATCCAAACTTTAAAGACAACTTGAGCAAATCGAGTGTCAACATAGGGAGCACTTGAGTAACGACAGGCACTCAAAAATAGGGGGGGTACCTGGCAAGTAGTGGGTACTCAAAGACAAGGGGATACTTAGACAGTTGCAAGCACCCAAACTCAAAGGATGACTCAAACAAGTCGAGTGTCAAGAAGAGAGTACCTAGACAGTGGTAGGTACCTTAAGACAAATAAGGATATGCTTACCTGGCAATATCTCTAATCTCTGAGAGTATGTATGCTATTTGCACAGTATGCACACATGATTGTATGTGTTGTAAATTCATGAGTTCAAATGAAATTAATGCATGGCAATTTTGTTAGTTTTGCATCATCTGAGCTCCACTGGAGAAAATTTTGAAAGACAACATTCATTTAGAATGTAGATGTCCTGAGCATGCTAGATGAAGGACTTTCAGTTTGAAAGGACTTTCTGCTCACTCTCATGGAAAAGGCTATCCTGACCATTGATGCAGGATTTATAAGGACCACACTATCTCACTGTCATCATGTTAGCAGGGGTTCAAGTATTCTCGCAAGTGGTACGACTTTACCAATGTGAGAGGTCTTTGTTGAAATTGTGATGAAAACTTGGTCAGCGGCTCATCAAATGGAACCGTCGAGGTCAAGGCTCATGAACAAAGTGCCGCACGATCATCCCTGGGTTTGCAAGTCAAAAATCCTACAAAAAGAGATAGAATGGTCTTGCTTGTACTTCTTCGAGCGATGCTTATGTACACATGAAATTCTACATTAATTGAAGTGCCCTAGTCTGAAGAGACTTTTACAATGGGAATGTAACGTAGACTTAGCTCACATGTAAGAGGGTGAGAGTTGGTGACTATCTTGGCATTTGTCACTGGTCTTTCTTGTTAGATGGTGGTTCTATGGACCACAATAGCAACTTTTTCTTGGCTGTATTTTTTATAAGGGGGCATTGGCCTTGCTTTTACTAGGCACACTGCTTTTTTATACCCTTATTTTTTATTCCAGTTCTTCATTTATGGGCATTGACCTTGCTTTTACCAGGTACACTGCTTTTTTATGCCCCTATTTTTTCTTGTTGTTGGAGGAACTGGCCTAGGCAAGTTCAATCAAAGCACCGTTATCAGACTCTTGAGTCTTCATTTTCAGTCGGCGCTCTAGGCTATGGCAATGACTTTTGCTTTGTCTCAATGTGAGGGTAAAATTACAAATTCACTTGTGTTGTACAATGAATACAAGTGTGTAGAGAAATAATTGCTCTTTTGTCATTCTATGGTACTTAAATTAACGCGAGTGTTCATATGCAATAAAGACACCTGAAGATTGATGCAAATGCGAGCAAGAAAATTTCTATCTCTTTTCTTACCTTATGATGTTGCTTCACCTATAATTTTCCCCAGTATAGGGGTGGTTCTTGACGGGGTTAGGATAGAAATTTCACCAGTGTATAGGACTCAATGGGGTGAGCGATGGAATGCCTCTCACTATTTTGGTTATCGTACCATTCGCGAGAGAACTATTTACCCTGCAATCATGGAATCTTCTGCACTCATCTCACAAGTGTATAGATGGGGGACTGTGTGTAGGATATGACTTGCCTATCATCATTCCGACATGCCTCATCCAGCATGCTCAATCAGTCTTGTATTCTTCAATTAGCTGTCTATTCTAATAATTCTCAATGGAATCAATGATTTAGATAGATAAAATCATCAAGCAAATTCCATTTGAAAAAGGCATGCGGCATTTTAAATGTGGTGGAGTTTGTACTCTCAGAACAAATGAATGGTTTTGACTCAAAAAAAGACCCTATTGACAAACTTTAAGGGCTAACATAGTGGTGTTTCCAAATATGTTAGATTTTGAACATCAAAAAGGTTATTTGCAAATGGGTGTCGATGGATTGCTCCTATTAAGTAGGGACATGACACAAGAAGGATCAGCCAGGGTTGGGGATCTGATCATTGATTTGACGGGTCTTTCTGCTTTTGCCCTTGCAGAAGAGAAAATGTACAAGTAGATCAATTAGTCTTGCCAAAATCAAATGTGAGTTGAGGCCTGAAGATTTTCTGTCATTTGCTTTGGTGATTACTTAGGACGCCATTTCACTTAGGAGAGTTTGTCATGCCTCTCATTGATTTGTTATCCTTATTTTTGACAGTCAAGTGATCCTACAAAAGATAGGAAATAACGTGTTAGTCACGAATTCTCTCAGGAGTTAAATAACTGGGAACGATACAACATTACCCTCCATTGGTTTGCAATTGATTGGATAGATCTGAGGCATCATAAGGATATGAAGTCCTGCACTTTTCACTCCGTTAGGTCACCACTAGGCTAAAGCGACGGTGGTGTTCGTAGGGTGCTCCTTTTTCATTTAACCAAACCGGCTTCTGGACAACACACCCTTTTACATGAAGTCAGGTGAATTCGATATGAGTCACTTGATTTGCCTAAATTAATCATTAAGCTTGGTTCTTGAATCCCAATGCTTCCTGTCAATGGGGGATACGTCAAAAGCGGGTTTAGATAGTGGGAGTATTGGAAACGATACCAAATTACCATTCCCCAGAGTTTGTCTATGTTAGCTCCTAAGGATATGTGAATGTCGATGATGGCCTCTTTATCTTGGCATAGTTCAATGTTTCATTCAATTGACCTTCCTCATTTGTGACCATGTATGCATGATTGCTAGTTGTTGATTTATCTTTAACGCCTTCCTTCTGTGGAATTTCTCCTTTTGTCTTTAACTATTGGGCAAAAGTCATGTATCTCAAGCTTCTATGGAATCTGAGATAAAAAATCTCAAGCTTTCTGATGGCAATTACTCCTTGGAAGAATATGTGTCTGGAGTGAAGCTTCTAGATTCCAAAGTCATTGTCCAGGGTGTGGGGCTATAGATCGCTTTAACTGTCTGGATTTTCTCCCTGTTGACAGTAATCACTTTAAAGGAAGAGAAGGAACTTCTTCCTTATGTTTTTGGGCTCGTTGAAGTTGAAACTGTAACATTTAGTTGTTTGGGCGCGTCGTGCGACAAGATAGTCCTTGGCTTAGGATGGAGCTGGGCAGGAGTGAGGCATGTCATGGATGCTTCGATTTCAACTGTACGCATGTACCTATTACGTCTCACCTTTTGTATCCTGTAAATAGAAGAGAGGGGTTGTCATTCTCAATATTATGTTAAGAGAATAAGACTTACCCTTTTTTTTAAACGGGATGCTCCTTTCTGTTTGCCCCCGCTTTCTTGAAAATGTGTTCTCGAGTTTGGTCTGTTTACACAATGTGCTAGTTTCAAATACCTTTTGTCACACTAAATCAAAGAGGATGATGTTTGAAACATAAAGTGAGAGGGTTAGAAAGACAAACGTGCTTAAATTTATCATCTTGTTTTGACAAAATATTTTATGTTTTCAAAATGTCTTTGGGGGATAAAAAGCATGAGGAAGCTCAATCCTCAGTATTCTCCTTGGATGATATTTTCATTTCATGGTTGGATAGCATCACCAGACTAGTTTGGGATACCGCCTTATGCTCTCAGAATATTTTTAACTTTATTTAATAGGTAGATTTACATTTTGGAAAAGTGATTTCAAAAGTTAGTTCCTTAAGCGGAACTGATGTTGAAAATAAAACAAGCCAGACTTAAGAAAAATGTACAAGTTCCCACGTAGGGGAGTACGCAAGGAAATTAAAAAGGGTTCTACTTGAGCGGGCCTGCACCCATTTCCCCTAACGATCCTTCGTTGATGGCGCCCATGAAAAGGTCTCCAAACATGGTGGTCATGTCATATGGCCCTTCTTTCTCTGTTCCTAAGAGTGGCACTTCATTGCATGAATAATACCCGGCATCTACCAGCCCCTGATAGATGTCAGTGGTATGTGCTTCGACATTTCTGCTCTGACTATCTTCAAAATTGAATACCGCATTTACTTTGTCATGTGATTAGGGAGCGGGTTGCTTTGGAATGAGAAAGCTTTAGTGTCTAACAAGTTCTGGATTCGACTCTTGAGGCGAAGCACTCATTAGTCGAATGCCCCACTTCTTCCATGTGATAGTCGCATATCTTTGACGGGTCATAGTTGGAAAAACTTTCAGCGTTGGGTCGTTTTGGCTTAATCGAAAAGAGGTTCTTCTTCCAGAGGATTGCCGGTACCTGTGACGGAGATCCAGGAAGAGGAGTAAATTGTCTCTTTTTGTTGTAATGCTAGGACAGCTGACGGCTGGTGGTCTATTGTTGTCTTGCACTTGTCTAAATTATTGGAGAATGATTGTAAGTCGCATTGACATCTACTAGGGGTTCTTTATCTTTCTTTATGCTGAACCTGCCCGTGGATGTAGGTTCAGTGAACCAACCATCCCTCAACCCTATCTCGATTTGCTCCCCTACTAGAATGAGTTGATTAAATGATTCGGCAATCGTGGTTACCATTCGATTGCGGTACTCGTAAGGGAGGGTTTTGATAAACATCTTTCTTAGCTTGAAATCGGTTGGTTCATGACTGATTTAGGCAGCCAGATTCCTTCATCTAATAGTATATTCTTTGAACGATTTGTGCTTTTTCTTTTCGGTACGCTCAAGATCCTCACGAGAAGGGATAATGTCCATTATGAACTTATATTGCTTGAGGAATGCCTCACTCACTTCGCTCCATGTTTCGAGGAGATTCATGTTCTTTGTAATGTACTACCTCAAGGCAGGGCCTATTAGACTTTATTGGAATAACTGGATCATTAATGGTGCATTATTAACATATTGGGTCATTCGAACCAAGTACATTTGCAAATAAGCCATAGGGCAAGTCGTGCCATCGTACTTCTCAAACTCAGGTATTTTGAATTTTTCCGGCATTTTGACATTGGAATAAATGGAGAGGTCCGTCAAAGTAGGATCTTGGAGGCCTTGCAATTGTTTCAGCCTCTCCTCAAGCTTTTCGAGGCATTTTTCATGCTCAGTTTTAGACAAATTACCTGGCTTCGCTTTCTCAATCGCGGTTTGGTGCGGATCATCCTCTAATTCAGGTATATTATCGTCGATATCTCCACCTTAATCACCCCTAGTAGATGATTGTGGCAACAATACCTCGATTGAGGCTGGGGCGGGAGTGAGCTTGCCTTGGATGGAGTGTATCTGCTTTTAAAGTTGTTGAAGCACATTGAAGACTTGCTTCATTTCACTTTCCACGACCGCAATACGGCTTGGTACATTTTCTTTGGCCATTCTTGCTCTTGCTTTCGAACGAGTTTGGATCGGCGAGCGTTGACGTTTCATGATTACCTGGCTATGAATAAACAAGCATGTGTAAAGACAAGGCGTAGATAGGGAGTCAGTCCATGATGACAACCTAATCCTACTCTTTTTGTTTTATTCATGAAAAGGTAGAGGATTTCCTAAGCATGGATTGAAAAAGGGCATGTGGCATGTTTGCATAGACTAAAAAGATACTCAATTCGAAAGGCAAAGAAAGTATGAATTGCAACAAATTTTGAAAAAGACTTCTATCCCTTTTGAAACAAATGAAATTTCTTGTGAAAAAGAACTTTGTAACATGCTTGAGAATAAAAACATCAACTGAAAGTAATTTCTTTTGCAAAAGTTTTTTTTTTTTTTTTTTAACTTTATGACAATTACTTTCAAATTTAAATGACTGTGGTATTAAATCCTAGACTAATCATGGACCGCTCAATATATGCAAGAAGGTAATTAAATTGCAAAGTACACGAAAAAAAACTTACATCACATGAGAAAATTGATGACAATCACATAGACATGCGCATGATATGTGCAGCTCGATTTCTAACTGAGAAGGTTTGTTGAAATTAAAAGAATATCCGCCCGTCGCAGTCTCGTGTAAGCAGTATACCCTCCTAATCTCAGCTAGAGAAATTTGGGAAAAAGAAAGGCAATCTCTACAACGCAGTCTCGTGTTCGAAGCCGTATCTTTCTTAACACCATCCTAAATATCCTATGGCGGCCTAAGTCCGGCGGCCAGGTTGTGTGTGCCATGTGTAGTGCATGCACAATAATTTATAATCACAAACAATCTATTTTAACCAAAATTAAAATAAATGTTTAAGCTACTGACATGCATAAAGAAAAAAACAAGTCAGTAAAGTGCTTAAACAAGATAAAACGGCCTAAATCATCAAATATCCCCAATAGAGTCGCCAAACTGTCGCGACCTCTTTTTTTCGGCGCCCGCAATCGGGTACGGGCGCCGACGGGAGGCTAATGGTTTGGTTAGGTGTTTTAGCCTGGACTCTCCCAAATCTACCAATTCACAACTTAATGGTCCAAGTTTTTTAATCTATAAATTAATTTTAAAATGAAGTCGTCACTAATCAATTTGGAGTGGGTCGATTAGAAACCCAAGCGAAATATCATAAGAAATACTCGCTCTTGCGTAACCAGATAAATTAGGATCAGGGACTTGATTACACTAGTTAATCACTAATACCCTTTTGGTACCTAATCTTGTTTAAACCCTAAGGCTTTTTGGATTTTTTAGGGATTTTCCATGCATTTTGTGGAGGAAAAACATTTTTGGGATATTTTTCTATTTTTTTGAAAGTAAAAGGGATTTTTGGATTTTTTGCTATTTTTTGGAAAATAAGTCTTTTTTGGTTTTTATGGCTTTTTTGGCTTTTTTTTCTGGAAAATATGGAATATTTTTGATTTTTTTGATTTTCTGGAAAATAAATTATTTTTTTATTTTTTAAAAATATTATTTTATATTATAATAATATTTAAAAAGCGAACCGGGTCGGATTCCTGGGTTGGGTCCGACCCAGGCCGTTACAGGCCCGACTTAATTTTTTTTTAATCACGGCCCAACAGCCCGCTGTTTTTTTTTTTGTTGGAAAAATCTTCGTAAAGTGTTTTAAAGCTGACAAAATGTTTCCATCAGTTTAGTCTGAAGATTTGCAAACTCTACTATTGAAAGTCTAAAGACCTTCGGACTGCCAAACTCAAGACTCAAAATCTATTCTCATTGACAGCTTCTAATTCGTCGAAGAAGGGCTATCTAGAATTTGGTGTTTCATTAAGGATGTGACCTTATCGGCTGGAGAAGATCTCTTGGCTAGATATGACATAACGAAATCCTTTATTCGAATCAAGATTGATTAAGGATTCAATGATTAGCGAAATATATTTAGAATGTTCTACTTATGGAAACCGAGATTCTAATTGTATGGACGAACATGATTGATGGGCTATCAACATGTTTCTTAAATAGCTCAAATGATCTTTCCTAATTGATTCTGTCCAATGGGAAGGTTGGAAGAATTTCTTTGGTAAGTTCCAATGGGTATGATGGCATAAAGGAGTATATAAGGAAGATGTTCCAGTTGTTCGAGTGGGTGCGCGATAGAAGAATTCCAAAATCTGAAGTTCCTTGTTCTTAGTTAATTCATTTGCTGAGCGAAATCTTGTACGCAAAATAGAGTCTATATTCGTGAGAAACCTTGAGGAAGTGTGGTAGAATATCTACACTGTGAAATCAAGGGAGAGCTTTGCTGTAACATCTCTTTTGTTCATAGTGAAATCTAGCCGGTGGGCTATCAGTGCAGAAGAGTGGATGTAGCTTGGAATAAGCCGAACCACTATAAACCTTGTGTTCAATTTTCTCTTCCCTACTCTCTGCTTTACTTTGATCATAATTCTTTTTGTTAACCAAAGGATAACTTCCTTTCTATTGTCTGCTTATATTACTCTCTTATCTAGAGAAATTATTATACACCTATTCACCCCCCCTCTAGGTGCTTATACTAGCTATCTCAATTGGTATCAGAGCCTGTGTACTCACTTTGTTTGAAGTGTTTTACTTCAGAGTTAAAAGATCCATGGCTAGTAGAAGGGTAAAGCAATACCATACCGCCTTACTTTGATGGAAAGGATTACAACATATATAAAAACAAGATGAAAGCATTCCTAAGATTAAAGGATCCTTTGGAATGGGATGTTGTAGACAAATGAATCATTTCTAAAGCTGCATTTGTCTTAGAAAGAGGAAAAGAAGCTGTTGAGTCTAGTGAAATGACTCAGGAAGAGATAATCAAGAGACAAGCTTTTGATGCAAAAGCAATTTATTCTTTATATTGTGCTTTGTCACCTACTGAATATAACACAATATCTTCTTGTGTTACAGCGAAAGAAGTCTGTGATAGATTACATATTACCTATGAAGGAACCGATCGAGTGAAAGAGACCTAAATCAACATTCTCCTTGGTTAATACGAAGCCTTTAAAATGAAATCGGGAGAATCTATAACTGACATATTTAGTCGTTTTACAGAAATCGTGAATGGTCTTGAAAATCAAGGTCAACCAATTTATGATCCCATGAAGGTAAACAAGCTACTGCGTGGACTCTCCAAGGATTGAAATCACATAAAGACCTCAATAAGAGAGACACAAAGAATCATCCCACTATCTGTTGATGAGTTGGTTGGGACTCTTCAGTCTTATGAAATGGAACGAATCAATGAAGACGAAGATCCTAAAGGTAAGAAATCCATTGCATTAAAATCCAATGATGATTCCGATGTTACAGATTATGAAGACGATATGGATGATGAGGAGCTTGCTCTCATGATAAGAAGATTCAGAAAGCTGAACAGAAAAGGAAGAAGATTCAATCCAAATAAACAGAGTTTTCAAAAGCAACAGACTAAGTCTGTTGAGGATGATGAGTCAAACAAAAATGTAGTTTGCTTTGAATGTAAGAAAAAAGAACATATCAGACCCAACTGTCCTCTTCTGAGGAAGAAGAAATGAAAAGTTGAAAAGTATCGAAAGGCTCTTAAAGCAGAAACCTAGAGTGATACATAGTGTGAAGAAAGTAATGATAATTATGCCAATATATGTTTGATGACACAATCGGATTCAGATTCAAACTCCGAGACAAACTCAGATTCAGACAGTGAATTTGAGGTCATTATCAAGAAAAAGGTTAAATGTTATATAGATAATGAATGCTCAAGACATATGACAGGAGATTCAGCAAAGAAGCTTTTTCGTGGATTACCCAATCTATCATACCAAAAGTCTGATCTATGTACACCGTGCATATTGGGAAAGCAAGTAAGAAATTCCTTTAAACCAATAAGTCAAGTTTCTACTAATTGTGTATTGCAGCTTCTGCATATGGGTCTCTTTGGACCAACCAGAACTCAGAGCATTGGAGGTAAGAAATATTGTCTAGTAATTGTGGATGACTACTAACGATTTACTTGGGTATATTTCCTGGCAAGTAAGTCTGAAACTTTCTCTTACTTTGAAAAATTTGCTAAAAGGTTCAAAACAAAAAATAGTATGTTATTTCAAATATAAGAACAGACCATGGTGGTGAATTTGAAAATCGATATTTTACAAAATTTTGTGATGAATATGGTTTTCAGCATTTGTTCTCCTCTCCATATACTCCAGAACAAAATGGAGTTGTAGAAAGAAAGAATATGTCACTTCAAGAAATGGCTAGAACTCTTTTAATAGAAAGCAACATCTCTTCACGTTTTTGGGCTAAAGCAGTTTCTACAGCATGTTCTATTATTAATAGAGTTTTTCTAAGGCCTATTCTAGAAAAAACCCCCTATGAGCTATTCAAAGAAAAAAAGCCTACTATTTCATATTTTCATGTGTTTGGATGCAAATGCTTTATATTGAAAAATGCAAATGATCGAGTTGGCAAGTTTGAAGAAAATTCAGATGAAGGCATCTTTCTTGGATATTCAACCTCAAGTAAAACCTACAGAGTCTACAACAAGAAGACTCAATCTGTGGAGGAATCAATGAATGCTAAATTTCAAGATTCTATGCAAAATGAATTTATTCATACTCATTTTGAAGAATCTGAACCTACTCCAGACTCTACAAAGTCTAAATCTCAAGAAGCAGCTCAGACATTGAAAGACCAGCAATAAGTGATTACTGAAGATTCAAATGAAGGAAGTGATCATCAACCTGACAAATCAACCAGTAACTAGAAGCATAAGTCCAGTCATCCCAAAGATCTCATTATTGGCGACATTAATGAAGGAATTTGCACAAGATCCAAAAGACGCGAAGAGTCTAGTGCTGTAGCTCTTATTTCTGAAATAAAACCCAAAAGCATAGAATAAGCTTTATCTGATGAAAGCTGGATTGAAGCTATGCAAGAAGAACTCAAGCAATTCAGCATTAATGATGTCTGGGAGTTGACTCCTAAACCAAAAGGTAAATCTATTATTGGAGCTAAATGGGTTTTCAGGAACAAGATGAACGAGAAAGGAAATGTCGTAAGAAACAAAGCAAGACTCATGGCCAAGGGATATACGCAAGAAGAAGGGATAGACTATGACGAGACTTACACACCGGTAGTGAGGTTAGAAGCAATTAGATTATTACTTGCTTTTGCTTGCTATAAGAATTTCAGGTTATTTCAAATGGACATCAAAAGTGCTTTCCTAAATGGATTTATTCATGAGAAAGTCTATGTGGAACAACCACCTGGGTTTGAAGACCCAAGGAAACCAGACTCAGTATTCAGACTCAAAAAGGCTTTATATGGTCTAAAGCAAGCACCTCAAGCTTGGTACGACAGGCTGAGTAAGTTTTTAATTTAAAACGGTTTTGTAAAAGGTAAAGTAGACACTACTCTATTTATTAAAAGAGAAAACAAAAGTTTTCTGCTTGTTCAAATATATGTCGATGATGTTATTTTTGGATCCCCTAATGAAAGTCTGTGTAAGAAATTCTCTAAGACTATGCATGATGAATTTGAAATGAGCATGATGGGTGAGTTAACCTTCTTTCTCGGGCTTCAAGTGAAACAACTGAAGGAATGAACTTTTATTCATCAAGAAAAATATGCTAATGATCTTGTCAAGAAGTTTGAACTGGATAATTGCAAAAAGGCTGATATATCAATGTCAAGTTCCTTGAAGATAGATAAAGGTGAAGGAGGAAAGAAAGTTGATCAGAAGCTATACAGGAGTATCATTAGCTCACTTCTTTATCTTACTGCTTCTAGACCTGACATTTTGTTTAGCATTTGCATTTGTGCCAGATTACAAGCAGATCCTAAAGAATCTTATTTAAGTGCTGCAAAGCGTATTATCAAATACATTGCTTCAACTTCAAGTCTTGGTCTTTGGTATCCTAAAAAGGGAGACTTTACTCTTCTTGGATACTCAGACACAGATCTAGCTAGTTGTAGAGTTGATAGAAAGAGCACCTTGGGTACTTGTCAACTACTTGGAAACAAGATAGTGTCTTGATTTTCAAGGAAGCAAAATACAGTAGCTCTTTCTACAGCAGAAGCAGAGTATGTAGCTCTTGAGAGTTGTTGTTCACAAATTCTGTGGATAAAACAACAGCTAAGAGACTTTGGAATTGAAGATTCATACACATAGATTAAATGTGACAACATTAGCGCAATCAATCTCACTAAGAATCCAATTCTTCACTCAAGAGTAAAACATATAGAGATTCGACATCACTTCATTAGAGATCATGTTCAAAATGGAGAAGTTTCGATTCAGTTTGTTGACTCAAAGAACCAACTAACGGATATATTCACAAAGTCTTTGGAGAAAAATCAATTTGAAATCATCCGTTCTAAACTCAAGATTTTGTGGTTTGAAAAAGTTAAAGTCTAAAGACTCTCAGACTCAGACAAACAAGATTTTGACTGTAAGTTATTCTCTCTCATATTAAATCTCGGAAAGGTACGATCATCTATCTATAATTGATTTTTGCTACTTTCAAATTTCCGTGATAAGTGTGATCTTTCTTTTTAAAAAAAGGAGTTAGTTTTTAAAATGGCAGTTATCTATTCCTTTTTAAAAAGGCAGTTATTTTTAAAATGCATCTTTTTACTTTCCATTATGACGCTTTGTATGCCTCTCTTCGACTGACTTATATATTGTCCGTTCCTGTTTGTTTTACTCCAAAAGCCCTAAAAAGCATCGATCTTCCAATCATGTCTTCTTCTCTTGTTTAATCTTCGAAAAAGTTATCATCTTTCTTGGGAAAGTCAAGTTTGGAATCTTTCAAAGACTGTGAAAGATGTCATCTCAAAGGAAGTCTTCGAGGATTGCAAGCAGGGGACCGCAAATGCGTGAGGGGCCTACGCACTTTGATCTCACCGAGGAAGAAGAGTCTCCCAGTCAGCAGCAGAGCCCACAACATTCTCAGCAGCGTCATTCTCCTCCATCTAGTTCACAGGATGGTGCTCATCAAGAAAATGAAGAAGTCATCGAAGGCGCAGATCCTGTAAGAATTCAAAAGCCCTCTTTTATTTATAAGCTTTATCATGCTTTAAAGAGGACCGGTACTCCATTGAATTACATCGATGAGTTTCTTAAGGACAAAGGGTATGGAAATGAGTACATCTTTTTACGAAATATGGAGCATTTGGGAATTGCCCATACGAGGTTGGCAGAAGAAACCCTTGCTAATATCCCAAGTGATCCGCATGTTGGAGGGCTGAATCAGCCAGATGTGAATGATGATGATAAGTTGTACAGTCAGTTTCAACCGAGAATGGGTGTTGCGGCAAAAATTCGAAGAAAAAGGACCGACTTGTTTCGATTGGAGGAACAAAAGCTTTTATACTCTAAGTTGTTGAAGCGTGGAGTGATAAACCCTAGAAGTGTGGATTTTGATTTCCTTGATGCTATGAATGTTAATTTGAGGGAAAAATTTAGTCTTCTTCAACTTGAACAGTTCTGTTCTGACTCTACAAAAGCCTATGCTGAACTCACTGCATATTTCTATTCGAATCTCAGTTTCCTAGATGTGAATAGACTCTCTTTTAGTGTCTGAGATCAGGACTATGTGGTGGATGTAGATATGTTGGTTCATGTCATTGGGGTTGAGAGAGGGAGATATCAACCTATCAATGTTTCTATTGCTCGTGCTACGTTGGAACTTGTTAAGGATAGAAAGACAGAGAAAAAGATTTCCTACTCGAGGATGAGTGCATTTAACATTCTGCTTCATAATATCGTCATTAATTGCCTCAGACCAAAATCTACTTCAAAGACTGATGTTTCAAACTTAGAGGCAAAGCTGATGTATGCCATCATTGCTGGGAAAAAGTTTTCTCTTCCTGACACTATCATGTTCCACATGTATAGAGCAGTGGTGAATGTGACACCCCGAACCCTTCGCAGGTCGTCACCAGCGCCGATGTTACACTTTATTTTACTTTTCCTATCTTGTACTTAAAACAAGCGTCGTTAATCATAGGTATTTTTTTTTAAACGATCGGTCCCAACGCGACTCATAGCGGAAGCAAATTAAACATCACCATCTATCCCCCTACCAATCCATGATACAAATACACACCAACTAAACATCAGGATTTTTATAAACAACTTCGACACTTTGCTTACACACATATATATAGCAAGATGGGATTTCTTTTGGGTCGGTACATCAAAAAGGAAAAGCTAGGACTCAGCCACGTCCAGCCTAAAACCTCAAAAAGAAACTCTCAACCCTCAACATCATACGAGTACGAACCCCCATCGAAAGTGTCGGCTATCTACATCAAAAAGAGATCCAGCTCCTACTCATCGCGCGCAGGTCTCACACCCAACCCGGTGCATCAGGCGGTGGCGGCGGCAAAATCCCTCGCATTGCTCCATCCCGACGAACGTGCACAGAAATGAACTCCTGAATAACAGGACCCCCAGCCAGGCCCACGTCATATATCACTAGACAACGTACTCGGATAAAAGTCAGTCCGGGAACAGAGGGACAGTCTATCTCAACACACTCGACCTCTACATCGGATGGTATCCCGTAAAATGTACCACGCGTGACGGCAGGTAGCGGCATACTTGCTAATCTGAAATGTTATCCCCAAAAGGGGTGAGTACAACCACTCAGCAGATAGAGAAATCCAGTAATAACTCAATGCATCATGAAAATTTCACATGCATTGCAGGCATTACTTACTTTGAAGCCAAGCACACACTATCATGCATCATCATATCACATCACATATTATCATCATCATCATCATGCATATCATCATGCATATCATATATCATGGGTGATCATCATATCACATCACATCACATCACATATCATCATCATCATCATGCATATCATCATGCACATCATATATCATGGGTGATCATCATATCACATCACATATCATCATCATCATCATGCATATCATCATGCATATCATATATCATGGGTGATCATCATATCACAGCACATATCATCATCATCATCATCATCATGCATATCATCATGCATATCATATATCATGGGTTCATTTTTCATCTTTTTAACTTTAAGTTTGATCACCACATCACCCACTTCTCATATCATCAATTTCATCATCCCTTCGGGCAAAGACCTCCGACAGGGTTCCGAGCATTCCAGCCATCCCATGGCCATCGGGCTTCCGGCCCCCCACATTCCGGGCATCTCGCATCTAAACTAACATCACGAGGAATTCCCTTTGGGCAGAAACCTCCGACAGGGCTTCCGGCCTTTACCCTTCTAGCCAGGCATCGCAAGGCATTCCCTTCGGGCAGAAACCTCTGACAGGGCTTCCGGCCCCCCACATTCCGGGCATCCTGAATCTCCTAGGGAATTCCGGCAATGCATCTCTATACATTCCGGCCTCATCCTCCACCACATCCTCTTACTCACATATCATTTTCCACATTCACCATCCTTTTAATTTCATTATTACTTGGCATATGATTCACACATGCATCACAGTTTATGATCATACATACACCAATGTCATATAACAATGCATAATAAATTCAATGAAATTCATGGCCAATAAACTAATCCCTTTTATTATTAGTATTATTTTATTATTTTATTTATTTATTTTCATAAATAAATATGAAATTTAATATCTATGATTTTCCCAAAATCATAATATTCAAAAAATCACTAAACAAACCAATAGGATGACAATTTCATACAAAATTCATGGCCAATTTGAATTTCTCAAAATTTCACAATTTCCACAAAATAGCACATGATATTCGGATAATGACCAGAATTGCACAGTTTCCAAATAAATTCGATTAAAATAATCATATGACCTTCAAAAATTACGAAAGTTTACAGGGTGATAGCCAAGACATTTTCGTGCATTTTTCATGAAGAAATCTAAGCCAAATTATTTTTATATTAATTTATACAACTCCACGAAACTTCTGGAACCACTACCGCGTCGTCCAGAATACACTTCTCCGAAATTTTTAGATCTCACCCATCTATTCTCTTTCGTTTCATCTGAAATTTGAGTATGTGATGTAACAAGGTGTCCTTTACAAGTTTCATGAAGATATCTAGGTCAAATAATCAAATTATGGTCACCATTTAAGTCCATGAAGTCTCGGGTGTCTCGGAATACTTCACTAGAACCATTGTTTCCAAGATCTAGCCGATTCACCAAGATATACTTGTTCTTTTCGCTTCAAATTTGATTATGTTGTAGTTTAAGGTGTTATCTACAACTTTCATGAAGACATCGAAGTGAAATCTTCAACATAAATCAACATGCAAACAAGAATCTAGCAAGAGGTCAGTGAAAACTTCACAGATCTAGGGTCTCCGTATAATAGAACTTTAACCCCTCATATCTCCATAATTTTCCACGAAATTTCAGTATGTTGTAGAAAAACACGTTATCTACAACTTACATGAAGAAATCGAAGCCAAAATCGGACTCCAAACACGCATGCAAGCTCAAACAAGCTACTGACTCCCACAAACCGAACAAGAACAGTCACACGGTTTGAAAATAACCAATCCTTACCTCGGTTTTTCGCACAAATAACACCTAAAATCGAACATGCAACCAACAAAACAAACATGCAAGAGAAGTTAAGGACTCCACTTGCCTCTAAGATGAGCAACGACGGCGTACGGACGGCGGGACACGGCGATCGGACGGCGAACGAACGGCGGCACCCCTCGGCTCCGCCTCCTTCCCCTCTCGGTCTCTCCCTTTCTCTCGAACTCTCTCTCTCTCTCACCCTCTCTTTGGACGAATGAAGAAAGTAACCGGCCACTCTCTCTCTCCTCATCCCTTTATACTCCCTTAATCTCATGATTAGCAATCATGGGATTGCCTACAAACCCACCAATACATGGCATTCCCTTGCCACTTGTCACATTGGATTTTAAATTTGATTTTGGGCTTGGGCTTTGGAGTTGGGCCATCCGGCCACTCCTCTTGGGCTGGTCGAATTCTCTTCTTGGGCTCTAATGGGCCGACTAGCTTGGCCCACCAAGCTTTAGGCCAATGGGTCCAAGGCCCATTCGGATTTTAACCCTCTTGTTCCTTTTTTTTTTTTTTTTTTGAAATTCCTTCTATAAATATTTCTAAATTTCAATTTTCAATCTTGGCCAAAGTCTTAGGATATTTTTGCTCATTGAAATTTAAATCATATGGCCAAGCATAGATTATTAATCTTATTAAATTTAAATTTCCACAATCACAAGCACAAATCATCAAATTTAAAAGATTAATGGCTAAAACATAAGCCATGGAAATTCTACCACCTAATTAAAGACTTTAACACACCTTATGGCTTGGGTTTGAATTTATGGGATGCCACAACTCTCCCCTCCTTAGAGAATTTCGTCCTCGAAATTCAAGCACTACTTGCGCCTTCTTGAAATAAGTAAGGGTACTTTTCCTTTATCTGATCCTCACTCTCCCATATGGCTTCCTCCACATCATGATGTCGCCATAACACCTTAACTAATGGGATCTTTTTAGTCCTAAGAATTTGCTCCTTTCGGTCCAATATCTGCACAGGCTCTTCAATGTACCTTACTTTCTCATCCATTTTGATGGCTTCATGATCGAGTATATGACCAGGATCCGGCTGGTACTTCCTCAACATCGATACATGAAACACATCGTGCAGATTTTCTAACTTAGGAGGTAACGCTAAACGATAAGCTACGTCACCTATCCTCTCCAGAATTTCAAAAGGTCCAACAAACCTAGGTCTTAGCTTACCCTTCATCCCGAATCGAGATATTCCTTTCATTGGAGATACCTTAAGGAATACATGGTCTCATACACTAAATTCCAAAGGCCTTCTACGTCTATTTGCGTAACCTTTCTGTCTACTCTGAGCTGCTCTAAGTCTTTCTCTGATAATATCGACAGCTTCAGTGGTAACTTGTACCAGTTCAGGTCCTGTCAATTTCCTTTCACCCACTTCGCTCCAACAGACAGGAGTTCTACATCTCCTTCAATATAATGCTTCATAAGGTGCCATCCCTATACTCTTTTGAAAGATATTATTATAGGCAAACTCTACTAAATGCAATCTTTCATCCCAACTTCCTTTGAAATCAATTACGCATGCCCTTAACATATCCTCTAATATCTGGATTACTCTTTCCGATTGACCATCTGTCTGAGGATGAAAAGCAGTACTAAATTGAAGCTTGGATCCTAACGCAATTTGAAGACTTCTCCAAAAATTCGAAGTAAACCTCGAATCTCGATATGAAGTAATGGTCACTGGAACACCATGTAAGCGTACCACTTGACTCACATACATGTCCGCATACTTATCCATTGGGTAGTCCATGCGAATCGCTAAGAAATGTGCCGACTTAGTCAAACGATCCACTATAACCCAAATTGAATCATGATTCCTTGATGTCCTTGGCAATCCTTGCACAAAGTCCATCGTTACATTTTCCCATTTCCATTCAGGAATATCTAATGGTCTCAAGAGTCTTGCGGGTTTACGATGTTCCGCTTTTACTTGCTGACACGTCAAACATTGAGAAACGTACTTAGCCGTATCTGCCTTCATACCATTCCACCAAAATTACGGACGCAAATTTCTGTACATCTTTGTACTACCTGGGTGGATACTATAATTACTCTTATGTGCCTCCGACATAATTTCCTTCCTCAATTCCCCATCGTCGGGAACACAAAGTCATCCTTGACATATCACTATTCCATCATCAGAGATCTAAAATTCCGATCTTTTCCCTAAAGATACAGCATCTTTCACTTTCAAAATCTCTGGGTCAGATTCTTGCAGAATTTTAATTTTCTGGATAATCTCTGGCTCAATCCTTAGTGCACTAAGCATACCAGTAAGACAATCCACTTCCAATTTAAATTCGGAATTTGCCACAGATTCCAACAATTCCCATTCTGCCATTCTCAAACTAGCTATTTCTACGGCCGACTTTCGACTAAGAGCATCTGCTACTCTATTCGCTTTTCCTGGATGATATCTTATCTCACAGTCGTAGTCCTTTAATAACTCCATCCATCTCCTTTGTCTCATATTCAACTCCTTTTGTGAGAACAGATACTTCAAACTCTTATGATCCGTGTAGATCTCAAACTTTTCCCCATACAAATAATGTCTCCATATCTTCAAGGCAAACACTATAGCTGCTAGCTCTAAATCATGCGTCGGGTAATTTAGCTCATGAGGTTTCAATTGTCTAGATGCATAGGCTACAACCTTGCCATGCTGCATCAACACACATCCTAGTCCTTTGTGAGATGCATCACTATACACCGTGAAACCATCAAGTCCAGTAGGTATAGTCAAAATTGGAGCTGAAGTCAATTTCCTTTTGAGCTCCTGAAAACTCCTTTCACATTCTCCATTCCATTCAAACTTCACATTCTTTCGAGTCAATTTAGTTAAAGGTCCTGCCAGTCTTGAAAATCCTTCGATGAATCTCCTATAATAACCAACCAATCCTAAGAAACTTCGTATCTCAGTAGGTGTCGTCGGTCTCGGCCAATTCACTACCATTTCAACTTTTGCCGAGTCTACTGCAATTCCTTTTCCTGACACCACATGTCCTAAAAATATTATCCGATCCAACCAGAATTCACACTTACTGAACTTAGCATACAACTTGTGCTCTCTCAGAGTCTGCAAAACTATTCTCAAATGCTGCTCATGCTCTTTAGGTCCTTTCGAATATACCAGAATATCATCAATAAAGACAATCACAAACTGATCTAAATAAGGCTGAAATATTCTATTCATCAAATCCATAAATGCAGCCGGGGCGTTAGTCAATCCAAATGGCATAACAAGGAACTCATAGTGCCCATAACGAGTTCTAAACGCAGTCTTAGGAATATCCTCCTTCTTAATTCTTAACTGATGGTATCCCGACCTCAAATCAATTTTAGAGAAAACTGAACTTCCTTGGAGTTGATCAAATAAATTATCAATTCTAGGCAAAGGATACTTATTCTTAATGGTCACCTGATTCAACTGCCTATAGTCAATACACAAGCGCATCGATCCATCTTCCTTTTTCACAAACAAGACCGGTACACCCCAAGGTGAAGCACTTGGTCTAATGAATCCTTTGTCAAGCAATTCTTGCAATTGCACTTTCAACTCCTTCAATTCAACTAAGGCCATCCTATATGGGGCTTTTGATATTGGTCCTATTCCAGGCATTAATTCAATTTCAAATTCAATCTCCCACTCTGGCGGCAATCCAGGCAATTCCTCAGGAAATACATCTTGAAATTCGTTAACTACACGAACTTCCTCGAGATTAGGCTCCTCCCTTGCATAATCTCTAACTATGGTTAGGTACCCTTGACATCCTCTGTCAAGTAACTTACATGCTTCTACTGTCGAAATAAGAGCTACAGGAAAATGGGTTTGGCCTCCTAAAAATTCACAACTAGACTGATCAGGTAAAACGAATTGAATCACTCTTCTATAACAATACATTCTAGCCCGATACTTACGAAGCCAGTCCATTCCTATAATAACATCAAAATCATACATAGCCATTACAACCAAGTCTATTTCCATGTCCTTTCCTCTCATTGATATCTTACAATTTTCACACACCAGCGTAGACAATACCATATCCTTTAAAGGCGTGGAAACACAAAGAGGCGTCTCAAGAGGCATAACTTCTATCTTATTCAAACATCTATATCTTTCAGACACAAACGAATGCGTCGCACCCGTGTCAAACAATGCATATGCCTTTTCACCATTAATAAGAATCGTACCTGAGATAACATTTTTGGAAGCTTCCGCTTCCTCCTGGGTAATCGCATACACTCTTCCTTGTGTAGGTGGTCTCTGAGGATTTCCTTGCGGATTTGACCTAACAGCACTCTGATATCCCTGTCGCACTGAGCCAACACTCACTTGCGACCTCTCCTGTGGGAAATTCCTCCTAAGATGACCTACTTGTCCACAGCCAAAACATTTATGCTGTCCAGTACAAGGTCCTGGGCCATGTCTCCCATTACACCTCTGACAAATACCAGGCTGATAGGGTGCTTTCCCTATATTCAAACCACTCATTGCCCCTCCAAAATTTCCAAAATTACTCTTCTTCTTCACATTCCAAGTCTGACCTTGACCAGAGTAAGGCCTCTTCCCCTTTCTCACATCACTAAAATTCAACAGTTTCTTAAACTCCGACCGCTCCCTCAACAGCTCCTGCTCCACTAACTGCGCCCTTTCATAAATCTCATTATAATCCCTTATGTTCAAAGGCACCAGCTGCTTCCTAATGTCAGTCCTCAGCCCTTTCAGGAATCTCTTGGCCTTCTCCTCCTGATCCTCAATCAATCTAGGAGCATATCTAGACAATTCAGAAAATCTAGCCTCATATTGATCTACAGTCAATCCCTTTTGTTCTAGTTGAACAAATTCAGTAATCTTTCTATCCTTAGCACAATCAGAGAAATGCTTCCTATTGAAAGCCCTAACAAACTCCTCCCAGCTCACATCGGTACCTGGTGGAAAGATTATATCCTTCGAAGCTCTCCACCAAAACTTCGCATTTCCCTCCAATTGATACTCTGCTAAGACTATTTTCTCAGCATCAGTGCAGTCCAACATCCGGAAAATTCGTTCCATTCCATCAATCCATTGCTCTGCCTCCTCAGGACTTCCCATTCCATTAAACTTAAGTGGCTTCAGCTTTAAAAACTGCTCCACTAGTCCTTGAGTACGGCGTTCTGCTCCGGGCTGTTGCTGCGCCTGCCTCTCCATCAGATTTCCAATATTGGCTAATGCCTGCAGGATATCTTCCATTCAGGGTTCATCCCTTGCAGCAGAGGCTTCAGCCCTCGATGGATGAGCACTTCCAGCTCGCATCATGACTTTCCTGCAATTTCCAAGCATTGCCTCGGGAATAATATGAGACTCACTGCCTCTACTCAAAGCAATTACTATCACTACATAAGTAACATATACATGTTACTGGTACCTAAAAGCAATCCAAAATAAACTACTGGGGATCTACGAGTGAATACTCACCACCCGTTATTCAATTATTTCATTTTAGATCCTATGGTGTGCATTGTCATCATGTTTCCTCAATTCCAAATGAGGCTCCTTATCACTCCACCTATAACCACTCGCTCTGATACCAAAAATGGCGGCCGTGACACCCCGAACCCTTCGCAGGTCGTCACCAGCGCCGATGTTACACTTTATTTTCCTTTTCCTATCTTGTACTTAAAACAAGCGTCGTTAATCATAGGTATTTTTTTTAAACGATCGGTCCCAACGCGACTCATAGCGGAAGCAAATTAAACATCACCATCTATCCCCCTACCAATCCATGATACAAATACACACCAGCTAAACATAAGGATTTTTATAAACAACTTCGACACTTTGCTTACACACACACACACATATATATATAGCAAGATGGGATTTCTTTTGGGTTGGTACATCAAAAAGGAAAAGCTAGGACTCAGCCACGTCCAGCCTAAAACCTCAAAAAGAAACTCTCGACCCTCAACATCATACGAGTACGAACCCCCATCGAAAGTGTCGGCTATCTACATCAAAAAGAGATCCAGCTCCTACTCATCGCGCGTAGGTCTCACACCCAACCCGGTGCATCAGGCGGTGGCGGCGACAACATCTCTCGCATCGCTCCATCCCGACGAACGTGCACAGAAATGAACTCCTGAATAACAGGACCCTCAGCCAGGCCCACGTCATACATCACTAGACAACGTACTCGGATAAAAGTCAGTCCGGGAACAGAGGGACAGTCTATCTCAACACACTCGACCTCTACATCGGATGGAATCCCGTAAAATGTACCACGCGTGACGGTAGGTAGCGGCATACTTGCTAATCTGAAATGTTATCCCCAAAAAGGGTGAGTACAACCACTCAGCAGATAGAGAAATCCAATAATAACTCAATGCATCATGCAAATTTCACATGCATTGCAGGCATTACTTACTTTGAAGCCAGGCACACACTATCATGCATCATCATATCACATCAAATATTATCATCATCATCATCATGCATATCATCATGCATATCATATATCATGGGTGATCATCATATCACATCACATCACATCACATCACATATCATCATCATCATCATGCATATCATCATGTATATCATATATCATGGGTGATCATCATATCACATCACATATCATCATCATCATCATCATCATCATCATGCATATCATCATGCATATCATATATCATGGGTGATCATCATATCACATCACATCACATCATCATCATCATCATCATCATGCATATCATCATGCATATCATCATGCATATCATATATCATGGGTTCATTTTTCATCTTTTTAACTTTAAGTTTGATATGAGTTCATTTTTCATCTTTTTAACTTTAAGTTTGATCACCACATCACCCACTTCTCATATCATCAATTTCATCATCCCTTCAGGCAAAGACCTCCGATAGGGTTCCCAGCATTCCAGCCATCCCATGGCCACCGGGCTTCCGGCCCCCCACATTCCGGGCATCTCGCATCTCAACTAGCATCACAAAGCATTCCCTTCAGGCAGAAACCTCCGATAGGGCTTCCGGCCTTTACCCTTCTAGCCAGGCATCTCGCCCCCACATCCTGGCATCGCGAGGCATTCCCTTCGGGCAGAAACCTCCAACAGGGCTTCCGGTCCCCCACATTCCGGGCATCCTGGATCTCCCAGGGAATTCCGGCAATGCATCTCTGTACATTCCGGCCTCATCCTCCACCACATCCTCTTACTCACATATCATTTTCCACATTCACCATCCTTTTAATTTCATTATTACATGGCATATGATTCACACATGCATCACAATTTATGATCATACATACACCAATGTCATATAAAAATGCATAATAAATTCAATGAAATTCATGGCCAATAAAATAATCCCTTTTTTATTTTTATTATTTTATTATTATATTTATTTATTTTCATAAATAAATATGAAATTTAATATCTATGATTTTCCCAAAATCATAATATTCAAAAAATCACTAAACAAACCAATAGGATGACAATTTCATACAAAATTCATGGCCAAATTGAATTTCTCAAAATTTCACAATTTCCACAAAATAGCACATGATATTCGGATAATGACCAGAATTGCACAGTTTCCAAATAAATTCGATTAAAATACTCATATGACCTTCAAAAATTACGAAATTTTACAGGGTGATAGACAAGACATTTTCGTGCATTTTTCATGAGGAACTCTAAGCCAAATTATTTTTATATTAATTTATACAACTCCACGAAACTTCTGGAACCACTACCGCGTCGTCCAGAATACACTTCTCCGAAATTTTTAGATCTCACCCATATATTCTCTTTTGTTTCCTCTGAAATTTGAGTATGTTATGTACCAAGGTTTCCTTTACAAGTTTCATGAAGAGATATAGGTCAAATAATCAAATTATGGTCACCATTTAAGTCCATGAAGTCTCGAGTGTCTCGGAATACTTCACCAGAACCATTGTTTCCAAGATCTAGCCGATTCACCAAGATATACTTGTTCTTTTCGCTTCAAATTTGATTATATTGTATTTTAAGGTATTACCTACAACTTTCATGAAGACATCGAAGTCAAATATTCAACAGAAATCAACATGCAAACAAGAATCTAGCAAGAGGTCAGTGAAAACTTCACAGATCTAGGGTCTCCGTATAATAGAACTTTAACCCCTAATATCTCCATGATTTTCCACGAAATTTCAGTATGTTATAGTACGAGATGTTATCTACAACTTCCATGAAGACATCGAAGCCAAAATCGGACTCCAAACACGCATGCAAGCTCAAACAAGATACGGACTCCCACAAACCGAACAAGAACAGTCACAAGGTTTGAAAATAACCAATCCTTACCTCGGTTTTTCGCACAAATAACACCTAAAATCGAACATGCAACCAACAAAAAAATCATGCAAGAGAAGTTAAGGACTCCACTTGCCTCTAAGATGAGCAACGACGGCGTACGGACGGCGGGACACGGCGATCGGACGGCGAACGAACGGCGGCACCCCTTGGCTCCGCCTCCTTCCCCTCTCGGTCTCTCCCTTCCTCTCGAACTCTCTCTCTCTCTCACCCTCTCTTTGGAAGAATGAAGCAAGTAACCGGCCACTCTCTCTCTCCTCATCCCTTTTATACTCCCTTAATCTCATGATTAGCAATCATGAGATTGCCTACAAACCCACCAATACATGGCATTCCCTTGCCACTTGTCACATTGGATTTTAAATTTGATTTTGGGCTTGGGCTTTGGAGTTGGGCCATCCAGCCACTCCTCTTGGGCTGGTCGAATTCTCTTCTTGGGCTCTAATGGGCTGACTAGCTTGGCCCACCAAGCTTTAGGCCAATGGGTCCAAGGCCCATTCGGATTTTAACCCTCTTGTTCCTTTTTTTTTTTTTTTTTTTTTTGAAATTCCTTCTATAAATATTTCTAAATTTCAATTTTCAATCTTGGCCAAAGTCTTAGGATATTTTTTCTCATTGAAATTTAAATCATATGGCCAAGCATAGATTATTAATCTTATTAAATTTAAATTTCCACAATCACAAGCACAAATCATCAAATTTAAAAGACTAATGGCTAAAACATAAGCCATGGAAATTCTACCACCTAATTAAAGACTTTAACACACCTTATGGCTTGGGTTTGAATTTCTGGGATGCCACAGTGAAGGACAAAGGTCAACTTCCTTATCCAGTTCTTATGACAAAGTTATTCAGACATTTGAATGTTCAGCCTCAACGAATTCTTTGTACTTGATCTTGTGATCAAATGGTGGTGGGACTGAAAATGGTGTCTAAAATGCGTCTAAAGGAACTTAACAAGGCGTTGGAGAAATTCAAGGAGAAAACCCCTATCAAAACTCATCAAACATCTTCAGCTGCAAAGAGAAAATGGAATGAGCCCATGGATGCTCCATCCAAGAAAAGAAAAGCTCTCATTGTTGAAGATGAAGATGATGAGGAAGACATCACCATTTCTGCAATGGCATTGAAGAACTTGAGTCATTCTATTCCATAATCAATGGAACGACAAGAGAAAGACATAGAAAATAGGGCTGGAGAAAGAGAAGATTTGGAAGCAGAAGAGAAAAAAACAGAGGAAAAAGAAACAAAGGAGAGAGAAGAAGAAGAAGAAAGAGATGCTGAGGAGGAAAGAATTGAAAAAGAAGAAGAAGAGAAAAGAGATCAAGAGGAAGGAGAGCATGAGGAACACTCTTCTCCACCTGAAGGCATGGAAATAGGGGGAGACCGTGAGAAAAGAGGAATGTCCTCATATCCTGCTACCAGTGAAGGAGTCAGTCGCTCTCCAGCAGATCCAGAGGACATCTATGCCTCTCAATTTCCTGAAGAGGGACATAATGTTTCATCGCCCAATCTGCGTGACTATGCTGATTTGCCATCGTCTGCCTTTACTCCATCTGATCGTGTAGAAGCCAGTATGCAGATTGATAATTCAGCAGATTTTCGCAGAATTCTTGATGTTCTCTTGGAAATGTAGGGTCAGATATATGCTTTGGGATGCAAAGTTTAGAATTTGCAGACTATAGGTCAAGCTTCTTCAGTTTCTTTGAATGATCAAATCCAAGCCCTTTCTCTTCAGATTCAAGCAAATGCTAAAGGTGAAGATGTGGCTCAACTGAAGGAGGAATTGAAAAAGCTGGAAGGCATTGTCCAGTCAATGGGAGATTTCCAGCTTGTTCGTGTTCCCAAGCAATCTTGACTCTATTCTATTTCCATCTCAACCTTTTTTTTATGCTGAAAAAAAGGGGGAGAGATGCGAGATTTGAAAACTTCGAACCTTAAACTTTTTGAACTTTTGGATTGTTTTGATGTTTGATTTGACTTTTATGTCTAGGCTGTGGACTGACTTTGGGATTTGGATTTGACTGCTTATATTAAGTACTTTTGATATCTTATGAATTGCTTTACTCACATGAAAGACTAACCTATTTTATGTGCTTGCAGATTCTAGTGTTATCATTAAGCCATTTATCTTTATGAGATATCCATTTTTGCTTGAGTAATGTTTTGCAAGTCAAAGTTATCTAAATCTGTAGGAAAGTTTTGTCACCATAAAAAAGATGGAGATTATTGGAGAAATCTTTGTGAAGTGCTTTGAAGCTGACAAAACGTTTCCATCAGTCTAGTCTGAAGATTTGTAGACTCTACTATTTAAAGTCTGAAGACCTCCGGATTGCCAGACTCAAAACTCAAAGTCTATTCTCATTGACAATTTCTAATTTGTCGAAGAAGGGCTATCCAGAACTGGGTGTTTCATTAAGGATGTGACCTTATCGACTGAAGAAGATCTCTTGACTGGATATGACATAATGAAATCCTTTATTCAAATCAAGATTGATTAAGGATCCGATGATTTGCGAAATATACTTGGAAGGTTCTACTTATGAAACCAAGATCCTGATTGTATGGGCGAACATGAATGATGGGCTATCGACATGTTCCTTAAGTAGCTTGAATGATCTTCCTAATTGATTCTGTCCAACGGGAAAGTTGGAAGAATTCCTTTGGTAAGTGCCAACGGGTATGATGGCATAAAGGAGTATATAAAAAAACCTACCCGATCCCCGACCCACGTCTGACTCGATTCGCAGCCGCAACCCGGTTCGCGGAACCCTACCCGACCGCGACCTGCTTCTAACCCGAGCCTGACCCGACGCGACGCCGCCTCTTTTTGCTTGGACGCGGTGCTGATGGAGGGGCTGGGACGGCGGATTGGCATCGATGATAGTGGCGATACAGAGGACAGCAACGATAGGAGGATGTGGCGGCACGACGACGGTGATGGACGGAGATGCAGAGGGGAACGACAGACAAAGCGTGATCGAGGAGTGGATCTCGTGGTGGCTCGAGGTGGTGAGGATGGATGGCGAGTGATCGACGAATACCTGGTGGCGGCGAACGATGGTGGTGACGACGACAAGGCAACGACAACGGTCCCTCAGCTCTCAGATCTGGTGTGGCGTTTGTGGGTCGGTCACGGCACGGCGTCGAGGCGGGGAACAACAGCAGTCGCGATGGTGGAGGAGAGCTTCTAGCTTCCCAGATCTAGCCCTCCTTTCTCTGACTCCTCTCTCACTTAGCCTCTACCTTGCGGATCCGGAATCCGTTTGCCCAGAGTTCCTCCGGTCTTTCTCCAATCTCGGCCATCCTTGGATCTCGGCGTGCTCATCCTCGACCCCCCTTTTGAAGTCTCTCAGTGGAGGTTTTGAAGATTTGTAACCCTCAATCATTCTCGGCGTGTCATTTGCCGTCGTCGGGAGAGGCCTATTTATAGGTGAGGGAGGCAGCCAGTCAACGGAGCTTCGACTGCCGGTCTTCGCATGCCGAACGGCCTTTGCCAGCTGAACCGGCATCCCATCCGACGAGGTGGCTCTAGCTAGGCCGTCTCACATTGAAGACGTGTCCCTTCTGCCTGCAATGTCGCACTTCGCCATCCTCTCCTACCTTCCAACGTTGCGGGCGTTCGGCCTCCTGCGCGTGCTGCTTATCTGATCGGGGAAGAAGATAATAGAGGAAGAAGACAAGGAGGGAGGGCCGAGCCAAAAAAAAAAAGAAAAAAATGGGCCTAGGGGCCCACACGAAAGGGAAAAGGGGGGCTGGGTCTTGCGCCCTGCCCCAATGAGTTGCTATTTCTTTTTTTTTTTTTTTTTGTTTGTTTGTTTTTACTGATTTGTTGTTGTTTTTATTATTGATTATTTATTATATGAAAAAGGAAAAACAAAGATTAGAAGAGACTAAGGTCTAATTAAAAAAAGACCTAATCAAAATTTAGGCATCAACACTACTCTTCATGCTTAGTCATAACTTCAAAGATATCTATTGGCATGCTTTTCTCCCGGTGAAATTTCATCTTCAACGACATTCATGGATTTGTTGCATATTTCATGGTGAAAGTGAAAGGGAGCTCATGGGACCTGGAAAAATCTGAAAGCTCATGGTCATGAGTGTTTTCCTAGCAATTCTCCCCCTTGGCTATGTAGACTTGAAATAAGACATCCTCTTTCAATGACACCTTGGATCGACCATCTTAGTAAATGGATGACCGAGTGTTGCGACCTAACCTCGGGCGCACCACCTAGAGTTTGGCTAATAGACTACTAAGTCTAGACTTAACTCAATTCTCCTAAGCCCATATCAATTCATGACTTAAGTTCAAGTTTTTAGCACGCAAATGAATTTTATCTAGAAGTCGCCACTAATCAGTTTATGGTAGGTCGATTAAACACCTAAGTAAAATAACAGGACAATTATTTTACTCTTACAAACTAGAAATTGTTGGTACGGAGACTTGGTTATAATACTAATTTCATTAGTGCTCTTTCGGTACAATTCATTTTATTTTCAAAAATATCTTTGTAGGCAATATGGATTGGTTTTAGCTGAAATCACTATCATTGATCATGTGAGTGCACAAACATTATTGAAGACTCAATGAATCAAATAAATTGCACCAAAGGAATTCAACACACCAAAGCAAGCAATTATGTTTTGGGTTTTCTCTTGTCTTGAAAATTTAACCTATATGACATGCACAAGCTATTTTTTGTATTTTTATATTAAAATTCGAAATTAATGAAAATCCTAATTAAACTATCTAAATGAATAGTTATCTAATCTAGTTTAGGGATTAATTTGACCTAAACCCTATCCTATCTTAGAAAACTATTTTAAAGATGCAATATTATATAAACATGCAAGCATTATTTAGGACCCTATCTATGAAAGAAAATGCTATCTAGAATATATTCCAATCAATTCTAGAATTATCTAAAGATGCAATCCTATTCAAACTAGGCAATGTTATCGAGAAATCCTTTATATTCTAACATGCAATATAATCCAAAAAAACATGAAATCCTAATTTAGGAAACTATCCTATCTAATACACAATTTTACTTTTTTTGGGTGTTTTCCAAAACAAGTAATTTCCAAGTATAAGCATTATATCCAACCCACTCAAGATGTTCGTCGAGAATTCAAATAAAGGGTTAAAATAATTGAAAAAAATAATCCATCGTCTCACAGATTAAAGTAACAATTATTCTAATCCTAAACATCATAACATGCCAGGAAAAAATCAATATAATTAAAAAAATTAATCAAAAATCTTACTAATCAAATTAATAATTATAATGATTTTGAATCTAAAACATCATCAATGCACTAAAAAAATAAAAATAATTAAAAAAAGTCTTACGTATCAAATTAGTAATTATAGTGATCTTTTTGTTGATAATATTATATTGGATAATGCCTAAAGTCTCAACAAAATCACTATTAACATAAAATATTCCAATTAGGCAATAATATCAAGATGAAATTTGGTTATAAAAAAATACCTTGTTTGGATTTTTTGCTTCCAATACCGGACCGGCACAAAGGATTCACAAACAACCGTTTGCGTCAAGATTGGCTCAGCGGCAACGGGCTCACGACCAATGAACCCACAAGAATAGAAAGCTTGCAGAATTGACTCGGTTCGGACACGAGTAGGAACAGCGGTTGACATAGGGGGTTTGAACGGCAACTTCGTGACCATGGACAACGAGCATCGGGAGCGTTGCCGGGGACAGCAAACGTCGGGGCATCAAGCGACGTCGAGGCAGTCGAGCTTAGGACAGCGGTGGCATCATCGAGTGGAGGTGCAACGTTGTTGGGCTGGTCATCGGCAGCAGTGGTGGCGCGGTAAACAGCAGCAGCTCGTCGCTGGGAGGCTAGGAGCGGTGGTGTATGCATTGGAGGAATGGCAACCGCGGGTGTTGGAGAGCTGTGGGCGGAGAGGTCGACGCTGGACGTGAAGGACGCAGGCGGGGGCACGACCTCAGCAATTCCAGTGGCTTTGATCTTCTTAGGCGAGGGTGAGACGAGCAAGTCTGGCGGCACTCGGAGGGGCAGCAGCTGCGGCAGCGGTAGCTTTGAAGCTTGGATGGCGTCGTCGAAAGGATGGAAGCAGAGGGGGCTAAGCGTTGGGAGCTACAGGCTGAAGAAGTTGAACCCCTTACCTTTAACTCTTTCTTCTCTCCTTTTATTCTTTTCCTCTCACTTTCCTTCTCTCCCTTCTGCTCACGTTCTCCCTTTCTTTTCCTTCTGCACATTGTCAGAGATAGGACAAAGTCCTTTGTTGACCTGTTGAAAAAAACGAAAGAGAAGCTCTACTTTTTTAAATCTAACGTCCGCCCCCCCTTCTTCGTTCGTTTGCGGGCGGTTTGTATAGGCGAGGGACCAAGATTGCGTTTGGGAACCACTTTGCAAAGCCCTTTTGGGGATTCAAAGCCCATTTGCCAAAATATTGGATGTTTGGGAACACCCAATAAAACTCACGTTCAAGGAATGCTAGCATTCCAAAGGCTGAAAGCCCAAGGCAGCCTAGGCTTTCAACATTTCGGGAATGGCCAGGCACTGTTCATCTACTTCTTCGTTAGAGAGAGGCCGGTGAGATGTTGTGATGGGTCGGCAAGGGGTAAGAAAGGCCGGTATGGTCGCAGCACCTTGGTGACTGTTGCCAATCAGTCGCGTGACCCAGATCTAGGTTGTGGTAAGGTGACGGAGGTCGCGCGCTTGGGTCGCAAAGGTGGCGGAAGTCTCGCGCTTGGATTGCGGAGGTGGCGGAGGTGGCGTGCCAGGGTCGCCGAGGTGGCGGAGGTCGCCCGGGTCATGGCGTGCGACCTCCGCCACTTCGCTGCAACCCAGATTTGGGTTCTAGGTCGCAACAGTCACACTCATTGCGACCTCCGGCGACCCAAGACGTCATCGTGACCCAAATCTAGTTCGCGAAGGCCGCTTGGGTCGCGGCGAGTTGTTGCCGCAACCTCCGGCGACCCACAACCTTGCCGCGAACCAAATCTGGGTCGTGGAGGTCGCCTAGGTCGCGGTGCGCAACCTTCGGCGACCCACGACCTTGTTGGGGAGGTGGCCAAAGGTTGCCTGGGTCACGGCGTGCGACCTCCTCCACTTCTCCGAACTGCCGGCGAGGGCAACTACTGGTTCTGGTCGGCCAATTTTTTTTTTTTTTTTTTTTTTTTTGAATAACAGAAGGCTTTGCAAATATAATTTTCTCAAACACCATTTTACTCAAAGATAATTACAATACACTTTTATAATAAAATGGGAAAATTCCAAATAAGGACCTGAAGTGGACCAATTTTCTCAAATAAAGATCCGAAGTGAACTTTGTGTCAGATAAGGACCTAAAGTAAATTCATTGTCTCGAATAAGGACTCGAAGTAAAGTTTTTGTCAAATAAGGACCCGAAATAATCAACTTAATCTCTATTGAGGACCTTAGCTCACTTGCAAACATTTTCCAGAGATTACAATAGGGGCAATTTTGTCAAAAATTATGATTGGAAAAAAGGGAAAATTCTAAACTAATTAAGTTTATATTTTCTTCTTTCTTCTCCCTCACCGCTCCTCAACCAAATCGCTGCCCGATCATCATTGCAACTTGATTCTCGTCGCTTCTCACCTGCCCCTTGCAAGCATCGATCTATTGTTCACCATCGTCTCTTCTTTCTATCGGCAGCCTCTTGTAAATTTTGTCAAGACGACTCCCTGCGCTGGTAAGCTTGGCAAAGTCATAGAGGCGATGGCCATGCGAATCTACACCCCACGGAACGCTCCCTTGGGGCTGTACTGTCCCTCCTCTCTCTACTTTGTTGCGGTCCCACTCCCGATACTTTCTCAGGGGTCGTTGGTACTCATTTGATTTGGGTCAGAGCTGAGACGGTTCCAAGGTCTCTGCTTTTCTTTGGATGCAATCTCTGTTATGAGAAATTCCGTCTGGCTATTTGTTTTCGCTGTACTTGTAGCTGATTGGATCGCTAAAAGGCCAGTGTTTTGTGTCTCTGTGCATAAAGTCCGTGTCTCTATGTGTATGTGTGTTTGGCACTAGCACTTAGGTGTTTGTTGGGTTATCATTAGGGGTGTGCATGGTCCGGGCGGGCGGTTCCCATCTAGAACCGGGAACCACCCGCTAAGGACCGGTTCCGAAAAATTAGAACCGGGATCCACCCGGGAACCGGACCACCAGTCCGATTCGGTTCCCGGATGGATCCATGGAACCGATTTTGACGCAAAATTTTTTTGGTTTTCAACAAAAAAACAATTACGTGACATCAAAGCAAGCCAAAGAAAGAAAAAATCAAATTTAAGTACGTGGAACAAATATTTATTTGTTGTAATTATAAATGTATCTCGTAGATAAAAAAAACGCAAACAGATGGAATGCAACATTCTCCCATTTCCTACTTGCAAATAACCATAGATGGTTAAATTTTCTTTGACCAAAGGTAAAGGTTCTCTAGAGAGTGAGATGAGCTGTAGGGTTTCTCTTAGTAAACTTTTTTTAATATTAAAAAGGTTCCGGTCTGGTCCGGGTAGGCGGATCCGCCCACGGAACCGGGAACCGGACTGGTTCCCTCAAGACCCGCCGGTTCCGGGCGGTTCCGGTCCGGTTCCGGGCGGTCCGGGCGGATCCCGGGTATTTTGCACACCCCTAGTTATCATCTCATAGTTGCCGTTGTTGTGCTTTCGCCATTGCAACTTTGGTGGAAATTGTTGCTAGTTCACTCGTGCGCGCGCGCGGATTGTAGTTTTGTGGCGATTTTTGGCCTGGAAATTTTAGGATGATAGGACAGTGCGGTTCTTGCTGTGCTGTTGGATTTGAGGTTCTTGGGGCGAAGTAGATGTATGTGGCAGGAAATTGCGTATCTACGTTCTCTTTTTCGTATCCACACTGCAAGTTGGCTTGTGCAATCTTGAGTGAAATGCTAGAGTATTCAAAATATTTTAGGCAGGCAGGAAAACTTTTGAGGACAGGCTTTGGAGCAGTCATCCCCGTGGATTGTTAATTAAGTTGTTTCTTTTTTGTAACTATAACCCAGCTGCTTTGCTAGTCAAGCAAATAAATAAATAAGAAAATTTTGAAGGGACCTAATAAGAGAAGGAAAATTTGGATGACCGGAGGTAGGGATGATATTGCTAAGACAACGGGGTTTGCAATTGATTCGTGATATTATAGATGAAGTCAAAGCTCCGGCTGTCTGTGGTGATTAGTTATGAATTCAACAAGTATTGGCCGATTTCTTGTTAATTGTGGCGAGACATGCTCCATCTCTAGAAGGTTGGGTGGAGATTCACATTCATCCAAGTTTGAAGCAAACTGCTAAAGGACTAACTCTTGTGCACAAGGAATTTAATTTTCCTTTGATAGGTTTCTATCTATTTTGAGGATGTTCTATGAATAATGCATTGTCCTATTTGGAGATGGTTACTTGATATGGCTTGCTTTTTAAAATTTTGTCTCTATTAACTCTAAAGCACCACTTAATACTATCAAAACAAAGTTTTTCCATTGAGCTCGAAACTTATCATACTAATGAACCAAATCCCTCAAATCCTTCATTTCTCTAGTTTTTATGAAATAATTTGTGACTTCACATAAAAAAAAAAAAAAATTGAACCTAATTCAACTGTCCTATATTTTGTGGTGATCTAATATTCATTGGTAAATGATTAGCAACTATCTTCTCATCACTTATCAGGGTTCTCTATTTTTATGAATTCAGGCTTATGTGATGCAAGACAATGGATTGATCTCAATGCTACTGTGAGAGAAGTTGTTTACTACATAGCTCAGCTACAATTGCCAAACTCTATACCAGTATATGAGAAGAGGGAAATGGCAAAAATGGCAATAAGGGCAATGGGACTGCAAATGCCATGGACATAAAAATTTGAGGTTGAGGGACCAAAGGACTAAGTGATGGTCAAAAGAGAAGAGTTAGCATTTGCCCGAAGCTTGTCACCTGCTTGGAGCTTCTCTTCCTTGACGAAACCAACCAGTGGACTCAACCATCCTATTATGTCGTGAGCAGAATAACCATCTTTGACCAAAGAGATGGAACCCAAAGGACTATAATCGCATCAATTCATTAGCTTAGTAGTGGAGTCTTTCAACTTTTATTGGGTGCTTTAGATTGGTTGTAGTAGAGGATGGGATGTGATAATTGCATATGATCAGTGGGAGTTTGTTTTGTAAATTCAATTGTCTCTTCTCTTTCTTGTAGCATTGTGCGTGTTATATGTGCACATATTAAAGTTGTAAAATCATATTTTTTTTATCTCTTTTTGTAATGGAAATATTGAAGTTCAATTAACTCAAGTGTTCAATGATGAATTGATGATGCTTTTTGGTACTACAAGCTGTATTTGGTTTCATTTGAGTCGGATATTCTATATTTTGTTGTGTATAGAGCTCAAGCTTTGACAGAGCCCATTGACATTCTATATTTCTCTTCGGCCTATACTATAGTGCATTTTAATTGGGTGTGTTGTTAGACTGTTGTGTTCGTTGCTCTTTGCGGGTCATTTTTTTATGCTATTGTTTTTATATTTTCTTTTTTCTCATTGGATTGATAAGTTCATGTAGATTTGTTGTGAGTACCACCATATGACAATGAAGTGCTGGGACATTCCATAGCAAATTAAATAGCACTAGATAAACTTGAATTGAGACATCCCAGCACAAGAAATCTTTTCAACAAAATTTATCTACACATATTTTAAGATGCTTCCAAAATAGATCCATCCATAACAACCAACAGTAAAACAAAAAGAGTTTGTGTTTATTGATCTTGTTGCTCTTGTGTATCTCCAAAAAAGCTGCTCATCTTTGACCACTTAAAAGTTGAGGTCCTTACATCCTTCTCTTTACCTGCACTTGAAACACAAAATAAATCATTAGTTAAAATAAAGTCAAGTATAAGTAAGAATAGTTTTATGACCAATTCAAGCATAAATAGCTACCTTTATCGTCTCTCTTCCCATAGATAATAGTGAACTTGAAATTTTGCTAAAAATTGACGCAAGCAATTCCTCGATCTCAAGTTAACATGTTGGGTCTGAGAGAGTGCTTTCTACCACATCTTGTGAACATGAGGCAACCATAAAATCTATTGGGGCTGATGCTGCTACTACTGATGCTACTGGTGGATTCTTACAACGATACCTGTTATGGCCTAAACCACCTCATTTTCCACAAGTAATTGTGGTATTTTGTCTCTTCAACTTTGTTCCCATCGGCTCTTGCACAACTTTTTTCTTTCTTGTCTTCAAATTTCTATCAGTCATTTTATTCACTGATTTTGTTCTTTGTTTCTTTTTTTTGCCAACTTACTTGGGCACATCTGGTGGGAGTAATGGCTCTCTAGCAGGCCACGTGTCTTTAGAATCTACAACATGCACAACATGACTATATATTTGCATGAATGTTTTCTTACTAAAACTTGTGTTAACCCATTTTTCAGGTTCTTCCCTCATGTATATAAGAGCTGCCACAACATGACAACAATGAATTCCTCTAATGTCCCATCTTCTACAGCTACAAGATCTATGTCTAATATTAACAACTCTCTTGTCTCCATATGTCCCACTTAATTCAAATTCATCCTCTCCATTCCGGGTTGGAATCCATGATGCCAAAAACTGTTTTTGAAGATCTAATATCTTCTAGATATTAGGACACATCACACCACTATATTTGGTCATCCCATCCCTTTGCTTATGAATTCTCTCCATGAGCTGCGCTCTTATAGTTTCGAGCATTGTGATGATAGGCTTGTCCCTTGCATCAATGATGCTTTTGTTGAAACTTTCACACCAATTGTTCAAGGAAATGTCACATTTTGAACTTGTTCTAAAGTAGGACTTGCTCCATTGCACAGGAGGCCTTTGAGATAACCAATCATAAGCTTTCTCATCAACTGCCTTCAGTTGTGTCATTGCCAAGTCAAAATCACATAGTCTAGTTGCCATGGCAGCCTTCCAAAGAAGCTTTTTAAGTTCTACTCCTTTGTGATGTAGTTTAAAGTTTTCATAAAGATGCCTTAAGCAAAATCTATGTTCTGCTTCAGGCATTAGATGTGCTAGTGCTTGCATTAATCCCTTTTGTTTGTCACACAAAAAAGTCCAGTACTTTGAATTTTCAAGGTCTGTAATTCCCAAGTCTTCTGCAATCAAACTAATAAACCAGTGCCATGTCTTGTATGTTTCTTGTCTGACAATTGCCCATGCAAAGGGATACATCTGATTGTTGCCATCTACACCCACCACTGCTAGAAGTATCCCCTTATAACCTGATGACAAATGGCAACCATTGAATCCCACAAAGCGCCTACATCCTTCTATAAAGCCCCTCCTTAATGCATCCAAACAAATGTAGACTCCCCTAAACTTGAATTGGTCTTGACATTGCTCAGTCTTTGATTATACATGTGGATCTTGGGTTGACATCAAGAAGTGCCTAGCAATAGCTCCTAAGCATCCAAAATTGCTCCTCCTCATTCCCCGTGATCATACTCATTGCTATTGCTCTAGCTCTATATACCATTGTCCTTGACAACTTCAAAACATTCTCAAACTCCATTGTTTTTTTCATTGAAGCACCTGGCCATGTAGAATTGTTTCTTAGCCTATCACAGTATTTATTCGCTAGCCATTTAGTACTTATCTGAGGAACTTGTAGTGTTCTAGTACATGTATGTACTGAGTTGAAGGTTTTGACTTGTAAAGTATGCTCCCTTTGCACTTTAGAGGCATATATGAGCCAATCACAGCCCTCCGAGCACACTGCCCTCAACTTATTAGGTGTATTTTTAACAAACCTCACCTTTCTCCCATTTTTTATGGCATGGTTCCTAACAGCTTCTCTAAATTCCTTTGCATTACTAAAGCATATCCCTAACTTGAAGGTAGGATTTTCCAGATCAACCTCAGCATTGAACTCAGGATGCATATACTCATTTTCACTATTCTTGTTCAAGAAATTTGCATCATCAGCTAACACATCTACATATAGACTGATATCTCCAATCTCCATATCCCTCTCCATTGAACCATCATCGTCTACACATCTAGTTTGTATATATAACTCATCAAGATCAATAAAGGGAAACCCATCTTCTTCGGCACCCTCAGCATCCTTACCACACCTACTATCATACATGGAATAGTTCGCTTCTTCACATCCCTCAACTGGTGAAAAGTGGAAGCAAAAATTAATATCAATATACTCTTATGCATAATACGCACCGGGAAAAAACAAAACAAAAAATATAAAAAATTGCAATACATTTGTACCACACTACTATTAATGAAAGAAAATTAGTCACGCTAGTGACCACATACCACACTTTTATTAGATACCAATCAAAAAAAAAAAATTGTGCATTATTGACTTAAAATGTTTTTTGTGCTAATGATTTGGTTATACACATTAGGACTCATGTGGGCATGAAAGTGCTACTGCTATGGTGATGGACCATATCCTAAGTATGGTCCTTCATAGCAAGAGCATCATCAAAAACCTGCATCTTTTATTAGTGATTTATCCTTGGTATGGTCAATGTATTATAGCTCAAAAATCATCAAAAACTAACATTTATATTTTAGGACATGCCATGAGCTCTAACTATTAACGATAAAGTATACACCAAAAAAATAGAAACAATGGAAAAGCATTAAAGAATTGCAAAAAAGAGACCATTGCCACTGGCACATAGGATCACAACACAGCATATCCAATTAAAAAGATCATAGTGGACGCAACTCATATGCATTGATTCGGACAAAATGAGACATTCACTCAAAAATCCCTCAAAATAGTTAAAAACAATACTATAAAACAGAACTCTCTTGTACCATCACTGTTGTCGCTACCATCCGTGTGATATTCCATCACATGCCCACACCTTGTCGCCATGTTGCTTCAATGAGCCACAAACACTTTCTATTCGACGAAGAATGATTGGGTACACCAATTTGAACGAAACTAACCACGGTTGAATGTGAGTGCAAATTGAAATAAATGGAAAACCTGGAAAAAGATGGTGGAGAATTGGGCTTTATACACAAGCTTTGTCTACATTTTGCCAGTTTAACGTGAGTGAATTCTAAGATGGAAAAACTAACCTTGATTGATGGGGAGGTGGGCCTTCTCGAGCTTTGTGCTTTGTGCAAGGGAAAAAGGGAGGATTTGCAACGTACTGCGAAGGCCTACTTCGATGCGGCTGCTGAGAACGTCAAATAGTTGGCACAAGACTTTGTCACCAAGATGGACCACGACTGCGACGGTGTTGTGTTTCTCTAGGAGTTTCTTTCCTTCACGAAAGTCAAGGGCCATGTGAGGATAAGCAACCCTTACTTGTTCGAGAAGCTAAACGCATGTGGCATAGGAAAGCTCAGCTTCGACGATGCCATCACGGTTTTTTACATCGCCACAAGTGCTAGGCCTCTATGTGATGGGTGCGGGTGCCTTGCACTGGGGATGTTCTTCTGTGTATGAAGTGCTTCAAGGACACTGGTGAGGCTGAGACGTTCAATCTATGTAGCGATTGCTTCTCCCACGGCAACTACACACACCCACACTGCAAACAAAGAAAGAAGAATTTGGTTTTCTTCTTGTTTTTGAATTCATGCCTCAACTGGTGGAGAATTTAGGTCTTCGACTTTGCGGAGGATGGGTACAATGGAGAACTTCAGCCTTTGACTTTGTAGAGGATGGGTACAAGGAATAGGGATACCGTAAAAAACCTAGGGTTTTTTTTTTTTTTTTTTTTCCGTTTTAGGATTTGTTAATTTTTCCCTAGATTTCTTTTGGACAAAATTGCCCAAACTCCGGTCGTCAGAAATGTCACATGCTTGATAGCCGGCGAATATTTGGTTGACCAGCAAACTTGGGTCCTTATTTGGAATTGATCCAACCACTTTGGGTCCTTATTCGAGACAATGAGTTTACTTCGGGTCCTTATTTGATACAAAATTCACTTCAGGTCCTTATTTGAGAAAATTGGTCCACTTCAAGTCCTTATTTGGAATTTTCCCTAATAAAATTTACCAAACACAATTTGCATTTTGGAAAATACCTTTAACTCAAAAGCCTTTACATTTTTCTAAAAACTTTCCCCAAAAGTCTTTCCAAACGCACTAAGGCTTTTTAGAATAGTTTATTTCCTTTTTCACGCTAGATTCACACTACCTTTCTTAATATGTATGAAGATTACTTTTGCTCGCCTATAACCTACTAAATATATTGTCGAAATATGTACCTCTACATGCAATATATATATATAATTTTCCACATCTCTTCTTGCCTTATTTGATTTTCTTTGTATGTACTTCATAACTTTCCACATTGGACTATGCAAAAAAAAAAAAAAAGTTGAATACCGATTTTTATCAAATATTGTTAGAAATTCAAGATTGTAATAGGATTTTATCAAATTTCATATCTTGCAAAGATGAGCTTGCAATATCTCCATTTTATTGAGGATATATGAATAGATTGTATGAATATATGAAAAAACCTGCACCATATCACCAAACATATCAAATCGCAAATTCTTATAAGTTAATTTTTGGTCATTAGAAAATAATGGGCTTGGGTTAATTCCCTCTCACCGCGGGCTTAGTCCAACTTGCTAAATTTAAGTTTAGAACCATCAAGTCAAATTCATCCGTCACTAGTTCAATGCAAATGCAATAAAAAAAAAAAAAGCTTTTAAAACTACATATTATGCAATTTAATTATAATATTTTTTAGAGGTTAAAAAAAAATCCCTAATTTTCTATGCAATAAATGAATGTCTAAGGTTGACAAAATTTAGGTGTCAACACCGAGCATACTATGATTTATGTGAATAATAAGGCCCATAATGCATTAAGAAAATCTGGAGTTTGCATCATCTTTTGGCTAATGTGGTCTATCGACTGAGAAAATGCAAGAACTACGTGTAAACTGGGGCCAAAGAGAACGTGGAAATGAGCATCTTTCTCCATCGTGAAAATCAGTTTCAAGCACCAACAGGTAAGGCCTGGTGGGGATGACGTTTGATTGAGACATGAACTGCAATAAACATGAATAGAAGACTTCTTTCCATCGGTCGCAAGCACACCGAAGATTCTAGTAATGAGAATTCTAGGATCAATCTGAACGATTCCAGAATTTTCTGGCTTTTCACATTGGATTCACATTACATTTTTCGACAATGGCTACAAAGTTCATAAACTAAACCTTAGACAGGCGCGACAGCCAAAATCAGCATTAATGTCAATACTACGAAAATATCATCCAATACATTCATTTATCCCAGAAACGTTCCCTTCCTCGCTCGATTAATCTTGAACAGGTTTCAGAAGAGTACAGCATACAGCAAAAGCATTTTAAAGTTGCACTGTCATAAAGAATGATACAAGTTCTGGCAACCTTAGGACACTTAGGGTCCATTCGTTTCGTGAAAAACAACTTCCGGGAAAACATTTTCTGAAATTTCTTATGTTCGGATGGTGGAAAATAGATGGTCAAAGAAAATGTTTTCCGGTCAATGGAAAATCTCCTCATAAGATTGTGGAAAATGATTTCCTCTATTTTCCATAACTTCTTTCACCTAGTTTCTTTTAATTTATGCTTTCTTTTTCTTTTTTGTTTTTTTTTAAATTGAGTTTTTAATTTTTTTTTTTTTTCCATTTCATCTTCTTCCTCGGTGGCTGGTCGCCGGCCATGGCGGTGGTCGGTGATCAGCCACAAGCCAGCTAGAGCCTCTCCCTTGGTCGGCGAGGCTTCGCCTAACCTGATTTGATGAAGCCGAGCTCGCCCGAGCCCAGCGAGCTCAAGCCTTGCCAAATCGGGCGAGGCAGAGCCTTGCCAGCTTAGGGCAAAGCTCGAACCTCGCCAAATCCGGTGAGCTAGGCGGGGCTCGGGCCTCGCCCAAGCTTGCTAGAGGTTCATCGGGCTTTGGCAAGTTGCGAGCTCGCCGAATCTGGCGGCGAAGCTCGGGCTCCCGGTGCGTGCAAGCCCGAGCTCCACCGCCGGATCCGGTGAGTTGGGCGGGGCTCAGGCCTCGCCCGAGCTTGCCAGAGGTTTGCCGGGGCTCTAGCAAGCCGTGAGCTCACTGGATCTGGCGGCGAAGCTTGGGCTCCCAATGTAGGCGAGCCCGAGCTCCACCGTTAGATCCGGTGAGCTAGGCGGGGCTTAGGCCTCGCCCAAGCTCGCCGAGGTTCCCCAAGCTCTAGTGAGCCACGAGCTCATCGGATGGCGGCGGAGCTCGAGCTCCCGATCTAGGCGAGCCCGAGCTCCGCCGCCGATCTAGCGAGCTCGCGACTTGCCGAGCTCGACAAAACTCTTGCGAGCTCAGGCGAGATCAGCCGAGCCTCGAGCTCGCCAGATCTGGTGATTGGGTCTTGGTTGGCCGCCAAGCAACCAGCCATCATCAAGCATGCAGCGACGAAGGAAGGAGGAGGAAGGAGGCAACAACGGAGGAAGGAGCCAGGAGGAAGAAGGAGAAGGAAGGAGGAAGGAAAAAAAAAGGAAAAAAGAAAAAGAAAGAAATAGTAAAAATTTCGATTTTTTAAAAATACAAATAATTAAGAATTCATTTAAAAAATATAAAAAAATAAAACTAATTTTTTGGTCAATTAAAAATATTAAAATTCAATTTTTGATAATTTTTCCCAAACAATTAAATTAGCTAATGAACGATAGAAAATATTTTTCACTCAAAATTTAGGTTTCGACCAAACACCGGAAAATAGAATTTTCCTAGAAAATAACTTTTAGGAAAAAAATTTTTTGTAAACATGATATTTTTCGCGAAACAAACGGACCCTTACTCCAGATTCTTGATAAGATCTCTATAGATGTACTATTGCCATCCTAGATTTTCGGCCCATTTCAACAAAGTATATGATTCCCCAATAACTATTTCTTTAGAAAGCTGCTTTCAGCTAGTCCAAAGCCTATAACAGACAAAAATTGCCTCCAAAGAACGTCTGGTAATAAGATTTTCGGACGACACATGGACATCGTCTCAGAACCAGGAACAGCTCATCCTTAGTGCTAACAAGTTGCGCCATCTTGGAAAGTGATTGAAAGCATCATCATTGGGCAGTCTCAAGTGAATGAATCTGCACAAATTCCCAAGGAAGAGTCGCTGCTGTCTTTTACAATTTCAGGGTACATGAATCCTCGGCTCCACTGGTTGAGACCCCTTGAATTTACCAAGAGAAAATGGAGTACGAAACTCTCTCGAGCTACTCGGCAAATTGGTCAGAATCCACCACCGTCCTGGTGATGAATTCTGCAAGCTCATGCTTATGAGCGTTCTCCAAGCAACTCTCCACTCGGCTAAGAAGACGAGCACTCAGACACTCCTCTTTTGGGACACCTTTGGACCCTGCATGCACCTTTGGATGAGCCGGCATTCTCCTGATTTCACGCAAACGCGAGAGTTGATTTTAGGACCCTCCATTAATCCACGACACCCTTGGAAACAGCACTGCTACCAAATATTACAGCTACAGTATATGAAAAAAGTATATAAGGTACCGGTAAGCTTGGAGCATTCCTATTCACTTTTTGAGAGAAGAGCGTAAGCTTATTGTATTAGTGTCAAGTTAGTCCTAGACCTATTGACATAGTATCAATTAAGTCATTCCAATTAATTTTGGCTAGATATTACTGACATAAATGCCAATCGGCTTGCATGGCATAGCCAATTGATATGGACAGTTTTTAATAATATTTCAATAGTTTTTTGAATTTTTCTTTCTTTCTCTTTCCGTTTCCTTCTTCTTCTTCTTCTTTTTTTTCTTCCCTTCCTTCTTCCTTCGGCCAATTTTCTAGTGATTAACTAAAGCCAAGGGCAGATGAGGGCAAGCCTCGCCATGGCTGGGTGAGGCTTGAGCAGTTGCTAGAGGCCACGAGGGCGACCTCGTGTTGGGCCGGCAAGGCTTGCCCTTGTCTAATTCGATGAGGGTCGAACCTTGCTAGGGGTAGGCAAGCCTCGCGAGTGGCTAATAAGGTCCTCAATGACCAGGAGGAAGAAGGAAGGGAAAGAACCAAAAAGGAAAGAGAAAGGGGAAAAATGTATTTAAAAAATAATAATTCGGAAAAATAGTAAAATATTATTAAAAGTTGTTCACGTCAGCGTTGGTTATGCTACATAGACCAACTGGTGTCCACGTCATAAATATCCAACCAAAATTAGTTTAAAGGATTAAGTTGATACTACGTCAAAAGGTTTATAATTAAGTTAGCATAAAACAATAAATTTATGACTTTTTTTATACTTTTTCTTGGTTCTTGGTAATATTTCTCTAGATACACTGTTCCCATCCTGGATCTTTTGGCCGATTTCAACAGAGTATATGCCAATTGTTCATTGATAGCAACCGTTTAAGGAAGCTGCTTTCAGCTAAGTCAAATCCAAAGCCACAAGTATTTTTTTATCTCGCCGGACGGCTATTATGGGATAGAAAGTGGTTCCAAAGGTAGGTCAGGTCGGAAAACTCGGGGGCTGACTTCTCTCCATAGTGTCATTTGTTTCCAAAAGCCGGCGTAGCATTATGACTGCGATGACAACTAACGGTTTCATCTACCATTCAATGAAAAGGAACCAACCGCCATCAATCTTTCTTACGTTGGAAAAATCCAATTCAACTCTCACGCTTGTCTTTTGTGGAGGTTTGCCTCTCGATCATTCAAAACGGCCGCATGTCAATTTATAAACTGATCGCAGTGACGAGAAAAGTATCTTACTTTAATAGGGCAGCCGCATGCGGAGGCGTGTAGAACTTTGCTAGATGCATAAACTGGTCGCAGTGACAAGAAAAGTATCTTACTTTAATAGCGCAGCCACATGCGGAGGCGTGTAGAACTTTGCTAGATGCATGACTTAATGTTTAATTACTCTAACACTCCCTTGGACTTTAGATCGCAAATTTCCAACAACTACATCTTCCCCCTCATATGAAATATAAAACTGACCATTCATATCAGCTTTTCTATCGCCTAGGTTCTGGTTTGAGTGTCACCAGAGAGAGAGATAGAGAGAGAGATGGACACTCAATTAGCCTCAGCTAAGAGAAGCCATGCCGTTTGTATCCCAGCTCCGTACCAAAGCCATATAGGAGCAATGCTAAAACTGGCAAAGCTTCTGAATACAAAAGGTTTCGACATATCCTTCGTGAACACAGAATACAACCATCGACGCCTACTGAAGTCGAGGGGACCTCGAGCCCTCGATGGCTTCCGTGGCTTTCAGTTCCTGACCATCACCGACGGCCTTCCTCCCTCGGATGCAGACTCAAGCCAAGACCTCATGGCTCTATGTGATGCTGTCAGAAAGAACATGTCTGCTCCATTTTCTGATCTCATCTCCAATCTCAACCACGCTGCATCAAACTCGGATATCCCTCCAGTCACTTGCATTTTCTCCGATGGAGTCATGTCATTTGCCACCAATGAAGCTGCTCAAGAATTCGGCATCCCTATCATACAGTTGTGGACATTCCCTGCCTGCGCCTTCATGGGATTCAAACAATACCGGACTCTTCAGGAAAAGGGCCTCGCCCCATTAAAAGGTACAAGGAATATATATATATTGAGCCCTGCGAATAGACTCAGTGATTAAGCAGCAGACGTGTGTGTGGATTATGCGTATGGCATATGTATGACCACCCAGAACATCTAGTACAAACAATTCCAATCCCACCCAACTGTGATTTGGCTCGTTTCTTACCGGTCCTAGGTAACCGGGGTATTTCTTGAGCCCCAAGTCTACTGACCTAAAACTACTTCCTCATTTAAAAAAGAAAAAAAGATTTTCTTTTGCGTAATACGCTATACATGAAAGACTGAGAATATCACGTGTGTTGCAGATACTAGCTACTTAACAAACGGCCATTTGGATACAGTAATCGATTGGATTCCAGGAATGAAGGACATCAGATTACGGGACCTGCCAACCTTCCTTCGTACCACGGATCCTGATGATATTATGTTCAATTATGCGATAGATGTTGCTGAGAGGGCAAATACAGCCTCAGCAATAATTTTCCATACCTTTGATAACCTTGAATCAGAAGTACTTAATGCTTTGTCATCAATATTTCCTCGCGTCTATGCAATTGGCCCACTCTCGTTACTAGTCAACAAACTGGTGCAAGAAGAGAGCCCCCTGAAGTCTATTGACTGCAATCTGTGGACAGAAGATACAGAGTGTCTCCGATGGCTCGACTCAAAGGAACCAAAGTCAGTTCTATACATTAATTTCGGCAGCATAGCCATCTTGACAAGAGAAGAGCTTATTGAGTTTGCGATGGGACTGGCCAACAGCAAACACCCATTCTTGTGGATAATTAGGCCTGACCTCGTAAGTGGAGATTCAGCAGTTCTTCCCCGGGAATTCCTTGAAGAAACAGAAGGAAGGAGTATGTACGCAGATTGGTGTCCACAAGAGGCAGTTCTCAACCACTTGTCCACCGGAGGGTTCTTGACACATTGTGGATGGAACTCTATAATCGAGAGTGTGTCTTCAGGAGTCCCAATGATTTGTTGGCCATCTTTTGGGGACCAGACGACAAACTGCACTTACGCTTGCAGTAAATGGGAGATTGGTTTGGAGTTATCAGGTGTGGTCAAGAGAGAGGAAGTGGAAAGGCTAGTGAGGGATTTGATGGAAGGAGACAAGGGAAAACAAATGAAGGAAAGAATCGCGGAGTGGAAGAAATTAGCACAGGAAGCAACAGAACCGAATGGGTCATCGTCCATAAACTTTGACAAGCTGTTGAATGAACTTCTGACTTAAATACAGCATCGGACATCTGTTTGTGCAACACTGCCACCACAGGCATTTCTTTGTTTACAACAGCATTATACTTTGTTTATGGATTACTGTAATGAAATTATATATTTGTGTCGTGTGTTTCAAGAGGTTTTCATGCACTACTTAATTCGTCTATCTTATGAACTTGTTCCTGACAAGACGAGCTGTCTTTCCTACACCCATCTTCTCCTCTTCATGCTTAGCCATAACTTCAAAGATATCTATTGGCATTCTTTTCTCCTGGTGAAAATTCATCTTCAATGACAGTCATGGATTTGTTGTGTATTTCATGGTGAAAGTCAAAGGGTGCCCATGAGACCTGGAAAAATCTGAAGGCTCATACTCATGAGCATTTTCCAAACAATTCTTCCCCTTGGCTAAGTGGACTCGAAATAAGACACTCCTCTTTCTGTAACACCTTGGATCGACCATCTCAATAAATAGATGACCGAGCATACTAGGATTTCATGTGAATAATAGGGCCCAGAAAATGCATTAAGAAAATCTGCAGTTTGCATCTTTTGGTCAATGTGGTCGATCCATTGAGAAAATGCAACAATTACGTGCAAAAGAGAATGTGGAAATGAGCATCTTTCTGCTTCGTGAAATCAGTTTCAAGCACCAACAGGAAAGGCCTGGTGGGGATGAAATTTGATTGAGACATGAACTGCAATAAACATGAGCAGAAGACTTCTCTCCATCGGTCACAAACACACCGAGGCTTCTAGTAATGAGAATTCTAGGATCAATCTGAACCATTCCAGAATTTTCTGGCTTTTCACATTGAATTCACTTTACATTTTCCAACAATGGCTACTAAGTTCTTAAACTAAACCCAAGACAGGCGTGACACCCAAAATCAGCAATAATGCATATACAACTACGAAAATATCATTTGATATATTCATTTATCCCAGAAACATTCCTTTCCTCACTCGTCTCGGACAGTTTTCAGAAGAGTACAGCATACAGCAAAAGCATTTTAACGTTGCACTGTCATAGAGAACGATACAAGTTCCGGCAACCTTAGGACACTTGCTGGAGGTTCTTGATAAGATCTCTATGGATGTACTACTGCCATCCGAGATCTTCAGCCCATTTCAACAAAGTATACGATTCCCCAATAACGACTATTTCTTTAGAAGGCTGCTTTCAGCTCCAAAGCCGCAAGTCTACTATTCATCACTGGACAACTATAACAAGACAAAAGTTGCCTTTAAAGGAACGTCTAGTAATAAGATTTTCGGACGACACATGGATATCATCTGAGAACGTGTACGAAACTTCATTAAGAAGACTCCCCAATAACGACTATCCCAGGTTCATTGGTTTTAAACAGCCGGCATTGCATTATGACAGAAATTACAAATAAATATTCATCTACCATTCTTTGAAAAGGAGTCATCCTTTAATCTATTTTAAATTACGCTCATGCTTGTCGTATGTGGATGGACATTTTCGTCTTGATCCTTCCAAACGGTAGCGTGCTTATAAACTAATCATAATCATAAGAAGTATGTTTGGTTTACTAGAGCAACTAGACTTCATGCGAGGACGCATAGAAACTTAAAAGAAGAAAGCTCATCAATGTCGTAAACCTTTTGGCTCTGCCTGATTTGCTCTACATCTTCCCCCTCATCTGACTGACCACCCATATCAGCTTTTCTTTCCTGGATTATGCATTGAACCAGAGCCACCACAGAGAGAGAAAGACATGGACACCCAATCAGCCACAGCTACGAGAACTAGAATCTATGATGTTTGTGTCCCAGCTCCATACAAAGCCACATAGGAGCGATGCTAAAACTAGCGAAGCTTCTATAAACGCAAGGTTTCTGTATGTCCTTTGTGAACACCGAGGCATCGACGCTTACTCAAGATGACCATCCTTTCACTGAAGCAGACTCGAGCCATGACATTCTTGCTCTTGGAAAAAAGAGGCATGACTGAGAATTCATTGCGAACTCAGACACCGATTAAAATGACTACCTGGATTCAGTAATTGACTAGATTCCACGAATGATGAACATCAAATTCTACACCTGCCCGCTTTCTAAAGTTGGATGATTCTTCTAAACAAATTTGTAAATCAAAAGTCTATTTCGAGAAATTGTCTAATTAGTCTTAAATCTAGATGCCAAAGTTCAAAATTTTACCAATTTAGTCCAAAATCTTTGCATGAAATTCCACTGTAGTCTTTTTTATCAATTTTCATTGGAAATCGCTAAATATGATAATGTGATCTTCTTACGTAGCACACCGCTAGACTAGCAATTTTTGGTAAAAGAATTGACCGGAATGACTATATTGAAATTTCGCTCAAATGTTAATGACTAAATTAACATTATTGTAACATTAAGAAATGAATTTTTATCTTAGTTTTAGGATTGATTGAGTATTTTTCCCTAGTCGATGGGCAGTACATATAGAAGTAATTGACAATTAAAAAACAAAATATATGTTGGTAGTTGACTTAGTGATTGATAACTTAATTAGCCAAAAGTTGGTAATCTCTCCGATCTCTAAGTGAGTATCGATCACTGCAAACTTGTTCATTATCCAAGTTCTTATCAACATATAAAAAAGCTGAAAGAGGCATGACATATAAGTCTGAAAGCGGAACCGGATGTTCATGCCAAGTTCCTTCTGTATTTTCCTTCAAGCTTGTCGAGAGAGAGAGAGAGAGAGAGAGACGCTAACATTTGCCAGCGTGTTCAGATTCATCAGCCGAATCCTAGATTGCTTGCCTCCCCATAAGGCCATGGAGACAAGGTGATAAGCGCACTCCAATGGATGTAAGTTATCCCAGAACAGGAAGCGCTTCGGGTCCGAACAAATCTTGTAGCCTTCTTTGCCACACTGGAGCATCCATCCGAGCGTCCCGCCACCGCAACACGCCCTCGATACGTCAGAAAGACCTTACAGCACAGTGACATGAATCGCTCACTTGTGTACCTCATACCGCCAGAGAAGCCTTGCGCATGCTAAACATAAACGTGCCAGAGGAAATACGTGCAAGTTTGCATGCATACTTTGCAGCATAAGTGTTACTACCTTTGCGACAAATTTGATTCTCATCATATAGTAGGTGATTGCGATATGTTGGAAGATACGCAAGAAGATTCAGCACATCATTCAAGGATCAATCATGGTCAATTAGTATCCAATCAAATCGGATCCAATTTGTAAGATATTTAGTTGCTTTTCTTATACATATTTTGTATTGTAACAATAGTGGACGTTGTACATTGGAACACACACAGAGAATACAAAGAAAATTCTCTCCTTTTTTCTTCTTGACTTCTTCCCTTCATCTTCTTTCATGGTATCAGAGCGTGCAAGGTTCTGACATAACTTCCGCTCCTTTTTTTCTCTTGATTGCCTAAAGGAACTCTAACCTGCAAGGAGAGTTACCAAAGGAATCATTATTTTATTTTATTTTATTTTTAAGGGGATTTTTTTTTCATTATGAATAAACCATAAACTCCCACCTCAAATCTAGAACATCAGTTAGCAAGGAATACGACACCACATGCTTCGTCCAATCCAGATTCATCCATCGTCACTTCCATGGCTGAACAGCAACTCAGTCAAGGCCAAATTCAAGCACAACACACGCAATAGCAACCTTTTCCGGCTTAGTTCAATCTAGGGTAGCCTTTCTCAGGCTATCCTTACCGGTGGATGCCATACTCATGGATCCATGGATCAAATCCAGGTACATCACAGTCGAGCTACTAGAGCGTGCAAACTGATGGAGGCCTACCAACCAACACTAGGGCAGGCTCAACCATCGGCCTTGAGCAAACAGGTGGATCAGGCAATTCAAATGCGGGAGCAATGGGCGCTTTCAATCCGGGTCAGACTACAAACAATCTAGGATTCCCAATCGGGTTTCTACCATTTCCTTTTGTGGCCGCCATGGGTCGCCCAAAACTAGGCGACACGTTGTACATCTCCAACTCCAATGGACCTGAGTTGCAGCTTATCAACCACCCCCTCACAGAACTGGAGAATTACTCAAATTGCGTGCACAAGTTCCATCAAGCCCTCAAAACAAAAGATAATGAGGGATTTATCAACGGAACCATTCCGGTTCCAATTGATGAAAAATTAGGGCGACAATGGAAAAAAATGCAATCAGTTGGTCAGGACATGTATAGGAAACTGTATCAGCCCAGAAATAGCTGCCGGTTTGCCTCCCACAGAGGATTCAAAATTTTTTTGGGATAATATAAGAGAGATGTATGGAAAACTAGATAGGGCGAGAATCTTTTGGCTACATCAGGCTCTTTTCGAACTGAAGCAAGGAAATACGTCTGTGACGATGTGCTTTAACAAGCTCTCAGCTCTCAAGAATGAGTAAGAAGTAGCGAAGGAGAAGCTCGATGGACCCAAAGCCACCCTCTAGCAATACAAGGCGATAAAGGATAGAGAAAAGGCGACACGATTCCTGCTTATTCTTAGCGAATCTTACCAACATTTCAGGTCACAGATTCTCGCTATGGAGCCCGCACCTTTGATCGGCCGCATATTCTAGCTCGCAGTGCAAGAGGAAAGCCAAAGGCTGGCCTTGATGGAGGGGAAAGGGGTTGAAACCCTCTGCGAGAAGTGAAAGGGGTTTGCAAACCCTAGAGAAGAGGCGAAATGCGAACCTAGGGTTCGCGGAACAGAGGGCTTTCAAAGGGTCCGCATTCGATGGTCAGGATCGCGCACAGCGATTAGATAGCTCAAGAGGCGCGCAGAACCCTGGAGATCTAGATGATGGAGATGGTTTTGTCTTTAAAGGATCCAACAATGGACAATTTTTGAAGAATTACGGGCCAAATCCTTATGGGCCTAATTCCTATGAGTAAAATTCTTATGGACCGAATTCCCATGGGCCGAATTTGAAAAATAAAGGGAAATTGTATTGTGAATTTTGCAAACGGCGTCACCACACGGTTGAAAATTGCTGGAAGCTGCATGGCAAACCTGGAGAAAAAAGGGGCAAGGAAATATCAACAGCAGCATATCAACTTACAGGACAGGCAAATGCAAATCAACCAATCACTCATGGTGAATATGAGCAATTGATGCAGGCATTACAAAAATTAGACGTTCCAAAAAGGGGGAGCAACTTTACAGGTATTTCTCATTGTTTGATAAACAATATGTTGAGAAATACTTGGATTATTAATTCTAGAGCTAGTGATCATATTGCATGTGAGAAGAAATTATTACCATCATTAATGAAGAACTAGATAGCCCAACTATCGTGCAATTACCAAATGGGAATGTTGCTCATGTCACTATAACAGGGACAGTTAATCTTAGTTCTCAAATTACTCTCACAAATGTCCTCTATATTCCTGAATTCCAGTTCAATCTTATATCTGTGTTTAGAGCTTATAAGGAAAATTCATGTCAGGTTTCCTTCAATGCTAATAATTGTCAATTTCAAGCCCTTTTGACTAGGAAACTGATGGGATGGGGTAATCTATCCGAAGGATTATTTTTCTGGAGAAGTTCGCCTAAGAATCTAGATTGATTTCCTTGTAATAAACAATCATTGTGTAATTTGACTACAAATGATAAAAATTTTCTTTTCCATTCCAAATTGGGTCATAGTTCTTTATTTATGAGAAAAAAATGCTTCAAGTGCCATAACTTGGCACAAATTGATACTTAAGTGTCATAACTTACGAAAGGTACACTTAAGTGCCATATTCGAAGAAAAACGAACCACTTAAGTGCCACTCTGGCCAAAATCCAGCCAAAAGGCTGACATGGCATTTTTCCAGCGAACTGAGCCTAAAACGACGGCGTTTTGCACGCTGATGTAGCCAAATAATACAAAAATGGCATCGTTTTAGGCTGACGTCATAAAAAAATATATAAAAATTAATTAAATTAAACTTAAAATTAAATTTAGTTAAAATATTAAAAAATAATAATTTTAAAATTTTCATAAAAAGGGAGGGCGGTGGCTAGGGCTCACCACCGCCTCCTCGCCATCTCTAGGAAGGGCCGGCGACGGAGGGGAGGGTCGGCCGGCGACCCCGACCAACCGGCAGCGAGGGCTCGCGAGTCCTCGCCCGGATTGGGGCATGGGTTGCAACCCTTGCCCGGATCCGGTGAGTGCGAAGGATTGCGGCCCTCGCCCGCCGAGCCAAGGGCCGCCGCCCACGTGGGTCGCCCCGACGAGCGGCGACCCTTGGCCCGGCCGGGCTAGGACCACCGACCCTCGTTGGCAACCCCGGCCGACCCTCCCCCTCCCCCTCCATTGCCGGCCCTTCTCGGCGACGGCGGGGAGGCGGCAGCAGTGGCTAAGGGCCACCACCCCTTTTTTTAATATTTTAACTAAATTTAATTTTAAATGTAATTAATTAATTTTTATTTACCACGTCAGCCCAAAAAGATGCCGTTTTTGCATTATTTGACCACGTCAGCATACAAAACAGCATTGTTTTGGCACTCAAGTTATCCATTTTGCTCCAGTTTTGGCACTTAAGTGTACATTTCTAAGTTATGACACTTAAGTGTCCCTTTGTGCAAAGTTGTGGCACTCTAGGGATCTGCACGTCCTTTATTTTCCTATTCTCAATGTCATATTTGTCCCCTTACAAAACAATCATGTTCCCCATTTCCATTGAGCAAAAGTCGTGCAGCTGATATTTTTTCTTTACTTCACATTGATGTCTAGGGACCATACCATATACTAAATCATGATGGTTCTTAGTTCTTCCTCACCATAGTGGATGATCATTCAAGGGCCACATGGATCTTCCTTATGCAGTCTAAGAGTCAGGTCGTGTCACATTTAAGAACTTTTTTTTCTCTATCAAAAACTCAATTTGGGAAAATTGTCCAAAGAATTCGAACAGACAACGGGAAATAATTTTTCAATTATGAGTGTGCGACTTTATTATCATCTCAAGGGATCTTACATGAGAGCTCATGTACATACACACCACAACAAAATGAAATAGTGGAAAGGAAGCATCGGCACTTGTTGGAGGTTGCCCGGGCTTTAAAATTTTAGGCTTCTATTATGGATAATTTTTGGGGAGATTGTGTATTGACTGCAACCTATTTGATCAACCGTATGGCGATCAAGATTCTTAATGGTTGAAGCCCCTTCAAACTGCTTTTTGGGAAGAAACCAGATCTTAATCATCTGAGGATCTTTGGATGTCTATGCTAGGCTTCTATAGTAGGACCTAAGGATAAAATGGGTCCATGAGCTCGCCATTGCATATTTATGGGGTATCCTACATTACAAAAGGGGTACCGAATATTTGATCCATCTATAGGTGAATTCTTCGTTAGTAGAGATGTTTAGTTCCAAGAAGATTTTTTTTTCCTTTTGCTACCCAGGAATCAGGCACATATAGACTAGGATATTCCCATGCTCATCGTATCAAAGAGTCCATTAATGATCCGGGATATGTTCTGGTTCCATATTCAGAAGATACAAGTACTGATCCTACATCTACTACGGCCCTGATAACTTTAGCAGCAGACACGGATCAAAGCCTGGATGAAGAAATTACACTGAAGTCATCTCCTACGGAGACTCCAACAACTTAATCATCTTCTGAAGACATCCAGCCAAGACGTTCGGGACAATCCATGCGTCCCCCAACTTGGACAAAAGATTACATATGTGGAGTAAGAAATCCACCAGGTATTCTTTTCCCTATTTCTTCTTATGTTTCCTTCGATTGATTATTCGAGGAGCATAGATGTTGCATTGCCCACATTTCTAAAGAGCGAGAGGCTTCAAACTATGAAGAGGCAAGCATTGATCCACGATGGCAAGAGGCTATGAAAGCAGAATTGCAGGCACTAGTGGATAATCAGACATGGGAACTTGTTAGTCTGCCTCCACATTGTAAGCCAATTGGATGCAAATGGGTCTACAAGATCAAATATCGAGCTGATGGTTCAATTGAAAGGTACAAAGCCCGATTGATAGCTAAGGGTTTTACACAAAAGGAAGGTTTTGATTGTCATGAAACCTTCTCTCCTGTAGTCAAAGATGTTACAGTCCACTCATTTCTCTCCGTAGCAGCTTATCAGGACTGGCCATTGCACCAGATGGATGTTTATAATGCCTTCTTATATGGAGATCTAGATGAAGAGATTTATATGGTCATACCGCAAGGTTTACGGAGACAGTGAGAGAATAAAGTATGTCATCTCCACAAATCCCTTTATGGGCTTAAGCAAGCATCCAGACAATGGTATGCAAAATTTTATGAGTCCATAATAACTGCTGGTTTTCAATAGTCCAAATTTGATTATGATGTTTTCACATGGACCAAAGGTACATCTATATACTTGATGATATATGTAGATGATATACTGATTATGGGGAATGATGAGGTAGCTATCAAATGTTTCAAACAATACTTGCACTCTACTTTCCATATAAAAGATTTAGGGTCACCAAAGTATTTTCTTGGAATAGAAATTGCTTGATCAGACCAAGGAATATCCCTCAGCCAGAGGAAATTTGCCTCGGAAATCATATCAGAAGCAGGAATGTCAGGATGTAAGCCAACTGCAATTCCGATTGAGCAAAATATCAAACTAACCACGGCAAATTATGATGCTGGAATCTCTCAAGAAGCCGACCCTATACTGAGAGATCCAATAAGTTATCAGAAACTTGTTGGGAAGCTCATATATTTAACTATGATTAGGCCAGACATCAGTTATGCTGTGGAAACCCTTAGTCAATTCATACACAATCCAAAGCAGTCCCACATGAATGCTGCACTCAAAGTGGTAAAGTATTTGAAGAAATGTCCTCTCCAAGAAATGTGATATAAGGATGACTGCATATTGTGATGCAAATTATGCGACCTGTCCGATGAGCAGAAGGTCCATAACCGATTTCTGTATCAAGCTAGGGGATTCTTTACTTTCATGGAAAACATAGAAGCAACCGACTATTTCATTATCCTCAGCAGAAGTAGAATATCGAGTCATGACAAAAGCCACATGTGAAATAGTGTGGTTACGTGGATTACTTCGAGATCTTGGAGTACAAGTTGAAGGGCCAACCAAATTATTTTGCGACAACGATGCGGCCCGCAAACTTGCCTCAAACCCTATCGTTCATGAAAGAACGAAACAAATAGAAGTGGACTGCCATTTCACACAAGAAAAAAAAATCCAACAAGGGATAACCGAGACACAGGGGAGTCAAACAGAAGAACAACTAGCGAATGTCTTCACCAAGCCTTTGTGTCAAAGCTAGCACGTGTATCTCCTAAGCAAGCTATGCGTCTTGGATATCTACAAGCCACCAGATTGAGGGGGAGTGTTGGAAGATACATAAGAAGATTCAACACATCATTCAAGGATCAATCATGGTCAATTAGTATCGGATCCAATTTGTAAAATATTTAGTAGCTTTTCTTATACATATTTTGTATTATAACAATAGTGGACATTGTGAAATCTAGTATGAGCCCTAGAGGGAGGTGAATAGGTGTAAAAACAAATTTCCGAGATAAGTGTGCAGCACTAATCAATAATAGATCATGAAAAGGAAATTTGTCTCTTATCAACTAAACGAGTTACGATCAAAGTAAAAGAGTGTAGGGAAGAGAATATGAACATAGAGTTTATAGTGGTTCAGCTTAATCCAAGCCTATGTCCACTATTCTGCTGACAGCCCACCGGCTGGATTTTACTATGAACAAAAGAGTTGTTACAGTAAAGCTCTTCCTTGATTCCACAGTGTAGAGACTCTACTACACTTCCTCAAGGTCTCTCAAAGATATAGACTCTCTTTTGCGTACAAGATTTCGCTCAACAGTTTAATTAACTAAAAACAAGAATTTTTAAACTTTGAAATTCTTCTATCGCATACACACTCAAACAACTAGAATGTCTTCCTTATATACTCCTTTATGCCATCACACCCGTTGGCACTTACCAAAGAAATTCTTCCAATATACTAGTTGGATAGAATTAATTAGAAAGATTTTCGAGCTATTTAAGGAACATGACGATAGCCCATCAATCATGCTCGCTCATACAATCAGGATCTAGGTTTCCATAAGTAGAACCTTCCAAGTATACTTCGCCAATCCACGGATCCAAAACCCCTAAATTAATCTGATTTGAATAATGGATTCCGACATGTTATATCTAGCCAATAGAACTTCTTTAGACAATAGAATCAAATCCTTAACAAAATACTTCATTTCGGATAAGCCTTCTTCGACAGTTTAGAAATGGTCAATGAGGATAGACTTTGAGTCTTGAGTCTGGCAGTCAGGAGGTCTTCAGACTTTGATGGAAGAGTCTGCAAGTCTTCAGCCTAGATTGATGTAAAAATTTTGTCAACTTAAAAACACTCAAGGAAGTTTTCTCCAACAATCTACCCCTTTTTTATGGTGACAAAACTTTCCTGTAGATTTGGATAACTTTGACCTGCAAAACATTACTCAAGCAAATATGGATATCTCATAAAGATAAATGACTTAGTAAAAATAACACTAAAATCTGCATTCACATAAAGTAGGTTAGTTCTGTAAATGAGCAAAGCCATGAGATATCAATAGTACTTAAGATAAACAAATGTTCAAACAGTCAAATCCAAATCCAATTCAAATACAAACAGCCAAATACCAAAGTCAAGTCAATCAAACATAACCGACACAAAAGTTCAAAAAGTGAGTTCAAAGTTTAAAATCAAACTTACACCACATCTCTCCCCCTTTTTGTCATCATTAAAAAGGTAGAGATGAAAAGAGAATGGAATTAAGACTGCTTGGGAACACGAACAAGCTGGAAATGTTCCACTGACTAGACAATCCCTTCTAGCTTTTTCAAATCCTCCTTCAATTGCGCCACATCTTCACCCTTAGCATTTGCTTGAACTTGAAGAGTAAGGGCATGAATTTGATCATACAAAGAAACTAAAAAAGTTTGACCTCCATTTTGCAAATTCTGTACTTCGCATCCCAAAACATATATTTGACCTCGCATCTCCAAAAGAACATCAAGTATTCCGCGAAAGTCTACTGAATTATCAGTTTGAGTACTGGCTTCTGCATGATTAGACAGTGTATAGGCAGATGATGGCAAATCAACATGGTCACACAAATTGGGCGATGAAATATCATGTCCCTCCTCAGGAAATTAAGAGGCATAGATGTCCTCTGGATCTGCTGGAGAACGACTTACTCCTTCACTGGTGATAGGGAATAAGGATGTTCCTCTTTTCTCAGGATCTCCCCCTATTTCCATACCTTCAGGTGGAGAAAAGTGTTCTTTATGCTCTACTTCCGCTTGATCTCCTCTCTCCTCTTCTTCTTCTTCCTCAATTCTTTCCTCCTCTACATCTCTCTCCTCTGCTTCTTTCTCCAAATCTTCTCTCTCTACAATCCTCTGTTCTGTCTCATCCTTGTCTTTTTCCTGTCTCTTCGTTGTTTCTGGAACAGAACGACTCAAGTTCTTCAATGCCATCGCAAAAAATGGTGATATCATTCTCATCCTCTTCATCCTCAATGATGAGAGCTCTTTTTTTCTTGGATGGAGCAACCATGGGCTCCTTCCCTTTTCGCTTTGTCACCGAAGAGACTGAATGAGTCTTGACAGGGGTTTTCACCTTGAACTGCTCCAAAGCTTTGTTGAGTTCCTTCAGAAGCACTTTAGAGACCATTTTCAGTCCCACCACCATTTGATCGCATGTTCGAACACAAAGAATCCGAGGAGGCTGAACGTTCAGATGTCTGAATAACTTGGTCATAAGAGCTGCGTACGGAAATTGACCCTTGTCCTTCACCATTGTTCTGTACATGTGTAACATAATAGTGTCTAGAAGAGAGAACTTTTTCCCAGCATTAATGGCATACATCAGTTTTGCCTCCGAGTTTGAAATGTCGGTCTTTGAAGTAGATTTTGGTTTGAGGCAATTAATCACAATCTTGTGAAGCAAAATGTTGGACGCATTCATCCTCAAATAGGAAATCTTCCCTTCCATTGTTCTATCCTGAACAAGCTCGATCGTTGCACGAGCAACAGACACACTAATAGGTTGATATCTCCCTCTTTCAACCCCAATCGCATCAGCCAATGTATTTATGTCAACCACATAGTCTTGATCTCGAAGACTAAAAGAGAATCTATTCACATCCAAGAAACTGAGATTTGAATAGAAATAAGCAATAAGTTCAGCATGAGCTTCTGTAGTTTCAGAACAAAACTATTCGAGTTGAAGAAGATTGATTTTTTCCCACAGATTGACATTCACAGAGTCAAGAAAATCAAAATCCACACTTTTAGAGTTTATCACCCAACACTTCAGCAACTTAGAGTACAGTTGCTTGTGTTCCTCCGATTGAAACAAATCCGTCCTTTTGCTTCGGACTTTTACTGCAACACCCATTATAGGTTTAAACTGACTATACATCCTATCATTGTCATTCCCATCTGGTTGACTCAGCCCTCTAACATGTGGATCGCTTGGGATATTTGCCAATGCCTCTTCCGCCGACCTAGCATGGGCAATTCTCAATCGTTCCATTGTGCGTAAAAAGAAAGTTTCATTTCTATACCCTTTATATTTAAGAAATTCATCAATGTAGTTCAACGAATTAAAGCACCATGAAGCTTATAGGTAAAAGCGGGCTTATGAGTTCTTACGGGTTCTGCGTCTTCGATGATTTCGTCCTCTTCTTGATGTGCAACATCCTGAGGTCTAGATGGAGGAGATGGACGCTGCTGAGAATGTTGTGGACTCTATTGTTGTCTAGGAGATTCTTCTTCCTCGGTGAGATCAAAGTGCGTAGGCCCCTCATGCATTTGTTGTGATCCCCTGTTCGCGATCCTCAAAAACCTTCTTTGGGACGACATCTTTCATAGTCTTTGAGAGATTCCAAGCTTGTTTCCCAAGAAAGATGAAAACTTTTCGAGGATTAAACAAGAGAAGAAGACAGAAGTGGAAGATCGGTGTTCTCTTAGGGTTTTTGTGAGTAAAACGAAGAAGAACCGACAGTATATAAGGCAGTCAAAGCGAGGCATACGAAACGCCGTAAAAACGAAATATAAAAAATGCCTTTTAAAAATAACTGCATTTTCAAAGATTAGATAATTGTCATTTAAAAAATAACTCATTTTTCGAAAAGGAAGGATTGCACTAATCACAAAAAATTGGGAAAATAACACCAATTAATTTTGGATAGATGATTGTACATTTTCAAGATTTGATCCGAGAGATAAGTTTCTAAAATAGAAATAACTTACAATCGTAGATCTTGATTGTTTGAGTCTAAGTGCCTTTAGACTTTCAGTCCTGAGTCTGAACTTCTTCAGACTTTAAGATATTGAGTTTGGAATGAATAACTTCAAATTGATTTTTCTTCAAAGACTTTGTAAATATATCTGCTAGTTGATTCTTTGAATTAATAAATTGAATTGAAACTTCTCCATTTTTAACATGATCTCTAATGAAATGATGTCAAATCTCTATATGTTTTGCTCTTGAGTGAAGAATTGGATTCTTGGTGAGATTGATTGCGCTGATGTTGTCACATTTGATTTCAGTGCATGAATCTTCAATTCCAAAGTCTCTTAACTGTTGTCTTATCCACAGAATTTGTGAACAACAACTTCCAAGAGCTACATATTCTGCTTCTGCTATAGAAAGAGCTACTGTACTTTACTTCCTTGAAAATCAAGATACTATCCTGCTTCCAAGTAGTTGACAGGTGCCCGAGGTGCTCTTTCTATCAACTCTACATCTGGCTAGGTCTGCGTCTGCGTATCCAAGAAGAGCAAAGTCTCCTTCTTTAGGATACCAAAGACCCAAATTTGAAGTTGAGGCAATGTATTTGATGACACGCTTTGCAGCACTTAAATAAGATTCTTTAAGGTCTGATTGAAATCTGGCACAAATACAAACATTAAACAAAATGTTAGGTCTAGAAGTAGTTAGATAAAGAAGTGAACCAATGATACTCATGTATAGCTTCTGATCAACTTTCTTTTCTCCTTCATCTTTGTCTATCTTCAATGAACTCGACATTTGTATATCAGTCTTTTTGCAATTTTCTAGACCAAACTTTTTGACAAGTTCTTTGGCATATTTTTCTTGATGAATAAAGATTCCCTCCTTCAGTTGTTTCACTTTAAGCCCAAGAAAGAAGGTTAGTTCACCCATCATGCTCATTTCAAACTCATCCTGCATAGACTTAAAGAATTTCTTGCACAGACTTTCATTAGAAGATCCAAAAATAATATCATCAACATAAATTTGAACAAGTAGAAAACTTTTGCTTTCTCTTTTGATAAACAATGTAGTATTAATTTTACCTTTGACAAATGTGACATCCTGAAATTCGATCCCGTTTCGATAAAGTGAAATGGGCATTTTGTCGATGTGCTTAGGGTCTTTTTTCTCTGAGCTGATCACTCACGAGTTAACTAACCTATTGGGTAAAGCCGTTAAGGGACGTATCTGCAGTAAAATCCCTAAAAGCTACCTAATTGGTTGGATTGGGCTAAAATCACGTCTGATCGATTTTTAACCACGAAATTGAACTTGATTTCGGGAATCGAATTTTAAATGCGTCATAATTCCTTTTTTTTTAGGACATTGTCTCATCGTTCGTCAATTTATTGACGAGTCCGAAATTTCAAGAAAGAAATTATCGAGAAAAAAAATTGAAGACCAAAAGAAAATAGAAAGGGAAAGAGAAAAGAAATAAAATAAGTAAAAATGTAATATATTTTCTCTCTCCCCCTCTCTTTCCATTCTTTCTTTTTCTTTCTTCTCTCTCTCTCTCTCTCTTTCCTTTCTTCTTTCCCCCTACCCCTCATGCGATTTTTCCCCCACCGCCTACCCTACTCTCTCTCTTCCCTTTTGACCGGTCAAGCCTTATCTTATCTCTCTCTCTCTCTCTCTCTCTCTCTCTCTCTCTCTCTCTCTCTCTCTCTCTCTCTCTCTCTCTCTCTCTCTCTCTCTTTCTTCTTCTTCTTCCTCCCTGTGTGTCGAACGAACTGAACCAGGAGCAGAAGCACCAGCTCGCCGCGGCAGCCATCATCGCCCGTCCCGCCGTCGCACCGCTCGCCCGCGCACGCCGCGTGCTCGGCCATCGCCCCTTCACGCTCGCCGTCCTTGCCGTGCACCGTCCAGCCCCTATTCAGCCTCTGCTCAACCCTTGTTCCACCCTTGTGCGGCCACCTCCGGTCGCTATTTGACCTCGCCGAACCTCCACCAACCTTCCCTCGAGCCTTGCCGCCCTTGTGGAAGTGGTTTGTGGTTGTTTTGTGTCTCTTCTTAGCCCGGAAAGCAACCTCGCCGAGTGGGTTTCCAGCCCCTTTCGGGCTCGTTTTAGGCCGTTTCCGGGCCCCGAACCCGAGCCATGCTTTGGAGTTTGTTGTTCCTCACGTCGCCCCCGTTGGATTGATCCGATTTGCCCGCGATTTGGTGAGTAATCTCACTAATCCTGGATTAGTTGGCTAATTATGCTTAAGGTTGGTTTAGTTTTAATTAATTATGTTTAGGTTGTTAGATTAGAATAAATTAGCAATTATTAGTCAATTGTGATGCGATTTAGATAAATTGATTGTGCAATTAGCAAGTAGACGTGGTCTACTAATTATTGGAAGCATCTCTGGAATTTTCTGACCCCTAATCAGGCTTCAATTTGGCGATTCGGGCCTAAGTGGGATTTTTGGCATTTAATTATTATTTTTCGGAATTAAATTAATTATTTATTTATTTTCCGAAAATTCAACTGGGATGGCCGGTGACCGGAAATTTATGCTAGTGACCGTGGTGAAGTCCGTTTGTTTAATTGGGCTTTATTTTGTGCTAAATTGAATTTTTAATCTAACAATTAAGCTTTCATCAGTTAAAGCTTCTTTTATACTCTTGGGTTCTATTTCAATAAGAGCCACAACACTAGTCTCTTCACACCTTTTGGATCTTGTGAGAATTCCTTCATTAATATCACCAATAATGAGATCTTTGGGATGACTGGAGTTATGCTTCTAGTTGCTGGTTGATTTGTTAGACTGTTGATATTTTTCCTCATTGAATCTTCGTTGATCATTTGTTGCTCGTCTTCTAAAGGTTGAGCTACTTCTGGAGATTTAGACTTTGTAGAGTCTAGAGCAAGTTCGGATTCTTTAAGATGAGTATGAATCGATTGATTTTGCATAAAGTCTTAAAATTTGACATTCATTGATTCCTCCATAGATTGAGTCTTCTTGTTGTAAACTCTGTAAGCTTTGCTTGTGATAGAATATCCAAGGAAAATACATTCATCTGATTTTTCTTCAAACTTACCAACTCGATCATTTGCATTTTTCAATATAAAGCATTTACATCCAAACACATGAAAATATGAAACAATGGGCTTCTTTCCTTTGAATAACTCGTAGAGAGTTTTCTCCAGAATAGGCCTTAGAAAGACTCTACTAATAATATAACATGATGTAGAAACTGCTTCAGCCGAAAAACGTGAAGAGATGTTACTTTCAATTAAAGCCATTTCTTGAAGCGGCCTATTCTTTCTTTTCACGACTCCATTTTGCTATGGACTATATGGTGAAGAGAACACATGATGAAAACCAGATTCATCATAGAATTTTGTAAAGTCTTGATTTTCAAATTCACATCTATGGTCTGTCCGTATACTTGAAATAACATACCCTTTTCTCATTTTGGACCATTTTAGTAAACTTTGTAAAATAAGAAAAGGTTTCAAACTTATTTGCCAGGAAATATACCCAAGTGAATCGTGAATAATCATCCACAATCACTAAACAGTATTTCTTACCTCCAATGCTCTGAGTTCTGATTAGTCCAAAAAGATCCATATGCAAGAGCTACAGTACAGGATTAGTAAAAACTTGATTTATTGGTTTGAATGAGTTTCTTACCTATTTTCCCAACACGCATGGTGTGCATAGATCAGACTTCTGGTATGACAGATTGGGTAGTCCATGAACAAACTTCTTTGCTGAAATTTTGGTTATTTGTTTCATGTTGATGTGCCCAAGTTTTTTGTGTCATAAGTTTGCTTCTTCTTGAATTGAGATTAGACATCGGGTTTCATCTAATTTGACATCCAAGAGGTAGATATTTCCATGTCTTCGACCTGTACTGAGAGGAGTCTTTACTGGTTCCTGAACATATTCCTTCTTAAAAGTTGATTTTAAAACCGATGTCACACAACTGACTAATACTTAGCAAATTGTAGTTAAGTCATTCCACTAAGGAAACATTACTAATCGTGAGGCTTCCAATCTTTACAGTTTTATATCCCACAATTCTTCCTTTTCTGTTTCCTCCAAACGAAACTTTTTCACCATTAACTTGAACAAGCTTTACGAAGTAATTTGAATCTCTTGTCATATGCCTTGAGCATCCACTATCGAGGTACCATTTAATCTTTTTCTTGATAGTGACCTACATTTAGAAAAGAGACTCAAACTTTATTTGGTATCCATATTTTCTTGGGTCCATTGGTGTTAGTGTAATATACAGTCTTTGCCCATACATTCTTAACAGGTTTCCAAACCATAGGATATTCTTTCTCAAAATGATCTGAGCTATTGCACTTAGAATATATAAGAGCACTGCGACCTACTGGTTTTACAAAAACTTTTTGAAAATGATTTTTGTAAGCATCTCTTGTAGGCATTTGCTTAATTCTTTCATTTACTTTAGGAAAATCAATTAGAGGAATAGTTTCAACAGTCATTCCTAAACCTGATTTGTTGAAGTAAGGTCTTTGTGCTGAAAGAATTTTTTCAAGTTTCTCAGATCCTATAGAAAATCTTTTAGAATACTTGAGATATCATTTTTTTCAAAAATGCATTTTCTTTTGAAAGATTGTCTACATTTTCTTTCAAAGTATTAACACTTTTGTCTAAACTTTTGACCTTTTCTTTCCAAACATTTTCCTGTTGTTTTAATGCAGAATTTTCTCTTTTAAGTTCGGAAATCTTTTTTAGAGAAGTTTTGAGACTAAGACACAATTCATCAATGTATCTAGAGACTCTAGTAGGGATATTCAAATTACTTATCTCGAATTCATTTTCTGAATCTGAGTCTGATTGTGCCATGAGACAAATATTGGCATAATCATCATCACTTTCCTTACATTCTATATCACTCCAAGTTTTTGCTTTAAGTGCCTTTCGATATTTCTCAGCTTTTCCTTTCTTTTTCCTTAGAAGGGGACAGTTGGGTCTGATATGTTCATTTTTCTTACATTCAAAGTAGATTACATATTTATTGGATTCATCATCCTCAACTAACTTAGATTGTTGCTTTTGAAAACTTTGTTTCTTTGGATTGAATCTTCTCCCCTTTCTATTTAGCTTTCTGAAACTTCTTATCATGAGAGCAAACTCTTCATCATCCATATCGTCTTCAGAATCTGTGACATCAGAATCATCATTAAATTTTAATGCAATGGATTTCTTACCTTTAGGATCTTCATCTTTGTTGATTTGCTCCATTTCATAAGACTGAAGAGTCCTAACCAATTCATCGACAGAAAGTGGCATAATTTTTTGTGTCTCCCTTATTGAGGTCTTTATGTGATTCCAATCATTGGAGAGTCCACGCAGTAGCTTGTTTACTTTCATGGGATCAGAAATTGGTTGACCTTGATTTTTAAGACCATTCACGATTTCTGTAAAACGACTAAACATGTCAGTGATATACTCTCCTGATTTCATTTTAAATGCTTCGTATTGACCAAGCAGAATGTTGATTCTGGTTTCTTTCACTCGATAAGTTCATTCATAGGTGATGTGTAATCTATCCCAGAATTCTTTAGCTGTAACACAAGAAGATATTATGTTATATTCAGTAAGTGATAATGCACAATATAAAGAATAAATTGCTTTTGCATCAAGAGCATGTCTCTTGGTTATCTGTTCTTGAGTCATTTCGCTAGACTCAACGGCTTCTTTTCCTCTTTCTAAGACAGGTGCAGCTTTAGGAATGATTCATTTGTCTACCACATCTCATTCCAGATGATCTTTTGATCTTAGGAATGCCTTCATCTTGTTTTTCCATATGTTGTATTCATTTCAATCAAAATAAGGCGGTCTGGTATTGCTTTGCCCATCAACCAATCCTAGAGCCAACATTCTAGTCATGGATCTTTAATTCTGAAATAAAACATTTCAACTTAAGTGAGTACACAAGCTCTGATACCAATTATGAAAGCTAGTATGAGCACCTAGAGGGGGTGAATATGTGTAAAAACAAATTTCCGAGATAAGTGTGCAGCACTAATCAATAATAGATTATGAAAAGGAAATTTGTCTCTTGTCAACTAAACGAGTTACAATCAAAGTAAGAGAGTGTAGGGAAGAGAATATGAACACAAGTGGTTCGGCTTAATCCAACTCTATGTCCACTCTTCCGCACTGACAGCTCACTGACTGGATTTCACTATGAATAAAAGAGTTGTTACAGTAAAGCTCTTTCTTGATTCCACAGTGTAGAGACTCTACTACACTTCCTCAAGGTCTCTCAAAGATATAGACTCTCTTTTGCGTACACGATTTCGCTCAACAGATTAATTGACTAAGAACAATAAGTTTCAAACTTTGGAATTCTTCTATCTTACACACACTTGAACAACTGAAACGTCTTCCTTATATACTCTTTTATGTCATCACACCCATTGACACTTACTAAAGGAATTCTTCCAATCTACTCGTTGGACAGAATCAATTAGGAAGATTTTCAAGCTATTTAAGAAACATGACAATAGCCCATCAATCCTGCTCGCCCATACAATCAAGATCTAGGTTTCCATAAGTAAAACCTTCCAAGTATACTTTGTCAATCAACGGATCCAAAATTCCTGAATCAATCTTGATAGAATCAAATCTTTAACGAAATACTTCGTTTCGGATAAGCCTTTTTTGACGATTTAGAAACGGTCAATGAGGATAGACTTTGAGTCTTGAGTCTAGTAGTCCGGAGGTCTTCAAACTTTGATGGAAGAGTCTGCAAGTCTTCAGACTAGACTGATAGAAATATTTTGTCAACTTCAAAACACTCAATGAAGTTTTCTCTAACAGACATTGTACATTGGAACACACACAGAGAATACAAAGAAAATTCTCTCCTTTTTTCTTCTCGACTTCTTCCCTTCATCTTCTTTCACGATAGAAGAGCGTTGTTACATACCATAGTGCGCGGGAATTGCGATAGAAAAGCGAAGTTACGTACCATAGCATGCGGGGATTGTGCAAATCTGCTGAACAACATCGTTCTCTAACGCAATGGAGCCGGGGTACTTAATAGGCACTTCCTTGGCCAAGCTCTCCAAGCCACGGTTGTACTTCTTGACCATCGCATTCATCTTCTCGTAAGCACTGGCCCACTGGTGTCCCCAGCAAGAGTGCTTGAGCGGGGATGCACTTGACGGGGCCCAGCGAAAACACAACGATCCTGCGAGCACCGAGCTTGTAGATCTCACCGATGAAGTAGGCCACTTCAGCGAGCATGGCTCACATGTACGCATCGGGGCCGAGGGTTGGGGCGACAATAGGGACGAAATAGATGAATACTTCGTTTGAGCCGGACTCTGGGAGGAACATCAATCAGTGGACCAATTCCTCATCCACTTGTTTTGCTTTACTAGGGCTCGGAACTGTCGGAGCTGATCCTGGATCGGAGTCACTCCCTGTTGCAAAATCGACATTTCGCTTGTCAGGACAGGAATTTTTGTATCACGGAGAATCGATTTCATGAGACCATAGGAATGAACTAGAAAATATATGCTTATAGATAGAATTTGACAGATGAGATCTGGGCATATTTTCTTTACAAATGTCCTTGTTTGTCTCTTATTACGCCACTCCTGGCACTAGAAAAGTCGATACCGTTTGACGGACTGTTCCTCTCACTCCCATTGATTACTGCAGTTTTTGCCTCCATGTATGGCTTCTGGAATTCCAAGCCCAGAAATTGAGCTGCCAAGTCTTCCTTCTTCTTTTTTCCAATTGATTGAGAAATTACTCGCAGAAGGACAACATTACAAAGTCGTTATTCGAGTTAGCGAACTCACAGATGAAGTCAGCGATGGTTCTTCCATCGGTGAACCTCCCCGTCGGGCAATGAAAGAAGCTCGACCAGTAGGGCAGGAAATCGGCCTGGGCCGTGCAGTTCCTGTTGAAGTGGTTGTTCCCCACGTTGGAGATCGAGTCCCCGAACGTGAAGATCACGGGCACACTGCGACAAGGCCGCAGAAAACGATGAGACAAGGAGGAACAACGCGACGGCTTTTCAGAATGTGTCTCTGCAGCGATCTCACTGAGGCATGCACATTGAGATGGATGGGCCGACGACAAACTAGTGAGATGGATTGCACGAGCAAAGTTGCGTTTAGAAGAGCGCCAGTGAACAAAACAGACCTTTGTCAGAAAAGAAGAAGAATAGAAACACCTGAAAGTGATGTGTGTGCATTAGCTATCAAAGCTGTCTCTTAGATAGCGGTTTTTTTCTGTTTCCATGCTTTTCTTGGACACAAGAACAAGATTGGCCAAGATACTGTGGAGACCTGATTATGTTGTATCAGATTTATCATATGTGGAGAAATAATTGGATATGACATTGACAGTTCATCATAAAATAGTAAAAAAATTTTAAGATATAATTTGGTATATTCAACCATACACCATGATTAATTATGTTCACTAAACTATCCATTTTGAGAATTGTCTTTTTGCCATATTTTAGGAATTTAAGACCCCTCGCTCTCTCTCTCTCCCTCCACTCAAGATCTTGCGAGAGCCACCCCACCCTTTCCTAATCATGACAAGACCCTGTCTAACCATGACAAAACCCCGTCCACGTCCAGGTAGGGTTGTCCACAATTCCCCCTCCCCCCCAAGTTTCCAAAATTTTCCCAAAATTTCCCCTAGTTCTCCTCTTTAAAAAAAAAAAAAAAAAAAACACTGATTTTCCGATGTGGGCCATGTCAGCATCATTCGTCAAATTTTTTGCCACGTCCGGGACACCTACTTCCCCTCGAATGCGGAGGGCAGGCTCTCGAGGCTGCGCGTCGAATCGAGCTCGGCGCTGAAGCTCCTCGACTCCATCCCTCCTGGTAACTACTCTCGATTCGATGGTCGGGAAGCTTCGTCGATGATCCCTTTCGTGATCTTCGGATCGGATGGTGTTGAGAGCCCGTCGTTTGGTTGATCCGGTAGTTCGTGGAAACTTCGGGAGAGGTGGAATTCGGCAATGTTGAAGTCTCGCGCGGTGATAGTTGTCGCCGAGGGTTTTGTTTTGAGTGGGCGAACGCGAATACTGCGTTGTGCATTGCGGGATATCTTCTGGGAGAACGCGTTTTTTTTTTTTTTTTTTTTTTTGGGGGGGGGGGGGGGAGAGTAAGATTTGATCCGTGTTTGCTCTTGTGCATTTCGTGTGATACCAGTGAAAAGGAGCTTTCTTGTGCCTTGTGTAGTCGGTAATAGAAAGATACGTCTGTTTCATGCTTCTGCATCTTCTTCTGTGTATCTTCAGTACTGCCTAAACTATCGGATGGATTTTAGGGGTACTCATCCGTGTGACCCATGATCGATAATGTTTTATTCACGTTTATGCCTTTTTAAATTGGGGATGAGTTGTCATGTAATCACAAAAATTCAATTATTTAGTATGAGTACGAGATTAAAAGAAAAATCGGTTTATTATTGTGTGTAGCGAGTAACTTAATCGTGTGGAGCCACCAGCAAACCAATTACGTATTCATGTCAAATTTATTTATATCTGTTTACTAATTAACTTATAACAACGTACTATTGTTCATTGTCAATCCTTATGATCAAGCAATCTATCCTTAATTAAATTCTCTAGTCGTTCGCGTTTGGTCATTTATGGCATTTCCTAATAAATTAATTAACTCATAAGTGATCAATTCAAAGTAATTTGACTATCAGTGCAATGATGATAACCATTTCATATATTTCGAAAATGGTAAAATTTCAAGATATCACACGAGGTGATAAGTGCGCTATGATGGATGGAAGTAATCCCAGAACAGGAAGTGCTTTGGGTCCAAACAAATCCTGTAGCCTTTTTTGCCACACTGGGGCATTCATCCAAGCATCCCGGCCACCGCAACACGCCCTCGATACATTGGAAAGACCTTACAGCACAGAGATATGAATCGCTCACTTGTGTACCTCATACCACCGCTTAAGCCTTGCCCAAACATATACATGCTAGAGGAAATGCGTGCGAGTTTGCATGTACTTCGTAGCATAAGTGTTACTTCCTCCACGATGATTTTGATTCTCATCATATTGTAGGCAATTGTGATAGAAGAGCGTCATCACGTACCATTGCGCACGGGGATTGCGTGAATCTGCTGGACAATATCGTACGCTAATGCAAATGGAGCCAGGGCACTTAATAGGCACGCCCTTTACCAAACTCTCCAAGCCATATCTGTACTTCTTGACCATTGATCTCATCTTCCCGTTGCACCGGCCCACCGGCGCCCCCAGCCGTAGCGCTCGAGTAGGGACGCACCCAACAAGGCCTAGTGGAAACACCACAACCCTGCAAGCATCGAGCTTTGTAGATCTCACCAATGAAGCGGGCCACTTCGGCGAGCATGGCCCGCACGTACTAGTCGGGGCTGGGGGTCGGGGCATTGAGAGGGAGGAAATAGTTGAAAATGTCGTTCAAGCTGGACCTGAGGGGGAAGAGCGATCAGCGGACTGATTCCGCGTTCACTTCATTTTACTCAACTAGGGCCCAGAACTGTTTTAGCTGATCCTGGATCGACATCACTCCCCCATCGCGAGATCGACATTTTTCACTTTTTAGGATGGATTTTTGTACCACAAACAATAGGTTTCATGAGATCATACTGTTAGGGAAATCCCTTATGATGTTTTGAAGATGACAAAATAAATCAAATGCTACTAACAAGTTTAATGGTTAAGTAATAGACCATGCAGATGATAGAACATGTAAAGGATATTGTCAAAGTGTGAAGACGACCAGAAGACTGAACGTAACATATGTTCAAAGTATATTCTGAAGATTTCCAGACTTCTGTGTCAAAGTCTGAAGACTGCCAACTTTAGTGTCAAAGTCTGTTCTACATCAGAAGTCTGCTCACTCTGACAAATTCTAGACTGAACGTGAATGATGAACCAGAAGACAGTCTCTATGCTGAAGCTGAACTGGGTACAGACTTTAAAGCTAAATCTGTTCAGAAGCAAAATATGTTCAGACTCAGATTGCAAAGTCTATCGCATCAGACTCAGATTGTAAAGTTTATTGCTCTCAGACTTTACATCCGGATTTGACAGAACGTAACTTATACCCAATCATATAACAGCTAGTGATCTGGTTTGGATTCCACATCAAGATTGATTTAATTGACTCAATCTATTTGATTGACGATTGGATCTTGAAGACAAGAACTTTCTATACGAAGAAACTTTACTTATGAAAACCAAGATTCCGTTTGTATGGGCGATCGGAATCAATTTGGGATTCTACCTTTGTTACTCAACGGCTACCAAATCTTCTAGATACAGGACTGTCCAATGGGTATATTGGAAGACGATTCTCCAGGATACTATCCAACGGCTAGTTTGGAAGTGGAGGAGTATTTAAGGAGATGATGGACCGATGAGCAAGTAAGAGATAAAGCGTAGAATTTATAATTCCAAAGTCTGAGTGACCTTCAATCATACACTTGTCTTTGGAGAGTTTAAACGTTTGTGATTGTGAGAGAAATACCAAAAGAATGACTTAGTGAGATAGTGTGATCTACTACTAAGTGTTTGCACTCAAAGTTGTAATCTCTTGTTGATTGCATAGTGGAATCCAGCCAAGAAGGCTGTTAGCGTGGGAGAGTGGACATAGGCTTGAATTAAGCCGAACCACTATAAATCTTGTGTTCTTATTCTCTTCCTTAACTCGTTTGTTTGAAGTTTATTTTATTCCGCATATAATTGCCAAGATTTATCTTAAACACCTATTCACACCCTCTAGGTGTTCATACTAGCACTCTCAATTGGTATCAGAGCCAAGTGCTCGGTTTATAAAAGTGTTTTTACTTTTGAGCTAAAGATCTTTTATGGCTAGTATCTTGGCACCAGGACTTATGGAAGGACAAAGCAACACAAGGCCACCATATTTTGATGGAAAGGAATACAACGTGTGGAAGAACAAAATGAAAGCATTCCTAAGATCCAAAGATCCCTTGCAATGGGATGTTATGGAAAAAGGAATCAATCCTACCGCTGCTCTACATCAAATAAGAATGGCAAAGACAAAGAAAGCAAACCCCCCGCTCCTATGTCTCGGATGGAGATGTCCAAAAGAGAAGCGCTTGATGCAAAAGCTATTTATTCTTTATATTGCGCATTGTCTCCTACTAAATATAATAAAATCTCTTCATGTGAAATAGCAAAAGAAGTTTGTGATGGACTTCATGTTACATATGAAGGGACCGATTGTGTAAAAGAGATAAAAGTAAACTTCCTGCTCGGTAAATATGAATCCTTCAAGATGAAGCAAGGAGAGTCGATTGGAGATATGTTCAATCGTTTTACAGAAATTGTAAACGGTTTGGCATATCAAGGTCATCCAATTTCTTCCCCAATGAAGGTCAACAAACTCTTTCGAGATCTCTCAAAAGATTGGAACCATGTCAAGACCTCAATCCGGGAGACTCAAAGGATTATGCCACTCACCGTTGATGAATTGATCGGCACTCTTCAATCTTATGAAGTGAAACAAATCAACGATGAAGATCCCGAAGGTAAGAAGTCCATTGCTTTAATATCTAATGCTGTTTTTTATGAAACTGACTCAGAAAATAACATGGACGATGAAGAACTTGCCTTTATAGTCAAGAAATTCAAAAAGCTAAGTAGAAAAGGAAGGAAATTCGATAGAAGAAAATACAAGCAGAATGGCTAGAAAAGAACAATAAAAGAAGATGATGAGCAAGGAAATTTATGCTTGATGGCACATTCAGAATCTGAGTCTGACTCAGAATCAGAGTCTAACTTAGACACAGACTCAAAATCCGATGAGGAAATCGAGGTAAGTCATTCAAAAATTCCTCTCAAAGTTTCAAAGTATATAAAGAAGCTTTGCTCAAATCTCAAATCTTCTCTTAAAATGATCTCCAAACTTAAAAAGGAAAATTTTTGGCTTAGGCAACATGATCTTTCTCAAAAAGAAAATTTTGAAATTTTGCAAAAAGATTTTCTACAATTAAAAGAAAGTCGAGATTTACTTGTCAAAGAAAATGATTCTTTGAAGAAAGAATTTTCAAATATTTCAACAAGATTTTCAAATGGATCAAAAACATTAGAGCATATGCTTTCTATACAAGTTCCTTACTATAATAAGTAAAGACTTTGTTTCATTAAGGAAAATGATTCTCTAATTGATTTTCCTAAAGTCAATGAGAGATTTAAACAAAGACCTCCAAAGACATTTTACAAAAATCATTTTCAAAAAGTGTTTGTAAAACCTGTTAGTCGAAATGCCCTCAAATGTTCAAATTGTGGAGATTCAAAACACTTTGAGAAATATTGTCCTAAAGTCTAGAGATCGGTTAAGAAAGATTGGATAAAAGCAGCATACTCTACTAACTCTCATGGACCCAAGAAAAAATGGGTACCAAAGAAAAGATGAGTTATTTTTGCAGGATATAAAGAAAAAAGAAGAAAGATGATTTGGTAATGAATTTTTTATTCTCAATTTGATTTGGGCAATAATTCTCATTATGCTTGATAGTCGATATATCCTTGGTTGATTGAGATTTTATAATGATCATATTCCTTGATTTGTTTTATTGAATAAAGAATCGCATGATTTGTTTTTGTGATTCGAGCTTTAAATTGATACGTGTGATTATTTTTGATATCATGCTTAAAGACAAATGAATTTATTTGGTTTGATTTTATACTCTCAGATTTTATCATATTTTGCCAAATAAAAATATGTTTTACGTGATATTAATTTATGATGCAAGATATTTTTAGATATTCAAAGATTTTATTCTCTCTGTTTTTATCGTACTATGACTAAGTGAGAATTTAATTTTCAAAATATCATTATGCATAATATTATTTCTTTGAATTCTTTGTTATGATGAATTTAGAAAGAATATTTGTTTATCTATGGAGATTTTATATTTTACTCTAACATCAAGGAATGATCCAAATTGATGGATACCAAAAAGGGAAATGAGTTGATTGCAGGAAATTCTTTAAGGGAAGGATGATTGCGAATCTACGCAAATTTTGGTGCAATCAGAAAATATCTCCTGCGACAATTGGTAATGATTTTTTTTAATCAATGGTATATTTGAAACATATACCTTGGATAAGAGAAATTTTTTATCCTGCCTTGCAAATTTCTACATGCATTTATCATGATTTTGGATGATTGTTTATTATATTGCGAATATCTTTTGTTATAAATATAAGGTATTGCAATTTTGGCACATGACAGAAATATCTATTTTAATTTTGCAAAATACATATCTGAAATTTATGCTCAAGGAAATCTCTTTAATTTTGAAAGATATTACTGCATATTCATGGATATTCTTGCTATATTCTTAGAAGATATATTATATCTAGCAAGTTTGATTCGCAAATCAAAGGAAGATATTACGTGACATTTTTGCAAAGATGGTTATCCATTATACAAGAATTTGCAAGTAACAAAAGAATTTTCCATTGAATTTTGGAAAGCTCAATCAGAAAATCATGGAGATTCTATACTATCTTTTGGAAGTAAAAAAAATTATATTCCTTGTGCAAATTTTTTGCTTATTGAGGAAATCCCTTATGCATCGTACAAAAGGTTGAATAGTTCTGAATTTTAATATTTGATAATTTTATATATGCTATTCAATTTATCTATTTAAAGAAAAGGGTATTATATATCACGTGGATATTATTACAGCTTATTTGTGCAAAAAGTTTGTTAAGTTTACGCAGGTTGAATTCGAGAAGAGCTTGATCGAAAAAAATAAACTTTTGCCTCGAATTTCAAAATACAAGTGATCGTTGCAGATGTTGTTGCTACAAAGAAAATACTGGAAAAATATTATGTTCAATGTGCACAAGTAACAATTGTTTCTATTCGCAAATATTGTCATGATGACATGGGGAGAAATCAAATCCAAAAGAAAATGAAAAGAATCGTGATCATCTCAAAAATGCAACAAATTGAGAGGGAGCTTTGATCAATTTTTGAAAAAATCTTTTTAAATTGATCGTGATCTTATTATGAATGGAAAGAAAGGTAAATGTGTCAGAATTTGTTCAAAAAAATCTGGTTAGTGCATCTTTTATTACCTTTTGTCATTGACAAATCTCTTATTGATATTATCATTTTATTATGACAAAAATGGTACGTGCATTTTATGATGCATCCGTGATTTTTATTGGATATTTGCTGATATATATGATCGAAGTGAGTTATATTGCATATCTTTAATATTCGACTTGTTTTATAAAAGCTGATTTTTGGAAATTGTGATTCATGCGAGATATTTGTTATAACTCTCTACGTAATACTTTTTTCCATTATTATCACTTTTTGATTATGACAAAAAGGGGGAGAAGATATGAATATGCATATGTGTTGATTGGTTAATATTATCTATGGCATAATATTGAGTTGCGATTATTTTTCTACATATTATTATGCTCAAGTTATTTGCTATCTTATGATATCTTTTGATTTAAATTAATATTTCTAAAAGTATGTTTACAAATCTGCATATTCAGAGATTGTTTTGTCATCATCAAAAAGGGGGAGATCATTAGGGAAATCCCTTATGATGTTTTGAATATGACAAAATAAATCAAATGTTACTAACATGTTTAATGGTTAAGTAATAGACCATGCAGATGATAGAACATGTCAAGGTTATTGTCAAAGTGTGAAGACGACCAGAAAACTGAATGTAACATATGTTCAAAGTATATTCTGAAGATTTTCAGACTTCTGTGTCAAAGTCTGAAAACTGTCAGACTTTAGTGTCAAAGTTTGTTCTACATTAGAAGTCTGCTCACTCTGACAAATTCCAGACTGAACGTGAATGATGAACCGAAAGACGGCTCTATCTTTGAAGCTTCGAACTGGGTATAGACCTTAAAGCTAAATCTATTCAGAAACAGAATATGTTCAGACTCAGATTGCAAAGTCTATCGCACTCAGACTCAGATTGTAAAATTTATTGCTCTCAGACTTTACATCCGGATTCGACAAAACGTAACTCATGCCCAATCATATAACGGCTAGTGATCTGGTTTGGATTCCACATCAAGATTGATTTGATTGACTCAATCTATTTGATTGACGATTGGATCTTGAAGACAAGAACTTTGTATACGAAAAAGCTTTACTTATGGAAACCAAAATTTCGTTTGTATGGGCGATCGGAATCAATTTGGGATTCTATCTTTGTCACTCAACGACTACCAAATCTTCTAGATACAGGGCTGTCCAATGGGTATATTGGAAGACGATTCTCCGGAATACTGTCCAACGGCTAGTTTGGAAGTGGAGGAGTATTTAAGGAGATGATGGACCGATGAGCAAGTAAGAGATAGAGCGTAGAATTTATAATTCCAAAGTCTGAGCGACATTCGATCATACACTTGTCTTTGGAGAGCTTAAACGTTTGTGATTGTGAGAGAAATACCAAAAGAGTGACTTAGTGAGATAGTGTGATCTACTATTAAGTGTTTGCACTCAAAGTTGTAATCTCTTGTTGATTGCATAGTGGAATCCAGCCAAGAAGGCTATTAGCGTGGAAGAGTGGACGTAGGCTTGGATTAAGCCGAACCATTATAAATCTTGTGTTCTTATTCTCTTCCTTAACTCGTTTGTTTGAAGTTTATTTTATTCCACATATAATTGTCAAGATTTATCTTAAACACCTATTCACCCCCTCTAGGTGTTCATACTAGCACTCTCACATACTAATGAACTGGAAAATCTATGCTTACAATACAATTTAATGGAAAATATGGGCATGTCTTATTTGCCAAGTCCTTGTTTATGTCTCTTATAACACCAATGCCAGCACTAGCAAAGTTGATGCCATTCGATAAATAAGTTCCTCTCACTCCCATTGATTACCGCAGTTTGTACCTCCATGTATGGCTTCTCAAATGCCAAGAAATTGAGCGGCCACATTTTTTTTTTTTGGCCAATTGATCCAGAAATTACTTATGGAAGGACGAAATTACAAAGTCATTATTCAAGTTAGCGAACTCACAAGTGTAGTCAACGACGGTTCTTCCATTGAACCTCACCCTCGGATGATGGAAGAGGCCCCCTGTAGGACGGGAAATGGACCCGCGCAATTCCTAATGAAGCGGTTGTTCCCCACGTCGAAGATCAAGTCCCTGAACGTAAAGACAGCAGGGACGCTGCGTGAGGAACAACGCACCGAGCAGCGATGACCTCTCCATGCTTTTCGAAATGTGTCTCTGTAGCGATCCAACTGAGGCATGCACATTTTGTATATGAACCCGAAATGGAGCGGAGATGGATGAGCCAAAAGACAAGCTACTGAAACGGAATGCATGAGCGAGTTGCTTTTAGTAAGAGCTAGGGAACAAAAGAGGGTGCGTAAGCTTCCGGGGCGGTTGGACGTGACGTGGGTGCATAAGCTATCAAAGTTATCTCTTAAGGTTGCGGTTTCTTTCTGTTTCCATGCCGTTCTTGGACATAAAAACAAGATTGGCCAAGATATCACCGAGGTCCGATTCTGTCATATCAGTTCAATCACGTGTCAAAAAGTGATTGGATGTGACATTGACGATCTGTCGCAAAATGATGGAATTTCTTGGAAACAAAATTTTTGAATTCTGATTATGGTTAGTTCTGCACACCAAATCATCCATTTTGAAAATTATTTTTTGCCATATTCTAGGATTTTTATCCAATGTGACAAGACCTCTCTCTCGCTATTCAAGACTTCACAAGGGCCACTCGACTCTCGCCTCAGCATGGCAAGACCCGTTTATGTCCAAATGGGCTTTGTCAGCAATTGCCCCCCTCCCCCATTTTCCTCAAAGTTCTTTTTCTTTTCTTTTCAAAAAATAATTGATTCTTCAATGCACCGTCACGTCAACATCATTCATCAATTCTTTTGCCATGTCGACGAGGTCATATTAGCAATCTTTACGACTTCTCTGGTGACAAAAGATTCAATTGCACAAATTGAAGAAGATAGAGACCCAGATTGCACGATGAAAAAACTGAGAGGACTAAATTGCAACGAGCAGCGAAAAACTTCAAAGCGTGATAAACAAAAAGAAGCAAACAAGGTCCTTTAATTGGAGCTTTGTTTTTATTCCATGTGATAAAATAACTTTCATTTGGTTTTATAATTTAGATCCTAAGAAATCTATGCATCGTATTTGATATATAAATGGTGGCACAAGAATCAATCCACCAAGTATTATGAAGAATTTCAGTAAAGTTTGATTCAAAACATAATAAAGCACAAGGCTTATCAATTTTTTTGAACCAAACTTTACATTTCATGCAATTTTTCTTTAAGTGTCTGATTTTATTACAAAAATGACATTTAATAAAATTGTGTTATATTTTGTGGAATTGAGAAGCCCTAAAAAATCCATTCAGGATGTATAATCCTTTTTTTTTTTACTCTTTCCATATTTCCTTTTGAAATTCCTTTTAGTTTCTTGATGACTTAATAGACAAATAGAATGAGTATTTTAGTTCTTGATCTTTGTTTCCTCTTAAACAAGCATACTAGTGAATTCATTTGCATTTCACTTGTCCTATATAGTGTTGTAATTTATTTGAAATGTTCCATATTATTCATGAGACAAGGAATCAAGTATGAACTATACTAAAAAGTACTTATTCATATTCATTCCTAAAATTCTTAATTTTGCTGCTAAATTTGTCATCTCAAAAATATGCTTGTGCATGGTATATGAACCCTCATACTTCATGGTGATCAAAATGTTCATTGATGTATTAACAAGTAACTTATTAGCAGTCTAAGAACAATCTTCGATAAATTTCATAAATTCCTTAGCACTATTAGTTTTAGGAAAAGTAGTATTCAAGTTGTTTACAACTGTCATTCGTATAAACATTAAGATTAATCTATTTGATATTTCCCAAGTTTTATGGAAAGACTTTTCATCATTGATACTCTTATTAGTAATAGCAGCTAGTTTCTCAATTTAAAGTGTTAAATCAAGATCCAGGATACTCAAATGAAACTAGATTTATTCACTTCAATCATACAAATTCATTCCATTTAACAAAAAAAAAAAAAAAAAAAAAAAAACAAACCAAGCGTGCGAATGAAGTCAAACAAGTATAGAGACTATACATGTAAGAAAATACTCATACGTTAATGTATTGAGAATATCACATAATCATATTCAAATTAAACAATACATATACATTATAGTTCTCCTTCGAACGATCCTATGATAAACTACCATATATTTAACCATAATGATGCTAATAGCTTTAATTTGGTAATTATAAACATATCTCATTAAAATTTATTTTCTCTCTTTGGATATATAAACAATTTTAACAAAAAATATTAATTACTAACTATTATGTCCATGAATTATAAGAAATTGATTAACCATTAGGTTAATCCCTAAGTTCTTATTATAAATAGACTTCCATATACCAATGGCATCAATAAAGATATGTAACATATCAATTTCAATCATAACATCAATTAATCATGGGTAATAGAATAAAACAATTTACAATATCAAAAAATTAAAAAGATCTTAAGGTTTGGCCACTTTGGTGACTAACAAGCCATTCTTAATTGAATTATTTAATATTGTAAAGCACAAACATTTACCAAATTGCACCCAAGGGCAAAACCATAAAGTCATAATTCCAAAGGGGCACAACTGTAAATTAAGATCCAGGAGGCAAAATGGTCAATAACCAGCTAAGGTAGAATCATAGTTTTTTTTTTTTTTTTTGTAAGAGGTAAAAATATTATAGCTATAGAACCAAAGAGTTACACAAAGGCACAACAACCAAACGACTCCAAGCATACACTCAAGATGACACAGGCGTCAAACTGAGTGGACGGGAGGCAAATGGGCTGCACAGCAGAAAAGAAGCACCAGCAACAAAAGGCCAAACATATGGCCAAGAGAAAGGAACAGGCAAGAGCCAAGAGCCCGGGAGCCACAACCTGCCAAGACGATAAACAGGGGGGGGGGGCTAGGAGACAAATTTAACACCAGCAGCAATTCGCATCAGGGGATAACTGCCAAGAAGGAACCTTGTCTAGAGACATCAGGAAAAGAAGGGGGGGAACCCAAAAGCAGCCGAGGCACCAAGGCAACCGAAAGAGGAGCATAATGATGTAAAGGGCCATAGATTAATAACAGAGTTATTCAAAGATTGCAGGATGGATTCCCCAGGCCATTTGGATCCTTCGGTTACCCGGATTGTCCGGGACTCTTGAAAATGTGGAGGCTCTATCTTTGACAACTTTCCGAAGATTTTCTTTGAGGGCGAGCAGGAATAATGTCTGATTCCAAAAGATTATATTATTTCGCTCCTTCCATATGAGGTAGCACATAGCAGCGAATGCAAAGCGAGAAATGGAGTGGTGGAAAGACGAGTCCGAGAGGTGGCTGACCACCCACTGAAGATTGTCCTTCCAAGGACCATTTCGCCAATTCAAATTACAATTAAGAGCCCAAAACGAAACCATCCTACCCGTGATTGAGCAACCAAAGTATAAGTGATCGATTGAGTCTGGCCTACTTGAGCAGAAGGCACAGGAAACATCCGAGATCCTCACATACGACAGAAGCAAGACCTGGGTTAGCAATCTATTCCGAGTGGTGAGCCATAGATGGGTCTGATAGCGCGGGGGAAAAGTGGAGCTCCAAATAAATTGAGACCAATTAACCAAGGAGCCCTAGCTCGAAGCATACTCCATGCAGAAGCAGTAGAGAACTGACCTAAAGAGTGGCAAATCCACACCAGACGGTCATCGTGGTTGTTAAGGCTGAGGAGTGGATAATCCCAAGTACGGATAACAGCAGCGATATTAGACGGGATAGATAGGGTAGCAATACCCTTAGCAACGGAAGAATTCCGAGGGATACATGAGTAATAAATGTCACGATCAGAGAATAACTTGTTGAATGGACCACGAGGGTGCCAGGTATCAAACCAAAATGAAGCCGATAGCCCATTACCAATGTTCCAAACAAAATACCTCTGAATCAATTCACGCAGGCCAAAGAGTTTCTTCCAAGACCAAGAACAAACGGTCAGCCTAGGTGCAATCCAGAAATTCTTGTCCTTTAAAAAGATCGAATGTATCCATTTGGTCCAAAGCGATTCCTTATCAGATAAAAGCAGCTATAAATGTTTAGTCATGGCAGCAATATTACTTACTCGGAGTGAACGAATACCTAATCATCCTTCCGCTTTAGGAAGACCGACTTGTTCCTAAGAAACTCTAGCACCACCAGATCCAAGTTTCGGGCCACGCCAGAGAAATTGGCGAAAAATCTGCTCAATTCAATTAAGAACTGTGGAGGGGAGGATAAAAACTGAAGACCAGTACACCTGAATGGAATGGAGAACAGATCTAATAAGTTGAAGCCTACCAGCAGTTGAGAGGAAGCGATTGGTCCATGATTGAACTCTCTTCATTATAGCATCAACCAGAGATACACAATCTTCCTTGCCTAATCTTGAGGAAATAATGGGGACGCCAAGGTACTGAAAAGGCAAGGATCCAAGGTTGAAACCCAATGCATTGACCATGGCACTCTTCAAAGATTCAGGCCCTCCAGAGATAAAAATTTCACTCTTGTTAAGATTGGGGATGAGACCAGACCAGGCAGCAAATGTGTTAACTCCATCCATTAACAGGCTTAGAGACGGCATGTTTGCTTCCGAGAAGAGCAGAACATCGTCAGCGAAGAATAGATGGGATAACTTGGTGGGTTTACACTGCCAGAAGACTCGAAATCCAGGCTTGCAGGTGCGAGTGTTAATAATGCCAGTGAAGACTTCCATTACAAGAGTAAAAATATATGGGGATACAGGGTCCCCCTGGCGGATACCTCTCCCACTTGGGAAAAAACCATGCAAATCGCCATTTAAAGCTATAGAGAATTTGGGGGTTCTGATGCATGTCATAATTCGATCAATGAAAATAGAAGGGAAGCCAAATGCTTGGAGAGACAACTCAATGAACTTCCAATCAACTGAGTCATAAGCTTTGGAGAAATCAACCTTGATAATGTTTTTCGGAAAGTATGGCTCATGGTGGAAGTGAGCAAATAATTCTTGAGCAAGCATGATATTATCACTTATTCTCCTCCCTTTAACAAATGCGCTCTGGGAGACACTAATGATAGAAGGGAGGATAGAAGCTAACATGTTGGCTAATAACTTTGTGATACACTTGTATATGGTGTTGCAACAAGCAATAGGACGGAAATCATTTACCGTGGAGGCATTGGGGGTCTTTGGGATCAAGGTAAGAATAGTCGAATTGATCTCACGAAGCAACTGACCCGTAGAGAAGAACTCCCGAATTGCCAACAGAATGGAAGGGCCCACAATATCCCACGACCGCTTGAAGAAATTAACATTAAAGCCATCCGGGCCAGGGGCTTTTTCGCTAGCCAAAGAAAATAAAGTAGATTTGATTTCTTCATCAGTGAATGGCTGAGAGATGGCTTGGATATGATTATCATCGAGAGTAGAAGCCAAATTTTGCACGAATCTCTTCAACAGACAAAATGGCGGAGGGGGTAGAGGCTGACAGCAAATTTTGAAAATGATCAACAAAGAGTCGCCGCACTTCAACTTCATCAATAATTACATTACTACCATCAGAAATCGAAAGAACTCTATTCCAAAGATGGCCACGCTTTACCGAATGGTGGAAGAACTTGGTGTTTAAGTCACCTTCTTTAAGCCATCTGATCCTGGACTTTTGTCTGTAGAAGGATTCTTCCTTGAGGCGAAGGTCAGAGAAGATATGGAGGTGGTCCTTTTCAGCATCAGCTAGAGCTTGGTTATGAGGGTCAAGCTGGATAGCGTTCTAAGCTTCCAACAAAAGGCGTCTAGCTTCAGAAGTTCTAGCCGAAATATCAAAGTAAGCCTCCTTGTTTAATAACTTGAGTCTGCGTTTGAGGGATCGAAGCTTACTACAAAGAACAAACATAGGCGTACCGGAAATACGCAGCTCCCAGATTTGCCGGACCAACTCAAAAAATTGGGGTGGGACATCCAGAAATTGAAGAACTTGAAGGGTTTGCGCGAGTTAGGAATAGGGAGAATCCTGACCACCATAGGAGAGTGATCGGACACTCCAGGGGCGAGAAAGTTGGCCTCCAAATAGGAGAAGGCAGAGTTTCAAGCTGCATTAGTAAGCACTCTGTCTATCTTTCTTTGTCTTTGATTAAGGCCAGAAGAAGCAGATCAAGTAAACCTGTTACCCACAAAATGGAGATTATCTAGACCAGCTTGGATGAGGCAATCTCCAAAATCCTCAAAGGCTATAATCCAGTAATTGGATCTATCTGCTTTGTCAGAAGCATAACGAATGGCATTGAAGTCGCCAGCAACAATCCAAGGGATGTCCAGACAAATGGAGCTAGTGGAGATCAGGTCATTCCAGAGCGGTCTTCTCAGAACAAAAGAATGCTCCGCATAGACCACCGAAAAATTAAAAGCAGCACCAGAAATAAAACACTCCAACCGACCATGAATGGCCTGAGTAGTACAAGCTGAGGTACAAAAAGAAGCAGCCAAGGGATTCCAACCAACCCAAATACAACCCCTGAAGGAATGAGAATAATTCGTAGACCAAGACCACCCAGGAATAAGGGAGGCCGAAACAGGGGAATGGGCAGAAGGGGAAATTTTAGTCTCTAAAATACCAATACAGCAGAGGCGATTAGTCCTCACAAAATTCCTAATCTCAGCTTGTTTGAGGGCTTGTCCAAGACCCCTAATATTCCAAACACCAAAAAACATAGGATGGGGATAATAGAATTACCTTTTCCTACCACCTCGTTTCCTCGCCGAGGGTGGCACAGGCTTCGGACCAGCAGGAATACTTGCCTCAGCAGATTCAGAGCGGAGGATACCTTTTTGACGAATAGGGGCCTCCTGAATGATCTTTGAAGGGGGGTTTTATCGCGTTCCTCCGGTATAGATGAGGGCACCTTACACGGGGATACAGATTGACTATCACCGGAGTTGATATCTTCAAACTCTTCATCTGAATGTCTAGACTTATTCGAGGCAGGGGAATCCTGCCTTTGTATCACAGCAGCAGATCCTGGGTTAGAGGTGCCAAGGAGCAACTCAAAGGAAGGATGATGATCCTCCTGCCTGGTTAACTCTGGATGCATATCAGGGGCCACCGGAGTCTAAGGTAGCAAATCTCCAATCTGATTTCCATCAAAACGCGGGGGGGGTGGGGGTGGGCTTGGGGTGATTCGGAATCGGATCATTCATTAGGCCATCATTTGCAGGCACAGGGGTGTGTTTATTGCGTTTACCACGCACTTCACGCCATTCATTTGGACGAGGGGCAGGGGCCTTTGGGACTGAGGGGGCAACTTTAGAAGGACTTGAGGAAATGGGAGCAGGACATCTATGGCCAAATGAAGAGCAGGTTGGACAGAGTGTCGGGATCCACTCATATTGGACTGATACTGATCTAAGCTCACCCTTCATCATAAACTCTATAACTTCAGGGAATGAGTTAGATGTATCGATCTCAATACACACTCGAGCAAAAGCCACCATTGCCATCTGTTCTATTCGGTTATCAATGAATAGGGGCTTACCAATACCACTTGCCATAAAACTGATCCTAGCAGCAGATTATAGTGCCACAGGAACATTCCTGAGACGAATCCAGATGGGGACAGTATTATGAGCTGATTTCTTGAGCTCCAACATAGGGTGCCATTGTTGCAGGATCAAGGGGATTTTAGCTACTGTGATCGGGCCTCCATCCAAGACTTTCCTCCTAAATTCACTATCCGGAATATGGAAGAAGTAAAAACCAAGGTCAGCAGCAATGACTTCAACCAAATGATGACCCCAAGCGTTCTTGAGGGCGTCCTCTGTGAGCTGGAAGGGCAGCCGCTTACCAATATAATATCCAACCAAACATTCCTCCCATTTCAGGTGAGTAGATTCCAAAATCTCCTCTGGCATCTGCAGAATTTTAGAGTTTTCAATCGTGGCCGGAGGGATAAAGGATAAACCATAGCCTTTGGTTGCCGATCGGGTTACAGCAGCCCATGAGCGAGCAGGGGGGAGAACCTTCATAGGGGGGGCTTGCAAGGTCCCAGAGGGCTTCTCCAACGCCTTAGACGGGATCTTCGGACGGTCTTCAGGCTCTCGATCGTGCAGAACAGGGATAGCAGTGTCTCGGCTAAAAGAGATACTCTTGTCCTTACGATTTATATGACCAAAAGAGACGTTATCACGCCCAGTAGCATGAAGGCGAGCAGGTATACCCAACAGAGGTCGAGCTCTTCTAGCCCTACTTCTTCCCCTGCTTCGCAACCGCCCAGAATGGGGTCGAGATCCTCTCAGAGTCGAGGAATAACGCATGATAGGGTTGCGAGCGGGTGTGGGGGAGTGTGGGTGCTCAACCGGAGCAACAATATGAGTTTTACCCCTGGTATCATCCGCTAGATCAGAGGACAACGCCATACGGGATCAGCGAACCCAAAGCTTCGAGCCCTAAGAACTCAGATCCGAAATTCCAGATGAGGAAGACATACCATGGGAAATCAATCGGTAGAAGGACAGATTAGTTGTAGAGGAATGTTGTCTCCAAGAATGGGTGCAATCGGCCGGCCAGAACGGCCAGAAACAGAGGGCGCGCAGATGGTGAACAGTAGCCGTGCGAACCAGACGAGAGCTTCAGCGTGTACAGTGCAACTTTTTTTTAATTTCAGGTTGACTTATAGGTAGAATCATAGTTATCCGACAAACAGGAGCAAAAACGTAAATAACGTGAAGAGGGGCAGAACGTAATAACATGAGGAGGGCAAAATCATAATAACAACGGAGGGACAATAGGTCCGTAATGTGCATGCGCCTTTAGGCCGGCACGGCTGCATGGATCCCACGCCATACACACATGTGGGCGTGTGGCTTATGGATTCCACATGCCTAACATCCAGCATGCGCTTGGAGGCGCGTGCGTCATGTGTAATCCATGCCCCTTCTTCCCTTTCGCGCTCGTTCACAAATTTTCTCCTTTTTCCCTCGCACATTCCATCGTTCGGATTTCCTTTGACAGCCCCCTCCGAAAACATTTCAACAACAGGCAAATAACAAGAAAAAAGACTAACGTCTTTCAATGGATCTTCATCCATAAACCATAATATTTAATAATCAGAAAAAAAAAAAAAAAAAAAAAAAAAAAAAAACCATGAGATCCTTAATCATGCTTGGATACTAACCATAAGCGATAACATAATTCTTCAATGTGGAAAATACAAAATAGGGAATCTTTGAACTTTATGATTTTCACAATAAGAGGAATACCTTGAAAATATTTGTCGCAGAAAATTAAAGAGATGAAGAAATCTAATTTCTCTCCCATAACTCATGCTTTCTTTAACATATCCCGTCTGATGGAGGATAAAATACAACGTTTTTTTTTTTTTTTTTTTTTGTTCACTTTATCTCATGCTTTCTTTCACATATTCCACTAATGGAGGATAAAATACAACTTTTTTTTTTTTTTTCACTTTATGGGTAGAAAGAGGAAGAGACTCTTATTTACACATATTATCAATAGGTGCCTTCCACGTCTTTTAACTTCCATGAGAGTCACACCTCTTCAGAAGAGCAATAATTTCTTAATGAGGATCCTTTCATTCAAGTCATAACTTTTCATGGCCAACACAATTTAGCATTAAATATTTATCAAACCATTAATTAAAAAAATCATGTGGGTCACAATAATTCTTACACAATCACAAACACAAGAGTTGATTTTAGTCCTTTACATTAATCCACCACACCCTTGGAAACAACACTACTCCCGCTTATTATAGTTACGGTATAAGAAAAAATAATATAAGGTACCAATAAGCTTAGAACGCTCCTCTCCAGCTCTTGAGGAAAGAGTGTTGGAAAAGTCCTAATTCTATTATATTTATACAAATTTAATTATAAACATTTTGACAAAATGTCAATTCAGTCCTTTCGATTAATTTTGGCTGAATATTGCCAACATGAACGTCGGTGAGCTTATGTGACATGGCTGACTAATGTGAACAATTTTTAATAGTATTTTATTAATTTTTCAAAGTTAGTTTTTTTCTTTTTCTTTCTATTTCTGTTTTTTTCTCTTTCTTTCTATTTCCTTTTTTTCCCCTTCCCTTCTTTCTTCCTCTAGCCTGGCAATTGACCAAAGGCAAGGGCAAGCGAGGGCAAGCCTCACCATGGCTAGGTGAGGCTTGAGCCCTCGCTAGAGGCCATGAGGGCGACCTCACACTAGGTCGGCAAGTCTCGCCCTAGCCCAATCCAACGAGGGTTGAGCCTTGCTAAGGGCTAGGCAAGCCTCGCAAGCAGCTGACCAGGTCCTTAGTGACCTGCTAGAGGAAGAAGGAAGGGAAGGAATAAAAGAGGAAAGATAAAAGAAAAAGAAAAAGAAAAAGAAGAAAATAAGTTCGAAAAAATATTAAAATATTATTAAGGGAAAAGGAACCGACCGTCATTAATTTTTTTTTTACGTCGGAAAAATCCAATTCAACGCTCACGCTTGTCTTTTGTGGAGGTTTGCCTCTCGATCATTCAAAACGGTAGCATGGCTATTTAAAAACTGATGGCGCAGCCATCAGTAAAGTATATCACTTTAATAGGGCAGCCACATGCGGAGACGTGTAGAACTTTGCTAGATGCATGCATGACTTAACGTTTAATTACCATGACACTCCCCCAGATTTTAATTGGGCAGCCACATGCGGAGGCGTGTAGAACTGTGCTAGATGCATGCATGACTTAACGTTTAATTACCATGACACTCCCCCAGATTTTAATTGGGCAGCCACATGCAAAGGTGTGTAGAACTTTGCTAGATGCATGCATAACTTAATGTTTAATTACTGGAACACTCCTTCGAACTTTGGATCGCAATTTTCAATTACATCTTCCCCCTCATTTGAAATATAAAACTGACCATTCATATCAGCTTTTCTAATCCCCTAGGTTCTGGTTTGAGTGTCACCAGAGAGAGAGAGAGAGAGATGGACACTCAATTAGTTTCAGCTAAGAGAAGCCATGCCGTTTGTATCCCAGCTCCATACCAAAGCCATATAGGAGCAATGCTAAAACTGGCAAAGCTTCTACATACGAAAGGTTTCGACATATCCTTTGTGAACACAGAATACAACCATCGACGCCTACTGAAGTCGAGGGGACCTCAAGCCCTCAATGGCTTGCGTGGCTTTCAGTTCCTGACCATCACCGACGGCCTTCCTCCCTCAGATGCAGACTCAAGCCAAGACCTCATGGCTATAGGTGATGCTGTCAGAAATAACATGTCTGCTCCATTTTCTGATCTCATCTCCAATCTCAACCACGCTGCATCAAACTCGGATGTTCCTCCAGTCACTTGCATTTTCTCCGATGGAGTCATGTCACTTGCCACCAGTGAAGCTGCTCAAGAATTCGGCATCCCTATCATACAGTTGTGGACAGTCCCTGCCTGCGCCTTCATGGGATTCAAACAATACCGGACTCTTCAGGAAAAGGGCCTCTCTCCATTAAAAGGTACAAGGAAAATATATATATTTAACCCCGTGAGTAGACTCAGTGATTAAGCAGCGTACGTGTGTGTGGATTATGCGTATGGCTTATGTATGACCACCCAGAACATCTGGTACAAACAATTCCGATCCCACCCACCTGTGGTTTGGCTCGTTTCTTACCAGTCCTAGGTCACCGGGGTATTTCTTGAGCCCAAGGTCTACAAACCTAAAACTACCTCCTCGTTAAAAATTAAAAATTAAAAATTAAAAATTAAAAGATTTTCTATGGTGTAATACGCTATACATGAAAGACTAAGAATATCACGTGTGTTGCAGATACCAGCTACTTAACAAACGGCCATTTGGATACAGTAATCGATTGGATTCCGGGAATGAAGGACATCAGATTACGGGACCTGCCAACCTTCCTTCGTACCACGGATCCTGATGATATTATGTTCAATTTTGCGATAGATGTTGCTGAGAGGGCAAATACAGCCTCAGCAATAATTTTCCATACTTTTAATAACCTTGAATCAGAAGTACTTAATGCTTTGTCATCAATGTTTCCTCGCGTCTATGCAATTGGCCCACTCTCGTTACTAGTCAACAAACTGGTGCAGGAAGAGAGCCCCTTGAAGTCTATTGACTGCAATCTGTGGACAGAAGATACAGAGTGTCTCCGATGGCTCGACTCAAAGGAACCAAAGTCAGTTCTATACGTTAATTTCGGCAGCGTAGCCGTCTTGACAAGAGTAGAGCTTATTGAGTTTGCGATGGGACTGGCCAACAGTAAACACCCATTCTTGTGGATAATTAGGCCTGACCTCGTAAGTGGAGATTCAGCAGTTCTTCCCCGGGAATTCCTTGAAGAAACAGAAGGAAGGAGTATGTACGCAGATTGGTGTCCACAAGAGGCAGTTCTCAACCACTTGTCCACCGGAGGGTTCTTGACACATTGTGGATGGAACTCTATAATCGAGAGTGTGTCTTCAGGAGTCCCAATGATTTGTTGGCCATCTTTTGGGGACCAGACGACAAACTGCACTTACGCTTGCAGTAAATGGGAGATTGGTTTGGAGTTATCAGGTGTGGTCAAGAGAGAGGAAGTGGCAAGGCTAGTGAGGGATTTGATGGAAGGAGACAAGGGAAAACAAATGAAGGAAAGAATCGCGGAGTGGAAGAAATTAGCACAGGAAGCAACAGAACCGAATGGGTCATCGTCCATAAACTTTGACAAGCTGTTGAATGAACTTCTGACTTAAATACAGCATCGGACATCTGTTTGTGCAACACTGCCACCACAGGCATTTCTTTGTTTACAACAGCATTATACTTTGTTTATGGATTACTGTAATGAAATTATATATTCGTGTCATGTGTGTTTCAAGAGGTTTGCATGCTGTTAAAAAATTTAAATGTACGTGAAAGCATGGTTTTAGTTATGGATGATAGTTTTTGGTTAGTGGCGTTGATAGAGGATGGACAAGGGACAAGATAGGATAACTAAAGGATATAGGACATGGGGAAAATAGTTTCATTAGTTGAACAAAATAATTTTACAATAGTTGGAGGAATTATTGGTGAGGGAGCATGATGTGGTTTTTATGGTTAGCTCCCTTACAAAACATGGAGCACTTGCTCCTTTATATAGGCTTCAAAGTAGGTGGAGGAAGTCTCTAGACTTCTCTACCAATAGGTACATAACATGGAGTATTCTAGAAATTACAAGAGATGATAACTTGTAGATTCTTCTAGAATTTTTCTTAAATTTTCTAGCTCAAATCTATCTTGAAGTTTCTAGAATTGGATCACAAATTCCAACACTCCCCCTTGATCCAATTTTGGGATACTTCGGCTATTGTAGTTTGTCCCATGTCTTTTATCCCGTCTTCGTCCACGATCCCTTGCATTCTCTTGTCGAACCACATGCACTTGCTTTGAATGTGCATTTCTTTTCTTCAATGATGTCCCATACGTCTCGGGGCATCAAAATGCTCTTAGTTGTAGTTGTAAGCTCGGGCTCTGGCTCTGGCTCTCGTAGGCTCTGGCTCTGGCTCCGACTTTAGTTCTGGCTCTGGCTCCGGCTCTGGCTCTATTGGCTCAGTTATGAACCTGGACGTAACTTGGCTCTGATACCATGTTAAAAAATTTAAATGTACGTGAAAGCATGGTTTTAGTTATGGATGATAGTTTTTGGTTAGTGGCGTTGATAGAGGATGGACAAGGGACAAGATAGGATAACTAAAGGATATAGGACATGGGGAAAATAGTTTCATTAGTTGAACAAAATAATTTTACAATAGTTGGAGGAATTATTGGTGAGGGAGCATGATGTGGTTTTTATGGTTAGCTCCCTTACAAAACATGGAGCACTTGCTCCTTTATATAGGCTTCCAAAGTAGGTGGAGGAAGTCTCTAGACTTCTCTACCAATAGGTACATAACATGGAGTATTCTAGAAATTACAAGAGATGATAACTTGTAGATTCTTCTAGAATTTTTCTTAAATTTTCTAGCTCAAATCTATCTTGAAGTTTCTAGAATTGGATCACAAATTCCAACACATGCACTACTTAATTCGTCTATCTTATGAACTTGTTCCGGACAAGACGAGCTGTCTTTCCTACACCCATCTTCTCCTCTTCATGCTTAGCCATAACTTCAAAGATATCTATTGGCATGCTTTTCTCCTGGTGAAAATTCATCTTCAATGACAGTCATGGATTTGTTGTGTATTTCATGGTGAAAGTCAAAGGGTGCCCATGAGACCTGGAAAAATCTGAAGGCTCATACTCATGAGCATTTTCCAAACAATTCTTCCCCTTGGCTAAGTGGACTCGAAATAAGACACTCCTCTTTCCGTAACACCTTGGATCGACCATCTCAGTAAATAGATGACCGAGCATACTAGGATTTCATGTGAATAATAGGGCCCAGAAAATGCATTAAGAAAATCTGCAGTTTGCATCTTTTGGTCAATGTGGTCGATCCATTGAGAAAATGCAACAATTACGTGCAAAAGAGAAAGTGGAAATGAGCATCTTTCTGCTTCGTGAAAATCAGTTTCAAGCACCAACAGGAAAGGCCTGGTGGGGATGAAATTTGATTGAGACATGAACTGCAATAAACATGAGCAGAAGACTTCTCTCCATCGGTCACAAACACACCGAGGCTTCTAGTAATGAGAATTCTAGGATCAATCTGAACCATTCCAGAATTTTCTGGCTTTTCACATTGGATTCACTTTACATTTTCCAACAATGGCTACTAAGTTCTTAAAATAAACCCAAGACAGGCGCGCAGAGTTTTCAGAAGAGTACAGCATACAGCAAAAGCATTTTAAAGTTGCACTGTCATAGAGAACGATACAAGTTCCGGCAACCTTAGGACACTTGCTGGAGGTTCTTGATAAGATCTCTATGGATGTACTACTGCCATCCGAGATCTTCAGCCCATTTCAACAAAGTATACGATTTCCCAATAACGACTATTTCTTTAGAAGGCTGCTTTCAGCTCCAAAGCCGCAAGTCTACTATTCATCACTGGACAACTATAACAAGACAAAAGTTGCCTTTAAAGGAACGTCTAGTAATAAGATTTTCGGACGACCCATGGATATCATCTGAGAACGTGTACGAAACTTCATTAAGAAGACTCCCCAATAACGACTATCCCAGGTTCATTGGTTTTAAACAGCCGGCATTGCATTATGACAGAAATTACAAATAAATATTCATCTACCATTCTTTGAAAAGGAGTCATCCTTTAATCTATTTTAAATTACGCTCATGCTTGTCGTATGTGGATGGACATTTTCGTCTTGATCCTTCCAAACGGTAGCGTTCTTATAAACTAATCATAATCATAAGGAGTATGTTTGGTTTACTAGAGCAACTAGACTACATGCGGGGACGCATAGAAACTTAAAAGAAGAAAGCTTATCAATGTCGTAAACCTTTTGGCTCTGCCTGATTTGCTCTGCATCTTCCCCCTCATCTGACTGACCACCCATATCAGCTTTTCTTTCCTGGATTATGCATTGAACCAGAGCCACCACAGAGAGAGAAAGACGTGGACACCCAATCAGCCACAGCTACGAGAACTAGAACCTATGCTGTTTGTGTCCCAGCTCCATACAAAGCCACATAGGAGCGATGCTAAAACTAGCGAAGCTTCTATACACGCAAGGTTTCTGTATGTCCTTTGTGAACACCGAGGACATCCATCGATGCTTACTCAAGATGGCCATCCTTTCACTGAAGCAGACTCGAGCCAAGACATTCTTGCTCTTGGAAAAAAGACGCGTGACTGAGAATTCATTGCGAACTCAGACACCGATTAAAATGACTACCTGGATTCAGTAATTGACTAGATTTCACGAATTATGAACATCAAATTCTAGACCTGCCCACTTTCTAAAGTTGGATGATTCTTCTAAACAAATTTGTAAATCAAAAGTCTATCTGGAGAAATTGTCTAATCAGTCTTAAATCTAGATGCCAAAGTTCAAAATTTTACCAATTTAGTCCAAAATCTTTGCATGAAATTCCACTGTAGTTTTTTTTTATCAATTTTCGTCGGAAATCGCCAATATTGATAATGTGATCTTCTTACGTAGCACACCGCTACACTAGCGATTTTTGGTAAAGAATTGATCGGAATGACTATATTGAAATTTCGCTCAAATGTTAATGACTAAATTAACATTATTGTAACATTAAGAAATGAATTTTTATCTTAGTTTTAGGATTGATTGAGTATTTTTCCCTAGTCGATGGGCAGTACATATAGAAGTAATTGACAATTAAAAAACAAAATATATGTTGGTAGTTGACTTAGTGATTGATAACTTAATTAGCCAAAAGTTGGTAATCTCTCCGATCTCTAAGTGAGTATCGATCACTGCAAACTTGTTCATTATCCAAGTTCTTATCAACATATAAAAAAGCTGAAAGAGGCATGACATATAAGTCTGAAAGCGGAACCGGATGTTCATGCCAAGTTCCTTCTGTATTTTCCTTTCAGTTTGTCAAGCGAGAGAGAGAGACGCTAACATTTGCCAGCGTGTTCAGATTCATCGGCCGAATCCTAGATCGCTTGCCTCCCCATAAGGCCATGGAGAGAAGGTGATAAGCGCGCTCCAATGGATGTAAGTTATCCCAGAACAAGAAGCGCTTCGGGTCCGAACAAATCTTGTAGCCTTCTTTGCCACACTGGAGCATCCATCCGAGCGTCCCGCCACCGCAACACGCTCTCGATACGTCAGAAAGATCTTACAGCACAGTGACATGAATCGCTCACTTGTGTACCTCATACCGCCAGTGAAGCCTTGCGCATGCTAAACATATACGTGCCAGAGGAAATACGTGCAAGTTTGCATGCATACTTTGCAGCATAAGTGTTACTACCTTTGCGATGAATTTGATTCTCATCATATAGTAGGTGATTGCGATAGAAGAGCGACGTTACATACCATAGTGCACGGGGATTGCGATAGAAGAGCGAAGTTACGTACCATAGCATGCGGGGATTGCGAAAATCCGCTGAACAAAGTCCTGTTGACGTTCTCCCTTTCTTTTCCTTCTGCACATTGTCAGAGAACAAAGTCCTTTGTTGACCTGTTGAAAAAAATCAAAGAGAAGCTCCCCCTTTTTAATCTAACGTCCACCCCACTTCTTCGTCCGTTTGCGAGCGGTTTTTATAGGCGAGGGACTAATAGCGCGTTTGGTTAAGCTTTCCTTAAAGGACTTTCAGCTTTCAAAACTCTTGGAAAAATGTGGGGTGTTTGGCAAACTTGTCCAAGGAACTTTCAGTTAAATGCTAATCTTGGAAAAGTTGAAAGTCCAATATTAATAAATGATAGTTTTAGGCTTTTAGCATTTAGCTAAATGCTAAAATTACTTTTTAAAAAATTTAAAAAAAAAAACTACTTTCATAAATTTTTTAGGTTTTCAATTTTACCTTTCATTATCTCAAAACTACCCTTACCTTCACTAGAGTCAACAAAGAATTTAATATTTTTTTAATAAAAAAGAAAAATAAAATCCAAAAGCCCTTTATAAAAAAAAAAAAATTGAAAAACACTTTCTACGCCAAAATAATTTTGTAAAGAATTTTTTACCAAACACAATTTACATTTCCCTAAAACCTTTAAGTCAAAAATATTTGCATTTCTCCAAGATCCATTTCCAAAGCCAAAGTAAACGTAGCCTTAGGCTCCATTTGGGAACTGCTTTCCCAAGGGCCTTTGGCCCAAATATTTAGTGTTTGGCACTCTTTTTTTTCACTTGCCTTTGTCAAAGGCAAGCCTTCCCAAGTCTGAAAGCCCAAGGCAAGTTGGGGGCTTCCTTGGGCATTCTCGGCATGTTGGCTTTGAAGTTCATAAAAATTTTCTTCCAAAATTGACCTCGTTAATTTTTCATTTTTCCGGCTTTACCCCAATAACCGTTCATCATCTTCATCATTCCCTTCTCTCTACTGAGAACATGGCCATCATCTACACGCGGTCACCAGCAAAGGGTAGGTGGTCCGGCGAAGGGCAAGTGGTGTGGCGAAGAACAGGTGGTCTAGCTAGGGTCCCGCAACCCTCCAACGAGGGTTGCCACGCGGAGGATGCTAGCAACCTAGATCATGTGCAAATCTGGTTGCGCAGATTTGGGTCACGGAAACCAGATCGCAGGCACTAGCATCCTCCACGGCGCGGTAGGTCGCACGATGGCTCGGCGAGGGTCGCAGCGACCGAGATCTCGCGATCTTGGTCGCCGCGACCAAATCGAGCGGCACCGATGACTTCCGCATGGAGGTTGTGGCGCAACGGGTCAAAGCGACCATCCGACAAGGGTCGCAATGACCCACATCGTGAGATCTGGGTTACGGCAACCCTCGTCAGAAGGTCGCACGACCCATTGTGCCGCGTCCTTCGCCGATGCCACTCGATCTGGTCATGGTGACCCAGATCGCGAGATCCCAGTCGCCGCGACCCTCGGTGCGCCGTGTCCTCTACATGGTGACCCTAGCAGGACGCTGCCCTTCACCGCGCCACCTCCCCCTCACTGGACCACCTACCCTTCACCACGCTGCCTCCCCCTCGCCAAACCACCTACCCTTTGCCACACCACCTCCCCCTTGCCGAATTGCCTACCCTTCGCCGGTGGTAACCGGCGAAGCTCTTGGCTTGCCAAGTCTCTTTTTTCTTTTTTTTTTAATAGCAAAAACCTTTTGCAAATTTAATTTACTTAAACACTATTTTGCTCAAAGACACTTCATAATGGACTTTCACAAGTATAATTTACCAAACACAATTTGCATTTTAAAAAACTCTTTTAACTCAAGGGTCTTTACATTTTCTCAAAGACTTTTTCCAAAAGTCTTTCCAAACGCACCTAAGGCTTTTTAGAATAGTTTATTTCCTTTTTCACGCTACATTCACACTACCTTTCTCAACATGTATGAAGATTACTTTTGCTTGCCTATAACCTCCCGAATATATTGTCGAAATATGTGTCTCTACATGCAATTTTTTTTTCCACATCTCTTCTTGCCTTATTTGATTTCCTTTGTATGCACTTCACAACTTTCCACATTGGAACCACCGGCCGCGGTGGCTCCACTGAATAAGACTCTGCTGATCCTCAACGAAGAGGTGAAGGGTTCAAAACCCAAGAGAGGCGCTAGGTGTATTAAGTGTGACTCAAGGGTGGTGGGTCCTCCTGCTTAAGTGTTACCTAGGGGTTTACGATGCGGCTGTCGCCTGCAAGCCGGTTACTCCAGCACCAAAAAAAAAAAAAAAATTCCATATTGGACTGTGCAAAAAAAAAAAGAATATTCTCCATCGATTTTGATCAAATATTGTTAAAAATTTAAGATTGTAATAGGATTTTATCAAATTCTAAATCTTGCAAAGACAAGCTTGCAATATCTCCTTCTTATTGAGGATATATGAATAGATTGTATGAATATATGAAAAATCCTCCACCATATCACCGAAAATATCAAATCGCAAATTCTTATAAGTTAATTTTTGGTCATTAGAAAATAATGGGCTTGGGCCAATTCCCTCTCACCGCAGGCTTAATCCAACTTGCTAAAATTAAGCTCAGAACCACCAAGTCAAATCCATTTGTCACCAGTCCAATGCAAATACAATAAAAAAAAATGCTCTTAAAACTACATGTTATGTAATTTAATTATAATATTTTTTAGAGGTTAAAAATCAATCCCTAATTTCTATGCGATAAATGAATGTCTAAGGTTGATAAAATTTAGGTGTCAACACCAAGCATACTATGATTTATGTGAATAATAAGGCCCAAAATGCGTTAAGAAAATCTGGAGTTTACATCTTTTGGCCAATGTGGTCAATCGACTGAGAAAATGCAAGAACTACGTGTAAACTGGGGCCAAAGAGAATGTGGAAATGAGCATCTTTCTGCATCGTGAAAATCAGTTTCAAGCACCAACAAGTAAGGCCTGGTGGGGATGACGTTTGATTGAGACATGAACTGCAATAAACATGAATAGAAGACTTCTTTCCATCGGTCACAAGCACACCGAAGATTCTAGTAATAAGAATTCTAGGATCAATCTGAACGATTCCAGAATTTTCTGGCTTTTCACATTGGATTCACTTTACATTTTTCGACAATGACTACAAAGTTCTTAAACTAAACCTTAGACAGGCGCGACACCCAAAATCAGCATTAATGTTAATACTATGAAAATATCATCCAATACATTCATTTATCCTAGAAACGTTCCCTTCCTCGCTCGATTAATCTTGAACAGGTTTCAGAAGAGTACAGCATACAGCAAAAGCATTTTAAAGTTGCACTGTCATAAAGAATGATACAAGTTCCGGCAACCTTAGGACACTTGCTCCAGATTCTTGATAAGATCTCTATGGATGTACTATTGCCATCCTAGATCTTTGGCCCATTTCAATAAAGTATATGATTGCCCAATAACAACTATTTCTTTAGAAAGCTGCTTTCAGCAAGTCCAAAGCCTATAACAGACAAAAGTTGCCTCCAAAGAACGTCTGGTAATAAGATTTTCGGACGACACATGGACATCGTCTCAGAACCAGGAACAGCTCACCCTTAGTGCTAACAGGTTGCGCCATCTTTGGAAAGTGATTGAAAGCATCATCATTGGGCAGTCTCAAGTGAATGAATCTACACAAATTCTCAAGGAAGAGTTGCTGTTGTCTTTTACAATTTCAGGGTACAAGAATCCTCGGCTCCACTGGTTGAGACCCCTTGAATTTACCAAGAGAAAATGGAGTACGGAACTCTCTCGAGCTACTCAGCAAATTGGTCAGAATCCACCACCGTCCTGGTGATGAATTCTGCAAGCTCATGCTTATGAGCATTCTCCAAGAACCTCTCCACTCGGCTAAGAAGACGAGCACTCAGACACTCCTCTTCTGGGACACCTTTGGACCCTGCATGCACCTTTGGATGAGCCGGCATTCTCCTGATTTCACGCAAACACGAGAGTTGATTTTAGGACTCTACATTAATCCACGACACCCTTGGAAACAGCACTGCTACCAAATATTACAGTTGCAATATAAAAAAAAAAAAGGAGTTTGGGACACATGGAGTATCAAAACTTGGCACGGAGAGACATTAAAGTGCCATAACTTCGGAAAAGTGTACTTAAGTGCCAGTTTCGGAGTAAAGTGGAACACTTAAGTGCCACTCCAGCCAAAATCCGGCCAAATTGCCGATGTGGCAATTTTTCGACAAGTTGGGTGAAAAATGGTGTCATTTTGCTCGCTAACGTGGCAACAAATTACAAACACGTCATTTTGTGTATGATGTGTAAATAATTAATATAAAATTTAATTAAATTATATTTAAACTTATTTTATTTAAAATATTTTTAAAATTAAAAAACTTAAAATTAAAAAACCTAAAATTAAAAAAATAAAAAGTGGGGGAGACGAAGGGGGCAGCTGAGGGCTAAGCCCTCACCGCTGCCGCCACCCCCGCCGCCGGGAAGGGCCGACGACGGAGCGGGGAGGATCGGCCGAGGTCGCCAACCCGGCCAAGGCCCGGCAACCCCGCCAATGCTCCCCCCACCATCGCCGACCCTTCCCGGACGGCGGGGAGGCGGTGAGGGCCCGCAAGCCCTCACCCGGATCTGCGGTGAGGGTTGCGGCCCTCGCCGTCGATCAACCGGGGCCAAGAACACCAACCAAGCCTCCCCCCCCCCTCACCGGCCCTTCCGGCGAGGGCTCGGCGGCCCCCTTCAGCTCCCCCCCCCACTTTTTTTTTAATTTTAGGTTTTTAATTTTAATTTTTAGAATATTTTATATAAAATAATTTTTAATTTTAATTTTTAGAATATTTTATATAAAATAATTTTTAATTTAATTTAATTAATTTTTATATTAATTATTTACACATCGACACAAAACGACGTCGTTTTTGTAATTTTTCGCCACGTCGTGAGCAAAACGACGCCGTTTGGAACCAACTCGCCTGAAAATTGCCACGTCGGTAATTTGCTTTGGCCAGATTTTGGCCGGAGTAGCACTTAAGTGTTCCACTTTACTCCAAAATTGGCACTTAAGTGTACCTTTCTGAAATTATGGCACTTAAGTGTCCCTCTGTGTCAAGTTTTGGCACTTAAGCTGTTCCTCTACCAAGAAAAAAGTAAATAAGGTACCGGTAAGCTTGGAGCATTCCTATCCATTTTTTGAGAGAAGAGTGTAAGTTTATTTTATTGGTGCCAAGTTAGTCTTAGACCTATTGACATAGTATCAATTCAGTCATTCTAATTAATTTTGGCTGGATATTACTGACATGAATGTCAGTCAGCTTGCATGGCATGGCGAATTAATATGGACAATTTTTAATAATATTTCAATAATTTTTTGATTTTCTTTTCTTTTTCTTTCCATTTCCTTCTTCTTCTTTTTCTTCCCTTCCTTCTTCCTCCCGCCAATTTTCTAGTGATTAACTAGAGCCAAGGGCAGATGAGGGCAAGCCTCGCCATAGCTAGGTGAGGCTTGAGCCTTTGCTAAAGGCCACAAGGGCGACCTCGCGTTGGGCCGGCAAGGATTGCCCTCGCCTGAGTTGATGAGGGTCGAACCTTGCTAGGGGTAGGCAAGTCTTGCTAGTGGGCTAATAAGGTCCTCAATGACCAGTTGGAGGAAGAAGGAAGGGAAGAAACCAAAAAGGAAAGAGAAAGGGGAAAAAAGTATAAAGAAAAAAAAAAATTCGGAAAAAAATAGTAAAATATTACCAAAAGTCATTCACGTCAGCGTCGGTCATGCTATATAAACCAACCCAGGTGTCACGTCGAATATCCAACCAAAATTAACTTAAAGGAGTAATTTGATACTATGTCAAAAAATTTATAATTAAGTTGGCATAAAATAATAAATTTATAACTTTTTTGACACTTTTTCTTAGTTCTTGATAAGATTTCTCTAGATACATTGTTCCCATCATGGATCTTTTGGCCGAATTCAATAGAGTATATGCCAATTGTTCATTGATAGCAACTGTTTTAGGAAGCTGCTTTCAGCTAAGTCCAAAGCCGCAAGTATTTTTTATCTCGCCGGACGGCTATTATGGGACAGAAAGTAGGTTCCAAAGGTAAGTTAGGTCGGAAAACTCGGGGGCCGACTTCTCTCCATAGTGTCATTTGTTTCCAAAAGCCGGCGTAGCATTATGACTGCGATGACAACTAACGGTTTCATCTACCATTCAATGAAAAGGAACCAACCGTCATCAATCTTTCTTACGTTGGAAAATTCCAATTCAACGCTCACACTTGTCTTTTGTGGAGGTTTGCCTCTCGATCATTCAAAATGGTAGCATGTCAATTTATGAACTGATCGTAGTGACAAGAAAAGTACCTTACTTTAATAGGGCAGCTGCATGTAGTGTGACAGCCCAAATTTTTATATTTTATTTTCAATTAAATAAATCGAGCATTTTATCGACGAGTCAATAACGCTATTATTTGAGCTGATCACTCACGAGATAACTGGACTATCTGGGGAAGCAATTAGGAAATCTAAATGCAATTGGACTTGAGAATTCGACCAATAATCGACTGCTTGACCATGTTAATCTGCAAGAGTCATTATGGCACCGTCAGAGATCGGTCAGAGATCAGAAATATGTCGATTCGACTAAGATATGTGATCAAAATATGGGTGATTTCACTTGATTGCAAAATTCTCATCGATTGACACTAAATTGATTTTCTGTCGTTTTGGTACCCGGTGCCCATAATTAAAACATCAAGATTTTCACGATAACGAGGTCGCCGAACGTGTTTGGAGATGTACATCATGACTTTCGAGATAAATCGATCACGGGTCAATTGCACTAAAAAATTCTTAAAAATTACCCTAGACTAGGTTACGCTAAAAGTGGGCGGATTGAAAATAACCATGAATTTAAACCCGATTTCAGAAATTGAAAGTTCTATGGTATCACAAGCTATTTTAGGGACGTCGACTCATTCTTCGAAAAATTTTCAGAGATTCCGAGATTTTTGCGGAAAACCGTTTCAGACGTTGCGGAAAATTAACGGAAATTCAGACGGGTTCGTTTAAAGGAAATTTTGACTTTCGAGCCGAGCCTTTAAGTGTCAGGGACTTACAGAAAATTATATGGGAATTTTTTTCATCAAAATTGGACGTCGAATTTGGGAAATCATCAAAGAATTGATGTCCCCAAAAATGTGAAATTCGGATTTAGGGTTAGACAACAATTTTAACATCAAAATTGGATAATTTTGGTGGAAAATTATGCTGAAAGAATTAGGCTGCGTTTGGCAGTCAAGATAAAATTCGGGATATGATAATTTATCATATCCTATGTTTGCTTCATTCGATAGGATAAAGTCGGATATAAAGGGGATATAACGGGATAAAATTATCCCGAGAGGTGGGATAAAGGTGGATAGGATTTCTAATGTCCATACTAGGAAAGTTATTTCTCTCGAATAACAAAATTATTAAATTAATAAAATTGAAATTAGGGGACATGGCGGGATAAATCCTTTGACTTTGCCCTTGATCCAATCCATTTGATTGAGCAAAAACCAGCTGCTTTCCACCTCCCGTCACTATCTCCCTTCCTCACCTTATCTTCTCTCTCTCTTTAGTCGAATGAATGTGCAGCTCCTTCAGCCTTGTTTCACTTTCATTTTTTTCCTTCGCTTATCTTTCCTTTCCCTCTGCAAAAAAAAAAAAGAAAAAAAAACCCACCAGCACCTGCCCATCTCTCGCACCGAACAAACCCACTCAAGGAGTCAACACCTCTACCCAAAGAAGCCTCTTTGTTGACCCAGTTTGCTGCCGCCCGTGCCTTCTCTCCCTCGTGTGGACGCCAGCATCACCAACCGAGCTGCCACACGTCCGAAGTCCCACGCCCACAGCCCACGAATTCTCCTCCTCCACGCCAACACTTTCACCGAAGCAGCTGACCGGCAGAATTTGCAACGCCTCCAGCGAAGACCACCTGTCCGCGTGTTCATCAACCGAAGCAGCTGCTCGCGTGCGTCTCTCTCTTGCCCCTCTCCACCACCGTGTCTTCATCGATCAAAGCCCAGCAGAAGGCCACGCCAGTCCAGCCCGTTCTCAGCAATTCAGCCCACAGTCCAGCCCAAGTTTCGCAGCCCAGTCCAGTGAATTTCAGTCCGCCACTTGAAGCCCAACCTGCAACAGTCCATTTTCAGCCCAGTCTTGAGGCCCAAGAAGGAAGTCCAATCCAGCCCAACTCAGCCAAGTTTTGGGCCCAACAGATTGCTCAATTCAGCCAATCTTGGGCCCGTGAAGCAGAACCAAGCCAGCGACCAGCAGCCCTGCAGAAGCCCAAGGCCGAAGCTTAGTCTTGCTGAGCTGTGTTGGGTCGTTCTGCGCGTCGAGTGTCCGCCAACGCCGCCGTAAAAATTTGGATTTATTATGCCAAATCAGCGTCGTCGTCGCGGTGAACCTGCTTTCCATGATTAACAGGTGAGTTTATACTCTAAACTCTTCTTAGTAGGCTAATGACGTTTAAGAGGTGTTTAGATTTATTTAATTAGGAATTAGGTGGTTAGTTAGATTAAATTAGAAATTTAATTATTTAATTGAGCATGTTAGGTGGTTAGCATGATTTAGCTAAGGCCTAAATAAATTGTACTATTTATCTAGAATGGTTCAGGAATTTTCCGGATCCGTATTAGTATTTAATTTAATAATTTTGGCATGGGTTAGTATTTTTAGAAATTAAATTGAATTAATTAATTATTAAATATTTTTCTAGAAATTAGGCCGGGATAGCCGGTGACCGGAATTTCGTGCTGATTGCAATAGCGTGGTTAAATTTTGCAATTGAGTGCTGATTGGATCTTTTGGTATTTAATTCCAAAATTTGTGAAATATTGATATTTTAATTAGAAAATACCATGTGTCGGGTGTTGACATCGAAAGTGGTTTTTAAGTACCATTTCAGCTTAGGCGAGCATTGATCAGCTTAGGCGAGCAATATAGATCTATAACAACTTCGGGGAGCATTAATACCATTATAGATCTCTAGCGACTTTGGTGACCAATGGCAAGCAATAATGCTTTAGCAACTTCGGTGAGCACTTTAGATATCAGCTTTGGCGAACACATGTTATCTAGCAGCTTCAGTGAGCATTATTTAATCTAGCAGCTTTGGTGAGCAAATTTTAGACATCGGCTTTAAGGAGCAATGATATATGAGTATATCTATTTTAGCTTAGGCGAGCAGTGTTCAAATTGACAAAATTTATAGATGACATTGATGACATGGAGTCGATTGAATTGACTGATTGATGGTGGATTTGAATTAAATTGTTTAATTCAGTAATTGAATTGTACTGACATGTAAGGTGGATCTGAAGCCAAGGTAAGGCTCTGTGATTGTATGATTGTATGATTATGACGCTTCTGGGCGTATTTCCCTCCTAATCGGGGTTTAGCGTGCGAACTTGCTGAGATTTATATCGCACCCCGTTGTGAGCTTAAATTTTCAAGATCGTCGAGTAGAGAACCTGGAGCTAAGAGGAGGTGATCTGAAGTGTAGGTTGGTTAGAAACGTTTCTTTTTTGAAAGCCAGTTTTTGTAGTCTTTTGGTCCTAGACCTTATACATGACTCAATGTGTATATAAATGTGTGTTTTGTTTGTGAATCCGTTGTCTTGCTTTTCTATCCCGAGATGGTTACTGTCAGGATATTTTATTTTCGCTTCCGCTTCCACATGTGCAATAAAAAGAAATGGTTGACGACTCGTTCTAGGAAGTCGCAAAATTTTATCAACCAGAGAGGTATAGGGCACGCACTCGAGAATCAAAGCGTGACATGCGGAGGTGTGTAGAACTTTGCTAGATGCATAAACTGATCGCAGTGACAAGAAAAGTATCTTACTTTAATAGGACAGCCACATGCGGAGGCATGTAGAACTTTGCTAGGTGCATGACTTAATGTTTAATTACCTTAACACTCCTTGGACTTTGGATTGCAATTTCCAACAACTACATCTTCCCCCTCATATGAAATATAAAACTGACCGTTTTTATCAGCTTTTCTATCCTCTAGGTTCTGGTTTGAGTGTCACCAGAGAGAGAGATGGACACTCAATTAGCCTCAGCTAAGAGAAGCCATGCCGTTTGTATCCCAGCTCCGTACCAAAGCCATATAGGAGCAATGCTAAAACTGGCAAAGCTTCTGAATACAAAAGGTTTCAACATATCCTTCGTGAACACAGAATACAACCATCGACGCCTACTGAAATCGAGAGGACCTCGAGCCCTCGATGGCTTCCATGGCTTTCAGTTCCTGACCATCACCGATGGCCTTCCTCCCTCGGATGCAGACTCAAGCCAAGACCTCATGGCTCTAAGTGATGCTGTCAGAAATAACATGTCTGCCCCATTTTCTGATCTCATCTCCAATCTCAACCACGCCGCATCAAACTCAGATGTTCCTCCAGTCACTTGCATATTCTCTGATGGATTCATGTCATTTGCCACCAATGAAGCTGCTAAAGAATTCGGCATCCCTATCATACAGTTGTGGACAATCCCCGCCTGTGCCTTCATGGGATACAAACAATACCGGACTCTTCAGGAAAAGGGCCTCACTCCATTAAAAGGTACATGTACAAAGAAGATAGGTTATTTCTTTTTTCTTTTTAACCCTGTGAGTAGACTCGGTGATTAATGCGCCTGGCTTATGTATGACCATTGACCACCCACAACATCCGGTACTAACAATTCCGAGTGCAACCACCCGTGGTTTGGCTCGTGTCTTACCGGTCCTAAGTCACCGGGGTATTTCTTGAGCCCGAGGTCTACTGACCTAAAACTAACTTTCTTCATATAAAAAAAAAAGATTTTATTTTCGTAATTCGATATACATAAAAGACTGAGAATATCACGTGTGGTGCAGATACCAGCTACTTAACAAACGGCCATTTGGATACAGCAATCGATTGGATTCCAGGAATGAAGGACATTAGATTATGGGACCTGCCAACCTTCCTTCGTACCACGGATCCTGATGATATTTTGCTCAATTTTACAATGGATGTCGCTGAGAGAGCAAATACAGCCTCAGCAATGATTTTCCATACCTTTGATGCCCTTGAATCAGAAGTGCTTGATGCTTTATCATCAATGTTTCCTCGCGTCTATGCAATTGGCCCAGTCTCGTTGCTAGTCAACAAACTAGTGCAGGAAGAGAGCCCCCTCAAAACTATTGACTGCAATCTGTGGACAGAAGATACAGAGTGTCTTCGATGGCTCGACTCGAAGGAACCGAAGTCAGTTCTATACGTTAATTTCGGCAGCATGGCTGTCTTGACAAGGGAAGAGCTTATTGAGTTTGCAATGGGACTGGCCAACAGCGAACACCCATTCTTGTGGATAATTAGGCCTGACCTTGTAAGTGGGGATTCAGCAGTTCTTCCCCGGGAATTCCTTGAAGAAACAGAAGGAAGGAGTATGTACGCAGATTGGTGTCCACAAGAGGCAGTTCTCAACCACTTGTCCACCGGAGGGTTCTTGACACATTGTGGATGGAACTCTGTAATAGAGAGTGTGTCTTCAGGAGTCCCAATGATTTGTTGGCCATCTTTTGGGGACCAGACGACAAACTGCACTTACGCTTGTGGTAAATGGGAGATTGGTTTGGAGTTATCAGGTGTGGTCAAGAGAGAGGAAGTGGCAAGGCTAGTGAGGGATTTGATGGAAGGAGACAAGGGAAAACAAATGAAGGAAAGAATAGCGGAGTGGAAGAAATTAGCACAGGAAGCAACAGAACCGAATGGGTCATCGTCCATAAACTTTGACAAGCTGTTGAATGAACTTCTGACTTAAATACAGCATCGGACATCTGTTTGTGCAACACTGCCACCACAGGCATTTCTTTGTTTACAACAGCATTATACTTTGTTTATGGATTACTGTATTGAAATTATATATTCGCATCATGTGTGTTTCAAGAGGTTTGCATTGACTACTTAATTCGTCTATCTTATGAACTTGTTCCCGACAAGACGAACTGTCTTTCCTACACCCATCTTCTCCTCTTCATGCTTAGCCATAACTTCAAAGATATCTATTGGCATGCTTTTCTCCTGGTGAAAATTCATCTTCAATGACAGTCATGGATTTGTTGTGTATTTCATGGTGAAAGTCAAAGGGTGCCCATGAGACCTGGAAAAATCTGAAGGCTCATACTCGTGAGCATTTTCCTAACAATTCTCCCCCTTGGCTAAGTGGACTCGAAATAAAACACTCCTCTTTCTGTAACACCTTGGATTGACCATCTCAGTAAATAGATGACCGAGCATACTAGGATTTCATGTGAATAATAGGGCCCAGAAAATGCATTAAGAAAATCTGCAGTTTGTATCTTTTGGTCAATGTGGTCGATCAATTGAGAAAATGCAATGATTACGCGCAACAGAGAATGTGGAAATGAGCATCTTTCTGCTTCCTGAAAATCAGTTTCAAGCACCAACAGGAAAGGCCTGGTGGGGATGACATTTGATTGAGACATGAACTGCAATAAACATGAGCAGAAGACTTCTCTCCATCGGTCACAAACACACCGAGGCTTCTAGTAATGAAAATTCTAGGATCAATGTGAACCATTCCAGAATTTTCTGGCTTTTCACATTGGATTCACTTTACATTTTTCAACAATGGCTACTAAGTTCTTAAACTAAACCCAAGACAGGCGCAACACCCAAAATCAGCAATAATGCATATACAACTACGAAAAATATCGTTTGATATATTCATTTATCCCAGAAACATTCCCTTCCTCACTCATCTCGGACAGTTTTCAGAAGAGTACAGCATACAGCAAAAGCATTTTAAAGTTGCACTGTCATAGAGAACGATACAAGTTCCGGCAACCTTAGGACACTTGCTGGAGGTTCTTGATAAGATCTCTATGGATGTACTATTGCCATCCGAGATCTTCAGCCCATTTCAACAAAGTATACGATTCCCCAATAACGACTATTTATTTAGAAGGCTGCTTTCAGCTCCAAAGCCGCAAGTCTACTATTCATCACTGGACAACTATAACAAGACAAAAGTTGCCTTTAAAGGAACGTCTAGTAATAAGATTTTCGGACGACACATGGATATCATCTGAGAACGTGTACGAAACTTCATTAAGAAGACTCCCCAATAACGACTATCCCAGGTTCATTGGTTTTAAACAGCCGGCATTGCATTATGACAGAAATTACAAATAAATATTCATCTACCATTCTTTCAAAAGGAGTCATCCTTTAATCTATTTTAAATTACGCTCATGCTTGTCGTATGTGGATGGACATTTTCGTCTTGATTCTTCCAAACGGTAGCGTGAGTATCGATCACTGCAAACTTGTTCATTATCCAAGTTCTTATCAACATATAAAAAAGCTGAAAGAGGCATGACATATAAGTCTGAAAGCGGAACCGGATGTTCATGCCAAGTTCCTTCTGTATTTTCCTTTCAGTTTGTCGAGCTAGAGAGAGAGACGCTAACATTTGCCAGCGTGTTCAGATTCATCGGCCGAATCCTAGATCGCTTGCCTCCCCATAAGGCCATGGAGACAAGGTGATAAGCGCGCTCCAATGGATGGAAGTTATCCCAGAACAGGAAGAGCGTCGGGTCCGAACAAATCTTGTAGCCTTCTTTGCCACACTGGAGCATCCATCCGAGCGTCCCGCCACCGCAACACGCCCTCGATACGTCAGAAAGACCTTACAGCACAGTGACATGAATCGCTCACCTGTGTACCTCATCCGCCAGTGAAGCCTTGCGCATGCTAAACAAATACGTGCCAGAGGAAATACGTGCAAGTTTGCATGCATACTTTGCAGCATAAGTGTTACTACCTTTGCGACGAATTTGATTTTCATCATATGGTAGGTGATTGCCATAGAAGAGCGACGTTACATACAATAGTGCACGGGGATTGTGATAGAAGAGCGAAGTCACATACCATAGCATGCGGGGATTGCACAAATCCGCTGAACAACATCGTTCTCTAACGCAATGGAGCCGGGGTACTTAATAGGCACGTCCTTGGCCAAGCTCTCCAAGCTACGGTTGTACTTCTTGACCATCGCATTCATCTTCCCGTAAGCACCAGCCCACCGGTGTCCCCAGCAAGAGCGCTTGAGCGGGGACGCACCCGACGGGGCCCAGCGAAAACACAACGATCCTGCAAGCGCCGATCTTGTAGATCTCACCGATGAAGGAGGCCACTTCAGCTGGCATGGCCCCCATGTACGCATGGGGCCGAGGGTTGGGGCGACAATAGGGACGAAACAGATGAATACTTCGTTTGATCCGGACTCGAGGAGGAACGTCGATCGGCGGACCAATTCCTCATCCACTTCTTTTTGCTTGACAAGGGCCCGTAACTGTCGTAGCTGATCCTGGATCGGAATCACTCCCTGTTGCAAAATCAACATTTCGCTTGTCAGGACAGAAATTTTTGTATCACGGAGAATCGATTTCATGAGATCACACGAATGAACTGGAAAATATATGCTCATAGACAGAATTTAACAGATGAAATCTGGGCATGTTTTCTTCACAAATGTCCTTGTTTGTCTCTTATAACGCCACTCCCAGCACTAGAAAAGTTGATACCGTTTGACGGACAGTTCCTCTCACTCCCAATGATTACTGCAGTTTTTGCCTCCTTGTATGGCTTCTGGAATTCAATCCCCATAAATTGAGGCCCTGTTTGGTACATCCAAACAACGCCAAATTCTGATTCTTTGTTTCCAGAATCAGTTTGGGCCTAGAATCGCGTTTGGTAAAATTTTTGTTCCCAGGAACAAATTGGAAATAGAATCAAGAATCAAAAAAAAGTTTATTCTTGTTCCGAGAACGAATTTGAGAATCAAAATCAAGAACTTTTCTTATTCCCTTCGGCCATCTTGCAACCGCCATCCACCACCGCCCGCCACCGTCCGCCGTCCGCCGCTACCCGCCTTGCCGCCGCGGCCGCCAATTCGCCACCATCGGCCGCCCGGTTCGAGGTCCGCTCGCTCGCCGGGGCTAGGCGAGGGCTCGGGCAAGCCTCGGCAAACCTGCGAGGCTTGCCCGGCCCCTGAGCCCGAGCCGCCCAACCTCGGTGAGGCTCGCCTTGCCACCGGCGAGGCTCGCCCGGCCTCGGTGAGGCTCGCCTTGCCACCGAGGCTGGCCGGTTGGCCTAGCAAGCCTCGCCCAGGGCCGTGACGCTCGGGCCGGTCGGCCTCGCCAAGGGCCCAAACGCAATTTTATTCGGCAAAATCAAAAAAAAGAAGAAGAAGAAAAGATGAGAAAAAGGAAAAAAAAAAGTAAAAAAGTAAAAATTTTATTTAAAAATTAAAAGAATTAAAAGAAATTAATGAACATGGTACCAAACGCAATTCTATTCTAATTAAAAATTTTGTGAACGATTCTAAAACGACTTAAAATATTTAGAATCGGTTTAAACGAATAAAAAAGAATCGGTTCGATCGAATCTACTCCCTAACAAAATCGTTATTAAACGCGCCGAGCTGCCATGTTTTTTTTTTCTTTTTTTCAATTGATCAAGAAGTTACTCGTAGAAGGACAACATTACAAAGTCGTTATTCGAGTTAGTGAACTCACAGATGAAGTCAGCAATGGTTCTTCCATCGGTGAACCTCCCCGTCGGGCAATGAAAGAAGCTCGGCCAGTAGGGCAGGAAATCGGCCTGAGCCGTGCAGTTCCTGTTGAAGTGGTTGTTCCCCACGTTGGAGATCGAGTCCCCGAACGTGAAGATCACGGGCACACTGTGCGACAAGGCCGCGGAGCACGATGAGACAAGGAGGAACAACGCGACGGCTCACCATGTTTTTCCAAATGTGTCTGCAGCGATCTCACTGAGGCATGCACATTGAGATGGATGCGCCGACGACAAACTAGTGAGATGGATTGCACGAGCAAAAGTTGCGTTTAGAGGAGCGCCAGTGAACAAAACAGACCTTTGTCAAAAAAGAAGAATAGAAACACCTGAAAGTGATGTGTGTATAAGCTATCAAAGCTGTCTCTTAGATAGCGGTTTTTTTTTCTGTTTCCATGCTTTTCTTATACACAAAAACAAGATTGGCCAAGATACTGTTGAGACCTGATTATGTCGTATTAGATCGATCATATGTCGAGAAATTATTAGATATGACATTGACAATTCATCATAAAATAATAGAATTTATTTAAGATATAATTTGGTATATTCAATCATATATTGTGATTAATTATGTTCACTAAATCATCTATTTTGAGAATTGTCTTTTTGCCATATCTTAGGAATTTAAGACCCCTCACTCTCTCCCTCCACTTAAGATTTCGCAAGAGCCACCTGACCCTTTCCTAACCATGACAAGACCCCCGTCTACATCCAGGTAGGGTTGTCTACGATTTTGCCCCGAACCCCCTCTCCCCGGCGGCGGCCTCATTTTCCCCTAGTTCGCCTCTTTTAAAAAAATAATAATAACTGAAGTTCCGATGTGGGCCACGTCAGCATCATTCGTCAAATTTTTTGCCACGTCAGCAACGTCACATTAGCAATTCAGCAATTTTGAATACTTCTTCGGTGGCAAAGGATTTAATTGCACAAATCGAAGAAGATAGAGGACCGGGCTGCACGACGGAAAAAACTCGGAGGACTAAATTGCAACAAGCAGCGAAACTTCAGAGCGCGGTAAAAAAACCCAAGCAAACGAAGCCGTTTCGGGCGTTTGCTCTCTCCTCGATTCCTCCGGTGTCGTCGTCAAGCGCTCGGTCCATCCCTCGCGACTTCGATCGACCGCGATTCATCCGCGCCGGCGACCGGAATGAGCGGTCAACCCGAAGTGAGCTTGCTCGCCGCCGCGGCGGAGGCCGCGGAGGACCTCTACCGCGTCCGGGACACCTACTTCCCCTCGAATCCGGAGGACAGGCTCTCGAGGCTGCGCGACGAATCGAGCTCGGCGCTGAAGCTCCTCGACTCCATCCCTCCCGGTAACTTCTCTCGATTCGATGGTCGGGAAGCTTCGTCGGTGATCCCTTTCGTGATCTTCGGATCGGATTGTGTTGAGAGCCGTCGTTTGGTTGATCGGGAGTTCGTCGAAACTACGGGAGAGGTGGAATTCGGTGATGTTGAAGTCTCGCGCGGTGATAGTTGTCGCCGAGGGTTTTGTTTTGAGTGGGCGAACGCGAATATTGCGTTGTGTATTGCGGGATATCTGGGAGTATCCGTTTTTTTTTTTTTTTTTGGGGGGGGGGGGGGGGGGCGAAGATTTGATCTGTGTTTGCTCTTGTGCATTTCGTGTGATACCAGTGAAAAGGAGCTTTCTTGTGCTTCTGTGCCCTTGTGTAGTCGGTAATAGAAAGATACGTCAGTCATGCTTCTGCGTCTTCGTCTGTGTATCTTTTTTTGTTGAAAGTTTTGAAAAGTACGCTTTTTGACTGCTTTACTCATCTTCTTTGACATGGCAATTGTTCCGTTGTGGCTGGAGCTAGTGGAAAACGGGTTTGTTAAGAAAATGAGAGCAATGAAAAGAATGCCGGTTCTCATCCATCTCATTGAATTATGGCTAGTGGTGGGATGCGAGTAAAGATGCTTCAAATAGCTGATATTAAGTTGTTACAGACATTCGCATTTGGTTATCTTAGTGATGCTCAGGAATGAGTATGTTTGGTCTGAGTAGCATTGGTAAATGACTTCGGTAAAAGGGGTGGCGCCCCTTCGTTGCTGTTATGATGATTCTTCGTGTTATAACCAGTAATAAACTGAAAATAATACAGTTGGGCTTTTCTCTTTAGACAGTGTGAAAATAATTTTCTGGTTTATTAATGCTGCGTTCGCTTCTCTCTGTGTTGGGCAGAAAAGAGGAAATCGCCTCTACAACGAGCAACATATGAATATCTAAGAGGGAAGACATTGGATGTATTTCCTGATTATAAGAAAGAAGCAGAAGAACATCTCTCAAAAGCTGTGAGCACTGAATTCCTGGTTTTGCTGTTTCATGTGTTTTCTTCTTTAGCTTGGTGTTAGATTTTGTGAAAACAAAACCTTTTTGGTCCAGGTTAAGTTGAATCCATCTATTGCAGATGCTTGGCTATGCTTAGGTAACTGCATTTGGAAGAAGGGAGACCTACCTTCAGCAAAAAATTGCTTCAATCTCGCATTAAGCAAGGTTCTTTGTATCTCTTTTTGTACTCTAGGTGTTAAATGAAAACCATCTGGCCCGCTTTCGGGGTCAATATCTATGCCTGAAATTTTTGGTGGTTTGGCATCATGTAGGGTCCAAACAAGGAGATTCTATGTCAACTGTCAATGCTTGAAAGGAAGATGGCTCAAGGTGAGTATTGCTATTACTTTTATTTATATTGGAATTCTTTCTCAAAGTATTATGTCTCTGAAGTATCATTTGGCTTCTTTCCTTTGGGAATGGGACCACTGCCACAAGGGCAGTGGGCCTGGTCATGCCATTTCAGTATTAAACTAGTACGGTGGCATGGTCATGCACAGAATTAGATTGTCATGAGTAATTTGATAATTGTGCTTGTCCTCCAAATGATGTCTTTTCTTAGGATATCCTGAGTCCCCCCCAGACAAGTATCAGGGAGTCAAATTCAAATGGAGAAAGACATCTCCTCTAGGAAAGCCGAGTTTCATAAATAAATGTGACATGCCCCTCAAAACCACCACCAAAGTAAAATCAACTTAGCATAAAATGAAATAAGAACAAGAACAGTAGGAAATGGGACACCCTCTGTATCAGCTAAGCCAAGTGGTGCAAAGAAGCTAAGAGGAAGATCGGATGCAAAATCTTGGCAAAAGGGAGAAAATTTGAAGGGATAAAAACTTGTCTTCTGGCTTGCTTAATATGGTTGCCCTTTTTTGTCTAATGCAAATTTTTTGAATGTAGATTCTGATAACCAGGCAGAAATTGTTGAAGAAAGCATAAAGCATGCAAAAGAAGCTATTGCTTTAGATGTGAAGGATGGGAATTCCTGGTGTAAGGACAAAACAATCTTTCACCTAGTTTTACCTTATTTGATATCATTGCATTGTCCCAGGGATTCATGCTTCAGTCTCCCTTTCTTCGTTTCCATTGAGGTGTATATTTAGCCGTCAAATCATTTAAAACCTGGCAGATAACCTTGGAAATGCATGCCTCACTAGTTTTTTCGTGACCGGAGCCTGGGATCTTAGCAAACTTCATCAGTCTTTGAAAGCATATCAGAATGCTGTAAGTGTCAATAAGATGAAGCAGGAAAGCCATTGTAATATTCCTGTTATCATTTTTGTGATCCAATCTGATTAAGTAATTAGTCTTTCCATCTTGATGCACATATGGAACTTTTAACTACCTGGAAAGATTCATCTGATACTAACAGGTGTTTTTGCTTTTGTTGTGCTCAAGACTTTTTACCATTTTATCCTCTAATATTCAATTATCATCAGGAAAAAGATGAAAGAATGGAATCCAATCCAGACCTATTTTACAACTGCGCTACTGTAAGTGAAACTTTATTCTTATAATTTACATTGCTGTGTCATGAAGTTGAGAAAGTTGCCTTCATCATTTCTTTTTTGTTATCAAGATGACAAAATGTTTAACCATCTTCTGATATGTTCCTTGCTGGGGCTTAAATATATTGAGTAATCAGCTAGAGTGAAGATGAGCTGACTATCACATGTCACATAACATAGGTTCTCAATCTTCTTTGTTTCATAATAAGGGAGTGCAGATGATTAGAATTTTTTGTTCCTTTAGTCATTATGCTTGTTTCTAGACGAGGTGTGCACTGAGGATTCTTTCTACAGGATGGGCAGGCATGGCATTGTCACAATGTCAACTACTTTTTCCATTTTGGCGGGAATTTTTTTCTTTCTTTGTTTCTTTTGGGGGGAGGGGGGGTGTGGAGGGGGAGAGGAGGGGAGAGAGAGATGTAAATGTTGATTGCATGATTGGAATTAGGTGTCAAATGGGGTAAACTGTCCCAGAAAATGGCAATGTGCATAGTCACCTGGACATTCAAGGCAGTGTATGTGTAATGTGATCAATCCATTACCAAATTTGTTGTGCATAGCTTTAGAAATTGTGCTTTGAAAGCAAATGAAGAAAGCATTTAGCTCAGTATTTTCTCACCAGTGATGCAATGCAAACTGTGGTCAGAGTAACGATACCACGTAGATAATTTCCTTGTCACCCACGTTACTTTTTTCTTTGAGAGGCTTATCCCTTTCAGTTTTACTTTCTTGGTGTTCTATAGAACCACAATTGAGATTTCCAATGCTCCAGGTTTTAAATATCATTTCAGATGTCAATGCTGGAGAAGCTTTTTATTTATGACATAAAGAAAATAAAGAAGAAACAGAGATTACTTCTGTGAAAAATATATTTGAGATCATTGGTCCTTGCATAGTCCAAATAAATTTGACTTTCCTTTTGTTGTCATTTAAATAACTCTCACCGACTAGCTCTAGTTTATCAATTCTGTTTCTTGCACTAATCAACCTTATATTTTTGGGAAGTACCCATTAATCTGCTTAATGAGCCACTAAGTAGAGTCTGCTTAATTAAAGGGAGCTTTCAAAGGATGTTGTCAAGGTTTCGATTGATGAGAGGAGATTCCTTGTACTAGCACACTGACATATCAAGCCCTTGGGTTGTTGCTCTAGTTTAATGCTTGTAGATCAGGAGAGTACCTATACATGATTGCTTTTAGACACATTTGCATTAACTGCACATGATGTGCCCACTTTATAAGTTGTTCCATGATGATTATATGGAATATTTGTTTCCCAGTGAAAAATTGTATTAGCATTATGAGTCTGGTATTATATATTACAATGTGTTGTTATAACCCATATATATGAATATCAAAGTTAACATCAAGGACGGCTCCTTAGTTAATGCTGAAGTTTAATGGTTGAGAAAAATCGCATTTATTATTTTACAACACTAAGGCTAAGCAGCTATTATCCGGGAGCTGAAAAAACAGAAAACTGAAAAAGAAAAAATGGGGAATGTTATAGATGGAACAGGAAATGAGAATAAAGATACATAAAAGGTTCATGGAATCTGCAGTCATGACCCTGCTCAGTTGATCTGATGGGTAATGCCTTATAAGATCTTTTTAAAGATTGTTAACATGATGTTTTATATGGGATTGTCACTCTCAGTACGTCATTTTCCCCGTCATTCCCAGTTTATTCAATGATGTTTCTATCTTCAGGTAAATAAGTACCTAGAGAACTATGAAAGGGCCCTTACTGGATTTCAAGCTGCTGCGCTAAAGGATCCTGGTCTGAATGCATCTGAGGAGGTTGAGAAGATAGTCAGTCTTCTTGACAAGCTAGAGAATTTCTTGAAGGTAAAGTTATTTTTGAGTGAAGAAATTAGCTACTTAACTATTGGAACTATTTAGCTGGTTGGTTTTATGATTTGTAGTTAAACTTGTGTATTTTGGGGAGGTAGAACTGCTAGTTAGCACATTTATTGCCAATTGACAAGACATAAGAGAAACTGACTCTAATATCTCTCAAAAGTTTAGTTATAATGTTAATATGGGAGTTAAAATTGTTTTCATGCTGTCTTCTTGGTTTGCGTGCAACTTATTAATGATTACCTGTCTTCTATGGATGATAGTAATCCTTACTTTAAAACTGTTGGTTTGTGCACACAGGTACATGCCAAAGGGAAACGACTTGCGTCTTTTGCATCATCGCTGGCTTCTGCCAATTGTGAGCTGTAATCCTTTGCTTTGAGTGATTCTTACTTTCTATGAAAAGCTTTTGGATTTCTGGAAGTGCATTTAATTTGCTCTCCTTTTCTTTTGTTCGTTTGTGTGGGACGTGTCCTCATCTCTAGTCAGTTCCTCCCACAAAAAGGCGAATGTTGATCTTCTATTTGAGGGTCATAACAAAGCAATAGCCGTTGTTGGAAAGGTGCTATTCTTCATAAAGCATGATAGTGTTTCTCCCCTGTAAGTTCTCTGCTTGTCAATGTTCTCACGGTTTGTGCATTTGATCAAACTGATTTAGTCACAGCTTGTGCACATTGTTGTGCTTCACATGTATTACAATGATGCAATTCTTTCACATGGTTATTAATCTGACTGTAGGCAACTCCACATACTTGTTCCATTTTAATTCTCTGAAGCATCATGTCATGCTTGTTGATCCTTTGAGCAGCATGCTTATTATGAACTTTGTGGTGGTTTTTGGCAGGTATTATTTAGCATGTGATTCAAAGCAGATGTGTTTTATCCTTTCAGTTTATGTTATACGGAATGACATGGTAAGAAGTAATTGTTTCTTTCTGCAAAAAATGTGAAAATTGACTTGTTTGACCTACTTTTTTGTTCTCATTGTTCTTTGCTCTCTATCTACCATTTTATTTTGGGTTCCTTTGTGGTTCGGATAAATTTCATTCATTGTGACTGAGATTTAGTGAATTTTACAATCATATTACAGCACTCTCATTTCAATTAACTAATGCACTGAATGCTCAATTTTTGCAACATATGCACTTCAACAGGAACTAGCCAATTTTCCAACAAATTGGTGGCTTTATCTCCATCATTGCCGCATGGGCATTATTATATTTTGCCAGAGAATTGGCTGGACTTGGGTCATGGTACACCAATTGCAAAAATTGGATGTTTAGTGCATTGGGTGATTAAAAATCAAAGATGAGTGATCTCATTGAAAATGGCTTAAATTTGGTGACTACCAATGAAAACTATCCTTTATTTTCTTATATCTCAGATGTCAGTCTAGGACTATCACGCAGTTTGCTCCCTGTCTGTTTACTCTGGGTTTCTGAATTGTCACTGTTAGAATGGCGAAGGACGAACTTTTGTGTATCAGATCCAAAAACTAGGGCAAAAAGTGCCTTAATCTTGTGTACCCAGCACAAATTATAAGTTAAGCTCTTGCTTGCAGTCACTATTCACCATCTTGACTGCTATTTGCAACTTGTGATTTGTGCTTGCAGATTAAAGAAGGAGATCAACTGATGCTCTTGGATCCTTATTACCGTATCGTTGATTTTACTTGGAGTGGGAAGGTACTTATGTCAGCATATATTATTGTTCACATTCATTAATGAGCAAGTTGTTATTAAGCTTTATTACCTTATAACACTATCCTTGATATAAACCATATCTTGCAATTCAAATTCTATTGACTGGTGGTCTGCTTCTCCTTTCTTATTGAACAGACTTACCAGTTCAAATCAATCCGTGTGGATTTCCTTCAACAATTGCTCGTGAATGGAAAGCCTTTGCCTCCGAGCCAGGCAGTTGGAACGTCCTTCTGTGCACAGCACAAGCCCTGAACAATTTGTATCAAGTGCCTGAATCATGCTGAGTTGTGGACGTCTCTCGATTTTCCCGCCTGTGCGGTGTGCGCAGAGTAGAGAGGGTACGAAGGATGAATCAGTATGTTGAAAATGAAGAGTGGAATGATTGAGTTGTTGCTCATATTCGTTACTGACGCACCAAACGAGAACCAAATATAATGCGGATTCATTTTTTGACAGGGCAGCTTTGGTCATGGAGTTGGTGTTCCTTGTGTGTGTCTTCTGCCTTTTTGAGATTGTATCTTAGTTTGCACATAACAACGACAGTCTCAATCTTGTAAAATGTAATGATATTTTGGGTAAGCTTTGCAAATTACATAAGCCATTGCATTTTCACATGCCGCACAATTATTTCACACTTAATGACCCGAGAAACGATGTATTTCCAAAAACAAAGAAAGATCGCAATAGTTTCTTTCATCAATCTCAAATTTAATCTTCCCATCTTGAACGTTGTGAAGTATGTTCCGGTTCCGCTGCTGCACGCTTTCAAGTATGACCAGGTTATTTCTCTGTTTCTCCACAAAGGCCAAGCAGATTTGCGCATCACTCTCTCGCCAAACTATGGCGGATTGGTCCAACCTAACGTCAGTATTCTCAAATTGTAGGATCATCATCGGCAAGTTCACATTCTCCTGACCCCGAAGATCATAGCAGGTGTCCATCAGTGTCGACAGAGGCTCTGGAACGGGATAGTTGGAAATATAATAGGTGAACTCCGTGTGAATGGCCGAATTAATCAAGTTCACATTCTCCCCGAAGATCATAGCAGGTGTCCAACAGTGTCGACAGAGGGCTCTGGAACGGGATTGTTGGACATATAATTGGAGAACTCCGTGTGAATGGCCGAATTAATTGGGGCGGCAATCAAGTGATGGTAGTCCCGGAGTCTATGATGGTCCTAGGAGGTGGAGACTCCAAAGAGAGGCTAAATTTCTGACTCCCCAAAGGCAGTACCGACTAGGCTGACGAAATAAAAAGATGGGTTATTTTCGTCGATTATCAAAGGTGTGATATTGTTTGTTTGGCAATTACGAAGGGCTTCAAGCCCAAAAGTAAGTAACCATTTGAGCTCACTGCCAGGGATGCCATAACAGAAGATTCGGGCAATGGTGCGATAAGGTTGTGCCTCCTTGTCCTAGGCCTAATATACCGGCAATGGTGCCGAAATTCTGGTTACCAATTTGGCTGCAGCCGAAGATGGAGCTCCAGAACTTGTTCTTCGGAGCGAGGGTGAGCACATTTCAGACATCGTGACCGTCAGAGTGCGATCCGTTATCATAGTCGATCGAGTACGTGCATTTCGGTTTGAGTTTGTGATGGACTTGGGTGGCTCGAACAAGGGGTCTTGTTGAGGAGAGCAACTAGTACAAGGTTCACATTGGTTTGTGTAATGTGGCTGCCCTGTGTTGAAAATTAGGGTCAGGTTGACTTTCCGGGTCCCAAGGCCGATGGTAACCACGAACTCGCCTGCCCCGCGAGAGCCACCTGGATTGACAGCCGGGCTTTCTCATCGTAATTCCCAGCGGACAGCGCTCGAGATTGTCCCAGGATGTTCATGGAACGGACCTGCAACTGGTTTAGAAAAATGAGCTCGGAATCGCGGGATTGACCGTTAGTGGCAAGCCGCGAACAGGGTTGATGCCCATATGCCAATGTCAATCTACATCTCTTTGCTTGACCTATCAATCGAATTTATATTTCAAAAATAAAAATTTCGTTCGTTATCAAATTTGTATTTCTGCTTAAAAACCCATTCATAAATAGAAAAAGAAAGATTTATTTCTAATAAAAAAATTGTTCTAGTTATCATTCGCGTAGAGTCAAGCCAATAATCACATGGTATGATCATTTTGGGTGAATGTGAACTCATCCACCCGTAAAAGATCATAAATGTCAGCAAATTTGAAATTTCTAGAAGTGGGCATTGCCGTGTTGAACCTTATCTTCTCCACTGCTGGGGACCCAAACCCAAAGACACCACACGCTACTCGATAGCTTGATATTATATGATGCTCCTGGCTCTGGGTCTAGACATCACCCTACAGTTACAAGATTAAGGAAGGACAAGATATAGACATCTTCTGCATTCTCCTTAGTTCGCACCGTCTTCTCTCGAGGGTATCGGCCGCTCGAATCCTCACAGGTGATTCTCCAACGGGCGCATTCGTATCTTTCTCGATTCATTCATTTCGTGTTCTCTATTCTCGATCCGGTTAAGAGAACGGTTCATGCTCATGTCATGTATTCATACATTAAATAGTACACATTGAATCCTCATTTTTTTTTCCTTTTGTAGATCATGATCACAACAAAATCGGGGTGGCCGGGAGCGCCCACAGCGATATGGCTCATGGACCGGCAATAGCTCGCCTTCAGACAACATCCTGTTGTCTCCGCCGACCTTGGCCAAGCAGTATAGCATGGCTTCTGTGACCGTTGTCGTGACCTCTAAGGGTAGTAATAGCGACCAAAATCCTAGACAGCGTCCCTGATGATCGGTTCTTGGCCTTCTGGTAATTTGGTGCCCTACAAAGAGCAGTGAGCACGAAGGAGGAAGAAAAAATTTTTTTTTTTTTTCGCCTTCATTTAATCGTTTCATTCAATATTAATTGGTCATTGATGTATTTCTTCCAACAATGGAATAATCTCAGCAATTGCATGCCAGTATATCTGTTGTAATCGTTGATACACGCCGGATAATCTCATTTATTGTAATAAATCACATCTTTGAATTGTTCTTTGTCCTTTCCATTTGGGATCCACGTTGTCCTCAGTCCTACATTTTCTGTATTCTCGATGAAGATTAGGACATGCCTAGAAAGAAGAGTGGCTTTAAGGACAACACTGTTTACGGCCCCCTTCGAATTTGGGTAGGATCAAGCAACCTATTCTATAAGAAGAATGTTGAGGCATGATTCATACTCCCCAATGAGAGAAAGACATGGGATCCAAGTGGGGGTCATGGTAGGGGTGGAGAATGCAAAATCATGGAGTTTTTATAGTTTTGGCGCATATTTTATTGGTAATTTGAATTTGAGCTCATGAATAACTATTATGTTGCCTTTATATAATCTTTTCTCACTTGTAATTTGAAAGATGTAATGAAGAGGTATAGGGTGTTAATTATTGTGGAATCATCTGTTGGAGGTAACTCTAGTAAAAGCAACATGGCATACAACTGTATACTTTTCACATAACAGCGACCATAAGAATATATTCTAATCTTCATGAATTCCAATATATTTCAATATTTTGGAGTATGCACTTTTGGGTTATAAATCACACCATATGTTGTTGCATAAGTCCCTCCAAGAATCAATACACGATCGCCTCCTTTGGGAGCATGACCATGATTAGAACGTGAGACATCTCACCACTACATAAGACCAATATTTCTCAAACCCAATTAAGTATGACACTTTGATTGTCACAACCTAATTGAATTATTGAAACTCTCACATACCAATGATAAAGAATTTATGTCTCACATTTACTATATACATGTAATTTCTTATTTGAAGATGAGCAATTTATCATTAAAATCACATGCTATGTCAATTATATTGTGTAGACTTGCTAAGACGTTATCTCATCTCGTTGTGGATTTAACCTTTTTACGTCCTTAGATGGAGGAGCGCCAAGTGCGATATGGGGTCCCGCAAACGATGGATTTTGAGTTCACCAACATCCCCATTCCCAAGACCACCCTGACTCGGGAGCTAATTGAGTCTATGGTATGGGTCGACGAGGGACTACCTCAATTAGTACCTCACCAATTCATAGCATGGTTCATCGGCTTTTGACAAGGGGATCGGGAGGGTCCCCTGCTGGGTTTCGACGAGCCTCTTGTTGGGACTGGGCAGTGGGAAGTAGCATACCCGATGGATCTCGACACTCCCAATAGTGTCATGGTAGACCCTGAACCCCATGAGCCCATGGACAAGAAGTCTAGTGCTTAGATAGCCTAGTAGCTCTTCTTTTTGAGTTAGCCCTTTTTGTTATACTCTTCTGTGTATAAGCTCAGTTGTTTATAAAAGTGTGTTTTGTGAAGTTTGTTGTCCTACTTTTCTATCTTATGTTGTTTGCTGTCAAGGGTTATTGTTTCGCTTCCGCATGTGCATAATCGATTGGGTCAGTGACACGTCCTGGGAACGTCGCAATTTTATCGACCACCGAGAGATGTGTGCGCGCTTGAGGTTCGGGGCATGACAATAGTTCCCAAAATCTTTAAATTATTTTCAAGCCAATATGTTTCTAGTTTCCGTATAAAAAATACAGGACCCTATCATGGGCTCAAAATGACGAGCTATCATTTAAGTGCCCTAATTATCCTTCAATTCGTATCATCAAATGTGATATTGGGTCTTGAAACTTCTTGTTATGCGATCAAATTGTTTAGTTTTTTTCTTTTACAGTCACAAAAAGATTGTTGAGGAAGGATACCGACCTTGAGTGCTTGATTACTTACAACACATAAAGAAACTCCTGTGATTATGTAAATTGCATACTTTTTTAGGATAACAACCTGAAACAAGGCTGCTATTAATACAGAGAGTCGACCTTATTCCAAAAGGGACAGTGAAGTAATATCACCATACTAAATAGAAGCAAAATCTTAGTTGTAAAACATGATTTTGAGATAACAATGTAGGCAAAGACAAATCTTCATCTACGCTCAACCAAGTAGTAATCCATCAAAATCATCATCAAAAAGGCTTCAATGAATTGGCGATGTCAATGACAAATCGGTACTTAACATCTGCTTTTGATAGACGCTCCATGGCAGTGTTCACATAATCCATAGGAATAAGCTCAATATCTGCGACTATGTTGTGCTTCGCTGCAAAATCAATCATCTCTTGCGTCTCTTTTATCCCTCCAATGCAACTTCCTCCCACCATCTTTCTACCTGTCATTGGTCTTATTTGTTACTATTTTTTGCATTCATGAAACTCATAATTAGTCTTCTACTAAAACTAAAATCGTTTCAATTATAAACACCAATTGCAAAGGTAGTTTTCTTTTCCAAAGCACTATAGAAAACAAAAGACTTGCTTAGGCTTACCCATGAGGAGTGGAAAAGCAAGTAGCTCTAGTGGCTTCTCTGGTGCACCAACCATGACGAGCTTTCCATTAGTTTTCAAGAGACCGATCAAAGGCAAAAGAGCATGTACAGCTGAGACTGTGTCAATAATACCATCCATTGTACCCATTGCAAGCTGCAGTTAATAAAAGATAATAAAATTAATCTACATTCAGTTAACCTCATCCCTATACATCATCAAAGAAAATAATATGTTGTGACTATAACTTACTTCCATCTCTTCTATGTTACGGCTAACCAAGAATGCATCAGCTCCCAAATGGTCCATGGCTTCCTTCTTTTTATTAGGTGAGGTACTGATGATGGTCACTTTGAGACCCATGGCCTTAGCAAACTTTACAGCCATATGCCCGAGCCCACCAAGCCCAACTACCCCTAAATGCATTCCAGCCTTATCAAGCCCGTAGTACTTCAATGGACTGTAGACAGTGATCCCGGCACAGAGGAGAGGAGCACTACCATCAAGAGGCAAATTGTCGGGGATTTTGATCACAAAGTGCTCGTCTGATACCATGATGTCTGAATAGCCACCACGGGTGATGGTTCCATCATAGTACTTTGCACCATAGGTCAAGATCATTTTGGGGCAATAATCCTCAAGATCCTCTTTGCAATTTGCACAAGAACGACATGATCCGACCATACACCCAACACCTACTTTGTCCCCAACTTTAAATTTTGTCACTTTGGTGCCTACTTCAGTGACCATACCTACAATTTCATGTCTGCATACAGTGGTCAATATGTATCATTATTGACTTTAAAATGTATCATTTATCTAAGAGAATCAAAAGGGATGATGTTTTTAAAAGCTCATACCCGGGCACTACAGGATAAGAAGTTTTTCCCCATTCGTTCTTGATATTATGGAGATCGGAATGGCATATACCACAATACAATACCCTAAAAGTTACATCCTTTTCTCCGGTGGCCCTATAAAACATAAAATCAGTGAATTTGAAAAGAAAGGTGTTCCCCTCTGTTGAATTTTTAGGTGCGCCACCCAAAATAAGAATCAACGAAAAGAGAAAGAAAACCAAAAGATGTTACCTTCTTGAGAACCTAAAGGGAGAGAGATGCCCTGTAGTGTCTCTGGCTGCCCATCCAAAAGCCTTCACTGGATGTTCATTCTCTGTGGACATTGCCATTTCACTGAGCTTGACGAGCACGGCTTAAATCTCAAACTGGAAGAGAACTGCGTTATCTGTGTGTTTTGAGATGCGAAGAGAACGCTGATGAGAGGGGAGGCGAGAAGCGTTGGTACATATATAGGGCGTGTGAAGGTACTGGAAGCGGTGGTGATGACGCACTTGGTGAGCGAACTGAGCCAGACAGCGTGCGTCAGTATACGCTTAGGGCTCGAGAAGACACGGGAAGAAGCGGAGATGACGTACTTGGTGAGCGAACTTCACCGGACGTCCTGCGTCACCGTCCATTCCCATTTGTTTGACCAGTCAACCTTTGCCCGAGAGTTCTCCCTCTTTCTACCTGTGGCTGCTCTGCTTTCTGGCGGCGCAAAGAAGAGACGACGTAAATCCGGCTGGGTGTCGTTTTCACACAGTTATTTAAAACATTACTATACCAATTAATTAATCGATGAGAGTTTAGCCCAGCCTGTAACGTGCCGAATTCGGCCACGTTATACCCAGAACCTGTTTTTTTTTTTTTTTTTAACTTATTTTAAAATTTTAAATTCCGCACCTCAAAATATCCCAACAGAAGGTAGGACATTCACGAAATCCAAAAATATGAATTCTGAAATATCGATATTCTTTTGTAAAAAAATTACCTAAAATGTGAATAGGATTATTTTTTTTCAATATTAAAGACTACACTAGACATCAACGATGGCTTATATTAATGATAGCTGAATTCTAGTATTATATACTAACACTTGATTAGCAAACCCAGGCCTCTGCACGCGGGCCTCTTCATGGTGATTATGGTCTTCGTGTCACCACAAATGTCCCGTCCCGCTTCTCGGATCATAGGCGATAGTACTGCGGCATTATCTTGATGCTACGCTACAGCGCACATGCGTGACTTCTTTAATCTTGAACACTTCTCATATGACGGTGTCTCTTCGTCTCTATTGATTATGACATAGACGTGACTTCTGAAGACTTTCCGAATTGTTTGGACATTATGAAGTCCGACACGCGAGCTGGGGATAAAAAAGCAATACGGTGCCCGGTCAAACGGCTTTAACTTTTGAACGGGGAGGAGAATATCATTTCGGATAACTCTTTTGCGAGCACTAGCTCCCTCCATCCCTCATCACGTGCAATTCTGCAATTCGTGGTAACTGTAGATTTGGGGAGCTGGATGATGCTCATAGTCTGCTTAAAATGATGGAAGACGGTGGTTTAGCTCCTAATGTCCATTGATACATGCTAAACCTTATACATGAAATCAATTAATTGTGCTCTACACATTTTGTATGTGATGATATACATGTTAGCCGACATTTGTATTTCCAAAACCATAAAGAAATATAGGAAAATACCCTTAAAAAATGCATGAATAGAGGGTTTTGCATATATTTTCATATCATTAAAAGCATCAAACATTTAAAACAGATACACCATATTATAGAATTTTTCGATACTAGAATGTCAGTACCAAGAACTCTACGAATGGAGCCCGGATGCACTCCCACGCGCCGCTAAAGTGCGCAACACGTATAGCACAGACTTACCGTGCTTGAACTGGCTTAGATCATTGGTCCAACCAGTCCGGTCAATGATTAGTTAGTTTGATCAATGGACAACTAAGTTGGGTCAACGAGCTGAATCAACTTGCGCCGCGGTCGTTGATGTCGTGATTAGAGGTGAACAATTTCAAGTTCTATACAGATTTTACCTGAAATCTAAAACTTACCCGTTAGAACATATTCAAATTCCACTTTTATTATTAATTGAACAACTGCATTAAATTAACACATTTAATAACCACCCCTTATTGTAATAATTTACGGATCATAACTTATATTTAGACACAAAAAATATAAAGTATTGATAAAGTAAAAGTTTTAGTCATAAAATGGAAGCTCGGATTAATGATTTTACATTATACACTCATCATCGAACACAATAATACAGCATGATCATGCAAAGAATAGTCCAAGAAAGACACAAACACTTATTATAGGTTACAAGTTACAAGTTCCAAGTTCCATTGATCTAAAGCCTAGAACCTACCCATCAAAATAGATTCTCCAAATTTTGGAACCTAAAACCTATCGTGCATATTTTGGAACCTTAAACTTGATAGGTTCCCACTAGTCTGACTCTTAGGTTTCAGGTTCTAACTTAGAACCATGCCTACCTCTAGTCATGATGATGTCAACCACGCTAGGCAACACCTACGCATGTCGGCACAACGCAAACGTGAGTGGCTATGCATGGGGGCTCATGTAGCTTCCCCCGGAGGCGCACCACCCACCAAATTGCTTATCTCGACAAGGTCAATCTATTTATGTGATCAAAATTATTTTTTTTCTTGACAAAAAATTCATGAAAACAGGCCAAATCCATACATTCTAGACCAAGACTATGGCTACTCTTATATCACATGTAAACCGTAAAAAGGGCACCACAAGATCTCCATAGTTAGAATGTAGAACACGATATTGGAATCCATAGTTTTTTATGCAAATTAGCGATGATCTAGGTTTCGAGTGTTTCTTTTCTATTATCCTCTATATCATTGGCTCAATGAGATTGCCTCTCACGAGTTACTTTCAATAATTGCTCCTCCCATGAGGTTATTTGTGTATTAGGGTTAGAGAAAAGACTAGCACTATTTGTAAAGTTATCAATCACAAGATCTCTCATCACAAGCTGAGCTTTACTCAGTCCATACAAGTTAGCCCTATATTAGATAAATTTCATAAAACAGTAAATTTCAATTTCAATTAATGTATTACACATCAGAAAAAATCTTACAATTTGCAGTTGATGAATTTGAGTTCTGGATATCTTATGGATTAAGATTTAAAGTTTATTTATGGGTTATGGAACTATTTCGATGCTTTAGGGGTTGAGATCTGGCCATATGATTTTAAATTAGTTCAAAATAACATCAAATAGTTTTACTTGTTAACTTAATATATGCATTCTCCATATGTTTTCGATGAGGTTGATAGCCATAGGCATTAACATAAAAGGCAAGGGAAAAAAAAGGAAAGAAAGCATAATTTATGTTCTTAAAACTTCGGGGATTGGCTAAATGAAAATTTTAAATTGACCTTCTCCTAAAAATTGTACTGTACCGATGGAGTATACATCATCCCTATGTTCGATAGAAAAGAACACATTCACATAATAGAAATAGAGGCACATATCTTCTAAACATGCTTATGCACGAAGATTTCTCGGGAGAATTACCAAAAAAGTCCTAACCCTATTGCAATTGTGCCAATTCAATCATAAACCTTTTTTTTTCGTCAATTTAGTCATAAACCTTTTATAATTGTGTCAATTTAGTCCATCCGGCCAAAATTGGCCCACCGACGCTAATGTGGACGCCGGCGAGGTACGATCGACTAGCGAGGCAATTTTTTAATATTTTTTCAAACTTTTAAATATTTTTAAATATTTTTTAAAATTAATTCTTTTTTTCAGCTTCTTCTTCCTCTAGTCGGCTAGCGAAGGTCGAGGCCCCGCCAGATCCGGCGAGTCGACCCTCGCCAAATCCAACGAGCTCGGCCCTCGCCAAGGTTGGGCGGGCGAGGGCGAGGCCTCACTAGATCTTGCGGGGCCTCGCCCTCGCCTCCGACCGCGAGCGAGCCTCGCCAATGGTCGGCGAGCTCGACCCTCGCAAAGGCTAGGTGAGGCCGAGCCTCACTAGATCCGACAAGCTTGGCTCTTGCCGGCCGGGCAAGGCTGCCTCGCCCCGGATCCGCCATTGCCAAGGGCCTCCGCCAAGGTGGGGCTAGTGGAGGATGAGGATGAGGACGAGGACGAGGCGGCCCTTGCCAAGGTTAGGGCGAGGCGGCGCGGGGCGCGGCGGAGGCGGGGAGTGAGAGGATGAGGAGGAGGAGGAGGCAGCGAAGCGACTACGAAGAGGCGAAGAGGGGCGCTACGGCTGCAACGGCGGCGGTGGGGAAAGCGAGGTGGGGCGGAGATTTGTGTACGAGTGCGGGGACGATAGTGACGGCGACAGCGACGACAATGACGAGGATGTCGGGTTTCTTTGGTGCAGGAGCAACGCCCCCACCTCTGCAGCCACTCCGCCGCCTCCTCCTCCTCCTCATCCTCTCCCTCCCCGCCCCTGCTACAACCCTTGGCGATGGCAGCCTTACCCAACCTTGGCGAGGGCCGAGCTCGCCGGATCTGACAAGGCTTGGCCTCACCCAACCTTGGCGAGAGCCGAGCTCGCCAAATCTAACAAGGCTTGGCCTCACCCAACCTTGGCGAGGGCCGACTCGCCGAATCTGGTGGGGCCTCGCCCTCACCAGTGGCCGGCGAGGCTGACCTCACCAGATCTGGAGAGACCTCGCCCTCACCTCCGGCCGGAGGAAGAAGAAGGTGAAAAAAGGCTAAAAAGATTTAAAAAAGAAGAAAGAAATTTAAAAAAATTCAAAATTTCAAAAAAAAATCAAAAATTGCCTTGCCAGCTAGCTGTCCCCTGCCGGCGTCCACGTCAGCACCGGTTGGCCAATTTTGGCCAAATGGACTGAATTTGTACAATTATAAAAGGTTTAAGACTAAATTGGCAAAAAAAAAAAAAGTTTAAGACTGAATTGGCACAATTGTAATAAGTTTATGACTTTTTTGGTAATTCTCTCAAGATTTCTCTATAGCTTCATTGAATAAAAGGAATTGCTATCTCTAAACACGAAATCAATGCTTGTTTCAACTTCCTATTTGTAGGGAGCAGGATCAGATCAAGCAAAGCTCTTGCTAATGCATAGCATCGAAGAAAAGCTGACGATTCCACTGGCTAATGCCGCATCGCTGATCTCGGGTGTTCAGTTGGACCAAACACATTCACCTGCATGCACACCATCATCGATGCAATAAACCTTGCATACACAAACGCGGACCTAGGATCCCGATCAGATTCCCGAGTTCCAAGTGTTATTCAGTGACCAAACCGTCAATGACTTCAACACCCTCTTCCAAGCTCTTCCGCCGGATCGCCCTTATATGGCAGCAGGAGTTCTGGGGTTTTTCCATGGCCGACTGTTCCCAGCCACTTCAATGAATTTGATACACTCAGCTTTCGCGCTTCACTGGCTGACCAAGGTTCCTGAGGTAGTGACGAAGGTCGGTTCTCACACATTGAATGAAGGGGATATGGTATATAGATTTTTCCAAAGCAAGATCAGACGAGATGGCGGAGGACGGGCTGCTGGTAATTCTGATGCCGTGTCCGACCAATGGCACAGTGGCTTCTGAGTTCATGCTGGTGCATGTGTTTTGAGTGTTTAGGAATGTGCTTGCAGATATGGCCAGAGGGATAAGTTTCCAATACTTAAAAATGGCATATATATTTCAGCCCTAAGAAGCTTGTTCATTGTGGAGTTCATGCGTCGTTTTAAACTACAAACAGTTTCTGTGCGTGTACTTATCACACATGTCAATGATAAAACCACACTGAGCCAAGTTTGTTTTGAATTTTCACAAGTTAATGCAGCTCTGTTTCTAAGAACAGTGGACTTTTTAAATATGAGATGGAAGAGTGAAATAAGGCAACTACCTACACAGATAAACTTGAAATGCCAGAGGTAAACTCATGCCGGTTTGCCTAGAATTTTATGTATTTCGTATTTAAGTTTGTTAGTGGTACGAAACTCTCTTTTTGACAATTGCAATAACCGTTGTTGCAGTGGTTGGTAAAGGAAGACCCTGTCAACTCGTTCAATCTCCCGATTTTCATCCCGAGTCCAGCTTTAGTAAAGGTGTCGGCAATGAAGATGAATTGCTTCAGCATTGTAGTAGCAGAAGAGATTTACTCCCCTCCAAAGCTAGGTACACCAGCAGACATGAGGCTCTGCCCATCCCATCTCAGAGCAACAGTGAAAGGCATTCCGCGCAAACTACAGGTACTCTCTTTCAGAGGCTTCCGCAAAGGCTCGAACAGTTCTCAAGGATGCCTCGTTTCGCTAACCTAGAGAGGTTCCAAAATTTACTTCTTCTAGTCAAGAAAAAAAGATGCTTCCAAAGTAAATTTCCTTTGACACAAGTCGGTGCAGATAAAATTGTCCTACTGCAAGCATTTCCAATATTCCAAACTGAATTTGGTTTCCGATGTTTCAAATGCAAATCAAGTCAAGATCTGCAAAGAAAAGAATGCTAGTGCTAGTTGACAAGCAACAAGAAACCTCATTTATGTATGTCCTGAGGAGCTATTTCTCCATGGGAACGTGTTGAATCAATATACATTTTATTGCAATTCCAGTATAAGATGTCTTAACACGCAAATGCTTGTACTCAATGCAATCAGTTATCACATATGACACAGCAAGATCACATGCCTGAGCATAACAACAGAAAAAAGAGAAAAGAGAAAGATACCATGCATGGCATATCAAGAGGGAAAACGCTGCAGTACAGCATGAAGTGAAATAAATTTCTTCAATTAAAGATATCCAATATGCCCAGAACCAAAGCAAAAAATATACACGTCCAGTCATTCCCTGGCTTATTGAGTGACAAGAAGAAAGAGGGCATAGCAACGGAGGCCCTCAACTCCATTTCTCTTTCACACTCTGCAATCAGATTAAGAAAGAGAGATCCTGAAATTTGATCCGAAAGCAATTCTCTTGCAGGCCAATTATCTCTTAAATATGCTGGTTCCTGCAATTACAAAGTGAAGGGGACAAAGAGAACTGGCAAAGAGAGGACTTGATTAAGAAGCAGATTCCTTGGCAATCTTCTCTGCCTTAGCGATAACTTCTTCAATGCCTCCAACCATGTAAAAGGATTGTTCTGATAGATCATCATACTTTCCATCCAACACTCCCTGCCAACAAATTAAGAGGAAAAAAATCATGAAGCAATTAACAAATGCACGCGATAATTTACCCCATCATAACAAGTGATATATTAATGGTAATTCCGCAAGAAAAATTAATAATTAGGACATGTGCATCCTACAAGCAAAAAACCAAAACCTACATAAGTAAACTCTAGGACCCCAACAATGCTAGAAACATATGGAAATAATCAGACTGGCATGACGACTAAGGCTCAATTCAAACAAATACATGGATATCTACATTAGTGAATTATTTGCCAGCTAATTATGCATATAGGAGTTTTATGATAAGACTAGAGAATGAAAGTCCAACATAGAAATCCAGTTAATTATCTCCAGTAAGTTCATTGAGCTTTTAGAATGAGATGAATAAAAAATCATCAACAGTTTTTCAATTTAAAATCATCCTCTTCTGTATCACCCCTAAATTTTGTTATGAGGAAACACACAGATCAACTGATGGCAGGAAAGAAATGGGAATATATATTACCTGGAAGCTGTTAATACTCTCCTTCAGTTCAACATATTTGCCAGGGGCTCCCGTGAACACTTCAGCAACATGGAAAGGCTGGCTCAAGAACCGTTGAATTTTACGAGCACGAGCAACAGTCAATTTGTCATCTTCACTAAGTTCATCCATTCCCAAAATTGCAATAATATCTTGAAGATTCTTGTAATTCTGAAGAACCTTCTGCACTCCACGAGCAGTATTGTAATGATCCTCACCCAAAATGTGAGGGGAGAGCATTCGGGATGTGGAATCTAGGGGATCGACGGCAGGATAAATACCAAGCTCAGATATCTGCTCAAAAGTCACAAGTCATCAATCCATCGGAAGAACCATTTTGGATAAGTACTAATAAGCATAAAAAAAAACCAAAACCTGTCGTGACAGAACAGTCGTGGCATCCAAGTGAGCAAAAGTGGTTGCAGGAGCTGGATCTGTCAAGTCATCAGCAGGGACATAAATAGCCTGGACAGATGTAATGGAACCTTTCTTTGTTGTTGTAATACGCTCCTGAAGACCTCCAAGATCAGTAGCCAGGGTGGGTTGATAACCCACAGCAGATGGGATACGACCAAGCAAGGCAGACACTTCTGAATTGGCCTGCAGAATAAATTGATAGTACAGTAAAAAAATCGAAAGCATCATAACAGTACCATTCTTGCAACAGTTAGAAAAACAAAGCAACATAATTCTTATGTCTTTTCACATGCATGCTTACTTGGGTAAATCGGAAAATATTATCGATGAAAAGAAGCACATCTTGCCCTTCAGCATCTCGGAAGTGTTCAGCAACAGTCAGACCAGTGAGCCCAACACGAGCACGTGCACCAGGAGGTTCATTCATTTGACCATAGACAAGAGCACATTTGCTGTCAGCCTGTAGATTGAAGGTAAAACTAAGCAAAACAGTCCCAAATGATTCTTGCATCCAACGAGCAACAAGAAAGAAGATAGGGTTGGTATTTAAGCACCTGCTTATCACCTAGCTTGATGACACCACTCTCAATCATCTCCCTGTACAAGTCATTACCTTCACGAGTTCGTTCTCCAACACCAGCAAACACAGAGAAACCACCTATAGAAGCATAATGAAGACATCATATAGGAACAACAAGATGCAACCTGCACCTTAAGACATGTGGTATAAGAAAACCAACCATGGGCTTTAGCAACATTGTTGATAAGTTCCATAATAAGCACTGTTTTGCCTACACCAGCACCACCAAATAGCCCGATCTTTCCACCTCTTTGGTATGGAGCGAGAAGGTCCACAACCTGCAGGGGAAAGCAGCAGTGCAGTTGTTGAAACTCACATACATAAACCAGCATATCTGACAAAATATGGGTCTAAAAGAAGTTCAAGGAAAATAACCATTGGGTTATTATATAAAATTGTATACCTTAATACCAGTGACAAGAATCTGCTGTTCAGTTGCTTGCTCAACGAAAGATGGAGCTTCTCTATGAATGGGCAAAAAATGATCCGTCTCTGTCAAACAAGATAAATTCTCGCCCATTAACATCATGTAATCAAAGCAGCAGTCGGAACAAGCGTGTACTTCATCATTGCTCTATTACTCACTGATATCGCCTTTCTCATCAATTGGCTCCCCAATAACATTGATGATGCGGCCAAGTGTAGCCCTACCAACAGGTACCTACAGGAAAATAGGAAGCATCGCAAAGGTAGTAAATCAATATATACAGTACAAATTTATTGAAACATGTGAATCAGCAGAAGGAATGGAATGGGCCAATCAAACTAAAAGCAGATATACCCCAAAATAAACGAACAAATGCCACTCCAATTAAACAGAAGGAAATATTGCTGGCAGACCAAAAGGCAGTTTGAAAAAAGAGTTTCCATGAGAATTCATCAAGGGCAAAAGCATAGAGCTCAAATGAAACAGTCAACCAAAAGTGGTTCACTTCCACAACCTTTGCTGTACTAGCCTAGAAGTGAATCTTTCAATTCTTTTCATGAAGTAACTGGGTAGTATGTATGGAATAACACCACGTAAGAATTGCTTTCCATCAACCGCACGATTAGTGAAACTTCTGTTTTTCACAAATTATCATCTCTTAGCTGAAGAAAAAGACAGCAAAATCACCTCTTGAGCTGCATTACCTCAGCGCAGAACTGTAGACCAAAAAAAAAAATCCTGCCTTTCCAAATGTAAAAGATAAAAGATAAAAGCAAGACTTCCAACTTAAAATCCCACACTTGCACAGAAAATCCGTATCATTTGCATCGCCTCCAGTCCACTCTCCAACCACCCACGACAGTGAAATCGACCATTTTCACCTTAAAATCGGACAATAACGTTAACATTTGATCAAGCGAGGGGGACATTACCTCGGCACAAAACTGTACACCAAAAGCCTGACTTTCCAAATTTAAAAGATAAAAAAGACAAGAGCAAGACTTCCAACTCAACATCCCACACTTACACGGAAAATCCGTATCATTTGCATCACTCCAATCCAGTCTTCAACCACCCACCACAATGAAATCAACCATTTTTACCCTTAAATTAGGACAATAACGTTAACATTTGGTCAAGCGAGGGGGACATTCGCATCGACAAACAATTGCTCCTCCGCAAAACCGGATCACAACAAGGATCGACAAAGACAACCCCGCATACATCCACACCAAGAGATTTGGGGAGAAAGAAAGAGAGATCGAAAAGTCAAACTTACAGTGATAGGGGAGCCAGTGTTGAGCACGCGCTGACCGCGCACCAGCCCTTCGGTCCCGTCCATAGCGATGGTCCTGACCATGTTCTCGCCCAAGTGCTGGGCCACCTCCAGCACCAGCCTGATCGAGTTGTCGAGCACCTCCAGGGCCGTCAAGATCGGGGGCAAGCCCTCGTCGAACCGCACGTCGACCACGGCGCCGATCACCTGGCACACTTGCCCGATCGCGCCGGCGCCGGTGAACTCATCGGTGATCCTGCCCTTCCCGGCGCCCTTGGCCGCGGCGGCGGGGGGAGGAGGGGGCGATGCGGCGGCGGCGGAGGTGGAGTAGTGGGCGGCGCGGGTGAGGAGGTAGCCGTGGGGGGAGGGGCGGTGGTGGTGGCGGGAGGCGGAGGAGGAGTTGAAGAAGGGGGCGGATTTGGGATTGGAGGAGGAGGTGGGCCGCGACGGCGATCGGCGGAGGGCGGCGGAGCGGAGGAGGGCCGGCAGGAGCCGGCGCGAGGACGGCGACGCCATGGAGGAGGGATGTGGGGGGCCGAGAGTGAGAACGGGGGAGTGGGGAAAAAGGAGGAATTTTTTTGTAGGGATTTAGCTCCCAATTTATTGACTGTGTAGAGACTAGAGAGAGGAGAGAGAGAGAGAGAAAGGGGTCATTTTGGGAGACAAAATTCAAGTGAAAAAAAATGAAGGGAAGGGAAAAAAAAATCCATTGAATATTGAATTATTACAACCTTAATTATTATATGTAACTATGTAAAAATTTGATGATTGAAATATAGACAAAGGTTATATTATTGTTAAGCATGCCATTCATTCACCGGTGGGTGCGAGAAATAATTTAGTACATTAGCTATAGATCTAATGGTTGTCTTATTAAAAAAAAAAAAAAAAACTTACTTTTTAAGGTCAACTATTTTCAATTTTTCTTCCTGAAAATTCAAAAGTCTATGAGGCCACAAATTAAGCAGATTCTGCCTCACTTGTGACATAGACATTTGCTATTTCACGTGATAAGTTTATCTAAATTCTAACATTTCGAGAGATGAATTAAGTAGTAATAATTTAAACAAATATATTGCAACACGTGTGTCACCGTTAAGGTAACGTCCATGGGACACCTTTTTCACTGGTGAAAAAGTATGAAATTTCTTATATTTTTATAATACTAAAATGTCAACATTTAAATCAAACGAAAACAAGTATTTTTATCAAAGGAAACCTATTACGTCAATGCAAATTGAGCTAATTTGTCTACAAGCGAGCTCACTAGCAAGAAGGGATAACATATGTCACTTAATTCATGGTCGACGTAAGGATCGCCACTATACCTAGGCTAAGTCGTGAATATTCGGCGAAGGTTCGCCTTATACACAAAAGGAATAAGGTGAAAAACGAAATTATTTGATGTACAAGAAATGCTTAGCCAAATGATGGAATTAACAACTTATTCGATGCAATTTACACTTATTATTATTATTATTAGTGTTATTATTATTATTATTATCACTATACGCAAGTTTTAAAAAAAATAAAAAAATGAGCACTAGCTTCTCGGAGGTCAAAATGAATATATAGAGTCCGGAACTAAATAATTCTACGTTGATTTTCTACGAAAATATTCAATCTTCTTCTCAATTCCAAATATTAGGGCAAAAACCCAAAATCCCCAAAACCCCTCCTTTCCAAAACCCCTGGTCTCTCTCTCTCTCTCTCTCCCCTAACTCCGTCGCTGCACATCGAGTTCGATACGAGCAGAGCCGCGAAGCGCAGAGGTTCGTTCCAATCTTCCACTCTCCTCTTCAATCTCCGCGTTTTCGGGGATTCGAATGCCGGGGCTGATTCTTAGTTTCTAGCGCTGTTATCGAGTGGCGGAATTTCTGGTGATTAGCTGTTGAGCTAGAGGACCAGTGACCCATTTTCTGGGTGTTCTTTCCTCTCTTTTTTTGGGTTTTTTGGGTCTGTGGTTTTAAGATTTTCGGGGTTGCCGAATGAGCACGGACTTTGGGAACCAAGATGATGCGAGGGAATTTCATTTTTTGCTTAAGCAATTTTTCCTGGTTAGTAGTGCTTTCGATTGATTGCGCTCATTCGCGTTAACCCAGGTGAAATCCGGCGCTTTTTTTGGGTTCCTCAGATGGCGTTGAGGGGCGTCTGGCAGCTCCAGAAGCTGATTGTAAGCTATTGCAACTGGGGAGGAAGTAGCCGCGGCATGAGGTATGCACGCTTTTCTAAGCGAACATGGATACAGCTGATGGCTGAGATTGAGCTCTTGGAGCAGTGCTATGCCCTGAGACTCTGTTTATCGGTTGTTAAGATTCAAGTCGTGTCTCGGCTTTTTAATGTTTTATCTGCTGAAAGTCTTTGCTTCCGCTGATAATATCATGTGGGTATTGTTTCTATGGGTTGTCTCATCTTTTTTAAGTGCTAATGCAATGGGCGGGATTGGGTATACGGAAAAGTATTGGATGGGTGCCTGGCAGATTATGGAGGCCTACCACCTCCAGTGGTGGCCTCTTTGTTGTGCTAGTTTGCGGAGGACTCTCATTTAAGGTCTGTCGGGGCTGAGGGGCATTGGTTCTGGATCCAAGGGAAGAAGTTAGTTGCACATAGGGCGGCTCCGAATGAATGCGGTTGCTGAAGATATGGGGCTCTAGATTTTTGAGGTAGCTAGATAAGTAAAGCTTCTGCCTATAGGAAAGAAACTATAAAGGGCAGATATGTTTAGGAAGGAGCAAGTTGGTGGGATTTCATCTACAAGGGCTTGCTATCTATTGGATATGTAATATGTATGGTTCTTTTGATATTGTGGTGTGTTTGAAAATTGACCGGAGACGAAAAACGATTCAACATTGCACAAGTGTTACTTCTTCTTTTCTTTTAAAATTTAGGCGAGCGAAACACCAAGTGTTACTTTTAAATGATATAAAATATTTTGGAAAGGAAGACTTGGTTATGGGGGGGAAGCTGCGGAGGGAATCAATGGAAGATAGGGAAATTATGACAAAAATTGTGTTGATTGCCACAATCAATTAAGCCACAATACCGCTTGTTGATCCATGTTGAGTACACCATCTAGTTTGTACCTGTAGGATATGCAAACATGCAGCTGTCTTCAATGTATTCAAACCCAAACTGGACTGGCTGGTTCACCTGATTGGTCTGGGAGACCATGATCCGGTCCAGTTTTTCTCATCCACCCATTGGTGAAGAGCCGGTCAAACCCGGTGTTAACCTGGTTCCATCGCTTGATCTGATAAACTGGCCTTCGGTTTGACTGGAGCTTTGACTTGTTGACATGGTGAAAAAATCTAATTAGTGGGGGTAGGTGGTGAGCGACCCCTTGACCTCTTGTACATTGAAGAACGCCTTATCCACTAGAGTGAGTGTTCCTCCTTTTTGCTGCTAATGTGCATACTCAATATTTACAATATAAGTTTCTTATTAGTTTTCCAACTTCATTGATGCAGTGGTCAATTGATTAAACCATTTGACCTGTGAAGACCAGTTCTTGGACCAATCTGGGTTTAAAAACATTGGCTGTAGTAACACACTTTCATGCTGCTCTTACCAGGATAAATAGTGTATTTACACTACTATAGTTTCACTATGAGATTTTGCCAATGGGGTTATGTATGTCGACACTCAAATTAGCAGGAATTTCTAGAAAGAGGGAAAGTTATCATAGAGAATTGTTTGTTCCTTACTCATCCTTGTCTGGCCTCTTTTCGAACCTGTGATGACTATCATGATTGATTCAAAGGCTTTGCAGAGAGGTTCCACTTTGCATCAGTAAGTGGCATTCTGAAAATCCTGATTACACTGTGTTATCTCTCTCCAGCTTTATTACCATTTAGACTTCCATGAGTGAATCTTGATCCCTCTTCCCCACACTGTTTAAAATATTTTTATGTTTTGTCCATATATATGTATATAAGACTATAGTATAACCATTAACTTTTCCCTTTTAACTTAGAAATGGAAAAGGATCAATAAAAGCATAATGGACATGGTTCTACAAACAGCATTATAGCAGTTATGTTTTCTTCACTAATTGAGACATTTAGAGGAACTTTTTGTTTATGCGATCCTCTGCAATGGATGGAAGCATTGTCTAACTAGTATCTTTGTATGATAGTAACCAAGCATGGATTCGCCTTTTGTTAGATTCACTTTCCCTTTTGCAATTCAACTCCAGATAATCTCTTTGCTTTCTAATCCCCTCATTTTGAGCATGAGGTGAAAGCATAAGCAGTCTCAGACTCTCAAATGAAAATAAAAAATGGGGAACAGGGTTGGCCCGATTTGTTGAGGCCACTGCTCTTTGGGCTTTAATCCTGAATTTCCATACCTCTTCCTTGTCAACCTTATATCATTGAAAGATATGAAGGCTAGGACATGAACATAGGGTTCTGGCTTTTGCTTTCTGCTCAAGTTGCCAAGTTTTAGCATATTTATGAGTAGGTTTCAAGTATGGTTCAATCAATGATTTTGAATCCCGAATTAATTTGTCATTGTGAAAATGAACTTCACTGGTTATCTTCATTAAACCTTTCCGCTCTCTTTGTCACAATCTGTACATCTCCATCATGAATCATTAAGATATGTAGGCTTAGATAGAAAATTACGGGTGATGGGCTGTCAGTCTGGATCATGGATTTCTTGAGCATCATAGTTTTGTCGACCATTGGCTTTTGCAACTTTCACAAATCTTTGGTGATGTGGATTGTTGGGATACAAAGCACACATTGTGACTGTTTATTTAAGGTGTTCTTCACTGGTTAAAATTATTTTTGGGTTGATAGATCCATCCCTTAGCGAATGGTCATTTCCTGCATGAGTTGTTGGTTCCAATACCATATATTAGCAATTTATCTTCTTGATGATGTTGGCAGGGCATTTATGGAGTCTCATCTGCCAGCATTTAAGGAGGTTAACCCTCAGTTAGAAGTTGCCAATGAACTCATTCGTGGCCAGCATCCACATCTGAAGGCCTTTTATAGTAAGTTTCTCCTCACAACCCATTAACCTTCTATTGATGACCCCTGTACATTGGTCGATATTTTTTAACCTCGATGTAACCTTCACGTTAATTTAAATTACCAAAGAAAAAGGGGGAAGTTTTGTATGCTACTTAGTGAATATTCTGTTTGTCTGGATTTGCAGAGAACAAGAACCAGCGGGTGATATGCGTGAAGAATATGAGCCCTGAGGACATCCTCCTACATGCAACCAGGTTAAGGAATGCACTGGGAAGAAAAGTTGTGAAGCTGAAGACGAGACATGTGACAAAGCATCCCAGTGTGCAGGGTACGTGGACGACTGCTGTCAAGTTTTGAGCTGCGAAATAACCGGTTAAAGATTTCTGATTTGGAGTACTGCGGCATAAGTTGTAATTTTGCGAACGATGACCTCATGTGGGGTCCATTTAAATCACAAGTGGTTGTCATGGTTTAGAGGCTATAAATTCCATTAAATAGGACTGCAGCAGCTTTCACTTCGTGGTTGGTGCATTTTTCATTTTTCTGGCTTTTTCTAGTTATCCTTTTCTTCTTCTCTCTTCTTTTTTGAGAAATGCTTCGGGGGTGAATAAGTAGGGAAGCTAGGGTCATTTGACAGAGACAGAGACCTAGCATGTGCCATGGACATCATTTTAGCGTGCGAGAATTCAGCAGCACTGACAGCGAGTTCTCCTGATTTGTGGAACAGAACTCCAAAGGAAGAAAATGTTTTGTTTTTGCGGTTGTGTTTCGGCTCTTGTGCAATTGTCTGCATTACAAGGATTTTCTTTTATTTTTGAATAGCAGGTAAATTCTCCGTTATTTTCGTTGGGGTCATGGTTGATAAACTAGTTAGGACAGAACTGTGGCGCGATCATCCTCTAGGTAGCAATTCGAGATTAATAAAAGGTGGTGAATTTGTATCTGAATCCACTCCAGGAGACCCGTGCAACGGGTATGTTTTACTCCAATCCGATTGAGGGCCTTGGGAGCAATCATTTTCAACCAATCCTGGGAAATTCCAAGGACGTGTTTGAGATTGATGTTGGGGTCCAACATCGTACCAAGCAGCAGTGGCTTGATTGCATGGCGTTGTTTGCTAGCTTGGTTTTATGATTCTTGGAAGCATTTCCTAGAACGCTCGTCTTTTTGTCCTTAGGCTCGTTATCACATGAGTACTAATGAAAACTGCCTGCCTTTTTCAAAGATACGTAGCTTTCATTCGTACCATAGCCATGGTATCATTGCCGCAATTAATTTTGGAACTATGAGTTCACATAGGAAAGCAAATGTACAAGTTTTGGTTGGCTAGATAGTCAAAACAATGTGAGAATGTTTAATATTCCTGCAGACTTGCTAATTTTGTGGCTAAAGTGGGTAGCACGTAGTCAATTCTCTCTAGTGAATTCATGTGGACCCTTTCTCCTCTGTTATTTTTGGTGTCGGCACCTACAAAACGTTTGCAATATGATTGATGGGACAAGAACCAAATTGACTTATTTAACCTGCGTGTCGTGGTTGGAGCAAGACCTCAAAGTGCCCGATTCAACCAATGACGCGGCCGGTTTGGCTCGTGGGTGCTTCTTTGGAAGTCACGGTCTCTCGTGGTTAAGATTTCTCAAAACTGGGATTCCCGACGATGCGTAGCAGCACTAAACACGGTCGTGCTTAACTTACACTACCGCTATTTTAACGTCAAAACATACAAGAATCACTAGCCTCGGTGAATGCTACCGTATGGTTGTAACTATGAACCCAAAGTATGAAAGTTCGACAGTGTTCCTAATGTCAAGGATGTAACAATCGAGTCTTCTCGGGACATTTGTTATTTGTTAAATATGCCTCGGGAGGATACGTTAGATTCTAGGATTACTAATTGCGTCCATCTTCGAAGCAGTTAATCTGTTGGAAATTGTGATTGTTTTCGTTTATTTACTTAGGTCTAGACACCTCTTTTTTAACCCAAATCCGAATGATGAAAGCATGACATCGCATCTGTGCATTTGATTTTGATGGGTTCGATGGATCTTATCAACTGGGAAGTAGGGAAGGGACTATGGCTTGTGTGTGTCGTGATTCGCAAGGACAACTTGCTGGTGGCTTCTCGAGATAGCTTTGCTTATCATTTGATTGATCAAGACCTCTCTCATCTTTACGCGACTCTTGAATCTGATCCAATCCACATTTGGATCGAATCGTGTCGAACAAGAATGGCTCGCTAAAAAAGGAAAAAAAAAATCGTCACATGGCCTCAATGCTTGAACAGTAATTTACACTAATCGGTTGATTTGGTAGGATATTTGGATCGATATTCAATACCATATTCTCAAAGTCTGCAACGTTACATAACTTACCGATTCAATAAATCAATATCTTATTTCACCAGACATTATTCTGTATATCAAAACCATTTTATGTGGGAGTGTCAACAGTCAAGTTTCCAACTTTCCATGATACCCCACCCGATCCATTAGAGATATGCATTCTCTTTAACCCGAACCTAACCCAAAACGCATAGAATCCGATCAAAAAGACTCAAATCGAGTCAAGTCGGTCCGATTTGGGTAGTGGGTTTTAAGAGGGCATATATTAGGGTTTGAAGCGAATGTATTTTGTTTTATTTCAAGCACTAACATTTTACTTGTGAAACTCATTCAAGTGTATTTCAGTTTACCGAACCGAAACCCTTAAGACCGAAACCTTTAAGATACCAAGATGTTAAACAATTACTCGAACATGAAGGATGCCTAACCCGAAAATACCCACCAAAAAAGGGTTCGTTCGGGCATTATTGATAGTTCTAATTATACAAACAAAGTTTACTCTGATAAGATAAAAATTACTCGAACATGAATGAATCTATTTCTAAAAAATTTCATGCAATTATTAGATATTCTTCTTTCTTTTTAGGAAATTTGAGCAATGTGTGATACCCTAGATTAATTCACCAAGGTATTATCTGTTTTGACTCGTCTCATATTGAGTCTTACGATTTTATCATTTAACATACAAGTTGGCACTTTCCTATAAGGTCATCCATTCAAAGAGTGCTTCCATCTGAGCACGCTTAACTTTAAGCGTTGTCGTTACATTAAAGGGCATTTCTATGGGGTAATTCCAACTTTCATATATATAATCGCTATTTTCCTGTTCGATATGTAATTTGGCTCATTCGCCCCTTTACTATCATAAAAGCTTGCCAAAAGCCACTCCTTTTTTAGACCCTCGACCCTTGCCCTCATCAAATTAGGTCATTATAGGCCCACCAGCCTTTGTCTAGGTCGTCCTGATACTATATTGTGACGCCCTAGATTAACTCAATGAGATATTATCCACTTTGGCTAGTCACCAAGCCTCCAATTTTATTTTTAAAGTGGGTACTTTCTAGGCGGCCACCCATCTTGCAAGTGTTTCCGTTGTTGTTACGTCAAAAGGCACATCGTTTAGTTAATTCCTTTGTGTGTGTGTGTGTGTGTTTTTAAAATGGCTTTCCCCTCTGGTCGATGAGCAATTCAATTCATTTATGCCTCTTTCACCATCCTAGAAGCTTACTAGAAGCCACTCCTTTCGTAATTGCTCCCTGCACCTGTCAGACCAAAGTCATTACACACTATGTCGTCACCTAACTAAGCTATTTAGCTCGTCAAATTGTCTCATGCATAAGGTATTCTCAAAGGCAATAAGAGTGAACACACTCTTATTGTGGAAGCAAGCACTCAAACAATAAAATAAATAGAACAAGAAAACAAATTGAATGTCAGAAACATCCACAAGGAGTAATAAAGAATTTCACTATAAATCAAGCGATATCAATAGAGATTACAACTATGTTCGAGTTACTCAAATAATTCTAATGTTTCCCAATTACACCTAATAATTTTACACGGTGTTTAGGCTCATAATTCCTCATGAATAAACTCAAGATGTTCATAGAATCTTAACGCAAGATTTTCATGACTTCAAGAACTTGGGATGTAATTTACAAACAAAAACCTTCTTTGATTCTCTCCACAAGAAGTGTATATATAGAAGAGATTTAGATCCAAAATAAAAAGGGCAAATGCCACAAAAATTTTCAAAGTATACTCACTGTGATATAAATATCCTCAACTTTTATGGTGTCACAAAAAAAATCAAACTTGTCATATACTATTCATTGCAATTTCATCCACGATATATGTCATGTTAGTATAAGTTCGGAGGATTTTGTTATATCACAAAAAAAGTTATGGATATTATTTTTGGTGGGGTTTTGATGGTATTAATACAAATAGAAAATCTGCATAAGTTTGGTAACCCCTAAATTAATGCTGACTGGGAAAGCAATTCAAAATAGAAAATTGAAGTTTTTTACACCCCCACTACAATTTGATTGCCACGAATTAACTCCGGAAATCTCTCTCCCTCTCTCCCTCTCTCTCCCTATCTTTTTGGGGAACGGGAGACGACACAGGGAAGAATGGAGGAAGCCTTGCTGCTGGAGAAGGAGAGACCAGAAGAAAGAGACGGTCGCTATGACGATCCCGAGGAGGAGGAGGAGAAGAAGAACGGTGAAGGAGGAGGAGGCGGCGGCAGAAGCTGGTCAGCTTCATGCTGTGCATGGCCACGGAGGAGAGCGTTCTGGGAGGAAGTGAAGAGGGTGGGCCGGGTGGCCGGGCCTTTGGTCGCGGTCTCGCTGTTGCAGTTCTTGCTGCAGGTGATCTCGGTCATGATGGTCGGCCACCTCGGCGAGCTCTCCCTCTCCAGCACCTCCATCGCCGTCTCTCTCGCCGGCGTCTCTGGTTTCAGCCTCCTCGTACGTTCTCTCTCTCTCTCTCTCTCTCTCTCTCTCTCTCTCTCTGACGTGTTTCTTCATCGAACATGGCACATCATCGGCGTTCTTTGGCTTCATTGTCCGTGACAAACCATTCTTTGAGGCCATGTTTTGTTGTTTAGCCTGCGCAGCTGTAACTCTTTTTCCTGGTCACGTTGTGCCTGTTGCCTCACACGTCGAATCACTTCATCTTCTTCTTTTATATAATCTTCTTTTTTGCGTCCTTTTTGACTCCTCGATGAGAGTGAACTACTTAGTTTCGTGCGGATTATTTAGGATCCGATCAGTGCGTTCATCTGGTTTTTTAAATGGTCACGCTCGTAAGACAGTAAATACACAGTGCAAACTGCGTACGCATTGGTTTTACATTTTCTTGAATCATGTCTAGCATCTTTTGTGTTTATAAATTGAAATGGCACATGAAAATTTTACACTGAGATGGCTGTGGTTTCGAGGTTCGAATGCGAGCACCCTAGTCGATGAGGCGATACAATTTTTTTCCCCCATTTTCTGCTGTCTTCCTTTCTTCTTAATAATCAGAAATCACGAGAAGAAATGAATCATAATGAAGAAGTTTTCTGATGAAATTTAACAAAATAGATTATGGGAAAATGAATTTTCTTTTTCCTTTTGTCTTTTGCGATTCATTATTGGTGATCATACACGTCATGCGTCCTATTCGACAATTCGATCATTTTGTCAATCCTAAATCTGTATATCTCTTGCGTTGAAGATTTTCCGCACCAAAGTTATTTTGGACCCAAGCGATTACAACTTAGTAAGGAATTGCATCTAAGGCCGACCATGCGCGGAAAATATATTCAAATCATCGTCTAATTAGTCACTGTTCTAGCGCGTGAATGCGAGTTGGCAAACGTTATTATGGTACCAGCGAGTCTAATCTTGACTAGAGATTTACTTTGGAATTTGAAGTGTGACTTTTTCCTGCTTTGAAGGCTCGTTATCATTTGGCTCAAACTGTTTTGGTCATCGCTTTAGCCGACAAGCTGATGAATGAATGAGCAGTCGTTAGGTCAGTGAGTACTATACGTTTTTTGGAAAGAGCTTCGATAGTTACTTTTCCTGTTAATGCTATGCTCTCAAATTACTCGGAGAAATTGACCAAGCAGAGAAAGAAGAGCCATAGTCTCTGTTATCCGAGATTATTGAAATATCCGGAAGTTGGTGTATTATCACATAACATGGGTTTGAATCCATCTTCTTGATCTAGAAGTAGGAAAGCTTGACTTGATAAATGAAGAGAGCATCCGTTATTTGCAACAAATATTATCAAGTCCTGGCCTATGTTAAGTAGGATTTATGCGGCAATAATCCATTTCCACTAACATTTTATATCTGCAACGAATATCAATATGAACAGGCTGTTCCAGAACTGGAACATCAGAGGAAGTTGTGTCTTTCCTTCCCTCTTTGTTGCATCTTTCTAGTGATTGCGCACAATTTGCTCGTAGGTTCAAGATTTTATTCTCAACTTGAATAATTTCAAAATTTGTCGAGAAATATATACCAATGTGTGATAGCAAGAGCATAAATTCAAACCGGGCAAAATGAAACTTGTACAGCAAAAGCAACAAATTTCGGTACTAAGTGGCAATTGAGCAAGTCTCGGTCAGTTTTCGGCTTCATCATCTGTTGAATCTTCTCCTTTTTGAGCCATTCTCTGCAATTTCATTTTACCTTATGATGTTAACCTAATGACGTCAGTATTTAACTATGGCCAATGCTAATTGTTTAGTTCTAATGTCGTAATAGCTAGGAATGGCTAGTGCTCTGGAGACACTGTGTGGACAAGCATATGGAGCTCAACAGTATCACAAACTAGGGACTCAGACATATACTGCAATTTTCTCCCTGATTCTGGTCTGCTTCCCTATATCTGTCCTATGGATATACATGGGAAAGGTGCTCGCATTCATTGGCCAAGACCCTCTGATTTCTCTCGAAGCTGGCAAGTTTACGGCTTGGCTTGTCCCTGCACTCTTTGCCTATGCAACTCTTCAGCCACTCATCCGCTACTTCCAGACGCAGAGCCTCATCATGCCGATGCTCGTGAGTTCTTGTGCCACCCTTTGCATCCATGTGCCGCTTTGCTGGGTTCTCGTGTTCAGGTCAGGGCTGGACAACCTCGGTGCTGCACTGGCCATCAGTGTTTCCTATTGGTTGAATGTGCTTTTCTTGGGGGTGTACATGAAATACTCTCCTTCCTGCACAAAAACCCGTGTGCCAGTTTCCATGGAGCTGTTTCGAGGGATTGGCGAGTTCTTTCGCTACGCTGTGCCCTCTGCAGTGATGGTCTGGTGAGCCAGTTACTTGTCCTGGATTCTGTTTGCTGCTTTTCTTCTGCCAAAGGCTCTCAAAGTTTGATAATCTTCGAGCTGTTGATCATTAAAAGATTTCTTACTTTTGAATTACCTTTTCAAAGAAAAGCATGTTAGTCTGTATAGTTAGCAAATTTGAGCAAAATAGATCATTGTTTGATTTTTAGAGCGAGAGTTGGTAAAATGGCCTATCCATGGTAGCATTGGCATGACTAATCCTTCTTCCACTTTTTCTTCTTAATTCTATTGCAGTCTTGAATGGTGGTCTTTTGAGCTGTTGGTCTTGCTTTCTGGGATATTGCCAAATCCGCAGCTTGAAACTTCGGTTCTGTCTGTGTGGTACATTCTCTACTTTGTCGATTACCATCTTCAGAATGTGAATCTTTCCATCTTAAATTGCACAAAATTTTCCATTCAGGAATGGAAGGACTTTCCTATCTACCTACTGTGTAATGTTGAGAATTTAAATGTGCTAATGAGTTCTTTTTGGTTCCTGATCAGTCTCAATACCATAGCAACACTCTACATGATACCATATGGACTTGGCGCTGCAGGAAGGTATGATCGAATTCACTGATGCATAAAACTCTGCAAGCTTAAACCCCTCTTCCGCATATTAAGATCTGATACCTCAGTCTTTCAAACTCATCATAGCACAAGAGTTTCAAATGAATTAGGAGCTGGAAACCCGGAAGCTGCCCGTCTTTCTGTTTATGCCACGTTATTTCTCACCATTACCGAGACAATTATTGTGAGCACAATCTTGTTCATTAGCCGGCGAGTTTTTGGCTACGCATTCAGCAATGAAGAGGAAGTTGTGGACTACGTTACGAAGATGGCTCCTCTGGTTTGCTTGTCCGTCATCTTGGACAGCTTACTAGGAGTGCTCACTGGTTGAGCATCTTTGTTCTCTTTACTCTAATCAGGTTTTCCACTTATTGGAGCTTCGTTTTGCAACCTTAAACTGGTCATTTTTGAGCAGGTATTGCTAGGGGATGTGGGTGGCAGCACATAGGAGCATTTGTCAATCTAGGGTCGTTTTATCTTTGCGGGATTCCAGTGGCCGTCATTCTAGGATTCTGGGTGAAATTAGGAGGAATGGGCCTTTGGATGGGGATTCAAACTGGGTCTCTCGTGCAAACAGTTCTACTATTCATAGTGACAAGCTGTACAGATTGGGAAGTGCAGGTAAACTACTCTTGTTTGCTCTGAGTTATGGTCGCAGGGGATTTGGGATGATGATAAGTAACATAATCATAACCTGTGAAGTTGCTTGAAGGTCTAGTGGTCATATTCATCATACTTCATATGTTGAAGATTTCCACTTTTCTCGCTTTTCAGGCAAGTAAAGCCAGGGAGAGGGTATTTGAGGGAAGACATTCAGAGGACCATGTGCTGATGTGAACCTTAAGTGGTACTCCTAGAGCTGACTCTCATAGCGCTGCTTCTAAACAAATTCAATTTCCTCTTAAGTCTTCAACTTCAAGTGCCAATCGTTGTTAGTCTAGGAAGCTTGTTGGTGAAAATTCCAATAGTACCGTGTCAGTACTAGTCTTCTTTTCCTATTAACTACGTTGAGATCTACTTGTTCTACGAATAGATTGCAATTACACACACGAATGACTGTCGTCTCATCTTAACACCATCTGTGGAAACCTTTTCTTCCATTGAAAGAGGAAAGAAATGAAAAGTCATATTTCTTGGAGACAAAGTAATTTGTTGACACGTAGAGCTTAGAGATGCAAAGGAAAACCTAGTCTGTGTTAGTATAAGCAGAACGAGGCATAGGTCAAAGGTTGCAAAGACTGATCTCGGACTGCTGGTGTTGTACTGGTCTTATTGATCTCTCTCTCTCTTTGCTCCCGTGGGCACCACAGCGGGAGGCCAGCTGCTCCTGTGGGCGCCGCAGCAGGAAGTGGGATTCTTCACTGCGTTTCCAAATTATTGGTTATTGACATCGAGGAGGGGCCCGGTTCACTTGCGGGTGAAATCCAACTATCGTGAATTTATAAAGTTAAGTACATAGGAGATATCAACATGGATGTTGCTTTCTAGTTAATATTTGGCTGTTTCTTTATTTATCGTTCTTGACAAAGAAAAAGGCAAGTTGCAAGTTGTTGTAGCTTCCAACATGAGCTAATGTCCCTTCTATGGTTCCGGACACATCAGAGGTTGCCCTCTATGGACAATTAGATTTGTGTTTTGTCCCTTTACTTTCATTAGCCATGCATGATCGCATATTCAAGGGGACAAAAACAATGCTTATAACGAATGACCAAATCAAAAAATTTTAGCTTCATCATACTTGTACTACCTTATTTTCCTGAAGTTTGCCTCATTCTTCATAGTATCTGATCCAGCTATAAGATTCCATTTTAAAGTTAAATTTGATTTTTTTATCTTTTCTTTATCTGTCATGTCAATGTGTTTTGATACATTTCATATGAACAGCAGTGCATAAGATCCATGATTTTCTCAAAAAGAAATATGAAGACCGATTTAAGGAAAGTTAGAGTGAACTGTTCAAATGCTCCTCTTGCTATCTGCTTTCCTTTACCTGATTAATAACACCTAAGGCTTCATATAGCGTGCACATATGGCCACAATCTACAGAAGTTCAGTAATTCAATACCTCCTTTTGCGACAAGTAGGTGGTTATCAAAAATGGTATGACACTGCTTGATTAAGCTAAATCATGTCGAGGAGGAGATGCACATTTCTGGACGTACTGAGAGAGATACCCGCAAGCCCGAGGTGAAAAGAACCAAGAAGAGACCAACCAAATAAACTTAGTCAAGAGTAATTTATTCAGACTGCTCCCATTAAATCTTGCTTTCCAAAACACTCTCTCTCTCTCTCTCTCTCTCTCTCTCTCCTCCCTCATGTGCCGACTTTTTCTAGGAGCATATATTTCCAGAGGCAAGCATTACACTTGCTTCCCACATGCCGGAAGCAAATAACATCTGGTTTAGGTTCCTGCCAATAAGGACAAAAAAGGGAATTCTATAAATAAATAAAAAAAGAAAGCAAAACTAAAACTGGTTGATAAAAAGTACATTAATGCTTCAGGCCATTAAACAGAAAACTTAAAAGCACATAAGCTTGATTATAGAACGTCTCCTGAAGGCACTAAAGGACAGAGGGATAAAATTTGAATCTACCTCTAGGTATGATGACTCAACAAATACCTAATGTACCAAAATCTTGGCTACTGAAAAACTGATGCATACTCAATTTAATCTAGCGGAGAAATCTAGATTTATGCGAGGTCTATTCCAAAGACATTTGAGATGATGTGAAATCACACGTAACAGCATGTGAAGATGAAAGGCTTTTAAAAAGTACTTGTTTGAATAGAAATGAGCGTACAAGGTCCATGCAAACTTAATTACGATAAATTTGATCTGTTAAATGTGACAAAAAAGAAATGGACCATGCTGCCATGTCAAAAAGAACATACAATTGAAAGTCTTGGAAACCTTTAACTCTATTTGACATGCTCTTGGTTATGATCCATATCAACTGGCGTTGTCCTGAATTTCGAAACTTATAACTAACTAATCTGTGTAATATTACATCCTTGATTTTGGAAGAAGAGAGTTTCTGGAGCAATGTGCCAGAAAATTAACGCAACACCAATGTAGAATGGTGACTGTTGAGGGTGAGAATCTGGGGAAATAAAATACATGGAGGAGAATCTTGATGTTTCCTTCCTGAGCAAAGGTCAAAGGGATCGCTAATACCTTGTTCTGACCCTCCAGGAGAGAATAAAACATACTGACTCTTTGTTGCTTCCTCCATCAAAAGGACAAGCTTGTGGATTATTCTACTAACTCACGCATAAGACCTCGGAACCCTCGAGTTAACCTAAATTGGCGTGATGATTTAATGAATTAACGCCCCCAAAGATTACAAAACAATGCAACCTCTTTGTAGTACCCCAAAACAAAATGACAAGAATAAAGTCATTATAGAAGAATACGAGTCTCAATGAAACGGAAAAAGAAGAGAACGAAAATAATATCGATTCCGTCGATCAACACTAAGGGAACAACACAGAATGTGGAAAATCCTAACGTTTTCCAGCATATATCACAAGGGCCAAAACCCCTTCTTTGATATGTTCAGTACTAAAACAAAGCCTGTCCTTATTTTGTCCCTCGAATATAATTGTCCCATGGCTTTGTCCGTCACATTGTGGCTATAAAAACGATCTAGAGTCCATTTCTCTGTTTCAAACTCTTCCAATCAAAATCATCACTAAAGAGTTAGGCAGAAAATAAAACGTTTTCGATGGCTACTTTCTCTTGCACGATATCCTTTCCAATTTGGTGCTCCTCAGGCAGAGAGGGCAATGACCCGAGCAAACAAAACTTGAACAACATCAAGATCAATGGCACTTCAAACAAGACATGCACCAAGGTTGACAGCACATTGAGGCAAACATCTGGCGTTGTCACGACATTTGGTTCTGCTGCTTCAGTTGTCCTCAATGGCCACATAGACAAACAGCAAGTGAGGCAGAACATTCCCACAAAGAAGCAGTTCATCGACTCGCATCGCCTGGGAGTCATAACTGAAGGGGGTGTCGGGTACCGGCAGACCGTCGTGATTAGGTCTTATGAAGTTGGTCCTGATAAGACCGCCACCATTGAGAGCATCCTAAACCTTTTGCAGGTGATTGCAGCAACATGTTTTAGATGACTTTCATTTTAAATTCGTGTGAGCATAGAAAATTTGTTGGAATATTTTACAAATTGAGAATGATGTTCGACTTGTGAAATTGTAGGAAACAGCATTAAATCACGTGTGGATGTCAGGTCTTTTGAGCAATGGATTCGGGGCAACGCATGGAATGATGAGGAACAATCTGATATGGGTTGTGTCAAGAATGCACGTTCAAGTTGATCACTACCCCATTTGGTTAGTTCCATTATCATATCATGATTAACCCCTTTCATGTGAGGACTCAAAACTTTTACTTAAGTTCATGAGAATCCTAAATGTAAAAACTTTCGACCTAATAAGGATTCCGAACAGAACTTGTAATACTCTGTCTTTATACAAGATTAACTGCTACAGTACAAATATAATTGTTATGTCCAGACAAAGATTATAACTAATTTTTCCATGTTTCTATGCCACTCCAGGAGCTACGAAATTGTTTTAACTGTTCACCTGCTTTAGTTTTCAGCAACCTTTCAGGTAATTAATAGATATAATCTTGATCACTAGGTGGATAAGGGATGTAGCTTACAAATTTGGGATTGGCAAAACTCTCCAGGAAGAGCTCATAGTGCAGGATATTTTTCACATCAATGAGTGTGAAATTTTAGGCTTGTAGGAATAAACCCAGTGTACCATATTGATATTGAATTTCCCAGTTGTTGTCAAGATATGTGAACATGAAGCTTTAATAATATATCTTACAGGGGCGAAGTAGTTGAAATCGACACGTGGGTTGGAGCATCAGGGAAGAATGGCATGAGGCGAGACTGGCTGATCCGCAGCCAAGCTTCAGGAGTCACTTTTGCTCGGGCAACCAGGTATGACTCAAAAATCTCTTTGACTCGTTTTAGTCAACTGCATATCTACTATAATCTTGCTGATGATTCATGCAAATCTGAAAAACAGCACTTGGGTGATGATGAATGAACAAACAAGGCGCCTCTCGAAGATGCCGGAGGAGGTGAGGGCAGAGATCTCGCCATGGTTTATAGATAAGCAAGCAATTGAAGAGGACAATCCTGAGAAAATAGTCAAGCTGGACAGTAAAGCCACATATGTGAACTCTGATCTGAAGGTAATTCCATCTCGAACCGTGAAAATTATCTTCTCAAGATAGTTCTTGCACAGTTATCATTTATGACGGTGAATTTCAGCCAAAGAGAAGTGACTTGGACATGAACCACCATGTGAACAATGTTAAGTATGTGGGATGGATGCTAGAGGTAAATTGCCTTCACTCTAGAGTCTAGACTCATCCTTTCAATTTCTGCGACCATATGGCCTCTCTGCTGAGTAGATGTCTAACTGTCTAATTTTGTCCGTAGACAATCCCGGATGAGATCTTGGAAGCTCACCAGCTTTCTAGTATAATACTCGAGTACCGAAGAGAGTGCGGGGGTTCAGACATAGTTCAGTCACTTTGCGAACCTGATGCCGATGGAATTCTCCAGAGCGGTGGTCAGCACGATAGTTATCAGGTTAACCTGCTCAATGGATTTTCCCTGGCATCTGAAATTTTTCAGGGAAGTGGACTCCTGGGATCATTCGGCAAGATGACAATGCCTTTGAAGTACACACACCTCCTCCAGATCAACGGCGAGTCCAAAAACGAGGAGATTGTTAGAGGAAGGACCACATGGAAGAAAAAGATCACTTCCATGCCGTTCCCGCCAGTTGAAAGGGCAGTAGATATCCTGTAGGGGGATTTAGTTAGCCGATCCTTATTCGAAGCATGACTACATCGTTGGCCTCACTCCAGTTGCCTCAGGGCATATTCAGCGGCGGAATATAAGATGGATTTGCTCTATATCCCAAGAATTTGTCGATTGTGTTTGATTCAGATAAAAAAAAAGATCCCTAGAAGCTAATTGATCGTGTGCGAATAAAGAGCCTGATGTGCAGACTCCAGAAGGCATCATGGTGCCACACAACAAGTTACCTCGTAAGTATCCCCCAGAAGGGACAAGTTCCTTAACCTGCGACCGCGACATGCTGGTTGTTGGTAAACGGCTGCTTCTTCAGCGGAGGATCCTGTGTTTGCCGGTGTACATGCGTCAAAAGGACACTGCACTATCCAACTGTGTATTTATGAAGATTGTCTTACTTGAAGTCGAAGTTCATCGTTTCTTTGTCCAGCGCGAATATGTCATCAGCAGATATTTGTTGTTATGGAATAAAAAAACATCATTACTAACAGCTGATCTAGGTATATAACGATGAAATTGTATTAAGAAAAAAGTGAATCAAATTCCTTATGCAGCCAATGTATTCAAGGATGAACTTGAACATGGGCAACATATGTAAGTCATGCTAGAACTGACACTGCACTGCCTACAAAGAACCTGAAGACTGAAAGGGCTATCTTTACCAGGGATCATCTCCTACACTTTTGAAACTACACCGTCCGTCAGACCTCGATCCTCATGATGAACTTAATTTGCTTCATTAGGCTATTGCATCAACACACACTAAGAATTAATGAAAACAGCACCCCCGAGATGTACTTAGTTTATATTTGCGTTTCATGTGTTTTGAGATTTGAGGATTCTGCCAAGGATTCCACCTCGAACAAACAGTTTGCTATATTCCATTTCCTTGTACATTTCCTGCCAAGGTTCTTCGCATCTGCGCTAGGAAGTCGCATTGCGGAGGAAGGTATTGGTGTTCGGCATGAAGCTGAAGCATGTATCTTGGTTTCATCACGATTGAGACTAATTGCATAAACTTCTCCTTTCCTGATTCCGAAACTGCATCCGCACTGTGATTTCTCGACTTACCTTTCTGCTGAAAGGAATGAGAAAGGAAAGGGGAGTTTACGTGTCCAGATATGGTCTTGCTTCTTCCAGAGGCCATTCCAAATTTAGCATGGTCATATCTCTTCTGGAGACTCTTAAAAACGAAGCGCTTAATTACATTATCACTAATTTGAGGAAAAAATATTAAAAGAAGGAAAAAAAGGAAAAAACAAAGATCTTCAACTGCCTCTCTACCTCTTCCATTGGCATCAAAACAATTACATACGGTCGGCGTCCCATAAAGCAAATGTTAACACTGCTTAATTTAGTGCAGGGTTCTTAGGCCAGCAAACAGGCAGGACAAAGACATCCTCTATACGTATCTCCTTTCGTATCATTCCAAGGGTTGCCCTCGTCATCAACATGATTAAATAGGCTCTCCATGCACGAAATGGAGCATGACAGTTTTCTCTCTGTCCGCAATTTTCATCAGACTATAGAACTTGAAGGCAAGAAAACTAAATCAAGGAACAAGCACCATCAAATTAACTGACCATCTTGAGAGAAGTGAACCAAATGAACGCGAGCCACTTTCATTCTAGAAAAACTCAAAAGAGTGACGAGATAATCACATAGTGCAAAGCATAATAATCTGCACGGCCAATGCAAACTTTACCTTAACTCAGCCGCATGTTTCAATTGATTTACATCCATCAGCATGGACACAAGGAGTTGGAAGGTGCCGAAAGTGCCCTCAAATTCCAAATCCAGAGATCCTCGATTCAATTTAATTGTGAGACCTGTACAAATCCAATAATTGTAGATTGCAGTATCTACAAGATGACTAGCCCTCAGCTCCTATGAACCCTTTGACTGATGATACATAGAATTGGTTCCGATCCAATACCCCATTTGAAAACATGCACTCGGTTCCAGAATTCTGAGCTCTAACCCAACGCTCTTACAATACAACCAAGTCCATCTTAAAAATCTGAGCTATTACAAAATCCAAGTGACCACGCATACTGCCCCAGACCTTAAAGATCCATTCTACTTCCACGGACAATTGAGCTCAAGAACTCAAAAGTGGAGCTCTGAAAAGGCAGATTAACCACCATCCACATGTGGAAAACTTCTCAAGGATGAAGCAGTGTTTTAGTCTCGGATTCCCAAAAACTCTTACCAAGAGTTCAGCATTTTAGAGTGGTATAATTGTTGAATAATGCATCGCCATTGTTGAGTTAATGGTGGTCCTTCTTGCTTTTCTTCAGTAGCATCGACATATGATTAATGTATCCAGAACCTGGTTGAGTACCACCCATCAGCCACTGCAGAGCCTCAGCAGCTGCATCCTTCTCTGCACTCTTCTTATTGGTGGATGGCTGACCCATGATCTGCATACCATTAAATTCAACTGTTGCTCGAAACTGATTGTTCTTCAATTGCTTTGTCTTATAGGTTGGGGCAGCATATCCTGCCCTTGTGAGCAGTGTTTGCAGCTGACTTTTCGAATTATCACCACCAGGGCCACTGTCGATGCGTGAGACTGTGGTTGGCTGCACTTGTGTCTGGGTCGTGTTTGAAGGCATCAAAATCTGACGGCCAAAAACGAATTTACCATAGCCTTTATCCTCTGCAAGCAGCAGCCTTACAGCAGATAGGAGCTCGTGATGGGAGTGTATATCCATCCTGGGATTATGTAGCTGCGGCACAGAAATCAATTATTTTGAATGGCTGATAAGACTACATTTTCTTTATGCTTACACTCTAAAGAAATAGGCAACCATAAGCTTATGCCACAAGGATATAATCGCTTTGATAACAAGAACGATTTTCTCACCTTTATTTGAATCAGTTCATCAAGTTCTCTTTTAATGCTTGCATACATGTTTGCGATTGCAAGACTCATAAAAAATTCCAGATATCCTCCTAACATCTTTATGTGCCCATCCTGTTAAGAAACCAGCTAGTATCAATTAGTTACACAAAAGCGTGTCAGGAAATGAGGTACCCAGAAGAGAAAGCTAGCACATTGGTGCTTAAATGTTTTTGTCGGAGATGTGTAAAAGTTACAGTATCAGATTTGCATGGAGAGAGTGTTACCGTATCCCCCCTAGAGAAACTTCCACCAAATAGGAGAAGCATTGAATCTGACACAGCTGTTGAATCGCGGAGGAAAACAGATTTCACTTTAATCTTTTCATTGAAGACTAGCCATGGATAAGGGATTTGGGAATCCCGAGCATTGACAGAGTTCTGACCAAATAAATTATTGCACAAAGATTAGATCCCCAAAAGTGCAGGTACTGAATTAACATTTTAATGCAGATATAAATTTGTCATAAACAGGAACTTACCGAATACAGAAGCACCTGGCCATCTTCCATAGTTTTTAGGGAGAATGACTTTTCATTGTGCTGCATACAGACATAAGTTTAGCTTTTAAAAACCAATGAGTTTGAGAGAATTGGAACAGCCCAAGATTATTCCACATAAGCTTTAAGGTGTAAAGAGTATGAATCTTGAAACAACTTTTCAACTATCTCGAATTTACAGATCAAGTAAATATCTGTTACCCCTTAAATTAAGGTTATAAGGACATGAGAAGTTATCACAATAGAATATAGATGACGCCCAAGTTTGTTTTCTGTTTTGATAGATTAACTTTGAAGCAACTGTCAAAATGAAGGGAGGCAGTACGAAAATTTATTGCACACAAATCTCTGACTTACCACAACAGAAGAAACACCAGGGTAAAGGCCATAACATATAACAGCACGGATGAGATGTTCATCACGGCTCCATTGGTTGCTGGTGGCTGTGTTTCCATCAACAAGGCCAGTGTCCCTAAGCAAAGAGAAGAAGTCCCTCCGAAGAGCATCAATAGCTTTCATGGACTGTACTGACAGAAAATTTTTCCAACAATACTCATATCCAGCATAATCCACTTCAGCATCATTCCACCCCTCATAGGCCCGGACAATCGCAAGATGATCACTGTAGTCACGAGAAAACTGTGCTTTTGCAGCGTCTGCCAACTGTAAACAATACATAAGAAAAGGGATCAGGCAAAAGCACGAATGCTATCTAGTATCTACTGTAATTTCTAAATATGCATAAAGAAAAGCATGAGATATCTCAACCTTAATTTAGCTGAAAGAATGAAGATCTGCTTTTACTAGATATTTACTGGTTTTCTTAATGGAAGAATGTCAATTGCATGGTGAAAAAAGAAATTGTTGAATTAAACACCGACAATAACCTACATCTTTGAATAAATATAGGGGAAACAGAACCAGAGGCAAACAAGTTACATAAGCTACTTTCATTTGTTTTTTCAGTTTCATTTTACATTTCTTTCTGTTTCCTTGGCTTTCTCAAAATTTTAGCACAAAGGGCACAAGTGTGACACTGAACAGTTGCATTTGTTTGCATATGTGCAGAGTAAGACTGAGACTTCTGACTGTGTGCATGCACATGTGCATAGTAGGATTGAGACTTCTGATTGTGTGCATGCATACATGCAAACAGTAACAATTTATCTTGTGGAGATCAATTTTTACAAAATCACATTGGCATATGGACCCCTCATGTGACTACTTAAACCAGTTGAACTGTTGATTGATATTCAGTCATTACACGTAAATAAAGCGAGATCTACATCTGAACACAGCTTGGTCTGAAGGTCCAAATGCATGTTTGTTTGAACGTGAGGTCACCAGTTTGACTCTCATGCTGCACAGTACTTCTATACTTGCCACTCTACACTATTATAAATGAATTTGTTGCTCCCTGTAAACAGTCAGTGGCATGTGCGAAATGGAACGACGCAAACTAGGAAAACAGCTGTCAAGTTATTAGCAAGAAAATGTGAATTAGAAGAAAGATCCTGCAAATTCTAAAACATTGGCCTAGGGAAATAGTACAATCTGCTTAGCAATATCCAAACACCACAAAACATCTGTTTTTCCACTGCGATATGGTGACAATTAACTCACAGAAATAAGAATCAAGGAACATATGGAGATCATTTACAATGAAAACTGCACATCATTTTTTTTCTCCCCAAATAGAAGCCAACAAAATCACCAGGAGACTGCACAGTCAAGAACAATCCCCCGACAAGCAGAAAAAAGCAGGGGACTTCCTAATCAAGAACAAAGCAAAAATTCAAACAAGCAAGCACCTCTAATGAGAACTTTTTTTTATTACTGATCTTCAACAAGACAAAATGAAGCATAACTGTCTCGATAAATGGAAAGCCTGACTTACATCCTTCTTGTCCATCGGTGTTAGGAAAGGATCTCTCACACTGAGGCCAGCAACAACAGTAAGTATCGGATCCAGGCAATTTAGGACAGCACCCAATATGAGCATCTTCCCAAGTTTAGGCTCCATTGGAAGCATAGAAAGGTAACGGCCTGCCAATTTACACTGATCAGGTTGACTTTGAAAGATATATGTCACTGAAAATGATACAGACACAGAACTATATAAGAATACTTCTTACCTAGTACGGTCAAATTCTCACTCTCATCCAGAGACCCAATAGTTTTCAAGTACTCAATAGCATTTTGAACCTACGATGGAAATTAAACACAGAAATTAATAAGGACAAGTACAGGGCAAATTAAAGACAAAAATACAGAAAGGAGACATGAAAGGAGTGCTTCCAAATACCGCTAGCAACTCTGGGGACTGCAAAGCCCTTGACAGAAACTCAGAAATACTGCCAAGTTTTAAGCTTTTTATTTGCAAACAAAGCGACTGTAAGGGCGTTCTCAAGATTTCTGGCAACTGATACTCTGAAAAGGCCTCATATACACATTTAGGATAGAGATGGTAACATTCTCCAGGTTGAACTCGACCTGCTCTTCCTCTTCGCTGTACATGAGCAGAAAAACTCATAACTCATCAATCATTGAGGAGTTCAACACTCTGACTATAAACAACAACCATTTGCAAGAGAAAGTTATGACATGTTCTGTTACACAGACGCTATGAATACTAATTGAAATTTCTCTAATAAAGGGTGTCCCAGTGCACAAGGCTTCCCACACAGCAGGAGTCCGGAGAGGGGACTTCTTAGGATCTCTCTCTCTCTCTCTCGATTAAAAATAAAAAAGAACTACAAAAAATATATTTACCCTCCCCACTTCTGTTACTTGAATCTCTAGATGGCCCCGGTTCAGGAACTTGTCCAGGACATTGTGCTCAGAATTTAATATCAAAATGGAAGATAAGAATCTCACCATGAATATTAGTGGTAAGCCCAGAAAACTATTTATTGAGGTAAAGCATGAGATGTCAGAAAGAGGTTTAAGCTGATAGACCACTAGATTCTGGCTGCAGTTACCATCTCACCCCTAGCTTGCTTATTTAATAAAATGTAAGTTGAAAACCATTCTGTGTGGATAAAGAGACCAATGAAAAAAACTACATTGTAAAGACTAGCGATTAGTTTTTCCTCTTCTCTAAATAGAAATGCATAGATGACTAGCGTGGAAATTTCCTCATCTACCTTCTAGAATCAGACAAATGACCATCAGGTGATAAAAGCTTCAAAGTTCTAAGTACAATTGTTTTTAACATTACTCAGAGGGGCTCACAAATCAACATCATGGAACTAACAATGTCTGTAGAGACCACAAAAAAGGGAGTAAGTTACACACAGACACAGGCCATCCCAAATGTTTGTGAACACTAAAATATCTTCCAGCCATGTAACCTCCTAAAATCAACAAAACTCGCTCCAGGATTTAGCCAAAGAGCATGCATAACTAACAACTAAGCAATAGGATCTCACAGATGATAACTTTAAGCACATCGAACTCAAAAAATTGCCAACGACATTATGTTCACAGGGTGAAATTCTCCCAGCTGTCTCACTTCAACATAGTCCATATATTTGATGGCATTTTATCACATTTTCTTTTTTCACTTAATAGGTAATAAACAAAATGTTCAGAGTGAATTTCTCTGTACTTGGCTTCTCACTTTTTAACATCTTCAATGTATTTCATCACATTTGGGACACTTTTTAAATTTGATAACAGAATCATTAAAGAACTTAGTCATATAAAAATTGGTACAAGCTGCCAGAGCAAGAAAATATAGCAGGTGGGAAAAAACAAAAGAGAGATGGGCAGGGAGGCAAACGGCAAAAGACCACTTTTTTTTTTTTTAAGTGAACATCTCACACCCTCAATCTACAATATTCAGATTGTCAATAGTATATAATGTTGCTCAATGTGATTCTTAACAAGAGTATTTACCTGTTTCGCAGAAACTCTAGAAATCCAGGAAGGAAGCAAGCAAGGAGTGTTATTCAGTGCATCATATGAGGTCTCTTTAGCCTTTCCACAGTCGAGAACGAAAACAACGTCATTAATTGTAATACTTGTCTCAGCAATATTGGTTGCTAGCACTATTTTCCTCACACCATCTGCTGGTTCATCAAATATTAACCTCTGCACAAGTTTGCGACAAAGTATGTAATATATTGTAAAAAGAGAATCATACATAATCATGGAAGACAAAGCACTTAGAGGCACATACGAAAACAAGAAAATGGGAGGAATAAGGTAAATGTACTGATTGCAAAACATATTGTCAAAACCAAGGTAAAGCAAAACTAGGGCATGTCCAACCAGATGAAAGTTACAAAATAAAATCCTGTTTCTTGAAAAGGTCCAGCATGTGACCATCTTTAAATTTTAGAAGGTTAATCTATTCGGTAGGTTGCAACTAGAGAGTAACCTAAAGATGAACAGCAAACAATTAGCCACAAGACAAGGTAAAAAAATATCCTGCTTCAGCTTCTAAGAGTCTCCTTTGTATGAATGAAGATAGTTACTGTTCTCTTTCTTTCCCAATCAGTCTGAAATGTGCAAATTTACAAAAGTGCAAAAATGTGAACACATAAGACAAGCGGATCTCTCCTTTTGCTTTTCCTTCAAAATTCAATTATACTGTCGTTAGAGAACCCATATTACCTGCTCTGAACTGGCCATTGAACTATGGCATGCAAGCAATAAAACTCGATTAGGATCTCCCAATATTCGATGACTTTGGAGTTTTTCCTTCAGTGAACTTATGTCATCCCATCCTGTCATAAAGACCAGAACAGCACCCGGTTTTTCGTTCTCACATATGTGGCACAGCAGATATTCTATAAGATTAAAGCCAATACAGTCGGGATTCCAACACGAGAGAGATTCTCTAGTCTGGGGGCTATAATCCTTCAAATCTGCAGCTCCAAGTGCTTCCTACGAAGTATCACAAGAAAAAATTAGAAATTAAAAAAAAAAAGAGAGAGAGAGAGAGACATGGACCAAGAATTTAAGAAGGTGAATTTAGTATACCTCAACAACAGAGGCAATTTGACTCTTTCTCTTTCTAGGAGCCTGTTTGCTCATTTTCCACATCTTGTCTTGACCATAGTCATCTATCTGATTGTAAGGAGTCAACCTGTAGCCCGTCGTTTCTAGTATATTCTCCAGAAAATGAGTCCGAACTGGGTATGTAAAACCCTAATCAAGTGATAATAAAAAGGAAAGCTGAGCCCATATTTTCAAGATTTGTCATGTTTTGGTAAGTAACAGTAGTTTGTGAGAAGATGCAGTACACTAGTTTCAGAAACTAAAATGCAAACAACTTGTTGATGCCTCAGAAAACGAAAATAATTGTTGTTGCTGGACTGCTGCGAAATACACATTTAGCAGAGAAAGATGAATTGCAATGGACATATAACAGTCAAGCTCTGACCATTAAAAAAGAATAAATCTCATTATACAACGAGGTGACAACAAAATAGTGTAAGTAGAAAATACATGAAGGCATGACACGAACTTCTTAAGACCAAATTAGTAAACTGCAACACTCCTAGAATCCAACATGCCAGAGAAAGGACAGTAGACAGTCCAGAGATCTGTCAAAACCATTATTGTTTTCTGCCACCATACAGTACAAACAGAAACAGTGCAACTTTTCCCAAACAAATTATAGATCCCAATAAGGAAATAAATCAACTAGGATGTCCAAAGCACTCCGACTTCAGGTTGAGTGTCAAATCAAATAGACACGTTCAAGCAGTGGGAGTTTGGAACCGGACTGGAAATGTCTCTGCTAAATCATTGGTCACGAGTGTGCAACATCCATTTTGAAGGATGAGTGATGTGCCATTCTGTCCTTAGAGAATAATTCCCACACATTGTCAAGTTAGCCACCAACAAGAAGAGAATAATTACGGCATCCTTTCATGCAATTGGCAAAAGAAATTCAATGAATGATTATCGATGTTTAATTTATAAGCTTCAAATGACTAATTGACTGATTATTTCTCCAAAAAGAGGAGCTGCTTCGTACCTTACCATAGGGACCAAGAAAGGCAATCTCATTGGCAGCTCTGGTCTTACGTTAATTTCAACAGTCAATTGTGAAAAATCAAGCATTGGTCCAATGATTTTAAACTCACCCTTTACAAGGTCTTAGGCCATGATTCAAGTCAAACCACCCCCATATATCATATAACAGGGGTAATATATATTCATCAATAGCTAATACAAGAATTCTAGGTGCTAAAGGAGGCCAAACAAAACTGATGTTCTTGAGTGTGATGGAGAAGCGAATGATTTGTCAAATGTATTGGAACAAGAATAAAGACAATGCCAGAAATGAACCTATTTGGGAAAAATAGGTGTTGTCCCAATCAAGGATAAGATGTTGCTTGGGCCGCTTTGGCCATGTTAAACAAAGACCTATAGGATCCCCTAGTGAGTAGATGTTAGCAAGGGATGGAAACACAGGTTATAAGGGGGAGGGGAAGACCTACACTAACATGGAAAGAAACAAGAGGGAACGAAATGAAGTATTTAGAGCTTAAAGAAGTTTTAGTAAAGGATCAAGCGCAATGATGTAATAGGTTTCATATACCGACAACATTTAGTGGGATAAGGGTTGGTTTGCAGTTGTTTGCCTTTTGGCTTTTTATAAGTAAAAAGGTTAAGAGGGGCAACCAACAAAGCTAACCCCGCTGAGAATTACCATGAGAGTCTCACGCCTGCTACAAAATGGTTATTTTGAACCATAGCCACTTAATCCACTCGGAACCCAAAGGTTCAAGGTCAATAAGCCCATCATCTCAGCCCCACTGACATACCAAAAGCTAAGAAGTCTCTTCACAGATGCCTAAGGCATAAACTGATAAGAGGTTCGCCTATGGCATGACTTAAACTTGTTCCTTAAAGAAGAGAGTGTGAACCCTTCAATGCTCAACCTCAACACTCAGAGGTCTCAATAACAAACTTAATAAATAAGAATGGAAAGTGACTTTTTTTTCTCATTCATCCTTCACAAAGTGGGTGAAAACCTTAGTTTAGTAAAGCATGTGAAGTAGCATTCAGAGGTTTAGGCATTTGAACTTGTCAACAATGGAAGCTTGTGTACAATTATTGGAAAATGCTATCTTGATTCCTTCATTACTAATCTTTCAAAGAGTTCATTTAAATAAAGAGATGACGAACAACAGGGGAAAAGGTAGATTATCACTAACAGACTGTTGGAAAAAGTAGAAAGGAGCACTGAAAAGAATGGTTTTTCAGAAAGAAGGCAAGAAATGCAGTGAAAATAAAATCTTTCTTCGTTACCTAACAGTTACAATGGATAAACTAGATAGTATGTCCCTTTTCCCAGTAAATATGTCCATGCCGTTTTCCACAACTCTATTTTCTGATAGGTGTCTAAGGTCCCTTTCAACATGCCTTTGATCTCTTATGTCCATTGAGGGCATCCATGAATAAGAGAACTTCCAAGACTATACTCCCTCGTACTTATTGTTTCAAGTTTCAGAATTCAAAAACTATATGGTCTTGCACTCTAGTTATCTCATCCCATTTCTTCATTCCGCCACCTTAAATGTAGGCAGAATCAACAATCCTGTAATTAAGTGGCCAATCAAGTGCATAATGCTGTCCTCATATGCAAAACCAGAAAAAAACAGAATAAAAAATCCTCACTTTAGAAACCTACCGGAATGCGAATTACTGGAGCTCCACCAAAATAGGATGAGAAAAGTTCCGCATCCAAGGTGGCACTCATCAAAATCAACCTCAGTTCTGACCGACGAGGAAGTAGATCTTTAAGGACAATAAGCAGAAAATCTAGCACCAGATATGCGCAGTATCAGAAATAATATCTTCTTATCATCATAAATGTAATGCTTCCAACAAACAAACCATGTACCTTCATTCATTCCACGTTCATGAATCTCGTCAACAATAACATGAGTTACACCTTTCAAGCTTCTATCGACTAGCAACCTCCTCAACAAAATGCCTGTGGTGCAAAAGAGAAGGCGTGTATCCTTGCCCTTCATACCCTCTAACCGAACCTTGTATCCAACCTTTCAAAAGGGATAAAAGAAAGAGCTCCTTACATTTTTACTCAAGAAATTAACTTGCAAATCCTTCAATAGTATCTTATTCAAGACCGAACATGTTATCTTGCTGTACAGTATCAGACAGAAAACTCACAGAATCACCCAATATTTCTCCTCTTTCTGAAGCAACTCTTTCAGAAACAGACATGGCCGATATTCTTCTTGGTTGTGTGCATATGATGTTACAAAGTGCTCCACGTCCAGAATTTATCTCTGATTCCAAAATAAATTGGGGAATCTGTGTAGTCTTGCCACAGCCAGTTTCACCTGAGATGATAACAACCTGTAAAATTTTGAGAGCTACAATCATAAGATGCAAACAACGGCACAATTAGTCTTATTATACAGAATGAGAACTCTTCCTTCCAACCATTATTAACAAACACAGGCCCACCATAAATTCCACTGATTTCAGATGAAACTGCCATTCTGCCAATTGGCACATGCATGCTTTAGTGTGTTTGTGCGGGTAAAAATGCTTAATTATTCAAGAAGAAATCAGCAAAACAAATCAGCAATAGATCTCAAGAAAAGATAAGCATGACTGAGGCCTCTCATCCAAATTGATTGGCTGGCCTTGTGACAGCTTTACAAAATAACTGTACTCTAATGACTAGGAAAGCCTCACAAAAGTTATAAAAACCAGACCTAAGGGAATACATATTCAACATTACTCTTTCAGATTTTCGCAACCATGTCACCCAAGAAATAAAAGATAAAGCAAGAACTAGTTTAATCAAGTAAGGTCTCACTGACTCCCTAAGGCTGTGTGCACTAACTCCTAAGAGGAAACACCCTTTCTGAAATAGAAGAAAAAATTAGTCACTGATTACATCTTAATGGAATCAGAATGAAAGTCCAATCTCCATCAAATAATCGACATAGAGATACACAGATATAAGTTGAAGAATATGGGGGATAATATGCAGGCATCTCTCAAACCATGTAGAAAGAGGTCCTTAAGAAAGCAGCAGATATATACCATGACCCAACCAGGAATCCAACCAAAACTTAAAAACTCAAAGACTTGCTATTTCTGCTGTGTATAGGATGGAATACATCATTGAGAAATCTATCTACATCCTGAACAGTACATTATAAATACCATAGATTGGTCCTCTTTTAATCAATGATCATAAGCCAAACAGATTCCGGTTAGAGGCTTAAGCGCAGGCATCAGAAAATAAGCAACAAGACAAATTAGAAAGTATCATCTCATCTGAAAGCTCAACAGGACCCCAATCAAAAATTATAAGAGCAGGACTCCCAGACAAGGGGTAAAAGCATGTAATTCAATCAACAGTCAGACAGATCGCATAACATACGTCAGCCATTGCCAAAGCAATAACGGAACAATATCCCAACTTCTTTCTTCCAAACGTTGAAGCAATTAGTTTCTACAAGGCACGTGCTTCTGGTTATGATGATCTTATACACAAAGCATACAATAAACAAAGGAAACAAGTCAGGATTCAAAGACACGGGGACAACAATCAACACTAAACGTAAATGTAAAAGAATTAAATCAATTAAGTTCTACCAACAACCATTGTTTTGTTAAATTTTTCAGATTTAGTCACTATTTCAAATGTAAATCATTGAGAGGAGACTCATCATAAAATCAATAGCAGTTCACCTGATTTTGCGAAATGGCTGTTAATAATACATCCTTCTCCTTATAGGCAGGTAGATTTCTACGAAATTCCAGCATTTTTCTTCCTTGTGGAGATTCCTGCAAGTGAACACAAAATGAACATTCTAGTAATGATCTGACAAGAAGTATTTAGAAGAACTATAGCATTATGTCTTCACGCTCCTCACAACTAAACAGCTAAAGAAACTTTTGAATCATAAACAGCTAACCAAATTTACAATAAACCGGAAAAACCGAAGTTCTTTTAATTTTACTTAGGCTTTCACTCATACTAGCAAACAAGCAAGAAAAGAAAGGCAAACAAAAGATCAACTGCAGTCAGATGGCTTTGCATAGTCAACTTTGACTGTGATTCTGGAAAGTACAAACATGCAACCAGGAGTGAAGCACAGCAATGTCCAAGAAATTGTTAATTGAGGAATTACTTTTGACCTCTCAAAACATATCCTCTGAATCAAGATAGAATTGATGCATGATGTGGGTAATAACGGAATAGAAACAACAGTAAAATTTTCCATGGCTCTAAGGATAAAAAGGAGCTGAGGAATTAAACGAGCCGCATTCTCCAAGACTTTGTGAACGGGGAGAATCACTTTAGGAGGGGTAGAAATTGTCCATCATAACTTTCAGTTATCACAACTAATAAATTTTCAAAAATTTACATGCTTCTTGTAAAGGTTGGTACTCATCACCACAATTTTCCTCTTATGGAAGCAAGGAAAGACTAAAGTTACCCACTAAAAAAATACTAGCCAATGATAATCAGCCTCTTACCAAGTCTGTCAATGAAGTAATGGACAATTAAGGTCCAATAAGTACAAAATTGAAACATATGAATAGGAAAGCAAGACATGGCTGCGTATTTCAAAAGTGGACCAACCTGCCAAGCTTGCTGCTTCTCGTGGAGTTGCAAACTTCTCCGAGCAAGAACTTTCTCTATCACGGACTTACTGGATGGCAGTGGCTCTGGCTGTTCAAAAAGCCCTTCTTCAGTAGCAATACTACTGCTACTACTGCATCTTGAAAAGGAATTATATGAAGAGCTTTCAGTATATCTAGGCTTCTGAGAAAAGTACCCCCTAGATATCCCTCAGCTCTTCTTAGCAGACCAAGAGGTAAGCTCACCTGCAAATCCGTGTTGTTAGACACTCAGAAAGATGTCAAAATGACCGATAGAGGAACTAGAAATGATATGGGCGAAAAGGCGTGCCATGGACCATTGATCCCAATATGGACCAGAACCTGAGAATGAATAAAAGGAAAAAGAAAAGCAAAGGGCCCAGTTGGTTCCCGAAAATTATCAATTTTCCTTTCACTGAAAATAAAATGAAAACGTCTACCTTTCTCATTGTGCTATTTTCTTGAAGACATGTCTGGTATATGTACAAATTTCAACCTGAAGAAAATTTTATTTTCATATTTGATTATGCTTTTATCATTTACTAAATCAATTTCATGTCAATATCAATTCCTACTCAACCATCTCATTAGAGATTTGAGTATTATATATTACTCAAACCAATTAATGTGAATATTAACAAGATATGGAAACTAATCGCTCATAATTGAAATAAACTGATCATGGCATTAACTTAATTCAGAGTCTATTTTTCTTAGAGAGAGAGAAAGCGCTCAGAACAACCAAAACAAGAACCCTTGCTTCAAAGCTTGAAAATCCCCACAAAAGTTCAAGGGGAGGGAAATGTGTGATTATGGAAGTACAATGCTGGGAGAAAAAAAAAATGTTGACACAAGGATGATGAGAGTAGGCACACCTGCCCATACGAAAATCTTGTATTTTCCTTTGGTTAAGAAGCACTGAAAATAACTAAGTTTTCTGCGTTTTCGTATGAGGAACATTTTCAAAGCTGATCCAAACATTTTTTCTTGGGCTTGTTTCATTTAAAAAGGAAACACAATTTTAGAAAATTCCCATAAACAACAGCCCAAAATAAGCTAGGATCCAAGAGAACTTTGTTTGTAAAGATGTCAGTGAAAATTTAAGGGGAAAAAAAAAAAGCAAGAACATGACAGTATGTAATGTACTGTACCTCCCTCTGCGGACGCTTCTCATCCAGATCAAATCTATAGTTAGGCAGAGGAACCTTGCTGAATACAACCGCTTTTGCATAGACTTGGCTGCAAGAGAGTTAAAGTTTAGAATCCAGATCCAGCAAACAACTGATAGGTGGACACTATTATCAATGCCGATGGATAACATACCTATACAAACCCATCTTGCTCGCCAGAGCTGCTATTTGCTCAAAATCACGCCTGTCCTTTTTGTCCTTTGAGACCAATTCTTGCTTTTCTTTATTGCACAAAAGCATGTTTAGCTTCCGTTTCCACCCATCAATACCATTAGAAAACGTTGAACCCTGTTAAAACATGGCTCGGAAGAATGAGGATGAATGAAGCACACTATATATACAGTTTATAATCAAAACATTGTCTAATTTTTTCATCATTATCACCACCAAAGCAGGAACCCATTTGTTCTCCTATCGGAAGATGCTCCCAGTAACAACAATCGAATCATGGTAAGGTCTCCCAAGCAACTAGGAAATCTCTATACCCCCTATTCATACAAAACCGTTTGCTGCTCTCTATCTGAAAGAACTGGGAGGTCTCAAAAATGAATAATGAAGAGGCCGATACTTACTACTTCTCTAAACAAGGCAGTTTAACTTATGTGATGTCACCTTCACAACATTTAATGTCTAAGAAAACTAAAGGTCACCAACTCACGCAATCATCATTTGAATGAATGAACATGCTGGAATGTATGACATGCTTTGAAAATGTGTACCCTTCAACACCATCTAAATTCATCACAAGGAGAAGCTGAAGAATATTGTCTTTAAGGAAAAAACCATTCGACACGAGCATCATTCCTCTCCAGATATTTGAATGGAGAGTGTTACTTTGGTACAATTCGCAGAATCCATCCAGAAACCAAACACAACTTGATTGGCATTTGAAGTTTTCATATTCTCTAGCATGTCCACCATCAAAATGTTGGTCATGATGGCAAACATAACTCCTTCTGATTCATAGTTTCAATTTTGAAAATTAGCCATTGCAAAGGTACTTTTAAGTAAAGCCACTCCCCCAATATAAGGAGGAAAAAGACAGAAAGCATAATAGTACATCAATTGAAACCCAGTGCCACATTATGCAGAGCCTCTGTATGAAGATAAAGAGCCACCATTTCCACTCCAGAGTCCAGAGTCGATTTGCCCACAGCTAATCCACAAATTTTAGCCTAGCATGAGTTTCTTAGAGAATGCTTCAAATTCACAGCCTTCCAGATGATGAACTATTAGCACAGAAGAAGCATAACGATTCTCAATGCTCCATGGTCTATTCTGCTATGAAAATCATATAAAATTAAGGCATTGACCTAACCAAACCACGACGTTACTAGCGAAAGGAAAACGTCGGGCAGTACCCAAGGGCCAAGGGCGTTCGAAGAAGCGTATCGACTATGCATTGACAATGGAGAAAACATAAAGCACGCCGTGCCTAAGTCATCTCCAACGCGTAATTTAGCTCCATTTCGTCCCGGGACATCAGTCAGTTAAACAGAGCAACAGCAGAAAAAGCACGACTCGAGCAGCACACCTGCGACCAGGACGACTCGAACTCGCGATCCGAGCCATCCTCCGACGCGCCGTCGCCGTTAGCCGACTTGTACTGCGGGTAATTCCTCTTGTTGAGCTGCTGCTGCAGCTGCTGCCGCTGCTGCGCCGCCGAGCCGGTCGGGGGAGCTCTCGCGGGGCTCGGGACGGGGACCGGCTGGCCGCGGTGGCCGCGCGAAGTGGGAGCGTCCGCGGCGGAGGAGGCCGCCGCCGCCGCAGCCGGCGGAGCGGAGGAGGAGGAGGAGGAGTGGTTAGGGACGGTGATGACGGAGCGGAGGCGCTGGTGGGGAGGGACGTAGACGCCCACGCCGCCGTGCGACGACGGAGGCCGGTCCTTCATCGCGAGGGAGATCAGAGGGGGCGGAGCTCCGGGGAAGACGGCGGAGCGGCGGGGGTGCGGAGGCGGAGGAGGGAGGAGGAGGGCGGAGGGAGATGAGGAGGGCATGCGAGTGCGAGTGCGAGACGGCGTCGTTCCCGAGGTTTTTATTCGCAGGAGGAACGACCCCTCCCTCCCTCCCGATTCCGTCCGTCAATGGCTTGGTCCTGCAGCTTTCGACCGAGGGGGCGTCCAAAATAAATAAATATAAAACTAGAAGTCCGATTTGCTGTTTCGTCCTTGCAGTTGTGGTTTATTCGAGTTGTCTCCCGTCGTGTTCCCCGGACTGCGCAATCGAATCCTTTTGTTCCCATCCGCTGGCTACTTTTGCTAAATTTTTTAAAGTGGACTCAACACTATACTTGATACATCTTCCAGAAAATGGAATATATAAAAAAGAATCAAGAACCATGTGGGCTAAAAAGTAAACTAATGGAATCATGAGTTCAATTCATTGTGTTTAGGAGAATAATAGGTATTCCTTGTCCATTACCAAATGATCACTCATTTACAAACCTCGTTCAAAAGTCAATAACTTTTACTTTGCACCTTATGCAAAAATCCAATTGCATTATGCTCTTCCCTATGCCCTAAAAGGATATAATTTTTGTCGACGAGAATTAAATACTTCTAGATGTTCTATCCTTCCATGGAAACGATGGAAACACCGACTTAACACGAAAATTGAATGCACCAAACTAGATTGGTTCAGTTTGGAAATTGATTGATTAGATCTTTAGATAAATATTTTTCAAATCTAAAGTTAGTAATTGAATGCACTAAACTATATTGGTTTAGTTTAGAAATTGATTAATTAGATCTTCAAATAAATATATTTATTAATTGAATGCATGGAAATTGAATGCACTAAACTATATTGGTTTAATTTAGAAATTGATTGATTAGATCTTCATATAAATATATTTCGAATCGGGTTGGAATCAGCCCGAACGTGCAAACGCCCCGGTTCGCACGTGCCGCCAAGGCTGGTCGGCCCATTCAACTGAGAGCAGGCCATGGTGATTACACGAAAATCCAAATACTAGGCCCGGTTTGGGAAGTGACTTTGCACAACACGATCAAAAGCCCATTATCCATTGGGTCCGTGCTGAGATTTAGGAGACGTGCATACTTTTGGGAATTCCCGTGTCCCCCATGCGGGTAGTCACGCGCTCCGCACGTGCGTGATGTCGGGGGATCGCATGAGGAGTGGGTGCAGCTAGCAACTCGTGACACGAAAATTGATTTGGGATAAATACGTAATAGGAGTATCATCTTAGTATTCTTCATGCAACGAAGATTAGCTTAGGATAATTGTATCACGAAGGCATCCATTCGGAATTTTAAAATAGCATTTGACCCAATTATGGAAGAACAATTCTAAGTTCCATATTAGATCTCACCAAGAACCTACAACCTAAAATCTAAACCTAGATCTTACCATGCATACCTTAAAATCTCAAACTTACCCAATCACAAGTTTCATATATATTGTTAATTAAATGATTACAATAAATTATCATCTTTAATGATCACCATTTGCTGCTACAATTCATTAACCATAACTTATATTTAAACACATGAAAGAATATGTATATTAACGGAGTAAAAATCTTAATCAAAAATGAAAACTCAAACTAATGGTTTCAGATTATACATTCATTAACAAATATCAAAAAACACCGTAGGACTACACAAAGATATGAATCAAGAAAAATACAAAAGCTTATTTTAAGATCTAGGTTACAGATTCTAGATTTCTCCAATTTAGAACTTAGAATCCCATCGAAACAAGTTCCCTTAATTGTTTAAATTCATAATTTACTTTGCATATCTTGAAACTTGGAATCGAATGGGTTTGCATTGCTTCGGTTCTCTGGTTTCAAGTTCTATCTTGAATATGTGCTCATCCTTAGATCCTATCATTTTCTCGAAACGATGGGTATGCCTGGCGGAACTTCAAGAGTACGGCCCTTTTACATCATTCGGTGCAAATGCACATCGGAGATTTGAACGAGGACAAAATTAAACCGTAAGGGCAAGCGTAAGATTGGCGCCGGCGGAGTATCAAAGAGACTCTCTCTCCCCTCATCCCCTTCGAGGTTCAAATCGCCCCCGACCCGAGGCATCGGAACGACACTGCTCTATTCCCTAAACGGCGACACGTCCAGTCCAGGCACGAATCGCATCCGCAAGAGGCATCGTCATCATCATCCAAATCTTCAAACGAACGCGAGGAGGTTCAAACGCACGAGCAACTTCCGGGGCAGGAACGAGGGACAAACTTTGCAGAGACCGCGGATCCATTCCTAGGCAGGGCAGCGCAGCGCAGTGCTTGACCAGTCAAATCCGACCACCTCGTACGTCGTCATAGCCGCGTGGAAGCCGCGAAAGTCAAGAAGAGGTCGAAAAGGCCGGTGATGTCCTGGAAGACGACCAGGAAAAAAAGACTCGGAAGTTGGCGTGAACTGAACTCGTCTCGGTCTCTTTGTCCATTTCCCAAAGCTCTCACATCATCAGCGTCATCGATCCACCTCTTTTCATTTCTGGAACCTTCATTTCTCTCTTGTTTGCTTTTCCTTCTCGGCACTTTACTAGGTAGGGAGGTACTGCGTAATTATCAAATCGCACAAGTTTCGCTGGCTGAAAACGACGCAACGTCATCAAAAAAAAAAATCCCTGCCCTCCTCAGGTTTGCCTTCCCGCTTCCAGCTGTCTTTGCAAACGACGAGCAAAACCCAAAAATTCAAAATATCAACATCAGGAAAATCCCACTTTTAATATAATATCACAAAAAATTTTAAATTGATATATTCGTGATAAATTTATTTTTTATTAATTTTCATTAAATTAAATTAATACCACAAAAGTAACAAATCCCAAATTGGTATATCGTGTTACGTCTTTCTAATATGACGGTAAAATTGATAAACTAATAGAAAATAAATATAAAGGTTTTTATGATATTAACCCAAGACAAAAAATCCAAAATTGGTACAGTTTATCAGATCTTTCTAGAAATGGAGATCATTCATTCATTCGAATCCTATCAACTGTGTGCTGATCACTTTGGATTGGGGCCATCTGTACAAGCAAAAAGGTTTAGAGTAAGTTATTTTACAATGCGTTGAAAGCATTTCAAGAGCTTTCACTAGTCGGGTCTCCATGACTATATAGCGTAGCCGGGGATAACCAAAAGAAGAATAGAAATAACGAAGCACGGCAACGATGTTGATCATCCAGACGGCCGGGCATGCAGGTGCACGTATGGCGAACTGGCAAAACTCACCGGCTGCCATCAGCAGCTGCTCTTCGGTCGTTGGTTTCACACTGGACGTCGATGACAAGCGGCGACATTGATCGTTTTCCTCGTGGCTCCGTGCTAGATTTTTGAGCAATGGGGTTGATGACGATGGAGGTAAGATCAGGGCAAGGCGCTGAATGATAATGGAGAAATCATCGCCAATAAACAATAGATCCTCCTTGTGAGAAAGCATGATATCTCCGCGTCTTTACAAACGACATTATACAAAAAAATCACAAATCAGCATCCCTCCCAAAACCAAATCTACTTTTTCGCATTGAAATGCACCCGATTGTCAACACTCGTGGATTTTCCATGTCGGATCTTTCGTTGTCCGTGTCCAATTCGTCTTCAAATCATCTATCACGCGTCTCTTAATACGTATGTTTTTTAATGGGGGTATTGGATGGAATGCTAAAGGAGAGTGGACTTGGGTTGGCGATATTAGTTTGGATTTTTCCGTGAGATGTGAATTAATTCTAAAATAAATAGTCATTTATTACCGATTTGAATTTTTTATATGGTAAAAATTAGCTTGGGTCAAATTGTCATATTAATACCAATTTTGGATCATTAATGGTGCCAACTCTTAATAAAAATAGGAAACACGAAGTGTATCTAAATCAAGCACAAGATATAGATTTGATTCCCTCTATCTTCAACTCTCTATCTTCAACCCGTGGAACAACTAGAAAGAGAGTCCCGTGGGGTCGATTGATTGTAAATGCAATCAGAGTCGCATAAAAAATACAACATTTCACATGTAACAAAATGTCCTAATCGTCGTGATAGGGAATCGTCCCCATTGAGTTTTCACACCATGTAATCATTCATAGTCAAGTTTGATGCTTGAAATTTTACGATTTTTCACTTGGATGACACATCTATTCCCATCTTAATTGATTTGTGATATTCATTATTTTTTATAAAATTCATGATTTTTTTTAGTGCGTTTTCTCGTCGTGAAATAATAAAAAAAAAAAAGAAGAGGAAAATGCGAAGAAGAAGAAGGAGAAAAAGAAATATGCAAGCGAATCTTTGGGCTTTGAAATTAAGAACTAAAGAAGCGAAAGTTTGTCTAATCACCTAACAGCACCAACTTGCCCTTTTCTATGAAGTCCTTATCTCATCCGATGGCCACGGTTTTATGGGCGGTGGATACGCGGATCTTCTCGGACGGTCGAGATTTGCGCACCTTCTTTTCCTGTCTGAAAACTCGAATCCCTTCCTGGAACCTTCTCCTCATTAATTATTGTGTCCGTCGCGATCCATTCAAAACTCCAAAGAGCGGTGTTAGCGAGTGTTTCGGACCATTCGTTCAAAGTACGTCCTTCTCAGAATAGTTCGATCTCGAAAACATCGATCCACAAACCAACCAATCCATGCGTCGGAAATCATAAAAAGAAAAAAATTCGAGACGTGCATTTAACCAATGCTCTCGCGACATTCGCCGATACGAAATGCTAAGTTAACCACGACAGATTAGTCATCGGATATCTATGACGAATCTCGTTTACGTGTCTTGCTGGTCCCCCCTTGTTGATCTCCCACCGCCAAAGCAGCGCCACTTGCACGTTAAAACTATTGCAACTCTATTAGCGACATGTGATGTTGGGAATTCTTCGGACATCTTCCTTCTCAAGTTAAAATAAACTAACATAAAGCAAGATACATTTATAATAGAATAAGAGGGACCAAGAGATGAGTTAGGAACTTAACGCACCTAATTTTGTATCTTTCTCCTTGCATATCACATCTCAATTGACTTTTGTTTAACTCTGCCTCTCCCCCCACTCATTGAATTGACCTTGTCAAAGACTTGGATCAGGCAGATGGCTTCGACCAGTCGTGGTTGTGCTTTAGGGCGTGTCTATTTGAGTGAAAGAAATTTCTCACAAATTGATTTTATAAAGTTTCGTGCATTTGATTTGTTGTTGAAAAGTTATCAATGGATATACTTAATTAAAGATAGGGAAAACATTTCCCTTTAAAAGGATTACTCAAAAATGATTTTTCTTTATCATAAAGTTTCCCCGAAACATCATACATCCTTAGTTTTGATCAATTTAGATATGCTTGCTTAAGATTAGGGGTATGAATTGCCTAACCTGAAAAAAAAAAAAATTTTCTTAAAAAAGTTTTCTTAAAAAAAGTTTCTCGAAAAGTATTTTTCTTTGTCATAAAATTTTCCCGTTTAATTAATTTAGATCTTAGGTCATAGTAATTGAATACAAGAATGAATTGTAAATGACATATTAGAAGGGAATGGCGGGGCGATAGGGCAATCCCCTCTGACAACTTGATGTTTCATAAATTTTGCGTGACCTGTGATTATCATTATCAAAATTATCGTGGCCTGAACTAGGTACTACAAATTTTTATGTTGTGTGTGTAATACGTCTGGGAGTTAGTATTATTCTACACCACCGCCAATGCAATGCAGCATCCTTAAGGAGCAGATGGTGCTGATTTTGCCGTAAGTGGGAAAACGCGGAGTATCTGGGGGTTTGGATATACCATAAAAGGGAGGATCCCACGCTGGCGACTGCTAAACTATGATCAAGTGGATCTCTTTCTTGAATCTTTCTTTCTGAACGATGAGTTGGCGAAATCGATTCCTTGGATTCTGTTCTCACGTTCATTTGGAGACAGGGCAAGTGTGATCCCCATATTCGGCGCACCTGGCCAAGGTGCTGGAGAATTTTCAGCTCGGGAACTAATTAATTGCGTGCAAACTATTCCAGAATAAGGCCACATGCACAGACTAGAGGTACAGACTTAGCCGGCCAATTACGAGGTCTTCTGTGTAGAAGTGTGTAAAACAAACAGTTTAAATAGGGAACTGCTCAGACCGGATCAAAGCGACCGATTTGAACTGTCTGTTTTACACACTTCTACTCATACCTGATCAAAGCGATCGATTAGGTCCATTTCTTAGGAGTATCAATATAGTTCATAATTTCTAGAAGTGGAACCGGTTCAGTTCTACATATATTCTTTATTTTTTAATTTCTTTAAAAAAATTATAAGTGACCAGGTTTTTTTTTTTTTTTTTTTTAATTTCTTCATAATATAAGTCATCAAGAAGTGGGGAAAAAAAAGTGATCGGTTCTTTTGGACCGAACCAGACGAGGAACTGATTATCCTTAGTTCCATGGGGCCTTGACCATAACATTTTAACACTACGAGCTTAATGTATTATAATCAAGGCCATGCATTGAGCACACACATTTCACTAGCTTCAAGTTGATTAAAGGGAAAAATGTTCAAAGAGTCTTAAATCTATTGTGTAGCGGCCAATTCAGTCCTAACTTTGTTTAACAATATCGATTTGTTCAAAAACCTTTTGATGTTTTGTCAATATAATCATTCCGGCTAATTTTGGTCGGAAACCACTGACGTGGACGCTGGCCGACACTTACATCGTCCACGCTAGTGATTTCTGGCCATTTTTGACCGAAATGACTATACTAATAAATTGTCAAAAGGTTTGGATTGAATTGATAAAATTGAAAAGTTTATAACTGAATTATCTGTTGTAAAATCTCCCTTAACGGGTGCAGCGAATAAATAGCACGTCTAGGCACTTTCATGAGAACTAAAACGTAGATTTTTCTTAGTCAGCTCCGTGTATTATCTGCCTGGTCATGATTGCCGGGTCGTATTCTAATGCGACTTCTGTTTTCTTAATTTAGAATTTATGGACCGACTAAGACCAACCCTAACAAGTCGGCAAGCAACGGCGACGGCACCAGCAGACTGGATGCTAAAGAGATAAAGCTGAGCGAGTCGTCGCTGATCAGAAACAGCTCAACGAAGAAACATCGAACATGGTTTTGTCATTTTCCAGAATGCCATCAACGTTAGTCTTTTGTCAAATTTTCATTCTCTGGAAGCCCTTGATTGGCTTGCGAGCAATCATATAGAACATGCAACTTCCGCTCCAGATTAGAGGGGATTGATTTCGTCGTTTAATTTAACCATAGAAATTGCTGCTTCTTTTTCTGTTTGAAGAGCTACGGGAGATCAAGGAAAGTGATTAGTCGGGACCTTAATAACTTTTCGATTTTACCGATAAATTGTAGCAGTCTTTTCAATCTCTCATCGTGCTAGTACTCCACCACCTTTAGAGCGAGCACTGAATGTTTAGGACGATACGACGACGAGACCTTCGTGCTATCCCGTTGATGTTGTGAAGCTAATGCTGGGTACGGGTGAAGGTCCAAAGCAAACTCTACGAAAAGATTTGAAAAAAAAAAACCATTTCCGGGAAATTATTTTTCCGGCTTTCGGAATTTGGATTATGAAAAACTAATCGATCTAAGGATAATGTTTTTCATGAACCGAAAACTACAAATTTAGATTCAGGGAACACAACTTCCCCTCCTCCTAATAAGAAAAAAAAATCATTCTCTGAAATCACCAAATAAATGAAAACTCATAATTTTTCTAGTAAATGATTTCCATGAAAAGTATTTCCTTTTATTATGAAATTTTTAATCAAATAAATGCGTCATAAGTTCAAAAAGGACACCATCTAAAAAGATCATTTTGTTCCTGGGGTCTCTCTGTCCTTTCAAACGGGCACATGAAAGGATGCGTTCCTTTATTTTATGCCTTCCAAGCCGCAGGAAGAGGTCGCAAGCCTGCCACGCCTTCGGGGTGATGTAACCCTAACCGCATGAGCATCCTCGGCGTCACGGAAGTGCTCCAGAAAGATCTCTTGCTAAATGACGGTTCTGACTTCTGAGCATGCCCTAAGCTAATTTGGAAGGAGTGTGCTGAGAGAGGTGTTTGGATGAGAGATTTGGATTTCATCATTAAATGCTTGCAAGGGGGTGGTGTATTGAGGAGGTGAGTAAGAGGATTGTCATGCTTTGTAAGGGTCGGCAACCAGACCAGTTCAGATTGAGAATTAGTTAAGATCGATTCACAAAGTGTTGGTCTAGTTCTCATTACCAATAATTAGGAACTGGCTTTACTGGTCTGGTTCGGTTTTGCCTAAGAACTCAAACCAATCCGGTTTGATTCTAATCCTAAGTAAGTTTTTGACTTTCTTTTTTAAACAGAAAATATTTGTTGAAATTGAACATGCTTGACATATTATCCTAAAGCAGAAAGAATGGTATTCATGTTTCATACATGCATATTGTATATATAACAAGATGAAAGTAATAGAAAAAAGAGAGCTTGGCTAGTTTTCTAGGTCAACCCTAGAGCCAACTAGTTCGTTTCCAAGCCAGTTTAGGGTAGATAGGGTTAGTTCTAAATTCCAAATACCGAGAGCTGAGCTGGATAGAATAGTTTTCATGTTCCAAGTCTGGAACTTGCCCACCTTAGAATTAATTACCCATGATGCTTTATTGGAGAGCAAACAAGAGAGAACAATTTAGATATAAAAGACTTAGAATTAATTACCCATGATATAAAGCAAACAAGAGATTTAGATATAAAAGATGCAATCTCCTTTCCCAATAATTCCACCATTCTATTATGAAAACGAGTTTTCTTTTCCATGCAAGTAGAATTTTGAAAAATTTGGTAAGAGCTAGGAAATGGTTGGTATAAAAGGTTATTGGCCACTTGATTTCTTGGTAACTGATGGTAACTTACTAACACTTTAAATAAAATTACCAACAATTTTTTACAATTTACAAATGATCAATTCTTGTTATCTTTTACTAACTTTTGCTTGTCTTCTTACCAACGTGTTAAATTTACTTAATCTTGTATAAGTTCCCCTTTTTTTATTGAGTGACTAATTGACTTTTTTCCTACTTTTAAGTTATTAATTCTCTTTTGAGTTACCGGTTTATTTATTTATTTATTCTTTATCATCTTCTTTGGTCTCTCTTACAAACAACTGATTTTTGTCAACTCTTATATGTATATGCAAATTTTATTTGCACAACTCACCGATTTTTCTCTCATTAGATTACTAACTAATTTTAATTTACCAAGTCTCATTTGAGTTACTTTTTAACATTTATTCATTCGGTTTATATTTATCAATGTTTTGTACTGATTTATGAATTACTGGACATGCCTCTCCAAACTAATATCTAGCGTGGGATGTCAAATCCATTGTTGTTTGAGTTTCAAATTATAAAAGTTAAGACTACAAATGATCTAAAATCAATCTAGGAAGGTCTTAGGCAAATGCAAATTAGAGTACCTTTCTTTCAGGACATATGATTCCTATCAATCCAAATCAACTAATATGTTAAAAGTGACCTAACGCTTTTGAAAAAAACAAGTCACTTCGCGATGTTTAATGAAATGATGGCTTGTGAGAAATATGGTATTTCTTGTCGCATCAATTTGAATTGCATATGCTCATGGGATTGTCAGACAGCCAAGGACATCAATGGTTCGATAATAGGAAAGCTCATGATCAGAACATCAATATCCTCATAGCCACTTAACCATCATCAAGTCAAATAAAGTAGAAATTTCCCCATCAATCATAAATCTTTTTAAGTTGGGATAATATCAAGAAAATACAAAATTAATATATCCGTGACAAATTTACTTCAAATTAATTTTTAGATCATAAAAAACTCAAAATTAGCATACGACAAATTTATCACAAACTAATTTTTAATCACCAAAATCTCTCAAAACTAATACACATATGACATATTTACCTCATGTTAAGCTAAATGAAACGTGGTAATAACTTAAATGATATGATAAGTTCACGTGAAAATTTTCATCATAGATATATTGATTTAGGATTTTCAGTGATCTAAAAATTAATTTGAGATTGTACCAATTTAAAAAAATTCGTGATATTAATCGTCTTTAACGGGGAAAAGCGTAGAAAAAAAAGACCCCGAGGGAGAGGGGGACCTCTAGAGACTAGAATTGCACGAAAGAAAAGACCCAACGAACAAGGCAACAAAAAAAGAAAAAAGAAAAGAAGAACAAGGCAACAACAAGGAGCAACGATCCAATGGCGGATCCCCTCGCACATGCCACGATATCATCACACGGCGCAAATACGCCAAAAAGCCTCCCCCCCCCCCCCTTCTCTCTCTCTCCTCCATAAAACCAGCGACCCCATTCCATCACACTCGCTCTTTCCCTCTCCGTCTCTCTCTCGAATCGACTGCCGCAGCGAAAATCGAATCGGGAGCACCTTCGCGAGGAAGGGAAGGGAAGAAAAATGGGTTTGCAGAGCCAGCTGAACGACGTCTCCTCCGACTCCATCCCCCTCCTCCTCCTCGCCCTCGCCGCCACCTGCGTCGCCCACCTCCGCTCCTCCTCTCCTGCCTCCTCCACTCCCTCGGCCTCCCCCGCCCCCTCGACTCCCCCGACCTCGACCCCGCCGCCGACCCCACCTCCGGCTCCCCCGACGGCGGCGACGGCGACGCCCGCTTCCTCTCCGCCCCGCTCGGCTCCGGCCTCGCCGGCCTGATCGTCCTCGCCGAGCAGCTCAACCTCAACCGGCTCCTCTCCGACCGGTTCTCCGTCGCGGAAGGCGGCGTCGTCGGCGGCGGCACCTGCTCGGAGTGCTGTATGGTGTGCCTGTGCGGGCTCGGGGAGGGGACCGCGTGCGGCGGCTGCCCTGCCGACACGTGTTCCACAAGCGCTGCTTCGACGGATGGCTCGATCAGCTCAAGTTCGACTGCCCGGTGTGCCGGTCGAAGCTGGTCCCCGACGAGCGCGTGGAGCTCACCGCCCGGCGCGTGGGCGGGGACGTGGCGGCCTTCTTCTCCCCGCGGTGAGGCAGGCGCGCGGGCGCGCGTCGGTCGGTGGAGCGGAAAGAGCAAGCGACGGTTGCTCCTCGTCGTCATGATTACGATGATTGATGATGAGGGCCGCTTCGGCAAAATTTCCGTTCGTTTTTTCTTTTCTTTTTTTCTTCCTTTCTTCTTTTGGGTATTTGCAGTTTTGACCCTAGATTAACTTCCGTGCCCCTTTTTTCTTTCCCTCGTTTTCTCCTGTTCTTGTTCATTCCGTAGATCGATTTTCCCCTTCTTTTTTTTTCAGTCATGTCCTGCCACTGTGATTTTTGAAGGGCTCGTTCGGAGTTCTTTTCGAACGTCGGTGTAAATTTTCTGGAACGTGCTCCGCCTGTGATAAATAAGGAAAATAGGGAGGTATATCTTTTTTTGTATGCTGCAATTTGTCGACATCGCTCTGGATCTTTTTTCTCGTGGGAAAAAAATAGAAAGGACAGGCCGACCCGCGTCATCGATGATCGACGTATAATTTCGACGAGCGTGTTCGGTCTTATAGGTCGAAATCATTGGGCAAATGGTGACAAATCATGTGGCTAGAGAATTCTCTCGAAGCGTCTACATAATTTGGGATGTGATGGCTGTTTCGGACTTAAAAAAAAGGGTTAGGGCAGGTGAAATGGTGTAAAGTGCTTGTGAGGTTGTCGGTTTGATGAGTGCCCACTTCTTAAAACCTTTTTAATCAATATAAAAAAATCAAATTCAACGGCTCGAATTTCCTGTTACAATGAGATTACACGAATGCAAAAAATATATAAAACTAACTATCGAGTGGTATGAGATAAAATTATGTCAATATTTACAAAGGAGTAAAAATTTTAGAATAGGATTCTATTTGCCTGAAATAAAAAAAAATTAGTGTTGAAAATCAATAATATCTTGAGCAAATTTGTCGGGAAGAAATCTTATCCATGTGCACTTTTGGACCATCAAATTAGAGCCTCGGCATTTTTTTTTTCCGTGTTTGAAATATATTTTCGCCTCGCTGAGGTGAGTTGATTTGGAGATTTCTAGCCCTTCTTTTTTATAGCGTTTATATCAAATTGGATAGTGGCACGCAAAAGTCAGCGGATGTATCCTGCGGAGTTGGGGGTGAAATGATGATGCAACTAAAATGCGGCAGAACACGTTAGACTCGTGTAAACAGGGGAGACAAATGTGTCAATCAATACTACAACAAGACTCTTGACAATGTGCGATGTGAAGTGTTGAACACTTTTGCTCTTTTTTTCTTTTCTTTTTCACTTGCTGGACGTAACGAATCTCGATTGGGTATCAAAATAAGTGGATCCATGATTAGATAGGTTGACTTCTCTAAACACGCAACAAAAAATTACCATATGATTAAGTAAGTTTTAGTAAGATTTCTCAATATATAGTAAGGGTAATCGGTTTCAAGATGTATAAATTCTAACCCTGGAACTTAGGGAATTCATCTTGTTAGAATCGGGTTCTAGTTTTTGGAATATAATACTTAGCCCCAAAACTTGAACCTACCTTGTCTTTGAGGCTAGTTCTAGAGTCTATTTGAGAATCAATTTCATTTTTTTTTAAATTGTGAAAAATAGCAATTATATAGTAAAATAGTATAAGCAACAAAGCGGTTCAACGTGAAATATTGATACAACCATAAGGTAGGCGAAAAAGAGAAATGAATTATGAGGAGACGCAACATGACATGATGCGAACACAAGTTCATGTCTCTAATCTTTTGGGTTCTACTTTTTAGGGCAGGATCTAGCCATTTAATTCAGTTCATAGAAATCCAGACTCAAGGTATCATCACTCAAAAGTATTGTGTGCGTTGCAGAAGCAAAATAATTAAATGATTGAATAATAAAATAAATAGAACAAGAAAGTATATTGGATGTCGAATTTACGTACGTTCACAGGAGAGCGGTAAAGAATTCTACTATAGATTAAGTAATACAATTGAGATCACAATCGTCGCTCAAACACTAATTTCTCACTAAATAATTCCTCAATCTTGCGAAGGAATTCACAAATCTTGTGAAAATACAAACACTAATCCTCCTTGGATTGCAATTCACTGAGTGAAAGGCTTTCGCTGGACACGAATTGCACCAAGACCCACGCCCGCTCTTCTCATCAACAACGGCGCATCAGGACTCTTCGTCTAAAAGCATCCCTGACCCCCTATCAATATATATATATATATATATGTATAACCACCTTGAGAGAGAAGTGCATAGGATCGTGAATGTAGCCACAGTATTTGGAAAGGAAACGAGGTCCAAGTGGGACTCGGTCAACCGAGTCCAATCTTTGCACCTTTCTCTTCACGTCTCTTTGGTCGCCTCCGGAACATATTCAGACAAACGTGGAAAGCGCGACCCCCTTCATTTCACGACCAATAACCACAGCACTTTACTTTCACACGGCCGGTTGTCTTAACCACCTCAATTCGGACCGGATTCAGTTCGATGCGCTCAAGTTCGAGACATGATTTTAACATTGCGGATGTTATTTGCGAACCCAAGAAGAATCACGGTGTTCAAATTTGCTGAAGCTAAAACAGAAACTGTTCTGTTATGGAGCAGTTCTTGTCGAAAGTCTCTTGCGATCACTGTTGCGGCACGTCGTGACATAGTGAAATAGCAAAGTTACGCTGCCGAAAGCTATGGCGACCCCTGATGGACCGTAGCGAGATGGCAGGTAAAGGAAACCAGAAATGCAAGGAAGGCAAACGGCCAAAGATGATGAACAGAGCACAGAGAGCACAGGTGAAGTTCGAGAAAAGAATTACAACCTTGGGGGGTCCCCCGGGGGGAGGAGTTTTACGCAATCAATCCTAAAACTTTTGTAGGTATTCAATCGTGATCGAGAGCGTAGAATCAAATCTTTTTTTATTAAGTCTCGTTTGATCTATTTGATATGCTAATCCAGTTAACACTCGCCGTCCTATAAATAAGTAACCGCCACTTGCATGACATGGAATAGAAGTTACTGTTTTTGCATAGACAAACAACAGTTTTTTAATCGAGCAAATCCATCCCCCTCTTTCGAGCCTCAACTAATTTGAGCAACCCCAATTCCAGTCTTGGTGGAAAAAATAAGGAGCAAAGATGACGATGACCTTGAGACTCTGTAGAAGAAACGACAAGGAGTGGTCGTGCTAGGAAAGGGGCAGAGAATCGATCTAAGATATAATTTTTATTGTGGTCCCTTCAAGAGCATTTTGTCTTTTTATAACCAAACTGTTGTTGTCTGTATCAATTTCTTAGCTCGTCCTCACACAGGCGTGCGTTAGAACTTATTCATCAGGCGAGAGGTCAGAATATACACGAGAGACCGATCGAGGCGTGATCATAAATTCAAACATGCCTCGTGGGTCGTTATTAGAAGTAATTACAAGTTCATCGAAGAATGCATCAAAACTTGTTGTGATCATCTCACAGAAAAAAGACGTCGGGTTTGTTCGAGAGATATGACAAAATGTCATGAAACAGGAACAAGAGAAATGGGTTCGAGACAAAGAAAAAAAATGAAGAGGAGCCCTCCCGACATTTCAATCTTTGTCATCCCGGATCGATCGACAGCACGAGAAGATTCAAGAGGTTCAAGAAAACCATGTTGGAGTTATGTACTTGGTCAAGTCGATCAGTGCAACAAAAATGTGGTCGAGAAAATCAATTGCTCTGTCCACCGTCACATTGAGAACACCTTTTTTTTTACTTTTTTCTTTTCTCTTTTTTGGTTAATGTACTGCGTTAGTCGCAGTCTAGGATTAATCAACATCCTTCTCGGGTGTTTTGAACCTAGCGTCTATAACTACGCAACGTGAAAAATGCACTTCGTCGGTGATTTGCCCTCTTCCGATCATATTTGCTGCAAAAGGTGTCATTTCCACCGAGATGGGACGGTAACTCGCACGTTAATCAGCTGATTCAAGGGAATACCCGAATCCAATAATAGCTACTGGGAAGTGATATGCTTGTGAATCTCCTAGTTCGTACGAGGATGACCTAAGTCCGATTGGACCAGAAAGGTGGACTCGAGTTGATGCACAAAAAAGCGACGGCGACGGTACCACTCTGCTCCAATTTCCGAAAATTGGAAATCTGTATGACAGTTCAATGTTCAAAAGATCAGGAATTGTGGCCACAATTCTCCAGACGCAGCTCAGCCCTTTCTGCCCTTACGTTTGGGCTTCAACAGGCTTAACCCTCTACTTACTTTACATACGAATGTCCTTTTTAAGAATAGAAAAAAGAATAAAACTTCCATGCTTTTCACACCGAAGTAAATGGTCATTTATTTTTAATCACCTAATTCAATGTAACATATGCGGCTCCATTTGAAGGATCTTCGCTTGCTAGGTTTCCAATTAGCAATTACTCGTTACATGGATTTTATTAATCTAGTCCTCATATTTTCAATCTTTCTATTCAAATCTGTCTGCTTGCACAAAATATCTCCGAGCCCTTCCCATATAAAACCCGATCATATCTAATTGATGTGATTGCCGGAACGAAGCCAGAGCGTGGCATGGATTAATTATTGACTACATGGACATCCATTGCGGATTGTGAAGTGAAAGGAGGATAAGAAAGTTAACTAAAAAAGTATCTAATCCATTTGGTATCCATGGCCCACCACTGCTGTTCAGCCGGCAATGTTTAATCCATATCACGCTTTGGCGTGCCCTAACAGTCACATCAGCTGGACTTGGCCGAATTCTATGTTGGAGTGACTCGATTGGGTATTTTGTGTAAACAAAAGGCCTTGATTAGAAATATTGCAAATGTAGGGACGTTATTTGATGTCCACCGCTACCAACCACGAGGCACGTAACCTACTGGTACGGGGACTATGTTATAGGCATTGGCCTAGATCGAATCCAGAATGAACGAAAACAATTACCAGCTACATAAAAAAATGATCGGCGGCATGTTCAAATCGGATCCCTAATTCTTACCTGGCTCTTGATCACGCCCATTGATCACTCTCATTCTATTTTCTAGTTTCAAATTGAACTCATACATCAAAATCCATCACCCTTCAACGCTCAACCTAACTTTTTGGAATAAGCCGTTGCACAGGAATTATAGTATGCTCTTTCGTGCGACCTCATCCGTAATTTTAATATTGTGAATACTATTTGTGAATCCGAGGAGAACCATGGTATTGAAAAATGCTGAAGTTAAAGCAAAACTATTCTGTTATGGAATAGTTCTCGTCGGAAATCCCTCACAAGTTGCGATCATGGTTGTGGCGTGTCGCGACATAGTAAAATAGCAAAGTTATGCTACCGGAAGCTAGGGCGACCCCAGATGGATTACGACAAGATGGCAGGTAAAGCAAACCAGAAATGCAAGGACGACAAACGGCCAAAGACGATGAACAGAGCACGGAGAGCACAAGTGAAATCCAAGAAAAGAATTCCAATCATCTGTTTTTTTTTTTTTTTTTTTTTCTTTTAGTGATTACACAATCAATCCTAAAACTTTTGTAGGATTTGGATGAGCCTCCATTTACCTTGAGAAACCTCAATTATGGTCGTGGCGGAAAGATTTGGAACAAAGATGACAATGACCTCGAGATTCTGCAACGAATACAAGAAGGAGTGGTCGTGTTAGGGTTTGTAGTAAAGCCCACCATCCTCAATTTTTTTTGACATAACACGAGAGAAAAGGTATAACTTTAATCGCGGTCCCTCCGAGAGCGTGTTGTCTTTTATAACCAATCTGTCATTTTTTGTATTGGTTTCTTCACACGTGCTCTCTATCTCCCGTCATCACTTCCTGACCATGTCGACAAACATCCTCCCTCTCCGTATGATCTCTTTGCTCATGCTCACATGGTCGCTCAACTGCCCGCTCGTGCTCACACATGCGCGCGTTCGCGCTTGCTCATCAAGCAAGAGGTCGGAATTTATACAGGAGACTGATCGAGGCGCAGCTGCGGATTCGAGCATGCCTCGTGGATCGTGATTAGTAGCAGTTACAGGGGTCGTCGAATAATGCATCGGAACTCACGTGATCATCTCCCCCTCCCAAAAAAAAAAAAAAAAAAAAAAAAAAAAAAAACGTCGGATTTGTTCAAGAGAGACGACGAAAACATCACAAAACAGAATGAAATTAAGAAAAAGTACCCCCAATATTTCTGTCTTCGTTATCCTGGATCGATCAACAGCACGAAAAGATTCAAAAAATTCAAGAAAACCACATCGGAGTTATGTACCTGATTGAGTCAATTGCCACAATATCTTTTTTCCCACTCGCTTAGCTATCGACATGGATTTGGTTGAATCTATTTGAGTCCAATTAGTCTTGAATTATGCATGATAGTGTTCATTCCTGCACAAAAACGTGGTAGAGAGAATAAATCGCTACATCCACCGTCGCATTGAGAACACCTTTTTTTTTCCCCTCTATTTTTCGTTAATGTAATGCGTTAATCGTAGTCTAGGATTAGTCCACACCTGTGTCAGGCACCACTTCCGATCGTATCCGTTGCCAAAGGAGTCATTTCCACCGGCCGAGATGGGGATGATAACTTGCACGTTTATCAGCTGATTCTAGGAAACACCCGAATCCAAGTATTGGAATCCAAAAAAGGCTACTGGGAAGTGATATGCTTGTGAATCTCCTAGTTGTGCGTGGATGACCGGCGTTCGATTGGACCAGAAAGGTAGACTCAATCTGATCGCAAAAAAGAGATGGTACCACTCTACTCCAAATTCCAAAAATGGAACTCTGTATGACAGTTCAAGATTCAAAAGATCAGGAATTATGGCCACAATTCTCCAGATGCAGCTCAGCCCTTTCTGCTCTTATGTTTGGACTTCAATAGGCTTAACCCATTACTTACACATGAATGTAATTTTTCAAAATAGAAAAAAAAAAAAAAAAAGCTTACATATTTTTCACACCAAAGTAAATGGTCATTTAATCACCGAATTCAATGCAACATATGCGGCTCCATTTGGAGGATCTTCGCTTGCTAGGTTCCCAGTTAGCAGTTACTCGTTATATGGATTTTATTAATCTAGTCCTCATACTTTTAATTTTTCTAATCAAATCTGTCTACCTGCACAAAATCTCTACGAGCCCCTCCGATATAAAAGCCGATCATATCTAATTGATGTGACTGCCAGAGGATGCCAAAGCGTGGCGTGGATTAATTATTGACCATGTGGACACTCATTGCAGAATTGTGAAGTGATAGGAGCATGAGAAAGTAAACTAAAAAAGTACCTAATCCATTTGGTATCCACTGCCCACCGTGGTTGTTTACCCCGCGATTTTTAATCCATATCACACTTCAGTGTCTCCAGCGGCCACATCAGTTGGACTTGGCTGAACTTTGGAGTGACTTGATTGGGTATTTTGTTTAAACATAAGGACTTGATTAGAAATATTGCAAATGCAGGGACTTTATTTGATATCCACCACCACCAACCATCGGGCACGCAACCTTCTGGTATGGGGACTGCATTGGAGGCATCGACCTAGATTGAATCAAGAACGAACGAAAACAATTATGGCGCGTTTGATAACGATTCTGTTAGGAATAGATTCGATTAACGATTCTTTTTTATTCGTTAGGAACGATTCTAAGCGTTTTTAAGGCTGTTTGGTAACTGTCCAAAATTTCTAATTTTAGAATAGAATTGCGTTTGGTATCGTACTCATTAATTTGTTCCAAATCACTTTCTTTTAATTTTTAAATAATTATTTTTCTTTTTTTCATTTTTTCTTTTCTTTTTCCTTTCTTTTTTTCCTTTTTCTCATCATCTTCTTCTTTTTCTTTTTGTGGCCGGTCGCCGGACCGGCGACCGGCCAGACGAGGGTTGGCGACCTCACCGGAGCGTCGCCCGCCCCCTTGACGAGGCCGACCCTCGCCGGCAGCTGGGCGAGGCTCGCCTAGCCCCGCCGAGGCTCGGCCTCGCCGAGGCCGGGCGAGGCCTACCAAGCCACCGGTGGGGGCCGGGCGAGCCTCGTCAGTGGCTGGGCTTGCCTCTGGCGAGCTCGCCGGACCTCGCCCTGGTCTGGCGAGCCTCCGGTGGCCGGCGGCGGCGGACGGCAGACGGTGGCGAGCGGTGGTGGATGGCGGTCGCGAGATGGCCGAAGGGAAGAAGAAAAATTCTTGATTTTGATTCTCAAATTCGTTCCCGAAACAAGAATGAACTTTTTTTTTTCTTAATTTATTCCCAATCTGTTCCTAACAAAAATTTTCTTAAACGCGATTCTAGCCCAAATGATTACGGGAACAAAGAATCGGGGATTTAGGCTGGGATGATTACTAAACATGGCCTTACTAGCCACGTAAAAATGGATCGGCTGCAAGTTCAAAGGATCCCTAATTTCTACCCGGCTCTTGATCATGCCCATTGATCAGCCTAATTCTAGTTTCTAGCTTCAAATTGAACTCATGCACCAAAATCCATCCCTCATTGGACACTCAACCTAACCTTTTGGAATAAGCCGAGTCCAACGCATGCACAGGAATTACAGTATTCTCTTTCGTGCGACCTCATCGAGGATGGAATAAGTCGCACGCGTTCCGCCAAACTTTCCTGGTCTAGGACGTGGACGAGTCTTGCCTTGGGATCAAAGTTTAGAAGCAACCATCAAACTATTCTTTAACTCGTAAATTTGCAAGATTCGCTTCTCATCCAATCAAAGAATGATCATCATCATCTCCTCGTCATCAAATCACAATCCCGAGGCCAGCTGTTCACCAACTCATAGTACATGTATAGCTTTTCTATTGCGAACTGACGATGCGATTTCGCCGAAAATGGCTCAATTAAAAGTATACATGAGCAAGATACTAGGAGGTGGACAGGATCGAAGAGACCAGCCACGATAGTTGGCCCAGTTGCTTTCACATTATCGTATACACCAAGGTTCCGTAAAACATCCGTCGGATGCTCTCTATTATTGGACCATGTCGTAAGTGTGTTCTCCATTTGTCACTTTGTATTGGATCCTATCGATCGGAAAGTTTCCTGAGGCTTGAAAGCCTTAAGGTATACACTAATGGCTTTTGGAGATTGACAGGCACTCTGTTTAAATGGCCAAGAGCAAGGCCGATGCTGTGGGATAGCATGTTTTTGTGTCTTATTACCTTAGACCTCTCATGGCATCAGAGCCAGCAACTTCATTATCTGACCAGTGCCGTAATCATGTGCCATGAGAATACATCAGCCCCCGGAGGAATACATTCATAATGACCGGTGCATCCCGAATAAGCACACTATATCTGCCCCTATCTCTTTAGATCCCCACAACTCCCCTCGGAAAGTCCAATTCTTCCCACATATATTACCTCTATGAGGGATCCTATTTAAACGAAGAAGAAAAAAAAAATATCAAACATCTTCCTTCCACTTGCAAATTTTTACTCTGCTTTGGCTAAACCAGCTTCATTTTCCCGTAAAAAGTCCATAAAACAACTTATCCGATGAAGTCCCAAAAAGGTCAAAGAAGATGTAGAGTCTACTCATTTTGATCAGCATCTTCTTCCAACAACCAAGAAAGAACAGTTTGTTGCTCTCCAGATGTCTTTTGAATGACGACAATGAATTCACTCATCTCCACCTTTGTGCAGTCCGACTTGCGGTAAGATTTCATGGTCGAAAAGATTTGCCAATATTCGCCTCTATGATGCTCGTTTCATCCATTACTGTTTTGCTTGTATAAATAGTGTCGAAATAACTCTTAATGTTGGAAGAATATTTGTCACCCTTTTAATAGACTTCCCTCCATTCTTTCTCATCTTCATTTTACTACTAAGAAAAAAGAGTAATAATTTTAACAAGTCCAAAAGGTGAAACCTACCTCGCTTTTTCAGTAATATATTTGATACTCGTAGATGAACTCGACAAGACTCTTAACTTTTCGGTCAGAATTTACTACCAATTCATGAAATTGTCTTGGAGTAATTTAAAGAAGATTTAGAAAACAGGTCGATGTCTGTCCCGGAGTAATTTAAAGAGAATAAAACGATGTTTGAGATGGGAGGAAAAATGAAAATGGGTGTGAAAAAATTGAAAAACTATGAAATATCTGGAGTCATTTCAAAAAGAAAAAAGAAAAAAAGAAATCAACTTTCCAAACACATTTTCCCTTCCCTTCCCTTCTCTCCCAAGCGCCTAAATGGTCATAAAATGTATACTAAGCTAGAATAGTGTAGACCCTTGCTATGGCCATTTTTCTCTCTAGAGCTACTTGTTAGGGAAATCCTGATGTTTTGAAGATGACAAAATAAATCAAAGGTTACTAACATGTTTAATGGTTGAGTAATAGACCATGCAGATAATAGAACATGTAAAGGATTTTATCAAAGTCTGAAAACTGCCAGACTCAAGACTCAAAGTCGAAGATCGCAGACTTTAGTGTCAAAGTGTTCTACATCAAGTCTGTCAACTCGACTAATTCCAGATCTGAACGTGAATCTTTGAACCGGAAGACAGACTCTATGTTGAAGCTGAACCAGAAGATAGACTCTATTCTAAAGGAACCTTATGCAGACCTTAAAGCTAAATCTGCGATTGAGAAGAAGATATGTTCGGACCCAAATTGTAAAAAGTCTACTGATTCAGTTGTAAAGTCTATTGCTTTCGAGACTTTACATCCAGTTCGATGAATCGTAACTCAAGCCCAATCATACAACGGCTAGTGATCTGGTTTGGATTCCACATCAAGATTGATTTGATTGACTTAATCTAATTGATTGACAATTGGATGTTGAAGACAAGAACTTTCTATACGAAGAAGCTTTACTTATGGAAACCAAGATTTCGTTTGTATGGGCGATCGGAATCAATTTGAGATTCTACCTTTGTCACTCAACGGCTACCAAATCTTCTAGATACTGGAGCTGTCCAATGGGTATATTGGAAGACGATTCTCCGGGATGCTGTCCAACGGGTAGTTTGGAAGTGGAGGAGTATTTAAGGAGATCATGGACCGATGAGCAAGTAAGAGACGGAGCGTAGAATTTATAATTCCAAAGTCTGAGCGACTTTCGATCATACACTTGTCTTTGGAGAGCTTAAACGTTTGTAATCGTGAGAGAAATACCAAAAGAGTGACTTAGTGAGATAGTGTGATCTACTACTAAGTGGTTGCACTCGAAGTTGTAATCTCTTGTTGATTGCATAGTGGAATCCAGCCAAGAAGGCTGTTATCGTGGGAGAGTGGACGTAGGCTTGGATTAAGCCGAACCACTATAAATCTTGTGTTCTTATTCTCTTCCCTAACTCATTTATTTTGTTCATACTAGCACTATCACTACTCTTCTCACATATGTCTCTCGTTCTTAATCATTTGTCATTTGTTAGTGGAAGTAGAGTGAAGGGGACGCCCCAAAACATCGTTTACAACACGTGCTCCTTCCTATATATATACACACACACACTTATTTTATATTTAAAAATATGCAGAAACATAATAATATAACTTATAATATAATTGTAAATCATCCCACATAATATGAACAAGTTAGTGTTACAATAACAAGTCATTGCTACACAAAAGTTGCAAATATAACATAATACATCAAATTGGTCCTGGGAGTAGGTTTAGTTATATACAAACTACAAGCCTATTCACTATGACTTTAGGCACCGTCATCACCCCCATCATCAAAATGAAGTGGCCCATCAAACCTTCCTAATGGTTCGCCAACCATATCATGAATTTGTAGTGGTGTATATTAAGTGCAACTCTACGATATGAGTCGACCTAAGATTATCACAATTTACCCCTTATCGATTTGTCGCTTGGTATAGTTATATTAATGGCAAGATGGTTGCACCATTAAGAGGGTTGATGGTCCGTTTGGTTTTGATGATTGGGGGTGATTGTGGTACCTGAGGTTATAGACCCCAAGTAGGGTGGTAGTTTGAATATTGTGCAAGGGTTTTGATTAGATGATGATATGTATTCAGAGCAAGATCCTCAAATGAAAGGAATTGTCTAAACACTTACAAATGATTAAAATTTGATGGAAAGGTAGGCTGCTTTTAGTTTGGGAAATGGTGAATGTTATTTATAAGGTCTAGTCAAGCAACTCTTGAAACTAAAACTGTTAAGGTTTGTTGGAATTGGAAAATCTAAAAAAGTAATAGTATTTTGAGTGAGTTAATTCAAAAATGTTATAGTGAATACCGTTGAAAATTAAGCGATGCTCTTTAGCTCGTCAAGAGGTACTACAAAAGATGTTTTTATATTACTTGCAATAGACTTTACGCTTCGTTAAACAATCCAATAAAAAGAAGTTTCGAACCAAAGTGCCCTATTTTTCTCATTATAGGGATAATTAATGTCTAGAAAAATCATATCATTCCATATAAAGCAATCTTGGTAAGTGCTTGAAAGTAGTCATTAATGTGATTCCATTTTGGGTGTGTTAGAAGGTGATTTTCTACTTTGATTAGGCTCATCATCGGCCAAGTAAAAATCTCATACCTTGGTATTGACAAGTCTCCCCGAAAAGGCTAAGATAGAACTAGGAGCTTAAACATAAAATAGGTTATAGGGATGGCCATTAGACTATATTGTAGCGAGCTATGTCGTGCCAACCTGTCTTAGGCCCATGTCCCATCTCTCTTGGGCCCTTGTCGGGTAATTTAAGATAATGAAATAAAGCATTGGAAGTTGGATATAAATGAGATATAAATTAGATAAAATTATCTCATAGGGGAGTTAAGATAAAAAATGTGTCTTATCCTATGTTTGGTGCCAATTTAAGATAGGCTAAAGTTGGAGATAAGATTTCTAATATTCATAATAGAAATGTTTTTTTTTCTCAAATAACAAATTTCTTAAATTAAAAAATTAAAATTATATTTCAATATAAATAATATTTGAATTCTAATATAAGAAATTCAAAATAACAAAAAAATAAAATATGAATTTATATATTTTATTTAACCTTATTTTATATATTCGAATTTAATATATAAATATATGTTTATTACATATTTTAGGTGTTTTAGTATTTTAGGTATATTACTATAATTTTCTATTTAAAAAAAATATTAGAATATGATGGAGGGGGTAGAAAGAAATTAAATAAAGAAATTAAATAAAAAAATAAAGGAAAAAAAAAGTAGATAAGAGTGTCGCAAAAGATTTTTACTATCTTCATTTGTAAAATTTGTAATTCATATAGGTATTTATACCAAGAAATATAATATGATAAAAACATAATATGACGTGAATATATTCATTTTATATTACAATCATTAAATAGTGGACAAGATATAGCAAAATAGCAAGGGCTTGTAGGTGCTCACCACTGTCGCCCCACCATCATCAAAAAGGGCAGATGATGGTGGGGATGGCCGGCCAATGGTTGGCGAGGGTGGCCAAGTGATACTAGAAAAATTGGCCTATGACACTAACCAAAGAAAATGAAAACATAACTTGTGGCAAATATGCTATCCCACACAGACGGCCCTTCTCCGGCCTCAGAATAAGGATTGCTTGTTAGTCACCAAATTCCTTTTCTTTTTTTGGTTCGTATCATAGAAAATTTTAGGATGGAAAAATTTTGATGCATAGATTCCACATGGTGGCAAATGCAAAGCATACTACTGAGATTAATACGAATATCTCTAGTTATAAAGAATCATACCAAGTAGAAAGGAAGATGGGAGAAAACTTTAAAGATCCATAGTAAATCACACAATATTATTTTTAGAGAGGGTGCATTTTGCCCCTTAATATTACAAACACTGCCTTTTATAGGCATAAGACAAAGACCACACACCTTACTATTGGTGATAGTTCTAGAGATCACCAATAAGTTCCACAAACTCCTTATGGCCAATAATGGCTAATAATTCACACAAGCTAAACCTTAAACTAACAAGCTAAGACTTTTATTCCCGGTACCTTTATTCCACATTTTTCACTTCAGCTACAATACGATGTAGCACCGCTACAATACCAAACAATGTTTGAATAGTGCCAAATAGTACATGAACAATGTTTTGCTACATATTTAAGCCAAATTTTCTGCATCTTCACATGGTTCGTCTCACTCATTCACATGTCATATTTGTAAATTAGTTCTTCCGTATCATCGTTTGAACTGTTTGAGTCGCCTCCATCTTTCTGTCTTCTATATTCCCCAATTAGTCTTTCGATTCTAAGAGTGCTTTTTGAAGATTATCTTCATAATGTTGCTTGAGTCCTTCGAGGAGCTTAAGATGATCTTGAAAAAAACACTTTCATTGACATCCCATCAAGTTCTCATCGGCCTCTAGAGTCTATAAAAATGACCATGTTGAAGCCTTAGAGGTTGAAAGACTAATCAAGAAATACAAAAGACCGAAAGATGGAAGCGGCTCAAATAGCTCAAACGATGACACTAAAGAACCAATTCATAAATATGGCATATGAATGAGTCAAATGGAACATGTGAAGAAGTAGAAAATTTGGCTTAAGTAATGCAGCAAAACATTGTTCATGTATTGTTTGACACTATAACAATACTATATGGTACTATAGCAAAAGCAAAAAATGTGGAATAAGGGTTTGTTAGAAGTAAAAGTCTTAGCCTATCAGTGTAAGGGTCAACTTGTATAAATTATTGGTCATTGTTGGCCATAAAGAGTCCGTAAAACTTATTGGTGATCCCTAGAATTTTCACTAATAATCAGGTGAGTAGTGTTTGTCTTATGCCCATATAAGGCAATATTTGTAATGTTAAGGGGCTGAATGCACCCTCCCTAGAAATAATATTGTGTGGTTTACTATGAATCATTAAAGCTCTCTTCTATCTTCCATTATGCCTCATATAATCCTTTAAAATAAAATATGTTTAGATCAATCCTAGTAGAAAGCTGTGCACTTATCACAATATGGAACCTGTGCATCAGAATTTTGCTATCATAAACTTTTTTATGATATGAACCAGAAAATGAAAAGGAATTTGATGACTAATAGGCAATACTTATTTTGAGGCCGGAGAATGGGCTGTTTTTGTTTTTCTAGTTGGTGTCATAGGCCAATTTTTTTGGTAATAGAGCCATGACAATTTTCAATACATTTCTAGTTTTGGGTTGAATTTCCGTCATAGAAGGGAAGAACTTCCTTACCATGACAGAATCTTTTGAAATTTCCCCTCTTACCACTATAAATACCCTAATTTCTCTTAGCCCTTCTTTAGAATTTCGCACCTATTAGCCTATGATATGGGTCAAGGAGAACGAAAACAAAATTTATAACAAGTATGCTATCCCACAGGCATGGCCCTTTTGTGACCTTAGAAAATGGACTGCCAAATTCCTCTTCATTTTTTTGACTCATATCACAGAAAATATTAAAGTTGCAAGATTCTAATGCATGTGTTCCACATTGCGGCAAGTGCAGAGTATACTATTAAAATTGATCTGCACATTCCTAATTTTAAATAATCATACTAGGCAAAAAGGAAGAAAAGAGAGAGTTTTAATGATTCATGAAAAATCACACTATTATTTCTAGAAATGGTGCATCCTGCTCCTTGACCTTTGTATGCATTGCTTTATATAGCGTAAAACAACACACTAGAATGTTACAAACCCCGTTTGGCCAACAAAGGCTAGTTATTTGCATCTGTTAAGACCTTTCTACTTTTTATCTCACTTTTTCCGCTTATGCTATGGTATGCTACAATGCTACATTGTTATGAACAGTACATAAATAGTGCCAAATAGTGCATGAACTGTTCTAAACAATGCATGAACAGTACACAAATAGTACATTTGCTACATGACTTTGAGCAAATTTTCTTCTTCATTATGTGGCTTGTCAGACTTTCTTTTAGGTTGCCTTTGACTACTCTCCTCTTCTTCACTTTCTTGATACTTTAGATTTCTTCACAAGTCATACATGCGAATTGGTTCGTCATCGTCCAAATTGTCCGAGCCATGTCCATCATTTTGCCTCATTCATGCATTGTTTGGCACTATTCATGTACTGTTCATAGCACTGTAGCACACTGTAGCAAAAGCAGAATAAGCAGAATAAGAAGAAAAAATGTTAGTCTGTTAGTGCAAAACTCAATAGATACAAATAATTGGCCTTTCTAATGTGTTATATTATGTCTATACAAGGCAATGCATGTAAAGGTTAAGGGTCAGAATGCACCCTTCTTAGAAACACTATTATCTGGTTTTCTAAGAATCCCTAAAACTCTCTCTCTCTCCACTAATGACAGGCTGGGGCTATAGGCCCTCGCTCAATTCTAAGCAAGAGTCATTGTGACCTCTAAAATTTTCTTCGTAATTGATGATATTTATGATATTAATTTAATGAGAGTTATTGAAGAAATTAAATTAGTTAGTATTATGTATCGAATAATTTTCATACATTAAAATTTTACAAAGTTAATGCGTCCTATTGTTCTGTACCTTTTGTTAATAAATCTAGTGATTTCAAAATAATTTTCTAATTTAGTGTTGTTTCAAATGAATACCATTTGACAAAAAAAAAAATTATCAATTTCCCTATTAATTTACTGCAATATAAAGCATTTGCTCAAAATAACCTAATATCTCCATATTTTCAACCAAACTATACCGTTTATCATCATTTTAGCTAATATCTTAATTCTCATCTTATTATTGCCAAATCATTATTTTAGCTTGAACAAATATCTTAATACTCACCTTATTATTGCCAACATTGAAGATATTGAACATAACTCTTGATGATCCCATACATGACATGTGATTATTTTAACCCTACTAACTTTATATCTACTATTAGCTCTAGTTAATTGACATATTTATTTTTAACTCAAGCTAATAAATGTGGCCTCAAATTACTCTTCAATATAGAATAAAGAGGGAAGACGAGAGATAAAATTATCTTTTCTCAACATATTCAAGTTCAAATTTATACTCTTAATCTAGTTTCTTACAAGGTATGTTTCTGGAATTCACTTCATCTTTTTTAAATCAAATTAGTTTTGTTGTCTTCTAAAGAATAAGACTTCTGTTATAAAAAAAGAAGAATAAGACTTGTTAATTTAAAGAAGATTTTTTTTTTGGTCAGTCCTACTCTATTCCTATTCTACACTCACTCGCAGACTTGTACCCTGCCTCTTGCGAGCGCAGAGTCGCAACCCACTCTCGAAACTTACGCGTCCCTACCCCCATCCCTCCCTGAGAAGTTGGAGATTTGAACCCCTCACTTCCCCATTCCACGTTGGAAGGGTGGCGTACACTGGGGCGAACCCCCAGTGGTTTTAATTTAAAGAATATGAACATGTATGTTTATAGAGTATTGTGAATGCTTTAATATGCTTAAGCATGCTCACAATAATTAGTGAGTAATGATCGGAAAAAAACATGTGTCGCACATGACGTTTAAGGGCATAATTTTTGTGAGTGATATAAAATTACTTTTATCTCTTGTCTTCCCTCTTTATTCTTTACTGAAGAGTAGTTTGAAATCATATTTATTAGCTTAAATTAAAAATAATTATATCAATTAACAAGAGTTAATAGTAGATATAAAGTTAATAGAGTTAAAATAATTAAACATCTCCCACCAAGAGCTAATTTCAATGTCTTCAAATAAGAGCATGTGAGCAATAACAATGTGAGAATTAAGACATTTATTCAAGTTAAAATGGTGACAAAAGATATGATTTGGTTGAAAAGATGAAGATATTAAGTTATCTTGAACATCTTCTAGCAATAATACACAAGATGACTCGGATTATGACTACAATGTTCATGACAGACAAGACCGCCGAATGTCCATACAATTTCACTGTAGCAAGTTACTGTTCACTTTTTACTGCAGTAGGCTAGGGAAATCACTGTCACTGTTCATACCGTGCGAATAATTTCTGATCGAGATTTTCAAAAGCCTCTATTTGTTTCAGGACCCGTGAGCTTGGTTCTTGTTTGTGTGTGACATCTTATTGCCTAAAAAGGCAAGGATGATGTAATGTGTTGGGCAAAGTTCCTGAAAGTAAAATGAGTATTTTGTGAAATTCTCTCGCACAGTATGAACAGTGAATAGTGAACAATGATTTCCCTACCTACTACTATAATAAAAAGTGAATAGTAACTTGCTAAAGTGAAATTGTACCAACATTCAGCGGTCTCGTCCATCATGAGCATTATAGTCATAATCCGAGTCATCTAAGCTGTGCATTGTTGCTAGGAATAGGATGCTGATCGAATTTGGAGGACTGGACGTATTCTTTTACTTCCTTCGGATTTTGGCGAATGAGTTGTCATCAAATTCTCGTTGGATGGTCATTTGACTTTAGGGCTGAAGACTTTTGGGGCATTTTAAAATTAAAATGCCCCAAAAGTCTTCAGCCCTAAAAAGTCAAATGACCATCCAACAATAATTTAGTTTCAATTTCCACAAACAAAGCCAATTTAGAAGTTGAAAATTGCCTTTCTTCAACCCATCCGAATTTCCATAATTTCTTTTATCCGAAATTAATTTTTCTGCAAAATTCCGGACTCAACGAAATTTCGCCGAAAGATGAGACAACGTCCTATAAATGAATCGTGACACTCTCAAACGTCAAATTCCCAAAACCGAATTCAATTTCGTGGTTAAAATCGACCAAACACAATTTTAGATGACCTAACCTATCGGGTAGCTTTTAGGGATTTTAGCGTGTTTTACCCGTGGTCGATAATTTAATTTTCGATCCACATTTGTGCATTTTCAAATCGTAGACGACTCTCGGTTATCGTAAAAATCGCGAGGTTTCAATCACGTGTCCCGAGTATAATATCGACAGAAAATCGGGTTATTACGCCGTTCGACGCGAATATCGCACTCGTGCGGAACCACCCGCAATTCGACTACGTGATTCCATCGAATCGACTTATATCCGATCGTAATTCGATTATAATGATTTCGTATTGACCCTTGCCGATTATTATGGTCGAGCAATCGATTTCCGATCGAATTCTCTAGTTTATCGCATTTCTATATCTTAACAGTTTCACCTAATAAATTAGTTAATTATGAGTGGCCAACTCGGAGTAAAATGACCATAAGCGTGTCGCCGAAACAACCATTTCATATAGTCGAGACATGATCAAATTTCAGGATGTCACAATCGAGTCTCTGTTCGAGTCGCGAGTGTCACGTTTTCGAAGCCGTCGCCGCAAGCCTGCTATTGCCGAAAATCATGAGTTAATTTTATAATCATGGATTAGGGCGTTAATTACGTTTAGATGGTGGTTAGTTTAATACTAATGGCAATTAGTATTAGTTAATCTTAATCAATGTCAGATCAATGTCGATAGACAACTATAATATTATTTCAAATACCTGTATATATTTACTTAAAATCCTATTGTAGCCGTAGTTCATCGTAATACCGCTTTTTTCATTAAAAGATAATTAAAATTCGGGTTAGGTCATGGTGTGTGTATAGAGGACATCAAACGGGGCGTTTACACCAATCTCTTAAAACTATATCTACAACTCGACAAGACTCTTGCAGTCCTCATCGACATATGGAAATTCATAGAGATTAAAGAAATCTCGGGATATGGGCAATTTTATAGCGTGCAAATAGTGTCAAGACGTTCTTCACTATGATCCACAAGACGGGATGAAGACATCTACGGCTTGCACAAATGGCACTGTTGCTATCAAGACAAAAAGGTATGTCCCAGATGTCAAATTTCACCAATTTATTTCATGAATTTTGGTAATGAGTGCCCCAAAAGCACTTGTTAAGCATCCCACAAATAAACAGTGTCATTTCCAAAGCACCATTTTTTCCTAGTCATGTACCATCGATGTATTGAAAATGATGACATTTGTTTATCGGGTTTGGTTAACAAGTATTAATGGGGCACTCACTAACAAGACTCATTATTTTATTAATTAATATTAGTGCTTTAATGTACCACATAAATAAGGATGGCATGCTCGGGCCAGCACATGGGCCCATATGGCCCAAGCACATGGGCCCATCTCGAGTAGGATGTGTTTGATTATCAAACTTTTTCGATTGCGTTCTCCATTCATATTTGATAAAATAGAAGAAATCAATTATATGATTTTCATCTATTATCAAATAGCTTTCTATTCTTATTTCCGTACTTAAGAATTTAAGCGTTGGGACCATTAGGGGAATTGAAACATATGCTTTTTATACTTTTGATATTTAGACATCATCGATAGGACAGTAGTGTATCATAAAATTATGTTTTCTCACAACATTTTTTTTGACGCAAGTCATGAAACAATTGATACAAAAAATTTTTTATTTTTTTCATTTAGGATGCATTCATTTCATGAAAAATTAAAGATTTTGAAAATATTTTCTGAAAAATGATGCTTAGAAAAATTAGTCATCTCAGAAAATGTTTTCATTAGAAAATCGGCTTGAACAATCTTAGTTATCGGATGATGTACAAAAAGTTAACGTAATAAAATGCTGTTCACGGCATTATAACAATATTGTTCATTATTGTAACACAGTACTGTAGCAATAACTGTTCACTACTGTAGAAGTAGTGTAGCATTGTACTAATAGCAGAAGCTTGTCGATCACGGGTGTCAAATTTCTGCAACTGCTACTGCAACATTTGTAAGCAGTAACTGCTAGAGTGATGAACAGTACTGCTACAATTTCATGAACGGTTCTTTGTTACAATAACCTTTTATCGACGAAAATATTTTTCCATCTGGTTATACTTATAGACGTTATGAGCATTTATTTTTCGAAAAATATTTTGCAAATCTTGAGTTTTCCGTGAAAGAAAAGCATTTTCGGTTAAGACAATGCATGGGATAATTGTTCGTTACAACAAGTGTACCTCAGTAGCATCAACACCTTATTTTCAAATATGTACATTAATGAATCAGCTCGTGAGAAAAACTTGCCTAAACTTGGATTCACTGGACCGAGTCCATCACAGCCGTTGATCATGCAATTTTACATGATCAACGGCGGTAATAGATCCGATCCATGTGGATCGGGGTCCATGCAAGGATCTCTCTCCCTCATGTAAACCCAACACATCTGAATGGTTAGATCATCTGTAGTTTTACAGACAATCTACAGATGATCTAAAGCGTTCCGATTCAAATGCCTTGAGGCCTTGAGACTTGAGCTCACCACAAGCTGAGTTCACACAACTTCTCGCCCATACATATCTCTCCAGGGAGGTCGATTTACAAAGTGCGATAATGCCTTGTCTATGATCCAGGTCTATAACTGAAATGAAAAAAGCAAGAAGCCAAGCAAAGCAGCTACAAAAGGAAAGATCTACGCTATCTACACATAGCAAGCTACTTGAACATGTGCAGACAGACATGGAGCATAGATCTAAGAGAGAAACGAACAAACCTCTTTCCATGGTCAAAAGCTCTGGGGAAAACGAGGGAAAGGGAGGAAAAGCAGGAAATCATTGGCATGGGTGGTATTGGCAAGAAATCTCACCCTCCACGACACATCCGTGCATGACCACCGAGAGCGATTCCTCTCACCAAACGACCCATGCCCACAACTTCCTGAGACCCTCTCTCCCTTTCCCCCTCTTCATCTCTCTCCCTATCTCTCTCGCTCGGATCTGTGTTTGTGGGGGGTATCTGTCTGTCTTTGTTTATCCTTGTGTTTTCGGCCACGGCCGGTCGAATCAGGAGAAGGGAAGGGAAAGGAAGGAGGCAAAGGAGTGTATGGAATGGGAGGAATAGGAAAGAGAGCGAACGCCCCCAATCACTCGGTCCCCGTTTTTCCTACCCTTCCATTCCATGCACTCCCCTACTCTGCATCTTTCTTTCCCCCACTTCTCTCTATCTCTCTCTCTCTCTCTATCTCTCATCGCCGTGTGGACTGAAAGACAGATGCTAGTGGGTTTTTATAAAGAAAGCAGACACCGGATACCATTTCACATCCGCCAAACAACTTTTCTCGCCTAGTTTTGAATGGCGGATGGGTGGATGCTTCTCGGAAACGCCGAGTCGTCCTTATCAAAGACCGAGAACCCCATTATTCAAAGCGAAAGTTACAGCCATTCGATAAAAGGGGAGGCGTGTCCCCCGGGCTGGACCGTTGCGTCTGACGAACGACTCCCCCCACTAAAGTTAAAGCCTGAAAAAGATGCCGAGCACCATCATGGCATAGATGGGCCACTGTCTGAATAGACAAACGAAGCCGTCCACTATCGTTCACCTAAGTCACGTACACGTTTGTCCGAACCTTCAAAAGCCAAGAAAGTTGCTGGAGAGGATGAGTTTCCGAGCAATTACCGGAGCTGTCCCAGTCCCTTAAAGATTAATATGCAGAACTACTTTGGTGTACCCTATGAAGGACCGACGCATGCGCAATAAACTAGCCCCCAACAGCTTTTAATTACTTTTCAATAGCGGGCAAGACCGCAATCAGCATCGATTTCTTTCTGTTTCTTATTAGTCCCTTTCTTTTTTTGAGTTAAAAATCAGCTTTGTGAGAGTAATCAGCTACTTTATTTTCCCAAAAATTTGGCGATCAGACCGATTAACTAGCACGCGGGGGGGCTTTCCTAGCAGAACGAGTTCCCAGTCTACAAAAATCGGGCACAAACTGTACATTTGCAAGGCAAACAGAGTATATCGGCTCATCAGTTTTACAGAGAAGCTGGCGAGAGGGATCGACGGTGGTCACAGTGCAGCTCCATGGAAGGCAACAAGAAGTTGAATTAAGCCCCGACCTGAAGCAAAAACCTGCATTTAGAGCACGTTATGAGAACTAGGTACCAGAACAAGATTCAGAGGATCCTCAAGAGATGCTGCCTCGAGACAATACCACTCAATCACTGGACAACAACTACGTCCAAACAAAAGTAAAATAAAAAGTGCGCGGAACTAGGGTCGCCTGAGTCAAGCAGATATAGTTTAATTACTTGAACGTACAACATGACAGCTCGAAGCTTGACCAAGACTCGATACTGAACTAAAGTTCGAATAACCTTGATGTTTCAAACTAAATATGATCGACTAAAGTTATTTAATATGCTCAAGCTCGATTCGACTCAGCTCCAAGACTCGATACTATACACTTGAATAAAGCTTAAGTTTGAGTTATCAAAGTACGAAAAATAATTAAAGATAAAAGGTTAAGTTTGCAATTATGTGAACTACTAGATTAGGGTTAAAAGCCGCTCAGTTCAAGTATACTAAAAACTCAAGTTTGATTTGATATGATGTTAGTTCGCCTAAAAAATTGAGTGGACCTCCAGTCAAGCGGCTAACAAGTCAAACTCAAGTAACTAACAGGCGCTGCAGATTAATTGCAGCCTAATCAAGAGATCAAAAGCATATAACGCCTAGACATACACAACAGCCTGGGTCAACATGACTTGGTATCATGTTAACAACTTGAGTTAACCACAGGCAAAAGCAAACACCGCTTAGATCATGCCATGAGGTCCTCTAAATGGTCTGCAACAATCTCTCACTCAGGCTCAAGTTGCCCACTAGATTCTTGGACTTCTAAGCGCCAAGAACAGTAGCATTATCATCGTGAAACAGAAAAAAATGCCACCAGCCGTATATGACTAAGGGCATTAGATTTTCTCTAGGTGTTACGTTTATAGCATTTATTACGACTGGAGAAAATCTGATGCTCTTAGCTGTACATGGCCTAGGGCAATAAAAGTTCAATGTGGGTACATATACATAGTCAACCTTCCCCCGTGGTTGATAAATAATAGATATCCTCATAGGGTAATAATGCACTAGACTTGCCCACTAGATTCTTGGACTTCTAAGCGCCAAGAACAGTAGCATTATCATCGTGAAACAGAAAAAAATGCCACCAGCCGTATATGACTAAGGGCATTAGATTTTCTCTAGGTGTTACGTTTATAGCATTTATTATGACTGGAGAAAATCTGATGCTCTTAGCTGTACATGGCCTAGGGCAATAAAAGTTCAATGTGGGTACATATACATAGTCAACCTTCCCCCGTGGTTGATAAATAATAGATATCCTCATAGGGTAATAATGCACTAGACTTGCACACATATTATGATATAATTATTTACTCTCCCGAGATCATCAGACGAGTTCATCAGAAACCCAAGACATACACAAAAGCAAAGATTAATTGCAGCCTAATCAAGAGATCAAAAGCATATAACGCCTAGACATACACAACAGCCTGGGTCAACATGACTTGGTATCATGTTAACAACTTGAGCTAACCACAGGCAAAAGCAAACACCGCCTAGATCATGCCATGAGGTCCTCTAAAGGGTCTGCAACAATCTCTCACTCAGGCTCAAGTTGCCCACTAGATTCTTGGACTTTTAAGCACCAAGAACAGTAGCATTATCATCGTGAAACAGAAAAGAATGCCACCGACCATATATGGCTAAGGGCATTAGATTTTCTCTAGGTGTTACATTTATAACATTTACTACGACTGGAGAAAATCTGATGCTCTTAGCTGTACATGGCCTAGGGCAGTAAAAGTTCAATGTGGGGTACATATACATAGTCGACCTCGCCCTGTGATTGATAAATAATAGATATCATCATAGGGTAATAATGCACTAGACTTGCACACATATTATGGTATATAATTATTTACTCTCCCGAGATCATCAGAAACCCATATACTGACCGCCATTACTGCTAAACAAACCCAGAATTAGAAAAGAATGAAAAAGATTTGCTTGGCCCAAATAAAGACAGAAAATTATTTCTGTTCTCTATTCCTGAAAAATGTCTGGCAAAACTCTTTTTGAGACAAATTTCAGAAATTGTTCGTGAAATCATCAACACTGTATTTTGAAATGGGATATGTTGCACCTTCTCAAAAATAAAAGAAATGAAAGCAAGAACAATTACCATACGATGTAATTACAATGTTAATCCAATGATAAAATTAAAATTATATAGCTAAGATGGTTTTCAAATCACATTTCACCAAAGGCATGTACATAAAGTACTATGTAATCAATGTTATTTCATTACAAATTGAGAACTACCAGAGAACATTCATCCTTATGTCTCCTGTGTAAGCAGAGCAACAAGTTGAGAGCTCATCTCTAATCTCAGTTGTGGAGAAGGGTAATATTACTTTGCTTTGTTGACAGATTTGTTGGATGTTGTGTCATGGAGTACCAGTGGATGCAGCGGAATGCTAAGGGCCTGTTTGGTAATACTCCGGACACAACTAATTATATTCTTTTATTCCCGGGAACAAAAAAAAAACAGAAATCCATTTGGCAAATTTTTTGTTCCTTGGAAAAAAAATCCGTCTTTTTGTTCCCGGGAATAGATTTAGAATAAAATGAAGAAACAGAAAGAAGATGCTTCTTGCTCCCAAGAACAATTCCTAAAATCAAGTCTAATTTTTTCTTTTTTCTACTCTTTCCTTTTCTTCTTCTTCCTTTTGGCCAGTCGTCGGCCTTGGCCATGGCTGGCCAGTGACCTTACCAAAGCATCGTTGGCCTCCAGCAACGCCGAGCCACAGCAAGGTTAGTCAGCCCGAGCCTTCTTGTGGCTAAGCGAGGCTCAAACTCGCCTTGGCTGGGTGAGCTCGAGCTCGCCCAGATCTGGTGAGACGAGCTCGCCGGGCCAAGGCGAGGCCGACCTCGCGCCACCTAGGGGAGGTCGAGCCTCATGGTGGCCAGGCGAGCCCCTGGTGAGCTTGCTGCCCCTCGCCTGCCTAGTGAGGCTCCGGTGACCAGCCACAAAGGAGGAGGAGGAAGAAGAAAAAAGAAAAAGAAAAGGAAGAAAAATATAATAAAAATATTTTTAAAAAATTTAAGAATCCTATCAAACATATTTCTATTCTGAGAATAGAAATTTTGTACAATTACCAAGCACATTCTTTCACTAAAAAATTATTCCTGAAAACAGAATTTTAAAAAAAAAAAAATACCTATAAAGAGACAGGAATGCAGCCACACATGGTCAGACTCCTTCTATCGTTCAAGTTCAGACGTGCATTATATTTGCAGTTAGACATTGGATCGAAGGTCATCAAGTCCTCGAGCAGAAAATTCAGTCTGTATTGACTTAGCAGCTGGGTTGTTAGCATCGCGATCCAGAGATCTAGATATTCCACAACGATCTGGATCTCACCGAGTATCACAAACAAGTGGGATCACAGATCGCACAGGTTCAGGATCTTAACAATCATGCTCTCTTTCAGTTCTTAACTTCCAGTTCCGGATAAAGAGACTGGAATGGCCACGTGACAATGGTGCAAACAACAAGGCCATGTCCTATTTTTCTAACTTCACAGTTTTTGGTTTGAAGAGATACTTGACTTTCTCATTCCAGCCTTCAGCCACAGTTAAGCCAAATCCCACAATCCACAACCAGAAAATATGAATGCCACTTTCCAGCCAAAAAATGGAGAAATGGTAAAGTAGCTTATTCAGGCATAGGTGATGTCTAGAAAACTTTTTTATGACAAATGTGAGCCATTGTATTCCAACATTAAAAGCAACTTTTGAGGTAAGTGATGAGAGTGAAAAAGACAATGTCTGATCAATTTGATGCAATATTTTATGATCGATTCTGTTTCATCAATCTAAAGGACAACCTACAGTGCCTTTGCAAAAGCTTCACAATTCATGCCCTCTATTAGCTCCAACATTAACTCCCTCAACATCGTAAATCTATCATGTGCACCACATTTTTTTTCCATGTATTCAATTAATATTTTCCTTCAAATGCTACCAGACACAATCACTTGCAAAAGTGGATAGACAGAATGAAAAGGTGGACCTCCTGCTCACTAACTCAGCATGTCGATTTTCACTTGAACTGGATATGCATTAACTGAAAAAAGATAAGTTACCAAAGCAGACTCTTACCTCAATCACCTTGACTTAGCATGCACTTCAATGATGTCCTCATCCTCCATTCCCAAACTTTCAGGGGTTGCTGATGGACTGACCTTATCCCCATCAAACGTAAATACTAAATTTTCTTGGTTAAGCTTGACTCTATCTGCATATAACTTGAACAGCCGCTCAAACCTGTCATCCTATAGCAACATGAAGGAAGTTAAGTTCAACGATCATGAACTTCAAGGGAAAAAGGAAAGAAATTACAAGCGTTAAGGAACAAAATGTCAACTGCAGTGTGATGCATATAAGTAATAGACAATGCGTAAGTGTTTGAGCGGCATGAATTTGATTGCTAGAGCACTGAAATTGGATCAGGTGTGCTTGGCTTGTTAGGAGAATCAGAAGATAGCCTTCTGAAAGACGTACTCATCATCATTTATCAGGCCCATATGGAATCATTTCAAGAAAGGTTCAAAGGCTCTGCTGCTGAGTAGCTATCAGCAGCAGAGTGGAGAAAGTACTTATTTTACTTTATGAGGATGGCCGTTGCAGAAGAAAGCACTTTTTATAATTATCGTACAGGTACAGAGACTAAACAACCATCCAGAAGGAAAATCATTAAGGAGGTAGTGGCAACAATTCATAATTATATGACAGGTACATGCCATTTAACTGTAGGCAGTTGACTCTCCTATTGCATATCAACAAGGCCTGCTGCACCCAAATCTACCCAATCAGAGATATTCTACCCTATACATTTATTCATAAACGTGCCTGGACAAAATCCAGTCCATTTGACTTAGATAATGAATCTACCTTGAATATTTCAAACATATAAAAATTAAAGAAAAGAAAGAGCCAACCAACCAGCCTATAGATGACCCTGGGAAATTACAGCAAAAGAATCAGAGATGCTAAGTCATGTCAAAGCAAGAACTAAGTTTGGCTTATCAAAAGGATATTTCTTGAATGTGTGTGCAGGTATGTTATAGACCTCATTCCCTGAGAATTGTTCAGCATACCATTAGTATAATTACACATGACTTAGACTTGTCGCAACATGCCTGAGGATGGCCTGATGTGATTGATGAACTACTATATAGTTTCAAAATGTGCTTCTAAGATCACAATATTCACTAATTTAAAGCAACCAAGCAACAGTAGGGAATTACAAGGATTATACTCATTGTGAATCAGCCATTTAACTCAAAAATCAACTCAAATCAAATGTTTGAACAAAAGGGGCCAATTATAAACAGATGATCTTATAACACCAGACTGGCAGGTACCTACTAAACTTAGATGAGGAAAGGCCCAATAGTTTTCCCTACAAACCAAGAAGAAAACTAGCAGAAACTTAAACGAATTCTACTTAAACAAAAATTCCATTTATCCGTACATAAAATCATAAATATGGACGACATGCAACAGCAATACTGAAATCAGACAAGAGACTAAATTCTCTTGTGACAGCCTACATCTGTCACCATCATTCGGCCACTCTGGTTAAGTCATTATTTTTATACTTACTTGGAGATTAAACACGAAGATATTTGCCCCATCATAATAGCACAGTCATAGTTACCTAGAAATACGGTGCTCAATATAGTGGATTACATTAAAGGTTGCTTAGATCGACATCTTCTATCACATTGACCACTAAAACTGATTTGCTTCATTCACTGAACTATCAGACCACACCGAGCAGTCAAAAACCAAAAATATTCCCATGTGCCATTTGGTATGCAATGTTAGATTCTGGTTAGAACTCTTGACCAATTTTTTGTGAAGTAATTCACTGAGAAGAATAGATAAATGGCTAAATGGAATGAGTGAAACAAATTGCAATTCGCTCATCAATGGCGGAAATATTCCTGAGTAGAATTGGCTTCTATTGTTATTTACAACTCAACATCGTTTGAGCATGGTTCCAACTCTCAGACAACCTCAATGAGCATAGTCTCCACAATGAATAAACATGACTAGCTAAACATTCCAGAGTCCAGACATTTCACCAGCAGAATATCGCACATAAAGAATTCACAGAAGAAGAAGAAGCAAACTCATATACTGAGTGATATTTGGAAAATTGTTTGAGAATTCAAATGATTACACATCTAAAAGTCAAGAAAAAACTGAAAACCAAAAAGTAGATGGGTATATAGATGTCCCATGGCTTCATTACTGACCTAGCTGATTTTGTCAGTTGTCACCACCACTATCCTAGTCTAACCCTTCAATTGTATGCTTACATAGCAGACAGAAGAAAAGGAGATAGCAAGATGTAGATCAGGACTGTCTTATCGTTAAACACGACAAAAAAGAAAAGAAGAGTATTCTACATGTCGTCTCAGCCAGCAAAGTTTGCAAATATGCTTATTGTCTAGACATTCTGAATGCAACCATACCAGAAAAACACGAAATTGCTTGGGCCCATCCTTGTCCTGTATTGATATCACTATCTTAGCCCTTTCATATTGAGGCTTTGGCAATTCAGAAGAAGCATCCTTCAAAGATTGAGATGGACCAGAGACCTTTCTCTGAGCAGAATCCTCCTCAGATTGCAACAAATCTTTGGCAGTTTGTGCAAATGTTTGAAGCTCCTGCTTCATCAACCTAAGGCCAGAAACCTCATCCAGTTAGCTCAAACAGGTCAAGAAAAGATCAAACTGGACGAAGGAAGAAGTCAGGTAGACACTTTAAATTCTGAACTTAAAAGCAAAAATGACAAAAACCAAACAATATACCCAATAAAACTGCAGCTTGCAAAACATATGTAGCAAATCAGACAGTAGTAAGGCCTCCCAAAATATCTTCACGTGACAAGAGGTGCCTCAGACTTTTAGCGCTATTACTAGCAAGCATACCAACTAGGGGACATAATCATTATTAATATAAAAAGGGGAAATACCGATACGCAGAAAAAACCCAGTATCTCAATAATGATCATAACAATTCAACATTACACGTGGTTGCATATGTAAATCTTACAAGTATGTATGGTTCATGCAGCCTATATTATAAGCAACACAAGTGGTTAACCCTAGAAGATTAGAAAAATAGATTCTGGATGAAGCATAACATACACATATGTAGGCACATAAACATTGACCAAGCACTACCTCAATTCCTTGAGTGCAGGATCTTCGGCGAGCTTACTCCTCATATTGGTGTCAAATTTGGGTGGTGGGGGCAGCCAATCATCTTCTTCTTCCTCCTCCTTTCCTTCTTTCTTGTCATCACAGATAATCACTTGAGGAATGCCATCATTCCCTTCCTTCCCATCCTAATCCCGGAAGACACAAACCAAATGACCAACTATATCCCAACAAATACCTAATCCACAGAAGAAACATTCTAGAACAACCAAATTTCATTGAAAATACTCCGTTCCGCAATCAAAAACAATTCTCCACCACACTAACTTTTTGCAAGGTTCGCTAACAAAAACCTTACTCCGGATACCTTCTGTCGTTTCGAGACGATAATCGGCTCCTCGTCAGAATCATCATCTACAAAAGCAGCCCAACCTCAGAAAACGCCATTCAAAGCGATTCCACGATACAGTAACTGAGCAAAAACTTCCCCTTTTCCCAAATCAACCCGCGTCAAAATCCCAAGCAATCGCCGACATCGAATTACAAATTAAAAAAGAAAAAAACCAAACAAACAATAAACAAGCAACGAGCTTCGACACTCGAATTCCAAACGACGTCAGCTAACTCCACCAACCCACCATCGAGGCAAACGAACTTGGGCTGCACGCGGCGGTAATCGAACAAGGGCTCGAACTCTTCCTCCACCAACTCGTCCTGTTACATCGTCATCATCACCATCATCACTCAAATCGCAACGAGAAAAGAAAACGAGAAAAGAAGAAATCGCGACGGAAACTCAGCCGCACCGCCATCGAGCCTGATTTTGGCCAAAACCCGGCAAAAGCTTCCGCTCGGTCGGCGCAGGGAGGCGCAAAGGAGCGAACTTTGGATACGGGCAGCGCTGCTCGAAATTGCCACCGAAGGAAGAGAGGAGAGAGAAAGAGGAAGAGAGAGAGAGAGAGAGAGAGAACGCTGGGATTCCAACGGAGGCTACGAAGTGGGGCAGGAGACTGCTCATGGCGAAAGAGGCCCTTTTGAATAGATTTTTCAATTGGGTCCCCTCGAGTCTTCAATGGATTCAATCCAGTCCTCTGAATTTCGTGGTTTGTGCAATCAAGTACTTTTACGGTTAGCAACACTTGCTGACAACACAATTTGGACGTTAGAAAAATAGTCAAGACTTTGCAAAAATATAACGTAAGTGGATGTAGAACTATTGAAGGGAGGGGGGGGGGGGGGAGAGAAGAGACCAACCCCTACTGCCGCCGCCGCCCTTTGCGATGCAGACATCGTCATTTGCAGAAGGACGGAGGCCAACCTAACGACCACATCAATCTGGAATGAGTTCACTAGGGATGGAAAGAACAAAAGAAAGAAATAGAGGTTGTGATAGGCTTGTTGCAACAAGGAGCTGGCTAGGAAATCCGTGTATTGATCCTCGTGGGGCACCACCCTTATGGCGATCGAACTAGCTAGCTCGGTGCGGATGGTTACGCCGGGCACGTGGTCCAAGTAGTGTTTTATGTGAGAATGTGATTATTATCTATATAGAGAGGATCATGGGGATTTCAATCCCATTGGATCGTTGCTATCCAAGGGAACTACTGTGAGGCCACAGCCCGTCGAATTGGTGCAATCCGTTGGGTTCAAGCGGCCCTTTCCCCAAATCTTGGTCATCTTTTTCCTTGCATCAAGCTAATAGGTGGGGAGATACCAAGTTTGTCCGCCAAGCAAGGAGGTGCCTTGCCCATTGCCCACATGGGTATGAGTCTACCTACCTACCGAGCGCATGAGTAGAGACATATTTGCTTTTCAGGATTGTGCGTCCCGTTGTTAGCTTTAAGGGTCTATGGCCATATTTGGTGGACCGAATGTAACTTGGGACAAGATAATTTGTATCCGATTCGGCATTTGGGGTAATGCAAAAACCGGATGTAACCCAAATATGATCCAAATAAATGCAAAAAAAAATTCTCACTTAGGCTGTATTTGGTCATCTAGATTTCTTACCAAGATAGGATTAAATATGATAGGATATGAAATTCATAAATTTTGCTATATCTTATCCATTTTTTGGTGATTACAGTAATAAAACCGGATATATTCACATCATATCATGTATATGTATAAACAACATATTAAAATAAACAAAAAAAAATTACAAATGGAGATGATAAAAATCTCTTGCAACACTCTTATTAACTTTATTTTCATTTACATTTTTATCTTATTTTCCTCTCTTTTTAAATTAATTTCTTTTTTATTTCCTTCTTCCCCTTCGATCATTCTCTAGCAAAATTTTATTAAATAGTAAATTGTACTAAGATACCTAAAACACTAAAATATATAATAAATTTAAATATATATTTATATTTATATATTGAATTTATTCTATAAAATAGAATTAAATTCGTATATATAAATAAAAATAAGATTGAATTAAAATAACAATTTTTTTATTTTTATTTTTCATATTAAAATTCAAATATTATTTATATTGAAATATAATTTTAATTTTGTTAATTTAATAATATTATCATTCAAGGAAAATAACTTTCCTATTATGGATGTTAGAATTCCTATTCACTTTTATCCCACTTCCTTCATAGAATAATTTTATCATGTTTATATCTCTCTTATTTATGATTTTATCCTATCATGAGTAGGTACCAAACACAGGATAGAATAAAATTTAACCCAACCTAAATTTTATTTCAACTGCCAAATGTAGCCCTAGAGGATGGGATATACTTGAATAGGATAAGAATTAAAATAAGGAAACGAAACACAGGGAAAAGGATTTGGTGGAGAGAGATCGATGGAGGAGAAGAATGCACTTTTTGCTGTGGCTAAGTGAAGTCACATTGTGCGAAGAGATTGATGGAGGAGAAGGAGCGAGAGCACATCGAGCGACGATGCTCATCCACAGCAATCTTTATCATACTGTCGAGCTCTGCCATCGGAGACCAACGCGCGAGCTTCACCATCAACCAAATATAGCCTAAAGGATTTCCATCACGATTTAGAAGAAGAAGAAGAAGAAGAAGATGCTTTCGCCTGCCAGCCGATAACTCTATGTTTTAAGGTTAAATTTGGCTTGGAAACGGAGTCGACTACTGCTGTGCAACGATGTGTGATTTTTCCAACGACTGAAGAAACAAACGGCAAAACAAGTTATTGTTATCTCATCGCATTGCCAATTATATCATCAACACATTAAAAAAATAATAATAATAAAGCTTACGTCGTGTGCCGTGGCTGCGTTTGTTTTGTGTGTTTTTTTTTTTTTTTTAAACACTTTTTCTGTTTTTTTGTTCTTTAACAAAAAGGAACAAAAACGCGTTTGGAGTGCGTTTCGTTTTTTTTTTTTCTTTTCTTTTGTTCCCGGAAAAAAAAAAAACAAATGCAAACACAAATTTTGTGTTTAGCTTTGTTTAACACAAACGAAAACACTTTTTTTTCTTTTTTTTTTTTTCTCTTATTTTCTTGTTCTTTTTCTTTTGGCCGGTCGCCGGCCTCGGCCATGGCCGGCGACCGGCCGACGAGGGCCGGCGGCCTCGCCCCGGCCACGGCGAGGCCGACGCTCGCCGTCCCCCCCGAGGCCGAGGCTCGCCGGCCGCTAGGCGAGGTCGGCCTCGCCGGATCCGGGCGAGCTCGAGCTCGCCCGGCCATGGCGAGGCCGACCTCGCGTAGGCACGGGCGAGCTCGATCTCGCCCGGATCCGACGAGGCCGAGCTCGCCCGGCCGGCCGGCAAGCCTCGGCCTCGCCGGCGGTGGCCGGCGAGGTCGCGCCTCGCCGCCCGGCCGGGCGAGCTCGGCCTCGCCGGATCAAGGCGAGGCCGATCCTCGCCGACCGGTCGCCGGCCAAAAGAAGAAAAAAATGAAAAAGAAAAAAGAAAAAAAGGAAAAATAAGAAAAAAATAGAAAAAAATAAAAGAAATAAAAAAATTATCTAAATTTACCAAACATGTTTCTGTTTATTTTTTATTCCCGAACAAGTTTACCAAACACGTTTTTTGTTCAAAAATTGTTCCCCGAACAAATATTTTTTTCAATTTCGCTCCCCTCGGAACAATTTTTAAACAAACACAACCAAACGCGCTCTTAAGTAGCCCATCCGAATTTAATTATCTTTACATATTTGGAATTTACTTGCTGCTTTTCTTCACTTTTAAGACCAGAGTTTGACTGCCAAGATGGAAATTTAACCGAGGTTGCCAGATTGGGGCCGAAAGTGCTTTGTTCAATGGCTATACATGCTTTCTAAATTAGCTTGCATTATTACCAAAATCAATACAACTAACCGAATATAGTTAGGTTGACTTGTAGAGAAATTTCCCCTTTTTAAGTGGAATTTTCGTAGTATGCTTAGTAAATATAAAACAAGTGAAAATCACATACTTATATTGAAATTTTCACAAAAATCATATGACAGCAGGTCTAGATCTTCCAAAAAAGGGTCTGCTAAGTTACATGCTTAATTATTTTTTCTAGTAAATCAAGAAAAAGATGGGAGAAAATGAGGCAAAACCAATTATGTATAAATTCTTCTTTTTTAAAAATTATTAATAAACTGGGAAGCTCGCCTTAAGCAAAGCTGCAAAGCTATCTTTTGTAGGCTACATTTGGTCATTCGGAATTCTAACCAAAATAGGACTGAATAGGATCTGATAATAAATCTAAGGATTTTGCTATATCTTATTAATTGTTTAATGATTACAGTAATAAAGTTGAATATATTCACATCATATTAAATAAAAAATTTACAAATGAAGATAGTAAAAATCTCTCGTGACAGTCTTGTTTACTTTTTTTTTTTGCTTTTTTTTCTCTTTTTTAATTAATTTATTATTTCTTTCTTTCTTTCCTTTCCATCAGTCTCTAATAAAATTCTATTGAGTAGTAAACTATAGTAAATACGTAAAATACTAAAACACATAAATATGTAATAAAATAGAATTAAATTCGAATATGAAATAGAATTAAATTCGAATTTATATTTAAATATAATAAAATATAATAAAATTAGAATATATAAACAAAAATTAGATTAAATTAAAAAAATAAATTGTCATTTTTTGTTATATTGAATTTCTTATATTAGAATTCAAATATTATTTATATTGAAATATAATTTTAAATTTGTTAATTTAGGAAGTTTGTTATTAAAAAAAAATAACTTTCTTATTATGGATATTAAAAGTCTTATCCACCTTTATTCAACCTCCCTCATAAGATAATTTTATTCTATTTATATCCCCATTATATCTGATTTTATTATATTTTAAGTAGACACCAAACGTAGGATAGTGTAAATTTTATCTTATCCTAAATTTTAGCATCTCCCATACTTGCACTTTTTAGGGTATATAAGTGAAAAAGGTTACTTGGATTTGCTCTCTCAAAGCATTTTGCTCAAGGACTTTAATTGAACAAAGTTTGTGGTTCTAAAGGAGCACATACACAAGATGAAAGCTTGAGATTGATGCGAATGCCTAAAATATTTGCTACTTTATATGACTATCAATCCTATTAAAAGTTCTTCTTTATGTCAATCCTTACATCTCATACTACTAATGGGGGTGACAACTAGTTTTGGGATGTCGGCTAATAGCACTATTGCTAGAACTAATCCTTAAACCGCGTTTGCAAGTTGAAAAGTAATTTAATGAGCATTAAACAAGACAGTGGATTCCTAGATTCTATTTCCACCCTCTAAATTACCAAATCCACCTCATTTACACTAAAAAGACAAAAATGCCCTTAATCTTTCAATTGTAGTTTAAAGCGATGGCCCCACTCGTCCTTTTTTTCTCTATTTTTTCTTTTTCTTTTTAGGATAGTTACCATAATTGAGCATTTTTGCATTTTTTTTAGCGTATTGAAGAAAAGTGTATTCTGATATATTTGTATAAGGTTTTACATGCTCCTTATAAAATTGTCTCACTAATAGTAAAAAAGATGACATTTTTTATAAAATATAAAACTGAGAAGTCTCTTTTTGACCATTGATTTTATAAAAACTTATCTATTTGTCATCCCTCTTATCTCAAACGGTCACTCTCTGTGAACTTTTTATTAATTTCCTTATTCTAAAATATATTTCAACTCTCTTTATTTTATATATCAAAGAATGTATCTTTCTTTCTTATATACTGATGAAATAATTTTATATAGGGCATGTAAGACGTTAGAAAAATATTTAGGAAAGCACTAAAAAATTATGCATATTGAGATATCTTGATATTTTTTGGTAAATAGTTCATAGATGATATTAACTTTTGTCAATGCAAAATAATGATTTCACTGACATTCTCAAAAAAAATCTTACTCTATGCAATGTTGTTTTATTCAATTAAGAGAAATGATTATATGACTATCCTTAATCTATTGTGAGATTAAAATTTTGTTTTAAAAAAAAATAAAGAATTATAAATTGTTGTGAGGTCCATTCTTTCAAAAATTTGTGGTTCGCAATATATTATTACTCTCATAGAAGCTCAAAATTGTTATGCTAGCAAAGCCCTTTAATTAAATTTTATCCACTTAACAATTTATTCATAAATTTGATCAACAATTCAGAAAAAAAAAAAAAAAAAAAAAAACTAGATTTCTTGGAAATTTCTCTATTCAACAATTTTTTTTTTATGGAAGTAAATCTAACAACAAAAAAACATAGTGCTTTTAATATACATGGAAAATAAAATAAATAAAAATTAAACATAAGATTCTTAATTATGGTAAGTTGATCCTGCATAGATGTAGAAAAAGTAACAAAAAGGAAAACAAATAAATATGGGACCACCAATTTAAATTGTAATTGAATGATGAAGGATAATTAAAATTGGGTAAATTTTGTCATATAAAAGGTGGAAAAAATACAACCTAAATTCTTAGTATAATAAGAAACTTATGCAAACAAACGTATAGAACGGAACAAATAAAGTAGTAGGGATGTATCAGAAAATTGTAGCTCTACAAGATCTCTATAATGCTCAAATTTACCTCTTCAATATAGAATGCTAATGACAAAGGAATTATCACTTCTACTGCTATGCAACAATATGGAATTTGCTATGCAACAATATGGAATTTCCAACGAGCAAAGAATAAATGCAAAATGTAGATTATTAGCTCATTATATTATCTACTATATTATGCATACACTGTGCGATCGTCTTATGCCCCGCTTCTTTCGTGAAAATGAATAATTTGAAAAATATGTTCTTAAAAATAATCATTTGTATCGTTTACTAAACGAAATACATATTTATTGTCGACGAAAATGCTTAGATAGAAATTATCGTTGATAATAAACATTTTAAGTAGATACTTCGAGCGATACAAACGGTCATTTTTTGGAAAATATTCATTTCCGCGAAATAAGCGGAGCAATAATTATTTTCCTCCGAATCTTGGTTAAAAAAGTGTAACTTGACAAGTGAAGTTGGCGCACCCGATTTTAGTCCTTGTACGAATAGAGATTACTCACTTGCCACTTCCTAGTTTTAATTAACAAAGCTTGACGGCCAAAAAAAGGCAACTTGGACCAAGGTCTTCCTATTTAGGTGTTTTTCCGAAGACAAACAAACTATATAAAACACTTTCCCAATTAAGATGGAGGACGAGATATGCCAGTTCAATGGCTTATAAATGCTTTCTAAGTTAGCTCGAGAAATTGCAAAACCAAGGCGAGATTACTATATATGGCTAGGTACGCACACCACTTTGTTTAATTCAACTTGCAAAGGAGTCTCCCCTTGTTTTTTTCAAGTGGATTTTTCGATAGGAGGCAAAGCAAGGATAAGGCAAGTCGGAAGCCTTAATTTTGTCAATTTTTGGTTTTTAAAGAGTGCAACAGTCCCTAATAATTCGGACGCCCTTCTACTCTTAGTGACTTGTTTGTCATCGAGAGTGTAAATTTTTAGGTGTCGAGATTTACGTTTTGTATAGTTATGTTGATTAAAAGTCAATATACATCTTATCTTATCCAAAAAAAACAAAAAAAACAAAACAAAACAGTCCCTAATGATTCGAGAACCATGGGCTCATCAAGCACAACCCGATTGTGAGTTCGCATGGCAATCCCGAACCGCGATCTCAAAATCTTCCCATTTCCCAATTTCGTGTATTCCTCGACGAGAAGATACTCATAAAACGATCGGCCTCAATTAAACCAACTGACTTTTATTTTGAATCATTAGCCCGTGATGAAACGTAGCAAAAGGATACTTCTATCGTCCTACCAATGCCAAGCCCTGGAACTTCTTGCGCCTACACTGAGGCACAGTGTTATGTGTATATATATACACCCACCCTTCCTCATTCCCTTTGCTTCACCACCTTCTCTCTCTCTCTCTCTCCTCCTTACTCATTCCTTAGGCTTCACCACCTTCTCGTTCTCTCTCTCTCTCTCTCTCTCTCTCTGCGGGGTTGTCCGAAACTCGTTTTCCCGTTCATTTTCTGCGAGGGGCTTTGGAAGAGGGCTCCAAAGCCTCCGGTTTATCATTTGGCAAAGGAAAAAGGGAAGCTTGGCCAGTTCTTGTCTATGATCGTTTTCCTTTGCTGAGCGATCGACCATCCACGATTCCATAACCATGGACGAGGGTTGCGGAGAGATGCTTAACTCGGTGCCTAGCTTCGCTCGTGGTCTGCCACTATTGTTGGTTGATCACGACCCGACGTCTCTCGCATCCACGAGGTCCCTTCTTGGACGATACTCCTTCAATGGTAAATCACTCATCAGATATGTGATATGTTTGACGGGTTTACTAGTTTTTCCTCCCTGTCGATCACTGTCAAAAGCCTCTCTTTCTCTTTCTCCCTCGCCCTCGCGCGCCTCGCATCCATCCCCCGCGAGTAAAACTGAATTGTTTCGCGCGCCGGCATCGACCGCGCGAAAAATTAAATTTGTGATCTGGAGTTTAGTTCTCTACATGGAAATAAGTAGAAAATATATGCACCTATGTCTAAAGGTTTAGACCTCATAATTAATGCAAGGATTTTCAATCCAAAATGAACTAACACCATCCGAGTTCACTTTTTGAGTCTGGATCTTTTGTTGAAGAGGAAGATCAGATCCGTGTTCTAATTCCTAGAGTTATTACAGACCAGAGTCTTCCTCTAGGAAGTTAATTTTAAGACAAGTTATGCATTTTTTATGTTTAAATTACACTATTAATCTCCTTCCTAGGCCCGCCACAAAAAAAAAAAAAATTAGTATTGTTCTCCTTCCATTTTAATGTTGAGACGAAATCAGGAATCCTAGATCTAGTAACTCCTATTTTCTATTCTTGTGTATACACGATGATATTTGAGGTTAGACAAGGCTTTGCCAAAGTCAGTCTCAGACAAGTTAGAACTGTTTAAACACATAAGAATGCAGAATCATTGATGCCTTAATCTATGGGGCCTCAAGAATTCATGTTGAAAAGCTGTGATAAAAGTAGTTCTTTTTGTCTCGATAATTCAAATGTTAGTTCTTCTGTCGCCGTGGGATCTGACTTGTAACAGCTAGCTTTTCGCACCAAAAGCAATTTGTCTGAAAAGGAAAAAGAAAGAGGTGAGAAAAAATATATCAAATCGTTTGATTCTAGATACTCCTGGCTTCATTACTTGCTCATTGTCAAATGACTAAGATCGCTATTCTTATAATTAGCCGTTCTTACAGGTATATTTTTCTCCCTCTTTTTTCCTCCAGTGACAGGTACCGAATTACCATCAGTTGCTTTGTCCATTATCCAGGAAAAGAAGAGCTGGTTCAAGCTTGTCATGGCAAGTATTGACAAGATCAATGACGAGAACTTTTCGATCCTTTGTGAGCTTATGAAGGAAGAAATTCCTGTCATTTGTGAGCTTCTATTCGATTCATTTGCGAGCTTCTATTTGATTCATTTGCATTCATGTCATTACCTTATACTTCACTTTAGGTATCCTAGTTTATCACATTCATTTCTAATGCATATTCGGAATTCAGTAATGTCAGCGAATCAGCACAAGAACACAGCAGGGAGATCCCTAGCCGTAGGAGCGAGTTACTTCCTCTATAAACCCCTTTCTCCAGAAAATCTGAAGGTTTTGTGGCAGCACGCGTTCCGAAGGCGAATGATAGTGCCGACAGAAAAGAGAAATACTCGATCAGTGAAATCTCAAGGAAAGGAAGTCCTCAGGAAGGAACATTCGCCTGATAAGAAGATAGACAAGGCGACTGAACTCAAGAAGCCTCAGTGGATCAACTTAGGAAGAAAAGAGGACATATAGTGGAAGGCGACCAAGTTGATGAAAGATGCGCAGAGAAACCGAAAGTGGGGAAAAGTCGCTTCGCACCATTGAATGTCAAAGGGAAAGAGACAACACTAGAAGCCGGTGCGGAGAGATCCAATGATGGGAAGGACAACGAGAGAGAACACGAGAGACCTAGAATTGACTCGGAAAGGGTTGATTCCAATCACGTCTCCGAGGAGGGTTGGAACACAGATTATATAGAGGATGATAGCATAGGGACTAGTTCGTCTGGGAGAAGAAGGATGCGACAGGCTGTGTGGAGTCCTGAGCTGCATCGCAATTTTACTGCAGCACCGAGTGCACTCGGTGATGGTAATACTCAAATATTTCAGTAAAATCTTCTGATAAAACGAATTATCTAATTTCATAGTCGTGCATAGACGTATTGTGTAACAGACTAACTGTCTTCTCGTTGTTTAAGCAGACGCACGCCCAAAAACGATTCTTAAAACGATGGACGTGCCATACTTATATCATCGTCAAGTCACAAGCCACCTTCAGGTAATTTCTTCCTGCTTGAGTTTTATCCAATTCCATTTTAAATCATCATTGTGTAGTATTATTAGCCCTAGCATGTTCGAAATTGATAACTCTGATTCAGCGTTCTCGTGCTATGTGTGCAATTTACTTTTGATGAATAAACCAGCCTATGGTTACTCTAACTGGCTGCTTCAAGATTGGTTTTCGCCGGCATGTTGTCTAGATCTAGATGCTATTGTGCACATTCTGCAATTTGCAATTTGTACAACCTTAAGTGACAGGTCGTCCATCCTCCTCCTTGTTTTGACTTACAATCTAAATCATATGTATCCGTCTTATTCTGTGTACTTACAGTTGTTCCCCCTTTCAGAAGCACAAGAATCAAGTGCAGCATCTTTGCGATATAGCCAGTGCGAGCAATGTGCCTTCAGATGGACAATCAGGCGGCTCCAACAGGAGTGTTGAACCTCATCAGCAGCCAGACACCCACGCTTCTGTTTCTGGCCAGGTAGGACAGGCCAGTGTCGACTTCAGAAGTGGAGGTTCTGCTGACACGAGCCAGCAGTATTTCCTTCCAAGTCCTCAGCTTAGCTTCAACAGTAGTAGTCCAATCCCAAACCAAGTCCTGCAACAAGCACAGAACCAATACCCACAACTTTCGGATTTCCCCGCAAATCCATCTGAGCAGAGCTCACAGTCATCTCATTGTGAAAAACTGCATAATGGCAGTCAAGCTTCAAGTCACAATTTAAACTATCCTGGAGAACAAGGCAATCTTTCCAATGACAATCTCAATGTGAACCAAGGCCTTAATGGAAATGAAGAAAGCACATATCAAGTTCCCTGGACGGACTTGCCAAACATACATAGCATCAATCCTGTGGTGGATCCTACCGCCTTTGCATCCCTGAGCATGCCTCCTCGAGTTGAGGGCAGCATGGTTCTCCCCGAGCCTGTTTCGAGACTGCAAAACCAGACAATGTCTTTGACTGCAGTTACTGACAATGCTGCTCCAACTGTGTCCCCACAGGTAGGAGTTGAAGACAACATCATCACAGGCTTGGCTGAAATATTCCGTCCACTGCAGAAGCAACACCTCTGGACAGAACTCTGCGATTCTTCTGACCTCGTGGATCTGCAGCATCACCCACAACTTGACTCTTTACTTAACGAAGTTGATACTCCCTTTGTGCCTCCCGAATTGGGAAGAGAGATCAACTATTATGCAGAGTTTGCTTCTCTCATCAGTCCGCAACAAACCAGCAACAATCTCATGCCTTCGCAAGGAAATCAATATGAGGCAATGAACAAGGGATTGACCCAGTCACTAGCAGGCAGCAATCTTGTGCCATCCCAAGAAAACCGATACAATGTAATGGACCAGGGACTGGATCTGGTAGCAGAAGTGGAACCTCAACCACAAGCCTGTTTCATGAACCAGTCCCTAACCAGCGACAATCCTGCGCCTTCCCAAGAAAATCAATACCATGTCATGAACAAGGGACTGGACCTCATACTGGACGTGGAACCTCAACCTCAAGCCTGGTTCATGAACCAGCCCCTAAACAGTGATAATCCTGCACCTTCACAAGAAAATCAATATCATTTCATGAACCAGGGACTGGATCTTGTACCGGAAGCGGAACCTCAATCTCAAGCCTGGTTCATGAACCAGTCCCTAACCAGCGACAATCCTGCGCATTTTCAAGAAAATTCATACCATGTCATGAACCAGGGACTGGATCTCGTACCAGAAGCAGAACCTCAACCTCAAGCCTGGTTCATGAACCAGTCCCTAACCGGCGACAATCTCATGTCTTCACAGGACAATCCACAGTATGTGATGAACCAGGAATTGAATCTTGAAGTGGATCCTCACCTCAAAGCCTGGTTCATGAACCAGACCCAGACCGGCGACAATCCATTGACTTGCCAAGAAAATCAATGCCATGTCATGAACCAGGGACTGGATCTCATAGCAGAAGCAGAACCTCAACCTCAAGCGTGGTTCATGAACCAGACCCAAACCGGCGACAATCTCGTGCCTTCACAAGAAAATCAACACTATGTGATGAACCAGGGATTGAATCTTCACACGGAACCCCAACCTGAAGCCTGGTACATAAACCAGTCCCAGACCAGCGACAATCCATTGACTTGCCAAGAAAATCAATGCCATGTCATGAACCAGGGACTGGATCTCGTAGCAGAAGCAGAACCTCAACCTCAAGCGTGGTTCATGAACCAGACCCAAACCGGCGACAATCTCGTGCCTTCACCAGAAAATCAACACTATGTGATGAACCAGGGATTGAATCTTCACACGGAACCCCAACCTGAAGCCTGGTACATAAACCAGTCCCAGACCAGCGACAATCCATTGACTTGCCAAGAAAATCAATGCCATGTCATGAACCAGGGACTGGATCTCGTAGCAGAAGTGGAACGTCAACCTCAAGCTGGGTTCATGAACCAGTCCCTAACCGGTGACAATCTCATGCCTTCATCAGAAAATCAACACCGTGTGATGAACCAGGGATTGAAAGTTGAAGTGGAAGCTCAACCTGAAGCTCAGTTCACGAACCAGACCCTGACCGGCTACAATCCGGTGACTTCCCAAGAGAACCAATACTATGTGATGAGTCAGGGATCTGATCTTGTAGCAGAAGTGGAACTTCAACCTCAAGCTCAAGCCTGTTTCATGAAACAGCCCCAATCGAATTATGATGTGCCGCTGAGAATAGACGGGATGGAGGATCTCCGGGATCTCTTGGATGAGCCGATGCTGGATGAGATCAACCATTTCTCTGAATGGCTAGCCGACATCTTAAGGGGAAATGATAACCCAATTATAGGATGAGCACAGCTTTATGGAGTTTTTCCGTCAGTAGATATTCAGCAGTAAGCAAGAACCTTTTAAAGCCTTAAATAATTATGTTCTTCTCATTCACTCGTTGAGAAACTAGGAAAGACCATCTTCTGGATAAATATGGCTAATACCTTGTCTGTTGTAAAAGAAAGAACTATACATGAACAAATGCTTCGTTTATGTTCTGGATTATCGTTTGATTCAACTTTGTGGAGGAGTCATGTCATTATACTACTTGCCTCCCCATAGCCAAGGTTCAGTTTCCAAATATGAACTATTGATTGATCATCACTGCAGTAAGTCCTCAATATGATGATCATTCATCATAAATCTTGGCAATCAGGAATGCGTCGGCCAACCCAACTCGGTTAAAAGCAGTGGATTGTTGCAGCAACATGGCAATGACGCTTGATCACCATAAGTGAAAGCACCCTCCTCATTTCATCTGGTTCTTTTTTCGATTCCATTCAGTTATAGCCAATTGAGGAGGCTCCACATCACAGGATCCACGATATTCATTCAAGTCTTGAAGGGTGCTGCTGTGAATTGAAACAATAGTATCAGGAGAATAACGGAACAATTGTTTCGATTTTCATATGGCTCTCACTTCACTTCAGTGTTATAACTTTTCTTTTTTTCTATCGCTCGAGTGCCACTTGGTGAAAAGCCAATCATTTTAGTGCCTCCGGCGACATAATCTAGTCACTTTTCTAATGAATATGTTAAGTTCATTTTTTTTTTTAGAATTAATTTTGAAGTCCAACAACAAAGAATAAGACGACTAAAACAACCTTCATAAAAGAAAACAAACCAGGAAGCATTCGGTGGAGGCTTCCACCATCCACCAATGTTCAATACATCCCCAAATTCCATTGGGGTTTTGACAATTTTTATTAGGGAAAAGTGCACTAAAAGTGCTAAAACTTATTACAAAAGTATTATTGAGTCTTAAAACTTTCAAAAAAAGCAATCAAGTCCTAAAAGTTGTTACAAAAGTTCAATTGAATCCTAAAAATATATATATATGATAAGTTTTAGGATTTCTAACACACTTATCTCTTTTATCAACTAGCTTCCATCCCCATAGTCATGATCAGAGCATCTTCACAAAAAAGTCCATCCTTCACGCATCTTCAGTTGCCAATTTTCCATGGACCAGGACTCAACCTTGTCCAAATTGTACTTCTTGTATTGGACTCATGAGTCCAAAATAGAAATAATCTCCACCATCGTTTTGACCACGATCACGAACCCTTTGTCCTGCTTCCTCTCGATTACAAATTTCAGCACATAAATTTTGCCCAAATTCCTCGGTTATGAGGTGGATATAAAGGACACAACAAATTTAGCCCCAATTCATCAAAATTAGGATAAACAGATAAGACACGACCTCATTTTCACTTTTCCTTCAAAACATGTTCTATATTAAAATAATGTCCCGACGGAATTTTTGGCTGCACAAATATATATTTACCAAAGTAGAAAACTGATCGAAAAAATTTATGACACAAAAGTAAGCTACCATATGAAATTTATATAAAATTTATGGCACTTTGTGATGTTCTTTTCCCTAGTAGTACTAAAGCAATGAACTCTGCTCATTACTGATCTGCACTATCGGCCAATGGCTACTCTCGAATCATTAACTTGTTTTCTTTTGATGAGAGATGCAATACGCCTTTGAAACTAAAATGGCCGAATTCGAAATACAATTGCTCGTTATACATACAAAAGAAGTGCCAGGAAATCTGTAAATACGAGTGCAATCTAATTTCACAACTTCGCGTAGTCCCATCAGCAGAAGAGTTTCCTACGGCCAAGCCCTTCAAATTCCAGAACGAAAGCTGTGCATCCGTCCGTAGCTTCAATGCACAGAGCAGAATGCCAAAACCATTCTTGAGGAAATAATATTGACAGCTTAAGCCAAACAAAACATCCTTAAAAATGACACGCGAGCGACGTTTGCCTCAAAAGAGCTGCAGATCACGCGATGCCGCGATTCTCTTGTATATGTCCATGACCAACTTGGTGTCCACCTCCTCTCCATTCGGCATGAAACAAACCTGCCGGGACTTTGCCGGTTTCTTTCCTCTGATAACACCAGCACCACTGCTCAAGTAGCCAACTTTAGCAGCGAGCCGGATCATCACGTCTATATAAGCATCGTGAAACTTGGTCAGCAGATTCACTGGCGAGACCATCTTAAGCAGCCAGTGACATTTCAGTGTCGCCCGTATCTTCCACGCGCGCCACCGTCGGCTTCCGTGGTTCCCTAGCCTCACTGTCCTCATCTTCCTGTTCTTGCTGCTCGGATCAAGCCTCTGGTATCTCCTCCTCCTCCAGAACCTCCTCATGTCGTCATAATATGCACTTGATACCATCTCCATCGTGTAGTTTCACGTGGGGAGATTAAGGTATGAATTGGGTGTGTGTGAAGAGATGGATATGGAGAGAGGTACTTATAGATGAATGCTATATAAGTTTATTCAGATCGAATGGGTGATGAGATTCGTTGCTTGTTGGGAAGTAAGGTTTGAACGAAGGCTTGTAAAGAGATCAGAAAAGGCGACGAGAGAGGTCTTGGTTTTTTTATGTCTGGTCAAATATGACCGTCTTTGACTTGGCAAGGCTTGATTTAAGATTCTGCTTCTTGCATGTATTTGCATTGCCACAAATATAGTGTCGCGTATGCATTACGCTCAGCTAACATGATTATCATCCTCTGAATTTATTCCATTAAGCAACAGTAGCTTACCACTCTGTTCGATTGAGTCGATGATACCGAGGCGACAGGTGCTTTTGCTGCTAAATATGCGCTACTGATTACTGATTAGCAGGAGACAAAAGAAGATTGCTCTAACGAAAGTCATGATTCGAAAGATGTTTGTCCCCATCATTAAGCACAATATTTAAAAGAAATGGGTTGGAAGAGCTTTGCCATTCATCGTTCACTAAAACAGCTAGAGGGATCTAGCAGGCAAAAGGTGACCGAGTCATGGAGAGAGTGTTGACCACTCTGGCAAACTCCATCCCGTACGTCACGTAGACCAAGAAATTCCAACCATTTTTGAACTGATTTGTTTGTATTGCCCGGTTTTCTGGCGATCTGAGAAAACAGAAAGAAAAGGACAAGTAATTCGAGGGCCATCCGTGACTGAGAAATGCCGGTCAGTCCCTTTTGTTCCCGTGGAATAAGTCCTTTCCATCTCATTACACTTCAAAAAAGTCCAGGTATTCCATTCGGAAAGAAAAGCATAGTATCTAAATCGCTTGTATACCTTGAAAATAGATGAATATATAGTCGAGATACATCTCAAGACAATATGATTTGGGCCCTGAAATCCCATCCACCTTACTGTACACATGAGAGATCAGGAGTCACCTATATCAATTAGCAAGCGATCACCTCTCAAACACAAAGAAAACCGACATTGACCACCCACTCGAAACCGTATCATCGGTTTTCTGAGGTTTAACCCCCATGGAGTTCATATCATTTCCCCATTAAGCGGCTCTTTGGTACAGTTGTATCTGTGCAATAGCTGAACCGTCAACATGGTTTAGCACGAGCATTTGGCAACACAAGTTTCAAAGCCACAATACATTGAAATTGGTTGGGATGGTTCTCTAAAGCAGCCATAACTTTGGCATATGACGCATATGACATCCAGAGATTTACCCCATCTCCCACAGACTCAGCTCCTTAAAGTACACAATTAGCATAACCTATCATCTGTGATTTAGCTAAATCTGACCACACAAAGATCTCTCCATTTAGAAACATATATACACAACCCACACATACAGATGCATTAACCCGCCTGCAAAATCATCTCCTCCCGAATTCAACATCATCATGTGGTGATCTTTGCCCCCGAGCCTCAGGCAAAAACACCGGGCTTTCATAGGGTCTTCCCTGGAGATTCATGGCCTGAGCCTCCATCGCCTGTGCAGAGGTCCCATTCAGGGGATGGGCCGAGTTTGAGTTGCTATGCATATCTTCCAATGCTCGGAAATATGCATAAGGGCCCCATCCTGAAGTCAGATGAAAAGAGGCAGCATCTCATTTAGTCATGACTTGATGTGAATGTTGAAAGATCAACCAATTATGTGAACTTTAGACGCTTCCAAATTAAAGATTAACTACATAAAGCAACACTAGAATTGATGATAGCCAGTCCCAGCCTCTCTCCCTGCCTGCAATGTTATCCAATACAGACAGATCGAGCACGGCTTCAAGGAAAGAGAGAACTTAAAAAATGAGGTTATGCTGCCTAAAAGTTCTGCAAAGCAATTGATTGAGAAGGTGGCCATCTCAAAATTTATCAGATGCAATGTTAAGCATATACCATAATGCTCACGATGCAATAACCAGAGCAAACAAAACGAAAGATAAACTGAAAATTTTGACACATAACACACCATTGCCAAACACTAGCCCGAATAGAAGTATTACCTTCGTCATCATATGGTGGAGGAAAAAATTGATGATAACAGAAAGCCGCTACAATGAGCCCTGCACATTTTGAAACAGAGTGAACTTCTTTGATTGTACGTAAAAGGAGATTTTTATTTTTTCTCCTTTTCTGTCTGTGCTAATTTATGCAGAAGTACTATTTTTCATATTAAATAGTTAGGATGAGACCTGAATCCAGGTCCAGGCCAACTCAAAATAAAGGCACTGAAAAGGCGTACCTAAAAAACCTGCCGCAAAAACATCTTGCCAGTGGTGCCAATAGTCATCCACTCGTGAGATCGCGACAAGAGACGCAAGTAGCAGAGGAAGGAAAATGATGCACAACTTGGCTATGTGCCCTTTCCGATCAAACGCTTTAATTTTGCCGCATAAGTACAGGGACAGAAAACCTAAGCCAGCAAAGGACCCTGCACAGAAACTATAAATTGTAGGATTGCTCATCCTGGTAACTCTCATACAAGGATGACATATGGCGCACTCGTTCTATTACATTTTGATGTCAAATGATGTCAATGTACATGAATCAAAATCCCCAGTTAATTAAAGAACGACACAGATAGTTGATATTTGGGCATAGAAGAATGCTTACAGGAGGCATGGCCACTTGGGAAACTCTTGTACCCTTCCCTTATAATCAATTCATTGCCATGACACACGACATTTCCCAAGTTGTCGTACATCTGAAAAGATAAGAAAAAATTGGGAAAAAAAAATATATGATGGACAGGAAAACCGAATTCATTGCTGAAGTGCTTAGTCATACATTAAACAAAAGTTTCTAAGCAATGCATCTGACACTCTTTAAGAAGTGATTACCTGATTCTTTTGAGAGTAAAGAGGCAGCAGATGTTTCTAAAAATTTCGAAAATTCAAGAGGAAAATCTAGGCACTGAGCATGAATATATATAATAGCAATGTCAACATTGTTACTGACAATCTTCAATACAATGAAACAAAAACTCAAGGAAGTTATATCCTACTTCGATTCCGTTTGGAAAGCAACGCCAAAGAAGTCTGGTCGAGGCCGACCAGTCGCATCCTTTATTGCATCTGTCATCACCCCAGTAATTAGCACGGAATACAAAAGCCCTGCACATGCATTCCAAAGAGGTCATCAAATAACTCATTAACCACCATTTCACTGCATGCATTCGGATGGAAGATCCAACAACTTCAAGGTTAAAGATTTACCTAGAATTCCATGGTGCAGATCATAAACATCCCTCCTACGCATGTAGACAAGAAGGAAGACGAAAATTGGTAACAGAACAGCATACACCTGTTGATATTAGGAAGAAAAGAACTTCCATTAAGTTTATGGGTTTCTTTTGATTAATCTTATTCGTTTCACATAAAGCATCGTAGGCCTTTCTCATATGACCCACGATTGATCAGTGGATGACAATGGGGTGACAAACTTACCGGAACGGCCCAGACAGGCACCGTGCTTCTTTTCATTGGATATTTAAGATCCGTCATCATTTCTTTCCCCACAAAGCGGTAAAACGGATGGATGATGAAAAGGAGGATCTCTATGACTATGAGCAACAGCAATATAAGCCAGTCGTGCATATGATTCTTCGCAAGCGCCGCTCCATGTGACTTTATGGTATGCCTACCGAGCTCCACCTCATTCATCCTTCCCTTCTTGAGAAGACAGGGAGAACAGGCATGCCAGAGGACGGCGTCAAAAATTATTAGATGACACATCATCATCGACATAAATATCAGACCCAAGACAATACAGACAAGGTAAGGACCAGTGAAAAACTGTAAATCATTAGGACAGCTGAAGAGTGCGTTATGACCCGAATCATATACTAATCTCAATTCGAGTGTATTTGGCTATTATTATTGTGCTGGCGAAGGTCGAATACTAGAAAATTCAGACGCTTAAATCACGACCTACATCCTGAATGCGCAATGCCTTAGGTTTGCCAAATCTGTACCAAAGCACAGCAAGTCATTCACCATTAGTTCCCAAGTCCTGCTCTTCCAACGTGTGTTACAATTACTTCATTCCATGGGTATCTCTTTCGTCTCCTCATCACATGACTCACGTGCAACTTAGAGCACACTATTTTTATCCACAAAAATTTTCAAAAAAAAAAAAAAAAAAAGTAGCCTTTGGGTTTGCTTGGCTCTGGGAGAAAGAATCCCTTTAAGCTACAACACAGACAGTGATGATGATGGCCATGGGCAAGAAGCCGAAGGCAAACCCAGAAGTTCAAACTCACACCTTCTGCTAAAACTCGTCCGGATAAGGAGTTGACTACAAACGAGATTGACTTACAAACACGACGAGATAGCATGCTGTAATTCAGAACTTCTTTTTTCGCGGAGAATTTCTCTAAAAAAGTGAAGCTTAACAGATGGATAACATCCACCACTAAGTCAGTCTCCCCCCCAAACAGCAACATCCAAACGCGCACGGATAACAAACAAAAGCAGAGAAATCCAAATGCTCCGGCTGACCTGAAAGATGACATGGAGGTAGCGAAAGGGCAAGAGAGAACCCACGCGGCTCCAGACCCAAGCCATTGATGTTGCGAAGCGAGTGGCCCTCAACGCGCGCACCAGCCCAATATGAGTGGAAGAAAGTGGGAGAAGATATGTGCGCCCGTCGCTTCCTTTGTCCCCGCTTTACAGTACGTGACAAAAGCAGGGAGTCCAATCCTAGCGACAGTTTGCCGCAGTAAGTGCGAGAGACAAAGCAAGTCCAGTGGAAGAAATGACCCGTGAAGTGAAGACGAAGGAAGATCGAGCGCCGAGGGCCAGGCCCGACCGCCCACCTCGTCGCCCCGTGGAAGTTGGCGACAGTTTTCGTGGGGACGATGATGACGGGGACGACGACGGCGTTGGTGGTGCTGGTGGAGTTTCGGAAAGCGACGGGGGGGAACGAGCGGTTCGAAAAGAGAGAATGGCTTGCTACGGAGAGGCGAGATCGCTGGCTCGGATTCGATTCGAAGTTCAAAAGTTGGCGATTGCCGTATCTATGACCACCGGGTTTTTCGCGAGAAAAAGGAAGAAAGGAAAAAAAAGTAGAAAAATGGAAAAATTAACTGCCGCGGGATGAGGGAATGAGATCAAGAAAATAAAATGATAATTCGTCTAAATTTTGAGACCTAAAATTCAAAGGTATTCCCATACGGTGAGAAAACAAAAATTCACCCGAAACATGGATTTGGCACAGGAACGTAGACTCTTTATCTTCTCTTAAGAGAATGCAAGCCGACAAGTCAATGGAAAGACATTGCACGAAATACAAGTTAATCTAGCGGAAACCTTTCAAATTCCGTCGCCTCACTCCAAGCCTAAAAGGCTATTATATCTATCTACTCGATTGTAGCATTCTCGGAAAAGAAGATGGGGAGTCCACCTTCTCCCCCTATCGCCTCCTTAGTGAATCTAATTTTATGTCTCAAAGTTAGACAAAGCAATTTTAGTATCTACTTAAGTCCATATCTAACGGTCAAAATGAGCTTAAGAAAAAAGTAAAATGAATACACCTAATGATTCGGAGTAAAGAAATGAAAAAATAATAGTCGTTTCAATAGTACCTATAAAAAGGGTTATCAAAAAAATCAATTCAATGATATCATATAAAATTCCGGACTTTCGAATCGAAAAAGATTAAAAACTATAGTCATCCCTTAGATTCACGGACCTATTCAAATCAGTGGGATCGAACCCCACACGGCTTCTTTTCCACAAAAGATGAACATTACCATGAGTAAACTCGGGCGCGTGATACACGATCGCCATGTCAATTGGCTCGATTACCGACATGAAAAGAGTGACGTCGGTAAGATTGCGAGGCCAATTATTGAGGCGTGACGTCGATGCACGTAGTAGATCCTAAAGCTCCAAGCCCAAAGCCCACATCGGACGATACGACCCAAAGCCCATATCGTACGATCACATAAGGAGCAACATCGCTGGAGTCCCGAAAGTCGCCCAAATTTCAAATCAATGCATTTCAAAGAGACACCATCGTACGATAAAAGAAGAGAGCAAGACTAATAATGTGTTGAGCCTATGGAACGTGTTCACAAGTCAAAATATCGTTCGATATGTTCCAATGATCTGACATGTAACTTATCCCTAAAAAATTTTATTTGCTCGATATGATATTTGAATTATAGATAAATATTTGATATAACCCCTGCATTATATGTAAATATTCGATGCCATCATTCCATTTATTTTGCCTAACTTATTGATATGACTTTTAATTTGTTAGGTTTTAAACGGAGGACAACAAAAAGGAAAAGGTTATGTGCAGACCATCCAAATAAATATAATATTTCAAAACTTTTTTCCCTTTTTTTTCCAAAGTAGACTAAAGAAAAGATGAACAAATGGAAAAACCGCATCGAATGTTTATTGATAATTTGATGATCAAATTTAATAGATTAAATGTATAGACATTGACATTATATATCGGACTAAGGTTCATGAATCATTCACGTCATTTTCTCGTTATTATTTATATTATATTTATAGTGACCTTTTTTCCTTTAAATTTCGTGTCTTTTATTTTTTTTTATTTTTCTGGGCGAGTGCTGCTGAGCCGTGTATTGTCGTGGTGGGTTGATTCGCGAGTGGGAGACCGGGAACTCTCCAAGCTGTCTTGGCACGTTCTCCGACGTATAATCTATTAAGGCAAAGATTTAGAGTAGCTTTTTTCCATTCTTCTGCTGCAGAACACAAAAGTATTAATTTACTTTCACCTGGGTATCTAATGATTAACACGTAATACGGAGATTACTCAAAAGCGCCCTTCCATGCTCGCTCCAGCTGGCGCACCGCAGGTTTTTTATTCTTTCTTATTTTTACCGGATTATGATACCGAGTGTCCCCGTCGCGTACAACACCTTGTCTCCCGAGGGACCATCGTTGAACCATACGGCACGCGCGCGACGCCGATTCTGCTAGTTTTTCATTTGCTTTACGGATGATGAATAATAAAATAATCGACCACCGGCCGCGGTGGCTCCACCGGATAAGACTCTGCCGATCCTCAACGAAGAGGTGAAAGGTTCAAAACTCATGAGAGGCGCTAGGTGTATTAAGTGTGACTCAGGGGTGGTGGGTCCTCCTGCTTAAGTGTCACCTGAGGGTTTACTGGCGCCACTGTTTGTTTTACTAAGCCGTTCCTCCAAAGACCAAAAAATAAAAAAAAATAAAAAAAATAAAAAAATAATCACTTCCATAACTTAGAATAATTAATCAATGAAAATATTTTCGCCGTTGATAATAATTTATGTTTAAATATTTTTATGAAATGTAAAAATATTTTTATTTTTATGAAATGTAAAAATTTTTTCTTCCGGCATTTTTGCCAGGCGACAAATAATCATTTTACAAAAAAAAAAAAAAAAAAACTATTTTCCAAATCACTTTTATATCGCGAAACGAATGGACTATAAAAGAAAATATCATCTTCTGTATGTTATAATTTTATTTAATATGATCCCATATTTGGTTTAAAAAATTATTGTATTAGATTTCCTTGACGTTTTATTATCTAAATCAAATTGTTGATAAGTGATAACTATTGTGATTACCTAATTAAAGATATCTATTTTGATGGAAGACTATATCTGTTATGATTTGTATGGGTATATAAATAGGTCATCTAAATCAAACTCTCCAATGATTTTGATTATTATGATTATTTGAGAATCATAAAACACACCATTAACGTTGAGAGGCCAATTGGTTAGAAGTGCCTATTCACAACCGTTCAAGCTCCACTACCTATTCTTAACTTCATCAATGGCTGGAGGTTAATATAGAATTTACTTACACGTTTTCTTCATTCAATCCTAATTATCGAGATATTTGGTTTTTTGCAAATTTTCAAACATTGTATTGTTATAATTTTGAAAGAGTTAGGAAGTATCGAAAATTGTTTGCAAAATGAATTACCAATATCTAATTTCTCTCTATGATAAGCCAGTAACTCACTCATGGTTTTATAAAATTTACCCGATTTTTTGAATAGTTTTTATTTAGCTTTTTTTTTTTTTTTTTTTTTTTTTTTTATATACTGAGGATTCGCCCTAGCACATCTTACAAGTGCTCACGGCTCTCGTCGGACACCAGCCAGCGAGACCAGCGACTATACCTCGAAGGGGACTAACACTGGACCCTACCACCCATGGTCCCCCACTTAAGTCACAATCAACCAGTTGGAGAATTAAAGCCAAGACGTCAACGTCGACTAAGCCCTAACCAACTGGGCAACCTACGGGTAAGTGTTTTTATTTAGATTTTTTGTTACTCTTTTTTACCAAAAATTCAAATATACCGAATCAATTTACCGATCACTGTTTGTACGATTTTTTTTTTTATTTCACCGCTTTCTGTTATGTTTATCAATTTATTTGTCTTTCTTACAAATGCCTTGAATTCATTAAATCTCATATAAATTTATTAATTACTCTCTTTCAGAGAATTGGCCCACCTTAATTGTTGCATAGGTCCTAAATGATTTGCTTGTTAGTGAAGCGGGTTTTGAATTTTCTTTTTTCGATTAATTGAGTCATAATCACTTCACCAGTTGACATTTCGTAGCTAGAAAATTCCCCTTTTGAATTTTCACGAAGTCGAGTATCATATCAACGACATCCAAAGAGTTACGGATTTTGTTGATCATGACATGGAGTACAGAACTTAGATTATTGAAATCAATTGGGAAATAAACTCTAGTGTTACTTAAATGGAGGGAAAAACTCTGAACTCCATGTTTTGACCTTTTCACCCAACTCATATAAATTTCGAATAATTTCTCTTATAAACAAGTTTCTCACTTCAGCAATAAAACTAGTATGAATTATCCTATCCTCTATTTATGGTCGAAAGAATGTCTAATTCCACGAAAACTTGAAAGGGCGCGATTGGTGGACGAGCAATCATCGCCGGTGCGATCACATTAAAAGCTCGATTGCATTTTCTTGAAAAAGAGCAAGTAGCAATCTAGTCAAACGTTCAAAATAAGACGCCCGATGACCCGATCCATCGGTCAAGACATTCGAGACTGCTGCTGCATTTTATCCCTTGAATTCGTCCGCATTTTCGTTCATTTTAGAGAGAGAGAGAGAGAGAGACTCTTCCGCGTTCCAAAGGAGATATAGCTGTTTCCTAAAGGGGGTCCCGTGCGACCGGGATTGCAAATTGAATGCTTCAATAAAAGGCCCGCCCCTGCATGGGGGGACATCACATGCCCGAAATTTAGGGGGGAAGAATGGATGTCACGCGGAAAACACTAGAGGAAGTGCCTCTCTCTTTGTCCCTTGGTATGAAGCTTCTTCCTCCAAAAAGAGACGAGGCGAAACCCTACTGCATATATTTAAGAATTCAAAGACCAACATCTTTCTTTTTGTCCAAGATTGAGCCTAGATTTTCGCAGAGAAAAAGCAGTTAAATTAGGATAAAATTGTCTGAAAAATCGTAAACTTATAGTGCGGCAGTTAGGAATGTCAACGGTTTGGTGTTGTTCGGATTTTCAGGACATCACATGCCTGATATTTAGGGGGGAATGGATGTCACGCGGAAAACTCTACGGGGAGTGCCTATCTTTGTCCCACGGGATGAAGCTTCTCCCTCCAAAAGGGGACGAGACAGAGACGAGACAAAGACCCTACAACGTACATTTAAGAATTCAGAAGATCAATAACTTTCTTCTGTCCAAGATTGAGCCTAGATTTTCGCAAAGAAAAGTAGTCAAATTAGGAGAAAATTATCCGTAAAATCATGAACTTATTATGTGTTTGACCAATTTAGCTATAAACTTTTGTATTTGATCAATTTTATCTTAAACCTTTTGAGAATTTTTTAATATATACCATTCAACCAATTTTGACGAGAAACCGATAACATGACGATCTAGAATCGTTGATGTTAACAACCTTTGCAATTTGCTTTAAATTTAAATTTCTTTCCTTCTTTATCTTTTCTTTTTTCTTTTGTTTTTTTCTGAAACAATGAGGGGATACACATTATCGGCAAGGGCCACAATGGTCCTCGCACGAATATAGCGAGGTGAGGTGCAAGGGTTACTGGCCATCACCAAGGCCCAAGCAATCCTTATTGCCCCCTCCGAGAATATGAATAATGGAAGAGAAAAGGAAAGAAAATTATCATAAAAAAATCCAGAATTCTTTTACAAAAAAATTACAAAAATTGTCTATACTAGCAATTTACTGTCAAAGTTAGACAGGAAAATTACATTGGAAAATTGTAAAAAATATTAAGATTAAATTAATTAAATTGAAAAGTTAATTACTTTGAATTGGTCACTATAAAATAGGTTTAATACTTTTTCGACAACAATCTCATGAAATTACGGTCAAGCATTTGGATCGCTAAGAAAAACAACGGACAGACTTCCGAACTTGTCAACATCGCCTTACATTAGAATCAAATTATATGTAAAAATGGTAAAGCATTGTTTTAAAAAAAAAAAATTATTGGGATAGGTCTTTCTTAATTTCAGATCGTTCGGACTTTGGAGAATTTCTTTATGCCTTTGTGCCAATGGTATGGTCGAAATCAATTGTTCCAACTTTTGCATTGTACGACGAAAATATGATCTTCTCAGCAATCTTGGGATCGCAGGCAAATACCTATAACCATAAGGGCCTTTCCGCAAACTAGTTTCGATGACTTGACGTCCTCCAAAAGTCAGGAGGACTGCGTACGTAATTAGCAGTTTTTAGGTGAACCGAATCGTGATTTTCTTCGGCGTGAGGTTATCGTATAAATTAGCGTTAGGGCAAACTGCTCCCGGATCGCCTTGCGGGAGTTGGGGCGCATTTCGATTTCGTTTCCTCGACGACTTTACTATATTAAAAATATAAAAAAAAAAGAAAAAGGGACGATCCATCTGATTTGTTCTCACGTCATCGCACCAAACGTGAGGAAACGCAAAGAAGAAAAAGGATGATATTGGTTAATATATGCCGAATTCGATACGGCTGATAAAGCCGTCCTCCTTTTTAACTGTTTGTAATCCGGCCTCACGTCATTCCCATTCCCATTCCCACGCACATCGTTTTCACATAACATTAATTGGCTACAGATTAGGATGTTAGAACGATCGACCCGATAGTTTCGGGTTTTTTTTTTTTTTTTATCGGTCCTACTCTATTCCTACTTTAATTCTCACTTTCAAACGTTTGCTCTGTCTTATTGTAAGGCGTGAAAGTCGAAACTCACTCCTGAAAATAAATCGTCATCATCCCAACCCCCTTTCAAACTTTTGCCCTACCTACTTGTAAAGCATGGGAGTCGAAACCCACTCCTGAAAATAAATCGTTATCATCCCAACTCCCTTTGAGAATGTGGGGATTCGAACCCCCCCACCTCTCCCTTCTATATTGGAATGGTGACCACTAGATAAACCTAGTGATTAGTTTCAATTGGTAAATGGAGGAGGATTGCATGTAGATAAAAGGTATATAAACTCCCCCTCGCGAGTAAGCCTGATCGAGAACGACACGGGAAATCGATGAATGTGGGTTGCACATACAAAATAAACAGGGATGAAACCCATTTAATATCACAAAAAATCATAAACTGATAAATCCATAATAAATTTACTTTCTTTCAGTTTCCATTAAATTTTATCGTCAAATTATTGAATTACATAATACATGGTAGTTGATAAGTGTATCAAATTTTACCTTCCGTTTATCATAATTGTACCAGTTTATGATTTTTCGTAATATTAATTCATAAATTAATGGAAAATAAATTTGTCACATTAATGGTTTTGGGTTTTCGTGATCAAAAGTTATATAAGAATAAATTTCTTACAGATGTATCAATTTGAAATTTTTCGTAATATTGACTATATATATGTGTAAATTTCGTAGACAAACAAGGGGAGATGCTTTTAATACCGAGAAAAACCGAATCGATAAGAACTATCACGAAAAAGGAATACTTTAACGAAAGATGATAACAAAAAAAAAGTGGGACGCGGATATATTATTCCTTATTCCATCATGCATCATAAATCCTTAAAAAAAGGAAAAAAAAAATATTAGTCAACAAAAAATTCCTTATGCTTGCTAGTGGCTGCGTCGGATCAGCCCCTATACACACGCAGGCACACGCATGCGCACCCTGTCTTCTAGCTTCTAGATCTCTTAATTTAATTTAATTTAATTTAATTTATTTATTTTTCCATATAAATGATGCGGCGGTATGGTTCTTATACAGGGGCCCAAAATCGGGATAGGGTAAAGCTAAGATAAATTTATTAAATAAGATTAGAAAAATTCGAAAGGGTGGCTCCATTTTCTTGCGTGGGCCCCCCCTCGTGTTTTTAACCTTTAGGGGCCCTATCGAGAGGACCAAGACTTTTTTACGACTAGGTTGTTGTTGTTGGTACAAGGTTGTTACTTGTTACATCATCATGAAAGATCATCGCCGCGTTGATCATCCCTCCCTTGATTGAACTCTGAAATGTTTGTCATTAGGCTCACGGTTTTATCAAATGGCTTGTCCGCGTTGAAAGTTTTGAAATCGAAATGATTCCACAAAAGAAATAAACAACAAAGTTTCGAAACGTTATTAGTTAGTTCAAATTTGTCCTTCCGTATTGTCGATCGAATCCATTAAAGTTATTAGGATTAAACTAGAAGATCAAATTGAAATAAAAAATGATCTAAACCGATTCAAATTTTCATTCATTTTTTTATTTTTTTGTAATGGAAATCAACTATTTATTTAATTCCGGTTTGGTTAACTGAACTGAAAATCACCACTCTTTTTAGTATTACAATTTACATAATCTAACTTTCATTTCCCACTTAACATACTTTTAATATTAAAAAAAAAAAAACTGAAAAACTAAACCAATCTAAACTAAATCGAACTAAGTCTTTAGTTGGGGACACGATTTGGTTCAAAATTAATGCACAACCAAACGGTCCGGTTTAGTTTGGATTTTATGGAAACTCAAACCACGCCGAACCATTGACACCCTCATCCTCCGCTCAAATTGCCTCATTCATCGTTTAGTTGATTTGTTTATATTATTGCTTATCAAGAAAAAAAAATGTATTATCTCATCCCTTCGTTGCATTGAGTCCACCATTGCTTTTAAGAAAAATGGATTCATTTATTTCGTGAAAAATAAATAATTTTGAAAACGTTTTTTTTTTTAAATGATTGTTTGTATCACTTAGAAAAAAGTAATCAGTTGAAAATATGTTTATAATCAATGATATATTAGTAAATGATATATGTAGATGATGAAAATAACTTTCGCTCATTCACTTTTGTAACATGTACATGAGGTCATTTTTTAGAGAATAGTATTCTAAAACTTCTATTTCACGTAAAAGGGTTAATACCCTGAAAAACCCCAAACCCAGTATATCGCGAATAGACAAATCTACCCCAAATTATTTTTTTGACCAAAAAAAACCCCAAACTTGTATACCTTTGACAAATTATTTTTTTACCTTTGTTAATTTTAGTTAAATTTTCTTGTTAAATTATAAAGTTAAATGATACATGACAATTGACCGGTATACCAATTTGAGATTTTACACTTTGTTTGTCATAGTTTACAATTTTTGTGATTTTTTTTGTGGTATTAATCTAATTTAGCGGAGGGTATATTAGTCACAAATTTACTAGTTTGGGGTTTTGTGTGGTCGAATAAATTAGTTTGTGGTAGATTTGTTATAAATGTACAAGTTTAGGGTTTTTTTATAGTTAGTCGGGTAAATTTTGTCAAAGGTCTATCGGTTTGAGGTTTTTCATGGTTAAAAAAATAGTTTATGGTAAATTTGTCAAAAGTGTACCAGGTTTTGGGTTTTTCAATATATTAACCCCACGTAAAATGAATAATTTGAAAATATTATTTGTACAATTTAAAATAAATAGTCAATGAATTTTTTTAGTGACAACAATTTATATTTAAATATTTTCATGGACACTTAAAGAAATTTATCTATGCATTTTTGTATAAACGATACAAGTAACATTTTTAGAAAATTAATTTTCAAATTATTTATTTTTTGTAAAATAGATAAAGCCTTCGAATGGTTGATTTTTTCCGGAAACAAAAGCATCTTAATATGAAAATTCACTTTCTTCGTTCTTTTTTTCCAAACCCAGCTGGTTCATTTGAGTAATGAGAAGATTTTCAGATTAACAAATATGTTGCATCTTTTTTTTTTTATTTTTTTTTAGCAATGTTTTATCTTAGTTTGAAAAAAAAATAAAAAAACTAGATTAGGGCCTATATAATATAAATAAATAAATAAAAGGCATAGTAGGAGAAAATGATGTGCAATGAACTATTAGGATGTCACATCCTATCCAGCTGTGATTCACTTTAAACGAGAGGTCTCGTGAATAATTAAAAAGATTCCATTTTATTTATTATTTTAACGTGGGAGGAAGCCAATCTCGTCAAGGTAAATTTTATAAAATGTTATCACCAAACTCATTCAAGCTTCTAAATTAGGCTCTTGATCCACCCATTTCTCTCTTCAATTTGCTTTGTACCGATGCCCTCTTTAAGGGTTGTAACCTGATTTCTTCTTAAATGTCATACGCTTATGTTTCGACCAAAAAAAAAACTCATTCAAGCTCGGATTGAATATCAAAATCTATAGCTTTAAATAGAATTGGAGCTCAGACCACATCGACTCATTATGTGCAAACGGATGTTTAAATTTCACCCCAATTTGATTTTGGTAAATTTTTCTTCCCTGCCTTATAAATATTCGGAGCAGATGGAATCGGGATCTATGCTTCAAGGTGGAAAATAATACCTCGAACGGAAATTCCTCGTCATCGCGCGAGCTCGGTCAGTCCCCCATAGGCTTTTTGAACGCAAATTCGAAATTAAAAGATGAGAATGTGCCCAAAATCCTCAATCGCATCGTATTCAAAAAGGAGAGGGACAAAGAATATGATGAAATTCCAAGCGTTTCACGGGTGCGAGATCCTTGTCTTGAAGTTTCGATTGCGAGCGCCTTTTCACTTTTAGAACTTTAGAAAGATGTCATCATGGCCCAGAGAAAGACTCTTGCCGACAAGGCATAATTGAGAGGGAAATTTTTCTAATTAATCCATCATACGGATATGAATTAAATTCTAATTTTTATTAACTCCATCAACCATTGTGCATAGTTATAATATACTAATTTCAATCGATTTTCATAAAAAAATCGCTAACGTGGCGGTTTAATCATTGTCAGACTTCCAACGTGGCACACCTCAATGTCGACAATCTTTTGCAAAAATTGGCTAGAAAAAGTGCATAAAAAGTGCATTAGAGTTTTGTGCAAAAGTTTATAATTAAATTGATTTTGATTGAATTAATATTCACGTAATAAATTGAATATGCCAAATACCCAATTTTTCAAAGTCTTTACGAAAACACATACACCACACTGAAAAGGCTAAGGTAACCTAACTCCTCTATCGATGAAATGTCACGCCCTCACCCCACCTCTGGTACGAAAGTGTGATCAGACGGGTTAGCATCGACATCGCAAGCATGGCGATCATCTCGGAAATGTTTTATATTTGATTAAGCACATGATAAAGCGAATTAAAAATGAAGATATCGTGGTCGATACGATATGATAGATAAGACTAAATATCAATAGATACACCTTTTCTCTGTAAAATATATACACATGGGATTCGACTATTTCCAATGCGCGATTGACTCGGTCTAACCGGGTCGATCTGGGGGCGTCACTTTCTCGAAGTGGACGTGCCCTATTCCCTACAAATTTATGCCGGGAGGAGACCAAGGCATTCACGTCTCGGGCAACGTTGGAATGCCGTCTGGTATTCCGAGGGCGTCGTTTTCACTTCTGGCCAGAAAAGTTGATGTCGTTTTCGTCGACAGGCCACGATCGACACGAACGAGGATGGCCTCCTTGCTTTTCGACCACGAGCGCGGCCGATATACCATCGCGCCCCTCTCGATTCGAACTGGGAATCCGCAATTGGCCGAAGCAGTTGACTTTTTTGTTCTGGCTGAAGGCTACAGCGGTTGACTCGTTGTGCTGATGGCCATACTATTCAGGGCAAACGTATACGTCGCGAGCCATCGTTATCTCGGGTGAAAGCAACGATGCATGCCGTATTCGTTCGAATTAGCAGCGCCGTTTGAGTACTGTCATCTTCGATACCGGCGGCCGTAATTTTGATTGGCGGATTATGAATATAGATGTCGACGACGCTTGATTTTGTTTAAGATTTGCGTGTGTATATGAGATACGAAAGTTGTGACTTACCAATCAGATGTATGAGGATGGAGAGGTTTTTGTTTTCCCCCCACATATTGCTCTATCAATGTCCGTGGCTTTCATTGTCGCCAATTCTTATAAGTCCTTTTTTTTTGCTTGATATTCACGTGTCGTCAAATATTGAGAACACGCAAGAGTTTTCGCTTATATACCATTTGCATTCATCATTTGTACTGGCATTTCCCTAGGATTGTGGCCATGGGAAGCTCGAATTGAGTTCACAACAGGGCCGTCGGCAATTTTCGATAAACTAACCGGAATGACCATATTGGAATTTCATGTAAAGTTTAAGAATAAAATTAATAAAAATAAAAATTTTAAAACCGAATTAATATATGTATAATAGATCTAAGATTGATTGAATTTGCAAAAATCTATAAGTACGTTTGAGGTATTTTCCCTTCTCTCTATGCCAAATTTAGATGTGTATGGACATCAACCAATTGGTATTGCCCGACTCTTGATTGGCAGGTTGCACACATGTTTAGACCTCCAACATCAAGCTTCCTGCCATCAACTAAGCTAACATGTTGAGTGATCTCTTCGGCTTTAGTTTAAGACTATAGTTGGTTGTTGAGATAATGATTGGGATGGGATAGGACATGATATGATAAAATATGATATAAATCATTTGAACAATTGATGTGTACATATCTAATTCTATCAACTGTCTTGTACACTTCAAGATCGGATTAAAAGATATTAAATATTCAATTACATTTTAAAATTGAAAATTAGAAAACTCAATTAATTAAAAGATAACGAAAAAATCTAGGTTTAAGAATTACGGTCACCACCTGGCAATTACGGTCACCACCTGGCACCTCCACAAAGGGCCATAATAAAGAACCGCGACCACCGACATCAGCGACATAGATCCATAAATCCGAGACTACGATGGAAAGAGTGGTAGAGGAATTTCGAGCGACCATCGGCGTTGTTTTTGTGCCGCCATAGATTGATCGAGGTCCAATTTGTCGGCACTACTACAATATTGAACACTATGTCAATGAGGTGGTGCAAACGGAGTGAGAATTTTTAGCCATCGATGTTTGAGGTGATGCAAGCATTGCTTCGATTAGTTCAACAAGAGAACAGGAACAAGAGAACTTTCTTTGGAACGATCGGAGGGCATCTCGAAGACCCAATGATGCATAAGCCTATAAGCCTATGAGAAAACTTCTTGAAAAACCAGTTGGATCCATTCGATGAAGATGCCCACGATCTCTTCTCCTTTTGCTAAGTTTTTTTTTCCCTTTAAATCTTATCCAAACTAACCACTCCCCTGAAGTTTTTATCCACCATTTTATCTAGATGTATCCGAGTTTGTCCGAATCGAAAGACGTTCCTAAACACTAGACATATAATTTGTTATCCTATCTAGACTTTAATCTAGACTACCAAATAGAATCTAAGAAATTTGCTAGCCAACAACAACGACAGGCAAAGTGCAAAGAGAAAGAGAAAGTTGTGGTTGGTGATCTCATGTTTTAGTTCCGAAGTTGGATTTGTAGACTCGTTCTTTGAACCTCAATCTTGTGCTTGCTTCTCACTCGAACCTATCTCGACTCAGGGACCATCGCCTTGGCCACGAAGAATAAATTATCATCAATCCATTATTATTATCTTTCGTGGAGTGAATAATCAGTCGATGAAACATTATTATCGATAATAATTTATGTCTACAACATCTCCGTTTCATTCATATAAATTTTTATAATTGGGCTCGAAGACCAAAGTGCAAGGCCGCGTGAGCCTGAAGATCCCATCAATCTTTAGACAACTTTTTTAAAACAATTTGGTTGGCGGCGCTCTCATTAGACGACGTGGAATAAAGTTAAAAACGTTAATTAGCGAACAAAAGGGGACTATCTATCATCAAACCCAGTTGCTGCCAAGCGGCAGAGAGAATCGGATACCTCCGACACACCCGCCAACCAGAATAATAATTAAAAAAAACAAAAAAATAAAAACACCCCAGTTTTATTAAGGGCCAATTCGTTCCTCGTCCTTTCCAAAAAAATTAAAATCATCTACGAAATCGAATTTCAAAAATACAAATCGATTTCCCAAGCCCACCCCGGACCATCGAATATCAAAGAAATCAAAAAGTACAAAAATTCGGGACTCGCCTCATTCGACGCCGGATGCGAACGCGACGAGCGCCTCGATTAATCCGCAAATTTCCTCTCGCTAATGGAATCGTCACGAGTGGAGGCAATCAGTAGAACCCAAAAGCTTTGGTCGCCCGCGCCCGACCGTACGCGCGACTTCCTTGATCCCCTCTTTCCCTTCCTTTTTGTCCCCGAACAGTAACCTTCAAATTGTAATCGTACACGCGCAATGCGGACACGTCACGCTCACGTGGCCCGTCTGAAATTGTGTTTTCGTCCGGGATGAAGAAATTTAAAGGGGATTATTCGGAGGAAAACCGCGTTGGTACGTCGCGGAAATTATTTACGGCCACCCCCCCGTACAGAAATGATCAGATAATTGGACGAATCTGATCTCATCGACACGCAAGCCACGGAATAAGGACATCATGAATGCCATTACTTTAATTTATAAAACAGAAATGTATTTTTCTATTTATATTTTTAAATGAATTTACGAACAAAAACACACGTTCGATAATAATATAAAGTTTATTTCTCAAAATATAAATTCATTTGATAATGGTGTAAATTTTTTCTCTCCCGGATGGTGTTGAGAGGCGATGAACGGCGGCGATTGGCAATCGATGGCGAATGGGAATGCACAATAGTCGATAGTAGCAGCGGACAATAGGGTGGCGACAACTATAGCTGTAACGACAATGGACAGCGGTGATGGCTGGTGGCGAATAGCAAGTGACAACGGCAGGTGGGCCGTTGGCTAGTAGTGAAGACAGTGATGAAAATAGTTTTTATTTCTCATTTTTATTTCGAAAATAAAGAAGTAAAAAAATGTTACTTTTCATTTTTATTCAAATTCTATTTCTAAACTATAATTTTATTCTAAAAATAGAAAAATGAAATTGTGTTCAAAACGAATTTCCGTTTCAAAAATAAGTCTAAAACATAAAATAATTATGAATAGAAATAAAATAATTATCATGTGCACCCTAGAGGTCCGATAACTTCTTTTAATCACTTACGTTGAAACTTCATAATATTTTAATACGATGATATGATATTTAAGTGATCGATTGAAAAAAGTTATATAACACTCAAGTGATTAGAAAAAAAAGTTACAACTTTAAAGTGAACTTTGTATATGAGTTATGGGACTCAAATGATTGAAAAAAAAATTATGGTACTCAAATGAGCATGATATAAAAGTTATGAGATTTGTGGTGCCTTTTTTAGCAAGTAACTTTAGAAATTAGAGTTAGAGCACATTTGTAGAGCTCTGCAATTTGCGAGACATGTTAAATATATTTTGCTAATTGGGATAATTTTAAGTTCATATTTATTCTTGTAGTTCCGGCGCTACTATATTGTTAATTATCACGGAAAAAAAAAACGTTGAGTTGTAAATAAACAGATATCTCATTGCTATAACATGATAAACGAGCTTGATCATAGAGGAGGTTTCGTCTTTTGATTATACGAATTCCCGATGTCAAACATGATCAGATGAAATGCGATTTATTGTCCAGAATGTCTCACGTCATCATGGACCATTACCACCGAATTTTCAATCTAGTATACTCGTGATAAATATCATGATAGACCTCAAATTGGAAAATTTAGGAGTAAATTAATCTCAAACTAATTTCGACTACAAAAAAACCCAAAATGATATACCTACGACAGATTTACCATATGTTAATTTCCGTTAAATTATTGAATCGGAAAATACGTAACAGTTGATGGGTGTATTAGTTTCGGGTTTTACCCTTTATTTATCACGAGTGTACTACATTAATCAAATTTAATGGAAATTAGTGGATGATAAATTTGTTACAAATGTACTAATTTTGATAATTTTATCATAAATGTAGCAGTTTAAAGTTTTTATAGTAAAAAATTAATTCGGGATAAAGTTATTTCAAATATATCAGTTTAAGGTTATTTATGTTAAAAAATTAATTGGAGATAAGATTATAATAAATATACCAATTTATGATTTATGGTGATATTAATCTTAATTATAATCCTTACCAAAAAAAAAAACCTTAATTATAACAATTTTTTAATATTTCTCTCTCTCTCTCTCTCTCTCTCTCTCCCTTTGGCCAAAATCATACTCTCCCGTTGCTGCTGCTTACTTTTGCTTAATAGAAAGGAAAGAAAAATACTTATCGAAAAAGATAAATAACGTAAAAAAGGAAAAAAAGGAAAATAAATAAAATAAAAAAATAATTAGTCTGACATGAACAGCCGTCATACACCACCTGGTGTGGAGTATCCGTAAGCCAGGTCCAATAAAGCCTCCTCACTCTCTCTCTCTCCACCCCGACCCCCCCTTCCTCGCTTTCTCTCTCCTCCTTCCGCCTCCCCCTCTCTCTCTCCTCCCGGAGGAGCACGACCGCCGCCGCCATGGAGCCGCCGGCCCCGCCTCTCGCCGCCGCCGCCTCCGCCCCAGTGGTCCCGTCCGCCGCCGCTGCAGCCGCCGCCGCTGTGCCGCCCCCGGCCCACCACAGCTACCCCGACTCGGTGGACTCGTCCCCGCGCTCACGCGCCGCCACCGACTCCTGGGAGGGCCCCGCCGGCGCGGCGGCGGACCCGCTCCCGCCGAAGCTCCGGCTGATGTGCAGCTACGGCGGCCACATCGTGCCGCGGCCCCACGACAAGTCGCTGTGCTACGTCGGCGGCGACACGCGGATCGTCGTCGTCGACCGGCACGCGACCTCCCTCTCCTCCCTCTCCGGCCACCTCTCGAAGACGCTGCTCAACGGCCGGGCCTTCACCCTCAAGTACCAGCTCCCCAGCGAGGACCTCGACTCCCTCATCACGGTCTCCACCGACGAGGACCTGGAGAACATGATCGAGGAGTACGACCGGACCATGCTCAACTCCTCCGGCGGCGGCGGCGGCGCGAAGCCCCCCCGGCTGAGGCTCTTCCTCTTCCCTTCGAAGCCCGATTCCTCGCAGTCGATCGGCCCGATCCTCGAGTCCTCCACCAAATCGGACGATTGGTTCCTCAACGCCCTCAACAACGCCGGCCTCCTTGGCCGGGGGTTCTCTGACTCGGGCGCGGTCAATTGCCTCTTGAACTTGGACGATGAAGTGGGGATTGGTAACGTCGAGACCGGCTCTCGCGATGCCGATAATTCGTCTTCGCTCGGGCACGAGAAGAGCGTGAAGCAGGCGCAGGACGTGCACTCCGTGCCCGATTCGCCGATGCTGGAGACGACTTCGTCCTTCGGATCGACTTCGTCCTCGCCGTCGATCGCCAACTTGCCTTCAATCCGCGTTCAGGTGGAGGAAAATGTCATCGGTGGTGGTATTGGTGGTGGTGGTGGTGGTGGTGGTGGTGGGGGAGGGGTTAGGGTTATGCTGGATCAGAAATTGGGGATCGAGGAACAGTTTGCTCAGATGGTTATGGGCACTGGTGTCATGCCGAAGCCAGAGGATGGCTTTGCCATGATGTCCTCGCCACCCACAGTGCCGCCGCCGGCGGTGACCGGCGTTCCTGTAGGCTCTGCGGCGGTTGCTCCTCCGGGGGATTATTCCAATCGGGTGTACTCCGATGATGAGAGATCGGACCACGGCGTTCCTTTAGGGTTTCGGAAATTGCCTATGCCTCAGCAGCAGCCTCAGCCTCCCCAGTCACAGCAAAAGCCCAGTGGAGTTCTTGATTTGCCTTCCCCAGATTCAGTTTCGAGGTACCGATTGCTTTGTTCTGTAATTACTGTTGAAGTGGCCTCTGTGTGCGTACTCTATCCGATATCATACAGTGGATTTGTCAAGATCTGGGGAACTCCTCAAGTAGACGGCCTGGAACGATTAATGTTATATGGCATCTTGTATGGTTTTCGATGTCATTTTCGGCAGGTCAATAGTGCTCAAACCGTAGGTTTATCATAAATATACAGCAGAATAAGCGGTTAGCGTATGGCACCGAATACAAGTGAAACTGCAAAAGTAGACCTTTTGGTGCTCATGAAGTGAAGGCCTTTCTGAGATCTTGAAGATCTAGACATGTGAAATTACTGTTCCAGTCATGTGCGTAGAGGGCACTAGAATCTAATAAGAGTGGCGGAAATGGAATTGAAAATTTCACCTCTAAAGCTACGAGGGTCATATAGGATCAGAGGGAGACTGAGTAATAATTGTGTGAAGTACTCCTAATCGATTTGATATGAGCTATTCAGTGTAGGTAAATGCTACGCGAAATTATTGACTGCTGATTCTATAATAGCATGTGGACATAAAGTATTTGTTGCAGGGTACCCTTCAGCCCCATTCTTGTCCTAGTTCTTTTTTCCCTGCTAAGTTGCAAAAGCATTATTTGCATAGGTGTGCTGCTGACTTTGTATTAAAGGGGATGGCTGGTTCTTAGGGTGATTTATGATTTTCTTCTTGTTGTTGTAAAGACAAGGAGAGCAAAGAAAGGGAAAATTGCCTAGTGTCATCAGCCTAAGAAGTAGTAGGAGCATATCATTCTTTCTATTGAGTAAGCTTCAAAGATTCGAAAACATGTTAGAAATCCAGCATGAAGACGATGACTCCAAAAGTACGATTATACCCTCACTATTTGTCAAGGATACAATGTTTTGATTTCCTTTTCCTTAGCTGATCGGGATGATTTGGATAAACTGCTATTTGACATTACTCTGGTTGCCGATGTAGCTTTGAATAATTTATCTCCCAGGTGCCAAGAATTGTTTCCACACTTGAGGAAAGGACCTCCCTGCCTGTTCTTTATCGCATTTTTAGCTTTTTGGAAGTCCAAAGCGAAGTTAATGCTCAACATCTATTTAATTTCGAAATTACCTGAAAGCATGTACTTTGTCTGTGCATAAAATTTGTCTCGATTGTTGTTGCTTCGTTCCATATACATGCACTGGTTGAGGTTCTGAGTTGCATTTTCTTATAGTGATGGTAGCTTGACAAACCCGCTAGCTCGCCCAAAACCTGTACTATATCAAGACCAAGCTGTACAAATGTCCCTGGGGATTAATCGTGGTCCAACCAACACAATAGATCCAAACATTAATATCTCTGAGCAAAGCACTGGAGTCCAGCTACAACAGCATATTCAGGATGCTAGGTATGTACTGCAACCTCAGATTGACCAACGACAACCACAGCAACATCAACAACCACAGCAGCAGTATGTGCAAGCTTCCCCACAGTTTATTCAGCACCATCCCCAAGGTTCAATGCCCGTTGCAGGCTACTATGTGTATCCATCCCAACAACATCAGGTCCAGCATCATCAGCTTGATCAGCACTACCAAGTGTACTATATGCCTGTGAACCAACCCCAAGCCTACAATTTATCAGCTCAACAAACCAATCCAAATGAGGCTGCTACAGCGAATCCTTCTAACCGCCCCCAAGCAACTCCAAACTCTGCTGCGATTCCTCAGTCAGCAGCTTATACTAACCCCATGCGAAACCCTTCTGGAATGAAACCAGAATTGGCTGCAGGTGTATACAGAATGGCTTCAGCATCTGCTTCGCCTCTCGTTCAAGTACCTGCAGGTCAGCATCAACAGCAGTATGTTGGTTATTCGCAGGTTCATCATCCATCTCAGTCTGTTGGTCCCTCTTCTGGTGCTCCAGCTAATTATGGTTATGAATTTGCGAATCCAGCTTCTGGGCAGATCTACTATGCTCAGCACTTAGCTCCTTCATTGCCTTCTCAGTACCAAACCATGACCGCAGCGAATGCTGTTGGGCTGCCTGAAGTTTCTGGTCAGCTTTCAGGTGACAGCATCAAGCAGCAGATGAGGACATGACAGCCGTTATAAGAATCAGTTCAGAGAGAAGAAACAGTTTTGGAAGAATGGGGTCGGTATACCTTTCTATTTTTGTTTTGATATATTTTTTTCTTCTAGCGTCTGTCTGTCTCGTTACCGTGATTGATTTGTGGTATGTAACTGTGATGGGAAAATAAGAACCTCAGCTTAATACTTTTCTTTCGTGTGAAAATATTGCCGTCGGTCAAGAAAACAAAAGTGGTCTAAGTTATCTGGATGTAAATGCTTGAACTAGCAGTCATGCTGCTGCTTCTCTCGATTCAGTTTTGAATATAAACTTCATAGTTGGCAAATAATTCTTTCGTGACCTGTAACATTACGTTATATGCAATATCGAACAAGTTTATCTTGTTGCTCGAATCGTATTCGGGCAAATTGGCCTTTCTGGTAATCATGATGAATGGAGTCTTAGTAGATGATGATGCCTGCTCTCGTGAGGACACTGCCTATTGGAAATTGGCCTGAGGATCGTCTATGAGGCCACAAAGGACCATTTGCGAGTTGTTCTGGTTATTTGGCATGCGTTGTCTTCCTTTTCGACCCTTCGCTTGTGTAAGCTGCTACAGATACCGTCAAATCAACTTTTTAGGGACTACGCTGTGCTACCATAAGATTTCTTTGCTCGATGGAACGGAGTGAGCCGTGCTTATCTGCTGCTCGAATGTCCCTAAAGTGCTTGGTAACCAAAGCAAGCTCACCCTACACGGTTGAAGCAAACTTGACCCAATAAAATTTGATTCAGTTCCGTTTCTGAAGACTCGTGACTACTAGTGAAAGAAAGGATACTCTGTGCTAGTTATTCATGTTCTGCGAATTGCTTGGTTTGAAGTGAGGTTTAGGATCGCTTGAATTATGGTTGGTGTATTCATACACATACATATATATAAGTGGGTGTGAGCGGGTCTCGAAGTTTTCTCACTCTGCTGCAAGAACTCATTGAGCTGAACAGCGCACTGGCTTCTCTTAGTCCCTAGCTTGATCTTTAGCTGCCACCTCAAATATTTTCTGGAATAGCATACCGCCGGGCACCTATGGCGATGCATTGATAATATCATTTCACTGTCCATTTTTCCTAGTGACGGCTGCACAATGCGAATTGCAGGGTCTTCATTGTCACTATCAAGCAATTAGCACTAACGAACTCTAAAAATTCCCCTGCATCTGAATTTACCTTGCCGTGTAAGTAGTTCACTCATAATTTGTGATTTCGAAAGCAACCAAAACAATATGTAGGACACTTTCGCTTCAAAATTTGTACAGACACAAAACCGACAACCTGTTAGTCAACATCTACTTCAAAGATCCTCACACAATGATCGGCTCCACACGAAGCTAGCTGCATGCTCCCACAATCAGCTTTCTTCTCTGAATCCCGCCATGCCAAACGGTTCACAGAAGAAACATGGCACATCAACGGGTCAAGCCTAACAGCAAGAGAGACGGTTAACTCGGGAATTTCAGTAACTCCACCTCCTTTGCCCGATAGATTCCATAGCTCAATCAGTCCATTTTCCATTCCTACTGCTAACAATCCCACATTTTTCAGGCGATCAAGACCAAGCCAAGATAAGGCAGTGACACTACTGCCAAACTGTGGTAAGCTTGCGATATGTTTGACTGTAGATTCGGCCACTACAGCCCAGATCTTTACTGTCTTATCCCGCGAACCTGTTGCAAACTCATGACCAGATGGGTTCCATGAACACGTCCATATTATTCTTTTGTGTGCCTCTTGTCTTGCTAACAGACGATAACTAACTTCATCAGAGCCTACATATGGAAAGAAAGAATCAGGAGACTAACAGTTGCCAAGGAGTAACTGTTCTGTCAGTCTTAAGATTGTTTCCCTGATACAGAAAAAGGTGGGGCAAGAATCCAATCTCTAAAATTAAGGAGTCCAAGTTAGTATCCTTATAAGATGATGGCGTGATGATTAAGCATAGTAAGAAGAACTGTTTTAGGTGTTACTACTATTACCAAATCATGTGGGGAGTTCTATCAATTTCCCAGATACAAATGCCAAACTGATGCCTCTTTTCGTTACAGGTTCTAGAGATGAAGCCTATTAAACACACCTTTAGGGAGATGAAAGCTTGTTCAAAACAAACTAGTGAAGATGGGAAAAGATCCAGGTTGTGAATTTGTTAATGATAGTTTTCATCCTGGTGTTGTAATGACCTTGCACTCCTGAACTAGAATGGCTGTGCAAGTTGCACAGACACTAACCTACTCTTTGTTTTTATAATGCATTTCTTTGGCGAAAAAAAGACGTAGAGCCATACCTCTTCTATCAATGGAGAAAACAGAGAATTGTCTGTCCCTTGAAACAGCTAATAGCATTTTGTTGTCATGAGAGAACTCCATTTGGGTCACCGTTAAGCTGTGAGAATGAAGGCGACCCACTGCCTTCCAGGAACCTACTTGCCATAGCCATATTTCAGCCACTGGTGCTGACTGTGCCTACAAGAAATGAAATACAAGATTTTGAAGTTTGGAGACAGCTAACAACCATTGAAATGGAGCATCAAGTTGTTGGCTGACAAATTTGACAAGAATACTAAAATATGGGAAAAGAAAAACTTCTGAAGATTGCGCATATGATCCCTATAACTCCACTGAAATAATATTAAATTTAAGGGAAAAAGCCACAAAAATCCTAAACTATGCTCACTATGACACATTTATCCAAAAAAAAAAAATTTGTGACACAAAAAACCCTAAACTTGTACCCATATGACAAATTTGCCCCAAACTTGTACCGAAGACACACATTTACTCCAAACTTTTGTTTGGGGCACTTAAAGCCCTAATCTTGCATCTGTGCAATACATTTACCTCAAAAAATTTGGAGTAAATGTGTCACATGAGTACAACTTTGGGAGTTTTGGTGCCATAAAAAAATAATTTGGGGTAAACATGTCGCACAGGTATAAATTTGGGGATTTTTTGTGCCACAAAAAAAAGTTTGGGGTAAATATGTCACAGTGGGTGTAGTTTAGGATATTTGGTATCTTTTTCCCTAAATTTTAATACTGTCTGGGAAATAGGGCGCTTTAAATAAACCACAGAATCTTCAACTCAGCAATTTTCATGTTTAACACTCCTAGAATATGTCTATCAAATTAAGTACAAGCAGACCTTACTAAAAATGACAGCAGAAGTGAGGTTTCTCAACTTCAATGATGAAAGATACAAGCGTACATGCTAGTAACACTTTATACCTTACAGGATGAAGCAACAAGCTTTCCCTCATGGTCACAGCACAAGGAGAAAAGCTCATTGCCATGACCATAAAGTTTGTGCGTCTCTGGCCACAATGTATGCCAAGCCAGTTGCTCTTCAATGGGGGGTTCAGTTAAAACCACCGGAACTGCATCCGGGATGGTTTCGAGGGTGTTGAAACCATCACTGCTGTTTCTATCTGGTGTGCCATTAGCAGCTACAACAGAAAATGCTTCATTTAGTAATATTTATCCCGACCTACTACCTACACCAAGTAATTACACCTAAAAATCCTATATTTTGCCCATGAATAGGAATGCACATGTTTTAATAATCAAATAGGAGAATATTAGACATAACCAATATTATAATTATCCTGATTCATCATAACTTCAGCATCAAGTACCAGACTTCAATACATCCTTTTAACTTATATAAATCTACTATCCCAAAGGTGTTGAATTCATGTCCAATAAAACTTCATGATAAAAGATGCATTGAGCTGTAATGACATCGTAATTTATAGTGAAAGCATACAACATATGTCAAAGTTTCCACATAAACTCAAGAAAAGACATCACAGAGAGAGAGAGAGTCTCACCCTGTACATATATGGGTTTCTGTGATAGTCCAAGGGCAGACATATTAGCACCCAAAACCTGAGTACCCACTTGATCATCCTCAGCAGAACTAGTGGCCTGTAAAGATGCATGATTCAGGGTTTTAAGGAAAGATAAAGGGGCTTCAAACACCCTTGAAACCTTCTCATCAGCTCCACAGACAAAGCGATGGTTGCCCTTTCCTTTTATGATGGCCACACAATTAATATCATGACCATGGACTTGAGGTCGAGCAATTTCATGCCAAGGGTCAAACTTTTGTGGTGAAGCTTCATTTTTCCAGGGTGCAAAAGCTCGTGTTGTCTGGAAATATTAAAATTCTGCATCAGAATCTAAAAGAAGTACAGAAAGAACTGCAACATGATGTAATAACTTTCACCAGTAGGATGGAACAGTTCACTTTAAGAAGAGAGACTTTCTGCAGAGTCAACTGCCCATCAAGCAAAAATTCTCAGTTTTTTTCAATTTTGCAATAGGAAAAACTTTAGGAACAGTGCCAATGAGTTCAACTTCAAAGCATGTAGCAAGCCCTCTCCCTTTCCAAGAATATCATTGCAGTGGTCGAATTACAAGACAGTCACCATCGCATGATGAGGGCTTGTCATTCTTTGCTCACCCATCAATTGGCCTCGATAAGCCAAATAGATCATGTCTATGTGCACCAAACCTTATGCCGCTCAATATTCATCTGCTCCCACATAAGCAACTCTTAAACTCTTAAGTCTTAGCAGACTCTCCATTCCTAAACATGTAATGTTATTCAAATTACTATGAAATTGATCTCGATCTTTTATATGTATTCATCCCACTAAGCTGTGCCCAGGATAGTAATTTTATTTGATAAAATCATATCTTGTTGACCATATATAGAGTAAGTTACTAGTAGTTCTATCTGAAATACCGTGACAACAATGTTGCCTCAAACAAATATGAACATGCAGCAGAACATGATGGAAACTAAAGGACAAGCTTGAGATAAAAAATTCATCATCTAACCTGGTCGTGACTGACAGAGAGAACGTATTCACCGCACCTTCCCCATGAAATATCTGATACTGGTGCAAAGTGTCCAGAGGGAATCCGTTGTGGTTGCCAATCGTCAAATCCAACACCAACATTTCTCCAAAGATGAAAAGATCCACCATATCCATGTGCCAAGATTGAACCTCCATTCGGTGACCAATGGCCACCATAGAAACCCAAAGCACAGTGACTTAGTTCCCCTACTGAGACCACATTCATCCAGATACCAGTAGTCTTTTCAGGTTTCCAAATCATCATTGTCTTATCCATAGATGCAGACAATATACTTAGGGGCTGATGATACGTGGTCACCGTGGTAGAGGAAACTAGAGGTGGCTGCCACTGCACAGAATAGACCCAATCCTCATGTCCAATTAAAAGAGATTCAAGAGATATCTGATAACAGCACGAGCCAGCAATAAGCAGAGGACCTTCAATATAAGAAGCCAGGCTCATTTCTTCTTTTCTGTATGTGCCCTTTGTACTGGCAGTAGAATTACTTTCAGTCATCTTCCATATGCGTATGCCTTTATCCTGGGATGAACTTACAAGTAAGATACTATCTGGTTCGCCATCAGTAACTATAGGTAATGAAAAGTCCAAGCTTCGGATCCAGTCTGTATGGCCTTTCAGCTCACAGGTTCGGACAAACTGCCAGAAACAAACAAACCATCAGAGAAGCACTTCAATGAAGAAGGCAAGGATGCATGAATTAATTTAAACTAATGAAACCAAGGTTTAATACCTTTCCTGACCTCTCCCCACAGTAGAGATGAACTTTATTGTCCAATCCTCCCATGGCCAGGACAATCTTCCCACAGTCTCCAGGCAACTCGGCTAATGAGAGTGCTACCATTGGTTTTAAACCCACATTTATGGATTCCAGAAGTGTGAAATTGCATTTTCCTACAACAACCAAGAAGTCTGGCATATAAATTGGAGATCAATGATGGTTGACAATCATAATTACAATGATCATAATATTATATCTATTTACAATTATGATTTTCATTTTTCATATTCCAGTGACTGTTATTACCAGGCTAGGTTCTCCTTCTTTTTTTTCCCTAAAGCTATAATCTCTGTTGCCCACAAGCTTTTTCCCCCAGTTTTCACAGGTTGAGTTATAGACCTAAAGAGAAAAGGAGTGTATTTCTGTAAAAGCAAGTAGAGCATTTTAACTTGTAATCATATTTTCATATGGTCAGTATCTTCTATGGTGATTAGCCCGGATTGAGAGCTTCTGCTTTATCATAGATAGCATAAGCAGGAGTTTCCAAATTGTGTGGACGAAGAACAAAAAATCTTGAAATCATATAACAATTATGAGAAATAACCATAATATAATAGCCAAGATAGAATATCCCTGCTGGTACAACTACCATTGAAAAGCAAAAAGAAACATATGGCCATTAGATAGAGTAAGATATTTCGATGGAGAAACATTGCTGTTAATGAGAGCTGCTCACCTCTACTGGTGGATGGGAAAGCCACTTCCCAGATATTGACAGTACCATCTGATGAAGTTGATGCAACCAGAGCATCAGTTGGAGAAATGATGACTCCGGTAATGCACGTGACTCCCTTCTTGTGCGACAGTGGTAGTTGCATAATATGCATCCACTGAGAATAAAAGATGCGCCTTAGTTTAGCATTTATGAGAACATGTTTCACTAGACCTTTTCAGGGGTTACAGAACTTTAAATACCACACATCATTGAACTTCATTTACCAGAAACAAGGGAATAAGTCCAGAATAAATGCAATGAAATAAAAGAAAGCAAGAAATAGGGTAAGCTTCTTGGAGATGTACTCCATTAGCCCAAGACATACCTTGCGGTCAAGAAGAGAGTATTCCCATAGCATTATGGCACCGTCAGCATCTCCAGACAACAGATAATGATACTCCAAATGTTCAGCTGTCGAAGGACATAATGTTCATCAAAATCCCATGAAGATGAAAGAAATACTACCAGATCAATGCAACGTTCAGAAACATGTTATGCTAGTTGCATAAATTTAGAAAAATCATAAGAAAAGAACACCTCCTCTTGCTGTTTAGCCTCAGTTTCACAGTAAAACGCTAAACTTCAAAGAATACTGATTGGGCGATTATCCTAATGGATCCCAATCTCGAATATAGCTACTGGACGAAGAAAAACGCAGTACAGGAAGAAACAGTCAGCTGATTCTAGGACAACCAGTCGACCAAATAGTCCAACGAACTGCCATCGAGCTAAGAACACAGACAGCGAGAAGCCCTCACCTTTGAATGCGAACTTGCTGTTCGGAAGCCAGAAGGTGCAGTTCACGGACGCCTTGTGACCCGGGAGGGTGGTCAGAATCTGAGCCGCCTGCAACGATTCAGCACGCGAACGATCGTCAGTCGAGAAGCCGAAAAAGAAGAAGAAGAAGAAGAAAATAACAACAGCCGGAGAAGCGAGCGTCGGCTTCGATCGAGGAGCCTCGGAAGCACCTCGGGGCAGAAGACGGCGACGGCGTTCTGGGCGCCGAAGGCCACCAGGCCGCACGCCCCCCACGAGACGTTGTTCACGATCCGGTTGCACCCGGCCCCGACGAACGCCCGTCTCACGCCGACATCACCGCCGCGAGCCGAAGAAGCAGACATCCCGTCGGACGCGGCGGCGGCGAGCGGGGATAAAGAGAGAGAAGAGCTCTGGCTTGCGACGGAGCGCGGAGGAACTTGCAAAACCTTTCGAGCTTCTGGAGGAGGGAGGGAGGGGTTTTGCGAGGGGAGAGGGAAGAGGATGGCGGCGGAGGCGGGCCGTCGCTGTTGGGCTTTCCGAAACCAAATGGGCCTTCTTCGCTTCCTCTTCCGGGAAGCTTCCTCCTCCTTCTTCTTCCTCCTCCAGCTCGAAACGATGGAGTCCGGACAACAATCGCCGGCCCGCCGATAGAGTTGCAGAGATTCCGAAAGCTTAAATGGCGCCACGTCCCTAGCGCACTCAGATCCTCTTTCTTCTTCCGTCTCGTTTTCGCTCTCCTTTTCTCGTTACGAGCTTCTAGCGATTTCGGAGCACCGCCGACGACCGCCCATTCGATCGATGGCGACGATCCAGCACGACGTCTGGTCGGCCCTCCACGCCGCCTCCTCCGCCGTCCGCTCCATCGCCCCTTCCCTCGCCCTCTCCCGCGCCGCCGCCGCCGCCGCCCCGGCCGCCGCGCGCCGCTTCCCGTCGCTGAGGCTGCGGGCCTTCTGCACCGCCAGGGAGCCCGCCTGCGACGCCGTCCTGAGGGCCCCCGAGAAGCCGCCGATCTGCACCGCCGACGAGCTCCACTACGTGTCCGTCGGCAACAGCGACTGGCGCCTCGCCCTCTGGCGCTACCTTCCGCCCCCTCAGGTAATCGGATTCTTCGTCCCGCCCACTTCTGGCGGCGACGTGTTCGTCCCTTACTTTCGTTTATATGTTAGTTCTTGATTGGGCGTGGTTGCTCCACAGGCTCCCGTCAGGAATCATCCTCTGCTGTTGCTGTCCGGAGTCGGAACCAACGCGATTGGCTACGACCTCTCCCCTGGTGTACGTCGTCTGTTGCTCTCCCTCGATTTCTTGTCTTCTTCTCTCTCTCTTTTTCACATCAAGTTGTCGTGATTCTCGGTGCGTCTTGTAAATTTCTTGAATGATTCTATGTTGCACTGCGTCATGGACTTGTATTGTATCCGCCCGTGGCGGAAGTAATGCACATGGGGAATGTTCATGCGGTCTCTCTCTCTTTGTGGGACTACTGGCATTTTGAATTAGATCGTTCGAAGTTTGGTTCCAATTTTAGTATGTCTGTAGTTGTTACATAGAGGAATGCTAGAGGTGCCGAATTGACATCTTGATGTCTCGGTGTCTCCACCTTGGAGGTTTAGTGAGGTCTTCCTGCATGGCGCGCTCAAAATCTGTAGTTTCTTTTCTTATTGCAATGGAAAAGCGTCGACTGGTCCATGTTTTGACGACTTTGCAGCCATTTGCAGGGTAAAGGGTCTCTGTTCTGGCGGTAAATGAGCCTATGTTTTCTGTCTTAGATTTGCTTCTGGAAGTGCTCGGCTTGAGTCAATACATCAATTTAGCTACTTTGTTAGGTTTGATTGGAGTTTCGTCATTGAGAAACTTCTTGCTCGATTCGTATCAATCTCTGTTGGCACTGAACATAGGGGTCCTATAAATGTAATTCACAGGATCAACAGGTCAGGAACTAATTGCACGACTTAGGACTGTAGTTTAATCTGAAAATTTATACTTGTGATTTGTTGACTGATTTGGCTTTTCGCAGTCTTCATTTGCACGGTATATGTCAGGTGAAGGATTTGACACCTGGATTCTGGAAGTCAGAGGTGCTGGATTGAGTGCATGGGAATCAACTCCCGAAGGAATTGAAAAATCCGCCAATAAAATATCGAAGCAAATGGAAGCTGCTGCAAAAGGTGCAATAAATGGAGCACTTCCCGAGCAACAGGATTCAACAAACGGTACTGGTTTCCATCTGGACTCTGAAGTTCCTGCTGCTAAGGGAGATCCTGCAGTTCTGGCGACAGCATGGGATGAATCTAAGCTGGTGACAAAGTTAACAGAGACTTTCATGCGTTTATCAGAAAGGCTCTCTGGTTTTCTTAGCGAAGGTCAATCCAGAATTATGTCTGCTAAGTTCTTTGATCAGATATCCAAACTTTTGGAGGATTCACAGTTATCAGAGCGGTACAATGAGATAAGGGCCACTCTTTCAGGCTTGTTGGAATCAAGGCAAAACTCTGGGATTGCTAATCAAATCAGAGACTTAAGTGAACGACTTGTAAATATTATTGATGAAGGTCAACGATCCGTTTCGCCTCCACTTTTTGATATACAAGAACGTTTCTCTTCTACTATTGAAGATTTTCAGAAGCAGCTTGATTTGATCGTGAAGTATGACTGGGATTTTGATCATTACCTCGAAGAGGATGTGCCTGCTGCGGTGAGGTGACATATAAACTGTGTATATTCAGATGCTATTTGTCTTTTGTTTCCTTGTTATACCTTGTGTTGCTTTCTTCTAATTTCTGGTATAACTAAGGTGTATTTTCAGTCCTTGCTCAAGGAATTGACATTAACATCTATATTCATTGGTTTAGATGGAATATATAAGAGCAATAAGCAAACCGGAGGACGGTAAACTGCTGGCAATTGGACATTCCATGGGAGGAATCTTGCTTTATGCTATGCTATCTCGATGTGGTGGGATTCTCTGTCTTACCTCTTGGCACAATTCAGCTTTTATCTGTATTGTAGAGAGCATTAGCATCTCTTCTATTTTCGTTTTTGGTGTATTATTAATATGTCATAGTGACTTTCCTTTTGTTGCTTTAATTGTTTTAATGTTTACCTTTTGCGACAAAATTTGTTACTATGCATTCATTGCTAGTATCTAAGATCTTGTCAATTTTAATCACTGGTGATGTTTTCTTCAGTTTTCTTTTTTTCAAGTAAGCTGGGTAGATGATGATATACATCCCCGCTGTACACTGAAGTTTTCGCTTTGGATATGATGTGCTATCCCTAACTTATTCCCATGGAAATTGATCTTTTTGGGCCTAAAAATTGGCATCTTCTTCAACGCTTGTTCTTCCGTATTTGGTTCCATCATCTCTAGGCAGTGGTTATAAAAACCAATTGTCATTTTCAAATCCTCCTTGACTGTTCTAAAGTTTTAAGGCTGCATTGTCATGAACTGGTCTTGGACTTCAGAAACTAGCATCTTATATATTGACCGTTTGTAATTTACCTGACAAGGTTTTGAAGGAAAGGACCCAAAATTGGCAGCTATTGTTACTTTGGCATCATCACTTGACTACACACCTTCAAAATCAACACTCAAGTTGCTTTTACCCCTCGTAAGTGGAAATGTGGATACCATTTTCATTGGGATGGATTTTTACAGCTAAGTTTTGTTATTGTCTGTGCCAAAAATCTAATGCTAAGGTTCTTGTCAAGCAGGCAGATCCTGCACAGGCTCTTAACGTTCCTGTTGTTCCCCTGGGGGCAATGTTATCGGCCGCTTATCCTCTTTCAGCGCGTCCTCCCTATGTGTTGTCTTGGTTAAATCATCTGATATCAGCAGAGGACATGATGCATCCAGAATTGTTGGAAAAGCTCGTCTTGAACAACTTTTGTAAGTTAAATGTGTCTGCCTTGCGATGGGAGATATCTAACATGTGCTTTTCATGGAAGTTGTCTGCAGCTTCAGGCATAGGCGTCAAAACTCCAATTTATTTGTCTAGTTATGTTGGTATCTAGATTTTGCACCCTCGGAACTGGCCAAAGAGTGGGGAAGAAAAGATTTGGCTCCCTTGGAAAGATTGAGTGTAGTATATACTTTTGGGATTCTAGTGGTGCTTGAGATCTCAAATGCACGGTCCTAGGACAAATTTTCGACTGCACCTGCCACTTTCTGCATTTTTATTGTCCATGTTACTTGTTGCTACTAGAAAAACCTTCACAAAATTGTTCTCCATCTCTTTGATTATAGTGGTGAGCACAAATTCTTGACTGCAATATGCTAGAACCTCTACAACTTTCCCTTTGTAGCCTTCAGGAAACTCTTCTGCATCTTTGATTATAGTGGTGAGCACAAATTCTTGACTGCAATATGCTAGAACCTCTGCAACTTTCCCTTTGTAGCCTTCAGGAAACTCTTCTGTGTCTTCGGACACGCAAATAGTTTATATTGCATACTGATGTTGCATCTTGCTCTATTATTCCATCGGCTGAGTGTTCTTGTGCTATGTGAGTGATTTCACTCAATTTTTGTCCTGGCATTGGCAGGCACTATACCTGCTAAACTCATACTGCAGCTAACAACAGCTTTCAAGGAAGGAGGGTTATCTGACCGTAGCGGCAGATTCTTTTACAAGGATCATTTGCACAAAAGCAATGTGCCTATCTTGGCAATTGCAGGGAATAAAGATCTAATCTGTCCACCTGAAGCTGTTGAGGGTACGTTTAATTGGGAAGTATGCCAAAAGTTATTTTGGACAGTAATGAGAATGTTCTTACTCTTTTGACCTGGTTGTGCAGAAACCGTGAAGCTTATTCCTGATGATCTGGTGACTTACAAAGTTTTTGGGGGAGCTGAAGGGCCTCATTATGCTCATTATGATTTGGTGGGGGGTCGAATGGTATGGCTCTTGCTTTTCATGTTCAACAGACTCTTACATCATTCCATTTCCATTTTTTCATCTGATGCTAGTGTGCAATGGCTCTTGCGCAGGCCGTGCAGCAGATCTACCCGTGCATAATCGAGTTTCTTAGTCGCCATGATTCTTGTGAAAGCCAACACAACAAGGCTACCTCATCTGATGAATTGAGGCAACAGCAATGAAATTCTGTTCTGGTTATGCCGCCTGGTGCTCACGAGCTTTCCAAAGCAAATGCTTGGAGATTTCGTGGCTCTGATGATGGTTATTAGTGCACGTCGCTTTAGAAGATATGCGATGCTCTAGTAGGATGATCACGTCCCCGAAGGGATAAAGGATCGAGATGGGGCTGCTGGATATGATCGGGCTTAGTTGTTGATAATTATAGGTAGTCTGTTAATTTGGTTTGTAACATTTTTGGGGAGGATCAACATGTTTTATTGTAAATTCTGTCTGATGGCCTATTTGGTGACGTGCCAAACGGTGCCTATTTTTATTCTTTTTTTTTTTTGAAAAAAAAATAGAAATCTATTTGATAACATTTTTCTTCTTGGGAACAAATTTGTTCTTTGTTCTCATTGGAATAGAATAAAAGTTATTTCTTTGTTCTCGGAATCAATTCTAGAATCAAGCATTTTCTTCTTTTTCTTTTATTTTCTTCTTTTCCTTTTCTTCTTTTTCTTCCTCGGTTAGTCATTGGCCTCGGCGATGGCCAACAAGGCTTGGCCTTGCTTAGGGCTGGCGAGACTCCCTCGAGGCAAGTAAGGTTGCGGACCTTCGTCTAGTCGATCATGGCCAAGGCTAGCCACTGGCCAGTAGTGGAAGAAGGAGAAGAAAAGGAAAAAAGTAGTGGAAGAAGGAGAAGAAAAGGAAAAAAGAAACGAAAAAATTACAATAAAGTTAATAAAAAGTAAAAGAAATTCTAAGTCATAAAAAAAATAATAATAAAAAATTGAAGGTTGTATCAAATACATTTCTATTTCAAGAATATAAATTTTGTATAGTTACTAGAAGCATTTGAATGTTCTAGGAAATAGAATACGTAAAAAAATCACTTCAAAACAGAAATTATTTTTGAAAATAGAATGGTTACCAAATGTACCATAATTAGATGGTACACAACTATTTCATTTTCACACGTACAATTTCAAACCGATAGTTGATTCTTTTGATTGAACATGCCATAAGTTAGTTAAATTTTTCTTGAGTAGTTCAATTTTTCTTAGATCACGACTGTGGACTATGACATAGTGCAACACTGTTTGGAAATAGATCAAAGGATGACTCGCATTGCCAACCATGTGAAAAAAAAAAAAATGGATGCAGCAATCCAAAGTGACCGAGTGCTTTATGCAGTGTATGATCACAGGATCTTTAGATGCTTATCAGAATTCTTTTCCATTATGTTCCTTTTCTTCTTGTGAAAAATTAATTTAAGATGTGATAAGGTCCTCTTTTGGATGTTACGACTTATGAGTATGTCTTCCTATTTATTTATTTACCGTGTGCGTAAAGGAGACAGAAGGAAAGAGGGAATACCCAATTACGCCTGTGATTGCTCGCCAAAGCTCCTTTCCTCCCAAAGAAAAGTGCACGAAAAGGACTCGACAGAAAATAAGCTAAGCAATCTTGACCAGGAATAGCCCACAAATCAGCTCTCGGGTCAAAAGAGAATAATTCTGCCGACTTATTCCAAGAGAGACAGCTAAGGAAGAAATCCTTCCCACAGAGCGACCGTGACCGACTTGGACTGTGGAATCCACACCCCTACATTCTCGGCACATGATTGGTCAATCAGGAACTTTGCACCATTCAACCTAACTACCAAGTTGGGTTCAGCTCACACGATGAAGTCTCGGTTCATGATCATAGGCGTTAATATGCCACCAACTTGTGAAAGTCCTTGGAACAATCAGCACTTCACATGTGAATTGATCATCAAGATGCCATCATCCATGGAATCCAAAATAAGCTTTCACCCCCTAGCATCTCTAGATGCCATAGGCGTTAATGTAAGTCCGAGGACCATGTTACCAGGATACAGAAAAAAAAAAGACCAGCGACCAGACAGATACTGACTAATGGATGAACATAGAGATTCATGACAACAAGGAGAAACAAACAAGAGAAAACAAGGAGGCTCTCACAAATCACGTGTAGCAGAAACAACCAAGCCATACAGAAACAATTGCAATCTCTCGCAGCATGATGGCCTGACCTAGCTGAGCTACCTTACACTACAACCCCCATTCCCTCATGCAAAGACAGTAAATAAAACGAATAATTTTACAGTGGTCCAGGTCTTGATTTGAAGCCCCCTCGGGTAGAACACCAGCTAAAAATTTTTTAAGCACACATTTCAAAGCAAGGGGTGTTCTCGGTTCTGTTGTCAATCAGGAGCTCGTCGCGACATCATCCGGTTGAGACAACAGGCTTCACTGATACTGATCATTCAGGTTAAGGTTTTCATCCGGGCGAGAATATATCAATCGGTTGGTATGGCCAATCTTTCAAGAGCATCAGAGATGTGCCTCATTGCAGGTCTTCTTTCGGGGCTGCTATGGACACATGCCATCGCAATCTTCAAAACCGCTATTATCTCCTCCTCCTTATCGGCGTCTTCTGCCAAGTACGGGTCTAGGACATCCGAAAGTGGTTTCTTCTCTTCAATGCATAACTGGATCCAATGGACCACATTCATTTCTGCGGTTCCCACCTGAACGATAGGATACCTCCCTGTGATCATCTCCAGTAAGATGACCCCGAAAGAATAGACGTCCCACTTCTGTGACGGTTTTATGACTTTCAATGCTTCAGGAGCCTGGTAGTACGATCCCAAGTTTGTTGATGAGATAATGGTAGAAAACTCTGAGGACGTACTCTTTTGGATTCTTTCTTGTGGCTTCTCGCTTGCCATCCTGTTAGATTGTAGGGTAGGAGAGCCTCCTGCAATATTGGCAAGACGCCCAAGCCCAAAATCGGATATGTGGGGTTCCATAGTTTGGTCGAGAAGTATATTGTTTGGCTTCAAGTCTCCATGAACATACTTTTTGGGGCTAAATTCATGAAGATAGACCAAGCCTTTCGCTATTCCTTTCATGATTCTCAACCGCAGAGACCATGGCAGGGGCGTGAAAGACACCAATCCAGCTTTTCCTGATGATCATTACATCACGAAGAGATAAAGCATTAAGGAAAAATAGGAAGGAGTCAGTATCAGGAAGTTTTCAAGAAATTAAAGTCAACTTGATGGAATTTGCATCTTGATACAATAAAAGACAGAATTTTACCGTGAAGTGCATTGGCAAGACTTCCATTAGAAATGTAGTCATAAATAAGCAGCTTTTCATCCACAGACCAATAGTATGCCCTAAGAGTTACAATATTGGGATGTCTTAACTTCCCTATTGCTTCTACCTCCGTCTGAAATTCCTTGAACCTTTGAGACCCTCCCTCACCCAACCTTCTCACAGCAAGGGTCAGCCCATCTTCGAGCACAACTTTGTATACAATCCCAATTCCACTCTTCCCCAAAACAAAAGCCGATGCTTTAAGCAGCTCATCCAGATCGAAAGCTACCTGAGAATCCAACGGCACAAGATCGTATTGCTCGACATTTTCAGACAAAGTTTCGGATTCATCTTTACTAAAGCACAAGCACTCTTTCCTTCGCTTCCAGCCCTTCTCAAAACCATGGACATTATCATCTTTGGTGCGACTGCGTACACACATCTTCGAATAACAATACGAAAATAGCAGCCCAAGAACACAAATTCCAACCACGTCACCAACTACTATTGCAATTATAGCGCTCTTGCTCAACCCTCGAGCTTTTCCACTGCCCCTTGCACTGTCATCTGACTGAGGTGGGTAATTACTCGGAAAATAGGGAAATGTAGGAGCAGTTGCACCTGTAGTATCCGGAGAACAGGGATTCTTCAATGGAGGGCCACAAAGCCCAGGATTTCCAATAAATGCAGTCGGTCCTCGATTCATAAGAGCACCATTCTGGGGTATCGGACCACTTAAATTGTTGTAGGTCAGATCAATATAAACCTTCTCCGGAAGATTTCCGAGGCTAGCCGGGATAGGACCACCAAACAGATTGTGAGACAAATCAACAGTTCCTTGCAAGTTGGACAAATTTCCCATATCACTAGGAATTGATCCATTGAACTTATTGAACGAAAGATCAAGATTTTCAAGAGCAACTAAATTGACCCCAAACCCGTCCGGAAGTGAGCCGGTGAAATTGTTTTGACTGAGATGGAGGGTCTTGAGTCTCTTGCATTGAATAATGGAAGTGGGTATAGAGCCATTCAACATATTCTGAGACAAATCAAGAGTCTGTAGGTACCCGAGCTTGCCAATCTCATTCGGCAGAGACCCAGATAAGGAATTCCCATAAAGCACCAAACTTTGTAGGCCCCCAGCTCGAAAGAGCTCCAAGGGCAAGCTCCCAAAGAACTCATTGTTCCTCAAGTTAACGTGGCGGAGGTCAGGGAGCGACCCGAGCGCGGAAGGAAGGAGCCCGTAGAGCCTCTTCTTGGGAATGCTCACGGACACGACTTTCCCTTCTTTGCAAGTGACCCCATTCCAGGAACAAGGGCTCACGTCGGAGGCGTTCCAGTTACCGAGAGACCCTTCCGGGTCCTGGTAAACGGACTGCTTGAACAAAAGCAGAGCAGAGCCCTCGGGGTTCAGAGAGCACACGACCACGCAGGAGCTACACACCAGGAGGACCAGCAAGACCAAAGAACCCATCTTGAACCAGAGATTGATAAAATTCAAGGGGGAAAAAAAGAAGGGAGAAAGAAAAGGAGACTTGACCGTTGGAGCGAGCCAAGGGAGAAAATGCAAGAAACCTGGGGGTGGGGGGTGGTTCTTCACAGAGCTTTACCACCTCCTCCTTTTCTCTCCACACCAGAAAGTGGACAGCCCCACCAGCAGATGTTAATGTAGAGAAAAGCAGAGGAAACGGAGGTAGGAAAGCGCGGAGGAGCGAGACAAGAGGGAGGAGCAGTGTGGAAGGGAAAGGCGAAAAGGAGGGAGAGAGAGGTGTAGCTAAACGAGGTCTCGGAGAGTGAAGTGAAGTGTGGTTTGATAACTGGACAAAATAGAAAAAGGAAAAGGAAGAGAGAGAGAGAGAGAGGGGGAGGAGAGAGGAGAGAGAGTACATATGCATGTTTGGTAGGACAAATGCCCCCATTAGTTCCTAGCTAGTGAGCTAGCAAGGCAAATTTTATCGCGAGATATTGAATGGACAAGTGACATCTCGTGCCAAGGAGAAGACCATCATACATCTGGCTGCAGTCATTGGGACCGAGCAATTGGGGCCGGTTTATTTCCAGAGAAGGGAACCGAACCGGGTTTATTTAAACCGGTTCCAAGCCGCTTCAGCACTAGGACCAGGTAAGTTCAAGAGTAAAAATCTCAGTTTTATGCTTTCCTAGATTGTTCTTTATCTTGTTTAAGAAAATATAGATATAATAAAGATGGGTAATCTATGCTTGTCTTGACCATATAATTAACCAATGCGTCACGACATTATTTACGTACTACATATTTTGAAAATAATAATTGTATTATTTGAAGTTAAGCCCGGTTTCCGAGTTAACCTCATGATTTGGTGTTGGACCAGTTTCTAAGGAAATTTGACTCTGGCATGGTAGGTTTTAAGTTCTTGATTTAAAAGTTATGCACTCTGAAATCAATCATCTTTTATAGTTGTGGCCATCTCATATAAAATTAAGTAAAAGATTTCTATTTTGGTGTCTCTTGTTTAAAAGAAACTTTCCTTAATCCGACCTTTTATTAGTGGATCACAAGTTACAAATATCACCCACATATAAACTTAAAAAAATATAAATGCGGGTAATATTTGTGTTTATAGTTAACTGATAAAAAAATATAGCCAAATCAACACTTTCTATTCAACATTCATGTCCAAGCTTGCATAAATTTTTTATTCTACAAAACCACATTATTCTCATCGAGTTGATGAGAATTTCTTTCGTTGCTGGGTTTATCGTCTTAGAGTTATATTGAGGCAATGAGCTAATCAGAGAGGGAATCTTAAAACTTGAAGGGAACACCTTTTAGGATATTTATAACGTGAACACCGTAACTGATTGATTATATCATATCACGATACAACAACGACATAAAACACTTTCCCGTTGGATGCGAGAAAGTGTGCAATATTGTTGGTGACAATTTGAAGGCGACCTTACTACTGGGGCTTTGAACTTTAAATTTAACCCAATAAAGGAGCTTGATTTTATTTTACGATCGTGGTCCCCAAGTTAACAAAAACGGGTACAGAAAAACGAAAAAAGAAGAAGAACAAAAGAGTACAATCCACATAAGCAGAAGGGCCAATTGGGTCTAAAGAAAGAGATTTGTTGGAAGATGATCGAAGCAATTTTGAAGCATGAACATGTTCAGCAATCATCATCAAATTGCCCATAGCAAATGAGAAACTAGCATCTTCTATAAATAATTTCGCTCGACATGTCTCGATTATATGTTGTAGTCAATCGGCGTCCCAGAGACGCTTGTTAATTGATTGATTAGGAAGGCGTTAAGAAGTCTATTAGCAAATGAACTATTCTAGTGAAATGTGGTCATACCGGCGAAGTCTTCTTTTGCCTTTAATGCAGCAAACAAAGAGAGCCAGCCTTTGTCCATGGCCAAGCCTTGCTTTATGATCACAGGGTGAGTTGTACCAAGTCAATGGGGACTGGACAGTCATGATGAACCCCTCTTGGTCCTCGAACCGTTGGAGCAGACACCATCATCAGTCCGATCGCTTTCAGCGCAGCCAATCATCACCACAAAAAATTGGTGTCCCTCCAAAAATTAAGAAAAAAATAATTTCACTAAAAACTACTAAATAAAAATGTTAATACCACATTTACTCCAAATTAATTTTCATGTTATCAAATATCTTGAATTAGTATGCACATAATTACTCAAAATGGTTCAACCGTGTCACATTTAAACGAACAAAAATCTAAATCGGTACCCTTGTGATATATTTGCCCTCAAATTAATTTTTGTGTCACAAATCTTCCAAATAGATACGGGCCCATCACATTTACTATAATGCATTAGGATAAATATGGCATTGATGTGGTACAAGCATATTTATTATTTTTAATTTATGGTAGATATGGCATTGGATAAATGTAGCATAGGTATATTACTTTAGGACTTTTGTTGATGTTTAAAAAAAGAAGAAGGTTATTTCCAATAAAATAAAACAAAAATCAACACTAAAGTTTAATAACCCAAACTTTTTTTTTTTGGCTAAAATTTAATAACCCAATTGTACCCTATGATGGGGATAGAATCTATCAAGCTGTTAACAAAAGTTAAAAATACTTAATACTAGCTTCAGTGGTCCAAGGTGGGTCCCGCATTCTGGTACGTCCTCCTTTCATCAATGCTCACCACGTGGAACGACTAAAGTCCCCCTAACCGCTCGCCCCCGTCGCGACACCGACCGCGAGATATCGCGCCCCGAGATTTTGGCCCCTAAAACGACACGCGAAGCCCCACCTCGGAATTAGCCGTTTGTCGGGCGAGCGGGCCGGGGGCCGCGCCAAGTGCCGGATCGGTCGGTCCGCGTGTGGGGGGGGGACAAATTAGAAATAAGATGGATCTTCGGGGGTGGGAAATCGCAATATCGGAGAAGTACGGGGGGGGGCGTCGATCACAATGCTTGGAGCCTGGCCTGCTCTCGATGTTTGGAAAGCTGGGCGATGGTCTCGATGTTTGGAAAGCTCTGGTGGGACAAAGGACTTTTGTGAAAAAAAAAATTATTAAAAGAAAAATAAAAAAATGAAAACCCTCTGCTCGGTCTGACGACGGGGGCGACCGGATCTCTAGAAACCCCGCCATTTTTTTTTTGTCCTTTGTTTTGGTATTATTGGATTCTAGCGGGGGCCCTCGGCAAATTAGTATTGACCTTCTTGGAGGAGGTAAAGGTAACTTGTCGGACTTGGCTCTTCTTTTTATTTTATATTTTACTTTAAGCAACGTATGCTGTTTTGTATTGGCAGGAAAGGAAAGGAGGGGATGGGGACGGGGACGGGGATGGGGGGTCGTTTCTACCGATGGAGCCGTGCGCATTTTTTAGGGGGGTGCACATGGTGCGAAGATAAAGTTTGGTTTCTGAGCGAAAGCGGGGTGAATTTGATTCCTAAAAAAGGTTGGTCGGATGGTGATGGTGTTTTGATTTGGACCGGCGTGATGGGTCGGGTCATTTGTCGTGCCAATGTAGCTTCAGGGATTGTGCCCGCCGTCTAGCCTTGTTCGATGCATGTAGATGGAAGGCGGCTCGCGTGTCTTCATGGAGATTACAGCGATTGGAATGTTTTGAATATCTCGTATTATAAAAGAAAAGGGTAGAATAAATTATAGAGCGTGGCGGTGTAATTTTGATGGCTCGCGTGAACTCGTAGCTTCGCATTAAACTGATAAATAATGAGCAATCAATTAAAGTTGGTATGTGCATAACTAGATCCATATGTCATGCTGGTGAATGGAGCCACTTTTTTTTGTCATGGTTTTAGACTTTCCAGAATAAAAACAAACTTGTACGTCCTCTAGTAAATGGGATAATCGTACTAGTACGACTAGCCTTTTTCTCCTTATAACATTTTATTTAGTAACGTGGTAAACTGCACCGTCACGATAAATTATATCATAATCTAATTAGCTTCCGATATGTGTGGTCCACTAGGTCATACATAGCATCACTACAAATTGATTTTGGCTTGCTGTGACAATACCTAGATTTTGAACAGGACATCCCCAACATCAGTTGCACGAATCGATCGCATCTCTCCTTGCGCATTCCCGATACTTCATTGCTCGTGTCCGAAAGCTCCACATTTAGCTCCTCGTTTGGGAGTGGAAGAGAAAGGGAAAGGGGGTGTTGGAATAGATCTCATTGCGTTTTTTTTTTCCTAATTATATAACGTATATCCTTTCAAATTGCATATATTCATGAAAATTCCATCCCCATCTTTCCCTTTTCCGTGTTGACAATTCCAAAAAGAAAAAAATAAATGCACTTCTATACAACATTTATAAAAAGAAAACATACTATTTTGTCCCTCAGACTGAAATTGAATTTTAGGAATTCTAGCATCTCTTTTGAATGAACTAGTTCATTTGATCAGACCTTCGATCCCAACCTTGTCAGCGTCAACCCTTGAGTCTAGGCATAACAAAAATTTCGCGTCCAAGGCCACTGAAGCATAGGCGAAGGCCCAAGAATGTTCACTGATTCCAGCAGTTTTCCATAAGATTCGTGTGACCAAATAGGGCCTTGTCCCATCCTAAGTACCATGTAAAATTGCTTCTTCTGAGATCCAGTACAGATTTTGGCATCTCTCAGACATAAAACAACTAGAGGGTAGAGTCAGGACCTAAAAATGATTCTGTCATAATTAAGGAGAATATAACGTGCCGACACCGATACGTTAAAATAAGAAATGCAGTCTGACAGCTCACCATATTAACGGACATACGCAAACTTACGTAACCAAACATTAAAGATCCAAGGCAGGCATAGTGAATTATTAGACGAATTGTCAGTTCTATGGTCCATGGAGAGGGACGGGTCTTCTAGTTGTAATTCTTTGCAATTTCCTTTTTAATTTAAAGAGAAATAATATAAAGCACAAAAACTCGAAAGCCTGCATAATTGCAGAGCTTGTGAAGACCTAGCTTGCGTTTTTGGGCCGATGAACATCAAGGGATCCTTGCAGACACACCTTGAGACGAATGCCTGTAAAATTGCAGTGCCCGTGAAGTCCTATTGCTCGTGTACATCCGCCTAGACAAAGGAGTCAAGTTAGAACGTAGGGTGACGATGACGGGTGTTTTTTTGTGGGGAGAAATTACACAAAAACCCCTCATCAAATTTTGGGGTGGTGTGCAAAATTCTCATTTTTTATGTGATTTTTCAAGGGCGCAAGTGCAATTCTTCCTCTTTTTTTTTTTTAGTCAAATCACTCTTCTTCCCTCAAATGCACTAACAGTTACAGGGAAAAAAAGATAAAAAAAGAAGAAGAATAAAGGTAATGATCGTAAAAAATATGTTATCGTTTTTTTTTTTAATTTCACTTAGATTATAATAATTTTTTTTTTTTTTAAAATTATTTATATTTTTTCGTATATTTTTAATAAGAGTCTACCGCTGCCCCCAACGAATTTGACATTTCTCACCATAGTCACCATAGTGGTCCCATCCATCTATGTCACGTAAATTATTTATCTCTAATTAAAAATAGATTAAATCGATTCTCTCTATGCATTTCTTTAGTCGATTTTGTTTCGTAGTATCTTCATTTTCCATATATGTATTGTGCTAAAAATTACAAGAGTGCGTAATTTTGCCATTCCAATCGTTGTGGTCCTTCTAACTGGCTAACGAACAAAGGATATATGAAAGGTAAAGTATTAAATATACACATTTCAATTGTAATACGAACCTCTACAATAAATGTGAAAAACTTTTTGTTATGAAGCTAACTATGATATTATTATCTGTCCTAGTTTTTTTAATCATTACAGTTTTCTCTAATTTTTCTTCAGTTTTATCTTATTTGAAGGTAAAAGAGTTATTTGACTTAAAGAAATAAGAAAAATTACAACTCTGCCTTTGACAAATCACATGTTACCCCTCATCGAGGGAAGAGCACCATCGATCCAGCCAAATCTGACTCACTGTTTTTACAGCTGTAAAGTCTCTTCTCATTCATCATTTGGTAATGACAGCAACATTCTCGCCTTTAATTTATGCCGCTATCTTTTACTATTCGACGACGCTGCTAGTTTAACACTAGTTGACATATAAAATCGAACAATGACTTTTTCACAATTCTCAAGATTCAAAATATTTTTTACTTAATTTATGAGAAAGAGACGGGAACAAAAATAAAAAATAACCTGTATTCCGTACGGGTTTAAGGTGCACAAATCGCCTTGGGCTAAATGAAAGGTGTTTGGCAAACTTTTTTAAAACCCCATTAACAAAGGCTGGCCTTTAGAAGGCTTCAACCCAAGGTAGGTCCTTTTGTGCTTTCAACATTTTCGACATGCCCATCTAAGGTTTAATTTAAAAAATTTTGTTCTAAAACCATCTTCACTAAATTTTTGTTTTTGTTTTCTTTTTGTCTTTGCCCTCGTAATATCACTATTCATCTTTTTCTCCGTTGAATTGGTCGATATGATTGCGTGTGGCAACGAGCTGGAGAGAGGCCGGCTTAGTTGTGGCTACCCCCAAAAACTGCAAGTCGCGGTGACTCCTAGTGAGTTGTGATGACCGTAGATCTAGGTCATGCGACCTCCGTGAAGGATCGCTTGAGGAAACCAAGTGAGACCCACTTGGTCGTGCGACCTCCGTGAAGGGCCGCTTGAGGAAACCAAGTGAGACCCACTTGGTCGTGCGACCTCAACGAGGGCCACCTAAGGCTGCCCTTCATGGAGGTCACACGACCTAGATTTGGGTCATGCGACCAAGCTGCCCTTGCTGAGGTCTCATGGGTCATGTGACCCTCATTGAGGGTCACCTGACCCCAGGCAACCCTTGGCAATGGTCTTCGGGGGTCACTCGACCCTAGTGGCTTTTGCCTGTTATCTCTGGGGGCTGCCTAGGTCTTATGAGGTAGCCAACGACGGCATATTTCAATCATCGGTGGTTGCTAGTCCTTTGCCAACCAACTTTTTTTTCTCTTTTTTTAATCATAAAAGTCCTTTGTAAATATAATTTATCCAAATATTATTTTGCTTAAAGGTACTTCACAATTGATTTTCAGATTACAATTTAATAAACACAATTTATATTTTTGAAAATCCATTTAACTGAAAGTCCTTTGTATTTTTCTAAAGGCTTTTTTCAAAAGTCCAATCAAATGCACCCTTAGTTAGGAAGGAACCGGCAATTTGGTTTTTTTTTTTTTTTTTTTTTAAGTGTACAAGTATTTGAAAATCAACTAAATTGGTTTTTGACAGGACAATGTGGCTTTATGGAGAAGAACCTGCTAGACAAAAGGAATTCATTTCATTTCAATGGGATAACTACAAGAATGATTGGTGAACTTTAATCCAATGTTCAAAATCATCTTTAAAATTTTAATTTATTTAATATCATCCCCAAAAGTTGGATACATATTTGATCTAAGGAGTTCATAAATATGGTCAATATTATTCTTGAACTTGTATTAAAGGAAGAACAATATTGCACATTTTCATGTAGTTCTGAGATTAGATTAATAAAATGCACAAAAAATTAATTAGTCACATTGAATGAAAAAAAATTTAGAGATGACATTTCACATTAGATTAAATTTCAATAATTATATTGAAAGGATTAAAGTTCAAAAATGAATCGCATGTTGGGTCAAAATTCAATGATCATTTGTGTTATTATTATTTTTTTTTTCAATAGGGTTCTTCCCATTCACAAAACATACTAAAATAAATGACTTGAGTAGAGCATTGCAAGTAAGTAGACCTGTTAAGCTAATGAGTTGAGTCAAGTTTGGATCAAGTCCTAAATAATCCGACCCAAATTGACCTATTAACCAATTTATGACCAATTTATCATTTATGTAAATTTATTGACCCATATTGGACTTAACCCATATCCAATTCATACTCAATCCAACCCATATTGTTAAAACACTTTCATATTCAACTAGATCTAAAAAAAATTGTTTCTTATGATTTAAAAAATATATATTGTTAAAATGCTTGCATACAATTACAAAATTAATGGATAAACTTTATATATATATATTTTTTAAATTGAGGCTTCATTTATTTCTAGAAAATTGTAATATTTCGAAGATGATAATATTTTTTAGTGTTTGGTTAAAAATTGAAAAATGAATTAATTTTTTTTTTCACTTGGCATACAATATCCGATTTCATTTTTTATGCACTCCTTTTAAGTAATTTTAATTTTAATTTCTCTTAAAATAAAATTTTTAATTATTTCATATTTCTTTTTATTTTTCCTCTTTATTCACTTGGTCACCAGCCATGGTGACCATGGTTGGCAACAGGTGGGCTTTGGCCTGCAAGGGTTGGCTTGCTCAATTTTGGCGAGCTAAGCCTCATTAGCCTTAAGCAAGGCTCCATCTCACCAAATCCAGCGTGGTCGAGTTTTCCTTGACTTTGGTGAACTTGAGTCATGCCCTTGCTAGATTAGGGAGCCTCAAGTCTTACCAACCAGTAAGGCATCAACCTCGCTCGATTGGCCAACTTGAGGCTCATTGATGCAATTGGGTGAAGGCTGCGAATCTCGCCGTGTCGATGAGGGTTTAAAAATAAATCCATTTGTAATCCATGTATCATTAGATTTACATAAAATTTAATCTATTTATTAAAATTTATTCAACCAACGTATGATCCATCTCATTGAATATGGATTCAAAATGAATCAATCCATTTTGACATCTCTATGTTTACTCACGGATAATGTATTTCAAATCTATTAATATAATTTGTGATGTGGGGCTCAAATCAGACCTACGCAGCGTGCTCTGTATATCATACAATAAACAAATTTCAAGGACAAATATCATACGTAATTTTCGTAAATAAAGTAGGGAATTTAGAAAGTAAAAAACAAAAAAAAGGGGAGAGGAGAGAAAAGGCAGCTTGGCCGTGTTGAATTGACACGGCTAGGCGAGGCTCGAGCTTGCCGGCAGGTCGCCGACGACTAGCAAGGCTCGAGCCTCACTGGATTTGGCGAGACTCGAGCTCGCCGATGTCGGGCGAGGCCTTGGCCTCACTGGATCGGCGAGATCGAGCCTCGCCCGATGCTGGCGAGCTCGATCTTGCCTATGGTCGGTTGCTGGCCGTCGTGGTGGCTGGCGGCCGATCGAAGAAGAAGAAAAAGAAAAAGAAAAAATAATTATTAAAAATTAAAAATTATATTTTAAAAAAAAAATAATTAAAAAAAATAATTTTAAAAATTAAAAATTCGATTTTTAAAAAATATTTAAAAAAATATAAAAACTTTCCATTAAATTTGTATTGCATAAAATTGTTAAAAAATTTGTATTGCATAAAAATGTTTTAACAATACTTTTTTTAATAAAAAAAAAAATCATAAAATGAGCTTTTTCAGATTTAGTTAAAATTTTTTCATGTTACAATTTTTAGTTATTCAATGGTATATTCACTTCAAATAAGAGAAGCCTATGCATAATCTAATTTCTTATAAATATTTCATTTTATAAGTTTTTTTAATTTAATTTGAAGTTTTAATCCAATTAACATATAATAGAAATGAGTTTTTCTAGAATATTAATAGGTTTTAGCAATACGGGGTCGAGTCGGATATGAATCATTATATTTACACTATAAGAATATGAATTAAAACGGGTTAAATAAATTAAATATGGATCGACTCATTTTCGACCCGACCTATACCCACCCATTTGCCACCCTAACGTCGATTAAGGCGCTACCAGAGCACAAGGAAACGACGGCGTAATGGACTTAGCCGACACCAGCGGACGCAAGCCGGAGGAGCCAACGGAAGATGAAGAGAAGACGACGACGACGACGACGACGATGATTCGAGCCGCCGTCGAAGCCGTCCACTCCTCGCCTTCTCAGGTCGTCCTCTACCTCACCGGCGGCGCCTCTCAGGTCCCACACCTCTTCCCTTCCCTTCTGCGTGCGATGCACGCTCATCGCATCGTCGCTGCTCTTCCCGTCCGCGTGGATTTGTGACGCGTGTCCGCTGTTGAAACCAGGCCCTCGGGTGGTTGATGTCGGTGCCCGGAGCGTCCAACACCGTCCTCGAGGCCGTCGTCCCTTACTCCAGAATGTCCATCATACAGTTGCTCGGCAAGGTCCTCGTTCCTCCCCCTTGTTGCCGAGCTCAATCGGCGCGCGAGTCGTGGTTTCTCGGCCGTTCTATGTCGCGGCGATTTCTCGTTTTCAATTTCGAGGTGGTTTCGCCTGATGTTGCGATCTCCGATGGGGATTGAAATGCCCGGTGTGTCCTCTTTGAATGGTTTTGCAGATTCCTGCTCAATTCTGTAGCGAGCAAGTCGCGGAGGAATTGGCGCTGCTGGCTTACAACCGTGCTCTCAAGCTTTCTAGAACAGGTGACGGAATTTTATCAGTAATTCCAATTTTGTCTATGAAAGTGGTTTAAACTCCATGAAGTTTGGTCTGCAGTAGCTGGTTTTTAACTATTCATGCTATAGTTCTATTGATTTCTCTTGCATTTTATATCTAGAAAGCGTTGGACTATATTCTCCTACTGCTACTGTGTATGTAGAATGTCTTTTATCTGATTCTTTCATTGTGGAAGCACATTAATCGTACATTAAGCAGAGGGGAAGCGGTATTCTTGATTAGCGTGCGCAGTGATATTCTTAAAGTTCCATTATTTCCTATAGGTGGCTCTCTTCTGTAGATTTCTGTGCTATTTTGATGCATGATCTAGCAGGATGTTTCAATTAGCTTGCCTGTCCTATTATCAACAAGATCAAAGTCAGTAAATGTTGCTGATTTTGCAAGCTATTTCACACGGTGGAATCTCTTAGTACTCACTCTTGATACACATGGATTGAGCCCCAGTACAAATATTAAGCTCCTGACATGATGTGGGAATAACTCTAACAAGAACTCTTATACCTGTTGACTAAGTTGGAGAAGCGACAGATTGCAAAAAGAACAAAAACAGGGCTAAAATAGAGTTGAGTTGAAGCTGGAACAGAGAAAAGATATTTATGGTTTATGAAGAACCAATCATGTTTATTGAATGAAGAAAGCTAATGAGTTAGAGACTTAGACTTGTTTATACTGGGTTACAGATAATAGACGATCTTGATCTCAAATAACATCTCTAAACTCAACAATGCAATCTAATTGAACATTTGCATGACTATCGTGAGAAGAGACTAAATGAAAAAATAAGACTTAGAAACTACTAAAATAGGATAATACTCCTACATCACAACACTTGTCATGATATGCTATTCCTTGCTTATGATGTCTTACTGGGCCTGTGTCTGTCTCTTCCCACTTTGCAGATTCCCCAGTTATTGGAGTGGGTTTCACTGGCTCTTTGGGTGGAAAACACCCAAAGCGTGGAGATCATAGGTACCATAGAATTGGAATAAGTATACTCTTGCCTCTTTTATATGTCAAAACACTTAATCGCGTTGATCTGTGTTATTAGATGGCATTGTGGTATATTTCATGGTAGGGCTATTGAATTGTTGAATCCTCATTTACAATGTTATCTTTTGTTGAAGTCACTTATCAGATTCAAGAGTTTTGTTTCCACTGCATTCTAACTCATTGTATCACATTCTGTTGTTCAATAATTGAGAATCACCATCAAAATCTCGGTGTAGGTCCAGGATAACCCTTTGTTCTGTAGTCCATATGGATTTGAGAAGTATAAATGAGTTTGCCAAATGATGATTGACAGAGTGAATAAGACTTTTCTGCTGTTGAATTTTTCTCTCTTCTATTGTTCTATTTTCGAGGACTTAATCAAATTACTGAAATTTGGTGGTCTTAGAATATACCTATTAACGTGTATAATGGCACCATCAACTTAGGGTCAGCTTCAGGACTTAATCAACCACGATGTGCCTTTGAACCTTTAGGTTTTTTTGTATTATTATGTAAATTTGTTAAGTTGTTACTCCATCTACCTGATGGCTGTAACTTTATTTCATAAATAGGTTTCATGTGTCGGCTAGAACATCTGACAGAAGCTGGGTGTCTACAGTTACCTTGTCAAAGGTAAGTGTATCCAATTTCGATGTTTTCTCTCCAGTCTGGTATGTATATCAAAAGATTGTTGGTTTCATTAGGAGCCAAATGGATGTAGGGATTGCGAACGAGGGAGCAAGAAGATAAGGTCTCAAGCCAGTTTCTGCTGAAGGTATGGCAATTTAATGAAGACAAAATGTCAATTGAGAAACTCTTCTGCCTTTCCTCTTTCTTTTTACCGTATAAAACGTTGGAAGTTGGGGGTTCTTTTGTAACTACAAAAGGAACTGTATTTTGGGACCTGTGCAAAGATGCATTTGGTCTCATAGTAGGTCTGGCCTGATCTTATGCTTAATCTCTCGTGGGACTGATTTTTTACCTTCTTCTTATAGTTAGTCCAAAAAAGTTTAACTTCCTATTTGCCACAGGCAATTGCAAATGCATGCAGAGTACCATCGACATCTATTTCAGAGTTGACAGAATCTGATTTGTCAAGCGAATCTGAAAAAACTTTTGATGAAGATGAAGAATTGGAGCAGCTTATAAATGGCGAAGTATGCTTCAAGATGTATCCTTTCTCCAATGGTATAGATTCTGGTTGTGTTCTCCGGAATTGATATATACAATGCAAAAAATTGTTACTCATCCATTTTCTGCAGATTCACATGCGTCGGATGCAGAAAGAAAGATCATTTTGTCTGGTTCATTTAATCCATTACATGATGGTCATCTGAAGTTGTTGGAAGTTGCTTCTAGGTACATTTGAGAGTTGATGTTTCCAAGTGACTTGTGGTGTTGTGGAAATTTAACTTTATTTACTTTACTTGAGTGCAGATCGTTAATAATAGAGCAACTGATTGTTCATCTTTTGAGCTTACCCACCTTGTTGTCATACTACATATCCTCTAGTTCTGCTAGGTGTTTTGAATCTGGAGCAACAGGCAACATGCCTTAAATTGAAGGCAAATATTGGTCTAGCTTAATTGTTTCACGGTACTTTGGCATTTGCTAACCATTTGGACCAAAGCAAATAATATCAAGTTTCAAACTTTCATATATCCACATAGTTTTACGACCAAAAAAAAAAAAAAAAATCCACATAGTTTTATGCATTGTGTAGAATAAGCCGTCATCTAGTGATACAAGCTGTAGAACTTTAGATTACTATTGTGCGGTAGTCAAGAAAGCCGCAAACTGTTTTTTATGAACATAATTTGAACTTCAAGCAAGTGTTCAAAAAGCTTGAAAAATTGGATATCTGGGAGAAGGGTAACGATTTAGACTTGTAACTTTGGCGGGTAAGGAAATGATTTAGTATAAAGCGAAGGAAAAAAATCAAACTGCAATATAGATTCTAATTTTTCATTGTATTAAATTATATCTCTTTTTTCTTCTTTGGTTAAGTTCATGCTAACCTTTGGAATAACTAATGTGGACTTATCGTATTACACTATGAGTGCAAACATTTTAAGGACACAAAATGCATTGAATAGTTTTAATTAATTTTAAGGACACTATGAGTGGACTTATCATATAACTTCCAGCGTACAAAATTCAACCATTATTAGAAGGCAATTGAAATTAGTGGGGAAGGATAATAGAATCGTTTTAATTAATTTCAAATGAAAATGCATTTTGAATTGATAATTTCACATGAATTGAACAGTTTTTAAAGACATATAGGAAAAGAAATTTTAAATGTAAATTCCATCCGCGTCATTAATTCACAGCTCCTTTGCTTTTGTAGCAAAATACATATATAGTATTAGATGTAGGTGAATTCCTAGCAACTCATCGTTTTGTCCTAATGGCAGAATTTTGATGTTTTACTCTTCTCAATAAGTTATTGGGTAGTGTCTCCACTGTTGTGTCACGGTGAGTTGAACAGCCATTTGTGGAGTACAAGCTTCGAATTCCTTCTTTGAAATATCTAAACAGATGCATGAAGTCCTCTTGTTATGGGTTTCTGATATTACATCATGTGCCATACCTGATATTCATGTTGGACTTTTGTCCTTTGATCAGATGTTACAACTTTTTCATTAATAAATGAATTCTACTGCAGTATCTCTGGCAAAGGGTATCCATGTTTTGAAATTTCAGCAGTAAATGCGGATAAACCTCCACTATCAATGCAAGAAATAAAAGATCGAGTGAAGCAATTTGAAAGAGTTGGTGAGATTTGCTTGTTCTTCATTACCAGTCCTGCTGTGTGCACTTTATTTTCCTTCCTGGATGTTCCACACTGGAAATTGAACGAACTCCAATTACGAAACCACTTATGTACGTTTTTGTAGATATATATATGGCAATGAATATGGATATATTTGGCAATGGATATCCATACTGTATTGCATTTTACATAGATTCAATATCTATAGTGAAGATCCTGTGCTGATTTTTGAGCTTTCTTTAGAGATTTACCTCGCAATTGCTGCACAGGCAGTGGCTTTGGTTTCAGTGGACTTGTTGTTTGCTGCCATTTCAAACTACTTTTGTGCCCTCTTGCATTTTCTTATAATTGGCTGCAATTGTGTGTCCTATCTGCACTGCGCTGATCAGGATGCAACATTGTCTAAAGAGTTGTGCAAGCAAGGCTAGAGGTTCCACTGTTGTTTCTGAGGCACAGCATGTTTTTGAAAAGAGGTTAATAAATAGAAATATCAACATACTTAAAGCTGGAATTGTTTAATCACAGTGTTGGTCATTGACTGATGACTTGTGAACCACATGTGCTCTGCTTCTGCATAATCTGTACAGGAATGGGATGAGGCTTTGAAGTCAATATCTGTGTCTTTGTTTTTCTTTGAGGGCCTTTTCTGTTAGAACTGCTTTTAACTGCTGATGTTCTTTTTATACTTCCTATTGGTATCAACCATCACGCTTCTTGCAAATTTCAGGAAAAACTGTGATAATATCTAATCAACCATTTTTCTATAAGAAAGCGGAGCTTTTTCCAGGCAGTGCTTTTGTAATTGGTGCAGACACAGCAGTGAGACTTATTAATGTATGTTCTCAACCATCTACTGTAGATTCATTTTCTTTATTTTAGACAATAGCCCTGCATTAATTGTTCATAGCTTTCATAGGGTTGATGTTTCTTGACGTAGCATATGGCTCACTTTCAATTTATACTGCAAGCTTCGTGTTACTAGGGGTAAATGGATTGCGAAAATTAAGGAATATGTTTTGACTATCTTTCCACTTTTTAGTATCGTGGAGCAAGGCTATTTCGTTTTCTTGATGCTTTTGCAGCGTTTATGGATTTTGTGGATAATTATGTCGTGCAGCCAAAATATTACGACGGGGATTATAAGAAGATGCTGCAAATACTTATTGGATGCAAAAGCACTGGATGCACTTTTCTGGTGGGCGGTCGTAATGTAGATGGAGTTTTCAAGGTCTGTCCTATGAGATTCTTGGAAACGTGCCCTTTCCCTTTCCTTTTCCACCTTCATTACATCTTTTCCTTATTAACCCCAGAAGCTTGATCCATCAAATGCAACACACTGCAGGTTCTCGAGGATTTTGACATTCCGGATGTTTTGAAGGACATGTTCGTATCAATCCCTCCTGAAATGTTTCGCATGGATATTTCATCCACTGAAATAAGGCGAAGTCATGGACCGTTATGATATACAGATGGCAGAGACAAAGGAATGGCGACTTTGTCAGTAAATTCATTGTTATATTATTAGATGTATGTCCAGGAGTCACTCAACTCTTATATATGCCCGTACAGAGAGGCATTATACCATACCTCTGGTGAAATAAAAAATCTCAAATAAAGAATATATATCTTGGAGAGTTGGGGGCAACATGCAGATCACGAAGCGCATTGCTTATATTATTATATCTGTCGCTTATCATTTACTACTTAGTTAACCGAAAAAAGAAGAAGACCCAAATATGGGCTTGCTCATTTCCAACTTGTCATTGCAATTTTGCTTGCTGAAATACGATAAGTTCTCTTATGCTGTATATTCCATGTTAATAAATTGGAGTCTTCTTTGAGACTAAGGTAAGGAGTGTTCTATCTTTGGGGATGTGCATTCTGATTTACTAGTTGTTGAGGTTATCTACATCGGCATGAAGACGTGAACTCCCGGAGCATGAGAGGATGGACATAGTTGCAGTGACCGCAGGTACTGTGCTATCAAGTATCAATGTTTACTATGTTATGTCCTTCAACAACCATGAGCTGAACCGAAGCCCAGAAGGAGAAAGAAGCTGCACTGATTTGTGGTGCATCAATTTGGATTCACGTCACTTGAATTAGAAAAGCCATACTCTCTATCAGGGTATAGCTGCTGTAAACATAGCTGAGCCCTACTGATAGTCCTATCGGTTGAAGCTCTAGTCTGGTCAGACACTACGAGAACTTGAAAGTACAGAAAAGATGGAGAAACTACATTTGACCTGCAAAATCTGGTTCTCATCAACTACCTTTTGAATTGAGAGGCAGCATCTGAGGAAAATGTCAGATCAGGAGTGACCTCCAGGAACGAACCCTTTTGGGACGAGATTGTGCGATGGGAGAGATTGCTGAGCGCTCATCCACCGCAAGCTGCGCCGCAACCGGCGGCGCAGTTGCTTCCGTAAGTGCCGGTGTGGTCCGAGGCGGAGGCCTTGTCTTTGGACATGCCGTCGGCACACATGAACATAACCACAACGAAGAGAGCAAGGGAAAGCAGGAATGCCGTGAGGACGAGAACCGCACCACTGCTTGAGGCTTCGCCTACGGACGCTCCGGTGGCGGCTTCTTTCCATTCCCTCACCATCTCGCTCTCTCTCTCTGACTATCAATCCTGGAGGAGGTAATGAGAAAAGGTATTATGAGGTAATGAGTGGGTTATCAAGGAGCTCTTTTAAGTATCTTTTCCAGTGTCTGCCCACCCTCTTGGCTCTCCCTTGTTGAATGGGTCTAATGAGGTGACTTCGTGTGGATATTTTAGGACGAGATTCCTTCACCCATCGAATTCCTATGGTTGCCCCCACGATATTACGGTATTGAATGTGACGCTTTTCATGCTCCACCCGAATCTGAAGCCGACCATTTTATCATTATTTTTGCCTTTCCTTTAGGTCAATCCCCGAATCTTCTAATGGACACTCCGGCTCCATTTGTCTAAACGTTTTTTTTTTTTCTTTTATTTCGTTTTTGTAAGTGATACAAGTGGTTGTTCTTAGGAAAAATATTTTCCAAATCATTCAACTTTTACGAAATAAATGGAGTCCTAGATAGAGTCCGATCCCTTAAATTTTGACTTCTTGGATTTTCTCTATTGTCCGTCTATATTTACCATTGGCCTAAATTGTAACTCAAATTAGTGTGGGTACTCTAAGGGAGTGTTTAGTAATTGACCAAATAGTGTATGATTCTATTCTCTTGTTTTTTGAAATAAAAAAAGAACAAAAATTCATTTGGTAACTTTCGTATTCCCAGCAATAGATTTGAAATAGAATGAAGAAGTAAAAAAAAAAAAATGCTGTTTTTGTTCTCGAGAACAACTCTAGAATCAAGTCTTTTATTTTATTTTATTTTCTTTTCCCTATTTTTCCCTTCTTTTCCTTTGCTTCTTCTTCTTTCTCTTGCCGACAGGCCTCATTGGTGTCTGCGAGGCTGAGCCTTGCATGGTCACGATGAGGCTTGACCTCATTAGGCCACCGTGAGGCTAGGCCGATGGTTGGGCGAGGTTGGCCAAGCCTCGCCCAATGCCGGCAAGGCTTGGGTTGACGAGGCTTGGCCTGGTCGGGGGTTGGTGATGTTTCGGCAAGGTCACTAGTCTTTGTTTGACCAATTGTCAGGGCGGTGACTAGCTTAAGAAGAAGAAAAAAAAGAAAAGAAAAAGAAAAAAAAATAAAAAAAAAATTAAAAGAAATTCTAAGTCATAAAAGAATTTGAAGATCGTATCAAATGCGCATTTTTATCTTGAAAATATAAAATTTTATATAGTTATCAAATACTTGAAATGTTTAGACAATCAGAAAAAACTATTTATAATTAGAAATTATTATTGAGAATAGAATCAAATAGGCCCTAAGCGGTTTGGACATCCGACGTCATAAAGTAATAGTAGTTCAAAGACGATATTTTCTCTTTTGCTAATAATAAAGTATCCAAAATGCTTTAAACACATGACTAATTTTAATTATCCGAAATCGTTAGGGGAAGGACTTTCTGGTCTTGGATGATGTGGAACCTCAGCCTCGAATTAGAAACTTCTTCAAAAAGGAGCTGCGATGGAAAGGGGGTTTGATCGGCATGGAATTGTTAATTATTGTACAGAATGGACTTGACCCGTTCCATTAGCAAAATTATATAATTTAGAATCTTGTTCTTTTGAGTTTGGGAATGTGATGTCGTGAACCACGACTCGTGATTAACGGGAGTAATCAATTGCAGGTGGGATGTCAAGAGAATCTTGGGCATAGATTGGTTTGACTTCACCGCATTTATTGCGATTTTTTTTTTGAGTGTTTAATTGTCATTCGCAAACTCGAGCAATGGTAGGTAACTCCCACTAGGTATAAACATAACTGAACTGTTATTGTGTTGCACTACTATAAGTCGTAATCATGTCATGAAATTAATCATCACTATTATGTTTGATAATACATGCTTTTAAACTACAGCATCATAGAATTGGACGGCGTCGCCCCTTTGAGGAAACAACGTTTTTCAAGCTGTGACACCACCTTTTGCCCACAGCCGAAAGCCGTGTGCCGGAGGGTTGTGTGAAAAAATAGCCATGCCGCGAATCGCGGGCGAGCGTTCAAACGAGCAGGCTATAGTCCGCACCCGATAACAGTCCATCACAATCGCTTTGATGCAAAGCGAGCACACCTTTGACTAGGAATCTAGGAAAGTAAAAGTGCTTTTTCCTTTCCATGCCCCGGCATGGATTTAGGGATTTAGATGGATGACATGGTCCAACCTTACCCAACTTCCATCCCCCAAAAGCTTTGAACTTTATTCAATGCTTTTGAAAAAAGTGGAGAAAGATAAGGGGGGCGTTTTCCGCAAGTGGACATTAAAGACGGAGCACGGTGAAGGGCGAATATTTGCTCAACGTGCTTGGTCGTCCAAATTGTATGAATTGGACGCATGTGTAACGAACTTTGTATAAACTATTTTGCTCGAGCACCTTTTGCCTTAACATTCTTTACTTATCCAAAATGTTAATTAAGATCTGATCGCATCAAGTTGGTGAACGGGCTTATCTTATGGTTCAAAGTAGCCTCTCGATGTTTCCAATAATAAACCCGAGTTGACAAAACCTAAAATATGGCGACTTGATTTACGGATGATTTTACCTTTCCGTTTTTGAAAAATAGTTTTTTTTTTTTTTGTTGATAGATTTTTTAAGGAGCTGCTAAATGGTGACCTGAATTTTTTTATCAGTAATTAACCGGTATTTTTGCAAAAGTACGAACTTTGTTTTTAAAATATAGTTAGAAAATTGTCAAGTTTTCTTGACGCGAGTAAGTTGCGTTTGATAGATTGGTCTAATTTAATGGGGAATTTATTAAATATCTCGATTGTTCATAACTCCATATGCCTTTTTCTTGGATGAATTTGGAATTCCAAGCGCAACACCCCTTTATTTTTCTTCATTCTTTCACTTTCCCAGCATGGCATGCGGGTGCAAAGGCATATCTTTAAAAAAGCCATCAGTTTTGTATATTCTGGCTCGCAATCACAAGAGAAACCCAAAAAAATTAAGTCAGAACGACGTCAACATCGAATCAAAGTTCCAATCCAATTTATTCGTCATCACGATAGAAAGTCATATGTACATATATCTCTTTAGAAGGAATTTCCGAAGATAATTTTCCCGCAAATTGATCTTTCGGTGCCGTTTTTCATTCCAATCTAGGTCCCCTAGGAATTTTGTCGAGGACTTCGGAATCAAATTTCTCGTACAGTTTCTTCGCGCGTCTCCTGCTTTTGCCAGCAAGATGATCCACTTGGTTCTCGTATCTCTCGTATAAAGCAGGTAGAGTCTCGATGCAAACAAAAGCTTACCACAAAAAAAGAAGAAGAAAAAAACAGAGAAAAAGAAAAATTAAACACAAAATATAAAAAGGAACAGCAGTTTGCATAGAAAAGTAACTACTAAAAAGTAGAGGAAAAATAAAATGTTGCATTGAATTTTGGGGGAGCTTACCAAAATATAGCAAATTCCATGAGCTTACGTAGTTGCCAAGGACGGACAGCATCCACAGGAATGCGATTGCCTGGAATTCACGCGGCAAAATATTCAAACAAATAGATAAAAAAAAAAAACATAATTAAGGTCGGTCACACAATTAAAATAAAGAAAATGAGAGTTTGGACGACGAAATTTATACCCCGAAAAGTAGCCTCCAATCATTACCACTCGAAACGTAGTAAATCGTCGAGAGTAATTTGTCAATTTTTCGATAAAGATATCGACACCCGGCCTCAGACAGCTGAAAGCTGTGATACATTGGGAGGGTCCCTGATATGCGAAGAATAGATAAGACTATTAGAAGGATTAAATAGATGGTTTTATGTAATCGATTGTTGTAAAGCACTAGTCATCCACCTCTGAATTAAATCGGCCAAGTTAGACCAAATGAAAATGATGATCATCGATGCCAAGATGAGGTGACACAGGAGGGTGACGAAATGGTACTCCACGACTTCGAAGAGAAACCATATAGCCGTGACCCCGATCAAGATCCCTAGCGACAGCTTCTTGTTCTTCCACAATAGCACGTCAGCGACTTGCGATGGCAAATCATTCTTACAAAATTAGGAAAATTGGACAGGAAAAGTTGGGAAAAAAAAAAAAAAACGGAGAGATATAAAATGGACGGAGCAGTTTACGTTTCCCCCCGCCGAGGATGTCGTGTCGAGGCCTTAGACGGCCTAACGGCTTCGGCGAAGGCGCGGGGTGGTCGTCGGAATCGGATGAGTATATCGGCATGATCCTATTGTGTGTAGGTGGGTTAAGCTAATGGTTGTAGAATAATTCGCACAGTACCGTAATTGGTGCGTGGTTTATATAATGCGAAGGTGGTCCTAAGCTTAGGTTTCAAGAAAGTGGTCGCGATACAGAAGAAAGGAATGGCTTTGGGTACGATAATGATTTAGGGGCTCAAGGGAAGCTTCCTTCACATGCTCGCCTTTTCACATGCTCATCTTTCATTAATATAATCACTGCTTGGGGATCCAGATATCTCCATCTCTCTGTCAATGCCAAGTATCCAAAGTGGAGTAAGATTCTTTGTCTTGGCTTTTAAAATTAGACCCCTTTTGCGTTTTAGCATTCTTATATGATACGCCGGCTACGTAAGAATACTATTTTTTATTTATAATACATGTCAATTACTAATGGTGTAGATACATTGAATGATAGAACTATGAAGTGGTATGTTTACTCTTCAAGCCGTAACACCTCATCTCAAAAGGGATTGGTTTGAAACTGCTAACATGTACACATGAATTCTGTCATAAAAGTGTTTCACATCGAAGAGCTAGTGTGATGTGAAGATGTTAATATATCATAATATTTCGTAATTTAGTGATTTAAGCTTTTAAGTATATGTGAACTTAATTGAAGTTGACGGGCTCAGACTTGAGCTCATTCTTTACAAGCTCTCCAAGTAAAGGTATCAACCTTTTATTGCCTGCACCTAATAATTGGTATCACAATTGATGATTGATTGATGGTTCACTCCTAATGTGTATCGGCATTTGGGGATATATCAAGAAAGGGATCTTGCAACCAATGTGATTATCAGTCTGGTGAAAGAGACCGGAGATGAAGGTCCTAATGGATGGCAATCTTTACATTTCAGTCTGAAGAAAGAAACTAGGAATGAAGATGGGTGTTGAACATTTAGGCTAAGACATGTAGATGAGAATGAAAACTGAATTGAAGCAATTAGACCTAACATTGAGGTCATACGTGAGGGAAGAACATAGAGTTGCACGTTGTAAATTATGCTAGAAAAAAGTCACATGACAGAGAATTAGTGTATATATGTGAATTGCATTAGAAAAGAGTCCTATATTAGAGAACTGGTATGGTATTGATTAGTTAATATATTTTAGTTGTTTCATAATTTAGTGGTTTAAACTTTGAGGGACAATTAGTATGATTGAATATGTTGACGGGTTCGGATTTGGATTCCTTTCTAGAGAGCTTTAAAGGTAATGGTATTGAGCTTCTTTCATGCTAGTGATAAATGGTGTTAGAATTGATAATGATTAGTGACCTACTCCCAATATGTATTGGTATTTGGGGCCTATCTCTCATGATCAACGCGATTTCTGAGCAACCTTGACAGATTATAAGTGAGTGTTTACATTAATTGGTCGCATTCCGCATCTAATTATACTTTGCCGTATCAGGACACGCTAATCACGTCAACATGTGCTTGAATTACGCCTATCATTCCTTTCATCATCCTCTCCATCACAAATTCTGGCTCGGCAGCTAAAAATTAACGTAAGCAGGAGCTTCTCAGTTCACTCTTCATCGGACACGCCAGGCCTGGGCTTCCTTTTCTATTAACGGGCTAATTGGTAATTAACATCGCGAAAGGCCACCTTCTCATGTATATTGTATATTATGGTTCCACAAGACCATCTCAAAGCATAGTGGCTCGTCTAATTGGGCCACGTTCTCAGACGTTGGTTCATGGGATTTGCACATAAAGTGGGCATAAAGCCGAGTTATGTCCTTTGGGTCACGCTAATTTTGGTGCTCGAGGTCAACTCGCAATCGATCGTCGCACCAGTTCAACTATTAAAACTAGCGAGTTGTCGCCATAAAATACCATGAATTCGGATAGTCAATACTTATAGATAAGGAAATGCGTGCGCCGGCCGATTGACGAACCGGATCTTACCGGCAGGAACGAATTAATATGCCAGAGGGAGTCTTGGCAATGTTGTTTTGTGACCGAATTGACGTCTCCATATATAAGAAATATAACTTCTTTTAATTCCTTTCCACATATCTGAAAATCATGTCATTTTCGGTTTGCTAATGAATTACGGTCCCTTTAGGCTTTACCTTTGTGAATAATGCATTAAATCTGGTCAAATGGATTGGGATTTGATAATTTCTCATGATAGGATTCTTTATGTGTACAGGAGGTAATCATCTGGCTGTCATTCTAATTGGCCAATTTGACCTTGCTTCATAAGATTCGCTTTGAATTGAACTCCAAATAGAAAAGGGAATGATTGACTTGGTGGTCCATATGCCGGAATATCAAATTCAGTAATGACTGAATAGACTATATAAAGGGGGATCCTTCTTTAATGCAAATATCTCGCCTACCATTTTAAAGATTACTCGGCCCAAGAAACCTGGTACTTTGCATCTTTCAGTTTATGAGTTTGTGTAGTTGCGTGGAGTTATGTCCACATAAAATTACAATTTATTGCTGTCTTATGCCCCACATTCGCTCCACTTGGCTCTAACTAATCTAATTTGGTTAGAATGTCTAAACTAAAAACTTAAATTGATAATTAAAAGGAGCATGCATGTATATAAAGAGCATATGAACCTTTAGTCAAGGGCTTGAGATAAAATTAAAGCAAAACTTGACTCTAATATTGTATTAAAATGTCTAACCAAAAGCTTAAATTTATAGTTGAAGGAAGACTATATGTATATAAAGAACATATAAAATCCTAATCAAGCGACTTGTAGCCTGATTTATATGTAAGTTTTTGACCAGAAATTATATAACACAAGGCTAACTTATGCTTACGAAAAACGTGTTTGAGCATTCATATACTAGAGCCATGTATCCCTACATTGACTTGTAAATTCTTAAAGCTCGTTCGGAGCCAATTTGGAGCATTTTTCAGTAGCACCCATAGTCGTGAAAAGGGATGTTGCAGCCTTTACAAATCTTTGCTAAACTTCTAGTAGCTGCATCAATTTTAAGAAAGCTGCCTCAACCAGCTTTGAGGTGCCGCGGGTTTAAAGGATATTTTACTTGAGACACAGCTTATAACACTTCATAGCATAAACGCATAGTAACACAATAACACCTCAACCAAAGCTATACCACGTCGCTATGTTGTGGAGTGCTCTAATATACATGCTCGTACTACATGCTATAAAGTTGCAGAATCTTAAAGTTAGGTGAGGCTTTCGCAGAAGTTACTGTAAATTACCGCTGTTTTGGAGGTACTTTAGGTATGAGGGTGTCTATCAAACCGCTTGTAAAAGTTACAGCAGATTAAAGTATTGCAAAAGCACTGTACGAGAACCTCTTTAGCATATTGATAGCTGTTGGTCTTAGTCTACTAGTATAAAATTACTGGGATAATAGCACCAATGGCTCATGAACTTCAATCCAATAGGTAATGTTATCTTCGAACTTTTGATTTGTGTAATATGATTCTTAATCTTTGGTCTAATGTGTAATGTTATTTGTAAACTTTTAATTTGTTCAATATAACTCATGAATTATTTGTAAATGCTCAATGTAATGTCTAAACTAATTAAAAATATTTAAAAATTCAGAGATCACATTAAATATTAGATTGGAGTTTAGAGACTATATTGAATAAATTAAAAATTAAAAAATGATAGTATAAATTGAATCATTTGTGTGATTTTTCCAAAATCGCATCCCACAAATCAAGTGATAAGTAATGTAGATCTCGTCGAAAGTGATGGCTTATGGGTAGAACCTATTTACCTTCTCAATTTTGTATCTAATTACTTTTAGTCCCCAAAAAATTGCAATTTGCATCACCTCGCCCCTGTCTATCTTCCTCATTCCACACGAAGCTGTGTAGAGATTGAGGCAGAGCATGCCAGAATTCAAACTGGGCGCAAAGTCGGACAGACGACTTGTTTGAGGACTTCCCCACTTTCAGTTCTCTTTGTCATACTTCACCAGAGCATTCCACTTTCTCATCCTCCAACTTGTAACGATGGCGACTTTGAGATCGGTCAACTTGACGGCGTTGAATTTTCATGCGCATTCCCTGAAGTTTCAACGGTCTAAGATATGAGGCAGAGATATATACACAACACCACGCACTTGCCAGTTCTGTCAGAAGAATCAAAGCTCCTCCAGCTCATCTCCAAGTCAAAATAATCAGGCAGACAGACCCACCATCCAAGAACCTCAACACTTCACATTATCTCTCTCTCTCTCTCCCCCCTTCCCCCCACACATATGATATCTCCATTTTCGACCAAACTCCACCACCCCATCCATCCACAATGACCAGAACCAGAACCAGAACCAGAACCAGAACCAGAACAGTCCTCACACCTCCTCTCTTTCCTCTCCCAATCAACACAAGCCTCTCACTGCTGTTGCTCTTCTCTCTCTTCTTATCCCCCCGGGAGTCTCTCTCCCACGTCGACCCCTACTTCAGAAACTGCAGCCTCCCCGTCGCCTGCGGCGGCCTGAACATCACTTTCCCGTTCTTTGTCACCGACCGGCAACCCAAGTACTGCGGCTTCCCGGGCTTCGCCCTGTCCTGCGCCAACGACCGCCCGGTCATCAATCTCACCGGCGACGACTATGTGGTCCGCGACATTTTCTACAAGAACCAGTCTCTCCGCATCTCCAACGCTGCCCTCTCCGACGGCAACTCGACCGCCTTCACTTACTGCGCGCCCGGTTCTCTCAAGAACCTGACCATCCCGTCGGGTCCGTTCCAGCTGAGCCAGAACGTGACCGCCACCCTCTCTCTGTTATACAACTGCAACATCTCTACCCGCGCCGACAAACTTCTGAACTACAAGACCAGCTGCCCTGGCGAAGAAGAAGGCGAAAGTGGGGTCGTTTTGGGGATATACGGGGACAGCGAGGATCAAGAAGTGATCGATGCCACGAAAAACTGCGGGACTGTGGTGGAGGCGCCGGTGGCGGCGGAGTGGAGAGGGAGAGCAGAGATAGAGGAGGCGTTGAGGAGCGGGTTCGTGTTGAACTGGACGGCGAGCGATTGCAGAGCGTGTGAGAAGAGCGGCGGCAAGTGCGGGTTCGAGTACGGGATCTTCCATTTCCGTTGCTACTGCCCGGACCGGCCTCATGCTTGGCATTGTACGCCAACTGGTACGTTCACTTCTTCTCCGTCTTCTCGAGTTTATATAGCAAGTGACACGATAAGTTCTCATAGACAAGTTCGCGGATTAGTCTAATTGTACGGAAACAAGGAGGTTTATCACGGATACAGTAGAATTAAGGAAGGAAGCACTGGAAAAATAAGGCGAATTGACCGCAAAAGTTATCATCGAAAAAAATGGTTGTGAAGTGAAGCGGCTGGGCTAACCACGATGAGCGCGAATCGTCTTCAAATGAGAAGAAAATGTTAGGATGCATGTGGATTTTATGTCTTGGCTCGAGCGAACTTTGTGTGCCGTGGAAAGGTGCCGAATCCGTCGCTAGAAGTAGCACTCTAGCAACCAAAACGAAACCATTTCGTTACTAGAAATGGCGACCAAGTCTATTATCGTCGCGATGATACAAAATTAGCGACGACACATTGTTTCATCGCTGATTGCCGATTTTTTCTGCAATCGGAGGAACACTTTATTTAATTTATTCCGGCCTCAAAACTTTAAGGCAGCTTAGGCTGTGTTTGCTTGTCCGAATTCTGGATTAGGATTAGTAGGATAAAGCACGATTATAAATCCTCCCAGTATCATCCGAATTTGTATAAAGTCCCATAATATATTTGGTGTCACTTAAGATAGGATTGAGAATATTTGAAAATCATGAAAAATCTTCTGAATATTCTCACTCTTAAATCGTACCTCCACTCTTATACGATTCACTGTTTAGCTATGAGCTATAGCCACCGGAAGAGCTCTCTCTCTCGTGGTCCCTTCAGCGAACCAATCTACCTTATGTCTAGGCCACTCCTCGCTGCCGTCCACTCTGCCCTACCAGCTTCTGCCCATACCATCCCTCGCTGACGACTTTGGATTTAGTCACGTCCCCCCTGCACTAATTGCTCCCTTCGTCTCGCGCCGATCATCGGCCTTATCCCTCTCCCTCCTCCTGGCCATGTCTCTTGACGTCTCGGCGGCGGCGGCAATTGCACAGTGGACATTGTTGTTGCTGGTAGCGAAAACAATAATGGAGGAGCAGATGACAGGATTGGATAAGGAAAAACTAATAGCAATTAATTATCAAAGTAGATTTTTCAAGTAATCAAACTGCGAGGAGGTTCGAAATCACAATCGTTCGATGCCAACGTGAGTGAGTTGGGAACGATTAATGATTCCTCGATGGATCAAGTTGATGTAGTCAGATGCGTCACTTTATCAATCCATCACTGAATAATAATAGAGATTGTTATTGTATTTTTAATTTTTTTTATTCAATTCGGGTTAATCCCAACCCTATGATAGATTTCTTATCTGGCAATTTATCTGGGTATATCTGGTCTGGAAGATGTGGCCAAATACCAAATAGGATAATTTGTTATCCAATCAAGACTCAAATCCGAACTACTTAAAGTAATGCCATGTATAAAATTAATACACTAACTGACGTAGGAGAATATACATAAGCTAGTTTCGGAAAAGCAAGCCATATTTAATAACTAATAACAGTCTATGGCATCACTTAATATATCTATTTTATGAATAAATTTCAATCCTCTTAGTGTTAGTATTAATATTTTGCTGTCTCGACGCCAAGAGTCAGGCTTTGCCATAATATTTTGTCACGAAGTGAGTGGCCGATGCATGACAAACCTTGATTGAGCTGGCTAGTCATTTTGGAGCTGTTACATTCTTAATTAAGTTAATCATTGGATTTATTAGCAGGGCGATTGAGAGTTCTCATACTATATTATTGTAGTCCAATGATTACCATAAATTGCATTGAAAACTACCAAGTTATTGTAGAATGAAGCCAGCAGGAGAAATGATATTGAAGAGCATTGTTGAGTATAAATCGGGGCTTTCCTGAATAGTTCAAGTTTTTAAAGTAAACGATTGGGTACTAAACTTTGCCAGACGTATTGAGACAGTGGTCTCAAATTCAATTTAAAGCAAAACTTTTTCTTTTCACCAATTTATGGAATTCGATTTCTTAAATTTTTACTCTCGGCCATTCTTTTCTCTATGGGTATTAGGGCAAGCACGGCCTCCATATACTGTTTAGTGTTTATGGTAATGAGAAATTTTTTAGTCTTGGCCATTCTTTTTCTCTATGGGTAATGTAATATTGTCTTAGCAAAATAATTTACTTAATTTATACTCTTAATCATCAATATCTATGTTTTTTGCTATTTCATCACATTTACTTTTTGCTTTTCCATTTTAATAAATAATTTCAATTATATCGATGGAATTTTTTTATAACAGCTTTTCTATTATCAATATACTGTAGAGGATTTAGATGAGACTCATAATTGATCATAGTTAAGCCATCCAGGTTCACTAATGGTGAAACATTTCGTTACTTGTAATTTATGTACATTTTATTTGGATAATTTAATGCATTTCATTTTTCAATTTTATCTTTAGGATAATTATATAGTGTTTTCTTGATGGCAAGTTAATTTCAAGTTCTTTTTTTAATTAATTTTTATATTTCCAAAATAAAACATTTAATGGATATTTTTTTATTTGAATTGTGATTTATAACTTAGGTGCTAATTATTAACTGGTAATTACATTTTCAGTAGGTTTAAGTAATTCTTTATATTTACTTTACTTCTTGTAAGAAGATAATGTTTTCTATTTTTGATCTTTGGTCAATTGCCTGATTGTACTTTAGTTTTCTAATATCAACTATGCCGTCATTTCTTAATATTTGTGTTTTCCATTAGTATTATTACTTTTGTATTTTGGCAAATTTGCTTTAAGAATTTTTCAGTTCCTACACTTTAGATTTACAACTAGAACTTAATATTAGACTCTGTTTGTTTAGCGGAAATAAATGATTTGCAATTTTTTCCCTAAAAATAATTGGTTATATAATTTGAAATATTTATTAATTCATGAAAAATATTTTCATTATAATAATAATAATAATTTATTTCTAAACATTTAAATGGACGATGAAAGTAATTTTAGTTTATTTATTTTTATAAGCAATACAAGTGATCATTTTTAGAAAATTATTTTTTAAATTATTTATTTTCTAGGAAACAAATGAATTCTTACTATATAGATTTTCAGATGACTGTAGAAAGGTCTACGTCATGGCTGATAGATCAAGAATCAACCAAAGTACTGAATTTGACATTTTCGAAACGGAGATGGGGTCAAGTTGCTGGTTTTCTAAGCTATGACCAATTGCTGATGTTTGAATGCCGGAAAAAATGATTACCCTAAATAAGCCAGTCTTCCTTAGACGTTCGGAGGGAAGACTTTTTGACCCAAAAACGCCGTGGACAACTCTCAAAGCTATGGAGAAAGCTGGTTCCTTGATCTGTCTTTCTTTCCCTTCTTTCTTCGAAATTCCAACCAAAAGCAGCTCCCGGACTGCACCAATGTGCTATGGAGTCATTGACGATGATGTTTTATGTCCTTTTTTCCTTGTCCAGAGCGATATCCCCGTATCGTTCGCTTGCCTGCATTTGGACTGTTTTGCGTTTAAGGCTGAATGTTACGTAAATGTCACTGATATAAGTACATGGAAAGGTCGGACTTTCGTGCATGATTCGGACCTTATGTTTTTGTTTGACTATACAACATATATAAGTACATGGAAAGGTCGGACTTTCATGCATGATTCGGACCTTATGTTTTTGTTTGACTATACAACAGCTAGTATATAGAAAGGTCATATTTTAATATCCAAGTGGGTATTTACGAGTGCTAAATAGTAACGACTTCAACCATTTCAAGGGTTATGTACAGTTAAGTCTTCTCAAGTGCAATTCATCTTTCTCTACTTCCTTCACATTCTTCAGCATGTCTCTGGTATTGAATCCGCAGAACATGCTGAGCTTTAGAGCCTCCCTATTTAGGCGGATCAATATTATCATCAGTCTCAGCATATTCTTATTCGACTTCATCCTGTCTCTTGAGGTGAACCCGAAATTTGATGATTGTCAGCCAAACAACTGTGGTACTGGTCCAAACATAACCTACCCTTTTTGGATCCTGAAAGTACAACCACCTTATTGTGGCTTTCCTAGCTTTGAGATGGAGTGCCACAATTGTAGGCCGATTTATCGGACAATTTGATCTAGTTATGTGATTGAAGACATTTCGTATGGCGAGAACTCGTTCAGAGTGGTGAACGAAGCTGTACTGAATGCTGGGTGCCCCCTACCGAGTCTCAACTACTCTTTAGACCGCTTACCTAATACTTTCGGTCCGGACTAGTCTGATCTCTGCATTTTCCATAATTGCAATGAGTCATTTTCCGTTAATTCCACAATATCTCAGGCCAAGTGTGGTCCTAGTGAAGGGAACAATTCTTTGGTGGCGATAGCTGGTAAGTGTGATAACTTGAATTGGAATAGAGCGCCGTGCCAATAGTTGGTGGCCACCCCGGTTCAGATAGAAAACTGGAATGTGAATCAAAGTGTTGAGTACCTGAAGTTATTGGAGGATGGTATCACACAGAACTGGATGGGGTACAACTACATGAGATGTCAAAGAAGTGGGGGGCGGTGCAACTGTGAAAATGGCATGACTGTGTGCTATTGCCCAGATTAAGCACAACTCGAACACTGTGGTGACGGTATGGTGCCGCAAGCTATTCTAACTTAGGCTTTCACATTCTGCTCTTCTAGAAAGTTTTTCTTCACCATTTGATACCAGTCCTCTGGAACAAATGGGACCAATTTGTGAGAAAATAAGTTACTGAGGGTTTTATATCAATTCACGTGCGTTTGAGATATATAAAATTTCAAATGATCTCTCTGTCTGCTTTATCTCTATATAATTGGTTCTCTTGATCCTTTAGTCCAAAAACTTCAGCTTGATTTCTTTGGCTTCTTAGGTGTTCTTTTCTACTGCTTGATTACTCCATCTGCTTACTTCCACTCCTCATTTCTAGTATAAGTTTAATACATCGCATGGACAAATAAGCCACAAAGAGAACATAAGAGTTCAATCTAGCTGAAATCGACGAGCACATATTAGGTTGAATGTCTCTATTGGTATTTGAGGAAGTGTGTGTTTGATGTGTGTGCAAGTGAGTGTTTTGTGTGTGAATTATCAAGAGAGCAAAAGAACTAAGAACAACGTGGGTAAGAAATGATTAGGCAAAGTAACAATAGAGAGTGGCGGTAAGGGAGGACAAGGGAACAAAAAGAAAACTTTTTTATTATTTAGTTGTAGTACAAAGGGAAGGGGAAGGAGCTTATCTTGTTGGTCTACCCCTCAAAAAGGAGACCACAAGCCTATTCATAGGCCTACATCACCGACTTCTTCATGCAAAAATCTCTGCTCAAGTCAGAGATTTTCTTGTCCTTAGTCAGCTCTATTAATGAGCTTGTAAACCAACTTTCAAGGGGAAATATCTCTACAAATTGTAGAGATAATCTTGTGGTCTACTCTACATTAATCTAGTGTACTCTAGAGATTTCCTTTGCCACCAGGATTTTTCTTATAGTATCCTCTAGTTGCTTCTAGAAATTGGATCAGTAATTTAAAAGTCTCAAACTGAGTTAAATTCTGAATAAAAAGTATTTATAGATTCTTGAAAATACTCAAAGAGATACCTTCGAAATTATATATTGTTATCTCAAATATATTGTCTAAAAGTTTTGTTCTTTTTCCACCATCTCTTCTATTTCTCGACATTTGGTTGTTAGATATGATGGTATCAAGATATACAATTTTGAACTTGTAGAGGAGGATTATGCTAGAAGCCGATAGGAGAAATTATCAGAACAGTGATACCCTCAATCATTATGTCTGTTCTTCAATGGATGCATACTTCACTGGAAGTTCGTCACTTTTCTCTTCTTCCTCCCCATTTTGCTACCGTCCTGTCGCGTCCATCTTCACGTGAAAGAACTAGAGGAGAAAACCCAGCTCCTGTTCCCTTACTGAGGCCAACATGGGTAGTGCAATCTGTAAATTATCAAGATCACATCATCACAAAATCAGCTAGGAATTAGTGTTTATGGGACTTTTTCTGTTTCGACCTCCTTAACGTCGACCTTCTTCGCTACCAGTTGTCTCCTGCCGTGTCTCTCTGCCTTTGACTGTCACGAATTCAAGTTGTCATAGTACTCGACCTTGAAAGAGATCAAGGGTGGAGGACGAGTCTCGATAAAAATCGTGGTGGTCCGGGGGTTTGAAATCGACCCAGGAAAGCCTATTGGAGAGCTTCGAAACCCCGTCAAACGAAGTTAGAAACTTTGCAGGGAAACAAAGTTGGCCACAGAAACAAAGGTGGCCATGGGCCCGTGGCCGATGGAGTGAAATCGACCTTGAGTCCTGAAAATGGACCTTTTTTAGCCTAAGTACGTAGTAGCAATCGATTTTTCCTTTCACTGAGCAAATATGTGGTCCACTACGTTTGCTCTTTCGGGTCCTCTGCGCTCAGCTGACCCAGTCAATTGGCGCGTTTACGTGAAAAAGAATTCAACGAGACATTCATATAATGCGATCTTCAGCGTGAGCAACTGTATCTCACTTGAGCCCCTTCAGTCTGTGCTATGCACATACCAAAGCTTTCCTGTTTCTGATTGTTCCTGTGCTTCTATTGTTCCCCTCTAAAATTCCTGAAATGGGCGTCGGGAGCTCCATAAGTTCCAAGGTTTTGCTTCGCCATGTCATTGGCATTTTGACGATTATTTCTTTGGAAGACTGGGTTCCATCATTGAGCCTACCATATGGAAACCGCGAGCATGGCGAGTGTAAGGTCATAATAGGTTCTCTCTTTGGGAACTACACTGAACGATGTAGTCGTGATAAGCCACTGCTTGAACTACGACCTTTTGGGGAGTCTCTTGTCGATAATGAAAATCAATCTTTTGCGTCGATCTCAGAGTTAGAGATAACGGGCAATGCTTGTTTTGATCCACCTGATGTTTCCACTATTGAATTGCTCTCCTTCCTTAAATCCCATGAAGGGCCTTCATGCCTAGCATTTCTCCGTGATTGCACCAGCTTCCCAATTGTTGGTGATGATCCACCTCCTGACTTCACTTGCCCCTCCAATGGCACCAATCGCTCTTACGTCGCTCTTATGGGTAGACATGAAGACCCACATCTATATAAGTCAGCCTGCAAGAGTCCTGTTATCGTACCTGTTGAATTGGCCAGAGATGATAGAGAGAATAAAGATGAGTGCGATGAAAACATTGAAAATTTGAAGCAGGGGTTTAGATTGAAATGGGATTTAACCTCCTGGGAGAGCTGTGTTAAATGCAAAATAAGTGGAGGCAAATGCAGAAGACGTGATAAACGTTTCCTGTGCAGAGGTAATACTTTTCGATTAATTCCCTGTAATAGCAACAACAGGTGAAATTCTCCCTCGTGTTTTTCGGTGAATTTCCTCCCCATTCTCTCCAAACTTGATAAGAGGTCGTCAAAGGAAGCGGAAGAACTTTTTTGACTTCCTTTGGTTTTCTACTCTCAGTACCCTTTTCCCACCTGGGCTTCGTTAGCCATTACTTTTTTATTTACATTTCTTTCGAGCATTCTTTTGTAGATGTAGGACATGTTTATTTTGGGGAAAATTTTATGATAAAGGAAAATAAATTTCGTAGAAATCATTTAAAAAAAAATGTATTTTACTCTTTTTGAATTAGGAAATTCATCTTCCTAACTTTAAATATGCATTGACTGATCATTTTTAGCAAACCAAACATATTGAAGTTTTGAAAACTAATTCACGGAAAATTCTTTCACTCAAGTACCTTTAGTAGTTAGATGAATTCATAGCAATGTCATTTCCTTCCTCGGATCAACGATGAAGAACTACAGGACAACATCTCCAGATCACGGATACATAGTCTTGCTGCTGTCGCTTTTGTGGATCTCAACCCTGCATTAATCATATGCGCAGCTCAGTAAATGGTTAAATTTTTTAGACTGTCAACGTTTGCGTTGGCCAGTTCCAACGTGAGTGCAGAGATGTGTCGAGGATTTTAGATGATTACTGAATTTATGATGCAGAGGCCGGGTTATGATTCAATAAGAGAAGACAGATGCATGGAAAGGAAAACGTAAAGGGGAAAGTTTTCCATGCGTGTTTGCTTATGCTTGTTTTGCATCAGCTTAAAGTTTCAGTTAACACTGTCGCCTACAATGCTCCATTAAGCTTAGTTCTGCAATTTACTTGTGATATGTAACATGAGGGAATGTCTATTTTTCCTAAAAATGTATTATGTTAAGTGATATTCAATTGATCGATAGGATTTTATGTTAGATCAAGGAAGCTAGTGTCTGTATTCCTGTTCTATGATTTTTATTATGTGGATAGGATCTGTATATGTGGAATTCATATCTGACTCAAACGCCATCTTTTGGCACATCTTTGCTGCAGGAAACGATGTGCCTTTGAAGATTGGATTAGGTCAGTCAAATCTTTTTCATGGGGGACATTATACAATCCTTTGAGTATATATCGGTGCATTAAGCATGGTTTGTTGATTGCCAAATAATGTTGTCAACACATCTTCGAGCACAATTACGATGCAAGAGCACAATGACATGCTTCGTAAATTTGGGGACATCTCACAGTCAAAGTTTTCTGAAATTTTCCATTTCCTACCTGGCTCTGACGCAAATCTACTGACATTTTTGTTCTTCAGGTTGCGGATTTGGTGCCTTGGCCAGTATTTTTCTCTGTTCATGCCTCTATATGATCCGCCAAAAACAACAGCATTGCTTCTTAATATTCCACTCAAGGCATGCTTCATCTGATTCTTCCACGAAAGCAGATCTTGAAGTGGGCGATGTATGCTTCGGGGTTCCCATTTTCCCCAACGCCGAGCTTGAAGAGGCTACTAACCATTTTGATACTGCCCGGGAGCTCGGAGATGGAGGTTTCGGAATTGTGTACTATGGTAAGACCTTAACGGAAGAGGCTAATTAGGCAGCCTGCATATAAATGGCGAGAAATTCTAGAAACTAGGAATCTAAGAGGATCATTCTCCATTTTCTTAAACAGGCAAACTTCGAGATGGCCGGGAAGTAGCTGTTAAGCGTCTATTCGAGCACAACTATCAGCGGATGAAGCAGTTCATTACTGAAGTCGAAATCCTAACTCGCTTGCGCCACAAAAACCTCGTCTCTTTATATGGTTGCACTTCACGGCACAGCCGTGAACTCCTGCTGGTCTATGAGTACATCCCGAACGGCACAGTAGCCGATCATCTACAAGGGGAGCGAGCGAAGCAGGACCCTCTCCCGTGGCGTACTCGTATTAGCATCGCCGTAGAAACAGCCACCGCATTGGCTTACCTTCATGCGTCTGACATAATCCACCGTGACGTGAAGACTAACAACATCCTCCTTGACAATAACTTTTGCGTCAAAGTGGCAGATTTCGGCCTTTCTCGGCTGTTCCCCAACAATGTGAGCCACGTGTCGACCGCTCCTCAGGGGACTCCGGGTTATGTGGACCCTGAGTATCACCAGTATTACCAGCTTACGGAGAAGAGTGATGTCTACAGTTTTGGGGTAGTATTAGTGGAACTCATATCGTCCATGCCGGCAGTGGATATAAGCCGAGACAGGCACGAGATTAATTTGGCGAACTTAGCAACCAGCAAGATACGGAACCACGAGTTCCGCCAATTGATCGATCCAAATTTGGGGTTTGAGTCGGATCCCGAAATCAATAGGATGATCACGGCTGTGGCCGAGCTGGCTTTCAGGTGCTTGCAACAGGACAAGGACATGAGGCCCTCCATGGAGACTGTCCTGGAGGAGTTGAAGGCAATTTCGAGTGGGAAACATGAGCCCGACAAGTCAAAGGATGTGAGCTATGATAACAGCGCCAGTCAAAGCGAGAACCCACCTCCTTCGCCGGAATGTGACAATGTGGGGCTGTTGAAGAATACGAAGGCGCCGACTTCACCTGTTTCCGTGACTCAAAAATGGGAAGCAGCGGTAGTTCCTGTGCACATAGTGGTTAACTTGTAGTCTTATCAGTTCTCTCCTGCAAATTTCCCTTCTCCTCCATCTTGGCTTAAAGTTTGCTTGCATTTGGGTAATGGTCTCTAGCTAATATTATCTGCGATGTAGATGATATAGCAGGCGATCAAGTTTTCCATTTTGGTCTTCATTTTCAGCTTGAACATGTAAGCACTTCTGTTGAGGCTGCAGGAGGATCTGATGTAAATACTACCTAGTAAGGAGCACTTTCCTACAGTATGAATAAAGGATTGTACACATACTTGCCATCGTCCCTCTCTTTATCACAATATTTCAGGCGTTCGAAGAGTTTTCCCAGATCAGGTTGAAACTCTTAGACTTGCGATGATTTTCTCACAACAGCTTACGACATTATCTGATTTGCTCCTCAAAAGAACACAAAGTCATGCCAGAAGTCATGTCGAGTCTCATTCTGGAAACAGGCCTTGGATAATACGTGATAGCTCGATCTTTGTTGGAGTCTAGTGATGAAGTGCCTTCACCTTCAAATTTGTGAAGTGAGAGTTTCACGCAGCAATAGACATGTCAAGGAAGGAACTTGTCATATTCCATGTGTTGAAGTGGTTTCAATGACCTTATCATATATGGAAATGAAAATACAAACTTGGTATGAAGTGACACTTAAAGTGCCAAAAGTTAGGAAAGTGATGCTAAAGTGCCAAAATCGGAGCCAAATGAATTACTTAAGTGCTAACGGTGAGAAAATCCGGCTAAAATGCTTATGTGGCGATTTTCTGGCGAGGTAAGTGCAAAATGACGTCATTTTGCATGTTGACGTGGCTAGACAAGTCTAAAAAACGATGTCATTTTGCTACGTGGGTAAATAATTAATATAAAAAATAATTAAATTAAATTTAAAAAAAATTTATTTAAAAAACAAAGAGAGAGAGAAGAAGGACAAAGATCGCAGGTGGTGAGGGCTGAGCCCTTAGCTGCTTGCAATTGTCTTTTTTTTTTTTTTAAAATTAAATTAAATTAAATTATATATTAAAATTCAAATCCCTAAAAAAATGGCGATGTTTTTGCATTTCTTTATTGAGTCAGCTCTCTGGCAAGTTACGTAGGCAAGCAAAATTAATAAAAAATTGCCAAGTCCATTGATTAATCTCTGTAAAGAACCATATCAATGGTCCATCTATTGATCTATCTCCTATCAAAACACATGTCGATGGTTCATTTATCAACCAATTTTTTGGTCAATACCTAACCATGGTCACGACACAACACTTTATAACAAGGCAACCAAAATTCCCCTCTTGGTAAGGTCTTCACTTACAAAGCCGGTAACTCAACCTAGAAGGATATCCTAAACTGAGTATGCATACCCACAAGCCCCTCTATAGGCTCACAGTGATATTGAGCACCAAAACCACATCCTCCAATATCCAAAAATTCAATCCATAAATAAATCTCATAATCCACAATCAATATTAGCAATTGATTTCTCAAAACAAACGCATAATCTTTCTAAACTCCATTCATCAAAATGAATACATTTCACAAGACATTTATGAAACTATTTCAGAATACTTTCATAAACCACATTCACGACAAAATGCGTTTCATAACGCCTTTCTTAATTTTATTTTAGAATTCATTCCATAAATCGGCTCACAAAGTGATACACATATGTATCATTTCACAATACTTTTCCTAAAACCATTCTCAAATATTAAAAAGTAGTAATTGCCTGATCCAAACTTTTATGCAATAAACATGCTTTAATTACCTATATGATACTCAAATCTTTATTTTTTTCAAGACATGAGTTTACAAATCTATAGAAGAGATAACACCATTCACCTCGTTGCCTATGACCAAATAATAAACGATACTCATATCGTCGAACTCGTGGCACTATCAAATAACTGAGGAAAAACGTTAAAATCAAATAAAACTCTAATTAACTACGAAATAACTAAACTACGCCTTAACGATAACAAAATGATTTCTACGCACTAACAAATCGCATACCCAAAGCAATTATTCAAGTAGTCCATAACGCAGAATTTCGGCACATAACTTGATTACGCCATAACTTTCTCCTCTGAATCCCGTTCCAAATGTATTTATAGTTAGTGGAAAGCCCTTCAAACATGATACAAGAATCCCAACTTGACTGTCTCAAAGTCAAGCCGAAAAACGACAAAATACGGGCTCAAATCTGTTGGATGCGCATTGATCATCGTGGGTGGAAAGCTTAAAAGTTTTGTTTCGAGCAAACTGTAAGCTCAATTTACGATCCGTAATATCCCATGACTTCACAACATACTAAACTATCATTTCTATAAAAATATGTGGCTCAACGACTCAAAAATTAGATTTCGCCACCCGATTTTTTCAAAATTCTGAATTTGAGCCATAAACCCGGAAAACACTTTGATTGGACGAATGGGGTCTTAAGCTCTTACTGGGCATTGTGAATAAGCTTGGTGAGGCGCCCATTACATGAATGCGTGAAGTCCTCTCCTCTTTCTTCTTCTTCTTTTTCATTCTTTTTTCTTTTCTCCTCCTTTCTTCTTCCCACCTTCAGCCCAAACGTGTGCTTTCTTTTCCCTTTTATCTCTTCCCTTTTTTTTTTTTTTTTTTTTTCTTTCTTCCCTCTTTTTGACTTTTCAACCTTTCTTTTGTTTTTCTCTCTCTTTGCTGGTCCACTGATGGCCAATATTACAATAAGGGCAAGCACGGCCTCCATAAACTGTTTAGGTGATGAGAAAATTTCGTAAAAAAATGGATTTCCATATAAGATTTTATCTTGCCTCAATTATCAATTTATTCATGGGTAATGTAATATTGTCTGGGCAAAATAATTTACTTAATTTATACTCTTAATCATCAATATCTATGTTATTTGGTGTTTCATCACATTTACTTTTGCTTTTCCATTTTAATATATAATTTCAATTTTATTGATAGAAATTTTTTTATAGCAGCTTTTCTATTATCTATTTACTACAAAGGATTTAGATGAGACTCATACTTGATCATAGTTAAGCCATGTAGGTTCACTAATGGTGAAACATTTCGTTACTTGTAATTTATGTACAGTTTATTTGGATAATTTATTGCATTTCATATTTCAATTGTATATGTAGGATAATTATATGGTGTTTTCGTGTTCGCAAGTTAATTTCAAGTTCTTTTTTTTAATTAATTTTTGTATTTCCAAAATAGAACTTTTTATGGATATGTTTTTTTTATTTATTTGAATTGTGATTTCTAACTTAAGTGCTAAGTACTAACTGATTAATTACAAATTCAGTAGGTTTAAGTAATTCTTTATATTTACGTACTTCTTGTAAGAAGATTATGTTTTCTATTTTTGATCTTAATTGGTCAATTGCTTTATTGTACTTTAGTTTTCAAATATCAACTATGCCATCATTTCTTAATATTTGTGTTTTCCATTACTATTATTACTTTTGTATTTTGGAAACTTTGGTTTAAGAAATTTCAGTGGATACACTGTAGATTTATAGCTAGAACTTAATATTAAACTCCGTTTATTTTGCGAGAAATAAATGATTTGAATTTTTTTCTAAAAATAATCACTTATATTGAAATGAATAGTCCACTAAAAATATTTTCATTATCAAAACAATTTATGTCAAAATATTTTTATGTGTTAGAGAAATTAAATATTAAATCACGCTTTTATCTAAAAACTTAAGTTTTTAAAATAATTGGCGATAATCACAAAATCTTACATTATGGATAGTGAAAGTAATTTTAATTTATTTTTTAAAGTAATATAAATAATCATTTTTATAAAATATTTTTTGAATTTCAAATATTATGATAATTCAGATTATTGTCAAAAGGTCGAGGTGATGGCTGATATATCAAGAATCAATGAAAGTACAGAGTGTGACATTTTCAAAACGGAGATGGGGTAGAGTTGCTAGTTTTCTAAGCTATGACCGAGTGCTGACGTTCGGATGCCGGAAAAAATGAATAGATTTGACACGGACATGAATGTCATAATATCATAATGACTCCGAGTAAGCTAGTCTTCCTTAGACTTTCGGATGGAAGACTTTGACCCAAAAGCCCCGTGGACAACCTTCCAAGCTGTGGAGAAAAAACAAGGAAACATCAAAATTAAAGCTGGTTCCCTGATCTTTCTTTCTTTCCTTCTCCCTTCGCTTCTGAAATTCCAACCAGAAGCAGTTCCCAGACTGCACCGATGTGTTATGGACGATGATATTTGTGTCCTTTTTTTCCTTGTCGTCGAGAGTAGTGTGTCCTATATTGTTTGCCTCTTTGCATTCGGACTGTATCGCGTTAGATGCTGAATTTTATGAAAACATAGATGTAGGTACATGGAAAGGTTGGACTTCCGTGCATGATTCGGATCTTATGTCTTCGTTTAACTATACAACAGCTAGTATGGCAAGGCCATATTTTAATATCCAAGCAAGTATTTACAAGTGCTAAATAGTAACGACTTTAACCATTTCAAGGAAATGTATGGTTGCATCCTCTCAGGTGCAATTTGTCTTTCTCTACTACCTTCACATCCTCCAACAATGTCTCCTGGAATAAATCCATGAAACGTGTTGAGCTTTAGAGCCTCCGTATTTCGGCGGATCAGTATTCCCATTAGTCTCATAAGCTTCTTATTCAAATTCGTACGGTCTCTGGAGGTAAACCTGAAATTAGATACTTGTCAGCCAAAGAATTGTGGTAGTGGTCCAACCTTATCGTGGCTTTCTGGCTTTGAGATAAAGTGCAACAACAGTAGACTAATTTATCAGACATCTCGATCTAGTTATGTCATTGAAGATATTTTGTATGACAAGAACTTATTTAGAGTAGTGGATGAAGCGTTATTCAATGATGGATGCCCCCTGCCCAGTCTCAATTACCCTTTTGACTGCTTACTTATTACTTTGAGTCCTCTGCATCTTTTGCAACTGCAACGAGTCATTTTTTGTCAATTCTACAATATCTGGGGCCGAGCGTGATCCTGGTAAAGGGAACAATTCTTTTGCTGTGATAGCTAGTAAGTGCGATTACTTGAATTGGAATCGAGCGTCGGGCTAGTATTTGGTGGCTGCCCGGTTCAAATACGAAACTGGAAGGTGAATCAAAGTGTTGAGTACCTGAAGTTATTGGAGGATAGTTTCCTACTGAACTGGATGGGGTACGACTGCATGAGGTGAGGAAGAAGTGGGGATGGTGCGGCCGTGAAAATAGCATGAGTGTGTGCTATTGCCCTGATTGAATACATCTCGAACACCGTGGCGACAGTAAGGGGCCACAAACTATTCTAACTTAGGCTTTCACATTTTGCTCTTCTAGAAAGATTTTCTTCACCATCTGGTTCCCATCCTCTGGAACAAACAGCACCAATCTGTGAGAAAATCAGATTATTGAGGGTTTTATATCAATTTGCTTGCGTTTGAGATATATAAAATTTCAAATGATCTCTCTGTTTGCTTTATCTCTGTAGAATTGGTTCTTCTGATCCTTTAGTCCAAAAACTTTAGCTTGATTTCTTTGGCTTTCTTAGGTGTTTTTTCTAGTGCTTGATTTACTCCATCTGCTTACTTCCACTCGTCATTTCTAGTATAAGTTTAATACGTTGCACGGATAAATAAGCTACAGAGAGAACATAAAAGATCAATCTGGCTAAAGGTTCCAAGCACATATTAGCTTGAATGTCTCAAGCTGAGTTAAATTCTGAATATATATTTATAGGTCCTCCAAAAATTACTCAAGGAGGAACAGATACCTTCTCAATAATTTATCATCAAATCGAGAAAACTCTCTAAAAACTTTGTTCTTTTTCCACCATCTCTTTTGTCTCTCGATGTTGGGTTGTTGGATATGATGGTTTTTCAAGATACGCAATTTTGAACTTGTAGAAGAGGATTATTCTAGAAGCCAATAAAAGAAATTGTCAGAACAATGATACACTCAATCATTATGTATATTCTTCAAATGGATGCATACTTCACTGGAAGTTCATCACTTTTCTCATCTTCCTTTTCATTTTGCTACCACCCTGTCACGTTCATCTTCACGTGAAAGAACTAGAGAAGAAAACCCAGGTCCTGTTCGCTTACTGAGGCCAAATGGGTAGTGCAACCTGAGTCAGGAATTAGTGTTTATGGGACTTTTCTGTTTCAACCTCCCCAACATCGACCTCCTTCACTTCCAGTCGTCACCTGCCGTGTCCATCCGCCTTTGACCATCACGAACTCAACTTGTCGTATTACCCGACCTTCAAAGAGATCAAGGGTGGAGGACGAGTCGCGGTAAAAGTCGTCGTGGTTCCGGGGGTTTGAAATCAACCCAAGAAAGCCTGTGGGAAAGCTTCGAAACCCCGTCAAACAAAGTTGGAAACTTTGCAAGGAATAAAGGTGGCCGATGGAGTGAAATCGATCTTGAGTCCTAAAAATGGACGTTTTTCAGCCGAAGTATCAACAGCCGTAATCGGTTTTTTCTCTCACTGAGCAAATGTGTGGTCCCCTACGTTTGCACTTTCGGGTCCTCTAGGCTCAGTTGACCCAGTCAATTGACGCGTTTACGCGAAAAAGGATTCAACGCGACATTCATATAATGCGATCTTCAGTGGGAGCAACTGATTCTCACTCGAGCCCCTTCTGTCTCTGCTGTACGCACACTAGAGCTTTCCTCTTTCCGACTGTTCCTGTGCTTCTATTGTTCCCCTCTAAAATTCCTGAAATGGGTGTCAAGAGCTCCATAAGTTCCCAGGTTTTGCTTCGCCTTGTCATTGTCATTTTGACCATTCTTTCTTTGGAAGACTGGGTTGCATCGGCGAGCTTGAAATGTGGAAATTGCAAGCCTGGCAAGTGCAGGGCGTCATGATAGGTTCTATTTTCGGGAACGACTCTGAACCATGTTTTCGTCATGAGCTAACGTTGAAACTAGAACCTTTCTGGGGTGACTCTGTCGATTATCATAATCAATCTTTTGGGTTGATCTCAGAGTCAGAGAGAGCGGGCAATGCTTGTTTTGCTCTACCTGAAGAGTCTCCTAGACCGCCCTGTGCAGCACCTGATACTGATGTTCCCGGCATTGTTTTGTTTTGCCCTCCTTCCTTAAATCCAATCAAGGGCCTTTATACCTAGCATTTCTCCGTAATTGCCGCAGCTTCCCAATTTCTGATTATCCAAAACCTCAATCGACTTGCCCTTCGGTTGGCGCCAACCACTCATTTGTCGCTCTTATAAGTAGAAAAGAAGACCATCTTAACCAGTCAGCGTGCGACAGTCCTGTTATTATTGTACCTGTAAAATTAGCCATAGAGGATTCCGACCGAAAAAAAATAGAAGAACTAGCCAGAGAGGATAGTGAGAAAATAGAAAATGATGACTCCGATGAGAAGGGGGAGCACGGGATTAGACTGCAATGGGATTTAACCTCCTGGGAGCATTGTGTCAAATGCCAAAAAAGAGGACGCAAATGCGGGGGACATCATGGACGTTTTCGATGCAGAAAAGGTAACACTTTCCGATTTATTCCCTGTAATAGCAACAGTTAAAATTCTCCATTTTTTTGGTGAGTTTATTTGAAGAAAAATTTATGATAAATGAAAATATAATTCCGTGAAGATCATTTTAAAAAAAAAAATACTTTACCTTTTCTAGATTAGGGAATTCACTTTTCCTAACTATAAGCATTTATATTTTCTTCAACCACAAATAGTTTGACTAATCACTTTCAGCAAATCAAACACATTAAAGTTCGAATAACAAATTTGCAGAGAACTTTTTCCAACCAAATGAACACACCTTTTAGTAGTTACACGAATTCATAGCAATGCCATTTTCTTCCTCGCATCAGAGCTGAAGAACTACAGGACATCTCCTGATCATGGATGCATAGTTTCGTTGCAGTCGCTTCTGTGGATCTCAAACCTGCATTGATCATGTGCCGCAGCTCAGTAAAAAGTGAAAATTTTAAGATGTGTCGCTGTATGCATTAGCTAGTTCCAATATGAGTGCAGAGATTTGTTTAGGATTATAGATGATTACTGAATTTACAATACAGAGGCCAGGGTATGATTCACTAAGAGGAGACAAATGCATGAGAAGGAAAGGGGAAAAGTTTCTGGGCGTGCGTTCGCTTAGGTTTGTTTCGCATCAGCTTAAAGTTTTAGTCAATTCTGTCGCCTACAACACTGCATTTTGCTTAGTTCTGCAATTTCTATGTGATATCTAACATGAGGGAATATCTATTTGTTCCTGAGATGTATTATGTCAAGCAATTCAATTATTCAATAGAAATATATGTTAGATCAAGGAAGCTGGTGTCTTTATTCCCGTTCTATAATTTTCATGATGTGGATAGGATCTGTTTTCTGATGCAAACGCCTTTTTTGGTGCTACATCTTTGCTGCAGGAAACGATGCCCCTTTGAAGATTGGATTAGGTCAGTCAAAACTTTATCATGGGCGACATTATACAATCCTCTGAGTATATATGGGTGCATTTGGCATGGTTTGTAGCAAAAAAATGTTGTCAACACATACTTTGAACACAATTACGATGCAAGAGCACAATGACATGCTTCGTGCATTTGGGAACATCACAGAGTCAAAGTTTTCCTGAAATTTTCCATTCCTCTGCCCGCCACTGATGCAAATCTAATGACACCTTTGTTCTTCAGGTTGCGGATTTGGTGCCTTGGCCAGTATATTTCTCTGTTCATGCATCTATATGATCCGTCACAAACAACAGCATTGCTTCTTAATATTCCGCTCAAGACACGCTTCTTCCGATTCTTCCTTAAAAGCAGATCTTGAAGTGGGCAATGTATACTTCGGGGTCCCCATTTTCACCAACGCCGAGCTTGAAGAAGCTACTAACCATTTCGATTCTGCCCGGGAGCTTGGAGATGGAGGTTTTGGAATTGTGTACTACGGTAAGACCTTAACGAAAGAGGCTAATTAGGCAGCCTGCATATAAATGGCGAGAATTTCTAGAAACTAGGAATCTGAGAGGGTCATTCTCCATTTTTCTTGAACAGGCAAACTTCGAGATGGCCGGGAAGTAGCTGTTAAGCGTCTATTTGAGCACAACTATCGGCGGGTGAAGCAGTTCATGACTGAAGTTGAAATCCTAACTCGCTTGCACCACAAAAACCTCGTCTCTTTATATGGTTGCACTTCACGGCACAGCCGTGAGCTCCTGCTGGTCTATGAGTACATCCCGAATGGCACAGTGGCCGATCATCTACATGGGGAGAGAGCGAAGCAGGACCCTCTCCAGTGGCGAACTCGTATTAGCATCGCCATAGAAACGGCCACCGCATTGGCTTACCTTCATGCATGTGACATAATCCACCGTGACGTGAAGACTAACAACATCCTCCTCGAAAATAACTTTTGCGTCAAAGTAGCAGATTTCGGCCTTTCTCGGCTGTTCCCCAACAATGTGAGCCATGTGTCAACCGCTCCTCAGGGGACTCCGGGTTATGTGGACCCTGAGTATCACCAGTGTTACCAGCTTACAGAGAAGAGCGATGTCTATAGTTTTGGGGTAGTACTAGTGGAACTCATATCGTCCATGCCGGCAGTCGATATAAGCCGAGACAGGCATGAGATTAATTTGGCCAACTTAGCAACTAGCAAGATACGGAACCACGAGTTCTGCAAATTGATTGATCCTAATTTGGGGTTTGAGTCGGATCCCGAAATCAATAGGATGATCATGGCTGTGGCCGAGCTGGCTTTCAGGTGCTTGCAACAGGACAAGGACATGAGGCCCTCCATGGAGACTGTCCTGGAGGAGTTGAAGGCAATTTCGAGTGGGACACATGAGCCCAACAAGTCGAAGGATGTGAGCTATGATAACAGCACTGGTCGAAGCAAGAACCCGCCTCCTTCGCCAGAATGTGACAATGTGGGGCTATTGAAGAATATGAAGTCGCCGACTTCACCTGTTTCCGTGATTCAAAAATGGGGAAGCAGCAGTAGTTCCTCTGCACATAGTGGTTAACTTGTAGTCTTATCAGTTCTCTCCTGCAAATTTCCCTTCTCCTCCATCTTGGCTTAAAGTTTGCTTGTATTTGGTTAGTGGTTTCAAGTTAATATTATATAGAATGCAGATGATATAGCAGGCGATCAAGTTTTCCATTTTGGTCTTCATTTTTCAGCTTGAACATGTAAGCACTTCTGTTGAGGCTGCAGGAGGATTTGATGTAAATACTACATAGTAAGGAGCACTTTCCTAGAGTATGAATAAAGGATTGTACACATACTTGCCATTGTCCCTCTCTTTGTCACAATATTTCAGGCGTTCGAAGAGTTTTCCCAGATCAGGTTGAAACATTTAGACTTGCGATGATTTTCTCACAACAGCTTACGACATTATATGATTTGCTCCTTAAAAGAACACAGGTCACGCCGGAAGCCATGTCGAGTCTCATTCTGAAAACAGGCCTCAGACAATACATGATCGCTCGATCTTTGGTGGAGTCTAGTGATGAAGTTCGTTCACCTTCAAGCTTGCGAAGTGAGAGTTTCACGTGGCAATAGACACATCAGGGAAGGAACTTGTCATATTCCGCGTGTTGAAGTGGTTTCATAGATCTTATCATAGATGGAAATGGAAATACAAATCATCATCGCTCCTATCGTATACGTCACAAGGAAGGCTTATTCTGACTCAAGGGCTAATCTGCATAAACAAAGTATGAGACAGATTTTTCTGCGGAGGTCCCGATTAAAGTAATGTTGTGCATAGTAAGACATGTATAAAATTAATACACTAACCGATGGAGGAGACTATACATAAGCTAGTTTCAGACAAGCGAGTCATATTTAATACTAATAATCGTCTGTTGCATCACTTAATATATCCATTTTATGAATAAATCTCAATCCTCTTAAGGCGCATTTGGTAATACTTTTGTTCCATGGAACAATTTTTAATCAAAATGGTTTTTTTTTTTTTTTTTTTTTTTTTTTTTTTTTTCTGATTTTGTTATCAAGAATAATTTATGAGTAAAAGAATGTGTTTGGTAACTCCATAAAATTTTTATTCCCGGGATAGAATTGTGTTTAATAGGATTCTTAATTTTTTTTAATTTTTAATACTTTTATTATATTTTATTATATTTTATTATTTTTCTTTTTCTTTTTCTCTTTGGCCGTTCCTTGGCCACAGTAGTGGTCGGCGACGACGAGCTCACCGGAGGCTCGCTTGGCCATGGCGAGCCTCGACCTCACCCAAGTGGTGCAAGGTCGGCCTCGCCCTGGCCTGACGAGGTAAAGCCTCACGTCGGTTGGGGAGGCTGAGCCTCGCTGTGGCTCGACGTCGTAGGGGGTTGGCAATGCTCCTGGCGATGCTCTGGCGGGTTGCTGACCCTCGTCTGGTTGGTCGTCGACGTAGGCCATGACCAAGGCTGGCAACCGGCCAAAAGGAAGAAGAATAAATGGAAAGAGAAGAAGAAGAGAGAAGAGAATAAAAAATAAATTCTTTGTTTTCGTCTTTTTGATTTTTAGGAATTGTTCTTGGGAATAAGAAACTACTTTTTTCTACTTCTTGTTTCTATTCCAAATTTATTATCAAGAACAAAAATTTTATTCTCAGGAATAAATTTTTTACCAAATATGTTTTTATTCTTTTTTGGTTCCCTGGAACAAAAGAACATAAATAGTTGTTCTGAGGAACATAATTTTTTTTTACCAAACAAGGCCTTAGTATTAGTACTAATATTTTGCTGCCTTAATTCCAAGAGTCAGCTTTTGCCAGAATATTTTTCCACGAAGTGAGTGGCCGATGCATGACAAACCTTGATTGAGTTGGCTAGTCATTTTGGAGCTGTTTCACTCTTAATTAAGTTAATCATTGGATTTATTATAGTAGGGCAATTGAGAGTTCTCATACTATATTTTGTAGTTCAATGATTACCATAAATTGCATCGGAAACTACCAAGTTATTGTAGAATGAAGCCAACAGGAGATATGATATTAAAGAGCATTGTTGAGAATAAATTGAGCCTTTCTTGAGTAGTTCAAGTTTTTCGAGTAAACGATTGGGTACTAAACTTTGACGTGACATATAGAGACAATGGTATCATATTCAATTTGAAGCAAAACTTTTTCACCAATTCGATTTCTTAAAGTTTTAGTCTCGGCGATTCTTTTCTCTATGGGTATTAGGGCAAGCACGGCCTCCATATATTGTTTATGGTAATGAGAAAATTTCGTAAAAAAATTGGATTTCCATATAAGATTATATCTTACCTCAATCATCAATTTATTCATGGGTAATGTAATATTGTCTTAGCAAAATAATTTATTAATTTATACTCTTAATCATCAATATCTATGTTATTTGCTGTTGCATCACATTTACTTTTGCTTTTCCATTTTAATATATAATTTCAATTTTATTGATGGAAATTTTTTTATAACAGCTTTTCTATTATCCATAAACTATAGAGGATTCAGATGAGACTCATAATTGATCATAGTTGAGTCATCTAGGTTCACTAATGGTGAAACATTTCGTTACTTGTAATTTATGTACAGTTTATTTGGATAATTTATTGCATTTCATTTTCCAATTTTATCTTTGCGATAATTATATAGTGTTTTCTTGTTCGCAAGTTAATTTCAGGTTTTTTTAATTAAAATTTTTTATTTCCAAAATAAAACCTTTTATGGATATTTTTTTATTTGAAATGTGATTTCTAACTTAAGTGCTAATTATTAACTGGTTAATTACATTTTTAGTAGGTTTAAGTAATTCTTTATATTTACTGTACTTCTTGTAAGAAGATGATGTTTTCTATTTTTGATCTTAATTGGTCAATTGCCTGATTGTACTTTAGTCTTCTGACATCAACTATGCCATCATTTCTTAATATTAGTTTTTTTTTCATTAGTATTATTACTTTTATATTTTGGCAACTTTGCTTTAAGAAATTTCGGTGCCTACACTTCAGATTTACAGCTAGAACTTAGTATTAGACTTAGTTTGTTTCGCGGAAATAAATGATTTGAATTTTTTCCTAAAAATAATCATTTATATAATTTGAAATAATTAGTCAACAAAAATATTTTCATTATTATAGTAATTAATATCTAAAATATTTTTTATGAATAGTAAAAGTAATTTTGATTTATTTATTTTGATAAACAATATAAGCAATTATTTTAAAAAAATATTTTTCAATTATTTATTTTTATGAAATAAATGAATCCTTACAATTTATTCAGATTACTGTGAAAAAGTCGACATCATGGTTGATGGATCCATAATCAACGAAAGTAGTTTGGAATTTTCAAAATGGAGATGGGGTAGTGTTGCTAGTTTTCTAAGCTATGACCGATTGCTGACGTTTGAATGCCGGAAAAAATGAATAGATTTGACACGGACATGAATGTCATAATATCATGATGGCTTCGAGTAAGCCAGCCTTCCTTAGACTTTCGGAGGGAAGACTTTGACCCAAAAACCCCGTGGACCACCCTCCAAGCTATGGGGAAAAACAAGGAAACATCAAAATTAAAGTTGGTTCCCTGATCTGTCTTTCTTTCCTTTCTTTCTTCACTTCTGAAATTCCAACCAAAAGCAGTTCCCAGACTGCACCGATATGTTTTGGACGATGATATGTGTCCCTTTTCCTTTGTCGAGGGCGATGTGTCCTATATTGTTTGCTTCTTTGCATTTGGGCGGTAACGCGTTCGATGCTGAATCTTACTAAAATGTTGCTGATGTAAGTACATGGAAAGGTTGGACTTTCGTGCATGATTTGGACCTTACGTCTTCGTTTAACTATACAGTAGCCAATATATGGCAAGGCCATGTTTTAATATCCAAGTAGGTTTTTTTACAAGTGCTAAATAGTAACGACTTCAACGATTTCGAGGGTATCAAGTGCAATTTGTCTTTCTCTGCTACCTTCAAGTTCTTAAGCAATGTCTCCTGGATTGAATCCACAAAATCTGCTGAGCTTTAGAGCCTCCCTATTTAGGCGGATCGGTATTATCATCGGTCAAAGTATATTCTTATTCGACTTCCTACTGTCTCTGGAGGTGAACCCGAAATTTGATGCTTATCAGCCAAAGAACTGCGGTAGTGGTCCAAACATAATCTACCCTTTTCAGATTCCAAGCCTTCAACAACCTTATTGTGGCTTTCCTGGCTTTGAGATAAAGTGCAATAACAGTAGGCTGATTTATTAGATATCTCAATCTAGTTATGTTACAGAAGATATTTTGTATGACAAGAACTCATTCCACAGCTAATGAATGGACCAGCTACCCCGACTTCCGTCCTATCCTAATAACAGACCCGGAGAACAAGTAAGCTCCAATAATAATTCTGTGGTTAGATCGTCAGTGATCATGAGAAGAACCATCTTTAGGTAACCTCCTCGAGGCACTTTTGGCATCACTACCTCACCTCATGGCAAGCTTACAAAGCACTATCAGTGGAGGAAGCGTTACTCAATGTTGGATGCCCTCTGCCTAGTCTCAATTACTCTTTTGACCACTTACCTATTACTTTTGGTCCTCATTAGGTTGATCTCTGCATTTTCCACAACTGCAACGAGTCATTTTTTGTCAATTCTACAATGTCAAGGGCTGACTGTGGTCTTGGTGAAGGGAACAATTCTTTTGCTGCAATAGTGTGTAAGTGCGATTACTTGAACTGGAATAGAGCATCGTGCCAGTACTTGGTGGTCGCCCCGTTTCAGATACGGAATTGGAAGGTAAATCAAAGCGTCGAGTACCTGAAGTTATTGGAGGACAGTTTCACACTGAATTGGACGGGATGTGATTGCATGACGTGCTGAGAAGTGTGGGGGCGGTGTGGCTGTGAATGGCTCGAGTGTGTGCTATTGCCCTGATCGAACACATCTCAAACACTATGGTGACGATAAGGTGCCGCAAACTGTTCTAACTTAGGCTTTCACATTCTGCTTTTCTAGAAAGTTTTTCCTCCCCATCTGATTCCGGTCCTCTGGAACAAACATCACCAATCTACGAGAAAATCAAATTACTTAGGGTTTTATATCAATTTGCCCGCGTTTGAGATAAATAAAATTTCAAATAATCTCTTGGTCAGCTTTATCTTTATAAAATTGCTTCTTCTGATCCTTTAGCCCAACAACTTCAGCTTGATTTCTTTGGCTTTCTTAGTGTTCCTTTCTACCGCTTGATTAACTCCGTCCGCTTACTTTCACTCCTCATTTCTAGTATAAGTTTAATACGTCGAGTGGAAAAATAAGCTACAGAGAGAATATAGGAGCTCAATCTAGCTGAAGTTGCCAATCAGGTATTAACTTGAATGTCTTAGGTTGAGTTAAATTCTGAATTATCTGGGAAATATTTATAGGTCCTCCAAAAATACTCAAGAAGGAATGGATAACTTCTCAATTATTTATCATCATCTCGAGAAAACTGTCTAAAGGCTTTGTTCTTTTTCCACCATCTCCTGTCTCTCGACGTTGGGTTGTTAGATATGATGGTTTCAATATATGCAATTTTGAACATGTGGAAGAGGATTATGCTAAAAGCCAATAGAAGAAATTATCAGAAAAATGACGCGCAATCATTATGTCTACTCTTCAAATGGATGCATACTTCACTGGACGTTCATCACTTTTCTCTTCTTCCTCCCCATTTTGCTACCATCCCGTCACACTCATCTTCCCGTGAAAGAACCAGAGAAGAAAACCCAGGTCCTGTTCACGGGACTCTTCTGTTTCAACCTCCTTAACATCGACGAGTCTTTATCAGACATAAGACCCAATGGGCGGATCAGATGAACACTTCACCAGTTTCTTCCTTCTTCACCAGTTGTCACCTTCCGTGTCTCTCCGCCTTTGACTATCACGGACTCACGGACTCAAGTTGTCATAGTACTTGACGTTCAAAGAGATCAAGGGTAGAGGACGAGTCTCGGTAAAAAGCCCGTGGGAAAGCTTCGAAACCCCGTCAAACAAAGTTGGAAACTTCGTAAGGAAATAAAGGTGCCCACGGAAACAAAGCGCGCCATGGGCCTGTGGCCGATGGAGTGAAATCGATCGTGAGTGAAAATGGACCTTTTTTAGCCGAAGTATCAACCGTTGAAATCGATTTTGTCTGACACTGAACAAATATGTGGTCCACTACGTTCGCTCTTTCGGGTCCTCTACGCTCAGTTGACCCAGTCAACTGGCGCGTTTACGTGAAAAGGATTCAACGAGACATTCATACAATGCGGTCTTCAGTTTGAGCGACTGTATCTCACTCGTGCCCCTTCTGTCTCTGCCATAAGCACACCAAAGTTGTCCTCTTTCCGACTGTTCTTGTACTTCTGTTGTTCCCCTCTAAAATTCCTGAAATGGGTGTCGAGAGCTCCATAAGTTCCAATGTTTTGCTTCGCCTTGTCATTACCATTTTGACGATTTTTTCCTTGGAAGACTGGGTTCCATTAGTGAGCTTGACATATGGATCCAGCGAGTCTGACGAGTGCGGTAAGGTCATGATAGGTTATTCTTTCGGGAACGACTCTAAACCATGTTGTCCTCATGACCGACCGTTGAAACTAAATTCTCTCGGGGAGGGCCCTGTTATTTATGATAATCAATCTCTTAGGTTGATCTCAGAGTTTGGGATAACGGGCAATGCTTGTTTTGCTCCACCTGAAAAGTCTCTTCAACCGCCCTGCGCATCTGATGCTGATGTTCCCGGCAATAAAGTGCTCTCCTTTCCTAAATTCAATCACGGGTTTTTCCACCTAGCATTTCTCCGTAATTGCACCGGCTCCCCAAATGGTGATTATTCACATCCTGCCTTGACTTGCCCCTCTGCCGGGGCCAACCACTCTTATGTCGCTCTTATGGGTAAACCTGACGACCTTCATCTTAGTCGGTTACCGTGCGAGAGTCATGTTATTGTACCTGTTGCCGGAGAGGATTGTGAGAAAAAGGAAAATTATGAATCAGCCAAGGAGGAGTTGAAGCACGGGTTTAGATTGCAATGGAATTTAACCTCCTGGGAGAGTTGTGTTAATTGCAGCATTAGTGGAGGCAAATGCGGGAAAGCGGATGGAAGTTTTCTGTGCCTCTGTTCTGGTAAAGCTTATCCGCGTACTTGCAAAGGAGGTAAAACTTTTCGATTAATTCCCCGTAATAGCAACCGCTTAAAATCTCCCATGTGTTTTTCGGCGGATGTCCTCGCCATGAGCCATTCTCTCCGAACTTGATAAGGACTTAAAAAGAAGAGGAAGAACTTTTTGGCTTCCCTTGGTTCTCCCTTCTCAGTTCCTTTTTCCCACCTCGGCTTCGTTCACCACGCCATTACTTTTTTTAATTTATTTATTCTTTCGGGCATTCTTTTGTAGATCTAGGGCGTGTTATGGAAAAAACTTTACAATAAAGGAAAATAAATTCCATGAAAATCATTTTCAAGAAAAATGTATTTTACCCTTTTTTGGATTGGGAAATTCATTTTCTCAACTTTAATCATGCATATTTTATTTAACTGTAACTAGTTTGACTAATCATTTTCGGCAAACCAGACGTATTGAAGTTCGGAAAACTAATTCACGGAGAATTATTTCACTCTAACAAATACAGCTTTAGTAGTTAGATGAATTCATGGCAATGTAATTTTCTTCCTCTCATCAAAGCTGAAGAACTACGGTACAGTATCTTCAGATCACAGATATATAGTCTCGCTGCAGTCGCTTATGTGGATCTCAACCCTGCATTAATCATGTGCAGCAGCTCAGTAAATAGTGAAAATTTTAAGAGCGTCACTGTTTGCGTTAGCCAGTTCCAATGTGAGAGCAGAGATGTCTCAAGGATTACGATACAGAGGCCAGGGTATGATTCACTAAGAGAAGACAGATGCATGGAAAGCAAAACATAAAGGGGAAATTTTGCTGTGCGTGTGTTTGCTCTTGCTTGTTTCGCATCACCTAAAAGTTTCAGTTCATGCTGTTGCCTACAGCACTGCATTATGCTTAGTTCTGCAATTTCTTTGTGATAGTAACATGAGGGAATATCTATTTGTTCCTAGGACGTATTATGTCAAGTGTGACAATTATTCAATAGAATTTATGTTAGATCAAGGAAGCCGGTGTCTGTATTCCTGTTCTATGATTTTCATGATGTGGATAGGATCTGTTTTTATGACGCAAATGCCTTTTTTGGTACATATTTGCTGCAGGAAACAACCATGCACCTTTGAAGATTGGATTAGGTCAGTCAAACCTTTTTCATGGGGGACATTATTATACAATCCTTTGAGTACTTATCCGTGCACTAAGGATGGTTTGTGACAGCAAAAAAATGTTGTCAACACATCCTTTGAGCACAATTACGATGCAAGAGCCCAATGACATGCTTCGTACATTTGAGAACATCTCACAGTCAAAGTTCTCCTGAAATTTTCCATTTCCTATACCTGTCACTGATGCAAGTCTAATGAAACTTTTGTTCTTCAGGTACCGGATTTGGTGCCTTGGCCTTGGCCAGTATTTTGCTCTGTTCATTCATCTATATGATCCGCCACAAACAACATAATTGCTTCTCAATATTCCGCTCAAGACATGCTCCTTCCGATTCTTCCTTGAAAGCAGACCTTGAAGTGGGCAATGTATACTTCGGGGTCCCCATTTTCACCGAAGCTGAGCTTGAAGAAGCTACTAACCATTTCGATTCTGCCTGGGAGCTCGGAGATGGAGGTTTTGGAATTGTGTACTATGGTAAGACTTTAACGAAAGAGGCTAATTAGGCAGCCTGCATGTAAACTAAGAGGGTCATTCTCTATTTTCTTGAGCAGGCAAACTTCGAGATGGCCGGGAAGTAGCTGTTAAGCGTCTATATGAGCACAACTATAGGCGGGTGAAGCAGTTCATGACAGAAGTTGAAATCCTAACTCGCTTGCGCCACAAAAACCTTGTCTCTTTGTACGGTTGCACTTCACGGCAGAGTCGTGAACTCCTGCTGGTCTATGAGTACATCCCGAATGGCACAGTAGCCGAACATCTGCATGGGGAGCGAGCGAAGCAGGACCCTCTCCGGTGGCATATTCGTATTAGCATCGCCATAGAAACGGCCACCGCATTGGCTTACCTTCATGCGTCTGACATAATCCACCGTGACGTGAAGACTAACAACATCCTCCTTGACAACAACTTTTGCATCAAAGTAGCAGATTTCGGCCTTTCTCGGCTGTTCCCCAACAATGTGAGCCACGTCTCAACTGCTCCTCAGGGGACTCCGGGTTATGTGGACCCTGAGTATCACCAGTGCTACCAGCTCACGGAGAAGAGTGATGTCTACAGTTTTGGCGTAGTATTAGTGGAACTTATATCATCCATGCGGGCGGTTGATATAAGCCGAGACAGGCACGAGATTAATTTGGCCAACTTAGCAACTAGCAAGATAAGGAACCACGAGTTCCGCGAATTGATGGATCCAAATTTGGGGTTTGAGTCGGATCCCGAAATCAATAGGATGATCATGGCTGTGGCCGAGCTGGCTTTCAGGTGCTTGCAACAGGACAAGGACATGAGGCCTTCCATGGAGACTGTCCTGGAGGAGTTGAAGGCAATTTCGAGTGGGACACATGAGCCGGACAAGTCAAAGGATGTGAGCTATGATAACAGCGCCGGTCGAAGCGAGAACCCACCTCCTCTGCCAGAATGTGACAATGTGGGGCTGTTGAAGAATATGAAGTCGCCGACTTCACCTGTTTCTGTGACTCAAAAATGGGGAAGCAGCGGTTCTTCCTCTGCACATAGTGGTTAACTTGTGGTCTTATCAGTTCTCTCCTGCAAATTTCCCTTCTCCTCCATCTTGGCTTAAAGTTTGCTTGCATTTGGTTAATGGTTTCTAGCTATTATCATATACAATGCAGATGATATAGCAGGCGATCAAGTTTTCCATTTTGGTCTTCATTTTTCTGCTTGAACATGTCAGCAAGGCTGCAGGAGGATTTGATGTAAATACTACATAGTAAGGAGCCCTTTTCTAGAGCATGAATAAAGGATTGTACACATATTTGCCATTGTCCCTCTCTTTATCACGATATTTCAGGCGTTTGAAGAGTTTTCCCAGACCAGGGTTGAAACTTTTGGATTATTGCAGAAGCGTGTGTGTGCAAGTGTGTATGTGTGAAATATGGATGCATATAAGTAGACTACAACCGTAAGGGAGTATGGGTTAAAAAAAGGACTTTTATCATGAAAGGAGTATGGGTTAAAAAAAGGACTTTTATCATGAAAGTTTGTATTACAAAGAAGGAGTATTTCTGGTTTTTCTGCTACAAGGAACAGACATCCTCAACTCCTATTTATAGGAGTGAGTCACCGCTTTACACAACCGACTTTGAGTACTTCCGGTTGCTTCTCCATTATTCTGTATTTTTCTATTCTTTGCAGCTTCACAGCTTTTGTTGACTCTTGTTTACTTTTTCTTTTGCCTTCTTGCTGCCCACGTCGTACCAGAAACTTTTTCAACATTTGAGAGTTTTCAAGACTTGCCTTTTCTTGCACTGTTGCCGACTTAGAGCAAGTTGTTGCTGCCAACTTTTTCCTCCTCCATTAAGCATGAATAGTCTAGTGTGTTCTAGCACTTTCCAAAATTGGATCACATTTTAACAGGAAGTCATGTTGAGTCTCATTCTAGAGACAGGCCTTGGATAATTTGTGATAGCTCGATCTTTGTCGTAGTCTAGTGATGAAGTTCCTTCACCTTCTGACTTGCGAAGTGAGAGTTTTACGCGGCAATAGACACATCAGGGAAGGAACTTGTCATATTTCATGTGTTGAAGTGGTTTCACAGACCTCATCATATATGGAAATGGAAATACAAACCATCATCGCTCGTATCGTATATGTCACGAGGAAGGCTTATTCTCACTCAAGGGCTAATCTGCATAAATAAAGTATGAGACAGAATTTTCTGCGGAGGTCCCGATTAAAGTAATGCCGTGCATACCAAGACCTGTATAAGATTAATACACTAACCGATGGAGGAGACTATACATTAGTTAGTTTCAAATAAGCAAGGCATATTCAGTACTAATAACGGTCTGTTGTATCATTTAATATATCTATTTTATGAATAAATCTCAATCCTCTTAGTGTTAGTATTAATATTTTGCTGTCTTGACGCCAAGAGTCAGCTTTTGCCAGAATAATTTGCCACGAAGTGAGTGGCCGATGCATGAGAAACATTGGTTGAGTTGGCTAGTCATTTTGGAGTTGTCACGTTCTTAAGTAAGTTAAGCATTGGATTTATTATAGTAGGGCGATTGAGAGTTCTCATACTATATTATTGTAGTTCAATGATTACCATAAATTTCATCGGAAACTACCAAGTTATTGTAGAATGAAGCCAGCAGGAGATATGATATTGAAGAGCATTGTTGAGTACAAATCGGGCCTTTCCTGAGTTGTTCAAGTTTTTAGAGTAAACGTTTAGGTACTAAACTTTGACATGACGTATTGAGACGGCAGTCTCATATTCAATTTAAAGCAAAACTGTTTCACCAATTTATGGAATTTGATTTCTTAATTCAATTTCTTTAATTTTTAGTCTCGGCCATTCTTTTCTCTATGGGTATTAGGGCAAGCACGACCTCCATATACTGTTTATGGCAATGAGAAAATTTCGTAAAACAATGGATTTCCATACAAGATTATATCTTGCCTCAATCATCAATTTATTCATGGGTAGTGTAATATTGTCTTGGCAAAAATTTACTTAATTTATACTCTTAATCATCCATATCTATGTTATTTGCTGTTTCATTACATTCACTTTTGCTTTTCCATTTAATATATAGTTTCAATTTTATCGATGGAAATTTTTTTATAACAGCTTTTCTCTTATCCATAGACTATAGAGGACTTAATGAGACTCATAATTGATCGTAGTTAAGCCATCTCGGTTCACTAGTGGTGAAACATTTCGTTACTTGTAATTTATGTACAGTTTATTTGGATAATTTATTGCATTTAATATTTCAATTTTATCTTTAGGATAATTATATAGTGTTTTCTTGGTCACAAGCTAATTTCAAGTTCTTTTTCTAATTAATTATTGTATTTCCAAATTAAAATTTTTTATGGATATATTTTTTCATTTGAATAGCAATTTCTAACTTAGGAGCTAATCATTAACTGGTTAATTATATTTTCAATAGGTTTGAGTAATTCTTTATAGGGAAAATTTCAAAAAAGAACCCGAAGTGTTCTTATTTTTTGAAATAAAGCCTCAAAGTGAATTTTGTTTTAAATAAGAGTTTGAAGTGGCTTTCCGGTCGTAGACTGGCTAAGTTTTCCAACTGGTTAAGGGTATTTTTGTCATTGGTCCTTCCTTTTTTCTTTTTTCTTTCCTTTTTTTTTTTGGTTCTTTTTCTTCCTATTTGCTAGTGGCCAGCCAGCCATCGGGGCCATCGACAAGGCCCACATAGGGCTGGCAAGGGCCACCCACACCAGCCACAAGCGAAGGATGTCCTTGTTTGGGCTAGGCGACCCTCACCCTGGGGCCATCCGTGAGATTAGCCCTCGTCGGCCCAAGCGAGGTCGACCTTCTCCAGATCTAGTGAGGGTGGCCTAGCCCACAGTCGGTGAGGGCTGGGGTGACCTCACCGATCACTAGTAAAGGTTGACGAGCGTTGTTGAGCCCTTGCCAGATCTAGCGAGGGTGGCCTCGCCTGCAATCAACTCCTTACTAGCGGCTAGCGAGGGTTGACCTCCTGGATGGCCAAAGGGGAGGGTTGCCTTGCCCGGGCGAGGCTATCCCTTCCTTGTGGCTAACATGGGTGACCCTTGCCCAGCCTTGTGTGGCCACCACCAGTGGCCAGCTAGCCACTGATGAAGAGGAAAAAGAAGAACCAAAAAAAAGGAAAGAAAAAAGAAAAAAAAAGAAAATAGCAAACGACGAAAATATCATTAATTGCTAGAAAGTCAGGTTCTTATTTGAAATGGACATAACCACTTTGGGCTTTTATCTGAAACGGACATAATCATTTTAGGTCAAACAATATCCACTTTAGGCCATTATTTGAGAAAATGATGACACTTCAGATCCTTATTTGAAACAGTTATCACTTTGGGCCCTTATTTGAGAAAATGTAAGTACTTTAGGTCTTTTTTTGGAATTTTCCCTTCTTTATGTTTACTGTACTTCTTGTAAGAAGATGATGCTTTCTATTTTTTATCTTAATTTATCAATTGCCTGATTGTACTTTAGTTTTCTAATATCAACTATGCCATCATTTCTTAATATTTGTGTTTTCCATTGCTATTAGTACTTTTTTGTATTTTGGCAACTTTGGTTTAAGAAATTTCAATGGACCCACTTAAGATTATAGCTAAAATTTACTATTAAACTCTGTTTGTTTTGCGAGAAATAAATGATTTGAAATTTTTTTCTAAAAATAATAGCTTATATAATTTGAAATAATTAGTCCATGAAAAATATTTTCATTATCATAACAATATATGTCTATTTTTATGGACGGTGAATATATATATATATTTTTTATAGTGATATAAATGATTATTTTAAAAAATTATTTTTTAATTATTTACATTTTACGAAACAAACGAATTTTTATGCTAAATTCACATTATTGTGGAAAGGTTGACGTCGTGGCTGATAGATCAAGAATCAATGAAAGTACTGAGTTTGACATTTTCAAAACGGAGATGGGGTAGAGTTGCCAATTTTCTAAGGTATGACCGATTGCTGACGTTTGAATGCCTGAAAAAATATGAATAGATTTGACACGGACGTGAATGTCATAGTATCATGCTGAGTCCGAGTCAGCAAGTCTTCCTTAGACTTTCGGAATGAAGACTTTGACCCAAAAAACCCGTGGACAACCCTCCAAGCTATGGAGAAAACGAGGAAACATCAAAATCAGAGCTGGTTCCAACCAAAAGCATTTCCCAGATTGCACCGATATGTTATCGATAATCATGTCCTTTTTTCCTTTGTCCAGAGTGATGTGTGTCTATATCGTTTGCTTCTTTGCATTTGGACTCTATCGCGTTTGAAGCTGAATTTTATAGAAACGTCGCCGATGTAAGTACATAGAAAGGTTGGACTTTCGTGCATGATTCAGACCTTATGTCTTCATTTAACTTTACAACAACCAGTATTTGGCAAGGCCATATTTTAATATCCACGCATGTATTTACAGATGCTAGATAGTAACGACTTCGATCATTTCGAGGTATATATGGTTACATCCTCTCACATGCAATTTGTCTTTCTCTACTACATTCACATTCTTCAACAATGTCTCCTGGAATGAATCCATGAAACATGCCAAGCTTTAGAGCCTCATTGTTTAGGCGGATCGGTATTATCATCATTCTTAGTATATTCTTATTTGACTTCGTACTAACTTTGAAGGTGACCCGAAATTAGATGATTGTCAACCAAAGAACTGTGGCAATAGTCCAAAATAAGCTACCCTTTTCGGATTCTAAGCCTTTAACAACCTTATTGTGGCTTTTCTGGTTTTGAGATAAAGTGCTACAACAATAGGCCGATTTATCATGCATCTCGATCTAGTTATGTCATTAAAGATATTTCGTATGACAAGAACTCATTCAAAGCGATGGATGAAGCATTGATCAATGCCGAATGCCCCTACCCAGTCTCAATTACTCTTTTGCCCGCTTACTTGTTACTTTTGGCCCAAGCCAAGCTGATCTCTACATCTTCCACAACTGCAATGAGTAATTTTCTATCAATTCTACAATATCTGGGGCCGAGTGTGGTCTCGATAAAGGGAGCAATTCTTTTGCCGTGATAGCAAGTGCGATCACTTGAATTGGAATAGAGTGTCATGCCAGTACTTGGTGACCATCCCGGTTTAGATCTGAAGTTGGAAGGTGAATTAAAGTGTCGAGTACCTGAAGTTATCGGAAAAAAAGTTTCACATTGAACTGGACGGGGTATGACTGCATGAGGTGTCGAAGAAGTGGGGTGGTGCAGTTGTGAAAATAGCAGGAATGTGTGCTACTACCCCGATCGAACACATCTCAAACACTCTGGCGATGGTAAGGTGCCGTAAACTATTCTTAGGCTTTCACATTCTGCTCTTCTAAAATGTTTTTCTTCACCATCCGGTTCCCGTCCTCTAGAACAAACAGGACCAATATGTGAGAAAATCAAATTAATGAGGGTTTTATATCAATTTGCCTGCATTTGAGATATATAAAATTCAAATGATCTCTTAGTCTGCTTTTATCTTTGTAGAATTGGTTCTTCTGATCCTTTAGTCCAAAAACTTCAGCTTGATTTCTTTGGCTTTCTGAGGTGTTCTTTTCTACCGCTCGATTAACTCTACCTGCTTACCTCCACTCCTCATTTCTAGTATAAGTTTAATATGTTGCACGGATAAATAAGCTATAGAGAGAACATAATAGATCAATCTAGCTGAAGTTGCCGAGCACATATTAGCTTGAATGTCTCAAGCTGAGTTGAATTCTGAATAAATATTTATAGGTCCTCCAACAATACTCAAGGAAGAACAGATACCTTCTAAATTATTTATCATCTCGAGAGAACTGTCTAAAAACTTTGTTCTTTTTCCACCAGCTCTTCCGTCGCTCGACATTTGGTTGTCATATAAGACGGTTTCAAGATATGCAATTTTGAACATGTAGAAGAGGATTATGCTAGAAGCCGACAGGAGAAATTATCAGAACAATGATACCCTCAATTATTTTGTCTGTTCTTCAAATGGATGCATACTTCACTGGAAGTTCATCACTTTTCTCTGCTTCCTCCTCATTTTGTTACCACCCTATCACGTTCATCTTCACGCGAAAGAACTAGAGAAGAAAGCCCAGGTCCTGGTTGCTTACTGAGGCCAAAATGGGTAGTGCAGCCTGTTAATGATGAAGATTACATCATCATAAAATCAGTCAGGAATTAGTGTTTATGGGACTTTTCTGCTTCGACCTCCTTAACATTGACCTCCTTCACTACCAGTTGTCACCTGCCGTGTCTCTCCGCCTTTGACTGTCACGAACTCAAGTTGTCATAGTACTCGACCTTCAAAGAGATCAAGGGTGGAGGACGAGTCTCGGTAAAAATCGTCGTGGTTCTGGGGGTTTGAAATGGAAAGCTTCGAAACCCCGTCAAAGTTGGAAGCTTTGTAAGGAAATAAAGGTGCCCACGGAAACAAAGGGGGCCATGGGCCCGTGGCCGATGGGGTGAAATCGATCGCGACTCCCGAAATCGGCGAAATGGACGTTTTTTGGCCGAAGTATCAACAGTCGCAATCGAATTTTCCTCTCACTGAGCAAATATGTGGTCCCCTACGTTTGCTCTTTGATATAGCTAGTATGAGTACCTAGAGGGGGGGTGAATAGGTATATAAAAAATTTCTCGAAGCATGCGATATTTAAACAATTAATGATTCAATCGCAAGAGTTAAATATCAATCGAGAGGACCGAGTAAGGAAAGAGAGAATTGAACACTCAGTTTATAGTGGTTCGGCTTGATTCAAGCCTACGTCCACTCTTCTACACCGACAAATGGATTGGCTGGATTCCACTATGATCAAAGAGATGTTACAGTGTTGATCTTCCTTGATTTCTAGGTGTAGATGATCTACCACACTCACTCAAGGCGTCACCAAGTATATACTCTCTCTGTTTACAATTTCGCTCGAACAGTCTCAAACAACAATCAAGGATCTTCGACTCTGGAATTTTCTATCAATCACCCTCTTAAAATAACTAGAACGACTTCTTTTTATACTCCTTCATGCCATCATAGCCGTTGGCACTTACCAAAGGAATTCCTCCAATCTACCCGTTGACGGAATCAATCAAGAAGATCATCCGAGCTATTTAAGGAATCGATGATAGCCCATCAATCCTGTTCGCCCATACAATCGGATCTCGGTTTCCATGAATAGAACATTCCAAGATTATTTCGTCGACCAACGGATCTTCAATCGATCTTAGATAAGAATTAAAGAATCCGAAATGATTATCCAACCAAAGAATCTATTCCGAGAATAGGATCGAATCCTCAACCATAAACCTCGGCTTTGGATTTCCTTCGTCCTTTGGATTAGAAAGATCGTGGTGAGAACAGACTTAAGTCTTGAGTCCTGAGTCTTAAGTCTTGGGTCTTGAGTCTTGAGTCTTGAGTCTCGAGAGAACAAAGTCTTCGACTTTAAACCGACGGTCTCCGAACTTCCGGACTTTAGACGAAAGAAACGTTTTGTCGAGCTTCAAAATATTCTGGAAAGATTTCTCCAACAATCTCCCCCTTTTGATGGTGACAAAACTTTCTTGAAGATTTGAACAACTTTGACCTGCAAAACATTTCTCAAGTAATATGGCTAACTCATAAAGATTAATAAAATAACCGACTCTGCATCCACCACGAAAATTGGTTAGACTTTCATGAGAAACACCATATAACAAAACTTGAATAAATGCGACCAGTCAAGCATCACAATCGACAGTCAATTCAGTCATCCAAGTTCAAGTTCTCAAGTCATACTCAAAAATAAACATAACCAAAAAGGTCAAAGATTAAAATATGAAAGTTCAAATTGATTCTCCCCTTTTTGTCATCATTGAAAAGGGTGAGAAAGGAGTCATGTCTGCTTGGGAATGCGCACGATCTGGAAATCCCCAATAGACTGGACTACTCCTTCGAGCTTCTTCGGTCTTCTCTCGATGAGCTACCTCTTCTCCCTTGGCATTGGCTTGAAGTTGCGCAGAGCGAGGTCTTTGAGTCTATCCTCCATAGAGACGAAGATGCTTGTCCAGTGCTCTTCAAAGCTTGGATTTCACGATCCGAACATATATCTGGTTCCGCATTTCCGAAGAATATTCATGATGCTACGAAAGTCTACGAATCATCCGTCTGTGTACTTGCATTGACTCTCTCGGATGATGGCGTTTTTGAATGGTCTCGGCAGATTTGGAATCGATGCATCACCTTCTTCGGCAATTGAGAGACCTGAACTTCTTCGGGTCTTCTGGAGATTGTCTTAGATCTTCACGACAGCCCGGGGAGGTGTAGACCTCTCTTGCTCGCTAACTCCCCTGTCTCTAGGACATCGAAAGGGGAAGAGTGATGATCATGCTCTTCATTTCCCTTTTCTCCAGAATTGTCAGCAGACTTTTCTTTTTCTCCTTCTTCTTCTTCTTCAACTTCTTTGTTCTCGCTGAAGATCTGTTTGATGAGACACGAACGTCTTGTTCTTGTCGGCGCTTGGATAGTGGGATCTTCATCATCTTCATCTTCATCTTCATCATCAAGGATGAGAGTTCTTCTCTTCTTCTTCGATGGGGCACCCATGGCCTCCTTTCCTTTCCTTTTTGAAGCAGATTGACTGGAGATTTCACTTTGAATTTCTCCATTGCCTTGGAGAGTTCTTGCGAGACGCATCTTCATTAACATTTTCAACCCTACCACCATCTTTTCACACGGTCGATCACAAAATGTATGCGGTAGTTCAATGTTCGGATGTCAAGATCTTGGTCACCAGACCGGGATAAGGCAATTGTCCTTTGTCTTTTGACAATGCTCGTACATATGGAAGAGAATAGTGTGCGGGAGAGAAAACTTCCGTCCCGAGTTGATCGCATACATCAACTTTGCTTCGGGAAGAGACACGAAGTCTTTGACGTAGACTTCGGTCCGAGACAGCTTAATCACAATCTTATGAAGCACGATGTTGATGGCCTTCATCCTCGAGTAGGTAATTTTCTTCTCTCGTCCATATCTTTAACAAGATCCGAGTAGTACGAGCGGTGAGACTTTGATAGGGAGATAGCGTCCCCGTTCAACTCCAACAATGTCCGCCAACATATTCACATCTACCACGTAGACTTGATCTCGAACACCGAATGAAATTCTATTCGCATCCAAAAAGCTAAGATTTGAATAGAAATAGGCGGTCGCTTGAGCATACCCGTCTCAGAGTCGGAAAGCGAGAAAGTCTCAAGTTGAAGCAATTTCAACTTTTCTCTTAAGTTCACGTTGATGGAGTCCAGAAGTCAAAATCGACACTTCTAGGGTTTATCACCCCTCTTTTCAACAAACCTGAAATACACTTTCTCCCGATCCTTGGATTTAAACAAATCCATCCGATTTCCTTTCACATTCGCGCCACACCCATTCTAGGTTTAAATTCAAGGAACATTTTGTCATCATCGTTCCCGTCAATCAGATTTTGTCCTGGCATACGAGGATCACTGGGAATGTTCTCAAGAGCCTCCATTGCCCTTCCTTTAGGAGCAATTCCCAATTCCTCCATTTTCCGCAAAAAAGATACTCATTCCCATAATTTTTGTCCTTAAGGAAGTCATCTATATACTTTAATGAAGTGCCGGTGACTTTCAACGCACGATAAAGCTTATAGATAACAGAGGGTTTTTGGACTCTTCTTGGGTCGGATCCTCGATTATCTCTTCTTCCGATTTGCACCTTGTGGGGCGGGAGATGCTGAATGACGTGGAGGAGAGCGAATCGGACTTTGTCGCCGACTTGGTAAGTCTTCATCCTCGCAAGATCGAAGTGTGTCGGTCCCTTCTCCATTCTCTCGTGGTCCCCGTTTGCGATTCTTGATGATTTCCTCGAAGACGACATCTTCCTTTGTCTATAGGAGGATTCCTTCACTTGCTTTTCCCAAGAAAGATGACCACTTTCTCGACAATGAACAAAGAGTAGAAACAAGATCGAGAGGAGAGTGCTTTTTAGGGTTTTGAAAATTTGGGGTAGAATAACTGTGAATTTATATGTGCCTCGGATTTGAAAAGAGAAGTTTAACCGGCACAAGGAAAGTGTACGAACACTTCTTTTTCAAAATCAATAACCGCAAAAATAACTTCCTCTAAAAAGACAAGTTTTCAAATTTCACACGAATTATATCTGAATAAAAGAACGTACCTTTTCGAGATAAGATAAACAAGAATTAGTACCTTTTAGATAGAATAGCAACTTACGGTCTTTTAGCCATGAATGATTGAGTCTCGGGATTTAGAGTCTTAGAGCTGGTGAGTCTCTAGACTTTAACTTCTTCACGCTTCAAAATGTTGAGTCTTGAGCGGATAAAATCGAATTGATTTTTCTCCAAAGGCTTTGTAAATATATCTGCTAGTTGGCTCTTTGAATCAACAAATTGAATAGAGATTTCTCCATTTTGAATATGATCTCTAATAAAGTGATGACGAATCTCAATATGCTTTGCTCTTGAATGAAGGATTGGATTTTTGGTGAGATTGATCGCTGGTGTTGTCACATCTGATTTCTGTGCATGAGTCTTCAATGCCAAAGTCTTGTAGCTGTTGTTTTATCCATAGAATCTGCGAACAGCAGCTTCCAAGAGCTACATACTCTGCTTCTGTCGTTGAGAGAGCTACAGTGCTTTGCTTCCTTGAGAACCAAGACACCGTCCCGTTTCCAAGCAATTGACAAGTTCCGAAGTGCTCTTTCTATCGACTCGCAACCGGCCAGATCTCGCATTTAGTCCGTCGTACCAAGCTCGAGGTGCTTGCTTGAGACCATACGAGCCTTTTTCGGTCCAAGACCGAGTCCGGCTTCTTTGGGTCTTCAAATCCAGGCGGTTGTTCCACATAAACTTCCTCTTGGATAAATCCATTCGGAAAGCACTTTTGACGTCCATTTGGAATAACCTGAAATTTTTGTAACAAGCAAACGCAAGTAATAGACGAATAGCTTCTAACCTTGCAACTGGTGCGTAAGTCTCGTCATAGTCTATTCCTTCTTCTTGCGTGTATCCCTTGGCCACGAGTCTTGCTTTATTGCGTACGACTTTTCCTTCTTCGTTCATCTTGTTCCCGAATACCCATTTGGCTCCAATAATGTTTTACCTTTCGGTTTAGATGTCAATTCCCGAGACATCATTAATATTGAACTGTCTCGAGCTCCTCTTGCATAGCTTCGATCCAGCTTTCATCGATAAAGCTTCTTCTATGCTTTTTGGTTCAATTTCGAGATGAGAGCAACAAAGACACTAGACTCTTCACGCCTTTTTGATCTCGTGCGGATTCCTTCATTGATTTCGCCAATAATGAGATCTTTGGGATGACTGGATTTGTGTTTCCGATTCTTGGTTGATTTGCTTGGTTGATGATCTCTTTCTTTATTTGAATCTTCATGAGTATCTTGATGATGGACTTCACGAGTCTCGAGATGCTTCTTGAGTTGAAGACTTTGGAAGGTCTAGCGTGAGTTCGATTCTTCATATTGAGTCTCGGCTGGATTCATCTTGCGCTGAGTCTTGGAATTTGACATTCATTGATTCTTCCACAGATCGCTTTTCTTGTTATAGACTCGTAGGCTTTGCTTGATGCAGAATATCCAAGGAAGATGCCTTCATCTGATCTTTCTTCAAACTTACCAACTCGATCATTTGCATTTTTCAAAATAAAACATTTGCAACCGAATACATGAAAGTATGAAACAATAGGCTTCTTACCTTTGAACAATTCATAGGAGTTTTCTCAAGAATAGGTCTTAGAAAGACTCTATTTATAATATAGCATGCGATTGAAACCGCTTCAGCCCAAAATCGTGAAGAAATTTTACTTTCAATTAAAAGTGTTCTAGCCATTTCTTGAAGAGATCTATTCTTTCTTTCCACAACTCCATTTTGCTCGGAGTATACGGAGAGGAAAACATGTGATTAAAACCAGATTTATCACAGAATTTTGTAAAATCTTGATTTTCAAATTCACTTCCATGATCTGTTCTTATACTTGAAATAGCAAATCCTTTTTCATTTTGAACCTTTTTAGCAAACTTCTCAAAGTACGAAAAAGTTTCTGACTTACTTGCAAGAAAATATACCCCGGTAAAGCGAGAGTAATCATCTACAATTACTAGACAATACTTCTTACCTCCAATGCTCTGGGTTCTTGTTGGTCCGAAGAGATCCATATGAAGCAACTGTAATACATGATTAGTAGATACATGATTTACTTGCTTAAATGAATTTCTTACCTGCTTTCCCGAATGCATGGAGTGCATAGGTCGACTTTAGATATGGCAATTTAGGTAGACCTCGAACAAGCTGCTTAGAAGAGATTTTGGCTAATTGCTTCTTGTTGATATGGCCAAGTTTTCGTGCCATAGAACTGCTTCATCTTGAATTGAGATTAAGCATTGTTCTTCATTTGGCTGTACATCAAGGAGGTAGATGTTTCCATGCCTTCGACCCATAAAAGACCGAGTCGAATCTTTGCTAGTTCCGAACATATGCCTTCTTGAAAGGAGATCTTGTAACCGGTATCACACACTGGCTAATGCTGAGTAGATTGTAGTTGAGTCCTTCCACTAGTGAGACATTGCTTATTGTGAGATTTCCAATTTTTACAGTCCCGAATCCCACAATACTTCCTTTGCTATTTCCTCCGAAAGAAACTTTTCCACCATTTACTTGAATAAGCTTAATGAAACAATTTGAGTCTCCTGTCATGTGTCTTGAGCATCCGCTGTCAAGATACCACTTTATCTTCTTTTGACGAGAGACCGCATTCAAAAGAGAGTCTCAAGCTTTCTTTGGTACCCAAACTTTCTTGGGTCCTTTGGTGTTAGTAGGATGAGCATTATTAGGCCATACTCTCTTAACAAGCTTCCAAACCATAGGACATTCTTTTTCAAAATGATCCCGATCAACACTTAGAACACCTTAAAGCATTTCGACCTACCGACTTTACAAACACTCTTTTGAAATGATTTTTATAAGCCTCTTTTGATGGTCTTTTCTTAATTCTTTCTTTTACTTTTGGAAAATCAATCAAGGGGATTGTTTCCACTGTCATACCTAGACCGGACTTATTAAAGTAAGGTCTTTGGACCGAAAGCACTTTTTCAAGCTTTTCGGATCCTATCGAAAACTTCTTTGAAATATTTGATAAGTCTGTTTTTAAGAAAACATTTTCTTTCAAGAGATCATCTTCTTTTTCTTTAAGAGCAGAAACATTTAGATCTAGACTTTTAATTCTTTCTTCTAAAATAATTTCCTTTTGTTTTAAAATGAGTTTTCCTTTTTAAGTTCGGAAATTCTTTTGAGAGAAGTCTTGAGACGAAACACGGTTCATCAATATATTTAGAGACTTTGACAGAATTTTAAAATTACTTACCTCAAATTCATTATGAGTCGATCCAGATCCGAGTCCGAGTCCGAATGTGCCATCAAACATATGTTGGCGTATTCATTATCACTCTCTTCACATTCGTATCACTCCAGTGTTTCGCTTTGAGAGCCTTTCGAAACTTCTCGCTTTTCCTCTTTTCTTTTCGAAGAGGACAGTTGGGTCTGATGTGTCCCTTCTTTTTGCATTCGAAGCAAACTACATCTTTGTTTGGTTCCTCATCATCAACAGACTTGGTCTGCTGTCTCTGAAAACTTTGTTTCCTTGGGATGAACCTTCTGCCTTTTCTATTCGGTTTTCTGAATCTTCTTATCATAAGAGCGAGCTCCTCATCATCCATATCATCTTCGAATCTGCATCATCGAATCGTCATTTGATTTTAATGCAATAGATTTCTTACCTCTTGGATCTTCGTCTTCATTAATTCGTTCCACTTCGTAAGACCGAAGAGTTCCAATCAGCTCGTCTACGATAATGGCATGATTCTTTGCGTTTCTCTTATTGAAGTCTTTATATGATTCCAATCCTTAGAGAGTCCACGCAGAAGTTTGTTCACCTTCATGGGATCAGAAATTTTTTGTCCTTGGTTCTCAAGACCATTGACAATATCTCAAAACGACTAAACATGTCGGTTATAGATTCTCCTGGTTTCATTTTGAAGGCTTCATATTGACCAAGAAGAATGTTAATTCTGGTCTCCTTCACTCGATCTGTCCCTTCATAGGTGATGTGTAATCTATCCCATACTTCTTTTGCTGTAACACAAGAAGATATTCTATTATATTCAGTTGGAGATAAAGCACAATATAAAGAATAAATTGCTTTAGCATCGAGTGCTTGTCTCTTGTTTATCTCTTCTTGAGACATTCCGCTGGCTTCAACAGTTTCTTTCCCTCTTTCGAGATTGAAGCAAGCAGCAGGAGTGATTCCTCTTTCCACAACGTCCCATTCCGTAGGATCCTTTGATCGAAGGAAAGCTTTCATCTTGTTCTTCCAGATGTTGTAATCCTTTCCATCGAAGTAGGGAGGTCTGGTATTGCTTTGCCCTTCCATCAGCCCCGGTGCTAGCATACTAGCCATGGATCTTTTACTCTGAAGTAAAACACTTCAAACAAAGTGAGAACACGGGCTCTGATACCAATTGAACTTGGATGACTGAATTGACTGTCGATTGTGATGCTTGACTGGTCGCATTTATTCAAGTTTTGTTATATGGTGTTTCTCATGAAAGTCTAACCAATTTTCTGTGGTGGATGCAGAGTCTGGTTATTTTATTAATCTTTATGAGTTAGCCATATTACTTGAGAAATGTTTTGCGGGTCAAAGTTGTTCAAATCTTCAAGAAAGTTTTGTCACCATCAAAAAGGGGGAGATTGTTGGAGAAATCTTTCCAGAATATTTTGAAGCTGACAAAACGGTACGTGAAAAAGGATTCAACGAGACATTCATATAAATGCGGTCTTCAGTTTGCGCAACCGTGTCTCACTCGAGCCCCTCCTGTCTCTGCTGTACCCGCCATATAGCTTTCCTCTTTCCAACTGTTCTTGTGCTTCTATTGTTCCCTCTAAAATTTCTGAAATGGGTGTGGAGAGCTCCATAGGTTCCAAGGGTTTGCTTCGCCTTGTCATTAGCATTTTGGCGATTATTTCTTTGGAAGATTGGATTCCATCAGTGAGCTCCAAACATGATTTCTGTGAGCCTGCAAAGTGCGGTGACAGCGTGAAAGATTCTCCCCCCTGGGACGGCGCTGGACCATGCTGTCCTGATAAGCCACTGTTACTAGAACCTTTGTGGGACGACCGTGTAGATTATGATAATCAATCTCATGCGTTGATCTCAGAGTTCGAGAAAACTGGCAATGCTTGTTTTGCTACACCTAAATATGCCACTAGACGGCCGAGCGTGTTTGTTCCTGATGGGCATTCATACCTAGCATTTCTCCGTAATTGCAGCAGCTTCCCAATTGTCAATTTTCCATATCCTCGCTCGACTTGCCCCACTCCTGGCGCCAACCGCTCTTACGTCGCTCTTATGGATGGACCAGAAGACCTACATCTTAAACCGTTAGCGTGCGAGAGTCATGTTATTGTACCCGTTAAACCAGCCGGACCGGATAGCGAGGAAATAGGAAATGATGACCACGACGGAAAGTGGAAGCGCGGGTTTAGACTGAAATGGAATTTAACCTCCTGGGAGAATTGCGTTCGATGCCAAAAAAGTGGAGGCAATTGCGGCGGATCGGATGGGCAATTCAGGTGCTCATCTTCTAGTACAGATTATCCGCCTCCTCCGCCTCCTCACGAAAGAGGTAATAGTTTTCGGTTAATTCCCCGTAATAACAACCGTTCAAATTCTCGCATGTCTTTTTCAGTGAATCTCCTCGCCATGCTCTCCAAATTTGATAAGGACTTCAAAGGAAGAGGAAGAGCATTTTGGCTTCCCTTGGTTTTCTATTCTCAGTTCCATTTTCCCACCTCGGCTTTATTCAACAAGCCATTTTACTTTTTAATTTATATTTCTTTCGAACGTTCTTTTGTAGATGTGCTTGTTTTGGAGAAAATTTTATGATAAAGAAAATCTTTACCGTGGAAATCATTTTTAAGAAAAATATATTTTTCTCTTTTCGAATTAGGGAATTATCTTCCTAACTTTAAATATGCATATTTTTTTTTTTTTTGATTGAAAATGGTTTGACTAATCATTTTCAGCAAGCCAAACATATTGAAGTTTGGAAAACTAATTCGCAGAAAATTCTTTCACCAAACAAACACGATTTTAATAGTTAGATGAATTCATAGCAATGTCATTTTCTTCCTCGCATCAAAGCTGAAGAACTACAGGACAACATCTCCAGATCACGGATACGTAGTCTTGCTGCAGTTGCTTCCGTGGATCTCAAGCCTGCATTAATCATATGCGCAGCTCAGTAAATAGTGAAATTTTTTAGAGTGTCAATGCTTGCGTAAGCCAGTTCCAATGTGAGTACAGAGGTGTGTCAAGGATTATACATGATTACTGAATTTACAATGCAGAGGCCAGGGTATGATTCAATAAGAGAAGATACATGCCCGGAAAGGAAAACGTGTAGGGGAAAGATTTCTGTGCGTGTGTTTGCTTATGCTTGTTTCACATCAGCTTAATGTTTCAGTTAACACTGTCGCTTACAATGTTCCATTAAGCTTAGTTCTGCAATATCTTGTGATATGTAAGATGAGGGAATATCTATTTGTTCCTAAGATGTATTATGTTATGTAATAGTCAAGTGATCAGTAGGAATTTATGTTAGATCAAGGAAGCTGGTGTCGTTATTCCTGTTCTATGATGTTCATGATGTGGATAGGATCTGTATTTGTGGAATTCATATCTGATGCAAACGCCACCCTTTGGCACAGGAAAAGACGCAGGAAAAGATGCAGGAAAAGGCGCCGCAGGAAAAGGCGCAGCACCTTTGAGGATTGGATTAGGTCAGTCAAAACTTTATCATGGGGGACATTATGCAATCCTTTGCGTATATATCGGTGCATTAAGGATGGTTTGTGATAGCAAAAAAATGTGGTCAACACATACTTTGAGCCCAATTACGATGCAAGAGCACAATGACATGTTTCGTATATTTGGGAACGTCTCACAGTCAAAAGTTTTCCTCAAATTTTCCATTTCCTTTAGCTGCCACTGATGCAATTCTAGTGAAACTTCTGTTCTTCAGGTTGCGGATTTGGTGCCTTGGCCAGTATTTTTCTCTGTTCATGCATCTATATGATCCGCCACAAACACCAGCATTGCTTCTTAAAATTTCACTCGAGACATGCTTCTTCCGATTCTTCTTTGAAAGCAGATCTTGAAGTGGGCAAGTTATACCTCGGGGTCTCCATTTTCACAAATGCTGAGCTTGAAGAAGCTACTAACCATTTTGATTCTGCCCGGGAGCTCGGAGCTGGAGGTTTTGGAATTGTGTACTATGGTAAGACCTTAACGAAAGAGGCTAATTAGACAGCCTGCATATAAATGGCGAGAAATTCTAGAAACAACTAGGAATCTAAGAGGGTCATTCTCCATTTTCTTGAGCAGGCAAACTTCGAGATGGCCGGGAAGTAGCTGTTAAGCGTCTATACAAGCGCAACTATCGGCGGGTGAAGCAGTTCGTAACTGAAGTCCAAACCCTAACTCGCCTGCGCCACAAAAACCTCGTCTCTTTATATGGTTACACTTCGCGGCACAGCCGTGAACTCCTACTGGTCTATGAGTACATCCCGAACGGCACCGTAGCTGATCATCTGCATGGGGAGCGAGCGAAGCAGGTCTCTCTCCTGTGGCCTACTCGTATTAGCATCGCCATAGAAACGGCCACCGCATTGGCTTACCTTCATGCGTCTGACACTATCCACCGTGACGTGAAGACTGATAATATCCTCCTTGACAATAACTTTAGCGTCAAAGTAGCAGATTTCGGCCTTTCTCGGCTGTTCCCCAACGATGTGAGCCACGTGTCAACTGCTCCTCAGGGAACGCCAGGTTATGTGGACCCCGAGTATCATCAGTGTTACCAGCTTACGGAGAAGAGTGATGTTTACAGTTTTGGGGTTGTGTTAGTGGAACTCATATCGTCCATGCCGGCGGTCGATATAAACCGAGACAGGCACGAGATTAATTTGGCTGACTTAGCAACTAGCAAGATATGGAACCACGAGTTCCACGAATTGATTGATCCAAATTTGGGGTTTGAGTCGGATCCCGAAATCAATAGGATGATCATGGCTGTGGCCGAGCTGGCTTTCAGGTGCTTGCAACAGGACAAGGACGCGAGGCCCTCCATCGAGACTGTCCTGGAGGAGTTGAAGGTAATTTCGAGTGGGACACATGAACCTGGCAAGTCGAAGGATGTGACCTATGATAACAGCGCCGGTCAAAGTGAAAATCCACCTCCTTCGCCGGAATGTGATAATGTGGAGCTGTTGAAGAATGTGAAGTCGCTGACTTCACCTGTTTCCGTGACTCAAAACTGGGGAAGCAGTGGTAGTTCTTCTGTACATAGTGGTTAATATGTAGTCTTATCTGTTCTCTCCTGCAAATTTCCCTTGTCCATCTTGGTTTGCTTGCATCTGGGTAATGGTTTCTAGCTAATATTATACACAATGTAGATGATATATAGCAGTCAGTCAAGTTTTCCATTTTGGTCTTCATTTTTCTGCCTCAACATGTCAGCACTTCTGTTGAGGCTGGAGGAGGATTCGATGTCAATACCACGTAGTAAAGAGCACTTTCCTAGAGCATGAATAAAGGATCGTACACATACTTGCCGGTGTCCCGCTTTATCACGACATTTCGGGCATATGAAGAGTTTTCCCAGATTAGGTTGAAACATTGAGACTTCGGATGATTTTATCACAACAGCTGACAACATTATGAGATTTGCTCCTTAAAAGAACACAAGTCATGCCGGAAGTCATGTCAAGTCTCATCCTAGAAACAGGCCTCGGATAATACATGATGACTCGATCTTTGTGGGAGTCTAGTGATGAATTTCCTTCACCTTTGAACTTGCGAAGCGAGAGTTTCGCGCGGGAATAGATGCATCGGGGAAGGAACTTGTCATATTCTATGTGTTGAGGTGGTTTCACAGACCTCATCATTTATGGAAATGGAAATCCAAACCATCAGCGCTCGTATTGTACGTGTCACAAGGGAGGCTTGTTGTCACAGGGCTAATCTGCATAAATAAAGTACGAGACAGATTTTTCTGCGGAGGCCCGACTTTTTTTTCACCCTTTTCACTGTTTTCTCCCCTACGTTCCAAAAGCACAAGCCTCAGCATTCCGCGGTCAAAAAGTTGGGAGGACCGGAAGCTTTTTCCATCATCGGGTCATCAGTTTCATCGCGAGAATCGTAAAACCACCCTTTAACTTAAAGAAACTGCATTCTCACTCAAAAAATCTCTCTCTCTCTCTCTCTCTCTCTCGCTGTGCGTTTCTTTTGTTTCTTTTGCGTTCAAAAGTCATTCTTTCTTTGAGAATTGTGAAAGACGATTTCTGAAAAGAAAAAGGGAGATCATCCACCAAGAACACGAAGAAAAAGATTGCAAAATCGCGCGGGTTCTCCAGCACATGACGATCCCTTTATTATGCTCTCAAGCAATCAAAACCATCCTCCAGGACACTGTAGTAATATTTCATTCAAATTTCAAAAGCACTGAAACCCAGGTATCCACAGCGAGGCATATATGAGGAGTTCCCCGGAAAACAGAGCATCCTCAGGAAGAAAAACAGAGCACGGAAAAGATGGCGACTCTGCAGAAGTTCAAGCTCTTTGCCGCCCAGTGCGGCGTCGCCCCGAGCCCCACGCGCAGCCCGGGAGCGAGCCCCGTCGTCCAGCTCCGCCGCCAGAGCCAGCAGAAGACCACCCTGCGGATGCTCTTCACTCGAAGCGGAGGCATCGGGGCACGGGGGGTTGATGCGATCGAGCCGAGGAGAAGCTTCGACACGCCCGAAGCGGGCCGCGAGAAGAAGAAGAAGAGTGCGAGCGGGCGCACTCTGAAGGACCTGTTCGTGTCGCCCCCGGCAAGCCCGGAAAGAGATGACGATGGAAGTGGAGGCGCCAGAGGAGATGGACGTGGTGGGGAGGAGCTGTTTCCTTTCCATGCAGGCAGTCTAGGCTGGTCTTCATGGGGTTGCGGTTCAGGTCGCTGATGTTCAGGAAGGCTTGGCATCCCACGCTCGAAACAATTGATCATGGTTGAGCCCTGTAGGTTCACTGACAGTGAAACATTTCGTTAATGTTTATTTGGATAATTTATTTCATTTCATTTTTCAGTTTTATATTTAGGATAATTGTATAGTGTTTTCTTGTCCGAAAGCTAATTTCAAGTTCTTTTTTTAATTAATTTTTGTATTTCTAAAATAAAATTTTTTATGGATATGTTTTTTATTTGAATTGCGATTTCTAACTAAGGTGCTAATTATTAACTGATAATTACATTTTCAGTAGGTTTAGGTAATTCTTTATATTTATTGTACTTCTTTTAAGGAGATGATGTTTTCCATTTTGATCTTCAATTGCCTAATTGTACTTTAGTTTTCTAATATCAACTATGCCATCATTTCTTAATATTTGTGTTTTTTATTTTGGCAACTTTGCTTTAAAAATTTTTAGTGCATACACTACGGATTTATAGCTAGAACTTAATATTAAACTCCCTTTGTTTCTGAGAAAATAAATGATCTAATTTTTTCCCTAAAAATAATGGTTTTTCTTTGAGAAAATTATTTTTATCATCACAACAATTTATGTTTAAACATTTTTATGAACGGTAAAAGTAATTTTAGTTTATTTATTTTGATAAGCGGTATAAGTAATTATTTCGAGAAAATTATTTTTTAAATTATTTATTTTTTGTAAAATAAATGAACCGTTACAATAAATTTAGATTACTATGAAAAGGTGGACGTCATGGCTGATGGATCAAGAATCAATGAAAGTACTGAGTTTGACATTCTCAAAGCGGAGACTGTGGGGGTGGGGGGTGGAGTCGCGAGTTTTCTAAGCTATGACCGATTGCTGACGTTTGAATGCCGGAAAAAATGAATAGATTTGACACGGACATGAATGTCATAATATCATGAAGACTCCGAGTAGCCAGTCTTACTTTCCGAGGGAAGACTTTGACCCAAAAATCCAGAGGACAACCCCCCAAGCTGAGGAGAAACACATGGAAACACCAAAATCAAAGCTGGTTCCCTGATCCGTCTTTCTTTCCTTCTCTCTTCGCTTCTGAAATTCCAACCAAAAGCATTTCCCAGACTGCACCGATATGTTATGGACGATGATATCCGTGTCCTTTTTTCCTCGTCGAGAGCGATGTGTCGAGAGCGATGTGTCCCTATAACGTTTGCTTCTTTGCATTTGGACTGTATCGCGTTCGATGCTGAATTTTACAAAAACGTCGCTGATGTAAGTACACGGAAAGGTTGAACTTTTGTGCATGATTTGGACCTTATGTTTTCATTTAACTATACAACAGCCAGTATTTGGCAATGCCATATTTTAATAGCCAAGCAAGTATTTACAAGTGCTAAATAGCAATGACTTCAACCATTTCGAGGGTATATATGGTTACATCCTCTCAGGTGTAATTTGTCTCTCTACTACTACATTCACATTCTTCAGCAATGTCTCCCGGAACGAATCCATGAAACATGCCAAGCTTTAAAGCCTCCCTGTTTAGGCGGAACAGTGTTATCATCAGTCTTAGTATGTTCTTATTTGACTTCGTACTAACTTTGGAGGTAAACCCAAAATTTGATGCCTATCAACCGAAGAAACATGGTAGTGGTCCAAAATAAGATACCCTTTTCGGATTCTAAGCCTTCAACAACCTTATTGTGGCTTTTTTGGCTTTGAGATAAAGTGCTACAACAGTAGGCCGATTTATTAGGCATCTCAATCTAGTTATGTCATTAAAGATATTTCGTATGACAAGAACTCATTCAGAGCAATGGATGAAGCATTACTTAATGCCGAATGCCCCCTGCCCAGTCTCGATTACTCTTTTGATCGCTTACTTGTTACTTTTGGTTTGAACCAGGCTGATCTCTACATCTTCCACAACTGCAACGAGTCATTTTCTGTCAACTCTACAATATATGGGGCCGAGCGTGGTCCCGGTAAAGGGAGCAATTCTTTTGCCATGATAGCAAGTGTGGTTACTTGAATTGGAATAGAGCGTCGTGCTAGTCCTTGGTGACTGCCCCGGTTTAGATACGAAATTGGAAGGTGAATCAAAGTGTCGAGTACCTAAAGTTATTGGAAAACAGTTTCACACTAAATTGGACAGGGTACGACTACATCAGGTGCTAAAGAAGTGGGGTGGTGCGGCTGTGAAAATAGCAGGAGTGTGTGCTACTGCCCCAATCAAACTCATCTCGAACATTCGGGCGATGGTAAGGTGCCGCAAACTATTCTTGGGCTTTCACATTTTGCTCTTCTAGAAAGTTTTTCTTCACCTTCTAGTTCTTGTCCTCCAGAACATACAAGATCAATCTGTGAGAAAATCATATTACTGAGAGTTTTATATCAATTTGCCTGCATTTGAGACATATAAAATTTCAAATGATCTCTCGGTCTGCTTTATCACTATAAAATTGGTTCTTCTGATCCTTTGGTCCAAAAACTTCAGCTTGATTTCTTTGGCTTTCTTAGGTGTTTTTTTTCTACCACTCGATTAACTCCATCTACCAAAAAAAAAAAAAAAAATCTACTTACTTTCTACTCCTCATTTCTAGTACAAGTTTAATATGTCGCACAAATAAATAAGCTATAGAGAGAACATAACATATCAATCTAGCTAACGTTGCCGAGCACATATAAGCTTGAATGTCTCAAGTTGAGTTAAATTCTGAATAAATATTTATAGGTCCTTCAAAAATACTCAAGAAATAATAGATACCTTCTCAATTATTTATTATCATCTCGAGAAAATTGTCTAGCTTTTTTCTTTTTTTCCAGCATCTCTTCCGTCTCTCGACATTGGGTTGTCAGATATGATGGTTTCAAGATATGCAACTTTGAACATGTAGAAGAGGATTATGCTAGAAGATGATAGGAGAAATTATCAGAACAATGATACCCTCAATTATTATGTCTGTTCTTCAAATGGATGCATACCTCCCTGGAAGTTCATCACTTTTCTCTTCCTCCTCATTTTGCTACCACCCTGTCACGTTCATCTTCACATGAAAGAACTAGAGAAGAAAGCCCAGGTCCTGTTCGCTTACTGAGGCCAAAATGGGTAGTGCAGCCTGTTAATGATGAAGATTACATCATCATAAAATCAGTCAGGAATTAGTGTTTATGGGACTTTTCTGCTTCGACCTCCTTAACATTGACCTCCTTCACCACCAGTTGTTACCTGTCGTGTCTCTCCGCCTTTGACTGTCACGAACTCAAGTTCTCATAGTACTCGACCTTTAAAGAGATCAAGGGTGGAGGACGAGTCTCGGTAAAAATCGTCGTGGCTCTTGGGGTTTGAAATGGAAAGCTTCGAAACCCCGTCGAAGTTGGAAACTTTGTAAGGAAATAAAGGTGCCCCCGGAAACAAAGGGGGCCATGGGCCCGTGGCCGATGGGGTGAAATCGATCGCGACTCCCGAAATGGACGTTTTTTAGGCGAAGTATCGACAGTCGTAATCGATTTTTCCTCTCACTGAGCAAGTATGTGGTCCCCTAGGTTTGCTCTTTCGGGTCCTCTACGCTCAGCTGACCCAGTCAATTGGCGCGTTAACGTGAAAAAGGATTCAACGAGACATTCATATAAATGCGGTCTTCAGTTTGAGCAACCGTGTCTCACTCGAGCCCCTTCTGTCTCTGCTGTACGCGCCCCATAGCTTTCCTCTTTCCGACTGTTCTTGTGCTTCTATTGTTCCCTCTAAAATTTCTGAAATGGGTGTGGAGAGCTCCATAGGTTCCAAGGTTTTGCTTCGCCATGTCATCAGCATTTTGACGATTATTTCTTTGGAAGGCTGGGTTCCGTTAGTAAGCTTGACTAATGGATCCTGCGACTCTGACGAGTGCGGTAAGGTCATGATCGGTTATCCTTTCGGGAACGACTCTCAACCATGTTGTCCTCAACACCAACTGTTGAAACTAAATTCTCTCTGGACGGACCCTAATTTTGATGATGATCAATCTCTTGGGTTGATCTCAGAGTCTGGGAGAACGGGCAACGCTTGTTTTGCTCCACCTGAAAAGTCTCCCCAACCGCCCAGCGCATCTGATGCTGATGTTCCCGGCAGTGAAGTGCTCTCCTTTCTTAAATCCAATCAGTGGCTTTTCCACCTAGCATTTCTCCGTAATTGCAACGGCTCCCCAAATGGTGATTATTCACATCCTGACTTGACTTGCCTTTCTGCCGGGGCCAACCACTCTTATGTCGCTCTTATAGGTAGACCAGACGACCTTCATCTTAGTTGGTTAGCGTGCGAGAGTCATGTTATTGTACCTGTCGTATTAGCCGGAGAGGATTGGAAGAAAAAAGAAAATAAGGAATCAGCCAAGGAGGAGTTGAAGCACGGGTTTAGACTGCAATGGAATTTAACCTCCTGGGAGAGTTGTGTTAAATGCAAAATTAGTGGAGGCAAATGCGGGGAACTGGATGGAGGTTTTCTGTGCAAATGTTCTGATAAAGCTTCTCTGAGTACTTGCAAAAGAGGTAATATTTTTCGATTAATTCCCTGTACTAGCAACCGTTTAAAATCTCCCATGTGTTTTTCGGTGAATGTCCTCGCCATGCTCTCCATGCTTGACAAGGACTTCAAAGGAAGAGGAAGAACTATTTGGCTTCCCTCGGTTTTCTATTCTCAGTTCCTTTTTCCCACCTCGGCTTTATTCAACAAGCCATTACTTTTTTATTTATATTTCTTTGGAACGTTCTTTTGTTTTGTAGATTTGCTTGTTTTGGGGAAAATTTTATGATAAAGAAAATAAATTCCGTGGAAATCATTTTTAAGAAAAATATATTTTTCTATTTTTGAATTAGAGAATTCATCTTTCTAACTTTAAATATGCATATTTTTTTTTACCAAAAATGATTTGACTAATCATTTTCAGCAAATTAAACATAGTTTGCGTAGTCGCTTTTGTAGTTTTAGTAGTCAAATGGACTCATAGCAATGTCCAAAAGAAAATACTGTTTGCTTAGCCAGTTCCAATGTGAGATCTAGCGATGCGTTGAGGATCATAGATGATTAGTGAATTTACGATACATTGGACAAAGAGGAAAATATAAAGTGAAGAGCTTTTTCCACATATGTTTGCTCATGCATGTTTTGCATAATACTCTCCATTGAGCTTAGTTCTACAATCTCCACAAGGTATGCAATGTTAGGGAATATCCCTTTGTTCTTAAGATGTATTGTGTTAAGTGATATTCAATTGATCAGTAAGAATTTAAGTCAGATCAGGGAAGCCATAAGAGATTTATACAACGTATATGCATGTCATCATATCATGATATGACATTCATGATAAGCTAGGTTTCCTTAGACTTCCAAAGGGAATACTTTAGCCAAAACATCCATCAACAACTTCTAAGCTAGATATATATAAACATCATCATGAAAGGTTCTTCCCTAATCTTTTTTCTCTCCTTTTGTTTGTCTATTTTCGCTTTTGAAATTCCAATCTAGACCTCTTGTTGAACCGAACTGAATTGTTATGGTCGATAGTTATGTCCTTTTTCCTTTGGCCAGAGTGATATGTCTCTATTGATTGATTGTTTGTTTGATTATGGATCAAATCACATTCAGTGTTAAACTATATGAAAATGTCACTGATGTTCACACCTGTGGAATGTTTGGACTTTCATGCATGATTTGAACCTTATGGTTTTGTCCGATGACTTTACAAATCTTTTATATATATCACATGGTCAAATTATAATATCTAAGAGGGAATTCACTAGTAAGAATATTGTATTGATAGACCTTTTAGAGGGCATATATGCCCTGACCTCTCAGGTGAATTCACCTCTGTCTCTCTTTCCTTCACATTCTTCGTCTGTCTTGTAATTTCTTAGAAACAACTAAAAGAAGGCATACCAACATCATGAGAGAATAATAGAATTTGTCTTCTGGCTATACAGATCCAGAAGAGAAGACTTCACTTTTCAAGTCAATTGCCAGCCCTAAATACCAAAAAATGAATTGTTGGCTGACCAATTGAATTTTGTGGACTCCCCACTTAAATATGGTGTGTTAGATTAATAGGATCTTTCAACCACATAAACATGAGATCAATCGATAAATATAGCAAGCTCGAATCAAAGGAAGCTATTATTGATCCAATATGAGAGAATATGTATTCTTGTGAGTTCTATCTTGACTAGAGCTGTCAAAATAGGTCATAAACCCATATTATAATTCATTTTTAGTTAAATTGGTTAGTCAAGTGAAAATTAAATATGGATTACAAACCGGTCTTAGAAAGTAAAGAAAGAAAGAAATGGATCTTAATGGGTTATTAGAAACCCACTTTGAACCCATAACCTTCCTCCTCTGCATCCTCAATTCTTTCTCCTTCCATGATCGCAAATCTTGGCTGAGCAGAGCATCCCTTTCCTTTCCGCTCTTAACCAATTGCAGCCACCACCTACCTTGCCGTTACGCTGCCGTCTTCGTCACTGATCCCGAGCTTGCCAGCCTTAGCGAGCTGTGAGCTCACTGGCCTCGACGGAGCTCGAGCTCGCCTGGATCGGGCGAGCCGCGAGCTCGCTAGCCTTGGCCAAGCTCGGGCTCACTTGGATTTGGCGAGCCGCGAGCTCGCCGGCCTTGACGGAGCTCGGGCTTGCCTGGATCGACTAAGCCACAAGCTCCCAGGCCATGGCCAAGCTGGATCTCACCTAGATCTGGTGAGTCGCGAGCTCACCGGCCGCGATGGAGCTCAGGCTAGCAAGCTTGGGCTCGCCTGGATCAGTCGAACCCGAAGCTTGCCAGCCATGACGGAGCTTGGGAGCTTCGAAGCTCGGGCTCTCCTAGATGGAGCCTCAAGCTAGCAGAACCGCAGCTTTGGCCTATCACTATTGGTGGAGGAACAAGGGAGAAGAAGGAGGAGGAAAAAGAAAGAAAAGAGAAAAGAAGAAAAAAAAGAAAAAAAAAAAGAAAAAGCTTTTTGGCTTCCCTCACAAAAGAGGTAATACTTTTCCGTTAATTCCCCGTAAAAGCAACCGTTCAAATTCTCGCATGTCTTTTTCAGTGAATGTCCTCGCCATGCTCTCCAAACTTGGTAAGGACTTCAAAGGAAAAGGAAGAGCTTTTTGCCTTCCCTTGGTTTTCTATTCTCAGTTCCTTTTTCCCACCTCTGCTTTATTCAACAAGCCATTATTTTTTTACTTATATTTCTTTCGAACGTTCTTTCCTAGATTTGCTTGTTTTGGGGAAAATTCTATAATAAAGAAAATAAATTCCGTGAAAATCATTTTTAAGAAAAATATATATATTCTTTTTTCGAATTAGGGAATTCATCTTCCTAACTTTACATATGCATATTTTTTTTGATTGAAAATGGTTTGACTAATCATTTTCCGCAAGCCAAACACATTAAAGTTTGGAAAACTAATTCACAGAAAATTCTTTCACCAAACAAACACAATTTTATTAGTTAGATGAATTCATAGCAATGTTAATTTCTTCCTTGCATCAAAGCTGAAGAACTACAGGACAACATCTCCAGATCACGGATATATGGTCTTGCTGCAGTTGCTTCCGTGGATCTCAAGTCTGCATTAATCATATGTGCAGCTCAGTTAATAGTGAATTTTTTTAGAGCGTCAATGTTTGCATAAGCTAGTTCCAATGTGAGTACAGAGATGTGTTGAGGATTATAGATGATTACTGAATTTACGATGCAGAGGCCAGGGTATGATTGAATACGAGAAGACACATGCCCGGAAAGGAAAACGTGTAGGGGAAAGTTTTCTGTGCGTGCGTTTGCTTATGCTTGTTTTACCTCAGCTTAAAGTTTCAGTTAACACTTTCGCCTACAACACCGCATTATGCTTAGTTCTGCGATTTCTATGTGATAGGTAACGTGAGGGAATATCTATTTGTTCCTAAGATGCATTATGTTAAGCGATATTCAATTGATTAATGGGAATTTAGTTAGATCAAGGAAGCTGGTGTCTGTATTCCTGTTCTATAACTTTTATGATGTGGATAGGATCTGTATTTGTGGAATTCATATCTGACACAAACGCCATCTTTTGTCACATCTTTGCTGCAGGAAACAACGCACCTTTGAAGATTGGATTAGGTCAGTCAAAACATATACAATCCTTATAGTATATATCAGTGCATCAAGCATGCTTTGTGATAGCAAAACAATGTGGTCAACACATACTTTGACCACAATTACGATGCAAGAGCACAATGACATGCTTCGTACATCTGGGAACATCTCACAGTCAAATTTTTCCTGAAATATTTCGTTTCCTCTGCCTGCCACTGATACAAATCTAATGAAACTTTTGTTCTTCAGGTTGCGGATTTGGTGCCCTGGCCAGTTTTTTGCTGTGTTTATACATCTATATGATCCGCCACAAACAACAGCATTGCTTCTTAAAATTCTGCTCAAGGCACGCTTCTCCCGATTCTTCCTCAAAAGCAGATCTTGAAGCAGGCGATGTATACTTTGGGGTCCCCATTTTCACCAGCACTGAGCTTGAAGAAGCTACTAACCATTTTGATTCTTCCCGGGAGCTCGGAGATGGAGGTTTTGGAATTGTGTACTATGGTAAGACCTTAACGAAAGAGGCTAATTAGGCAGCCTGCATATAAATGGCGAGAAATTCTAGAAACAACTTGGAATCTAAGACGGTCATTCTCCATTTTCTTAAACAGGCAAACTTCGAGATGGCCGGGAAGTAGCTGTTAAGCGTCTATACGAGCACAACTGTCGGCAGGTGAAGCAGTTCATGACTGAAGTGGAAATCCTAACTCGCTTGCGCCACAAAAACCTCGTCTCTTTATATGGTTGCACTTCGCGGCACAGCCGTGAACTCTTACTGGTCTATGAGTACATCCCGAACGGCACAGTAGCTGATCATCTGCATGGGGAGCGAGCGAAGCAGGTCTCTCTCCCGTGGCCCACTCGTATTAGCATCGCCATAGAAACGGCCACCGCATTGGCTTACCTTCATGCGTCTGACACTATCCACCGCGACGTGAAGACTAATAATATCCTCCTTGACAATAACTTTAGCGTCAAAGTAGCAGATTTCGGCCTTTCTCGGCTGTTCCCCAACGATGTGAGCCACGTGTCAACTGCTCCTCAGGGAACGCCAGGTTATGTAGACCCCGAGTATCATCAGTGTTACCAGCTTACGGAGAAGAGTGATGTCTATAGTTTTGGGGTTGTGTTAGTGGAACTCATATCGTCCATGCCGGCAGTCGATATAAACCGAGACAGGCACGAGATTAATTTGGCCAACTTAGCAACTAACAAGATACGGAACCACGAGTTCTGCAAATTGATCGATCCAAATTTGGGGTTTGAGTCGGATCCCGAAATCAATAGGATGATCATGGCTGTGGCCGAGCTGGCTTTGAGGTGCTTGCAACAGGACAAGGACGTGAGGCCCTCCATGGAGACTGTCCTGGAGGAGTTGAAGGCAATTTCGAATGGGACACAGGAGCCTGGCAAGTCGAAGGATGTGAGCTATGATAACAGCACCGGTCAAAGCGAGAACCTGCCTCCTTCGCCGGAATGTGACAATGTGGAGCTGTTGACGAATATGAAGTCGCCAAGTTCACCTGTTTCCGTGACTCTAAAATGGGGAAGCAGTGGTAGTTCTTCTGTACGTAGTGGTTAATATGTAGTCTTATCGTGGTTAATATGTAGTCTTATCTGTTCTCTCCTGCAAATTTCCCTTGTCCATCTTGGTTTGCTTGCATCTGGGTAATGGTTTCTAGCTAATATTATACACAATGTAGATGATATATAGCAGTCGATCAAGTTTTACATTTTGGTCTTCATTTTTCTGCCTCAAAATGTCAGCACTTCTGTTGAGGCTGGAGGAGTATTCAATGTCAATACTACGCAGTAAAGAGCACTTTCCTAGAGCATGAATAAGGGATCGTACACATACTTGCCGGTGTCCCTCTTTATCACGACATTTCCAGCATATGAAGAGTTTTCCCAGATCAGGTCGAAACATTAAGACTTGGAAAGATTTTCTCACAACAGCTTACTACATTATCAGATTTTCTCCTTAAAAGAGCACAAGTCACGCCGGAAGTCATGTCGAGTCTCATCCTAGAAACAAGCCTCGGATAGTACCTGATAGCTTGATCTTTGTCGGAGTATAGTAACGAAGTTCCTTAACCTTCGCACTTGCGAAGCGAGAGTTTCACATGGCAGTAGACGCCATCAGGGAAGGAACTTGTAATATTCTATGTGTTGAGGTGGTTTCACAGACCTCATCATTTATGGAAATGGAAATCTGTTGGGATTATCGAATTCCCTGAAACCAGATTCGACACTAAATCGAATTCCTAAACTTATGCGGAAGATGAGCTTGGGAAAAACATATGCATCACCGATCCTAAGGCACATCACAGAATCGAACGTACCTTGTTAGCCACAGATTAAACACCGACGCCGATATGAGAAAGATAAACTGATCCCGTTCGATCCGATGACATCAATTCACCTTGAAGGGAAGATGGGTGTCGCCTCTTGCGCATTGTTCTTTCTTTTGGAACGTTTTTTGAGGGAGAGAGGGGTACGTTCCTCCCTCTTTATTTTCCTTTATATACGTCTCCTCCAAAAAGAAACGTGTCCATTCATCATATCCCTTCATCCATGGGCCATAATCTTGTGGGTCGGGCTTTTAGGCCCAACATGGGCGGACGGACCAACTTAGGCCCATCACAATAATTAATAAAACCATCATCTCCCACTTGCACATGGTGGGCCGAACATGATCCTCTTTACCTCTCTTCAACATTCATACCAGTGAATAATCCGTGCGACCAGCATACTTTGAGAGCTTGTTGCCATACATCTATTAGGAATATATAGCAGTTCATAATGGGCATCACACTCTGAGTAGATTTAGTGATCTGAGTAGATTTAGTATGCAGTACCTTAGATCGATCGATCACATTTATATCTCTATTGATCACTTTTAAACAATGATATATATATTGTATTCACAATTATGATTATCCCAAAAACAGTAATAATTGGTTAACCAGTGAATACAAAACAATAATGTGATTCTCTAAATTCGATCTTACTCTTTCCTTCAAACTTTCAATTTCATTTCAGCTTCCTTTTTTAGAAATGTCCAATTAGATCGAATCAACTCATGATCATAGGCAACATCCTAAGATAGCAAACACTAAATAGAAATCTTAAGAATAAGTAAAAGTCATGAGGGCACTAAAATTGAGGAATTTTTTTCCTCAAGAATCTCACACGACATAAAAGTTGAGATCAAACTTTTGTCACTCTTATTGGTCATTTCATGCATACGTAGTATGGAATACGTATTACGGTATTAACTCCTTTCCCATGGAGCGTATGTTTACACCTTCAATACTGTACAGATAATAGTTCAGACATACCAAATGTCTAACTTGAGTTCACGTATCTACTCATTCACAAAATTTATCAGAATTCACATCTGGCATCATAGATAGATAAAGTAAAATATGTGGGTTATTTTACTTTCGGACATAGTAAATATTATGTCATCATCTTAACACCCAGTTAAGGCGACAAATATATTTTAATCTTGAGCTCTCGATTATCACCTAGATAATAAGCTTAAAACAATATCATTTCTATTTATCACACAGTAAATAGAGGCGATTACCCGTGTGAGTGGGCTAATCTTTTATCTGTCCGACATACTTTCTCAACTTAATGTAATACACTGAGCATTAAGATGCATAAAGATCAAACAAAGATTCATAGACATTAATAATGAAACAACACTAGTTCATAAATGTGAACAACTCAGGAAAATTATAATATCCAGTTCATCAAACTCTACGCAATTTTAAAGATTTCACACCACAAAACACATCTCTAGGTATTGGCTTTGTCATAGGATCTGCTACCATTCTATGCGTAGATACGTACTGTAAGTTCACATCCTTTCGTGCAACCATATCTTTGAGAAAGTTATACTTGGTATCTATATGTTTAGTCTTGCCATGATATTTTGGATCTTTGGTGTACGCTTTTACTGCTTGGCTATCACAGTTAACCAACAATGAATCTGCAGCACTTTCAATAACACTTAAATGTTATAAAAATCTCTTAAGCCAAATACATTCTTGTATTGCTGCTGATAATGCCACGAACTCAGCTTTCATTGTGAATAAGGTTATACACGTTTGTTTCTTATTACTCCAACATATGGCACTATTATTTAGTAAGAAAATAAAGCCAGATGTAGATTTCCTTTCATTTAAATCTCCTCCATAATCAACATCAGAATAGCCTTAGACTCGCAGATCATTTCCTTGATAACTCAGCGTATAATCAGCGTTCCTTTAAATACCTCAGTATTCTCTTAACGACTTTCCAATGTGCTTGACCTGGATTGGATTGGTATATTCTCACCATTCCAACTGCAAAACATATGTCAGGTCTTGTACACATCATAGAGTACATCAAGCTCCCAACAGTACTAGCATAAGGAACATGTTTCATTTGTTCCTTTTCTTGTGGAGTCCTTAGACACAGTCTATGGCTCAATCCTTCACCTTTTGCAATAGGAGTATCAATGGGTTTACAATCTTGCATACTAAATCGTTCAAGAACCTTATTTATATATATTTCTTGCGAAAGAGATAACGACATTTTCGAACGATCTCTTAAAATCTTAACTCCAAGAATGTATGCAGTTTCACCCATATCTTTCATATCAAAATTGGAAGATAACCAACTCTTCACAGTATTTACAAACTCCATATTGCTTCCGGTAATTAGTATATCATCAACATATAATGATATGATCACAAATTGATCTTTGGATCTTTTGATATATGCACAACGATCCTCATCTATCATTGTAAAATCATATGCCATTATGGCATTATGAAAATGTATATACCATTGTTTCAATGACTGCTTAAGGCCGTATATCGATCTTAAAAGTCGACATACATTTTCTTCATGGCCTTTTATTATGAAACCAGCAGGTTGTTCCATATATATTTCTTCCTCTAATTGTCCATTGAGGAAATCAGTCTTTACATCCATTTGATGTAACTCATGATCCATACTTGTCACTATTACCAGAATAATGCGAATCGAGATAAATTTCACTAAAGGAGAAAATGTTTCTTCATAATCAATTCCTTCCTGTTGATTATATCCATTTGCCACAAGGCGAGTCTTATGTCTTTCTATCGAGTCATTAGCTTTTTGCTTTATTTTGAGAACCCACTTGTTCCCAATAGCTTTGCGTTCTTTTGGAAGATCAACTAGTTCCCAAACTTGGTTTGACTTCATTGATTCAATTTCCTCTTCCATTGCATGAATCCATTTTTCCTTACTAGGGCAATTTAGAGCCTCATTAATATTTCTTGGCTCATCCTCATCTTGTGAAGCAACCATAAAAGTTTCCCCTTCGATGTCAAAACGTCGACGGGGAATACTTTTGCGACTTGTTCGCCGTATAGGAGATTGTACACTTTGCACATCATTCCCCATCATGCTCCCACTCGGATTAGATAATGACGATATCATCTCATCATGTGGTTGTAATTGAGAGTGAGTTGAATTAGATTCATTACTTCTCATGTTACTCCCACTTAGACGAACTCCATTAAGTTCATTATCTTGATCCAATGTTTTAAATATGGAGTAATCCTCACCTATTTCGCCATTCTTAGGAAATTCATTCTCTAAGAATGTGACATCCCGTGATTCAAATTCAGTTATACTCCCACTTTCCTGCTCACCTATGAACACATACCCTTTCGAGTGTTTGGAGTATCTTATGAGAATATTCTTATTTTCTCTAGGACCCAATTTCTCAAACTTGTGAGAGGGTTCATGAGTATAGGCAGCACAACTCGATGGCTTAAGAAAACTTAAGTTCGGTTTTCTATCTGTCAATAACTCATATGGAGTGGAAATAACCGATTTGGAAGGCACCCGGTTAAGTATATAGGTAGCAGTTAACAACGCATCACTCTAAAAAGTGATAGGTAAGTTAGTATGCGCCATCATGGACCTAACCATTTCTAGTAGGGTTCTGTTTCTTTTCTCTGCAACACCATTTTGTTGAGGAGTATATGGAATAGATAATTGTCTTTCTATTCCTTTTTCATAACATAATTTTCTGAACTCATTAGATAAATATTCTCGATCTCGATCGGATCTCAATGCTTTTATTTTCTTATCTAATTGATTTTCTACCAAGTTCATAAACCTTTTGAAACAACTAAATGCTTTAGATTTATGAGAAATCAAATAGACATATCCGAATCGAGTATAATCATCTATAAAAGTGATGAAATAAACAGCCACATGCCTTCCTCTTACATTCATTGGACCATAGACGTCAAAATGGATTAATGGAGAGGAGATTCAGCTTTTTTACTTTTTCCAAATAGTTTCTTTGTCGTTTTTCCTATTAGGCAATGCTCACATATGAGCAAATCGACTTTTTCAATGTTGCCCAACAAACCCTCTTTGGCTAGTCTATTCATACGTTGTTGGCCAAGATGACCAAGTCTAGCAAGCCACATATTCACATCATTATCATATGAAGTGGAAGACGTGAAAAAGGGAATAATAAATATTGACGTCACCACATTCAACATTTAGTACAATAAAACCATCTGGAAAATGATCATAACTATAGTAGTTTGTATCCAAATACAAATCTACACTGCTATTACGGAAGTTTACACTAAAACCAAGCTTAACCAACACCAAAACAGACACTAAATTTCGACGAATCTCTGGAGCATATAGAACATCATGTAGGAACAAGGTGCGTCCACCACGCATGTTCAATTGGCAGGTGCCAATCCCTTTAACTTCAGCTCTTGAGTTATTTCCTACATAGATCCACTTAGTTCCAGTTGGTACTCATCGGAATTCCACAAATGATTCTCTATCCTTCGCTACATGGTCTGTCGCTTCTAAATCTACAGTCCACAAAGGATTGGATTCAGCCAATAATACAGAATTTGACACATAAGCAATCTTCTCAAATGTATAAGAGGTGCTTACCTTTTTCAGCTCACAACAGTTGTAAGTATAGTGACCTTTCTTGTCACAATTGTAACACCTTACCCTTGACATTTTCTTCACTTGAGGACGTTTTCCTCTCTTGTGTTGGTTAACTCTTGATTTCTTACAATAAGGACTTGATCATTTGCATTCCCACATATTGAATAAATAAATACGCTTGCGCTTAGAGCTCAAAGCCCTTTCTGAGCTAGAACCAGCATTGCAGATATTTATTTTTGGCTCAAATGCCGTTAGGTAGTCCTTTACTAGCTCAAGGTGGCGCATAGCATCCTCAAGATCTTCTATAACATGGTCAAGAGCTTCTAATGCTTCTTGCTTTTCAAGCACATATTGAATCTTCATATTTAATATTTCACAATTATTGCCGTTCATATTAGCAATTACGTTCTTAATTGCTTAAACCATCGATCTGAACACATCAGATATATATGCACGAATAATTAATGCCTATCATTTATGCATCCACTTTGCACAGACCCATCATATCAATGAACAATTTCAAGTAAGGTTTCAGAATCAAAATGTCACTATGTTTGCAATCATCATCCAAAAAATCATAATTTAAAACTATTATTAATATAATTGTCTTATGCAAAATAAATTCTATGAAGCTACGAAAACTTCTATGAACTACCCACAGTAGTCAACAATAACAGAAATTAAATACTATTTGACATCCAATATAATAATAATACTTTCACATAATACAACTATCCATTACACTAAATAATATATACAGAGGAAAATATCAACATAGAAAAATATATTTACACCAAAAACATCTCAAACTAATCTAAGAAATAAATAGGGAAAGTCTCTGCTAATCTATCAGTCAAAATACCTAAGAAATCTGAAGGCACATTTGCCAACCATGGAAAATTTTTTGGAGAGCTTTCATGTCGCCTCCAATTTAGAGAGCTTTCATGTCGCCTCCAAGGTGCATTCACTCTACGCCATGTGGTGCTCAATCTAAGGGTTGAAGTTTTGGTTAACTCAATTCTATAGTACTCTCTTACAAAAACTACCACTAGCCTCTTATAACTCAGGACCATGTTGACCTCCTATAGGCAATCTAACATTGCTTGCCATTCAAGTGGAAGAGTATTCATCAAAGCCGGCATCTTTTCAAAATCCGGCATAAGATAACTATTCCAGATGATTTCATGTATCATCTGATTGACCCTGACCACATATGATACTAAATCACTGTCATGCCACCGATAATTAGCTAATTCTGTCATCAGTCTTTTAAGTCTTGCATTTCCTTCGTCTGTTCTCGGGAATGCAGGTATCCATGCATAACACATCATAGTTCCTGCAACAAATGCAGAACTAAAAAATGGATCGCTTATAGCACATAATGAACATAAGGGAAAATACATAATTTTCCACGATTCATGCAACAAATGCAAAACAAAAAATGGATTACTTATAACCCATATAGACATAATTGAAAAAGAAACATATTCTTTTTTTCTTTTTCTTTTTTTGGGTCAACGGTCAACGGTCAAAGTCAACGGTTGAAGTCAATGGTCAATGGTCAACGGATCAACGGTCGGAGTCAACGGGCGGCGGGTCGGGCCGGTTGACAAACCGACCGGCACATGCGGCACGCGTGCAGCTGACGTCACGATGACGTCAGCTGCTGCCTTCCTTGCACGAGCCAGCGACGGCACGCGCATGTGCGTCACACGTGTGCGCGTCGGCCATGCGTGCGCGTGCGATGCACGTGCCTGCCCCTGCGAATCGGCGTGTGCAATGCCGGTTCGTTCTGGCTGCGCGTGGGGGTGCGTTCGGTGGCCTTTGGCGGCGTTCCGCCACTCGTCACGCTCGTCTCGACGAGATCTTCCATCCAACCCTGTCAGAAATTGATTTCAACTTACAGAAACTTAAAAAAATGGATGAACAGTGCTCAGGTGTCGGGATTTTTCCGCCCCGATCGGTGTCGGCCGATTAATTTCACGAAAAATCAATAAGAAATCATCCATAAACATAAAAGGGGTTGGGAAAAACATGGAAAAATGATCGAGAAACAAGAATTACGACTCTGATACCAATGTTGGGATTATCGGATTCCCTGAAACCAGATTCGACACTAAATCGAATCCCTAAACTTGTGCGGAAGACGAGCCCGGGAAAAACATATGCATCACCGATCCTAAGGCATATCACAGAATCGAACGTACCTTGTTAGCCACAGATTAAACACCGACGCCACAGATCCTAAGAGAAACTGATCTCGTTCGATCCGATGACGTCAATTCGCCTTGAAGGGAAGATGGGTGTCGCCTCTTGCACACTATTCTTTCTTTTGGAACATTTTTTGAGGGAGAGAGGGAGGAGGAACGTACATTATGCCAAAAGGTGCGTTCCTCCCTCTTTATTTTCCTTTATATATGTTCCCTCCAAAAAGAAACGTGTCCCTTCATTATATCCCTTTATCCATGAGCCATAATATTGTGGGTCGGGCTTTTAGGCCCAACGTGGGCGGACGAGCCAACTTAGGCTCATCACAATAATTAATAAAACCATCAAAATCCAAACCATCATTGCTCGTATCGTACATGTCACAAGGAAGGCTTGTTTTCACGGGGCTAATCTACATAAATAAAGTACGACACATTTTTCTGCGGAGGCCCAACTTTTTTCACCCTTTTCACTGTTTTCTCCCCTATGTTCCAAAAGCACAAGCCTCAGCATTCCGCGGTCAAAAAGTTGGGAGGACCAGAAGCTTTTTCCATCATCAGCTCATCAGTTTCATCGCGAGAATCGTAAAACTACCCTTTAACTTAAGGAAACTGCATTCTTACTTGAATTGTTGCGACGGGGCGAGCGATCGAACAAAATATAGACGGAAGAAGAAAAATAAATCGGACACCGGATTTACGTGATTCAGTTGTAAAGACTTACGTCCACGGGGAGAGTAGCAGCAAATTTCACTATAGATCAAGCGATACAAGGAGATTACACACTCAAGTCACTCAAACACTCTATCGGTGTTTCCCAAGCCCCAATTACACCCAATAACACACCCAGTGTTTAGCCCCGAAATTCCTCGAAAATAATCTCTCAATCTCACGAAGGAATTACACGCAAATCTTACCTCAAGATTTAATCGACTACAAACACTAAACTTCTTGGATGTAATTGCACAAACGAACCCACTTTCAAGCACTCGATATTTGGTGCTTCAAGTTTGCTTGTATCAACAATGGCGGAACAAGTACTCATGTGGCGTTTCAATATGTGGCTTCACTGAAGAGAGTCCCACGAGCAAAAGTTATATATATATAACCGCCAGAGAATTGCATGCATGGAAGAAAACCGAATAATCCAAGATTCGGTCAACAAAGAAGAAATATTGACTTTCCTCTTTGGTTGCAAGCGGCAGAGTTGGATGCTGCTTCCTTCGTAGCCTTTTTTTTTTTTTCAACTTTATTTCCTCTTCAGTAATTCCTTCGCGACTCCACCAAAATTCATGTTTTATCAAACGCTCAAACTTGAGTCATATTTAACAATCTCCACATTGACTCGACGTTTGAGCCATATTGGAATCGCTTCGTAAAAATTCAAATTCTGCTGCTACTTTCCCATAACCCCCGATGGGCTCAACCGCCACAGATATTATTCAAGTCCAAGTCTCGCTTGAACTTCGCTATAACCGAGGACCTCATCAGAATACCAACTTCACATGCACCTTTAACTGCTCCGCAAGGATTTTCTGACACAACCTCCTTAACCGCAGATAAAGCAAAACCATTGTTGCATCCATATCTATCAGGAGATCGAACACGTACCTTGTTAATTTCAGCAGTTACAGCAACCGTTGGCTCTATAAGCTCCACCTCGCTACAAACACCATCTGTGTCGATTACTTTGCTAGTACCTGTACTCGCTACCTCGGGAGTTTATGGTTGCAACTCCACCTCAAGCTGAACATCGTTCAGATCCGTATTAACACTGCTATAATCACTCATAGCTAGAAGTACTTGAGACTCATCAATGGTAACTTCTCTGTTGTTAACAAGTGAATTTATATTTGGGCACCACAACTGATCGCCCCACTCACCTTGTGCGTAGCCATGGAATATGTATCTTGCCCTCCCATCGAGCTTACCATCACTCACTCGGAAATAACACGGGCAACTAAACATTCTAATAATAGAATAACTAGCAACGTTACCTGACTACACTTCTTTAGGAGTCTGCCATTCAATAGCAATTGATGGGGATCTATTCACCAGGCAGCTTACCGTACTTAGCACATTAGCTAGGATTCTCCTAGCAATACCAGCACTAGAGATAATTTTTCGGGCTATCTCTAATAATGTTCTGCTCATCAATTTTGCAAATTGTTGTGATTTACTAGCACTAGTGGGGTGTTTCACTATGCTTTCTTTCATGCAGAATTTATTTATCAGCTCTGAGCAGAACTTCATGCTATTGTCAGTCCGCACATGCTTGATCGACTTACCAGTCTCCGTCTCGATCAAAGTTCTTGACTGCGAGATCCTGACACCAGCATCAAACTTGTGCCTTGGCACAAACACCCAGGTCTTCCTCGAGCAGTCAAAAGGCTCTCGAACAGATGCATCCGACGTCTCCGTAGCGAAATTTATCACCGTCTCACCTTGAAGTTTATACAGGCCATTATGCTTGATTCCTTTCATTATCACCCGGGGCACCTCGAACAATCTTCGAACTCCACCTTTTGAAGAATACCGCAACCACTGAATCTAGGGCACCCAAGGAAATTAAGTTCTTTTTCAATTCAGGAACATGCCTCACTCCAGTCAATGTCCTCACGATACCATCATGCATTCTGATTTTAACATCACCAACACCCACAACATCGCACTCAGCGTTGTTCCCTAACTGGACTTTATCACTACCCGGGCACTGATAAGTGATAAACCAGTTTCTATTTGGTGTGACATGAAAAGAACAACCAGAATCCATAACCCATCCATCAAATGATGAATAATCAGTGACAGACAAGACATAATCAGCATTATCTGCTACAGCTGCAACATTATCTGCAGAATCAACCATAATTTCCTTACCCTTTTCATTCTTCAGCTTAAGGCAATCTCTTCTAAGATGCCCCCTCTTGCCACAGCTCCAACAGACAACATTAGCAGTCCTAGATTGACCACGTCTGTTCATATTAGTACTACCATTACCCATACGTGTTACGAGATCTTCCTCTATTTTCACCTACTAGAGCGGTAGATACAGATTCGCGATTCTCTTCTACGAATGTCCTCACTTAAAATCAAATCTCGAACCCCATCAAACGTCAAACTTGTTGACCCGGAGGAATTACTAACAGCGATAACGGTAGTATTCCAACTATCAGGCAATGAGGATTATAGAATCAAAGCACGTACCTCATCTTCAAAATCAATCTCAACTGAACTCAATTGACTAACAATCACATTGAATTCATTGATATGATCTGCAACTGACGCACCTTCTTTCATCTTCAAGTTAAACAGACGTCGCATCAAACAGACCTTGTTGATCGCATAGGGCTTCTCGTACATATCCGACAGGGCTTGCATCAAATCAGCAGTGGTCTTCTCCTTCAGGATGTTAAACGCGACGTTACGAGCCAACGTCAGTCGAATGACACTCATAGCTCGTCTATCCAACAAATCCCAATCAGCTTGCTTCATCGTCTCTGGTTTATCCCCAAATAAAGGTAAGTGCAGATTCATCTGATAAAGATAATCTTCAATCTGCATCTTCTAGAAACTAAAATCCTTCCCATCAAATCTGTTGATTTTCACTTTTACTTCTTCTGTCACCATCGATTCGCTTCAACTTAGCCAAGCCTGGCTCTGATACCACTTGTTGCGATGGGGCGAGCGATCGAACAAAATATAGACGGAAGAAGAAAAATAAATCGGACACCAGATTTACGTGGTTCAGTCGTAAAGACCTACGTCCACGGGGAGAGCAGCAGCAAATTTCACTATAGATCAAGCGATACAAGGAGATTACACACTCAAGTCACTCAAACACTCTATCGGTGTTTCCCAAGCCCCAATTACACCCAATAACGCACCCAGTGTTTAGCCCCGAAATTCCTCGAAAATAATCTCTCAATCTCACGAAGGAATTACACGCAAATCTTACCTCAAGATTTAATCGACTACAAACACTAAACTTCTTGGATGTAATTGCACAAACGAACCCACTTTCAAGCACTCGATATTTGGTGCTTCAAGTTTGCTTGCATCAACAACGGCGGAACAAGCACTCATGCGGCGCTTCAATATGTGGCTTCACTGAAGAGAGTCCCACGAGCAAAAGTTATATATATATATAACCGCCAGAGAATTGCATACATGGAAGAAAACCGAATAATCCAAGATTCGGTCAACAAAGAAGAAAGATTGACTTTCCTCTTTGGTTGCAAGCGGCTGAGTTGGATGCTGCTTCCTTCGTAGCCTTTTTTTTTTTTTCAACTTTATTTCCTCTTCAGTAATTCCTTCGCGACTCCACCAAAATTCGTGTTTTATCAAACACTCAAACTTGAGTCATATTTAACACGAATCTCTCTCTCTCTCTCTCTCTCTCTCTCTCTCTCTCTCTCTCGTTTGCGTTTCTTTTTGTTTCTTTGGCGTTCAAAAGTCATTCTTTCTTTGAGAATTGTGAAAGACGATTTCTGAAAAGAAAAAGGGAGATCATCCACCAAGAACACTAAGAAAAAGATTGCAAAATCGCGCGGGTTCTCCAGCACATGACGATCCCTTTATTATGCTCTCAAGCAATCAAAACCATCCTCCAGGACACCGTAGTAATATTTCATTCAAATTTCAAAAGCACCGAAACCCGGTATCCACAACGAGGCATATATGAGGAGTTCCCCGGAAAACAGAGCATCCTCAGGAAGAAAAACAGAGCACGGAAAAGATGGCAACTCTGCAGAAGTTCAAGCTCTTTGCCGCCTAGTGCGGCGTTGCCCCGAGCCCCACGCGCAGCCCGGGAGCGAGCCCCGTCGTCCAGCTCCGCCGCCAGAGCCAGCAGAAGACCACCCTGCAGATGCTCTTCACTCGCGGCGGAGGCATCGGGGCACGGGGTGTTGATGCGATCGAGCCAAGGAGAAGCTTTGACACGCCTGAAGCGGGCCGCGAGAAGAAGAAGAAGAAGAAGAGTGCGAGCGGGCGCACTCTGAAGGACCTGTTCGTGTCGCCCCCGCCAAGCCCGGCAAGAGATGACGATGGAAGTGGAGGCGCCAGAGGAAATAGACGTGGCGGGGAGGAGCTGTTTCCTTTCCATGCAGACAATATAGGCGGCCTGATTGCTGGGCCGAGTTCGCCGAGGCCGGTCTTCATGGGGCTGCGGTTCAGGTCGCTGATGCTCAGGAAGGCTTGGCATCCCATGCTCGAAACAATTGATCATAGTTGAGCCGTCTAGGTTCATTGACAGTGAAACATTTCGTTACTGTTTATTTGGATAATTTATTTCATTTCATTTTTCAATTTTATATTTTATATAGTGTTTTCTTGTCCGCAAGCTAATTTCAAGTTCTTTTTTTAATTAATTTTTGTATTTCCAAAATAAAAAATTTTATGGACATGTTTTTTATTTGAATTGTGATTTTGAACTGAGGTGCTAATTATTAACTGATAATTACATTTTCATTAGGTTTAAGTAATTCTTTATATTTATTGTACTCCTTTTAAGAAGATGATGTTTTCCATTTATGATCTTCAATTGTCTAATTGTACTTTAGTTTTCTAATATTAGCTATGCCTAGGGGTGTGCATGGTCCGGGCGGGCGGTTCCCGACCTAGAACCGAGAACCGCCGCTAAGGACCGGTTCCGAAAATTGGAACCGGATCCACCCGTTTGTTGCATGGATCCACCCGGGAACCGGACCGTCGGTCCGGTCCGGTTCTTGGGTGGATCCATGGAACCGATCTCGACGCAAAACAATTTTGATTTTCAACATAAAACGACTACGTGACATAAAAGCAAGCCAAAAAAAGAAAAACTAAATTTAAATACGTGGAACAAAAATTCATTTTTTGCAACTATAAATGCAACCAATGAAGGAATAGATGTACGTAAGTTGATATAGAGGCAGAGAGAGTAGTAAGTGTTTAGGAAAAATGGGTCTCTCTTAAAGCTATGAATTGGACATATCCCTCATTAGGTTCGGCAAAATATCACAAGTTGCACAAACAAATCAAAGGAGGTGAAATGAGGCACCATCTAAACATAGGAAAACAAAGGAAGTGCAACTAAACAAGACTTTATCGAATACATCACATTCATCATTATATTAATAAATAAACAAAACAACCAAAAAGCATAATAATTCCCCAATATTTAGCTTTGTATTCATCCTGCAGCAAAAAATTGCCACAAAACAATTGCTTTGTATTCAATTTTAGTATTTTTTTTTTTAATATTAAAAGGGAACCGGTCCGGTCCAGGTGGGCGGATCCGCCCATGGAATCGGGAACCGGACCGGTTCCCACTGGTTCCCAAAAATTGGAACCGGGAACCAGACCGGTTCCCTCAAGAACCGCCGGTTCCGGTCTAGTTCCGGGCGGTCCGGGCGGTTCCCGGGTATTTTGCACACCCCTAGCTATGCCATCATTTCTTAATATTTGTGTTTTTCATTAGTATTATTATTTTTGTATTTTGGCAACTTTGCTTTAAGAAATTTAGTGCCTACACTACTGATTTACAGCTAGAACTTAATATTAGATTCCTTTTGTTTCGAGAAAAATAAATGATCTAAATTTTTTCCTAAAAATAATCATTTATATAATTTGAAGTAATTAGTAAACAAAAAATATTTTTTTCATCATAACAATTAATGGAACAGTGAAAGTAATTTTAGTTTATTTATTTTGATAAGCGATATAAATAATTATTTCGAGAAAATTATTTTTTAAATTATTTATTTTTTGCAAAATAAATGAATCCTTACGACAAATTTAGATTACTATGGAAAGGTGGACATCATGGCTGATGGATCAAGAATCAATGAAAGTACTGAGTTTGACATTCTCAAAGCGGAGATGGGGTGGAGTCGCTAGTTTTCTAAGCTATGACCGATTGCTGACGTTTGAATGGCGGAAAAAATGAATAGATTTGACACGGACATGAATGTCATAATATCATGAAGACTCCGAGTAAGTCAGCCTTCCTTAGACTTTCCGAGGGAAGACTTTGACCCAAAAATCCCGTGGACAACCCCCCAAGCTATGGAGAAACACATGGAAACACCAAAATCAAAGCTGGTTCCCCGATCTTTCTTTCCTTCTCTCTTCGCTTCTGAAATTCCAACCAAAAGCAGTTCCCAGACTGCACCGATATGTTATGGACGATGATATTTGTGCCCTTTTTTTCCTTATCAAGAGCCATGTGTTCCTATATCGTTTGCTTCTTCGCATTTGGACCGTGTTGCGTTCAATGCTGAATTTTACGTAAATGTTGCTGATGTGAGTACATGGAAAGGTTGGACTTTTGTGCATGATTCGGACCTTATGTCTTTGTTTAACCGTACAATAGCCAGTATATGGCGAGGCCATATTTTGATATCCAAGCAGGCATTTACAAGTGCTAAATAGTAACAATTTTGACCATTTCGAGGATATACATGGTTACATCCTCTCACGTGCAATTCATCTTTATCTACTACCTTCACATTCTTCGGCAATTTCTTTTGGAACGAATCCACAAATGTGTTGAGCTTTAGAGCCTCATTGTTTAGACAGATCAATATTATCATCAGTCTCGGATGTTCTTATTCAACTTCGTACTGTCTTTGGAGGCGAACCCGAAATTTGATGCTTGTCAGCCAAAGAATTGCGGTAGTGGTCCAAACATAAGCTACCCTTTTTAGATTTCAAGCCTTCAACAACCTTACCGTGGCTTTCCTGGCTTTGAGTAAAGTGGCAAAAGAATAGCTCAAGTACCATAACTTGGCACGGAGGGACACTTAAATGCCATAACTTTAAAATGGTACATTTGAGTGCCAGTTTTGAAGTTAAATGGGACATTTAAGTGCTACTCTGGCGAAAATCCGGCTAAATGGCTGACGTGGTGACTTTCCGGCGAGTTTGGTCCAAAACGGCTTCGTTTTGCATGCTGACGTGGTGGAGAAAATGCAAAAACGACGCCGTTTTGTGTCTACGTATAAATAATAATATAAAAATTAATTAAATTAGATTTAAAATTAATTTTATTTAACATATTCAAAAATAAAAAAATTAAGAAAATTTCTAAAATTTAGAAAATTTTAGAAAAATTTTAAAATTTTAAAAAATTTAAAAAATTAAGAATTTTTTATTTTAAAAAAAAAAAGGGGGTTCGAACGGGCGGGCCGAGGGCCGAGCCCTCGCCGTCGCCGCCTCCTTGCGGTCGGGAAGGGTTGGTGACGGAGGGGGAGGATCGGCGAGGGTCGCCGGCCCCGGCCGACCGACGGCGAGGGCCGCGACCCGCCCCCGCATCCGGGCAAGGGCTCGTGGGCCCTCCTCGCCGGCCGACCCTCCCCACTCGCCGCCGGCCCTTCTTGGCGGCGGCGGGGAGGCGGCGAGGGCTCGCGAGCCCTCGCCGGATCCGGGCGAGGGCCGTGACCCTCGCCCTAGATTTGGGCGCGGGCCGCAACCCTCGCCCGGATCGGGCGATGGCGGGAGGCGCGGCGCGGCGCGAGGGCTCGCCCTCGCCCGCTCCGTTCAAACCCCCCCCTTTTAAATTTTCTTAATTTTTTAAAATTTTCTAAAATTTTTCTTAATTTTTAAAAAAATTTCTTAATTTTTAGAAAATTTCTTAATTTTTTTTAATTTTTTTAATTTTAAATAAAATTAATTTTAAATCTAATTTAATTAATTTTTATATTATTATTTACAAATAGACACGAAACAGCGTCATTTTTGCATTTTCTCCGCCACTCAGCGTGCAAAACGACGCCGTTTTGGACCAAACTCACCGGAAAATGGCAACGTCAACTATTTGGCCGAATTTTCGCCGGAATGGCAGTTAAGTGTCCCATTTTACTCCGATATTGGCACTTAAGTGTACCATTTTAAAGTTATGGCACTTAAGTGTCTCTCCATGCCAAGTTATGATACTCCAAGTGTCCCAATCTCGAGATAAAGTGTAACAACAATAGGCCAATTTATCAGACATCTTGATTTAGTTATGTCATTAAAGATATTTCGTACGACAAGAACTCATTCAGAGTAGTGGATGAAGTGTTACTCAATGCTGGATGCCCCCTGCCCAGTCTCAATTACTCTTTTGACTACTTACCTGTTACTTTTGGTTCGGGCTAGGCTAATCTCTGCATCTTCCAAAACTGCAATGAGTCATTTTTTTGTCAATTCTACGATATCTGGGGCCAAGTGTGGTCCTGGTAAAGAGAGCAATTCTTTTGCCACAATAGCTAGTAAGTGCGATTACTTGAACTGGAATAGAGCGTCGTGCCAGCACTTGGTGGCCACCCCGATTTAGATATAAAACTGGAAGGTGAATCAAAGTGTCGAGTACTTGAAGTTATTGGAGGACAGTTTCGCATTGAATTGGACGGGGTACAACTACATGAGGTGCCAAAAGTGCGGGACGGTGTGGCTGTGAAAATTGCAGGAGTGTGTTCTATTGCCCACACATCTCGAACACTGTGGCGACAGTAAGGTGCCGCAAACTATTCTAACTTAGGCTTTCGCATTTTGCTCTTCTAGAAAGTTTTTCTTCACCATCTGGTTCTCGTCCTCGGGAACAAACAAGACCAATCTGTGAGAAAATCAGGTTACTAAGGGTTTTATATCAATTCACCTGCATTTGAGATATGTAAAATTTCAAATGATCTCTCTATCTGCTTTATCTCTGTGGAATTGGTTCTTTTGATCCTTTAGTCCAAAAACTTTAGCTTGATTTCTATGGCTTTCTTAGGTGTTCTTTTCTACCGCTTGATTAACTCCATCTACTTACTTCCACTCCTCATTTCTAGTATAAGATTAATATGTTGCATGGATAAATAAGCTACGGAGAGAACATGAGAGATCAATCTAGCTGAAGTTGCTGAGCACATATTAGCTTGAATTTCTCAAGTTGAGCTATATTATGAATATATATTTATAGATCCTCCAAAAATACTCAAGGAGGAACAAATACCATCTCGGTTATTTATCATAATCTCGAGAATAGTGTCTAATAACTTTGTTCTTTTTCCACCATCTCTTCTATCTCTGGATCTTCTATCTCTCGACATTGGGTTGTTGGATATGACGGTTTTTCAAGATACGCGATTTTGAACTTGTAGAAGAGGATTATTCTAGAAGCCCATAGGAGAAATTATCAGAATAATGTGTTGGAATTTTGTTTGTTAAAACAAAATGAGTGCTTTTTACTTTGTCCTATATAGAAAAGGTGGGAGCAGGAGGGTCAGTTTAAAAATGTGGGTTTTCCCTTTTTTAGTTAAAGGAGTGATTAGGTGGGACTAGACCCCACCATACCCGCATGCGGGTGTGCGATTATTTGGCGCACTTTAATTAGCATTAATCCCTTGCTATTTATTTATTTTTATTTTTTATTTTTAGTTCAAAGGTTGCCTTTTAATTTGAGAATTTCGGAAATAAAATATAAATGAAAATTCGAAATTCTATTTAAAAAAAATTATTTCGAATTTTATTTGTGTCTTTTCAAGACAACCTTTGGAAAATTACTTATTCTGTTTTAATTTTTCCGAATAATTGCAATTGTTCATTTTTTGACTTCTTCTGAAGAATCGCATTTGTTTATCCGAACAATTTTCTAAAAACGTGTTTGTTCGCAATTTTCACGAAGAGTTGCAAGACTATATCATATATATACTTGTCATTTTCGGAAAGAAGCGGGTGGTCATTTTTCGAGCTTTCTTTTTGAAAAACTACAGCCAATGTTTTGATTATTTTCCTAGAGAGACCCTAGAGAAATACTAGAATTGCTATTTAGTATTCTCATTCGATACTTTGTTGTATCCTGGAGTATTTTTGCCGGTCACCATTAGCAAAGTTGTGGGGCAAATAAATCCTTAAAAAAGTAATATCACGCCTCAAAGTCCGAGTTGTTTTACTCGATCTGATTTCATTGTACTACCCAATTTTGAAGCATATTTTCACAACACAATGATACCCGCAATCATTATGTCTATTCTTCAAATGGATGCATACTTCACTGGAAGTTCATCACTTTTCTCTTCTTCCTTCTCAATTTGCTACCACCCTGTCACGTGCATCTTCACGTGAAAGAACTAGAGAAGAAATCCGAGGTCCTGTTCGCTTATTGAGGCCAAAATGGGTAGTGCAACCTGAGTCGGGAATTAGTGTTTATGGGACTTTTCTGTTTGGACCTCCCCAACATCGACCTCCTTCACTACCAGTTGTCACCTGCCGTGTCTCTCCGACTTCGACTCTCACGAACTCAAGTTGTCATAGTTCTTGACATTCAAAGAGGTCAAGGGTGGAGGACGAGTCTCGGTAAAAATCGTCGCGGTTCCGAGGGTTTGAAATCGACCCAGGAAAGCCTATGGGAAAGCTTCGAAACCCCGTCAAACAAAGTTGGGAACTTCGCAAGGAAATAAAGTTGGCCATGGAAACTAAGGTGGCCATGGGCCCGTGGCCGATGGAGTGAAATCGACCGTGAGTCCTGAAATGGACGTTTTTTAGGCGAAGTATCGACAGTCGTAATTGATTTTTCCTCTCACTGAGCAAATATATGGTCTGCCACGTTTACTCTTTCGGGTCCTCTACGCTCAATTGACCCAGTCAATTGGCGCGTTTACGTGAAAAAAGGATTCAACGAGACATTCATATAATGCGATCATCAGTTTGAGCAACTGTATCTCACTCGAGCCCCTTCTATCTCTTCTATACGCCATCAAAGCTTTCCTCTTTCCGACTGTTCTTGTGCTTCTATTTCCCCTTCTAAATTCCTGAAATGGGTGTCGACAGCTCCATAAGTTCCAAGGTTTTGCTTCGCCTTGTCATTGGCATTTTGACGATTCTTTCTTTGGAAGACTTGGTTGCATCAGAGAGCTTGAATGATGAATCATGCAAGGCCGGTGAGTGCGGTGACGTCATGAAGGGTTATTCCTTCTGGAGCGACGCTAAACCGTGTACTAATACAAGTTTTGAAAACGAGTGTCGTGATAAGCCACTGCTCGATCTACGACCTTTTGGAGAGGACTTTGTCATTTATGAGAACATTTCTTTAAGCTTGAGCTCAGAGTCAGAGAGATCAGGCAATGCTTGTTTTGCTCGAATTATACAGCCCGGCGAATTTCGCCCTCCTGGTCCCAGCATTGAACCGCCCTCATCTCTTGGATTCAATCGGAAGCCTTTACTCCTAGCATTTCTCCATGATTGCAGCAGCTTTCCAGATTATTCAGATCCTCACTCGACTTGCCCCTCTGACGGCACCAACCGTTCTTATGTCGCTCTTATGATAAGTAGAAAAGAAGACCTACATCTTGATCTGTCGGTGTGCAAGAGTCATGTTATTGTACCTATTAAATTATCCAGACCGGATGGCGAGGAAATAGGAAATGATGACTACGAGGAGAAGTTGAAGCACGGGTTTAGACTGCAAGGGAATTTAACCTCCTGGAAGAGTTGCGCCGATTGCCAAAAAAGTAAAGGCAATTGCGGGGGATCGGATGGGCATTTCCCGTGCTTATATTCTGGTAAAGATGATCCGCCTCCATACAAAAGAGGTAATATTCTTCGGTTAATTCCCCGTAATAGCAACCGTTCATATTCTCGCATGTGTTTTTCGGCGAATGTCCTCGCCACTCTCTCCAAATTTGATAAAGGACTTCGAAGGAAGAGGAAGAGCTTTTTGGCTTCCCTCCATTTTCTATTCTCAGTTCCGTTTTCCCACCTCGGCTTCATTCACCAAGCCATTATTATTTTGTTATTTTTTTTTTAATTTCTTTCGAACATTCTTTTGTAGATCTAAGGTGTGCTTGTTTTGGGGAAAATTTTATGATGAATGAAAATAAATTCCGTGAAAATAATTTTCAAGAAAAATGTATTTTACTCTTTTTGAATTAGGGAATTCATCTTCTTAATTTTAAATAAGCATGCTTTTTTTTTTTCAACTGAAAATGATTTGACTGATCATTTTCAGTAAACTAAACACATTAAAGTTTGGAAAATTAATTAACGGAAAATTCTTTCACCCTGACAAATACATCTTTAGTAGTTAGATGCATTCATGGCAATGTCATTTTCTTCCTCGCATCAAAGCTGAAGAACTACAGGACAACATATCCAGATCATGGATACATAGTCTTGTTGCAGTTGCTTCTGTGGATCTCAACCCTGTATTAATCATATGTGCAGCTCAGTAAATAGTGAAATTTTTTAGAGTGTCAATGTTTGCGTAAGCTAGTTTTGACGTGAGTGCAGAGATGTGTCGAGGATTATAGATGATTACTGAATTTACGATGCAGAGGCCATGGTATGATTCAATAACATAAGACACATGCACGGAAAGGAAAACTTACAGGGGAAAGTTTTCTGTGCGTGGGTTTCCTTATGCTTGTTTTGCATCAGCTTAAAGTTTCAGTTAACACTATCGCCAACAATGCTCCATTAAGCTTAGTTCTGAAATTTCCTTGTGATATGTAAGATGAGGGAATATCTATTTGTTCCTGAGATGTATTATGTTAAGTGATATTCAAGTGATCAATAGGAATTTATGTTAGATCAAGGAAGCTGGTGTCTGTATTCCTGTTCCATAATTTTCGGGATGTGGATAGTACCTGTATTTGTGGAATTCATATCTGACGCAAATACCATCTTTTGGCACATCTTTGCTGCAGGAAACGACGCACCTTTGAGGATTGGATTAGGTCAGTCCAAACTTTATCATGGGGGACATTACACAATCCTTTGAGTATATGTCGGTGCATTAAGCATGTGTTGTGATTGCAAAAAAATGTGGTCAACACATAATTTGAGTACAATTACGATGCAAGAGCACAATGACACGCTTCGTACATTTGGGAACGCCTCACATTCAAAAGTTTTCCTGAAATTTTCCATTTCCTCTACCTGCCACTGATGCAATTCTAATGAAACTTTTGTTCTTCAGGTTGTGGATTTGGTGCCTTCGCCAGTATTTTTCTCTGTTCATGCATCTACAAGATCCGCCACAAACAACAGCATTGCTTCTCAATATTCCGCTCAAGACATGCTTCTTCTGATTCTTCCTCGAAAGCAGATCTTGAAGTGGGCAATTTATACTTCAGGGTCCCCATTTTCACCAATGCTGAGCTTGAAGAAGCTACTGACCATTTCGATTCTGCCCGGGAGCTTGGAGATGGAGGTTTTGGAACTGTGTACTATGGTAAGACCTTAACGAAAGTGACTAATTAGGCAGCCTGCATATAAATGGCGAGAAATTCTAGAAACCACTAGGAAGCTAAGAGGGTCATTCTCTCCTGAACAGGCAAACTTCGAGATGGCCGGGAAGTAGCTGTTAAGCGTCTATACGAGCACAACTATCGGCGGGTGAAGCAGTTCATGACTGAAGTCAAAATCCTAACTCGCTTGCGCCACAAAAACCTCGTCTCTTTATACAGTTGCACTTCGCGGCACAGCCATGAACTCCTACTGGTCTATGAGTACATCCCGAACGGCACAGTAGCTGATCATCTGCATGGGGAGCGAGCGAAGCAGGTCTCTCTACTGTGGACTACTCGCATTAGCATTGCCATAGAAACGGCCACCGCATTGGCTTACCTTCATGCGTCTGACACTATCCACCGCGACGTGAAGACTAATAACATCCTCCTTGACAATAACTTCAGCGTCAAAGTAGCAGATTTTGGCCTTTCTCGGCTGTTCCCCAACGATGTGAGCCACGTGTCAACTGCTCCTCAGGGGACGCCAGGTTATTTGGACCCCGAGTACCATCAATGTTACCAGCTCACGCAGAAGAGTGATGTCTACAGCTTTGGGGTTGTGTTAGTGGAACTCATATCGTCCATGCCGGCGGTTGACATAAGCCGAGACAGGCATGAGATTAATTTGGCCAACTTAGCAACTAGCAAGATACGGAACCATGAGTTCTGCGAATTGATTGATCCAAATTTGGGGTTTGAGTCGGATCCCGAAATCAATAGGATGATCAGGGCTGTGGCCGAGCTGGCTTTCAGGTGCTTGCAACAGGACAAGGACGTAAGGCCCTCCATGGAGACTGTCCTGGAGGAGTTGAAGGCAATTTCGAGTGGGACACATGAGCCTGGCAAGTTGAAGGATGTGAGCTATGACAACAGCACCGATCAAAGCGAGAACCCGCCTCCTTCACCGGAATGTGACAATGTGGAGCTGTTGAAGAATGTGAAGTCGCTGACTTCACCTGTTTCCGTGACTCAAAAATGGGGAAGCAGGGGTAGTTCTTCTGTACGGAGTGGTTAGTATGTAGTCTTATCTGTTCTCTCCAGCAAATTTCCCCCCTCCATCTGGGGCTTAAACTTTGCTTGCATTTGAGTAATGGTTTCTAGCTAATATTATGTATGATGTAGATAATATAGCAGGTGATCCAGTTTTCCATTTTGGTCTTCATTTTTCTGTTTCAACGTGTCAGTACTTCTGTTGAGGCTGGAGGAGGATTTGATGTAAATACTACATAGTAAGGAGCCCTTTCCTATAGCATGAATAAAGGATTATACACATACTTGCCATTGTGCCTCTCTTTATCACAATATTTAAGGCGTTTGAAGTGTCTTCCCAGATCAGGGTTGAAACATCGAAACTTTCGGATGATCTTTTCGCAACTGCTTACGACATTATCAGATTTGCTCCTTAAAAGAACACAATATCATGCCGGAAGTAATGTCAAGTCTCATCCTAGAAACAGGCCTCAGATAATACGTGATAGCTCGATCTTTGTCCGAGTCTAGTAATGAAGTTCCTTAACCTTCGAACTTGCGAAGCGAGAGTTTCACGTGGGAGTAGACGCCATCAGGGAAGGAACTTGTCATATTCTATGTGTTGAGGTGGTTTCACAGACCTCATCATTTATGGAAATGGAAATCCAAACCATCGTCGCCCGTATTGTACATGTCACAAGGAAGGCTTGTTCTCACAGGGCTAATCTGCATAAATAAAGTACGAGACAGATTATTCTGCGGAGGGTCGACTTTTTTCACCCTTTTCACTGTTTTCTCCCCTACGTTCCAAAAGCACAAGCCTCAGAATTCTGCGGTCAAAAAGTTGGGAGGACCAGAAGCTTTTTCCATCATCAGCTCATCAGTTTCATCGCGAGAATCGTAAAACTACTCTTTAACTTAAAGAAACTGCATTCTCACTCAAAACTCTCTCTCTCTCTCTCTCTCTCGCTGTGCGTTTCTTTTGTTTCTTTTGCGTTCAAAAGTCGTTCTTTCTTTGAGAATTGTGAAAGACGATTTCTGAAAAGAAAAAGGGAGATCATCCACCAAGAACACGAAGAAAAAGATTGCAAAATCGCGCTGGTTCTCCAGCACATGACGATCCCTTTATTGTGCTCTCAAGCAATCAAAATCATCCTCCAGGACACTGTAGTAATATTTCATTCAAATTTCAAAAGCACCGAAACCCAAGTATCCACAGCGAGGCGTACATAAGGAGTTCCCCGAAAAACAGAGCATCCTCAGGAAGAAAAACAGAGCACGGAAAAGATGGCGACTCTGCAGAAGTTCAAGCTCTTCGCCGCCCAGTGCGGCGTTGCCCCAAGCCCCACGCGTAGCCCGGGAGCGAGCCCCGTCGTCCAGCTCCGCCGCCAAAGCCAGCAGAAGACCACCCTGCGGACGCTCTTCGCTCGCGGCGGAGGCATCGGGGCACGGGGGGTTGATGCGATCGAGCCGAGGAGAAGCTTCGACACGCCCGAAGCGGGCCGTGAGAAGAAGAAGAAGAGTGCGAGCGGGCGCACTCTGAAGGACCTGTTCGTGTCGCCCCCGCCAAGCCCGGAAAGAGATGACGATGGAAGTGGAGGCGCCAGAGGAAATGGACGTCTCGGTGGGGAGGAGCTGTTTCCTTTCCTTGCGGGCAATCTAGGCGGCCTGATTGCTGGGCCGAGTTCGCCGAGGCCGGTCTTCATGGGGTTGCGGTTCAGGTCGCTGATGCTCAGGAAGGCTTGGCGTCCCACGCTCGAAACAATTGATCATAGTTGAGCCGTCTAGGTTCACTGACAGTGAAACATTTCGTTACTGTTTATTTGGATAATTTATTTCATTTCGTTTTTCAATTTTATATTTAGGATAATTATATAGTGTTTTCTTGTCTGCAAGCTAATTTCAAGTTCTTTTTTTAAAAATTAATTTTTGTATTTCTAAAATAAAAAATTTTATGGATATGTTTTTTATTTGAATTGTGATTTCTAACTGAGGTGCTAATTATTAACTGATAATTACATTTTCAGTAGGTTTAGGTAATTCTTTATATTTTTTGTACTTCTTTTAAGGAGATGATGTTTTCCATTTTTGATCTTCAATTGCATAATTGTACTTTAGTTTTCTAATATCAACTATGCCACCATTTCTTAATATTTGTGTTTTTCATTAGTATTATTGTTTTTGTATTTTGGCAGTACACTACAGATTTACATCTAGAACTTAATATTAGACTCCGTTTGTTTCAGAGAAAATACACGATCCAAATATTTTCCTAAAAATAATTAAGTATATAATTTGAAGTAATTCGTTAACGAAAAATATTTTTATCATCACAACAATTGTCGCGACCTAAATTTTCAGGGCAATCCTAAAATTTAAGTTAATGGATTACTAAGTCCGAAAACTTGGCACGGACCCTCCCAAGTCCTACCAATCGCGACTTGATAGAAATTAACTCATTTAAACATGAAATTTCAATTCAATTTGGAGCCGCCACTAATCAATTAGGGTTTGATTAGAAACCCAAATAAAGTATGGGAGAATACTTTATTTTTACGAACCGTAGATTCAATAAATCCGGGGACATGATTACGCTAGATTAGTCTAACGCCCTTTCGGTACCTTTTATTTTAATTAAAAATATTTAGCAGACAATGTTGATTAATTTTAATCTAAGCTACTAACATGCAAATGGTGGTCATGCAGGTGCACAATCAATAAAATAACATTCAAATAAATAAATGCTAATAAAATGCATGTCCTAAACATCATTTCTAAATGACAAGACACCTACTTTTTCTTTTTCTTTTAAAAATATTAATTATGTGCAATCTTAATTTAAATTTGATATGCATGAGTTTTACTTTAATGACATATGAGATGCAATTCATGTGACATAATTTAAATCATTACAATATGTATACAATCTAATTTACATAACCCTAAAAATGCATATCTGCCGTATGACGTCGTAATTACATATGCATGTTCTTTTTATGATTTTTTAATGATTTTTTTATTACACATATGCAACCTACACTAACAATGATGACATGAAATATGATCAATTGTAAACTAATTTATTAACTGACCAAAGAAATGATATGACGTGGCAATATGACCTAAAATATATAACATGAATAAGCATGCAATCTACCCTAAAGCATGAAATGAGTTTATTCTATTTTTTTGTATTTTTTTATGAAATTCAAAATTAAAGAAATGCAACGATTAAATATGCAATTTAAATTAATTAAATGACATAATTCTAATTACGATCAATTTCTAACTAAATGAACTTAGCAATAATTACTAGATGATGAAAATTTCATAAACCTAATCCTACATGTCTGATTTATTAAACTTACATGCTTTGATGCAAGATTTTGATTTTTGATTTTTGATTTTTTTTAGTGTTTTAGTGTTTTTCCAAAACAAGTAATTATCGGACTAAACATTAAATCTAAACAATTAAGTTATTCAATAAATAAATGATTAAAATAACCGAAAAAATAACCCGTTGTCTCACAAGTTAAATTAACAATTATTTTAAACCTAATTATCACAACAAAGAGTTCAAAATAATTAAAAATCTAATCCGAAGTCTTACGGATCAAATTAATAATTACATTGATTTAACAACCAAAGTACCATCAAAAAGCCTGAAACTTAATATAATTAAAAAATTGATCCGATCGTCTCTCGATCAAATTAATAATTACAATAAGTTCGGACAAAATCCTTACGTACAATGCCTACAAAATGCACAAATATTAATATTGACAAACCATATTCTAACTTAAACAATAATAACAAAATTTAAAATGAATAAATAATAAAATAAAGAAAAACAAACTACCTAATTTGCTTTTCTCTTTTTCTTTTGTTTTTGTTTTTGTTTTCCTGCTTTCTTCACCTACGGTTGAGCGGCTTCGGTGGATCACCGGAGGTTGGGTCGTCGGCGTTCAGAGCTCCGGCTAAGGTAGGCCAGTGAGCCGACGGCAACAGAGGGATGCGGCGCACGAGTCACGTGTGGGCGGACGGCCACCGGCGTCGGCTTTGTGAATGGTAATCGGCAGACGCTCGGGCGGAGGAAGACTCAGGCGTCGGCGACTCGGAGCGGCGCGGCGGCTGCGACTGGCTTTGGGGCGGCGAGCGACGCGGGTCAACTGGACGTCCGGGGAGCGAGATCGGTGCTTCGGTGCGGTAGATTAGGCTCCGAGCGAGTGCGGGGACTGAGCAGAGGTGCTGGTGCGGTGGCGTCGGCTGAGTGGAGGAAGACCACTGTGTTGATGGGCGCGAGTTGCAGGGCTTCGGGGACAAGCTGAGGCGCGGCGGAGCTTCGTGGGAGGAAGGGGTGCGCGGACATCGGGGCTCGCGGACGGAGATCAGCGGCTACGTCGGCGCGGGGAAGACGGCTTGGCTGTGGCACGGCTCGGGCTTACTCGCGAAGGGTGGAGCGTCGGGGCGAGCTCGCTGGTGCAGAGGTGCGGTGGAGTGGGCAATCGTTGGGCTTCAAACGGCGTTGATCGCGCGCTGGTGGTGTGGTGGTGGACGAGCAGCAACACCGTGTAGAGCAGAAGCGAAATGGGGAAGGAGGTGAACAGTAGGGGTCTTGTCAACTTTTTTTTTTTTTTTTTCTTCTCTCCCTCTCTCCTCACGTCTCTGCCTCTGTACTTTCTGCAGAAGACTTTCTCTTCTCTCTCTCAAAGATCCCACGAATGCCCCCTGTACACTTTCCTTTTCCGCAAACTAGAGCTTTCTTTTCTTTTCTCTCTTTCACTTTTCTATTTTTTTTTTCTCTTTCGACGAAAGACGAAGAGAAGCCCCCCGAAAGGTGAAGAAGAACCCCTCTATTTATAAAGCGAAAATTCGAGTTCATTTCGCTGGCGGAGATTTTTGCTCAACCTCTTGCCGGTGGAGATTTTCACTCAACTTCTCCAACAAAGAAATGGCTCCAAAATCCGGCTGTTGAATTATTTTGAATTCAAAATTTCATTTTCACAATTTCCCTCTAATATTTTATTTTCTAAAAAATTGAATCTAAATTAGGTGTCAATAATAATTTATGTTTAAACATTTTTATGAACAGTGAAAGTAATTTTAGTTTATCTATTTTGATAAGTGGTATAAGTAATTATTTCGAGAAAATTATTTTTCGAATTATTTACTTTTTGCGAAACAAATGAACCATTACAATAAATTTAGATTACTATCATACTATGAAAAGGTGGATGTCATGGCTGATGGATCAAGAATCAATGAAAGTACTGAGTTTGACATTCTCAAAGCGGAGATGGGGGTGGAGTCGCTAGTTTTCTAAGCTATGACCGATTGCTGACGTTTGAATGCCGGAAAAAATGAATAGATTTGACACGAAAAAATCCCGTGGACAACCCCCCAAGCTATGGAGAAACACATGGAAACACCAAAATCAAAGCTGGTTCCCTGATCTTTCTTTCCTTCTCTCTTCCCTTCTGAAATTCCAACCAAAAGCGGTTTCGTACTGTACCGATATGCTATGAACGACGATGTTTTATGTCCTTCTTTCCTTGTCCAGAGCGATGTGTCCCGGTATCGTTTGCTTGTTTGCAATTGGAATCTTTCGTGTTCGATGCTGAATTTTATGAAAACATTGCTGATATAAGTACATGGAAAGGTTGGATTCATGCATGATTCAAAACTTATGTTTTCGTTTGACTTTATAAAAGCCAGTAGATGGCCAGGCCATATTTTAATATCCAAGCGGGTATTTACAAGTGCTAAATAGTAACAACTTCGATCAATTTGAGGGAATATATAATTACATCCCCTCAGGTTCGATTCGTCTTTCTCTATTACCTTTACATTCTTTAGCAATGTCTCCTGCAATGAATCCACAAAACGTGCTGCACTTTAGAGCCTCCCTGTTTAGGTGGATTAGTATTATCATCAGTCTCCATATGTTCTTATTCGATTTTGTATTGTCTCTAGAGGTGAACTGAAATTTGATGCTTGTCAGCCAAAGAACTATGGTAGTGGTCCAAACATAAGCTACCCTTTTCGGATTCTGAGCCTTCAACAACCTTATTGTGGCTTTCCTGTTTTTGAGATAAAGTGCAACAACAGTAGGCCGATTTATTAGACATCTCAATCTAGTTATGTCATTAAATATATTTTGTATGACAAGAACTCATTCAGAGTGGTGGACGAAGTGTTATTCAATGCTGGATGCCCCTTGCCTAGTCTCAATTACTCTTTTGATCGCTTACCTGTTACTTTTGGTCCCGACCAAGCTGATCTCTGCATCTTTCGCAATTGCAACTAGTCATTTTCTGTCAATTCGACAATATCTAGGGCCGAGTGTGGTCTTGGTGAAGGGAACATTCTTTGGCTGTGATAGCTTGTAAGTGAGATTACTTGAATTGGAATAGAGCGTCGTGCCAGTACTTGGTGGCCGCCCCTGTTAGAGGTTTGTTTGTTAAAATAAACAGAGTGTTTTCTTTGTCCTACATAGGAAAAGTGGGAGGGAGTGGGCTAATTTAAAAGTGCGGGTTTTTTTTTTTTGTACTTAAAGAATGATTGGGCGGGACTAGACCCCACCATACCTCCGTGCGGGTGCGCGATTTTGGCGCACTTGGCACACCTGCGGTTTAATTAATACTAATCCCTTTGTTATTTATTCTAATTTTCAACTTTTGGAAAATTACTTATTCGGTTTTAACTTTTCTCGAAGGGTTGCAATTGTTCGTTTTCGACTTCTTCCGAAGAGTCGCATTTGTTTATCCGAACAATTTTCTAAAGACGTGTTTGTTCACAATTTTCACGAAGAGTTGCAAGACTGTTTCATATATATATATACATGTCATTTTTGGAAAGAAAACGTGTGGTCATTTTTCAAGTCTTCTTTCTGAAAAACAGCAGCCGATCTTTCGATTGTTTTTCAAGAGAGACCCTGAAGAAATACTATAATTGCTATCTAACATTCTCATCCGAGACTTTGTTGTATCCTGGAGGATTTTTGCCGGTGACCATTAGCACTTATTCGGTTTTAACTTTTCTCGAAGGGTTGCAATTGTTCGTTTTCGACTTCTTCCGAAGAGTCGCATTTGTTTATCCGAACAATTTTCTAAAGACGTGTTTGTTCACAATTTTCACGAAGAGTTGCAAGATTGTTTCATATATATATACATGTCATTTTTGGAAAGAAAACGTGTGGTCATTTTTCAAGTCTTCTTTCTGAAAAACAGCAGCCGATCTTTCGATTGTTTTCCAAGAGAGACCCTGAAGAAATACTATAATTGCTATCTAACATTCTCATCCGAGACTTTGTTGTATCCTGGAGGATTTTTGCCGGTGACCATTAGCAACGTTATGAGGCAAATAAATCCTTAAAGAAAGTGATATCACGTCTCAAAATCCGTGTTATTTTACTCGATCCGATTTCATTGTTCAACCTATTTCGAAACCATATATTTCCAACAGCCCCAATTCAGATACGAAATTAGAAGGTGAATCAAAGTGTCGAGTACCTGAAGTTATTGGGGTACATTTTCACATTGAACTAGACGAGGTACGATTGCATGAGGTGCCAAAGAAGTGGGGGCAGTGTGGCCGTGAAAATAGCATGAGTGTGTTCTATTGCCCCGATTGAACACTTCTAGAACACTGTGGCGACGGTAAGGTGCTGCAAACTATTAACTTAGGCTTTCACATCCTAGTCTTCTAGAAAGTTTTTCTTCACCATCTGATTCTGGTCCTTCAGAACAAATAGGACCAACCTGTTAGAAAATCATATTACTGAGGGTTTTATGTCAATTCCCCTGCATTTGAGAAATATAAAATTTGAAATGATCTCTCTATCCACTTTATTTGGTAGAATTCGTTCTTTTGATCCTTTAATCCAAAAACTTCAGCTTGATTCCTTTGGCTTCTTAGGTGTTATTTTCTACCGCTTGATTAACTCCATCTACAACCCTTCACTCCTCATTTTTAGTATAAGTTTAATATGTCACATGGATAAATAAGCTACATAGAGAACAAAAGAGTCTAGCTGAAGTTGCCGATCACTTATTAGCTTGAACGTCTCAAGCTGAGTTAAATTCTGAAATATCTGGAAATATTTATAGGTCCTCCAAATATACTCAAGGAGGAACATATACCTTCTCAATTATTTATCATCATTTCGAGAAAATTGTCTAAAAACTTTGTTCTTTTTCCACCATCTCTTCTGTCTCTTGATGTTGGTTTGTTGGACATGATGGTTTCAAGATATACAATTTTGAACTTGTACAAGAAGATTATGCCAGAAGCTGATAGGAGAAATTATCAGAACAATGATACCCTCAATTATTATGTCTATTCTTCAAGGGATGCATACTTCACTGGAAGTTACATCACTTTATCTTCTTTCTCCTCATTTTTACCATCGTGTCACGTTCATCTTCCCGTGAAAGAACTAGAGAAGAAAACCAAGGTCCTGTTCGCTTACTGAGGCCAAAATGGGTCGTGCAACCTGTTAATGATCAAGGTTACATCATCGTAAAATCAGTCAGGAACTAGTGTTTATGGGACTCTCTGTTTCGACCTCCTTAACATCGACGAGTCGTTATCAGACGTAAAACCCAGTGGGCGGATCAGATGATCACTTCACCAGTTTCTTCCTTCACCCCCAGTTGTCAACTTCCGTGTCTCTCTGCCTTTGACTGTCACGAACTCAAGTTATCATAATACTCGACCTTCGAAGAGATCAAGGGTGGAGGACGAGTCTCGGTAAAAATCGTTGTGGTTCCGACCTCCGAGGGTTTGAAATCGACCCCGGAAAGGAAGCCCGTGGGAAAGTTCCGAAATCCCGTCAAACAAAGTTGGAAACTTCGCAAGGAAATTAAGTTGGCCACGGAAACAAAGGTGGCCATGGCGTGGCCGATGGAGTGAAATCGATCATAAGTCCTGAAAAAGGACCTTTTTAGCCGAAGTATCAACAGTTGAAATCGATTTTTTCTGACACTGAACAAATATGTGGTGAATTGCGTTTGCTCTTTCGGGTCGTCCACGCTCAGTTGACCCAGTCAATTGGCGCGCTTACGTGAAAAAGGATTCAACGAGACTTTCATATAATGCGGTCTTCGGTTTGAGCAACTGCATCTCACTCGAGCCCCTTCTGTCTCCGCTATACGCCCACCAAAGCTTTCCTCTTTCTGACTGTTCTTGTGCTTCTATTGTTCCCCTCTAAAATTCCTGAAATGGGTGTCAAGTGCTCCATAGGTTCTAAGGTTTTGCCTCGCCATGTCATCAGCATTTTGGCGATTATTTCTTTGGAAGGCTGGGTTCCATTAGTGAGCTTGACAGATGGATCCTGCGAGCATGGCGAGTGCGTTAAGGTCATGATAGGTTATCCTTTTGGGGATGACACTAAACCTTGTTGTCATGATGAGCCACTGTTTAATCTAGAACCTTTCTGGGACGACCATGTGGATTATGATCATCAACCTCCGGGGTTGATCTCAGAGTCAAAGGGAACACGCAACGCTTGTTTTGCTCCACAGCCCAATGAACCTGAATTTGATTTTTCCAGCATTGAACGACCCTCCTTTCCTAAATCCAATCAGGAGCCTTCATACCTAGCATTTCTCCTTAATTGCAGCAGCTTCCCAATTGTTGATTCACCACATCCTAACGCGAGTTGCTCCTCTGCGGGCGCCAATCTCTCTTATGTCGCTCTTATGGGTAGACCAGAAGACCTTTATCTTAGTCAGTCACTGTGCAAGAGTCATGTTATTGTACCTGTTAAATTAGCCAGAAAAGATGGCAAGAAAAAAGAAAATGATGACCTCGAGGATAAGGCAAAGCACGGGTTTAGACTGAAATGGAATTTAACCTCTTGGAAGAGTTGCGTTGAATGCCAAAAAGGCGGAGGCAAATGCAGGGGACGCGATGGAAGTTTTCTGTGCAGAGGTAATACTTTTCGATTAATTTCCTGTAATATAGCAACCGTTCAAAGTCTCCCATGTGTTTTTCGGTGAATTTCCTCACCATTCTCTCCAAACTTGTTAAGGACGTCAAAGGAAGAGGAAGAACTATTTCTACTCCCTTCGGTTTTCTATTCTCAGTTCCCTTTTCCCACCTCGGCTTTATTTACCAAGCCATTACTTTTGGGCGTGCATGGACACGTTCCAAAATAACGTTTCTGGAACACTTATGTACTTTTTTTGTTTTTTCGTTCCCGGAACAAAATTGGAGCAAAAAAAGAAACACAAAAAAGTTGTTTCTAGAGAAAAGAAACACTTCTTCAAAGCCAAAAAGAAACGCTTCTCTTTTCTCTCTCTTTTCTTTTCTTCTTCTTTTTTTCTTCTTTTTTCTTTGGCTGGTCGCTGGCCTCGGCCATGGCTGGCGACCGGCTGTCGAGGGTCGGCGACCTCGCTGGAGCATCGCCGGCCCCCGGCGAGGCCGAGCCTCGCCCGCGCTAGTGAGGCCGAGCCTCGCCGGATCCGGCGAGCCCGAGCTCGCCCGGCCACGGCGAGGCTCGGCCTCGCCCGCCCGGCCCCGTCGGTCGGTCGCCGGAGGCCGGTGACCGGCTGAAAAAAAAAAATAAAAATGAAAGGAAAAAATGAAAAATAAAATAAAAATGTTTAAAAAATAAAAAAATAAAATAAAAAAAAGAATAAAATTTGCCAAACGTGTTTCTATTCATTTTTTATTCCCTAACAAACATTACCAAACGCGTTCTTTTGTTCAAAAATTGTTCCCCAGAAAAGAAACACTTTTTTTTATTTCTGTTTCCTGGAACAAAAAAAGAATAGAAACGTTACCATTCGCACCCATTATCTATTTATATTTCTTCCGGACATTCTTTTGTAGATCTAGGGTGTGTTTATCTTGGGAAAACTTTATGATAATGGAAAATAAATTCCGTAGAAATCATTTTTAAGAAAAATGTATATTACTCTTTTTGGATTAGGGAATTCATTTTCCTAAATTTAATCATGCATATTTCAATCATTTTTAGCAAACCAAACGTATTAAAGTTTGGAAAATTAATTCACGGAGAATTCTTTCACTCAAACAAATACACTGTTAGTAGTTAGATTAATTCATAGCAATGTCATTTTCTTCCTCACATCAAAGCTGAAGAACTACAGTACAACAAATTCAGATCACGGATACAGTCGCTTCTGTGGATCTCAATCCTGCATTAATTATGTGCCGCAGCTCAGTAAATAGTGAAATTTTTAAGAGCGTTGCTGTTTGCGTCAGCAAGTTCCAATGTGAGTGCAGAGATTTGTTTAGGATTATAGACAATTATGGAATTTACGATACAGAGGATAATTCACTAAGAGAAGATAAATGCACGGGAAGGAAAACGTAAAGGGGAAAGGTTTCTGGGCGGGTGTTTGCTTATGCTTGTTTTGCATCAGCTTAAACTTTCAGTTAACACTGTCGCCTACAACACTGCATTATGCTTAGTCCTGCAATTTCTATGTGATTTGCAAAATGAGGGAATATCTATTTCTTCCTAAGAAGTAATATGTATTATGTTAAGCGATATTCAATTGCTTGGGAGGAATTTATGTTAGATCAAGGAAGCTGGTGTCTGTATTCCCGTTCTATAATTTTCATGATGTGGATAGGATCTGTATTCGTGGAATTCATATCTAACGCAAATGCCATCTTTTGGCAAATCTTTGCTGCAGGAAAAGACCAGGCACCTTTGAGGATTGGATTAGGTCAGTCAAAACTTTATCATGGACGACATTACACAATCCTTTGAGTATATATCGATGTATTAAGCATGTGTTGATTGCAAAAAAAATGTGGTCAACACATACTTTGAGCACGATTACGATGCAAGGACACAATGACGTGCTTCGTACATTTGGGAACGTCTCCCAGTCAAAAGTTTTCCTGAAACTTTCCATTTCCTCTACCTGCCACTGATGCAATTCTAATGAAACTTTTGTTCTTCAGGTACCGGATTTGGTGCCTTGGCCAGTATTTTTCTCTGTTTATGCATCTATATGATCCGCCGCAAACAAGAGCATTGCTTCTCAATATTCCGCTCAAGACATGCTTCTTCCAATTCTTCCTCAAAAGCAGATCTTGAAGTGGGCAATATATACTTCGGGGTCCCCTTTTTCACCAATGCTGAGCTTGAAGAAGCTACTAACCATTTCAATTCTGCCCGGGAGCTTGGAGATGGAGGTTTTGGAATTGTGTACTATGGTAAGACCTTAACGAAAGAGGCTAATTAGGCAGCCTGCATATAAATGGCGAGAAATTCTAGCAACCACTAGGAAGCTAATAGGGTCATTCTCTCCTGAACAGGCAAACTTCGAGATGGCCGGGAAGTAGCTGTTAAGCGTCTATACGAGCACAACTATCGGCAGGTGAAGCAGTTCATGAGTGAAGTCCAAACCCTAACTCGCTTGCGCCACAAAAACCTCGTCTCTTTATACGGTTGCACTTCGCTGCACAGCGATGAGCTCCTACTGGTCTATGAGTACATCCCGAACGGCACAGTAGCTGATCATCTGCATGGGGAGCGAGCGAAGCAGGTCTCTCTCCTGTGGACTACTCGCATTAGCATTGCCATAGAAACGGCCACCGCATTGGCTTACCTTCATGCGTCTGACACTATCCACCGCGACGTGAAGACTAATAACATCCTCCTTGACAATAACTTCAGCGTCAAAGTAGCAGATTTTGGCCTTTCTCGGCTGTTCCCCAATGATGTGAGCCACGTGTCAACTGCTCCTCAGGGGACGCCAGGTTATTTGGACCCTGAGTACCATCAATGTTACCAGCTCACACAGAAGAGTGATGTCTACAGTTTTGGGGTTGTGTTAGTGGAACTCATATCGTCCGTGCCGGCGGTTGATATAAGCCGAGACAGGCACGAGATTAATTTGGCCAACTTAGCAACTAGCAAGATTCAGAACGACGAGTTCTGCGAATTGATCGATCCAAATTTGGGGTTTGAGTCGGATCCCGAAATCAATAGGATGATCAGGGCTGTGGCCGAGCTGGCTTTCAGGTGCTTGCAACAGGACAAGGACGTAAGGCCCTCCATGGAGACCGTCCTGGAGGAGTTGAAGGCAATTTCGAGTGGGACTCATGAGCCTGGCAAGTTGAAGGATGTGAGCTATGATAACAGCACCGGTCAAAGCGAGAACCTGCCTCCTTCTCCGGAATGTGACAATGTGGAGCTGTTGAAGAATGTGAAGTCTCTGACTTCACCTGTTTCCGTGACTCAAAAATGGGGAAGCAGTGTAGTTCTGTACGTAGTGGTTAGTATCTAGTCTTATCTGTTCTCTCCTGCAAATTTCCCTCCTCCATCTGGGGCTTAAACTTTGCTTGCATTTGGGTAATGGTTTCTAGCTAATATTATATACGATGTAGATGATATAGCAGGTGATCCAGTTTTCCATTTTGGTCTTCATTTTTCTGTTTCAAAGTGTCAGCACTTCTGTTGAGGCTGGAGGAGGATTTGATGTAAATACTACATAGCAAGGAGCACTTTCCTATAGCATGAATAAAGGATTGTACACATACTCGCCATTGTCCCTCTCGTTATCACAATATTTCAGGCGTTTGAATAGTCTTCCCAGATCAGGGTTGAAACATCGAGACTTGCGATGATCTTTTCACAACAGCTTACGACGTTATCAGATTTGCTCCTTAAAAGAACAAAGGTCACGCCGAAAGTCATGTCGAGTCTCATCCTAGAAACAGGCCTCGGATAATACGTGATAGCTTGATCTTTGTCGGAGTCTAGTAATGAAGTTCCTTTGCCTTTGAACTTGCAAAGCGAGAGTTTCACATGGTAGTAGCCGCCATCAGGGAAGGAACTTGTCATATTCTAAGGCTCTTCTGGTTCGACTTTTGGGAATGTATTTGGAAAAATAGTGAAGGTGATTTTTCGAAATGCAAATAGCATTTAGTAAATTATAATTCTAGAGTGTATTGAGAAATAATTTTGATCAAAATACCGTTTGGTAAATTTTGTATTTGTAAATGACTTATTAAATTAAAAAATATTTTTTGTTTTTGAAGTCTTGCCACCGGATAGCCAGATTTGGCTGCCGGATTGTTGGATCTAGCCATTGGATGGCCAGATATTGGCGTCGGCCGCTTGGGGTCATGCGATTTAGGCCATAAGTCGCCTGGGTCGCGCTACCCAGGCATCGCCTGAGATGTGGTGATGGTCGCTGGGGTCGGGCAACCCTTAGGTGGCGGTTGCTGGCGGGCGCGACCCCTTGGCCGGCGGTCATCGACCTCCGATTGTTTTCCATGCGGTGGTTTTGGAAAAGATGAACACTATCGAGGACTCGCATTTTCAATATGTAACTTCCCAACGTATTTTCAGAGCTATATTGGACTAAAGGCCCTTAGAGTCATTTGGAGATACAATTGCATTTTGTTAAAGTCGCCTAAAAAATCGAACCAAACACGTTTGCATTTAGCCAAGAGACTTTAGAGTCCCAAAACCCCTTCCAAGTTCCAACCGCCGAACCAAACAGGCCAATGTGTTGAGGTGGTTTCACAGACCTCATCATTTATGGAAATGGAAATCCAAACCACCATCGCTCGTATCGTACACGTCACAAGGAAGGCTTGTTTTCACAGGGCTAATCTGCATAAATAAAGTACCAGACAGATTTTTCTGCGGAGGCCCGACTTTTTTCACCCTTTTCACTGTTTTCTCCCCTACGTTCCAAAAGCACAAGCCTCAGCATTCTGCGGTCAAAAAGTTGGGAGGACCAGAAGCTTTTTCCATCATCAGCTCATCAGTTTCATCGCGAGAATCGTAAAACTACCCTTTAACTTAAAGAAACTGCATTCTCACTCAAAACTCTCTCTCTCTCTCTCTCTCTCTCGCTGTGCGTTTCTTTTGTTTCTTTTGTTTCTTTTGCGTTCAAAAGTCATTCTTTCTTTGAGAATTGTGAAAGACGATTTCTGAAAAGAAAAAGGGAGATCACCCACCAAGAACACGAAGAAAAAGATTGCAAAATCGCGCGGGTTCTCCAGCACATGACGATCCCTTTATTATGCTCTCAAGCAATCAAAATCATCCTCCAGGAAACTGTAGTAATATTTCATTCAAATTTCAAAAGCACTGAAACCCAAGTATCCACAGCGAGGCATATATAAGGAGTTCCCCGAAAAACAGAGCATCCTCAGGAAGAAAAACAGAGCACGGAAAAGATGGCGACTCTGCAGAAGTTCAAGCTCTTTGCCGCCCAGTGTGGCGTCGCCCCGAGCCCCACGCGCAGCCCGGGAGCTAGCCCCGTCGTCCAGCTCCGCCGCCAGAGCCAGCAGAAGACCACCCTCCGGATGCTCTTCACTCGCGGCGGAGGCATCGGGGCACGGGGGGTTGATGCTATCGAGCCGAGGAGAAGCTTCGACACGCCCGAAGCGGGCCGTGAGAAGAAGAAGAAGAGTGCGAGCGGGCGCACTCTGAAGGACCTGTTCGTGTCGCCCCCGCCAAGCCCGGAAAGAGATGACGATGGAAGTGGAGGCGGCAGAGGAAATGGACGTGGTGGGGAGGAGCTGTTTCCTTTCCATGCAGGCAGTCTAGGCGGCCTGATTGCTGGGCCGAGTTCGCCGAGGCCGGTCTTCATGGGGTTGCGGTTCAGGTCGCTGATGCTCAGGAAGGCTTGGCGTCCCACGCTGGAAACAATACCCGAGTGATATGCACATGCGGATCGAAAATTTTGCTATGAATCGTGACAGGGGCCGCCATTTGAGTGGCAGATCAACTCGTTCTTCCCACTCATTCGCTAGACTCCCATCTCGATCTTTTCTTTGTGATTCGCGTCGCATATTTCTGTTCGGTCTCAAGTTAATGCAGAAGAGATTTTAATGAAATCAATCGCCATGAGTTTTGCATACTATCGTATCGTAAGTTACATTGTCGTCGTATTGTCCATCAGTTAAAATTGTCGTCCGTCAGGGCCTTACGATGTCGCATTATAGTAGAGTCCGAGGTAACCCTAGCCAAAGAGCCAGAGAGAAAAGGACTGAGTACTAATGGTCAAAAGTCCAAAGATTGTAGCTCTACAGTCCAGGCAATTCGCCGCTCGACGGCACAGCCTTGGAGCACGAGACGTTGGAACAGTTTGGCCGCGTTGCGAATGAGCAGGCCGCCCAGAGCCACTACCGATGCCATCTACACTATAACCATCAAAACCTGAGCAAGGCCCGCGTTCGAGTTCGATCCCAACCCATTTTTTCCAGCCGAAACTGAGTGACGTCTCTCTCGGAAACTGTCGAGATTACGGAGGAGAGGGAGAGAGCTAAATTGTGTAATAAAAGTAGTGAAGGATCATTACAAGAACCAAAGTGTGACGAGTAAGATGAGTATTGATGCAGTGAAAAAGGGTGTAAAATCCTAAAGAATATAGAATCAAATCTAATATCATTGCGGCTCTGTTTGTTTTCTTTAAAATGTTTTCCGAAAAATTGTTTTCCTAAATTTCTGGTGTTTGGGGCGTGAAAAATCAGGTGGCCAGGAAAAACGTTTTTGGACAACAGAAATTACTCTTCTAAAACTGGGGAAAATGACTTCCCCTTTTTGAGAAAAGGAAATTATTTTCCTCATCTTTCTCGCGCAACCTAGGGCTTCTTCGTATCGTTCCTCGTCTCAGGAGCTCCTCCTCCTTTGCCGCCTCGCGCTTCTCTTCTAGATAGCAAAGCAATGAGGATGCCCCATCATCAGTCTGGCTTTGAGTCATCCTTCACAGTCCCAAGTCGATCATCGCCCGACTTGCTGAAGTTTCACGTCCATCGGTTCCCTGAAGTCTGAATTCCAGATCCAGGTCGATCTCCACTCCCTCATCTCTGAGTAATTTTCTTATTTCTAGTGCAACTGTGTCTTCATTCACGTCAAATCAAATGTGCTTGTTGATTATTGTCGTACTTCACTTGCTTTGGCGGGGGTCAAGTTCAGTGGATTGATGATTTAGTTTCTGTTGCTTTTAAGGACAGTCAGGTATCGTTTTGGTGGGTTCGGTTCATGTCCACTTCGTTTGCTTATTGATTTACGGTCTGGGGTGGTTTCTGGTAATAGTGAAACTTTTTTATCCGGGGAAGCTACTGAAAGCGTTTGTTCATCGTACTTATAGGCGTTCATATAATTAAAGGTCGAAATATGTTTGTGGTTGTGTTTGAGTTGAGTGAGAGGTGAAGAGGGTTTGAAAGCTGAAGTCTTTGGGCTTTATATTTGCTGCAATTGCGATGTTACTTTCTACTCCATGGAGAGGGCAAGGACTACATGAGGGAATTGCAAGGCGTTGGTGGGAATTGCTTTGAAGTGGCTGAGACAGGGATGGGGAGCTGATATTTGTTGATATAAATAAAAAAGTAGCGAGAAGTTCGCGGGGAGTTTCAGGTTGCCCTAGAATGCGAAGATGGATTGAATTAGGCCTCGATGGAGAATGAAGTGCTCCCTGTCATTGTTCCAAAGGTGGAGGAGAAGAAGCCTGAGGTCAAGGCCATTGCAATCTCCGGTTGAGAGTTGGTGAATTTATAGTCCTCGTTGCAACTTGTGTCTATATATAGAGTGTCTCTATGTATATGCTGTGTTCTGTAGGGGTTTGTGTGTCTGAGTTGGGAGTCTCAGTCCTCTTGCGTCTGATATGGACATATTGTAACTATCATGACTTTCTACTGGTCATGGGATTCGACATTATGATTTCCTAACATCTGTTAAATGTGATATTGGTTCCTCAAAGTATTGTTTCCCCCCTTTTTCTGTGGTATCGATTGATAGTTTGTTCTTGAGATGTTGCTTATTTTGATGTGATTAGAATTGCTATGATGATGATGCACCGCCTTTGCATGCCGCTTTTCCAAACAGGAGTTCAATTAGTTCATTCTTTTCGTGATGTTCCATGGAAGGATCCCTCAAAAAATGTAAGTGCCGTACTGTGCACATTGTGATCATTTTTCCAACTGGGTTTGGGGGTGCCTGTAACATGCATTGAGATGAGCTAGTAACTTTCGAGATGAAGCCAGGCTTGAAACCATATTTCTCCTTTTGAGCTCAGCACGAGGTGCAGGTTTCCTTCTACTTCAGTCTATCGAATTTATCAAATAACAACACCAGATATCCCAACAAGTTTTCTATGGAAGGCAGATAATTTATCAAGTACTCAGTTCATGTGCATTAGCTATTAGCGCCAGAGTCCGGGTCCATCGAGGCAGGCCTAGGTCCCTAGTGGTTGGGCCTAAGAAATCCTGGCTTTTGCTACTAAGACCCCAGTGCTTGGGCTTGGGAATCTCAGTGGCTAGGCCCATGTCCCCTGAGGCTGAGACCAGTCCTTGATGCTCGAGCTAGGATCCCGAGCACTCAAAAATAATCTATGGATTCCTTCTATCACACGAGTAGCGTATGTCTTTTTCGGAAAATAAAACCAGTTTCCTTTATTAAACAATGAAAAATATTTTTTAGCTCATTTTCAAGTTTTAGCAATTAATAGGAAAATGTTATCCTTTCCTAAAAAAGAACTTTTTGGAAAGGATTTTCTAGAAATGTCACATTTTTAATGAAATAAACTGAGCTTAGATATTGTGGGTGTGTGCTTTGAGAAATGACCAAATAGAAGCTGGTGGATTTATAATGATCCAATTTAATGAGGTAATTTCAGGGTGTTGTAACAAACTTTTAGGATAGTAAAAGGGTACGTAAATAAATAGTTTTACCCTCTAGTTGTGCATGTAAAATTGGAATTCACAATGAGAGTCCCTGATGTAATAGCATCTTAAAAACTTTGAAGTAAATTTTAGTTGTGTTCTAGTGAGAATGTCACTAGAAAGGGTGACGTCTTGAGAAAGAAAAAGCACTCGCATGCCAACTAAAAATCACAAGGCTCCTTATTAAGTGGACAATACAATTAGTGAGGTTAGGATATTATAAGGACCACAACCTAACGATGGCTGCCCTTGTCAACCAACCTAAAAAAAAAAAAATATGAAATCTATTACACTTTTATCAATTCAGTTCTTTATTTTTTAATCGTATTAATTGAACCTTCAACTTTTTCATGTTTTATCTATTGAGTTCATCCATTCAATTTTGACCGAAAATCGCTGACGTGTATAATAGTTATCGTACGTAATATGGCCAGACATTGATAATTTTTAATAATATTTCTATTAATTTATTAATTTTATTTTTCCTTTCTTTACTTTTTTTCTTTTTTCCCTTTCCCGGGCCTCTCAAGCAAGGGCTGCCCCTGCTAGATCGAGCAAAAAACCAAAAAGAAGAATTTTTTTCGAGGGGGAAAGAAGGGTAGCCTTGCTTGAGGCTGGTGGAGGGAAAAATGATAGATAAAAAAGTAAAGAAGGAAAATAGAAGAAAAAATAAAAATAAAAAAAAAATATTAAAATATTACTAAACATCATTCATGTCAATGTTGGCCGTGCTTGATCATGCTTTGTGAGACTACCAACATTAATGTGAGCGAAGTTAGGCTAAGATAAGCTAAATGGACTTAATTGATAAAATGTAAAAATATTTATAACTCAAGTGATACAATTAAAATGTTGAGAGGTGAATTGACAAAAGTATAATAAATTTAAAATTTTATAAATGATTTTTTCGATGGTGGACTCTAACTAACACGGACACGCGATATGTTAACAAGTCATTCTTCAAAAAATAGATAATTTCGACACATTGTGATACATTATATATTAAATGTATATTTTTATATATACATGATAAATTATTATTTTTATGATTATTTCAATCAAATTAATTTGATTTAAATTCACAAATAAATAACTAATAGAAAAGAAACTTAGAATGAATTTGCACTAAAAACATTAATCTACATTTGTCAATATCATTTATTGTTTCAATTTGACAAATTCAACTATATTCCATTCAAATGATGTATGAAACTTGGTTAGGGAAAAAAAATACAATCCACTTTCCACTATTAAATTTAACATTTAACAATAAGTCGAAAAATGATCCATATTTCACCATCAAATATACTAAGAAGTCTTTCCCCATTTATTATTTTTATTTTTTTATATATATATTTACATTTTGACCCATCATTTATTGGAAAATTTTAAAATTGACCATGTATGTGTTGGAATGACATGTTGAAATTCCAGACTCATGTGTCAAGGCATGTTGGGAGAGTTGATCATATATTAGAAAAAATCCAACACATGTTGACCACACGTTAGACTTGTGTCGGAATGTCCAACACGGTATGAAGAATGACAAAGAATGTCGGAGCTTTTTAGGGTGGACTTAATGATATCAATCATTGTAGTGGTTGCCATGGTGGGTTGGTGCTTGTGCAAGTAGGGCAGTCTTTCAGTTTAGTTTTTCCACTTTTAAATCCAAATTTTAGTTGATTCTTTTTTATCTTAAGAAGATTCTATTCATGTGCACCAATAATTATTTGTACGGTGTATGTTCATATGCAATATGATTTCCGTAGGTGCTTAACTCATTAGAGGCCTCTTTTAGTCTAATAGTATTGCTTAGCATGGAAACTCCATGCTAAGCGTACTTAGCTGATAAGGCTATTGTGATGAATGAACTTTTAAAAAAATGCTTCATTGCAAGATAAAATCACAAGATTTAGTATTGGATGGATTAACCCTAAATGAGTTAAGCTAGGATGTCATAATGATGAGAAATATGTGAAGAGTCCTAAACTTATTGTATTGGTATTAATTTAGTCCTAAATATTTTAACTTGTGCCTATTCAATCATTTCACCTAATTTTAGCCCAATATTGCTAACGTAGATACCAGCTGGCTTACGTGACATTACCGACTTTGACATGAATAATTTGTAATAGTATTTTAATAATTTTTTTTTTGATTTTTTTTCTTCTTTTCCCTTCTTCTTTCTTTTGTTGGCCATCGGCCACAAGCGATAGTTGGGTTGGCCTCGCCCATGATAGATTTGGTGAAGTCACCTTGGCTTGGTGAGTTGAGGCCGACCCTAGCCTAGGCTAGGGTGACCTTGTCGAGGCTCAACGTTACCTTGGTGAGGCTCAACATGTCTAGGCTGAATCCGGCGAGGGCGATCCTTTACTTAAGCTAGGGAAAACTTGTTGAGTGTCACCTTCACCCGAGTGATGCCCTATGAGTGTTGGCCTTGCCTAGGCCAAAAATGGCAAGGTTTACCATCACCATAGGAGGGGGACCTCGCTTATGACAGACGACGGCGAGTTAGGAAGTACTGACACTCTTCGAGAGACTTCGTGTCATGTTGGACACTTCGACACATGTCAGACACTGTTGAACTGTCACGCCCCGATCCTCAGGCACGCACACATCCGTCTGACTTGGTCGATTTTATAATGCGATATCCCAGGACAATGTATCGCCGACCCTTTCATTTTTAAGCACATGCGGAAGCAGTTAAAATCCCCAGACAATAAAACAATGGGATAGAAAAGTAGGGCCATATTTTTCATATTGAAATTTATAACCCAACCTTTATACAAACCACAAACCAGAACACTTCACAACTTTTTATTCTAAACTCTATTCACATCAAAATGGAGATATCAAAGAAGATAAAATTTCAGTCCATCTAGGCCGTACTCACGGCCCCTCTCGAGATTGTCTTCTTCTCCTAAAATCCTTCTCCAACTCTTCCTCCTCAGCTCCTTAGCGGGGCCCTGAAATGGTTTTCCCCAAACTGGGATGAGACTACGTCTCAGCGAGTTCTACCCCACTAAGCCCGATTAGTGAACCATTATACTAAAGGCTGCCTAAACACACATAGGTCAGAAGACGTACCTTAGCATCAGATCCCACCTGCAAGTTAGTACAATTCACAATAGGCACTCATGCAATCATATCACCGATCAAAGTATCGATCAAATCAACCTAGTCGATTTCAAGCCAACAAGACCACTCACTGTCATTCCCATTTAGTCAATCAATTCACAACATCAAATTAAAACAATGATCAATCGACGCCGTCGATTACATGTCGATGGACCATTCTAGGTCAATACTCTCGGGTGCCAAGTTCACCAATGTGATTTATCCACTAGACAATTGCGTGCGTTCTTTAAGGCGCCGTTTTAACGAAATGACCTCCTTAGTCACCGAACCACGCATGCCTATAACCATGTACTCAAATAGACAATTGTGTGCGTTCTTTAAGCGCCCGTTTTAGCCAAATGATATCCCCAATCACCGAACCACATGCCTATAACAATGTATTTAATAGACAAGTGTATCGTTCTTTAAGGCGCCGTTTTAAGCCAGTGATATCCTTAGTCACCGAACCATACATGTCCATAACAATACGAGTACTAGACCGATCGTGCGTTCTTTAAAGGCGCCGTTTTAAGCTTGATCCCAATCACCCGAACCACGTAGGTCCACAATAATGTATGTACTAGACCAGATCGCATTCTTTAAAGCCCGTTTTCGCCAGGTGATATCCCAATCACCGAACCACGTGGAGTCTATATCATACACAATGCGATTGATTCAATCCCGAGTATTTCCAATTCTCTCATAACCCCATCCACTTTACAACTCAATCAAAGCATTATAAATGCTAAACAAACATACTCGACCAGCTACCAATCAATCATTCAATCTCAATCAATTCCAAATCAATTTAGGGTAAATCCTAAAATATCACAATTTATTTAATTCCATACAACGTAGAGCTCAAATAAATAAACGAACTGCGCCACGACGATCAGCACGAGATTTCGGTCGTCGGCCATCAAAATCTTAATTTCCGAAAAATAATTAATTAATTAATTAATTTCGAAAATTAATTAATAAATATTAAAAATTCAATTTAGCACAAACTAAAACTCAATTAAACAAACGGACTTCACCACGGTCATCAGCATAATTTTCCGGTTCCAGGCCATCTCAATTGAATTTTCGAAAAATAAATAATTATTTAATTTAATTTCGAAAAATAATATTTAAATGCCAAAAATCTCACTTAGGCCCGAATCATCAAATTGAAGCCCGATTAGGCGTCGGAAAATTCCCGAGATGCTTCCAATAAATAATAGACCACGTCTACTTGTTAATTGCACAATCAATTTATTTAAATCACATCACAATTGGCTAATAATTGCTAATTACTTCTAATCTAACAACTTAAACATCATTAATTAAAACTAAACCAACCTAAAACATAATTAGCCACTAATCCTGGATTAGTGAGATTACTCACTAAATCGCGCGCAAGTCGGATCAATCCGACGGCGGCGACGCGAGGAACGATTGTTCCCAAAGCGACTCGCGGATCCGGGGCCCGGAAACGGCCCAAAAGCGGGCCCGAAGTCGCTGAAACCCACTCCGTGGGTCTGCTGGACGGAGCCGATCGGGGCTGCTCCGGCGGCTAGGGAGGCGAGGGGAAGCCGGCGGAGAGCGAGGGGGTCACGGGGGAGGTCCGGCGGGGCTAGGCGGTGGCCGGAGGTGGCCGGACGGTGGCTGGTCGGTGCGGAACAGGGGCGAACAGCGACTGGTTCGCGCGGCCTGGGCGTGCGCGGACGGCGGAACAGCGGCGAGCACGCGGGCGCGGTGCGGGCGGTGATGCGGCGGCGGGACGAGCGGCGAGCGGGCGGCGGTCACGGCGACGGAGCTGCAGCTTTTGGTCTTCCTCCGCTTCTGGTTCGCTCAAACGGAATGGGGAAGGAAATGTCGAGGGAGAGAGATGAGAGAGAGGAGGGGAGATAAACATTGACTGGTCAAAGGGGAAAAAGAAAGAGAGAGAGAATGGGCGGTGGGGAATTCGCACGAGGGGGAGGGGAGAGGAGAGAGGAGAGAGAGAAAAGAAAGAAAAGAAAAGAGAGGGAGAGAGAGGAAAAAGAAAAAGGGAAATACATAATTCTTTTATGCAAATTTTCCTTTTCTCTTTTCCTTTTCTTTTCTATTTTATTTTGGTCTTCAATTTTCTTCCGATAATTTCTTTCTTGAAATTTCGGACTCGTCAATAAATAAATTGATGAATGAAGACGAGATCCAAAAATAAAATTATGACGCGCTTTCGAGTTGATTTAAGTGTTAAAAATCGATCGGACGTGATTTTAGGCTTCATTCCAACCGACAGATTAGGTAGCTTTTAGGGATTTTACAGGTGATCATCCCTTAACGGCTTCACCCATTAACTCGTGAGTGATCATTTCGAGAAAAAGCGAAAAACGCCGCAAAAAAATGCCCATTTCACTTTATCGAAACGGCGTCGAATTTCGGGATGTCGCATGAACACTCGAACACTTTCGGACGCTTGGTTAACATGTCATTTCTCGACATTTCCCGACATTCGAGTTGAAATTCCAATATGCGAGTTTCCGTTATGCGATTCCAACGTGTGAGGTCAAGTTTAAATTTTTTTAATAAATGATGAATCAAATGTATATATGTGAAAAAATAAAAAACATTAGTAAAAATAATAAATTGAGAAAGAAGAAAAATCCAATCTTCTTTTATTTTTTGACTCTTACTTCCTATAATATAAATTTATTTTTAAGTTTTTTTTTTCTCTTCTCTTCTGACACATTTGACACGCAATTTTGTGAATGTGAATTACTTTTTTTTCTCCAAGTTTATAGATTATTGGAATGAAGTTGAATCTGTCAAATTGAAACAATGAATAATTTTAATAAATAGTAGATTAATATTTTTAGTGTAAATCCATTCTAGGCTTTTTTTATTATTTATTTATTTGTGAACTTGAATCAAATTAATTTGATTGAAATAATCACAAAAATGATAATTTATTATGCATATAAAAGTAGATAGTTAATTTCAAGTTCTTTTTTTAATTAATTTTTGTATTTCAAGTATAAAATTTTTTGTGGATATGTTTTAAAATGCGATTTCTAACTTAGGTGCTAATTATTAACTGGCTAATTACATTATCAATAGGTCTAAGTAATTCTTTATATTTATTGTACTTCTTGTTAGAAGATGATGTTGTCTACTTTTGATCTTAATTGGTCAATTGCTTAATTGTAATTTAGTTTTCTAATGTCAACTATGCCATCATTTCTTAATATTTGTGTTTTTCATTAGTATTATTACTTTCGTATTTTGGCAACTTTGCTTTAAGAAATTTCAGCGTATACACTTCAGATTTACAACTAGAACTTAATATTAGACTCCATTTGCTTTGCGAAAAATAAATGATTTGAATTTTTCTAAAAATAATCACTTATATAATTTGAAATAATTAATTAACAAAAAATATTTTCATTATCATAACAATTTATGTCTAACATTTTTATTAATGATGAAAGTAATATTTATTTATTTATTTATTTTATGAAGTGATATAGTGATTATTTTGAGAAAATTAATTTTTATATTATTTATTTTTTGTAAAATAAATGAATTCGGACAGTATGTAAAAAGGTCGATGTCATGGTTGATAGATTAAGAATCAACGAAAGTGCTGAGTTTGACATTTTCAAAACGCAGATGGGGAAGGGTTGCTATTTTTCTAAGCTGTGACCGATTGCTGACGTTTGAATGCCGGAAAAAATGAACAGATTTGACGTGGACATGAATATCTTAATGTCATGATGACTCCGAGTAAGCCAGTCTTCCTTAGACTTTAGGAGGGAAGACTTTGACCCAAAAGCCCAAGCTACGGAGAAAAACAAGGAAACATCAAAATCAAAGCTAATTCCCTGACCTGTCCCTGACCTTTCTTTCCCTTCTTTCTTCGCTTCTGAAATTCCAACCAAAAGCAGTTCCTGAACTGCACCGATGTGCTATGGATGATGATGTTTTATGTCCTTTTTTCCTTGTCCAGAGCGATGTGTCCTTGTATCGTTTGCTTGTTTGCATTTGGACTGCTTCGCGTTCGATGCTGAATTCTACGAAAAAGTTGCTGATATAATTACATGGAAAGGTTGGATTCGTGCATTATTTGAACCTTATGTTTTTGTTTAACTATACAAGAGCCAGTAAATGGCAATGCCATCTTTTAATATCCAAGCAGGCATTTACAAGTGCTAAATAGTAACGACTTCACCATTTCGAGGGTATATATAGTTACATCCTTTGGGTGCAATTCGTCTTTCTCTACTGCCTTCACATTCTTCATCATTGTCTCCGGGAATTAATCCACAAAATGGGCTGAGCTTTAGAGCCTCCTTGTTTAGGCAGATCTCAGCATGTTCTTATTCGACTTTGTACTGTCTCTAGAGGTAAACCCAAAATTTGATGATTGTCGGTCAAAGAATTACGGTAGTGGTCCAAACATAAGCTATCCTTTTTGGATTCCAACCTTTCAACAACCTTATTATGGCTTTTCCTGGCTTTGAGATAAAGTGCTACAATAATAAGCCAATTTGTCAAATATCTTGATCTAGTTATGTCATTAAAGACATTTCGTATGGTAAGAACTCATTCAAAGTGGTGGATGAAGCCTTACTTGATGCTTGATGCCCCCCACCCAATCTCAATTACTCTTTTGACTGCCTACCTGTTACTTTTGGTCCGGGCCAGCTTGATGTTTGCATCTTCCGCAACCGCAATGAGTCATTTTTTGTCAATTCCACAATATCTGGGGCTGAGTGTGGTCCTGGTAAAGGGAACAATTCTTTTGCCGCAATAGCTAGTAAGTGTGATTACTTGAACTGGAATAGAGCATCGTGCCAGTACTTGGTGTTGCCCTGGTTCAAATATGAAACTGGAAGGTGAATCAAAGTGTTGAGTAATTGAAGTTATTGGAGGACAGTTTCGTACTGAATTGGACAGGGTACGACGGCATGAGGTGCCGAAGGAGTGGGGACAGTGCGCTTGTGAAAATAGCAGGAGTGTGTGCTATTAACCTTATTGAACACATCTCAAACACTGTGACAACATTAAGGTGTTGCAAACTATTCTTAGGCTTCACATTCTGCTTTTCTAGAAAGTTTTTTTCCCCATTTGATTTAGATCTTCTAGAACAAACAAGACCAATCTGTGAGAAAATCATATTATTGAGGGTTTTATATCAATTCGCCTGCATTTGAGATGTATAAAATTTCAAATGATCTCTCTGTCTACTTTATCTTTGTAGAATTGGTTCTTCTGATCCCTTAGCCTAAAAACTTCAGCTTGACTTCTTTGGCTTTCTTAGGTGTTCCTTTCTACCACTTGATTAACTCCATCTGCTTACTTTCACTCCTCATTTCTAGTATAAGTTTAATACATCGCATGGAAAAATAAGCTATAGAGAGAACATAAGAGTGCAATCCAGCTGAAGTTGCCGATCACATATTAGCTTGAATGTCTCAAACTGAGTTAAATTCTGAATTATTTGGGAAATATTTATAGGTCCTTCAAAAATACTAAAGGAGGAATAGATATCTTTTCAATTATTTATAATCATCTCGAGGAAATTGTCTAAAAGCTTTATTCTTTTTCCACCATCTTGTCTTGACATTGGGTTGTCAGATATGATGGTTTCAAGATATGCAATTTTGAACGTGTAGAAGAGAATTATGCCAGAAGCCAATAGGAGAAATTGTCAGAAAAATGATACCCTCAATTATTATGTCTATTTTTCAAATGGATGCATACTTTTGCTAAAAAAAAATAAAAAATGGATGCATACTTACTGGAAGTTCATCACTTTTCTCTTCTTCCTCCTCATTTTGCTACCATTCTGTCACGTTCATCTTCCCGTGGAAGAACTAGAGAAGAAAACCCAGGTCCTGTTTGCTTACTGAGGCCAAAATGGGTAGTGCAAACTGTAAACGATCAAGATCCATCATCATAAAATCAGTCAGGAATTAGTGTTTTTATGGGACTTTTCTGTTTCAACCTCCTTAACATCGATGAGTCTTTATCTTGACATAAAACCCAATGGGCGGATCAGATGATCGCTTCACCAGTTTCTTCCCTCACCCCAAGTTGTCACCTTTCGTGTCTCTCCGCCTTTGACTGTCACGAACTCAAGTTGTCATAGTACTCGACCTTCAAAGAGATCAAGGGTGGAGGACGAGTCTCGGTAAAAATCGTCACGGTTCCAGGGGTTTGAAATCGACCCAGGAAAGCCTGTGGGAAATCTTCGAAACCCCGTCAAACAAAGTTGGAAGCTTTGGAAGGAAATAAATCGGTGGTCACGGAAACAACAGGCGCAATCGACTATTCCTCTCACTGAGCAAATATGTGGTCCACTACGTTTGCTCTTTCGGGTCCTCTACGCTCAGTTGACCCAGTCAATTGGCGCGTTTACGTGAATAAGGATTCAACTCGACATTCATATAATGCAGTCTTCAGTTCGAGCAACCGTATCTCACTCGAGCCCCTTCTGTCTCTGCTATCCGCCCCTCAAAGCTTTCCTCTTTCTGACTGTTCTTGTGCTTCTATTGTTCCACTCTAAAATTCCTGAAATGGGTGTCGAGAGCTCCACGAGTTCCAAATTTTTGCTTCGCCTTGTCATTAGCATTTTGACGATTATTTGTTTGGAAGACTGGGTTGCATCAGTGAGCTTGAAATATGACTGCGAGCCTGCAAAGTGCGGTCCCGTGAAAGATTTTCCCTTCCAGAACGACACTAACCCATGTTGTCCTGATGAGCCGCTGTTACTAGAACCTTTCTGGGAGGACCCTGGCGATTACGATCATCGATCTCATTCGTTGATCTCAGAGTTTGAGAAAACGGGCAATGCTTGTCTTACTCCACATAAACATTTTCCTAGATTCTCCAGTGCATCTGATCGTGATAAGCATTCATACCTAGCATTTCTCCGTGATTGCAGCAGCATCCCAAATGTAGATTTTCCATATCCTCACTCAACTTGCCCCGCTCCTGGCGCCAACCGCTCTTATGTCGCTCTTATGGATAGACCAGAACACCCATGTCTTCTGTCAGCGTGCCAGAGTCATGTTATTGTACCAGTTAAAAGAGCCAGAAACGATGGCGAGGAAAAAGAAAATGATGACCCCGAGCGTAAGTGGAAGCGCGGGTTTAGACTGAAATGGAATTTAACCTCCTGGGAGAGTTGTGTTAGATGCAAAACAAGTGGCGGCAAATGCGGAGGACGTGATGGACGTTTTCGATGCTTCTGTTCTTATGGAAAAGAACATGCGCACACTTGCAAAAAAGGTAATACTTTTCGATTGATTCTCTGTAATAGCAACAGTTCAAATTCTCCCATGCGCTCTTCGGTGGATTTCCGGGCCGTGCTCTCCTAACTTGGTAAGGACTTCAAAAGAAGAGGAAATTTTGGCTTTCTTGGTTTTCTATTTTCATTTCCTTTTTCCCCACCTCGGCTTCATTCACCAAGCCTTTACTTTTTTATGTATATTTCTTCCGGACATTCTTTTGTAGATCTAGTGTGTGTTTGTTTTGGAAAAATTTTTACTATGAAGGAAAATAAATTCCGTGGAAAGTGTTTTTCAGAACATTGTATTTGACCTTTTTCAGATTAGAGAATTCATTTTCCTAAATTTAATCATGCATATTTTCTTCAACCGTAAATGGTTTGACTAATCATTTTCAGCAAACAAGACGCATTAAAGTTCAGAAAACTAATTTGCGGAGAATTCTTTCACTCAAACATATAGACCTCCAGTAGTTGGACGAATTCATAGCAATGTCATGTTCTACCTTGCATCAAAGCTGAAGAACTGTGGTACAGCATCTGCAGATCACAGATACATAGTCTTGCTGCAGTCGCTTCTGTGGATCTCAACCCTGCATTAATCATATGTGCAGCTCAGTAACTAGTGAAATTTTTAATAGTGTCACTGTTTGCGTTAGCCAGTTCCAATGTGAGTGCAAATATGCATCGAGGATTATAGATGATTACTGAATTTATGATGCAGAGGCCGGTGTATGATTCAATAAGAGAAGACACATGCACAGAAAGGAAAACGTGAAGGGGAAAGTTTTCTGTGCTTGTGTTTGCTTATGCTTGTTTCACATCAGCTTAAAATTTCAGTTAACATTGTCGCCAACAATGCTCCATTAAGCTTAGTTCTACAATTTCCTTGTGATATGTAACATGAGGTAATATCTATTTGTTCCTAAGATGTATTATGTCAAGTGATATTCAATTGATCGATAGGAGTTTATGTTAGATCAAGGAAGCTGGTGTCTGTATTGCTGTTCTATAATTTTCATGATGTGGATAGGATCTGCATTTGTGGAATTCATATCTGACGCAAATGCCATCTTTTGGCACATCTTTGCTGCAGGAAACGATGCACCTTTGAGCATTGGATTAGGTCAGTCCAAACTTTATCATGGGGGACATTATACAATCCTTTGAGCATATGTCGGTGCATTAAGCATGTTTTTGTGATTGCAAAAGAATGTGGTCAACAAATAATTTGAGTACAATTACGATGCAAGAGCACAATGACACGCTTCGTCCATTTGGGAACGCCTCACAGTCAAAAGTTTTCCTGAAATTTTCCATTTCCTCTACCTGCCACTTATGCAATTCTAATGGAACTTTTGTTCTTCAGGTTGTGGATTTGGTGCCTTCGCCAGTATTTTTCTCTGTTCATGCATCTACAAGCTCCGCTACAAAGAACAGCATTGCTTCTCAATATTCCGCTCAAGACACGCTTCTTCTGATTCTTCCTTGAAAGCAGATCTTGAAGTGGACAATGTATACTTCGGGGTCTCCATTTTCACCGAAGCCGAGCTTGAAGAAGCTACTAACCATTTCGATTCTGCCCGGGAGCTCGGAGATGGAGGTTTTGGAATTGTGTACTATGGTAAGACCTTAACGAAAGAGGCTAATTAGGCAGCCTGCATGTAAATGGCGAGAAATTCTAGAAACAACTAGGAATCTAAGAGGGTCATTCTCTATTTTCTTGAACAGGCAAACTTCGAGATGGCCGGGAAGTAGCTGTTAAGCGTCTATACAAGCACAACTATCGGCGGGTGAAGCAGTTCGTGACTGAAGTCCAAATCCTAACTCGCTTGCGCCACAAAAACCTCGTCTCTTTATATGGTTGCACTTCGTGGCACAGCTGTGAACTCCTACTGGTCTATGAGTACATCCCGAACAGCACAGTAGCTGATCATCTGCATGGGGAGCGAGCGAAGCAGGTCTCTCTCCCGTGGCCTACTCGCATTAGCATCGCCATAGAAACAGCCACCGCATTGGCTTACCTTCATGCATGTGACATAATCCACCGTGACGTGAAGACTAACAACATCCTCCTCGACAATAACTTTTGCGTCAAAGTTGCAGATTTCGGCCTTTCTCGGCTGTTCCCCAACAATTTGAGCCATGTGTCAACCGCTCCTCAGGGGACTCCGGGTTACGTGGACCCTGACTATCACCAGTGTTACCAGCTTACGGAGAAGAGTGACGTCTACAGTTTTGGGGTAGTACTAGTGGAACTCATATCGTCCATGCCGGCGGTCGATATAAGCCGAGACAGGCACGAGATTAATTTGGCTGACTTAGCAACTAGCAAGATACGGAACCACGAGTTCTGCGAACTAATTGATCCAAATTTGGAGTTTGAGTCGGATCCCGAAATCAATAGGATGATCAGGGCTGTGGCCAAGCTAGCTTTCGGGTGCCTGCAACAGGACAAGGACGTAAGGCCCTCCATGGAGACTGTCCTGGAGGAGTTGAAGGCAATTTCGAGTGGGAAACATGAGCCTGGCAAGTCGAAGGATTTGAGCTACGATAACAGCACCGGTCAAAGTGAGAACCCGCCTCCTTCGCCTGAATGTGACAATGTGGGGCTGTTGAAGAATGTGAAGTCGCTGACTTCACCTGTTTCCGTGACTCAAAAATGGGGAAGCAGTGGTAGTTCTTCTGTACGTAGTGGTTAATATGTAGTCTTTTCTGTTCTCTCCTGCAAATTTCCCTTGTCCATCGTGGTTTGCTTGCATCTGAGTAATGGTTTCTAGCTAATATTATATACAATGTAGATGATATATAGCAGTCGATCAAGTTTTCCATTTTGGTCTTCATTTTTCTGCTTCAACATGTCAGCACTTCTGTCGAGGCTGGAGGAGGATTTGATGTCAGTACTACGTAGTAAAGAGCACTTTCGTAGAGCATGAATAAAGGATTGTACACATACTTGCCAGTGGCCCTCTTTATCAAGACATTTCGGGTGCATGAAGAGTTTTCCCCGATCAGGGTTGAAACATTGAGACTTGGGATGATTTTCTCACGACAGCTTACAACATTATCAGATTTGCTCCTTAAAAGAACATAAGTCACGCCGGAAGTCATGTCAAGTCTCATCCTAGAAACAGGCCTCGGATAATACATGATAACTTGATCTTTGTGGGAGTCTAGTGATGAAGTTCCTTCACCTTTGAACTTGCGAAGTGAGAGTTTCGCGCGGCAGTAGATGCATTGGGGAAGGAACTTGTCATATTCTATGTGTTGAGGTGGTTTCACAGACATCATATATGGAAATGGAAATCCAAACCATCATCGCTCGTATCGGACATGCCACAAGGAAGGCTTATCCTCACTCAGGGGCTAATCTGCACAAATAAAGTATGAGAGATTTTTCTGCGGAGGCCCGACTTTTCTCACCCTTTTCACTTTTTTCTCCCCTACGTTCCAAAGGCACAAGTCAAAAGTCGGGAGGACCAGAAGCTTTTTCCACCATCAGCTCATCAGTTTCATCGCGAGAATCGTAAAACTACCCTTTAACTTAAAGACTGCATTCTCACTCAATACTCTCTCTCTCTCTCTCTCTCTCTCTCTCTCTCATTGCGTTTCTTTTGCGTTCAAAAGTCATTCTTTCTTTGAGAATTGTGAAAGCCGATTTCTGAAAAGAAAAAGGAGATCATCCACCAAGAACACGAAGAAAAAGATTGCAAAGTCGCGTGGGTTTTCCAGCGCATGATGATCCCTTTATCATGCTCTCAAGCAATCAAAATCATCCTCCGGGACACTAGTAATATTTCATTCAAATTTCAAAAGCACCGAAACCCAAATATCCACAGCGAGGCATGTATAGGGAGTTCCCCGAAAAACAGAGCATCCTCAGGAAGAAAAACAGAGCAGGGAAAAGATGGCGACTCTGCAGAAGTTCAAGCCCTTCGCCGCCCAGTGCGGCGTCGCCCTAAGCCCCACGTGTAGCCTGGGAGCAAGCTTCGTAGTCCAGCTCTGCCGCCAAAGCTAGCAGATAACCGCCTTGCAGATGCTCTTCACTCGCGGCGGAGGCATTGGGGCATGGGGGGTTGATGCGATTGAGCCGGGGAGGCCTGAATTGGGCGTGAGAAGAAGAAGAAGAGCGTGAGCGGACGCACTCTGAAGGACCTGTTCGTGTCGCCCTTGCCAAGCCCGAAAAGTGATGACGATTGAAGTGGAGGCACCAGAGGAAATGGACATGGTGGAGAGGAGCTGTTTCCTTTCCATGTGGGCAGTCTAGGCGGCTTGATTGCCGGGCCGAGTTCACTGAGGCCGGTCGTCATGGGGTTGCGGTTCAGGTCGCTGATGCTCAAAAAGGCTTGGCTGTTGGCTGACGAAGCGGCTTCCCAAGATTGACGTAGCTAGAAAACCGAACATGTAGGAGAAGAATACAAAGGTTTGCGTACCTGATTTGGAACCCATCGTTTTTTATACAGAATGACGATGATCCAACGTTCAAATGACGAGCCGACGCTTAGGTTCTTCTCCTCTATGACCCTCGGTTCCTAGCTCGATGAGACCGCCACTCACAGCTTGTCTTATGTGAGGTGAGAGAGAATTCATGGAAGAACGAGAGCTAGAGGAGGGACCTTAACGCTATTCATAGAGTTTGACGCCTCTCATCATCACGGCCAGCCTAACTCCCACAATCTGCCAGCCCATATTTGACTATTAAGAAAACCTTATGCCTTACCTTATTAGCCCAACCCCATAAAACAGTAATTACAATCTCAATTAATTTAGCACACATAATGAAAACTCTTACATTTTCTCACTTGGGTTATATTAATTGAGATTATACTTTATGTGCGTACATTTATGTTGGTTTAGTGACAAATATTAATAGTTAATCATATTCCATAAAGTCTCCAACATCGAATCATGGCATTAACTGCATGTATTTATACAAAGCCTTTCGTGATTACGAATGCTTTAAACTTTATTGATATTGATTCAATATGGTTGTGTGGCAAATGGATAACACCTCATAAAGAGTAATACATTATGTGTTATCTCCCTTATCGGTCACAATTATTTTATCTTAAGTATCACAGAAAACCAGATGTGCTACTAGAGAATATTCTTATGATTTTAATGAACCCACATTTATCTTGTCTTTATGGTCACCTTTCTTTATGTGTAATCAAGACATATGTGTCTTGTCTTTATGGTCACATTTCTTTATGTGTAATCAAGACATACGTTTAAGGCTGATAATTAGATGCCCTCAGCTTTCACTCAAGGCTTACACAATACCTTGAAATTTTTTTTATTTTTTGGTGACTCAGGGAACCTCCGTGCGCCGTCTTTGCTTGGAGTAAACCCTGGAGGGAGTAAAGTCACCACCACCCTTGCTCCCCGGATAAATCGTGGGTTTCTTTCCAACAAGGCAGATGACACAAGGATTTGAACTCTAGACCTCTCGCGAAAGGAACTAGCGCCCAACCACTACGCCGTCACCACGGGTGGTCAATGCCTTGAAATTTTCATTACATATAATTAATTCAATATGGTAATCACACATTTATGAACACTTTCTTGAATGTGCAACATATATAAGTTTTATTAGAGCAAAATCAAAACAACTCCCACTAAATAATAGCATTTAATGATGCTCCTTAGCCCATGTTCACGGCATGTCGTTCAAGTAAAAAAATGACGAAAATCTTTAATTAGTGTGGTCTACAACCACATCATCTGTGGAAATATGTTCTATTGTAGTGTCACTATTCTGTATTATTTCTTTATGGTTAGAAACCTGACCGTCATATATTTAGACCCCTTGAGACTTTATTATTGTTGATAAACAACATTGAAGAGTTATTGTTTTGATACAACCGTATGGGTCTATTCATAATATCAAATATGATCAACTCTTTAATGAGGTTCCGAAGTCAAATATCCTAAGTAACAGCTAAAATGCATGCTATAAACTATGTTTATATGGTAAATAATAACATAGATTTCTGGTTATCACTTTGTCATAACATTGCACTGATATATTATGTTATCAACTTCTTGTTATCCTTATAGCTAGTAAAATCTACATTCGAATACCCTACTAGCTCTAAATTCTGAACATATTTGTCAGTATATAGTTTTCTTATCATTTTCAGTGTCTCAAAACCTTATCGGCAACAATCTAGTGATCATGTTTTAGACTTGACCGATATCTGCCTAAAAGTTTTACTACAAAAGCAACATCTAGCCTAGTGCAAATTTAATCATACATGACATTTCTAAGTGTACCGGCATGAAGTATATTCTTTATTTGGGTTTTCCCAAAATTTGAATAAGGGTAATGTTAGAGATTCAATCTAGCAGTTCTAGCAGCAGCGGCAACTCTTGGCTTATTGAATATTTTCAAAATACAATTAACATATGCAATTTAAGATTAATCTAACATATGCCAAGAACGATCTCTATAGATTTCAATGTCAAGGACAAAAGGTACTTAACTAAAACTTTTAAGTCAAAATTCATCGACAATATATATTTTATCTTATGCAGTAATCCAATATTGCTATAGCAAGGAAGTTATCACTTACATGGAATCTAAGAAAACTAAATTTTCTCTCACTGACCTTATAGTATATACACTGATTTACTTTATTTTCAGCAAAACTGAATGAAGTGATAATGCTATAAAACTTCAAGCATTGTCTGATCTACAGACTTTCTTAAGGCCATAAATAAGGATTTTCTATTTACATACAAGCTTACCCGTATCATCTGCTACAAAACCTTCGGGTTATACCACATAGACTTATCTATCAAGGTATTCAATGAAAAACACAGTTAGAATAATCTATCTAATGTAACTCCATATAAAAAATGAGCCAGTAATACCATATTCACTATGAAATAGTCTTTAGAAAAGACTAAGGTTCTTTTGAGTGAAACCTTTCACTACTAGTATGAGTTTAAACTGCTTAATATATCATTTGGAATTCCTTTTAGTTTCATACACTCAGTTGTAGCTGATAAGCTTGTGAACCCTTGGTCAATTCAATAGGCTCTCAAACAGTATTACATTTTAAATTGCATCATGTCTTTCATCATATCCAATCACAGATCAGACTGAGGACAAGAAACAACATTTACACATCAGTCACTAGATCAACCACGCAACATATTTAATAATCATTCTCTCACAGATAGACTATATAGTTTGGTGGTATAACTAAACATCTTTCCATAATAGATCTCTTGAGTGGAACTACTATCATTTTATCTTGCACTTAAGAGGCTTGAGAAACCTTATCAGGAACTGTATCAATAACAGTATCCTGAACCTCACAAGTTTAGTTTGTTGTATAGAAGACTCCACAATTGTCTGCATAGGCAAAGACAAAGACACAATGGTCATAATCGTACTATTATCTTTAATAATCTAAGGTAACTACTTTTTGTATTTTTGTCAAACTCTAGAGACTTCGCTGTTTGTAATTCCACAATTCTTGTGTCTCCATTGAGATAATAAAACCTTATATCCCTTTAAATGATCTGGGTATGTTATGAGTGGTTCTGGATTCCAACTTACTTGATGTTGGATTATATAATCTCATTTCTACAGGACGCACTAAACCTTAAGATAATTTGAGTCAAGTTTACATCCAATCCACAACTCAAAAGGGAGTCAATGGAACACCTTTTGTAGTAATACAGTTTAATACATATTGGGCTATTTCGCCTCATAGAAAACTTGATAAATTAGTCATAATAATCATACTCACTGTCGCGACCCAATTTTTCGGGTTTGGACCACCTAAAACTAGGTTAATGGATTACTAAGTCTTTAAACTTAGCTCGGGCTCTCCCAAGCCCATACCAATTCGCGACTTAAGTTTGAATTCTTAACATGCAAATGATTTTCAATCAAGAGTCGCCACTAATCTATTTTTGGTGGGTCGATTAGAAACCCAAGTAAAGTAACGGGAGATTTACTTTACTCCTACGAACTAGAGATTTATGAGTTCGGGACTTGGTTACACCGATCATCCTTGGTGCCCTTTCGGTACCTTTTTATTTCATTTTCAAAAAAATGTTTGGCAAATGAATTGATTTTAATTTAACTTCCTAACATGTGAGGTGATCATACATGTGCGCATACCACCAATTTAACACTCAAGAAAGCAATTAAATATTGCAAAACATACCTAGAAGCAACGAAAGCATATGCATTGTTAAATCGGAATTCACATCAAAGAACCCTAGATATGATTTCTAATTAACACGCAATTTCAATTTTTGTTTTCACTTTATTTAATGAAAATCATGACTTATGCAATGCATGTAATCTAATATGACATGACAAAGATGACCTAAACTATATGACATGAAGAAATGCAATAATTAAATGCAATCTAAATTAATCAAATGATGACAGGTAATGCAATGCAATGACATACTAAAATGACATGCAACATACAATTTAGTATGCGGGTTATATGTCATGCAACATTTATTAAATGACTTAGTCTAATGACGAGGAAGTTCTAATTAAATGAACTTAATAAAAACTAAATGACATGCATTTGATATTTCTATTTAAAAATGCAAAAATGATCTAGCTAGATTAAAATTCTATCTAATTTAAACTAAGATCAAGTCACATTAAATCCTAATTTAAACTAAGATATTATCTTAATCTAACATGCAATTTATCTAATATGCGATGACGTGCAAAGAATGCCCTAATTCAACATGATATATGCATGATGATTTTTTGTGTTTTTTTTATATATTAATTTCGAAATTTAAAAATTTCACATGCATTTCAAATGATGATAAAACTAACAACCTAAATGAATGCACTTTTTGTTTTTTTTTATTATATATTTTTCTAAATTCGGAATAAAATCCATATTCTAGATATGCAAGATAACGAGAAATATTCTAAAACAAACTGACTCCTATTCAAATATTTTTAGATTTTTTTAGTGGTTTAAAAAAAAGCAATTATCAACTAAATCGAAACAATCAAGATATTCAATCAAATAAATGATTAAAATAATCGGAAAAATAACCTTTGTCTTACAAGTCAAATTAACGATTATCATAACCCTAATTATCACAACAAAAAGATCAAGATAATTAAAAATCTGATCCGAATTCTTACGGATCAAATTAATAGTTATATTGATTCAACAATTAAAAACTATCAACAAATTCCAAGAATTAAAATAATTAAAAAAATGACCCGACATCTTACGGGTCAAATTAATAATTATAATAATTATGGGGAAGACCCTGCGATAATGCCTACAAGATTCATAAAGTGAACATTGGGATCCAATTAAATAACTAAACTACATAATATAAACAAAATAAAGTAAATATAAAAAGAAAATAAAACTACCTAATTTCTTTTTCTTTTATTTTTCTTTTCTTGCTTTCTTCACCCACAGCTTGCTCGTGCGGCTGATCTTCGGGCAGCAGGTTCTGATCGTCGGAGGGCGTCGCAATCGGAGCTAGGCAAAGGAGCAGGCCCTCGGGCGGAGATGCGAGCGCGGTTGGTCGTCACTCAGGCGTGTGGGAGTTCGGGCCTGATCTTGGCGTCACAGGTCGGCAACAAGTCGGGCTCGGAGCAGGTGCGGGTGCAGATGATTCGAGCGACGTGCGGTTCGGTGGCGTCGAGGTGGTACTCGTGGGTTGCCAACGTCGGGTTGCGCGAATCGGGAGCAGCGGGGCTCCGGTGTCGTCGGATGTCGGCCGAAAACGAAATTGCAGGGTCGTCGAGTCAGGAGCGATCGGCGCCTGGGTCGTCGTGGGGGAGACGGGCACTGCAATTGGAGTGGGTTGCAAGCGAAGTGGTCACGGTCTGGCCTCGGCTTCCAGGCAGCGTCAGCGTGCGCGGTGAGACTTCGGCTACAGGGAGCAGCGGGCGGCGTTGGGCGGATCAATTACCGGCAGAAAGCAGAGGAGGGCGTTGGACGTCGCGAACGGCGAGGAACGGTGGTGAAGGAGTAGTCACACGGTGAGGCGGAGGAACTCTGAGCAGTGCGGATGAAGCTGCAACGGGCGTCGCGGATGGAGCAGCAACGTGGGCAGCAAGTTGGGAAGACGATGAACAGTAGGGGTCAAATCACCCCCTTTTTTTTTGGCCTTTTCGCTTCTCCTCTGTCTCTTTTCCTTGTCTGTCTCTCTCACCTGTCTCTCTCACGTCACTTTCCCTCTGTTTTCTCTTTTTCCTTTGACTTTTTCTTCTATTTTTGTGTTTCTCTTCTTCTCTTGAGACCTCCACAGACGGCTTCCCTCTCCTCTTTCACTTTTGGCTTTTTTTGTTTTCTTTCCCCTCCCCCCTTAAACGAAGAGAAGGCCCCCCTATTTATAGAGTGAAAATTCAGTCTGTTCTACCTACGGAGATTTGCATAACAACCCAATCGCTGAAGATCATCCTTCGAAAAGACGAGATGTGCTCAACCAAAAAGTGGCTCCAAAATCTAAAATCATATGTTAAAATCTTCCAAGCTGACTCACTCGACCATTGAAAATTATCTTCTGATGAGGCTTCATTATCCAAATTCTAAAATCTTTCAAAATCTCCTTCCATAACAAATTTTTTTTTTAAAAAAAAAAAGATAAGTGAAAAATTATTGTTATCCTAATAAAATTAAAAATTAAAAATTAAAAATTAAAAATTAAAATTTAGGTGTGCCGCCTTCTTTGAAGGTAAACTTGCAGAGGTTGCCTTCAAAGATAAATTGAGACCTAAATTTTGGTCATACATATGCAATAGATGATTTTTGTTGGAAAATGAATTCCATTTTTGATGCAACTTATATGATGTATGGAAATGCTAATGCAAACGATAAATGAACTTACCTAGAATAACTTAACTTCAAAGATGGTAGAATGATTCAAGATAGTTGGTGTTACATGTCTAGGACCCGTACCATTTTACGGTCGCCCAGAGTAGTAACATGGCTTTGCAAAGAGACTACTTTCCTAGAACCTGTACTATTCTACGGTCGCCCGCCCGTGATGACATGGCTTTCTTTGTAAAGGTGTTTGGTTGTGTCTAGGACCCGTACCATTCTACGATCGCCTAAACGGGATTTACCTTCCAAGACCCGTACTATTCTACGACGCATGAATAAGGAAATAGGTTTTATCTAGGACCCGTACCATTCTACGGTCGCCTAAACGGGGATTCACTTTCTAGGACCCGTACCATTCTACGGTCGCCTAAAATAGGGAATAGGTGTTGTCGAGGACCCATACCATTCTACGGTCGCCTTGACGGAAAATTGATTTTTCAGGACCAGTACCATTCTACGGTCGCCTGAATGAGGAAATTGCTTTTCCATGACCCGTACCATTCTACAGTCGCATGTTAGAGCAATAATGTTGTCTAGGACCCGTACCATTCTACTACGGCCGCCTAAAATAGGGAATATGTGTTGTCGAACCCGTAAATGTTGTCTAGAACTTTTCCATACCATTCTACGGTCGTTAGAGCAATAAATGTTGTCTAGGACCCGTATCATTCTACGGTCGCCTAGACTGATGTTTTACTTGGCTATGACCCAAACCATTCTTCGGTCGCCCAGCCTTGTGACAAAAATCATCCTACTATGACCCGAACCATTCTTCGGTCGCCTTAATCAGATTGAATTTGGGGAGAAATCTTTAGGGGACAACTCAATTGAGTGTCGGTATGCTTAAAAGGGAATATCTGTGCAATGACAAATATTCAAGGTATTGATAAAGATATACTTACCTGGTAACATCTCCGATCTTCAAGGATACGTCTCCTACAAAACATGGTCGTAGGAGAGGCAACATGCATTGGTAATCATAAACATGCATCAATTTAATGGAGGTTTGTGATGATTTTCATTAATCTTGCATCACTAATTTCCATTATGAACACATGAGTGTCATGAATGTGTCAAATGAGGGATCATTTGGTCTGAAAAGACTTTTCTCTCATCCTCATTAAAATGGCCATTTTATCCTAACCTTTGATGCAGGATTTTGTCAATCACTTTATCTCACAATCGTTATGCCAAACAAGGGTCTGAGTAATCTCGCAAGTGATGTGATCTCACCAATTTAAGAGGTCTTTAAGAGGGATTGCAACGCTGGCTTGGTCAACGGCTTAGCAAAGGAGACTCTTTGAGTCGAGGCTATTAAAAAATGAATGAATGATATTTTACAATCATCTTGGGGTTTACAAGCCAAGAAACATGATAAACGAAGTAGAAATTATCTTACTCGCACTTCTTCAAGCGATACTTTCAAACAAATGAACTCTACGTTAATTCAAATGCCATAATCTGAAGAGACTTTGTAAGGGACGTAACGTAGGTTGGGTTCATGGGTTAAGAAACGAAAGGATCATTTGGCTCAAAAAGTGTTTATGGGGTCAAAGTTGGTGATCATTTTGACATTTCCAACAATTTTACTCCCCATCGTCAAAGATTTTCTTCACATCATAACTCCATTGATTGCAACATCACAACATTTGAGTTTTTTTTTTTGGTACCACCTTGTTGGAGATACGGCTCACTTCATCAAGTGTTAGATTTTTTCTTCGAGCATTGGCCCTACTCTTACCAAGCACACTGCTTTTTCATGCCCCATTTTTTGCACTCTTTTTTTTTTTTTTACAAAGTCTCCATTTTTATCAGCATTGTAAATCATGCTACTTGAGTGGTTTGATTTTTCTTTCCTTGCCCCAGTGTGGGGGATGATCACTAACTGGGTTTAACGTGAAATGAATTCATAGACTCAAGGGGGCTATGCAATGGATAAAGTGTATAGGATAAAGAAAGAACTGATCTTCGTCATCCTAAGACACTTTAAATTATCGTACAAGTCACACTGTAAAAGCAATACTCGAAGATTGATGTAAGTACGAGTAAGAAAATTCCTATCATTCATTTCAAATCTTGTCCCAGTATGAGACGATTCTTGACAGGGATAATTTAAAAAGCTTTTCATGTGTGTGGGCTCAAAGGGCTGAACAATGGATTTACCTGTAGTGTTTCGGGTAGCAGAAGAAACTGCCTCTCATCACCTTGATTGACGTACCCTTTGCGAGATCACCCTTTTCCTCGTGGGCATGGAATTTTTCCACACAACTCACTGGGGGTCAGTGTATGGAATAGGGTTTGCCTTTCGTCATTCCAAAGTATCCCATTTGACACATTCAATTTTATCTCACATAATTCATCAAGGAAAACATGCAATATTTGCAACAAGTTTAGACAATTGAATTTGCAACTCAATGAGGCAATTTATTCATCATAAAATGTTTGCAATTCAAAACATGACATGGCAAATTCTATCATGGGTAATACTTCTTGACAGCATCTGAATTAACTGGAGTGGAAAACTCACGACCATCCATTTCTGCCAAGATCAAAGCACCGCCATGAAGTACCTTCCTTACCACATATAGGTTGTAGTTTGGAGCAAACTTGCCCCCAGGATCTTCCACCGGAGAATGATGGTTCTCTTTTACTTGCCCCAAATCTTTTTTCATTGCAAGTGCACTCTAAACCTGTTGATCACAAGCCAAGTTTATGATCATTGAAACTTGATATGCTATTCTCAGATGTCCCTTGTCATAACAAGTTATAGAATTATGCACTGAGAGAAAAAGCAAATGAGTCAGATAAACAAATAGGTTTAATCTGCTACAAGTTTTGGGATTTTTTTTTAGCAGTGAAATGTTTTTGTTTTATGAAAAAGTTTTTGGGAAGAAGCATGAAAGAGTCCAACTCTCAAGATTTCTGCGTGGATAATAGTTTCTTTCCATTGTTGGATATCGTCACCGGGCTAGTTTGGTGTACCCCATCATGTCCTCAAAACAAAACTTGTAATTCTATTGATATTCATCAATCAAATTACATTTATTAGAATGTGATGCTCAAGCACAGAAGAAATTGAAATAATCCCTAAAAAGCGATAAAAATTCCCATGCAGGGGAAGGTGCATGCCCCTAATTAAATAAGGAAAGCGAACTACTTAGGATCATGAATCATGTGTGTTTGAGTTCTTCACCCTCCTTGATCTTGTGATGCAAATCCTCTAGGTCAGAGATTATTCATTCTAGATATATCACTAGTCTCTTCATAGTGGCATCAAATTTAGCCACCTTAGGAAAATAGGACGGTTCGAAAGTCCTCTTGGCTCTCTTCTTCAAGTCGTAGTTGCTCACCGAAGATAGAGTACCTATGTCATCACACCCGTTTTGCTTGATGAGACAAGCCACGGTAGCAGACAATTCATCGACTTGACTTTGGAGGTATGCAATTCGTCTATTTATATTGACAATGATACGGTCCGGCACCTCATTTTGATCCGCTATTTTAGCCTTCGGCCGTGTACGGATGGGTGAGCGAGATCGCTCCATAATCACCTAAAGGAAATAAACGGGAACATGTAAGCATGAGGTGTAAAGAGGTGTAAATAGAGAGTCAATCCATGACAATGATCTAATCGATTTTTCTATTTTCTTTTCATTTATTCATGAAAAGTTTATGCAAGAAGGGAATTTCCTAAAAATGGATATCCTAGTAAAACTAAATTTTCTAGACATGATGTAAAAACAAATTCTCCAAAGTTTTTTTTTAAATGCATCATTCCCTAGACTTTTCTCATTTCATTTACAATTGACAAATGAATCAAATCAATGATTGACCTAGATTGTCATGGACTGACCCAAGAATACAACAAAATAAATTGTATGCTATAGGGAAAGAACACTTACTTCACCAAGGAGAATCAATGGCAATCACATAGACATGCGCATGGTAAGTGGCTCGATTTCTAATCTATAAGGCTTATCAAAGTGCAGCCACAAGGATGATCAGACTAGCCACGGGCTTGTGGACTATGTCGGGTCCTCATGACTCCGGCTTGGTCAAAGAGCCGACCCGGGTCGCGGGCATGCGGACCGAGGTGGGTACTCTTGACACCATGAAAGAAACTTCGGGATTGAGATGGGCGACTCGTACCACGAGCATGCGGTCGGAGTGGTATCCATCTCAACACCATCCTAAATAATCCTATGCGGCCCAGGTCCGGCGGCAGGTTGTGTGTGCAAAGTGTAGTGCTAAATGTAAAGCATGCACAACAGTTTAAATCACACAACACTTCAATAAAAAATAAACCATATATCCCTAACTCCAACCTGCAAGGCAAGGGTTAGCAATCACTTCTCTCCTTATACCTCCCAATCTGCAAGAACATTTAACACCTAAATGTTAGGGACGTACCTGAAATCCTCGCTGCCAAACAAAAACATTTTTCAAAAAAAAGAAAATTTGGCTTAAGTCCACTAAGAGTTTTAACTCAAGTCTCCAGTGAAGTCGCCAAGCTGTCGCGAACTCAATTTTCGGGTTTGGACCACCTAAAACTAGGTTAATGGATTACTAAGTCTTTAAACTTAGCTCGGCTCTCCCAAGCCCATACCAATTCGCGACTTAGGTTTGAATTCTTAACATGCAAATGATTTTCAATCGGGAGTCGCCACTAATCTATTTTTGGTGGGTCGATTAGAAACCCAAGTAAAGTAACGGAGATTTACTTTACTCCTACGAACTTTATGAGTTCGATTGGTGCCCTTTCGGTACATTTTTATTTCATTTTCAAAAAAATGTTTGGCAATTGAATTGATTTTAATTTAACTTCCTAACATGTGAAGTGATCATACATGTGTGCATACCACCAATTTAACACTCAAAAAGCAATTAAATATTGCAAAAATACCTAGAAGCAACGAAAGCATTTGCATTGTTAAATCAAATTCACATCAAGAACCCTAGATATGATTTCTAATTAACACGCAATTTCAATTTTTGTTTTCACTTTATTTAATGAAAATCATGACTTATGCAATGCATGTAATCTAATATGACATGACAGCATGACCTAAACTATATGACATGAAGAAATGCAATAATTAAATGCAATCTAAATTAATCAAATGATGACAGGTAATGCAATGCAATGACATACTAAAATGACATGCAACATACAATTTAGTATGCGGGTTATATGTCATGCAACATTTATTAAATGACTTAGTCTAATGACGAGGAAGTTCTAATTAAATGAACTTAATAAAAACTAAATGACATGCATTTGATATTTCTATTTAAAAATGCAAAAATGATCTAGCTAGATTAAAATTCTATCTAATTTAAACTAAGGATCAAGTCACATTAAATCCTAATTTAAACTAAGATATTATCTTAATCTAACATGCAATTTATTTAATATGCGATGACGTGCAAAGAATGCCCTAATTCAACATGATATATGCATGATGATTTTTTGTGTTTTTTTTTTATATATTAATTTCGAAATTTAAAAATTTCACATGCATTTCAAATGATGATAAAACTAACAACCTAAATGAATGCACTTTTTGTTTTTTTTTTATTATATATTTTTCTAAATTCGGAATAAAATCCCTATTCTAGATATGCAAGATAACGAGAAATATTCTAAAACAAACTGACTCCTATTCAAATATTTTTAGATATTTTTAGTGGTTTAAAAAAAAATTATCAACTAAATCTAAACAATCAAGATATTCAATCAAATAAAGGATTAAAATAATCGGAAAAATAACATGTTGTCTCACATGTCAAATTAATGATTATCCTAACCCTAATTATCACAACAAAAAGATCAAGATAATTAAAAATCTGATCCGAATTCTTACGGATCAAATTAATAGTTATATTGATTCAACAATTAAAGTACTATCAACAAATTCCAAGAATTAAAATAATTAAAAAAATGACCCGACATCTTACGAGTCAAATTAATAATTATAATAATTATGGGGAAGACCCTGCGGATAATGCCTACAACACTCATAAAGTTGAACATTGGGATCCAATTAAATAACTAAACTACATAATATAAACAAAATAAAGTAAATATAAAAAGAAAATAAAACTACCTAATTTCTTTTTCTTTTATTTTTCTTTTCTTGCTTTCTTCACCCATAGCTTGCTCGTGCGGCTGATCTTCGGGCAGCAGGTTCTGATCGTCGGAGGGCGTCGCAATCGGAGCTAGGCAGAGGAGCAGGCCCTCGGGCGGAGATGCGAGCGCGGTTGGTCGTCACTCAGGCGTGTGGGAGTTCGGGACTGATCTTGGCGTCGCGGGTCGGCAACAAGTCGGGCTCGGAGCAGGTGCGGGTGGGCAACAAGTCGGGCTCGGAGCAGGTGCGGGTGCAGATGATTCGAGCGACGTGCGATTCGGTGGCGTCGAGGTGGTACTCGTGGGTTGCCAACGTCGGGTTGCGCGAATCGGGAGCAGCGGGGCTCCGGTGTCGTCGGATGTCGGCCGAAAACGAAATTGCAGGGTCGTCGAGTCAGGAGCGATCGGCGCCTGGGTCGTCGTGGGGGAGACGGGCACTGCAATTGGAGTGGGCTGCAAGCGAAGTGGTCACGGTCTGGCCTCCGCTTCCAAGCGGCGTCGGCGTGCGCGGTGAAACTTCGGCTACGGGGAGCAGCGAGCGGCGTTGGGCGGATCAATTACCGGCGGAAAGCAGAGGAGGGCGTCGGACGTCGCGAACGGCAAGGAACGGTGGTGAAGGAGTAGTCACACGGTGAGGCGGAGGAACTCTGAGCAGTGCGGATGGAGCTGCAACGGGTGTCGCGGATGGAGCAGCAACGTGGGCAGCAAGTTGGGAAGACGATGAACAGTAGGGGTCAAATCACCCCCCTTTATTTTTTTGCCTTTTCGCTTCTCCTCTGACTCTTTTCCTTGTCTCTCTCTCTCTCACCTGTCTCTCTCACGTCACTTTCCCTCTATTTTCTCTTTTTCCTTTGACTTTTTCTTCTATTTTTGTGTTTCTCTTCTTCTCTTGAGACCTCCACGGACGGCTTCCCTCTCCTCTTTCACTTTTGGCTTTTTTGTTTTCTTTCCCCTCCCCCTCCCCCTAAACGAAGAGAAGGCCCCCTATTTATAGAGTGAAAACCCAGTCTGTTCTACTTACGGAGATTTGCATAACAACCCAATCGCTGAAGATCATTCTTCGAAAAGACGAGATGTGCTCAACCAAAAAGTAGCTCCAAAATCTAAAATCATCTGTTAAAATCTTCCAAGCTGACTCACTCGACCATTGAAGATTATCTTCTGATGAGGCTTCATTATCCAAATTCTAAAATCTTTCAAAATCTCCTTCCATAACAATTTTTTTTTTTTTTAAAAAGATAAGTGAAAAATTATCGTTACCCTAATAAAATTAAAAATTAAAAATTAAAATTTAGGTGTCGGCAACAGCTAAAATTGGTCGCGACACTCACTATGATGTCCATCATGGTGAAATTACGCCTTTCGACCACACCAATTTGTTTCAAGCTTTTTGGGTATAGTAAACTAAGTTATTATCCTATAATCTTTGAAGTATTTAACAAATGACCCTTTAAGCTATCAAATATTGACATATTTGTCAAAATACTCACCATTGTGGTCATAACTGACAATATTTAAGACTCATCCAAATTGTTTCTTGGCTTTAATCCAAAAGAACTTGAATCTATCCAAAGATTCAGACTTTTCTTTAATTAAAAGGAAATAGTTGTTAATATTTATATACAACTTTACCATATATGGTCACCAATATCAATTTCAATGACCTCTAACAGGTTAGGACTTTAGATTGCAGTTTTCTTCTTTATCTTAATCATTTTTCTTTTACAATAATCTACTCAAGTCTTTAGGTAACATTTAAGAGTAGACAAAATATCAACATTTTCAGTCTTTCTATTCTTTCTCTAGACATATAATCAAGACATTCATTCTACCGTGCATAAGACTGTTCTTCAGGTAAATCTCTATTAGAAACAACATTTTCAATTGTAAAACAATATACATATCCTTGGGAGGTAAACACAATTGGTATAATTCATTTGACCCATTATAGCATCCAATTTCATTTGACTTATAAAACATTGAAACGGCATTGTTCTTTATCTCAAAAGAATGCCGGTACACTTCTAGACATGATACGGAAACTAGGTTTCGTCTAAAAGAAGATACATAAAAGTGTTTTTCAACATCAAATGCTAACCAATATCCATAGTCAAAACAACATCTCCCGCTAAAACGACGTTAAATGTTGTTTCTCCGTGATGAGTTATGATTCATTTTGATTTGGATTCCTTAAATTTATGAATCCATTTATGGTAAACAACATAATTTGTTGCATTGTTATCTAACCACCAAGAAGCAGATGAGGCTTTTGATAAGAATTGAATTCATAAATGAATGCCAATAAATCATCAACTTTAGACTCACGTTTGGACAATCAAGCTTTATATCATTATAATATCTTTATGTGTCATTTTTTCCTACAAGAGTAGTAAATGACACAACTTCTTTCAAAATGTGTTATCTTAAGATTAGATTGTCAAAATGACCGACGGTGTTATGAATACCCTTATGAGTATAATTCTGAACTTTAAATCTACCATCCTTAGGACGTAATCCTTAACTTCATCAAAATGATCACACCTTATATTGAATAGTTCTTGCATTTATAGAAATCTCGATAATAGACAAGACACAATTTCAAACCACTAGGGCTTCCATCATCCTTTTAGCAGTGTAGTCGGCTGGTAAACCATTTTCAATTTTGAAACACCTTATGGACGATGGACAAATTCAATTGCCCTTTCTTAAACATCAAAGAATACATTCTAATTCCATATAACTAACAGTGAGATTCTCAACTTATTCAAATTAAGAGTAATATGAACATTTACTAGCATCCATCTGTGATAGAAAATCTTCTTCACTACTTAAAATTTGACAAATAGGAACCTCAATCACAATGGAGTTGCAATTACTAATAATGTAACTTAATAACAACCAATATATGTAATTGGCACCATGTGAGTACTGTGTAACTTGAAAATCTTATAAGTATACATCCTGAGAGTTACACGCATCATCATATAAACACCTCTGGGCAGAATACATGACATGCAATTACATACTCTTAACATGACAATGGTCATGAGAATATATTCTGATATTTCGCAAATTCACCACCTTTGGGTATATGAACCATTAGGGTCAGTCATTCTTCAACCATATGTTGTACATGCATCCCTCAATGAACCAACACACAATTACTTCATCTAGGAGTATAAACATGCATCAAAACATGAGACATCTAATTACGATATGAGACCGATACTTCTCAAATCCAATTAAATGTGCCACTTTGGCGATTACAACCCAACTAAATCGTTGAAATTCTCTCATATTAGGAATATAACTCTATGACTCATATTCACCTTTTACATGTGATTTTAAATTTGATGACATGAGCAATTCGTTACTAAAATCACATATCATGCCAATCACATTAATCTATTTGTTAATACATAGTAAACCTTATACATGTTATCAATGAATCAATGCTTTACATATTCCTTATGTGATAATATACATGTAAGCTCGCAATGTATTTTCAAAATCATAAAGAAATACATGAAAAATATGCAAAAAAAATACCCCTAAAATCATGTACCTTAGGATTTTACAAGCATTTTCACATTCATAAAATCATCAAATATATAAAATAAACACATAATAGTGTAAACAACATCCATATGAGCACAACGGTCCAATCCGAGCTCCCACGCGCCCTCACGCATCGCTAGAATGCGCGGCACATGAGCTGCACGCACTAGCACCTAAAAACTGGCCCAAAGCCGGTCCGGCCAGTTCAACCAGTCAACAGGTTGAATCGGTCAATGGCCCGACCAGTCAACGGTCAACCGGGTTGGGTCAATTGGTCAACTCAGGTCGGGTCAACTGGTCAACCGGGTTGGGTCGACCCGGTCAACACCAGGTCGGGTCCGTGGTGACGTCATCGGTGACATCACATGCCACGTGGCGATCGCACGTAAGGCGGCTTACGTGACGTCATCACGGACACATGTCCATGGTGGTGGCGAAGTCGGCGAGATGACGTCATCACCATTGAGGCGGTCCATGCGTCAACGCACATGAGCACGTGCGTACGCACGTGAGGCTGCGTGCGGTCCATGCGTCGGCACGCATGAGCACGCGTGTGTGCGCACGAGGCCACGCGGCAGTGTGTGTCACCGACTCCCAGCAACGCTTGGGTGCATGGTGGTGCGTGAGGCCATTTCCGGCATCTTCTAGAGACATTCCACCCACCAAAATGCTCATATGGAAGAGTAGAAGTCATTTATACAATAAAAATTCACTTTCATCGGACCAAAATTCACGAAAACAGGCAAAAACGTTCCAAGGGTAGGTGAAAACCAAAATTCTCATCGCCGGCACATTTGGCCTCCGCTAGAGGCGTGCCACCCATCAAAACGCTTGGCTCAACGAGAAGAATCCAAATATGTTTTCAAAATCAAGTTTCAATGGGCAAAATTTATGAAAACGGGCTAGAAGCATCAGTTCGGGTTATAGGCTACAAGGCTCTAATACCAAATGTTGGCCGATAAAGTGGCTTCCTAAGATCGACGTAGCTAGAAAATCGAACATGTAGGAGGAGAATACAAAGGTTTGCGTACTTGATTTGGAATACATTGTTCTTTATGTGAAATGACGACGATCCAATGCTCAAACGACGAGCCGATGCTCAGGTTCTTCTCCTCTATGACCCTCGGTTCCTGGCTCGATGAGACCGTCACTTATAGCTTGCCTTATGTGAGGTGAGAGAGAATTCACGGAAGAATGAAGCCTAGAGAAGGGACTTTAGCGCTATTTATTGAGTTTTGGACGGGTTTTCTCGTCACGGGCCAGGCCCAAATCAGCCCACACAATGTCAGGCCCATATTTGATCATTAAGAAAACCTTATGCCTTACCTTATTAGACCAATCCCGTAAAACGATAATTACAATCTCAATTAATGTAGCCCACATAAGGAAAACTTTTACATTGACGTCCCACGTTCAAGACGATACCCGAGTGATATGCACATGTGGATCGGAAATTTTGCTGTGAATCGTGACAGGGGCTGCCGTTTCGAGTGGCAGATCAACTTGTTCTTCCCACTCATTCGCTAGAGTCCCATCTCGATCTTTCCTTTGCAATTTGCATTGCATATTTCTGTTCGGTCTCAAGTTAACGCAGTTGAGATTTTAATGAAATCAATCGCCATGAATTTTGCATACTATGGTATCGTAAGTTACATTGTCGTCGTATTGTCAATCAGTTAAAATCGTTGTCCATCAGGGTCTTTCGATGTCGCATTATAGAAGAGTCCGAGGTAACCCTAGCCAAAGAGCCAGAGAGAAAAGGACTGAATACTAATGGTCAGTGGTCCAAAGATTGTAGCTCTACAGTCCAGGCTATTCGCCGCTCAACGGCACAGCCTTGGAGCACGAGACGTTGGAACAGCTTGGCCGCCACCCAGAACCGCTACCAATGCCATCTCCACCATAACCCTCAATACCTGAACATGATCACCGTTCGAGTTCGACCTCAAACCATTTCTCCTAACCGAAACTGAGCGAAGTCTCTCTCGGAAACTGTCGAGATTACGGAGGAGAGGGAGAGAGCTATATTGTGCAATAAAAGTAGTGAAGGATCATTACAAGAACCAAAGTCTTGACGAGTAAGATGAGTATTGATGCTGTGAAAAGGGGTGTAAAATCCTAAAGAATATAGAATCAAATATAATATCATTGCGGCTCTGTTTGTTTTCATTAAAATGTTTTCCAAAAAATTTTCCTCAATTTCTGGTGTTTGGGGCTTGAAAAATCAAGTGGCCAGGAAAAACATTTTTGGGCAACAGAAATTAATCTTCTAAAAATCGGGAAAATGACTTCCCCTTTTTTATAAAAAAGGAAATTATTTTCCTCATCTTTCTCACGCAGCCTAGGGCTTCTTCGTCCCGTCCCTCGTCTCAAGAGCTCCTCCTTTGCCGCCTTGAGCTTCTCTTCTAGATAGAAAAGCAAAGAGGATGCCCCATCATCACTATGGCTTTGAGTCATCCTTCACAGTCCCAATTCGATCGTCGCTTGACTTGCTGAAGTCTCACGTCCATCGGTTCTCTAAAGTCTGAATTCCAGATCCAGGTCGCTTTCTACTCCCTCATCTCTGAGTAATTTTCTTATTTCTAGCTCAACTGTGTCTTCATTCACGTCAAATCAGATGTGCTTGTTGATTATTGTGGTACTTCACTTGCTTTGGCGGGGGTTAAGTTCAGTGGATTGATGATTTAGTTTCTGTTGCTTTTAGGGACAGTCAGGTATCGTTTTGGTTGGTTAGGTTCATGTCCACTTCGTTTGCTCATTTATTTATGGTCCAGGGTGGTTTTTGGTAAGAGTGAAACTTTTTATCCGGGGAAGCTACTGAAAGCGTTTGTTCATCGTACTTATAGGCCTTCATACAATTAAAGGTCGACATATGTGTCGAAATATGTCTGTGGGTTGTGTTTGAGTTGAGTGAGAGGTGAAGATGGTTTGAAAGCTGAAGTGTGTGCCTTATATTTGTTGTGATTGCGATGTTACTTTCTACTCCATGGAGAGGGCAAGGACTACATGAGGGAATTGCAAGGCATTGGTGGAAATTGCTTTGAAGTGGCTGAAACAGAGATGGGGAGTTGGTATTTGTTGGGCTAATTCCATAAAAAAAAAAACATCAATTTTAGGTCGATGGACAAATCTTGCCAAATTTTTTTTTTTGTCTCATGAAAAAAGCGCAAACTTTAGGTCGATGGACAAATCTGACCTGAACTTTTTCTTTTTTTTTATCTGGTAAAAAAGCACCAACTCTAGGTTAAGTGACAATTCTGGCTCCAATTTTTTTTTTTTTTTTTTTGTCTCATAAAAGAATCACAAACTTTCACTCCTATCCAAAGTCTAACCCCTACCATTAACTTTTTATTTGAAATTAACCTTATTTCAAGATAAAAGGTTCTAGCCGTGAGATTGGTGGATCTCATCTATGGTTTTTCTTGATGAGCGATGATCTACAACTTTATATTATGACAAAATGATAAAGTCTAGATAGAGAAATTCAATCTGGAGATTTTTTACTTTCTAGTGAAGTATAGGAAACAACATAGTTTCAGCGTTATTCTTCAAGCTGTAGCTCTAACAAGAAGATAATGGATGGTGTTAGCCAACAAGTGTATATTGATTTATTGATAAGGACAATTAATGAATTTAAGTTAAGGGAGGCTAGATTTAGGATTTAAGTGAAAGTTGGTGATTTTTTTCAAAAAAAAAAATTGGGCTAAAATTTTCACTACTTTTTTACATGACAAAAAAAAGCTTAAGCCAGATTTGTCACTTGACCTAAAGTTATGCTTTTTTACGAGACAAAAAAAAGTTCGAGCCAGATTTGTCCATCAACTTAAAGTTGATGCTTTTTTTTTTTATTAACCCGATATTTGTTGATATAAATAAAAAAGTAGCGAGAAGTTCACGGGGAGTTTCAGGTTGCCCAAGAGTGCGAAGATGAATTGGGTTAGGCCTCGGTGGAGAATGAAGTGCTCCCTGTCATTGTTCCAAAGGTGGAGGAGAAGAAGCCTGAGTTCAAGGCCATTGCAATCTCCGGTTGAGAGTTGGTCAATTTACAGTCCTCGTTGCAACTTGTGTCTATACATTGAGTGTCTATGTATATGCTGTATTCTGCAGGGGTCTGTGTGTCTGAGTTGGGAGTCTCGGTCTTCTTGCGTCTGATATGCCATATTGTAATTGTCTACTGGTCATGGGATTCGACGATATGATTTCCTAACTTCTGTTAAATGTGCTATTGGTTCCTCAAAGTATTTTTGCCCCCTATTTCTGTGGTATCGATTGATAGTTGTTTTTGAGATGTTGCTTATTTTGATGTGATTAGAATTACTATGATGACAATGCACTGCCTTCGCATACCGCCTTTTCAAACAGGAGTTCAATTAGTTCATTCTTATCGTGATGTTCCATGGAAGGATCCCTCAAAAATTGCAAGTGCCATACTGTGCACATTGTTATCATTTTTCCGACTGGGTTTGGGGGTGCCTGTAACGTGCATTGAGATGAGCTAGTAACTTTCTGAGATGAAACCACGCTTGAAACCATATTTCTCCTTTTGAGCTCAGCACGAGGTGCGGGTTTCCTTCTGCTTCAGTCTATCAAATTTATCAAATAACAACACTAAATATCCCAACAAGTTTTCTATTGAAGGCAGATGATTTATCAAGTACTCGGTTCATGCGCATTAGCTATTAGCGCCAGAGTTTGGGTCCACCGAGGCTGGCCCAGGTTCCTAGTGGTTGGGACTAATAAATCCTGGCTTTTGCTACTAAGACCCCAGCGCTTGGGCTTCGGAATCTTAGTGGCCTGATGCTGAGACCCAGTCCTTGATGCTCGAGCCGGGATCGTCAGCACTCAAAAATAATTTATGGATTCCTTCCATCACATGAATAGTGCATATCTCTTTAGGAAAATAAAACAAGTTTCCTTTATTAAACAATGGAAAATATTTTTTAGTTCATTTTCAAGTTTTAGCCATTGATAGGAAAATATTGTCATTTCCTAAAAAATAACTTTTTGGAAAGCATTTTCTAGAAATAAACTGAGCTTAGATATTGTGCGTGTGTGCTTTGAGAAATGACCAAATAGAAGCTGGTGGATTTATAATAACACAATTCAATGAGGTAAGGGAGTAATTTTCAGGGCGTTGTAATGAACTTTAGGATAGTAACAGGGCTACGTACATAAATAGTTTTACCCTCTAGTTATGCATGTAAAATTGGAATTCACAATGAGAATCGGCTAATATAATGGCATCGTAAAATCTGTGAACTAAATTTTGGTTGTGTTCGAGTGAGAATGTCACTAGAAGGGGTGACGACTTGAGAAAGCAAAAGCAGTCACTTGCGCAAATAATAATCATGAGGCTCCTTATTAAGTGGACAATACAATTAGTCAAGGTTAGGCTATTAAAACGACCGCAATCTAATGACGGTTGCCCTTGTTAGGCAACCTTAAAAATAAAAATAAAAAATCTTAAATCTATTACACTTTTACCAATTTAGTTCCTTTATTTATTAATTTTATCAATTGAACCCTCAACTTTTTTTATGTTTTATCTATTGAGTTCATCTAATCAATTTTGGCCAGAAATTGCTGACATGTATATTAGTTATTGTATGTAATATGGCCAAACATTGATAGTTTTTAATAATATCTTTATTAAAATTTCATTTTTTATTTTCTTTTTCCTTTCTTTAATTTTCCTCTTTTTTTTTTTTTTTTCCCATTTCTCTTCTTTTTTATCTTTTTTTTTTTCTCTTTCTCTTTGCCAGGCCTCTCAAGCAAGGGCCGCCCCAGCTAGATTGGGCAAGAAACCAAAAAGAAGAATTTTTTTTCAAGGGGGAAGTCAGAAGGGTAGCCTTGCTTGAGGTTGGTGGAAGGAAAAATTATAGAAAAAAAATAAAGAAGGAAAATAGAAGAAAAGAAAAAGGAAAAATAAAAGAAGAATAAAAATCGAAAAAATATTAAAGTATTACTATACATTGTCCATGTCAACGTCAGCCATGCCTGATCATGCTATGTGGGACTATCAACATCCATGTGAGTGAATTTAGGCTAAGATAAGTTGGATGGACTTAATTGACAAAATGTAAAAATGTTTAGAACTCAAGTGATACAACTAAAATGTTGATAGCGGAATTGACAAAAATGTAATAAGTTTAAAATTTTATAAATGACTTTTTCAATGTGGACTCTAAGTAGCATCGACATCAATATGAACATGCGACACACCGACATGTCATTTCTCAAAAAATAGAAAATTATGATACGTTGAGACATATTTTATATTAAATTTATATTTTTATATATACATGATAAATTATCATAACATTTTTATGATTATTCCAATCAAATTAATTTGATTGAAATTCATAAATAAATAAATAATAATAAATAATTTAGAATGAATTTGCACTAAAAACATTAATCAACCATTTGTTAATATCATTTATTGTTTCAATTTGACAAATTCAACTATATTCCATTCAAATAATCCATGAAACTTGGTAAGGAAAAAAAGTAAAAAAAAAATCAACATTTCACCATCAAATATAGTAAGAAGTCTTTCCCTATTTATTATTTTATTATTTTTTCATATTTACATTTTGACTCTTTATTTATTGGAAATTTTTAAAATTGACCCTGTACGTATCGGAATCATATGTCAAAATTCTAGACTCACGTGTCGAAGCATGTTGGGAGAGTTGATCATGTGTCAAAAAAAAATCCGACACATGTTGATCAAGCATCGGACATGTGTTGAAGTGTTCGACATAGCACGAAAGCTCTCGAAGAGTGTCGGTGTTTTTTAGGGTGGACTTGACAATATTAATCACTATAGTGGTTAATATGAGTTCCGTAGGTGCTTAACTTATCCGAGGCCTCTTTTAGTCTATTAGTATTGCTTAGCGTTAAAACTCCATTCTAAGCGTATTTAGGTGATGAGGCTATTGTGATGGGTGAACTTCTAAAAATATGCTTCATTGCACGATAAAATCACAAGATTTAGTATTAGATGGATTAACCTTGAATGAGTTAAGCTAGGATGTCATAATGATGGAAAATGTGAGAAGAGTCCCAAAACTTATTGAATTGGTATCAATTTAGTTCCAAAATTTTCAACCTAATGCCTATTCAATCCTTTTGCCTAAGTTTAGCCCGATATTACTAATGAAAATACCAGTCGACTTATGTGATACTATCGGCTCTGACATGAATAATTTTTAATAGTAAATAATTTTTTTCAATTTTTTTCCCTTCTTCTTTCTTTTGTTGGCCATCAGCCACAAGCGATAGCCAGGCTAGCCTCGCCCAGGATAGTTTTGATGAGGTCACCTTGGCCTGGTGAGGTGAGGTGGACTCTAGCCTAGGCTAGGGCGACCTTGTCGAGCTTGCCCTTGCCTTGGTGCGGCTCAACAAGTCCAGGCTAGATTTGGTGAGGGCGATCTTTGCTCAGGCTAGGGCAAATTTGCCAACTGTCACCTTCACCTGAGTGATGCCCCGTGAGGGTTGGCCTTGCCCAAGCCAAAAATAGCGAGGCTAACCGTCACCCATAGGAAGGGGATCTCGTTTATGGCAGGCGACGGCAAGCTAGGTTATAGATTATTGGAATGAAGTTAAATTTGTCAAATTGAAACAATGAATAATTTTAATAAATAGTGGATTAATGTTTTTAATGTAAATTCATTTTAAGCTTTATTATTTATTTATGAATTTGAATCAAATTAATTTGATTGAAATAATCATAAAAATGATAATTTATTATATATAAAAATAGACATTTAATGTACAACATATCTCAATGTGTCAGAATTCTTTTTTAAGAAATGACGTGTCAACGTATTGTGTCACGTGTTAGTATCGGTGCTACTTAGATGGTGAGCCTAGCTTGGCCATGGTTAGCGGTTAGTGATCTTCAGTGGCCAATGGCCGGTCACCGACAAAAGGAAGAAGAAGAAAAGAAGAAAGTTAAAAATGGGAAAAAAATATTGAATTATTAATAAAAAACTGTCCATGTCAATGTCAGTGATACCATGTAGGTTGACTGGCATTTATCTTAGCAATATTTGGCCAAAATTTACTAGAAGGGCTAAAATGGCACTAGGTTAAAAGGTGTAGGATTAAATTGATATCATTAAAAAATTTATTATTATTTTGGCACAAATATAATAAGTCTAAGGCTTTGTCGACACTTTTTCCTCATAGTGGCCACCTTGATTTTCATAAACACAATCATATTTGTCTGCGCTAAACAATTATTTTGCATAGTATATATTAATCTCCAATGTTGAAATCCGTGGTTATCAAACAAAAGGATCCGATATATAAATTCTCATTATGTCTCATCTTTATCTGATCCTATCCTATTTGACCTAATAATTCAGGCCACCAAGTAACGCTCAAGAGTATATAACTAAAAAGTAGATGAAATACTACAAGCGTGCAAATGAAGAAAGGAAAAAAAAAAAAAAAAAGGAAGAGAAAAACCCACTTCGACACCTTTCTCAGTAAGGAACATGGTCACATTGGCATTTCTCGTTAATTAAATTTGAAAAAATTAACTAACAGATTTGATTGCACCCATTTGACTAATTCTAGACTTTATTTTAAGTTTTTAAAATTTTAGAATTCAAATGGGCCTCCACAATAACTTCTTGAAACTTCTAGTACACTTTTTCCCTTAAAAAAGAAAATTACTGAAAAAATTCAAAACTAATGACAATTGTCCCAATTTAATCATAACTCTTTTTTTTTTTTTTGCTAATTAAGTCCTCAACCACCAACTTTAATAATAAAAAAATAAATAATTTGAAAAAATAGTAAAGTATTAGTAAAAATTGTCTATATCAATGTCGGTTGACGATTGGTATCCATGTCAACGTTAACCCGCAAAAATTGATCAAATGAATTAAATTGATACAAATATAAAAGATTTAGGATTCAATTGACCAAAAAAAAAAAAAAATTAGGACGGAATTAATATAATTGCAATAAACTTAGGATTTTTTTTGATAATTTTTCCTCTTAAAACATCAACAAAAGTCTGCTGCTTTACTGGATAAAAGGACCTTTAGCGGAAATTACATTTTTAATCCCTTGGAGAGATTTCCCTTTTGGTCCTTGTCTTATTGGCCTGTGGAGTCTGGACAATCAAAGTCATTCGGTCAAAAGTTGGGTTTGAATATTCCCGCAAATTATTGAATCCCGACGTAGGAAACACTATCCTATAGTTTCATCCACTGTGCGTTTAGAAATATCTAGTATTAGTTTCCGTTTCAAATCAGTTCTCTTCCAGATTGCAGAACGCAGCCATACGAGCAATTTTCCTGCTTTGGAGTATCCAGTCGAGGAAGCGTTTTGACTTATTGCATCAGAAGGGAGAGAATTCCGGAGGACAGCCGGAAGAAGTACGCAGATCAGATGTCGAGGTGATCTCTGTCTCTCTGTGTCTGTGTCTGTGTCTCTGCCTCTCGGCGATGAATTGGATATGACCACATCGATCAAAAGCTGCTACTTCTTGAGTTCTGAATCTATTTGTATAGGAAGCTCAAACAAGACCTGTTCAGCATCGACCAAAAGACTGGCCTTTGCGCCAAAAATAGGGAAGCTACTTTCCGATTTCCTTCAGAAGCTCCCTCATCGTCGGTTGGAAGAACAATTAATAGCCCTGTTACAGTCATGTAGGACCAAGAAACAACTTCATCAAATCCATGCCCAGGTTGTCTGTCATGGCCTTGAACGAAACCATTATGTCGCTCCCAAAATCATCACAACTTGTGCTCAGCTCAAGGAAATGGGACACGCCCATAAAGCCTTCGATCACATTCTCGACCCGAATGTTTCACTCTGGAACGCCATGTTCAGGGGGTACTCTCAAAATGAATTGAACAGGGAGGTCGTTCGTTTGTTCAGTCAAATGAGAAGCACGGGCGTGATGCCTAATTGCTTCACTTTCCCTGTCGTGCTTAAATCCTGTGGCAAGATCAACGCTTTGACTGAAGGCCAGGAAGTGCATTGTTTTGTGATGAAGTCCGGTTTTAAAGATGACCCTTTTGTAGGTACCACCTTGATTGAAATGTACTCAACCGGGGGAAAAGCTGGTACTGCTTACAAGGCCTTTGGCGAGATGCTCGAGAGGAATGTCGTTGCATGGACCTCGATGATCCATGGGTACATCTCGTGTGGAGATGTAGGTTCAGCGAGGCATCTGTTCGACATGGCTCCTGAACGTGACGTAGTGTTGTGGAACACCATGATCTCCGGTTATATAAAAGCTGGGGACATGGCGGCCGCACGGGAGCTCTTCAATGCCATGCCCAATCGGGATGTTATGTCGTGGAACACTATGTTAAATGGTTATGCTAATAATGGTGATCTAGATGCTTGTGAAATGATGTTTGAAGAGATGCCTGAACGGAACATTTTCTCATGGAACGGCTTGATTGGAGGATATGCCCTCAATGGCAATTTCTTGCAAGTCTTGGCTACTTTCAAGAGAATGTTAATTGAAGGCACTGTGAGCCCAAACGATGCCACTCTAATGACTGTTTTGTCTGCGTGCGGTAGACTAGGAGCTCTTGATTTGGGTAAGTGGGTACATGTATATGCCGAGAGCCATGGATATGGCGGGAATACATATGTTGTCAATGCTTTGATCGACATGTATGCGAAATGCGGGGCTGTAGAGAATGCCCTTTATGTGTTCGTCAATATGAGCACGAAGGACTTGATTTCTTGGAATACCGTAATAAATGGTTTGGCAATCCATGGCCGTGGGGCTGACGCCTTGAGTTTGTTCGAGCAGATGAAACGTGCTGGAGTAAAACCAGATGGAATCACGTTCATAGGCGTCTTGTGTGCCTGCACGCATATGGGAATGGTTGCAGATGGTTTCTCGCACTTCCAGTCCATGATCGATGATTACTCGCTTGTGCCTCGAATGGAGCATTATGGCTGCATGGTCGATTTGCTTGCTCGAGCTGGACTTTTGGCCCAGGCTGTTGAATTTGTGAACAAGATGCCTGTAAAAGCCGATGCTATAATCTGGGCTACCTTGCTCGGAGCCTGCCGGCTACATAAAAATGTTGACTTGGCTGAAGTAGCCCTCCATCAGTTAAATGAACTTGAACCGGGAAATCCCACCAATTACGTTACGCTTTCGAATATATACAGGGATGTCGGAAAGTGGAAGGATGTGGCAAGATTGAAAGCTGCAATGAAAGATACCGGGCGTAGAAAACTTCCTGGATGTAGCTTGATTGAGGTCAATGATGATATTGTTGAGTTCTATTCCCTGGATGAGAGGCATCCTGATAGTGATGAAATATACGAAGCCTTGGACGGTTTAATAAAACTATCAAGGTCATCTGGGTATGAATCTGACTTAACTTCGTTTGAGCAGTGAACTTACAGAAGAAGAGGTACCTCTTGAATATTAGAAATATATTTGGGAGATTCTGTATATTTCTCATGATTGATTTTGATGGATTGTAATTAACATTGTAATACTCCGTCACTTTAGCGAAGCCTGATCTGAGAAAGCCTATAGAATCTGTTCCATGATGAATGTACCAACAACAACCGCATCAGCTGCATTTTCTCCGTTTGTCCATAGCCTTCAGTTGCTGTTTCGGCTGCTTGTTTCAAAGTGAAGAGTACTACCACCAGACTTGCTCTCCTCAAATAAGCCATGCCGTGAAGTTTCATCACAAATGGCCTCCGAATGCTGCCTCACACGACATCATGCACTGCCCCATCTTGGATCTGTCACACCCCAAAAACTATAGGGATAGGGGTGACACGACTGTTTTTCCACCCAATGACGCAGTCTCTAACTAGCTGAATCCATCTCCCAAAAGTCTCTGTGAGCTATAGGTCACTAACTGAGGGACCTGAAAATATTGAGAAAGAGAGGGATGAGCAACAATAAGTTCAGCGAGTAACATATATCTCTTTTAAGTGGATTGAGCGGCATTTATGTATGTATGTATGTATGTATGTATGTATGTATGTATGTATGTATGTATGAAGCACCACCAGATATTCATAATCTAACTCATTAATACACATATCAAATCAAATACGAGCTGTTCATTTCAACAGAGTTTTGTACAAGTAAGAAATACACATTTAAATCCATCATCATGTTTCAAATGTCAACAGTCAAATCCATTGATTAATATCTATGAAAAACTACACCAATGATCCATCCATTGATCCATCTCATAATCGACCAATTTTTTGTTCAATATCAAATTATAGTCACAACACAACGCCTTGTTACAAGGTGATCAAGATTCATTGCTTGACAAAGTCTTTACCTATAAAGCCGATAGTTCGACCTAGAAAGATGTCCTAAATTTGGTATGCATACCCACTAGCCCTTCAATAGGCTCACAGTAATATTGAGTATCAAATTCATATTCTCCAATATCCAGAAATCTAATTCATAATCTGCATTTCATTTTCTTAAACCAATCATATAGCTTTTCGTAATTTAGTGAATCAAATAAAATATACTCCGTGAGACATTTTTCATAACGTTTCGAAATCCACTTCATAAGCCCTTGATGTTTTGAAACGCTTCTCATAAAAAGTTTCTCAAATCATTATAGACTCATTCCAAAAACCAGTTCACAAAGCCCCCCTCCGTGAGACATTTTTCATAACATTTCGAAATCCACTTCATAAGCCCCACCCCCCATTTCCACACACACACATCATTTCACAATACTTTTCATAAAATTATTCTCAAACATCATTTCACAATACTTTTCATAAAATTATTCTCAAATCATTCTCAAATATTAAAAGGTACTAATTGCCCGATCTATACTTTTATGCAACAAACATGTCTTAATTACTTGTATGATACTCAAATCTTTATCTTTTTCAAGACATGAGTGTACAAATCTATAGAAGATATATAACACCACTCACCTGGATATGCCCTAAATAAAATAACAGAGCCCACTTGATCTAACGAACTCACATTCATAACATATAAGTGAGAGATATCATCAAAATTAAGTAAAATGCTATCTCAATTATGGTTTGGTTAAACTAAGCTTAAATGCTAACAAAATAAGAAATCGCTCACTTGAAGCGATTACTCAAACTTAAACACTTACCTGCGAAACCCTAAAATCTTGCTCCAATAAAACTGTTATACAAAAATGATTTCCGTCAAAACCCACGACTCTATAATGTCATAATTCATCATTCCCACAAAAACTTGAAGTTTCATAACCCAAAAATTAGACTTCGTGGTTTAATTTCTACATAACTTCAAATTTTAGCTCTATTTCTGAGAACTATGGGATGAATGAGAGGCACGAATACTTATCAGGTATTGTGATACATAATTGATCTGATTTGGTGGAGTCTATATGGTGAAAACTCCTCCTTTCTTCCTCCTCCTTTCCCTCTCACTTTCTTTTTCTTTTCTTTCTTTCTCGGCTTGCTCTCCGTCTCGAATGCTCATTTTTCCTTTAAAGAGCTTCAGTCCTCTTTCCTTTATTTGTTGACTTTTCAACGTCTTTTGTTTCCTTTTATTCCTTTTTTCTATAAAAATGTGTCCCATCACCACCTCTTTGACCTAGTCAAAGAGATATGGCTTGATATTACAGGATCCGTCAAACCTGACCCGACGCCTTTGAGTACTGATTTCAACACTTTTTGCTACTTCTTCTGGAAATCAAATGCTGCCTTGTCTTTGCTCAAAAAAAAAAAAAAAGTGCTGCCTTGTCCTTCGACGAGTCACATTCTGGTGATTGCACCTCGATCAGCCGCCGAACGTGCCTGTACACATGATTAGATCCAGGCGGCAAAGTGCCTTCCATGTGATCAATTGCACCAGCAGCGAGCAGTGACGTCATTGTAGTAATGCCTAGACGGTTAATCCTCGCCGGATTTTTAAACTCCTAGCCTGAGAAAGGAAAGCAGAACACAAGAAAGAGGGAAAGAGTACTTTCAAAGCACCAAAACTTAGCACAGAAAAATACTTAAGTATCAAAAGTTAGAAAAGTGGAACATTAAGTGCCATCTTCGACAAATTCCATTGGAAATCTTACGTGGTGATTTTTTTATTATTTTTCTCACCTACATGGCTCGTTGTAGAGTTGACTAAGCAAAGAAACGTAAAAATGACGTCATTTTTGTATAGATGCCAATTTTAATTTAAAAATTAATTTATAAAAAAATAAAAAAAATATTTATTATTTATTTGTTATTATTATTTTTTAAAAGAATGAGGAAGAAGACAGTTAAGGGCTGAGCCCTCGCTATCGCTGCCTCCTGGCAGTTGTCGGGAAGGGTCGACAAAGGTGGGAGGAGGGTCGACGAGGGCTGGGTGGTGGCTCTTGGCCCAGCTGAGCGAGTGCTGCCAACCCTCGCAGGATCTAGGGGAGGGCTATGACCCTTGCCTCATATCTAGGCGAGGGCTCGTGAGTCCTCGTCGTTGGTCGGCTGGAGTCGCCAACCCTGGCCAAGGCCTCGCGACCCTAGCTAATGTTGCCCTTATCGTTGTCAGCCCTTCCTAGTGACCGCAGCAGTAAGGGGTCAACTATCAATCGCATGCCTCCTCTCTCTGAACCCCTTTTTTTTTTTTTTTTTTTTTTTCTAATGTTTTAAATAAATTTAAATAATTTTTATATTAACTATTTATCACGTTAGAGACAAAATGACGTTGTTTTTGCATTTGTCTAGCTATGTTAGCGTGTAAAATGACGTCGTTTTGTGCTTATCTCAATGGAAAAATTACAACGTCAGCATTTTGGCTGGATTTTATCGCTATTGGTATTTAATTGATCAATTTTGCTTTGATTTTGGTATTTAAATGTCAAATTTCTAACTTTTGACATTTAAGTGTCCATCCGTATCAAATTTTCACAATCGAAATGTCCGGCACTCTAAGAAAGAGATTTTAATCTCTCAAAAATTGAACCATTGATGTGGTCGGCTGAATTGGTTAAGACTTGCTCCATGGTGGTTTGAAGCCGTCACGGGTTCTTAAGCCCCCAGATGCCTCTCGATGTTAGGATATTCTGGTATGTCTGTAGAGTGAGTCCAGCTTTGTATACCGGGTTCAGGGACTGCTTCAGCTTTACTCCAACTCATATTCAGTGATGTAATGATGCTGGATTCCATCGAAATGAGCGGTAGCTACGGTCAAAGCCCCATGAACGAGTGACTCGAGAATGACCAAATAGAAGCCGGGGGCCTCATTCCGATGAGGTAAAGGGAGTGGTTGAGGGGCCGAGAGGCTTGAAACAAGAAGTTCGGGTCGGCAGTAGCTACAGTCTACAGACACTAAAAATGTATTTCCCTCGAACTTATGTATGCTATATTAGTAAATGAAATATGAACAAAAAGTTCCTGAATGCGTGGGAGTCGAGGTCTATGATTAGTATTTATTGATAGTTTAATTAAGCTTCCATTTATTCAAAGAAAAATTATTTTCGAGAAATTATTCTCTCACATTCCAGTATTTGAATAACGAAAAACTATTTGATTAATGCAGAACATTTTTTATGAAGTAAAAATAAATTTAGATCGGGGAAAATAATTCTCCTTTCTAATGAGAACGAAACCACCTCCCGTGAATCATCAATCATTTTCACTAATAATATTTCATATAGAGACAATTCCTGAATTTTTAGTCAAAATAAAAATAAAAAAAGAAAAAACCACCAAAAATCTCAAATTTTGCCCAAAGTGACAAATTTGCCTCAAACTTTTTTTTTTGACACAAAAAATCCTGAACTTTTATTCGTGTAACACATTTACCCTAAACTATAAGGCATTTTGGTCTTTTTACTTTTTAAATTTTTTTACTCTTTTTACTTTTTTTTTCTTCTTCTTCTTCTTTCTTCCTTTCGCCGGCCATGGCGGAGGGAAGCCAAGATGTCAACGAGGGCTGCTCTTGCTAGCGTCGAGTGAGAGAAGAAGAAGAAAAAAAAAAAAAAAAAAAAAAAAAAAGGAAAAACATAAAAACATAAGACGAAAATGCCCTAGATGAGGTAAATATGTCATAGTTTGCAAAGTTAGGGATTTTTCATATAAAAAAATTTTGGTGTAAATTTATCACTTTGACCAAAATTTAGGGTTTTTAGGCCATGTTTGGTAATCATCAAAATATGGCCAAATTCTGATTCTTTGTTCTTGGAATCGCTTTCGCCTAAAATCACGTTTGGTAAAATTTTTGTTCCCGGAACAAATTGTGAATAGAATCAAAAATAAAAAAAAAAGTTGATTCTTGTTCTAATGAATTTGAGAATCGAAATCAAGAAATTTTCTTCTTCCCTTCGGCTAATCTCGCGACCGCCGTCCACCACCGCCCGCCACCGTTCGCCGTCCGCCACCGCCGGTCGTCGTCCGCCGCCACTGGCCACCGGTTCGGCGAGCTCGCCGGAGGCTTGCCCAGCCACCGGCGAGGTCAGCGAGGGGCTGGGCAAGCCTCGCGATGCCCAGGCCCACCGGTGGCTCGACAGGCCTCGCCCAACCCCGACGAGGCCCGGCTGGCCTTTGGCGGGGCTAGGCTCGCCTAGCCCAAAAAGACGAGGCTCGGTCGATGAGGGCCGACCTCGCCAAGGGGCGGCGACGCTCCGGTGAGGTCGCCGGCTAGAAGAAGAAGAAGAAGATGAGAAAAAGAAAAGAAAAAAGGAAAAAAAAAGAAAAAAAAAAGGAAAATGAAAAGGAAAATGAAAAGAAAAAAATGAAAAAAATGAAAAAAAAAAAAGTAAAGTTAAAAAAGGAAAAAAGTAAAAAAAAAGTATTTAAAATTTTAAAAAAATTGATTTGGAATTCAAATTAATGAACACGTATCAAAAACACAATTCTATTACGAAATAAAATTTTTTGGACGGTTATCAAACGAGAACATAATAAAACAAAATCAGTTCGATTAGAATCAATAGTAACATAATTGTTACCGCTCATTTTTTAGAAAAACCTTTTTATTTCGAACTACGAGAGCAATCAATTTACTTGGAATCCCGCCCGCGATGTTGTAGAAGACAGTCATCCTCTTCCTCCAGCCGTGAGCTTAGATTCGGAATCAGTTCTCTTCCGGCTTGCCAAAACGCCGGCGGACGAACGATTTTCCCTGCTCCGGAGCGGAGGAAGCGATTTGAATTGCTGCATCGAAAGGGAGAGAATACAGGAGGAGGGCAGCTAGAAGAAGGAGAAGGACAGCGATTTTCCCGGCAACGAATTGAATCCTGCCGCATTCATCAAAAGCTGCTGCTCCTGGAGTTCTGAATCTGGTCGTGCAAGGAAAGCTCGAACGGGACTCGTTTCGCATAGCCCAAAAATAGCGAAATTACTTTCGGATTTTGCTCACAAGCTCCCTCAGCGTCTGTTGGAAGAACAGTTCATCGCCCTGCTGCAGTCATGTAGGACCAAGAAGCGGCTCCATCAAATCCACGCCCAGGTTGTCTTTCATGGCCTCGAACGGAACCATTACGTCGCGCCGAAAATCGTCATGGCTTGTGCTCAGGTCAAGGAAATGGGGTATGCCCATCACGTGTTCGACCGAATTCTCGACCCGAATGTTGCTCTCTGGAACGCCATGCTCAGGGGGTGTTCCCAGAATGAATTGAACAGGGAGGTCGTTCTCTTGTTCCGTCGAATGAGGAGCGTGGGCGTGATGCCCAATTGCTTCACTTTGCCTGTCGTGCTCAAATCTTGCGGCAAGATTAATGCTTTGATGGAAGGCCGGGAAGTGCATTGTTTTGTGATCAAGTCTGGTTTTAAAGAAAATCCTTTTGTCGGCACCACCTTGATTGAAATGTACTCAAGTGGGGGAGAAGCTGGTCCTGCTTACAAGGCCTTTGGTGAGATGATTGAGAGGAATGTAGTTGCATGGACTTTGATGGTGAATGGGTACCTCTTGTGTGGAGATGTAGTTTCAGCAAGGCGTCTGTTTGACTTGGCTCCTGAACGTGACATAGTGTTATGGAACACCATGATCTCCGGTTATATTGAAAATGGGGACATGGTGGCTGCGCGGAGGCTTTTCGATGCCATGCCCAGTCGGGATGTTATGTCGTGGAACACTATGTTAAATGGTTATGCTAATAATGGAGATCTCGATGCTTGTGAAGTGATGTTTGATGAGATGCCTGAACGGAATATTTTCTCATGGAATGGCTTGATTGGAGGATATGCCCGTAGTGGTAATTTCTTGCAAGTCTTAGCCACTTTCAAGAGAATGTTGATTGAAGGCACTGTGAGCCCTAATGATGCCACCCTTGTGACTGTTTTGTCTGCGTGTGCTAGATTAGGAGCTCTTGATTTGGGTAAGTGGGTACATGTTTATGCCAAGGGCCATGGATATGGCGGGAATACATATGTTGTAAATGCTCTGATTGACATGTATGCAAAATGTGGGACTGTAAAGAATGCCCTTAATGTGTTCATCAATATGTGCGTGAAGGACTTGATTTCATGGAATACCATAATAAATGGTTTGGCAATCCATGGCTGTGGAGCTGATGCCTTGAGTTTGTTCCAACAGATGAAATGTGCTGGAGTTAAACCAGATGGAATCACATTCATAGGCGTCTTGTGTGCCTGCACACATATGGGAATGGTGGCGGATGGTTTCTCATACTTTCAGTCCATGATTGATGATTACTCGCTAGTGCCTCAAAAGGAACATTATGGCTGTATGGTTGATTTGCTTGCTCGAGCTGGTCTTTTGGTCCAGGCTGTTGAGTTTGTGGATTCGATGCCCATAAAAGCCGATGCTGTAATCTGGGCTACTTTGCTTGGAGCCTGTCGGCTACATAAAAATGTTGACTTGGCTGAATTAGCCCTTCATCGGTTAAGTGAACTTGAACCTGGAAATCCTGCCAATTATGTTATGCTTTCAAATATATACGGGGACATTGGAAAGTGGAAGGATGTGGCAAGATTGAAAGCTGCAATGAAGGATACTGGGCGTAGAAAACTTCCTGGATGTAGCTTGATTGAGGTCAATGATGACATTGTTGAGTTCTATTCCCTGGATGAGAGGCATCCTAATAGTGATGAAATATATGAAGCTTTGGACGGTTTGATAAAACTATCAAGGTCATCTGGGCATTCATCTGAGCTAACTGTGTTTGAGCAGTGAACTTATAGAAGAAGGGGCAAATCTAGACAAAGTCAATCAAAGTTACCGACTTGTATTAAGTCGCTTTCTTTTGTTGTGAGGTGTTTAATACAGGTATGATTATTTCGATTTTGGGGGAAGGAAGAGGGATCATCATGACATATACTTAAGAAAAAATTTAGCGGTTACCTTCTCAGCCATTCATATATATATATATATATTTTTCCTGTTATAGAAAATCTTCAGAGGAATCAGTTTGTTCTTTTTTTTAGGAGAAAAAGGTACAGGTCTCTAAGATACATACATATATATATATATATATATATATATATATATATATATATATATATATATATAATTTGAATTGATCCTTATAAATGTAAATGAAAATGTTGATGTGATTATAATTTTGCCATTAAATGTAGATTTTCTCAATCGACGAGGCTTTCAAAATCTTTTGACAAATAAAAAGCAGGTATACACAGAGGATCTCGAGCGCCCACCTGTTGCGCTTAGTGTGGCGAAGACTGCCGTGTGGCAAGGGCTAGGTGATGTGTCGTCAGGGTTGTGCAACCTTGGCAGGTCCATCTCACCAAGGATTGCACAACCCCGGTGATCGCCTTTTTCGGGTTTGTAACGGGAAGTCTCTGTTTTTGTCTTTCTATTTATTGGGGCTTGAGTTTATTTTATTTTATGCTATTTTAACGCAATCCACACAAAAGACTTTATATTTAGTCTCGAATCTACCCCGAATTTGATGATTTTTCCATCTGCTACAATTCCGAATCTCGACTGCCTAATTCTTGATTTTGTTTGTAATAACCAATGGAGTCTCTCAAGTCTAGCAGGTGTCTTGTCCTAGTTTTGATGCGAATTAAGTCCATGCTCCCACCTTCAAGCTGTGGTGGTGATGATTTGCTGCAGCAATAACAATGTTTCATGCACTGTTAAAGAAGCTTATGAATCGATTTGATCGAGACATCATTTGCCCATTGATAGACTCTGGAGTTTAGTGTGGAAATGGATGGGCCACAAAGGATTAGAAGCTTCTTGCGGTTAGTTTCTCACCAATGCCTAATTATATTAGTGCGGATTCCTTTGCGCTTCTTGTCCGCAATCTTCTAAAACAATTTTAGACATGCTTAGGGATTGTAAGCATGCAAAGGCTATTTGGCAAAAGATTTTGCCAAGCTTAGGGGGCGGATTCTTTGCTCATGATCTGCACAGGTAGTTATTGGCAAACCTATTGGCTTTAACGACTCTGGTAAAAGAAGTTAACTGGCCACTAGTTTTTGGTGTAACTTGGGGCCTTTTTGAAATTGGAGAAACGAGATGATTTCAAACGAACTTCTCTTCCTGGCGCACATATGGACTTGATTTTGGGATATGTTAAGGACATATGACTAAGAACAGAATGTCTTCTTAAAGGAAGAAACGGGATATGTTTGTAGGTTTGACTGTCTCTCCTTTTGGTTGGATCAATCTCAATACAACAGAGCCTCTAAAGATAACCTGGGATCAACTTTAGTAGGCGGTCTTCTTCATTATGAATTGGGCAATTGGCTTGTTCTGTGGAAGTGTGTTGTCTCATTGAACATTCACAAATTTATTGTGAAGGTGGACTCACAAGCGGCTATTTTTCTTCTTCAAAAATCGACTCCCTCTCTCAATTTTGGTGACATTCTCCTTTCTTGGATTGGGAAAATGATGAAGTATTACCCAATAGGTCAAAATTGTATATACTTTGAGGTTAGGAAACTCGTGTGCAGATTGGCTGGCAAATTGAATACTAATAATCCGTCAAGAGGTTTATTTCCACTTGTTGATAGGAGATCAGACATAGTCAAGTTTTATTAGGAGAGTAATGATGTAAATTTAGGGTTTTGCCCTCATTTCTTACCCAAAAAAAAAAAAAAAAGTTAACGATTTTTCTCTTATATAAATAGCTGCAAAAGAACATCCCAAGTACTCAAATTTGGCATAATGGGACATTTAAGTGCTAAAAGTTAGGAAATTGACACTTAAGTGCTACTTTCTTTTTGAAAAATGGAATGCTTAAGTGCCATATTTCGCGAATCTCTTTGAAAATCTTACATGACAATTTTTTTATTAATTTTGCTCGCTACGTAGCTTGCCGAAAAGCTGATTTAGCAAACAAACACAAAAATAATGTTGATTTGGCACAATTTGAATTTTAATATAAAAATTAATTAAACTAAATCAAATTTAAAACTATTTTTTTTTTTAAATGAGGAAGATCATTAGCAGCTGATGGGGGGAGGATCGGCCGGGTGGGCAGCGGCCCTTGGCTTGGTCGGGCGAGGGCTCACGGGTCCTCATTGCTGGTCATGGGGTTGTCGGCCCTTGGCCGGGCTCGGTGACCCTTACTGACCTTCCCCCCACCTTCCCAGTGACAGTGAGGTGGCGACGGTGGCGAGGGTTGACCCCTTAGCCATTGGCTACTGCTCATCTTCCTTTTTTATTTTTATTTGTACTTTTTTTAATTTGGTTTTAAGTTTAATTTAATTAATTTTTATATTAATTATTTACTCGAGTCAATATCAAAACGACATCGTTTTGGTACTTGTCTAGCCATGTCAATGTGCGAAATGACGTTCTTTGTTGCACTTGACTTGTCGAAAAATCAACACGTTAGTGTTTTGGCTAGATTTTCTCACCGTCAGTACTTAACTGATCCATTTTGTTTCAATTTTGACACTTAAATGTTACTTTCTTAACTTTTGGCTCTTATATAAATAGCTGCAAAAGAACATCCCAAGTACTCAAATTTGGCATAATGAGACATTGAAGTGCTAAAATTTAGGAAAGTGACACTTAAGTGCTACTTTCTTTTTGAAAAATAGGATACTTAAGTGCCATATCTAGCGAATCTCTTCGAAAATCTTACGTGGCAATTTTTTTATTAATTTTGCTCGCTTACGTAGCTTGCCGAAAAGCTGATTTAGCAAACAAACACAAAATAATGTTGTTTTGGCACAATTTGAATTTTAATATAAAAATTAATTAAACTAAATTAAATTTAAAACTATTTTTTTTTTAATAAAAAAAGGAGGAAGATCATTAGCAGTTGATGGGGGGAGGGTCGATCGGGGTGGGTAGCGGCCCTTGGCTTGGTCGGGCAAGGGCTCACAGGTCCTCATTGCTGGACGTGGGGTTGTCGGCTCCTGGCTAGGGCTCGACGACCCTTATTGACCTTCCCCCCACCTTCCTAGTGACGGTGGGGTGGCGACGGTGGCGAGGGCTGACCCCTTAGCCGTTGGCTACTGTTCATCTTCCTTTTTTATTTTTATTTTTACTTTTTTTAATTTGGTTTTAAGTTTTATTTAATTAATTTTTATGTTAATTATTTACTTGAGTCAATAGCAAAATGACATCATTTTGGTACTTGTCAGCCATGTCAATGTGCAAAATGACGTTCTTTACTGCACTTAACTTGTCGAAAAATCAACACGTTAGTGTTTTAGCTAGATTTTCTCACCGTCGGCACTTAACTGATCCATTTTGCTCCAACTTTGACACTTAAATGTCACTTTATTAACTTTTGGCTCTTAAGTGTCTTCTCGTGCCAAGTTTTGCCACTCAAAGTGTCCTAGACTCAAAAAGTTTGGAGTATATGTGACGCCCCTAGAACGTCATGGCTCATGTAGAACTATTAGTGCAATTATCTTATTCGTTTCACTTTTTCTTAAGCATGCGGAAACGTAAGGGACTTAAATAGTCCTGGGGTGCACATGGACTTCTGTAAATGGGGCAACTTCAAGTGACAAGTTGGGTACATTGGGGAATTCAAAAGGTTAATACTACTGACTACATTCAGTCATAAGTCGGTCATCCCATCCTCAACCTAGCTATACATGTGGTCACTTAACCGTGGCCCCTAGCTCCATCCAAAAATCTTCCAAGCTCCCCCAATTGCCCTCCTTCCTCCTTTCTACTCAGTGGGCGTGCCTTTGTTCCTCGGCCTGTCGATGAACAATGGGAGGAGATCCACCGTGTGCTTGTTGACACGGGTGTACACTCCAACGCATCCAAACGTTACAAGCCTTGTCGAAGGCCCAATATCCACAACCAAACCAAATGTGATCTGGATAAAATTCGCATCAGGAAACTAGGGTTTATGAACTCGTCTTCTTGCCAAGCGAAATTGACCAGTACTCCATAACCGACTATAGGAGAGGTAGGTGGGATCAATATTCTATTGATATGAAAAGATGGAGTCAACAACTAGTAAGCCTAAACCCAACAAGCAGAAGGTCCGTCGATTTATACTACATAAATCAATCACCGTATTGATAAGGAAAGCCTTAGTATAAAGTATAGTAATCATCAACTTACCTTAGAACCTTTTCAAAATATCATAACATATCAATAAAAGTATTAGCTCAATTTAAGTGTACCAAGGTTATATTCAATAGGAATCTCTTGTTGCCATCATTATTTGGGGAACTCTGTTACCCCCCAAGGATCTTGCACCCATCTGGCATTGCAAGGTCATCTAGGGGATGGTGTTAGACTCCTAGGCATTCGGAGGAACCCAGTTATCTCTCCAAGCATCCAGACTACAACCCAGGGCATTGTCGTCCTAAGGAAAACGGTTTTCTTAGTGACACATCCATATCATGACGCAGTAATTCCATAATTCAATTTAAAAAGCACATAGATGTTACTACTATCTAGGGACTCAATCATGACTCTAATAAATCCTTAGTCATTTTTATCCTTTAGACTAATATAAACTCACCCGTGCCGATATTAAATGAATTGTAAGAAGAATCTCATATCCCAAGTTCTAAACTAGCCTTATAAGGCATTCCACATGCCTCTAGAAGTGGCAGCTGTTACTAGATAAAAGGGTTTTAAAAATTATGAAACTTTAATATAAGGTATATAGGATCTAGAGGGACATTTTTCGTGAAGGACTCGAAGTCCGATTCAGCTCACATAATTCTAAATAATATTTGGAAACCGTGCCCAAAATAGTAAAAATTTCCAAAATGTGATAGAGTAGAAAGATAAAGATTTTGCAAGTTAACTGAGACCGAAAAATCATGGACATTTTATATGTGATAGCATAGGATATAATCTACAACTTTCATGAAGGAAATGTGTCAGAATTCTTGACCGAAAAATTTGTGGAAATGGAAAGTAGGAAGAAGTCGGTGTCGTACCACTAGAAACAGATTTGTCTGCGTGTGCTAGATTAGGAGCTCTTGATTTGGGTAAGTGGGTACATGTTTATGCCGAGGGCCATGGATATGGCGGGAATACATATGTTGTAAATGCTCTGATTGACATGTATGCAAAATGTGGGACTTTAAAGAATGCCCTTAATGTGTTCATCAATATGTGCGCAAAGGACTTGATTTCATGGAATACCATAATTAATGGTTTGGCAATCCATGGCTGTGGAGCTGATGCCTTGAGTTTGTTCAAGCAGATGAAACGTGCTGGAGTTAAACCAGATGGAATCACATTCATAGGCGTCTTGTGTGCCTGCACACATATGGGAATGGTGGCGGATGGTTTCTCATACTTTCAGTCCATGATTGATGATTACTCGCTAGTGCCTCAAAAGGAACATTATGGCTGTATGGTTGATTTGCTTGCTCGAGCTGGTCTTTTGGTCCAGGCTGTTGAGTTTGTGGATTTGATGCCCATAAAAGCCGATGCTGTAATCTGGGCTACGTTGCTTGGGGCCTGTTGGCTACATAAAAATGTTGACTTTGCCGAATTAGCCCTCCATCGGTTAAGTGAACTTGAACCTGGAAATCCTGCCAATTATGTTATGCTTTCAAATATATACGGGGACATTGGAAAGTGGAAGGATGTGGCAAGATTGAAAGCTGCAATGAAAGATACTGGGCGTAGAAAACTTCCTGGATGTAGCTTGATTGAGGTCAATGATGATATTGTTGAGTTCTATTCCCTGGATGAGAGGCATCCTGATAGTGATGAAATATATGAAGCTTTGGACGGTTTGATAAAACTATCAAGGTCATCTGGGCATTCATCTGAGCTAACTGTGTTTGAGCAGTGAACTTATAGAAGAAGGGGCAAATCTAGACAAAATCAAAGTTACCGACATGTATCAAGTCGCTTTCTTTTGTTGTGAGGCGTTTAATACAGGTATGGTTATTTCGATTTTGGGGGAAGGAAGAGGGGATCATCATGACATATACTTAAGAAAAAATTTAGTGGTTACCTTCTCAGCCATTCATATTTGTTTTTTTTTTCTTGTTGTAGACAATCTTCAGAGGAATCAGTTTGTTCTTTACTTAGGAGAAAAAGGTACCGATCTCGAAGATATATATCCTCTACGCTCAGTTGACCCAGTCAATCGGCGTGTTTACGTGAAAAAGGATTCAGCGAGACATTCATATAATGCGATCTTCAGCGTGAGCAACCGTATCTCACTTGAGCCCCTTCTGTCTGTGCTATGCGCACACCAAAGCTTTCCTGTTTCTAACCGTTCTTGTGCTTCTATTGTTCCCCTCAATTATTATGTCTGTTCTTTAAATGGATGCATACTTCCCTGGAAGTTCATCACTTTTCTCTTCTTCCTCATTTTGCTACCATCCTGACACGTTCATCGTCACGTGAAAGAACTAGAGGAGAAAACCCAGCTCCTGTTCGCTTACTGAGGCCAACATGGGTAATGCAACCTGTAAATTATCAAGATCACATCATCATAAAATCAGTCAGGAATTAGTGTTTATGGGACTATTCTGTTTCGACCTCCTTAACATCGACCTGCTTCGCTACCAGTTGTCTCCTGCCGTGTCTCTCTGCCTTTGACTGCCACGAACTCAAGTTGTCATAGTACTCGACCTTGAAAGAGATCAAGAGTGGAGGACGAGTCTCGATAAAAATCGTGGTGGTCCGGGGGTTTGAAATCGACCCAGGAAAGCCTATGGGAGAGCTTCCAAACCCCGTCACACGAAGTTGGAAACTTTGCAACGAAACAAAGTTGGCCACGGAAACAAAGGTGGCCATGGGCCCGTGGCCGGTGGAGTGAAATCGACCTTGAATCCTGAAAATGGACGTTTTTTAGCCGAAGTATGTAGTTGTAATCGATTTTTCCTTTCACTGAGTTAATATGTGGTCCACTACGTTTGCTCTTTCGGGTCCTCTACGCTCAGTTGACCCAGTCAATTGGCGCGTTTACGTGAATAAGGAGTCAACTCGACATTCATATAATGCGATCTTCAGCGTGAGCAACTGTATCTCACTTGAGCCCCTTCTGTCTATGCTACGCGCACACCAAAGCTTTCCTGTTTCTGATTGTTCCTGTGCTTCTATTGTTCCCCTCTAAAATTCCTGAAATGGGCGTCGAGAGCTCCATAAGTTCCAAGGTTTTGCTTCGCCATGTCATTGGCATTTTGACGATTATTTCTTTGGAAGACTGGGTTCCATCATTGAGCCTACCATATGGAAACCGCGAGTATGGCGAGTGTAAGGTCATAATGGGTTCTCTCTTTGGGAACTCCACTGAACGATGTAGTCGTGATAAGCCACTGCTTGAACTACAACCTTTTGGGGAGTACCTTGTCGATAATGAAAATCAATCTTTTGCGTCGATCTCAGAGTTAGAGAGAACGGGCAATGCTTGTTTTGATCCACCTGATGTTTCCACTATTAAATTGCTCTCCTTCCTTAAATCCCATGAAGGGCCTTCATGCCTAGCATTTCTCCGTGATTGCACCAGCTTCCCAATTGTTGGTGATGATCTACCTCCTGACTTCACTTGCCCCTCCAATGGCACCAATCGCTCTTACGTCGCTCTTATGGGTAGACATGAAGACCGACATCTAAATAAGTCAGCCTGCAAGAGTCCTGTTATCGTACCTGTTGAATTAGCCAGAGATGATAGAGAGAATAAAGATGAGGGCGATGAAAACATTGAAAAGTTGAAGCAGGGGTTTAGACTGAAATGGGATTTAACCTCCTGGGAGAGCTGTGTTAAATGCAAAATAAGTGGAGGCAAATGCAGAAGACGTGATGGGCGTTTCCTGTGCAGAGGTAATACTTTTCGATTAATTCCCTGTAATAGCAACAACAGTTGAGATTCTCCCACGTGTTTTTCGGTGAATTTCCTCGCCATTCTCTCCAAACTTGATAAGGACTTCAAAGGGAGAGGAAGAACTTTTTGACTTCCCTTGGTTTTCTATTCTCACTTTTTTCCTCATCCTGGCTTCATTCACCATGCCATTAAATTATGTCTCTTTTGGACAATCCTTTTGTAGTTTTAGTAGTTAGATGAATTCATGGCAACGTCATTTTCTTCCTCGCAGTAGTCACTTCTGTGAATCTTAACCCAGCATTAATCAAGTGCACAACTCAGTAAATAGCGAATTTTTAAGAGTGTCACTGTTTGCATTAGCCAGTTCAATACATAAGCCAGGGGAAAATGTGAAGTGAAAAGCTTTATGCACGTGTGTTTGCTTATGCATGTTTTGCATCAGCTTAAAGTTGTGGTTAACACCGTTGCTTAAAGCATCATCTATGCATGTAATCATATCACATATGTCATTCATAATAAGCCAGGTTTCCTTAGACTTCCAGAGGGAAGACTTTAACCAAAACCTCCATCAACAACTTCTGAGCTAGATATACATAATACTCATTATGAAAGATTCTTTTAAAATTCCTGTGGCTGAACTGACCTGAATTGTTATGGTTGATAATTATGTTCTTTTTTCCTTTAGCCAGAGTAATATGCCTCTGTTGTTTGTTTGTTTGCTTGTGGATTGTAACACAATTGATGCTGAACTTTATGAAGACCTAGCTGATATACACTTCTGTGGAATCGTTAGAATTTCGTGCATAAATTGAACATTGGGGTTTTTTCTGATGACCATACAAATTTTTTATAAATCACATGGTCAAATTATAATATCCAAGAGGGAATTCACTAGTGAGAATATTGTAATGACAAGATCGGCATATATGCCTTGACCTCTCATGTGAATTCACCTCTCTCTATTTCCTTTACATTCTCCTAATGTCCTGTAATTTCTTAGAAACAGCTAAACAAACGTGTACTGACATCATCAGAGAATAGTAGAATTTAAATTAAACCTTTCAACTAAAATGTAAATGAAAAATGCTGATGTGATTATTATTTTGCTATTAAGTGTAGATTTTGTCATTACGCGGGGCTTCTTTAGAAACTTCTGACAAATAGAAAACAGAATTAACATTTCTAAAACGCAATATGGCAAAAATTAGAAAGAAAAAGTGAAAGAGCGGACTAGCGGCTGACGGTGGTCATTGAATGGCAGTGCAATAGCATTAGTGTTGCTACCTGGGTGGCACTGCCATCGCTTACTGCATTTGATAGGACACTCATGGAGAGAACACAAATTGTTACAAATAAATAGATATACAAACTCAGAGGGTGGCGAGCTCCCACCGCTTACGCTTGGTGTGGCGATACCTATTGTTTTCCATTCTCTAGGTGATGGTCGCCAGGATCGTGCAAACTTGGCCTGGTTTGTCTCACCAGGGATTGCGCACCCTGGACATCAATCTTTCGGGGGTTCACGGCTGTTCGTCTTTATCTGTCTCTCTCTCCATTAGGGCTTTGAGGTTTTGTTTTTTTCTTAATATTTTAACCCAATCGACACAAAAGAAAATGTGGTAGTCTCCGACAGCATTTCGTATGCATATTAACATATGAACATGTTGTCAGAGATTTCTATGGCCAGAAAAAAAAAAAGTTTTAAGGATCATTATTGCTTATTTTCTGAAAATACAGGGATGACGGCTGCCTTCGTTCCAATAGAGAAAGGAAACATCATATAATAAAATTCTAAACGACATGAGAGACGAAAATCAAGATTTGATTTGTTCGGAGTCCTTGGCCTGTGACTGTTGTGATGGCTACGTAATTGCTATCAGGGTCTCTGTGCCAATATCCTTCTCTATATCGTCCTGTAATTCTTGGAATCTGTACCGATAATGTGATGGAATTGTAAACCTCTTCACTCGTTTATCTTCTACCTAATCGGAACCAAAAATGACGAGAAGGCTTCACTTTTTAAGTCAATCGCCAGCCATGAACTCAAGTCATAGCACTCGACCTTCAAAGAGATCAAGGGTCGAAGACGAATCTCAGTGAAATCGTTGTGGCTCTGAGGCCACGTTTGTTCTCTCGGGTCCTCCACGCCCGGTTGACCCAGTCAATTGACGTGTTTTAGTGAAAAAAAGATTCAACAACAAATTCATATAATGCGATGTTCTGTTTGAGCCACTGAAGCCCCTTGTGTCTCTGACTCTCTGCTACATACATGCCCCAAAGCTCTCCTGTTTCTGACTGTTCATGCGCTTCTATTGTTCCCTCTAAAATTCCTCAAACGGGTGTCGAGTGCTCCATAAGTTCCAAGGTTTTGCTTCGCCTTGTCATTAGCATTTTGACGATTATTTTTTTGGAAGACTCTGTTGCATCAGTGAGCTTGAAATATTCCTTCGAGCCTGCAAAGTGCGGTGACGTTGTGAAAGGTCATCCCTTCTGGAACGACACTAACCCATGTTGTCCTGATGAGCCGCTGTTACTAGAACCTTTCTGGGAGGACCTTGGCGATTATGATCATCAATCTCATGCGTTGGTCTCAGAGTTCGCAAAAATGGGCAATGCCTGTTTTGCTCCACCTAAACATTCTTCTAGATTGCCCAGGGCATTTGATCCTGATGAGCATTCATACCTAGCATTTCTCCGTAATTGCAGCAGCTTCCCAAATGTTGATTCTCCATATTCTTACTCAACTTGCCCCTCTCCTGGCGCCAACCGCTCTTATGTCGCTCTTATGGATAGACCAGAACGCCCACGTCTTATTCTGTCAGCGTGCGAGAGTCCCGTTACTGAGTAACGGTTACTCTACCTGTTAAATTAGCCAGAACGGATGGGGAGAATGTAGAAAATGTTGACTACGAGGAGAAGTGGAAGCACGGGTGTAGACTGAAATGGATTTAACCTTTTGGGAGAGTTGTGCTAAATGCCAAAAAGTTGGAGGCAAATGCTGGGGACGCAATGGAAGTTTTCTGTGCAGCGATAACACTTTCCGATTAATTACCTGTAATAGCGATAGCTTAAATTCTACCATGTGTTTTTCAGTGAATTTCCTTGCCATGCTTTCCGAACTTGATAAGGACTTCAAAGGAAGAGGAAGAACCTTTTGGCTTCCCTTGGTTTTCTATTCTCAGTTCCCTTTTCCCACATCTCGATCTACTTGTGTCATTAAAGAAATTCGGTATGACAAAACTCATTCAAAGCGGCGGATGAAGCATTTCTCAATGTCGAATGCCCCTTGCCCAGTCTTAATTACTCTTGACCGCTTACTTGTTACTTTTGGTCCGAGCCAGGCTGATCTCTGCATCTTCCACAACTGCAACGAGTCATTTTCTGTCAATTCTACAATATCTGGGGCTGAGCGTGGTCCTGGTAGAGGGAACAATTCTTTTGCCACGATAGCTAGTAAGTGCGATTACTTGAACTAGAATAGAGCATCGTGCCAATACTTGGTTGCCGCCCCTGTTCAAATACGAAACTGGAAGGTGAATCAAAGTGTCGAGTACCTGAAGTTATTGGAAAACAGTTTCACACTGAACTGGATGGGATACGACTGCATGAGGTGCCAAAGAAGTGGGGCTGTGCGGTTGAGAAAATAGTAGGAGTGTGTGCTATTGACCTGATCGAACACATCTCGAACACTCTGGCAATGGTAAGGTGCCGCAAACTATTCTTAGGCTTTCACATTCTGCTCTTCTAGAAAGTTTTTCTTCACCATTTGGTTCCCATCCTCTAGAACAAACAGGACCAATCTGTCAGAAAATTAGATTACTGAGGATTTTTATATCAATTCCCCTGCATTTTAGATATATAAAATATCAAATGATCTCTCAGTCTGCTTTATCTTTGTAAAATTGGTTCTTCTGATCCTTTAGTCCAAAAACTTCAGCTTGATTTTTTTGGCTTTCTTAGGTGTTCTTTTCTACCGCTTGATTAACTCCATTTGCTTACTTCCACTCCTCATTTCTAGTATAAGTTTATACGTCACACACAGAAATAAGAGATCAATCTAGCTGAAATTGCCGAGCACGTATTAGCTTGAATGTCTCAAGCTGAGTTGAATTCTGAATAAATATTTATAGGTCCTCCAAAGATACTCAAGGAAGAACGGATGTCTCCTCAATCATTTATCATCATCTCAAGAAAACTGTCTAAAACCTTTGTTCTTTTTCCACCATCTCTTCCGTCTCTCGACATTGGGTTGTCAGATATGGTGGTTTCAAGATATGCAATTTTGAACATGTAGAAGAGGATCATGCTAGAAGCTGATAGGAGAAATTATCAGAACAATGATACCCTCAATTATTATGTCTGTTCTTCAAATGGATGCATACTTCACTGAAGTTCATCACTTTTTCTTCCTCCTCATTTTGCTACCACCCTGTCACGTTCATATTCACGTGAAAGAACTAGAGAAGAAAGCCCAGGTCCTGTTCGCTTACTGAGGCCAAAATGGGTAGTGCAACCTGTTAATGATCAAGATCACATCATCATAAAATCAGTCAGGAATTAGTGTTTATGGGACTTTTCTGTTTCGACCTCCTTAACATTGACCTCCTTCACTACCAGTTGTCCCCTGCCGTGTCTCTCCGCCTTTGACTGTCACGAACTCAAGTTCTCATAGTACTCGACCTTCAAAGAGATCAAGGGTGGAGGACGAGTCTCGGTAAAAATCGTCGTGGTTCTGGGGGTTTGAAATGGAAAGCTTCGAAGCCCCGTCAAAGTTGGAAACTTTGTAAGGAAATAAAGGTGCCCACGGAAACAAAGGGGGCCATGGGCCCGTGGCCGATGCGGTGAAATCGATTGCGAGTCCTGAAATGGACTTTTTTAGGCGAAGCATTAACAGTCGTAATCGATTTTTCCTCTCACTGAGCAAATATGTGGTCCCCTACGTTTGCTCTTTCGGGTCCTCTACGCTCAGTTGACCCAGTCAATTGGCGCGTTCACGTGAAAAAGGATTCAACGAGACATTCATATGAATGCGGCCTTCAGTTTGAGCAACTGTGTCTCACTCGAGCCCCTTCTGTCTCTGCTGTACGCGCCCCATAGCTTTCCTCTTTCCGACTGTTCTTTGTGCTTCTATTGTTCCCTCTAAAATTTCTGAAATGGGTGTGGAGAGCTCCATAGGTTCCAAGGTTTTGCTTCGCCTTGTCATTAGCATTTTGGCGATTAGTTCTTTGGAAGACTGGGTTCCATCAGAGAGCTTCAAATTCTGCGAGCCTCCAAAGTGCGGTGACGGCGCTGGACCATGCTGTCCTGATAAGCCACTGTTACTAGAACCTTTGTGGGACGACCTTGTATATTATGATAATCAATCTCATGCGTTGATCTCAGAGTTCGAGAAAACGGGCAATGCTTGTTTTGCTACACCTAAAAATTCCCCTAGACGGCCCAGCGTATTTGATCCTTATGGGCATTCATACCTAGCATTTCTCCGTAATTGCAGCTGCTTCCCAATTGTCGATTTTCCATATCCTCACTCGACTTGCCCCTCTCCTGGCGCCAACCGCTCTTACGTCGCTCTTATGGATGGACCAGAAGACCCACATCTTAAACCGTTAGCGTGCGAGAGTCATGTTATTGTACCCGTTAAACCAGCCGGACCGGATAGCGAGGATATAGGAAATGATGACCACGACGGAAAGTGGAAGCGCGGGTTTAGACTGAATTGGAATTTAACCTCCTGGGGGAATTGCGTTCAATGCCAAAAAAGTGGAGGCAAGTGCGGCGGATCGGATGGGCAATTCCGGTGCGAAAGAGATAATACTTTTCGGTTAATTCCCCGTAATAGCAACCGTTCAAATTCTCGCATGTGTTTTTCGGCGAATGTCCTCGCCATGCTCTCCAAATTTGATAAGGACTCCAAAGGAAGGGGAAGAGCTTTTTGGCTTCCCTCCGTTTTCTATTCTCAGTTCCTTTTTCCCACCTCGGCTTCATTCACCAAGCCATTACTTTTTCCTTTTTTATTTATGTTTCTTTTGGACATTCTTTTGTAGATTTAGGGTGTGTTTGTTTTGGGGTTTATAATAAAGAAAGATGAGATCATTTTCACGGAAAAGTGTATTTTACCCTTTTCACAATAGAGAATTCATTTTTTTAAGTATAATAATTTGACTAATCATTTTCAGCAAATTATACATCGTTTGTGAAGTCGCGTTCTAGTTTTAGTATGTAGATGGATTCATAGCAATGTCCAAAAGAAAATACTATTTGCTTAGCTAGTTCCAATGTGAGATACGATGATAGGCGATGCGTTGAGGATGATAGATGATTAGTGAATTTACGATAAATTGGACAAAGAGGAAAATATAAAGTGGAGCTTTTTGCATGTGTTTGCTCATGCACATTTTGCGTAGTACTCTCCATTGAGCTTAGCTCTGCAATCTCCATAAGGTATGTGATGTTAGGGAATATCCCTTTGTTCCTAAGATGTATTATATTAAGTGATATTCAGTTGATCGGTAAGAATTTATGTCAGATCAAGAAAGCCAAAGAGATTTATACATCGTATATTGCATCTCATGATATGTTGTTATGACAGTCATAATAAGTCAGGTTTCCTTAGACTTCCAGAGGGAAGACTTTAACCAATACCTCCATCAACAACTTCTGAGCTAGATACATATAAACATCATCATGAAATGATCTTCCCTAATCTTCTTTTCTTTCCTTTTGTTTGTTTATTTTCGCTTTTGAAATTCCAACCTAGACCACTTGCTGAAATGAACTAAATTGTTATGATCAATAGTTGTCCTTTTTCCTTTGGCCAGAGTGATATGTCTCTATTGATTGTTTGTTTGCTTGTGGATCAAATCACATTCCATGCTGAACTATATGAAAATGTCACTGATATACATGCCTATGGAATGGCTGGACTTTCATGCATATTTTGAATCTTATGGTTTTGTCGGTTGACTTTACAAACCTTTTATCTATCGCATGGTCAAATTATAATATTTAAGAGGGAATTCACTAGTGAGAATATTGTACCTTTTAGATGGCATATATGTCTCGACCTCTTAGGTGATTTCACCTCTCTCTCTTTCCTTCACATTCTTCGACTGTCTTGTAATTTCTTAAAAACAACTAAAAGAACACGCACCAGCATCATGAGAGAATAGTAGAATTCGTCGTCTGACTATACAGAACCAGAAGAGAAGACTTCACTTTTCAAGTCAATTGCCAGCCTTCAATACCAAAAAAATGAAGTGTTGGCTGACCAATTGAATTTTGTGGATTCCCCACTTAATATGGTGTGTTAGAGTAATAAGACCTTTCAATCACATAAACATGAGATAAGACCTTTCAATCATATAAACATGAGATAAGACCTTTCAATCACATAAACATGAGTTCAATCAATAAATATAGCATACCCGAATCAAAGGAAGCCATTATTGATCCAATATGAGAAAATATGTAATCTTGTGAGTATGAATCTTCACCATTCTGTCTTGAGTCTTGACGTTAATTCCATCCTCCGGCAATCTCTAAGTTATCAACACACACAAAATCAAGATGTAGCATCATCTTACTGATCATGCCGACTCTCCCTCCACTCAGAGCCTCATATTAAGACTCCTGTTTGCAGCCTTATCGGCAAAGCTTTCGGTCTGTGTGATGAACAAGCACTGACAAAACTGCAGCATCCCCAGAAGCTTTGGTGGCCACAACATCACCTTCCGATTCTCTGCCCTAGACCAACAACCCTCTTACTGCGGCTTCCCTGGCTTCGAATTAGCTTTGCATCGACAGCAGTCTGATCCTTAACCTCTCAGGCGATGACTTGTCGTCCGCGATATCTTTTACTAGAAGTAGTAGCTCCGCACCTCAAACACCGCTTTCCCGAATAAGTTGACCTTCTCTTGCATGCCTGTTCTCAAGAACTTGACCCTTCTATCGACTCATTTCCAAATTAGTCCGAACATAGCCGCCACTCTCTCTCCTTTACAACAGCAACATCTCTCTCCATGTGGATTACCTTCTTGCGACACTTACTACTTGTACTTGAAAAGAAGGCCGGGACAGTGTTGTTCTGGCAATGTAGGGAGATGACGAAGATGGGGAAGTGGTGAAAGCGTCAACAAAGTGCGAGTCGGTGGTAAAGGCGCCGGTGATGGGGAGGGGAGAGATAGAGGAGGCGTTGAGGCGTCATGCTGAATTAGACAGCACCCAATTGCACCGCGTGCGAGGAGAGTGGTGTGGCAAATGTGGAATCAATCACGAGCGCTTCAGGTGTTGCTGTCCTGTCTGGGCTTTTGTTTGGGTTTGTGCTCCTGGTGGGCTTATTAATTCTTCACCCTGTGTCTGAGCATAATACTCTCTTCTCTTTATGAAACGTTGATTAACATCATCGGATTATGCGGATCGAGTCGAGTGCACTTACCTTTCTGCCTAGGATGTGCTACGAGTTACCTCTGAATCATAAATATTCAGGGGCTTTACGATCTCACCGCACAGCAGAGTTTTCTTGAGGGTCAGAACAGCACAGCATCTGTCCGTTTGTCAAAATATTCTATCGTTGCATGAGAGTATCTCTCGTTGGTTGATTAGGGAAAAATCTCTTAAGGATCCATGGTCTGTTAAACCTTAACTCCTGTGCGAACCAAGGTACCTTGAGCCATGCGGCACCGATATTGGATTTACTCAATCTATCATTTCCTTGCCTTATTTCTTCTTCCATGTTTAACTGTATACTATCATCTTAATCCTTGTCCCCTTTGTATTTTGTCAATGTATTCGTCAAAGTCAATGTTCTAATTCAATCCCTAAATTTATTTTATTTTCCCTCTTAACTTATTTCTTTAGCACGAGTATCAAACTAGTCATTTTAAAGACATGAAATAAGAGTGACTGTGATGAGTGTGGATCAAATTATGATCCCTGTAGCTTTCGATCTTACATGCATAACATCCTCTCCGACTGTGTTGAAAAGCATTCCTGCTGTTGTAAAATGCATTCCTACTGGTTTCATCATAGTTTTGACTGGGAGAGTCTCTGACAAGGATTTGTCTTTTGTAACAGCGCAACATGGCGATGTGGTGATGAAAGTCGCAATAGGTACTCCATTCAACCTACATTTTGTCACTTATAGAAAATCACTGCTCGGAAATCCTGATAAAGTTTTTCTTTTCTATCATTAGGACCTTAGACTAGTAGAATGATGGACTGAAATTGTTGCACACGAATCTTTTGCTTTTCTCTAATCAGCTGCATCAGGAGTGGGGATTGCAATTGTTATTCTTGTAGTCTATTCCTTGAGGGAGAAACCGCTGATAAGGAAACATATGGCTATGATGATGGGAAAGAGGGGACGTTCTGTGGCCGCACAGCAAATTGAGGGACTAATCTCTTCGAGGAGATATACCTACAAAGATATCAAGAGGATGACCAATTCTTTCCGAGAAAAGTTGGGTCAAGGAGGTTATAGTTATGTGTACAAAGGCAAGCTTCGAGACGGTCAACTTGTGGCCGTGAAGCTTCTAAAGAATTTGAAAGGTGACGGGGAAGAGTTTATCAATGAAGTTGCAAGCATAAGCAAGACTTCTCATGTCAATATTGTCAGCCTTTAGGCTTTTGCTTTGAGGGGAGCAAAAGAGCTTTAGTTTATGAGTTCATGCCCAACGGATCATTGGAAAAGTTCATATTCAAAAGCGACACTTCAGAGGCAAATCGTCAATTGAGTTGGGAGACATTGTACAACATCTCCTTAGGCATAGCACAAGGACTTGCATACCTACATCAAGGCTGCAACGCTAGGATCTTGCATTTTGATATAAAGCCTCACAACATTCTTCTCGATCGGAATTATTGTCCAAAGATATCCGACTTTGGTCTTGCCAAAATATGTCCTAGAGAAGGGAGTATTGTGTCGATGTTGGGTGCACGTGGCACTACAGGCTACATTGCTCCTGAATTGGTCATAAGGAACATTGGAGGGGTTTCTCACAAATCAGATGTCTATAGTTACGGCATGATGGTTCTGGAAATGGTCAGAAGGAGAAAAAACTTTGAAGTTGGGGTGGACCGTACAAGTGAAATATATTTTCCTCATTGGATTCACCGACGCCTTGAGCTTCAAGAAGAACTTGGGTTGTGCGGTATCACAAATGAGGAAGACGAAGGAATTGCAAAGAAGATGATCATAATAAGCTTATGGTGCATTCATATTGATCCGAGAGGTCGACCACCGATGACTCAAGTGGCGGAGATGCTAAAGCGAAGTGTTGAGGCCTTGCCAATTCCCCCAAAACCAACCTTGTCATCCTCCTCATCGAGATCCCCCATATCGACTACAGATGACAGTTCGTTGCTGCAATTTGATGTCACGACAACATCTGTATAAATTATTACGATATACTTATTTTAAGAATTTCTTTTTGGATGCTTCTGTTCATATGAAAGATCAAATCTTAATTGTTTTTCTGATTGTTAGATTGTAATTCTTACACAACGTTGTTGACACCCTAATTTTGCCGACCATTCAAATGTCCATTTTTTGCAAAAAAATAAAAATACAGAAAAGAGAGAGAGAGAGAGAGAGAGAGAGAGAGAGAGATAGCAAAAGTTTAATTAAAAAAATGAGCAAAAAATGAGGTGGAGCGGGCCGGCATGTCCGGCCCACTCTTTTAATAAATTTTCGGTCAGCCCCTTCTTTCTTCTGGCCCATCTTTCCTTATTCCTTTAAGTCTTCGATTTGAGCCCACATCAGAACCTTACAAAAGAAGGCCCAGCTCATCACCCATCTTCTCTCCTCTGCAGACGCGCGCGGGGCCAGCAGAGGGAAGGGGAACGCGCGAGCGACGCCGCCGCCACGACGACGTAAGCAGAAGGGATAATCCAGCTATTGTCAGAGGAGAGGTGGGTGAATGGGCGAGAGGCATAACGGAAAAGATGCACGGGCGTTCGAGGGCGTGAGCAGCGCGAGCAAGGCGTGAGAGGAGCAGGCTATGTTTGGGGGAGAAGGTAGAAGGCGCTCGAATTTTTCGCAGGGGCTGTTTTTGGAGAGGCTGGAGAGTTTTTTCCACAAAAACCAGTCCTCCTTTTGCTAGACCGAGAGAGTGAGCAGAAGAGAGAGCGAGCTGTTATATTTTTATGGTACGTCCATGATGGAGTGCAATTAAGACGTACTACCTTGTTTTGATATGAGATAATGGAGGAACGTCTATTGAAATGGTGCGAGGCAAGTTATCTTTTGAGGAAAATTATATAAATAACTTCTAAAGATAATCGTTGTAATGGTTGGCAGAAAGAATGTTCTAAAAAACTGTTATCTCTCTTAATCTCCTCTCTTCATCAAAGAATAAAAGGCAATTACATTACTATTTTGAGAAGATAATTGGCATTAACACAGTAGAACGTGAATACTTGTATTCAAACCATCGTGAAATCGTATCGTCCGTTGTTCGCTTGTGATTCAACGTAAGTTCTGGCTAATTCGTTTATTGCGCATTGAAAAAATTAGTTGTTTCTTCTGCCAACTCTTCTTTTTGGCTTCCGTTGGTTTTCTATTCTCAGTTCCTTTTTCCCACCTTGGCTTCACTCACGAAGCCAGCTTCATTCACCAAGCCATTCCTTTTTTATTTATATTTCCTTCGGACATTCTTTTGTAGTTTTAGGATTTGTTTTGGGAAAAATTTTACGATGAAGAAAAATGCATTCTTGAGAAATCATTTTCAACTTTCTAGATGGGCAACATTCTTTTGTAGTTTTAAGACAAGATTGTTCTCAATCATCCACTAGCAATTTAAAGTGATGGTCCAATTTCTTTTTTCCTTTTTTTATTTTTATTTTTACTTCCATTTAGAATTCATTTGCCATAATTAAGCATTTCACTTTTTTTTTTTGGTCTATTATGGGTATCCTATATATATATATTGAAGGAATTATGTTTTCATTTTTATTTTTAGATTTTAATTCTGTAGAAATAAAATTTGTCGAAAAGAATTTTTTTTTAAGAAAATATATATCAAGTCTCTTTAATTAAGTCATCAAAGAATTTGTATTTTTTTCTTTACTATTAGCCAGATACTTTTACACAAAGCACATGAGACGTTATAAGAGTATATAGGAATACACTAAAATTATTGATGTGAAAATGTTATACATAATGAGGCATCTTGATATTTTTAACGTAAACACTTCATGTATGCTATGAATTTTTGTCAAACCAAAATGATGAGATTCCATTGACATTTGAAAAAAAAATATTTTGTGCAATTTTTTAAATAATAAAATTTCATCTTTTAAAGTTTCACGTTGGAAAGTATAACTGTGATTTCATTTTGGAAATCCTTTAAAGGATTTCTTTTTCCCAATCCTATCATCCCATTTGATGTATCTATACATAAAAGACAACCGGTAAGAAGTGGATTGATTATGATATGCACAACAAAAGTGTAAAATTATAAAAAAATCATTGGGTTAAAAATTATCTATCTATATTTTTTTTAAATATTTTCTTTGATAATCTATCCATAAGTTTGTTAGATAACGAAAAAAAGAATTAGGTTTCCTGAAAATTTTCTTTTCAACAAAACTAATTTCTATGGAAAAAAAATCTGTCAATAAAAAAGAAAACATAGTGCTGCAAAAACAAAACATGATCCCACATAGAAATAGAAAAAACTAAGAAAAGAATTTGTGGCGCTAGTTTAAATTACAATAAATGCTTTGGGGCAATTTTGTCTTTTTTTCAAATTTGGGTGGATTTAATCATATAATGGGTTGACATAGCGTCGCCCTCTTAGATTAGGGAATTATTTTTCTAAGTTTAAGCATGCATATTTACTTTAGTCATGAATGGTTTGACTAATCATTTTTGGAAAAACCAAACATATTCTGCACAGTCGTTTTTATAGTTTTAGTAGTTAGGAAAATAGTGTGCTTATCCAGTTCCAATGTGAGATGTAACAATGTGTTAAGGATTATAAATGATTACTAAATTTAGGATACATAGGACAGGGAGGAAAATGTAAAGTGAAAAGCTTTTTACGCGTATGTTCACTCATGCTTGTTTTGCATCAGCTTCAAGTTGCAGTTAAACACTAAGCTTAGTTCTACAATCTCTAAAAGGTATGTAAAATTAGGGTATATCCATTTGTTCTAAAGATGTATTATGTTAAGTGATTTCAATTGATTGGTATAAATTTATGTTAGATCAAGGAAGCCATAAGAGATTTGTATATCGTATATGCATGTCATCATATCATGATATGACATTCATAATAAGCTAGGTTTCCTTAAACTTCTAGAGGGAAGACTTTAACCAAAACCTTTATCAACAACTTTTGAGCTAGACATACATAAAAATCATTATGAAAGGTTCTTTAAAAATTCCAATTTAGACTAGTTGCTGAATTGAATTGAATTGTTATGGTTGATAATTATGTCCTTTTTTCCCTTGGCTAGAGTGATATGTGTTAAATATGACTTGAGTTTGAGCGTTTGCTAAAACGCGAATTTTGGTGGACTCGCGAAGGAATTATTGAAGAGGAAATAAAGTTGAAAAAAAAAAAAAGGCTACGAAGGAAGCAGCATCCAACTCTGCCGCTTGCAACCAAAGAGGAAAGTCAATATTTCTTCTTTGTTGACCGAATCTTGGATTATTCGGTTTTCTTCCATGCATGCAATTCTCTAGCGGTTATATATATATAAAACTTTTGCTCGTGGGACTCTCTTCAGCGAAGCCACATATTGAAGCGTCGCATGAGTGCTTGTTCCGTCGTTGTTGATACGAGCATTGAAGCGCCGTTATTCTAGCGAGTGCTTGGCGGGTTTTCGTTCGTGAATTACATCCAAGAAGTTTAGTGTTTGTAGTCGATTAAATCTTGAGGTAAGATTTGCGTGTAATTCCTTCGTGAGATTGAGAGATTATTTTCGAGGAATTCCGGGGCTAAACACTGCGTGCGTTATTGGGTGTAATTTGGGCTTGGGAAACACCGAAAGAGTGTTTGAGTGACTCGAGTGTGTAATCTCCTTGTATCGCTTGATCTATAGTGAAATTCGCTACTGCTCTCCCCGTGGACGTAGGTCTTTACGACTGAACCATGTAAATCCGGTGTCCGATTTATTTTCTTTTTCTGTCTATGTTATTGTTCGATCGCTCGCCCCATCGCAACAAGTGGTATCGAGCCAGTTTGGCTGAGTTGAAGCGAATCGATGGCGACGTAAGAATTAAAAGTGAAAATCAACATATTTGATGGGAAGGATTTTAGTTTCGGAAGATGATTGAAGATTATCTTTATCGATGAATCTGCACTTGCCTTTATTTGGGGAGAAACCGGAGACGATGAAGCAAGTTGATTGGGATTTGCTGGATAGACGAGCTATGGGTGTTATTCGTTTAACGTTGGCTCGTAACGCGCGTTTAACATCCTGAAGGAGAAGACCACTGCTGATTTGATGCAAGCCTTGTCGGATATGTACGAGAAGCCCTCTGCGATCAACAAGGTCTGTTTGATGCGGCGTCTGTTTAACTTGAAGATGAAAGAAGGTGCATCAGTTGCTGATCATATTAATGAATTTAATGTGATTGTTAGTCAATTGAGTTCAGTTGAGATTGATTTTGAAGATGAGGTACGTGCTTTGATTCTTATCCTCATTGCTCGATAGTTGGAATACTACCATTACTGCTGTTAGTAATTCCTCTGGATCAACAAGTTTGACGTTTGATGGGGTTCGAGATTTGATTTTGAGCGAGGACATTCGTAGAAGAGAATCTGGCGAATCTGTATCTACTGCTCTAGTAGGTGAAAATAGAGGAAGATCTGTAACACGTGTGGGTAATAGTAGTACCATTATGAACAGACGTAGTCAGTTTAGGACTGCTAATGTTGTCTGTTGGAACTGTGGCAAGAGGGGGCATCTTAGAAGAGATTGCCTTAAGCTGAAGAATGAAAAAGGGTAAGGAAATTATGGTTGATTCTGCAGATAATGTTGTAGCTGTAGCAGATAATGCTGATTATGTCTTTGTCTGTCACTGATTATTCATCATTTGATGGATGGGTTATGGATTCTGGTTGTTCTTTTCATGTCATACCAAATAGAAATTGGTTTATCACTTATCAGTGCACGGGTAGTGGTAAAGTCCAGTTAGGGAACAACGCTGAGTGCGATGTTGTGGGTGTTGGTGATGTTAAAATCAGAATGCATGATGGTATCGTGAGGACATTGACTGGAGTGAGGCATGTTCCAGAATGAAAAAGAACTTAATTTCCTTGGGTGCCCTAGAGTCACCGGTTGCGTATTCTTCAAAAGGTGGAGTTCTGAAGGTTGTACGAGGTGCCTTAGTGGTAATGAAAGGAATCAAGCATGGAGGCTTGTATAAACTTCAAGGTGAGACAGTGATAAATTCCGCTGCGGAGACGTCGGATGCATCCGTTCGAGAGTCTTTTGACCGCTCGAGGAAGACTGGTGTTTGTGCCAAGGCACAAGTTTGATGCTGGTGTCGATCTCGCAGTCAAGAACTTTGATCGAGACGGAGACTGATAAGTCGATCAAGCATGTGCGGACTGACAATAGCATGGAGTTTTGCTCAAAGCTGGCAAATAAATTCTGCATGAAAGAGGGCATAGTGAAACACCGCACTAGTGCCGGTAAATCACAACAATTTGCAGAATTGATGAGCAGAACATTACTAGAGATGGCCCGAAAAATTATCTCTAGTGCTGGTATTGCTAGGAGAATCCTAGCTGATGTGCTAAGTACGATAAGCTACCTGGCGAATAGATCCCCATCAACTGCTATTGAATGGCGAACTCCTGATGAAGAAGTGTGGTCATGTAACGTTGCTGATTATTCTATTCTTAGAATGTTTGGTTGCCCGTGTTATTTTCGAGTAAGTGATGGTAAGCTCGATAGGAGGGCAATATGCATATTCCATGGCTATGCACAAGGTGAGCGGGGCGATCAGTTATGGTGCCAAGATATAAATTCATCTGTTAACAGCAGAGAAGTTACCCTTGACAAGTCTCAAGTACTTCTGGCTAGGAGTGTTTGTGGCAGTGTTAATACGGATCTAGACGGTGTTCAGCTTGAGGTGGAGTTGCGACCAGAAACTCCTGAGGTAGCGAGTACGAGTACTAACAAAGTAATCGACACAGATGGTGCTCATAGCGAGGTGGAGCCTGTAGAGCCAATGGTTGCTGTAACTGCTGAAATTAATAAGGTACGTTTTCGATCTCCTGATAGATATGGATGCAACAATGGTTTTGCTTTATCTGCGATTGAGGAGATTGCGTCAGAAAATCCTTTCGGAGCAGTTAAAGGTGCATGTGGAGTTGGTATTCTAATGAGGTCTTCAGTTATGGCGAAGTTCAAGCGAGGCTTGGACTTGGATAATATCTATGGCGGTTGAGCCCATTGGGGGCTAATGGAAAGTAGCAGCAGAATTTGAATTTTTACGAAGCGATTGTAATTTGGTTCAAACGTCAAGCCAATGTGGAGATTGTTAAATATGACTCGAGTTTGAGCGTTTGCTAAAACGCGAATTTTGGTGGACTCGCGAAGGAATTATTGAAGAGGAAATAAAGTTGAAAAAAAAAAATGGCTACGAAGGAAGCAGCATCCGACTCTGCCGCTTGCAACCAAAGAGGAAAGTCAATCTTTCTTCTTTATTGACCGAATCTTGGATTATTCGGTTTTCTTCCATGCATGCAATTCTCTGGCGGTTATATATATATATATATATATATATATATATATATATATATATATATATATATATATATATATATAACTTTTGCTCGTGGGACTCTCTTCAGCGAAGCCACATATTGAAGCGCCGCATGAGTGCTTGTTCCGCCGTTGTTGATACGAGCATTGAAGCGCCGTTATTCTAGCGAGTGCTTGGCGGGTTTTCGTTTGTGAATTACATCTAAGAAGTTTAGTGTTTGTAGTCGATTAAATCTTGAGGTAAGATTTGCGTAATTCCTTCGTGAGATTGAGAGATTATTTTCGAGGAATTACGGGGCTAAACACTGCGTGCGTTATTGGGTGTAATTTGGGCTTGGGAAACACCGAAAGAGTGTTTGAGTAACTCGAGTGTGTAATCTCCTTGTATCGCTTGATCTATAGTGAAATTCGCTGCTGCTCTCCCCGTGGACGTAGGTCTTTACGACTGAACCACGTAAATCCGGTGTCCGATTTATTTTCTTTTTCTGTCTATATTATTGTTCGATCGCTCGCCCCATCGCAACAATATGCCTATATTGTTTGTTTGTTTGCTTGCTTGTGGATCTTATCACATTTGATGCAGAACTTCATGAAAACATTGCTGACATACATTCTCGTGGAGTTGTTGGACTTTCGTGCATTATTTGAACTTTATGGTGTTGTTTGATGACTATGAAAAGTTTTTATATATCAAATCGTCAAAGTATGATATCCAAGAGGGAATTCACTAGTGAGAATATTGTACTAATAGACCATTTGAAGAGAGATGTACTAATAGACCATTTGAAGGGCATCTCTCTCTCTCTCTCTCTTCCCTTCACATTCTTTGACTATCCTGTAATTTATTAGAAACCACTAAACGAACGTGTACCGACATCATGAGAGAATAGTAAAATTCGAATTGGTCCTTTCGATTAAAATGTAAACGAAATGCTGACGTGATTATTATTTTGCCATTAAATGAGACTTTGTCATTACACGGGGCTTTTTTTAAAATTTTGACATATAGAAAACAGAATTAACATTTCTAAAAACACAGTATGGCAAAAATTTAAAAATTAAAAAAATTTAAAAAGAAAAAAGAAAAAGAAGAGTGGACTGGCGGCTAATGGTGGTCATTGAACGGCGGTGCAATAGCGCTAGCATTGCTACCTAAGTGGCACTGCCGTTGCTAATTGCATTTGAGAGAATACATGCTCGAAGAAGGTCTCAAGCCCCCACCCCCACCACTCGTGCTCGTTGTGACGACGACGACTGTTTTTCCAATCTCTAGGCAACGCGTCACTAAGGTCGTGCAACCTTGGCCAGGTCTGTCTCACCAACGATTGCGCACCCTGGAGATCCATTTTTTGGGGGTTCACGGTTGTTTGTCTTTGGCTCTCTCTCTCTCTCTCTCCATTAGGACTTGAGGTTTTGTCATTTTTTAATATTCTAACCCAATTGACACAAAAGAAAATTCATCATATCACAAGAGAAAATGTGGCAGTTTCCGACAGCATTTCATATGCATATTTAACATATGAACATGTTAGAAATCTAAATGGCCAGAAAAAAAAAAGTTTTAAGGATCGTGATTGCTTATTTCCTGAAAATACGGGGACGATGGCTGCCTTCGTTCCGATAGAGAAAGGAAAATTATATAATAAAATTGTAAACGAAGTAAGAAATGAAAATCAAGATTTGATTTGTTTGGAGCCCTTGGGCTGTGACTATTCTGTGCCAATATCCTTCTCTTTGTCGTCCTGTAATTCTTGGAATCTATACTGATAATTGATGGAAATAATTTGAACATGAAACGCTCACAACTCACATAAGAAGAAGATAGATAGGCCTATAGATTTATTTCACCTTTAAAAAAAAAACATTTACAAGACTCCCCTATTTATAGACTTGTTACATGACATTTACTCTTCACAGTAAGAAAAGCTAGTGTTTCGGATAAGATATAGAAACTAATAAAAAAAATCACCATATCTCCCCTTATCTCTAAAAACAATCACTACACCTAAAAATAGGAATAGACTCATTATAGATAATGACAATCAGACTCATTAAAGATAACATTGCAATTATGACTCTTTTTCAATGCAGGTACTGAACAATTATATGCACCGATGAATTTGGTTTAATTTCCAACGCTTCCCCTTAAACCAAATTATCTTCCATCGATTATTTCAAGCAAGGCTCTTGAACTTTCAGAAAGCATCCATCTTGAGAGGTTTGGTAAAAATGTCTGCTACTTGATTTTGAGTCTTCACATGCAACACTTCAACCCCATTCTCTTTAACATGTTCTCAAATGAAGTGATATGGAACATCGATATGTTTACTTCGTTCATGAAAAAACGGATTTTTCGCCAATGCAATAGCAAAAATGTTAACAAAAATCTCAGTTGCTTTTTTCTGCTCATTAAGAATATCTTTGAGTACTCTCCTCAACCAATTGCATGACAAACACATGAGGATGCAGCTACATATTCAGCTTCACATGTCGATAAAGTGACACTGGGTTGCTTCTTTGATGACCATGTGAAAGCAGTGTCACACAAGGAAAATACAAAGTATGTAGTGCTCTTTCAATCATCGATATCTCCACCATAATCACTATCCGAATAAGCTTTAAGTTGGAAGGATTCAAAGCGATAATAGTGTAAGCCATGAGAAGTAGTACCTTTATATACCAAAGTATCCTCTTTACAACTTTAAGATGAGATGATTTTAGCTTTTTCATATATCGACTTACAATTCCAACACTATACATAATATCCAGTCTCATGCATGTCAAGTATCTCAAACTCCCAATCAAGCTTCTATAATATGTCGAATCAACATCGACATCATCATCAAATTTTGAAAGCTTGGTTCTGCACCCCATTGGTGTATTGACCGCAGTACAATTATTCATGTTGAATTTTTCAAGAATATTTTTTGCATACCCTTTTTGGGAAATAAAAATCCCCTCAGCACTTTGCTTCACTTCAATCCCAATGAAATAATTCATGAGACCATTATCGGTCATCTCAAATTCTTTCACCATTGATGCCTTAAAAGCATCAATCATCGCCGGATTATTTCTTGTAAAAACAAGGTCATTAACATATAAACACATGAGTAGAATATCACGTTTTTCTTTCTTCAAAAAAAGTGCATGCTCATATAGACATTGAAAAAATCCATTTGCCTTGAAATATGTATCAATTATGAAATTCCATGCTCTCGGTGTTTGTTTAAGTCTATATAGAGCTTTCTTCAACTTTAACACTTTGTCTTCATGACCTTTGACAACAAACCCCTCAGGTTGTTCAACATAAATCTCTCCTTTCAATGATGTCATTATAAAATGTCAATTTGACATCCATTTGATAAATTCATCAATTAGTTTGAGCGGTGATAGAAATAATCAATCTAATTGTTTCCATGTGGATGACATAGGCAAAAACTTCATCATAGCCGATTCCGGCTTTTTGCTTGTACCCCTTCGTGACTAATCTAGCCTTGTACCTTGTCATTTCTCCTTTCTCGTTCTTCTTAGCCTTGAATACCCATTTGACTCCAATCGATTTCTTGTCCTTTGGTAGATCAACAAGCTCCCATGTTTGATTCTTCTCAATGGCTTCAATTTCTTCATGGCTTTTCTCCATTTTTCTTCTTTGGCCGCATCATCATAGATAAGTGGTTCATAATCTACAAGAAGACATAAAAAGTGAACCTTGTCGGTAGCTTCATAAATGTCAGACAATCTCCTTGACCTTGGCACTAGTGGTTCATCAACACCGTTTGAAGAAGTTGGCGATCACAAACTTGAAGAAGACACTGGAGAAGAAGGTGTAGAATGATCTTTCAACTCTATTTGATTGGTATCACCATGAGCTTTCACTTCTGTCTTCCCATGTGCCATCTTCATCGATCTTGACATCTCTACTTATATACACTTTCAAAGGGTTAGGATTAAATAAATGATAGGCTTTGGATAAGGAGTCATACCCAATAAAGATGAGCTTTTTACTCTTGTCTTCCAACTTTGATCTTTTCCGGTACAGGACATAAGCATAGGCAATGCTCCCAAAAATTCTCAAGTGTGAAACACTTGGTGTTCTCCCGGTCCATGCTTCCTGTGGAGTTATGCTTTCAAGTCCATATGTGGGACATCTATTTTGAAGATAGACCGCACACAAAATAGCTTCAGCCCAAAGCTCCTTAAATAAATTTTTGCTCTTCAGCATGCTTTGAACCATGTCAGGAATGGTTTATTTTTTCATTTAGCTATGCCATTTTGTTGAGGAGAATATGGAGCCGTCAAGAAGCACTGGATGCCATGATCCTCACAAAATTTGTTGAATATGGTTGATGTGAATTCTACGCCACGATCAGTCCTCAAAGCTTTGATAAAACAGTCACTCTCCTTTTCAGTCAATTTTTTGAATTGTTTGAAAATATCAAACACTTATGTTTTTTCTTTCAAAAAAAATACCCAAGTTTTCCGAGTAAAATCATCAATAAAATAACAAAATATTGATGATTACCATATGACTGAGGAGTGATTGGGCCACACGCATCAGAATGAATCAACTCAAGCGGCATCTTCGCTCGATAAGTCACTTCCTTCGGAAAGCTAGTTTTAGAATGCTTACTGATAACACACCCTTCACATAATTGATTGGGATGATCAATACGTGGTAAGCCATAAACCACCTTCTTACGAGAAAGCAAATTAAGTCCGCCAAAATTGAGATGGCCAAACCTTAAATGCCCCAACCATGAAGGATCATCCATGTACACCTTCAAACATCGAGACATATCATTCTTTATATTAAGAGTAAATATTATGTTCTTCGACATCTTTACATTCGCAATCAATTTATTATACCTATCTCTTAGCACGAGACTAAGATCTTTCATATAACCTTTCTCCAAAAGCTATTCCAAACTTAAAATATTGCTTGACATTTTCGGGACATAATAAACATTAGTAATAAACTTACGTGTACCATTCTTCAAGTGAATCATAATTGTACCTTTGCCTTCAACAAGAATTTTGGAGTCGTCACCGGAAGAGACTTGCCCTTTAATTGTCTCATCTAACTTGGTAAACATCTCTTTTCTCCCACACATGTGATTGCTTGCACCAGTATCCAAATACCACGTATCAATTTGGCCTCCTTCATCTTCTTTGAATGCCAATAATAGAACTTGATCAGCACCATTCACCAAGTTTGCCTTTTCATTTGCTCCACTACTTTTCTTGCTCTAGCAGTCAGAAGCATAATGGCCAAGTTTATTACAATGATAACATTGAATTTTAGATTTATCATACCATTGGCCTATCAAGTTCTTTCATCTTCCACGAACACCTCTTTGATACCAGTATCTACCGTCACTTCGATTAGCATCTCCTTTACTTCATCCACGACCTCTTCCTTGAAAGCGACCTCGGCCTCGACCACAATCACAATCTTGGTTTGTCCCATGAATTTGCATGGGATCTCTTCTTTGCTCCTTCTCATCTCTGATGGATAATCGCGTTTGGAGAACTTCCTCCACTAGTTCAATCTTTTTTCTTCAAAACCTTTCTTCATGAGCTTGTAATGAACCCATAAGCTCATCGGTCGTCATGGCATCCAAGTCTTTGGATTCTTCAATTGCAACAACAATGTGGTCGTACTTCTTGTCCAAGGACCGAAGTATTTTCTCAACAACACAAACATCGAAAATGACTTCTCCGTTTCTTTTCATTTGGTTGACAATCACCAAAACTCTTGTGAAATAATCAGCAATCGATTTAGATTATTTCATATGAATTACCTCGAATTCGCCTCTCAAGGTTTGAAGGCGAATCTTCTGAACTTTTTGTACTCCTTGATGTGTATTTTGAAGAATCTCCCATGCCTCCTTAGCAGTGATGGCATTCGACACCTTTTCGAACATGGAATCATCTAAAGCTTGATAGATGATTGACAGAGTATATTGATCTTTCAAACGAATCTTCTCCAAGGCATTCCTCTAGTTCTGGTTCAAGGTAGCTTCATCCTCTGGCTCATCATAGCCAGTATAGACAAGTTCCCACATACTGTGGGCACCAAGTAGAGCTTTCATTCTAACGGGCCAATTACCATTGTTGTCTTTGGTAAGACGAGGGTATTGAAGATGAAGCTGATTGTTTGTTGACGTTATGATCACAAACCGTAGGCTCTGATACCACTTTAATGGAAATAATTTGAAGATGAAACGCTCACAACTCACACAAGAAGAAGATAGATAGGCCTATAGATTTATTTCACCTTTAAAAAAAGAAAAAACAATTACAGGACTCTCCTATTTGTAGACTTGTTACATGACCTTTACTCTTCCTAGTAAGAAAAGCTAATGTTTCGGATAAGATCTAGAAACTAATAAAAAATCACCATATCTCACATTATCTTTAAAAATAATCACTATCTCTAAAAACAATCATTACACCTAGAAATAGGAATAGACTAATTATAGATAATGATGAACAGACTCGTTAAATATAACGCTACAATTATGATTCTTTTTCAATGTAGGTACCAAACAGTTATATACACCGATGAATTTGGTTTAATTTCTAACAATAATGTGATAGAATAGTAAACTCGTCACTCGTTTGTCTTCTGCCTGATCGGAACCAAAAGTGACAAGAGAAGACTTCACTTTTAAGTCATCGCCAGCCATGAGCTCAAGTCATAGTCCTCGACCTTCTCCGTGAAATCGGGGTGGCTCTGAGGCCACGTTTGCTCTTTCGGGTCATCTACGCTCAGTTGACCCAGTCAACTGGCGCGTTTACGTGAATAAGGATTCAACCAGACATTCATATAATGCGGTCTTCGGTTCGAGCAACCGTGTCTCACTGGAGCCCCTTCTGTATCTGTTATACGCCCCCCAAAGCTTTCCTCTTTCTGACTGTTCTTGTGCTTCTATTGTTCGCCTCTAAAATTCCTGAAATGGGTGTCGAGAGCTCCATAAGTTCCAAATTTTTGCTTCGCCTCGTCATTAGCATTTTGACGATTATTTGTTTGGAAGACTGGGTTGCGTCAGTGAGCTTGAAATATGACTGCGAGCCTGCGCCATGAATGATTTTCCCTTCCAGAACGACACTAAACCATGTTGTCCTGATGAGCCGCTGTTACTAGAACCTTTCTGGGAGGACCCTGGCGATTATGATCATCAATCTCATTCGTTGATCTCAGAGTTCGAGAAAACAGGCGATGCTTGTCTTACTCCACATAAACATTTTCCTAGATTCCCCAGTGCATCTGATCCTGATGAGCATTCATACCTAGCATTTCTCCGTGATTGCAGCAGCATCCCAAATGTAACATTTCCATATCCTCACTCAACTTGCCCCTCTCCTGGCACCAACCGCTCTTATGTCGCTCTTATGGATAGACCAGAACACCCAAGTCTTACTCTGTCAGCGTGCCAGAGTCATGTTATTGTACCTGTTAAAAGAGCCAGAAACGATGGCGAGGAAAAAGAAAATGATGACCCCGAGCGTAAGTGGAAGCGCGGGTTTAGACTGAAATGGAATTTAACCTCCTGGGAGAGTTGTGTTAAATGCAAAACAAGTGGCGGCAGATGCGAAGGACGTGATGGATGTTTTCGATGCATCTGTTCTGATGGAAAAGCACATGCGTACACTTGCAAAAAAGGTAATACTTTTCGATTGATTCGCTGTAATAGCAACAGTTTAAATTCTCCCATGCGCTCTTCGGTGGATTTTCTGGCCGTGCTCTCCAAACTTGATAAAGACTTCAAAGGAAGAGGAGGAAATTTTGGCTTCCTTGGTTTTCTATTCTCGTTTCCTTTTTCCCCACCTCGGTTTCATTCACCAAGCCTTTTTTTTTTTTTTTTTTTTTTTTTATATTTCTTCCGGACATTCTTTTGTAGATCTAGTGTGTGTTTGTTTTGGGGTTTATGATAAAGAAAGATGAAATCAATTTCACGGAAAAGTGTATTTTACCCTTTTCAAAATAGATAATTCATTTTTTTAAGTATGCTATTCTTTTCAACGTAAATGATTTGACTAATCATTTTCAGCAAACTATACATAGTTTGCGCAGTAGCTTTTGTAGTTTTAGTATGTAGATGGATTCATAGTAATGTCCAAAAGAAAATACTACCTGCTTAGCCAGTTCCAATGTGAGATACGGTGATGCGTTGAGGATCATAGATGATTGGTGAATTTATGATAAATTAGACAAAGAGAAAAATATAAAGTGAAGAGCTTTCTGCACGTTGTTTACTCATGCATGTTTTGCATAATACTCTCCATTGAGCTTAGTTATGCAATCTCCATAAGGTATGTGACATTAGGGAATATCCCTTTGTTTCTAAGATGTATTGTATTAAGTGATATTCAGTTGATCAGTAAGAATTTATGTCAGATCAAGGAAGTCAAAGAAATTTATGCATCGTATATGCATGTTATCATATCATGATATGACATTCATAATAAGTTAGGTTTCCTTAGACTTCTAGGGAGAAGACTTTAACCGAAACCTCCATCAACAACTTGTGAGCTAGATATATATAAACATTGTCATAATCTTTTTTTTCTTTCCTTTTGTTTGTTTATTTTTGCTTTTGAAATTCCAACCTAGACCACTTGCTGAAATGAACTAAATTGTTATGATCAATAGTTATGTCCTTTTTCCTTTGACCAGAGTGATATGTCTCTATTGATTGTTTGTTTGCATGTGGATCAAATCACATTCCATGCTGACTATATGGAAACGTTGCTAATATACATGCCTGTGGAATGGCTGGACTTTCATGCATATTTAGAACCTTATGGTTTTGTTTGGTGACTTTACAAACCTTTTATATATCACATGGTCAAATTATAATATTTAAGAGGGAATTCACTAGTGAGAATATTGTACTGACAAACCTTTTAGAGGGCATATATGTCTCGACCTCTTAGGGTATATAACATTAGGGTATATCCATTTGTTCTGAAGATGTATTATGTTAAGTGATATTCGGTTGATCAATATAAATTTATGTCAGATCAAGGAAGCCATAAAAGATTTGTATATCGTATATGCATGTCATCATATCATGATATGACGTTCATAATAAGCCAGGTTTCCTTAGAGTTCTAGAGGAAAGACTTTAACCAAAACCTTTGTCAACAACTTTTGAGCTAGATATACATAAAAATCACTATGAAAGGTTCTTTAAAAATTCCAATCTAGATCAGTTGCTGAACTGAACTGAATTGTTATGGTTGATAATTATGTCCTTTTTTCTCTTGGCCAAAGCGATATGTCTATATTGTTTGTTTGTTTGCTTGTGGATCTTATCACATTTGATGCAGAACTTTATGAAAACGTTTCTGATATACATTGCCGTGGAATTGTTGGACTTTTTGTGCATAATTTGAACTTTATAGTGTTGTTTGATGACTATGCAAAGTTTTTATATATCAAATCGTCAAAGTATAATATCCAAGAGGGAATTCACTAGTGAAAATATTGTACTAACAGACCATTTGAAGGGCATATACGCCTCGACCCCTTAGGTGAATTCACCTCTCTCTCTCTTCCCTTCACATTCTTTGACTATCCTGTAATTTATTAGAAACCGCTAAAAGAACGTGTACTGACATCATGAGAGACTAGTAAAATTCGAATTGGTCCTTTCAATTAAAATGTAAACAAAGTGCTGACGTGATTATTATTTTGCCATTAAATGACGGGGCTTTTTTTAAAATTTTGACATATAGAAAACAGAATTAGCATTCCTAAAAGCACAGTATGGCAAAAATTTAAATTAAAAAAAAAAGTGAAAAAGTGGACTGGCGGCTGATGGTGGTCATTGAACGGCGGTGCAATAGCGCTAGCATTGCTACCTGAGTGGCACTGCCGTCGCTAATTGCATTTGAGAGAATACATGCTCGAAGAAGGTCTCAAGCCCCCACCACTCGCGCTCGTTGTGACGACGACGACTGTTTTTCCAATCTCTAGGCAACGCCTCGCTAAGGTCGTGCAACCTTGGCCAGGTCTGTCTCACCAACGATTGCGCACCCTGGGAACCATTTTTTTGGGGGTTCACGGTTGTCTATCTCTCTCTCTCTCCCCATTAGGGCTTGAGGTTTTGTCATTTTTTAATATTCTTATCCAATTGACACAAAAGAAAATTCATCATATCACAAAAGAAAATGTGGCAGTCTCCGACAGCATTTCATATGCATATTTAACATATGAACATGTTGTTAGAGATCCAAATGGCCAGGAAAAAAAAATAAAAGTTTCAAGGATCGTGATTGCTTATTTTCTAAAAATACGGGGACGATGGCTAACTTCATTCCGATAGAGAAAGGAAACGTCATATAATAAAATTGTAAACAAAGTGAGAAATGAAAATTAAGATTTGATTTGTTCAGAACCCTTGGGCTGTGACTGTTTGATGGCTAAGTAATTGCTATCAGGGTCTCTATGTCAATATCCTTCTCTATGTCGTACTATAATTCTTGGTGTCACACCCCGAAACCATCATGAACGGGGATGACATGGCCGTCCTTCCATCCGAAGGACGCAGTCTCAAAGCTCCCAAAATCCAATTCCTAAAAGTCCCCTCGTCAATATCGCTCTTGTACTACTTATCGTTAGCTGAGGAACCTAAAAAATATTGGAAAAATAGAAGAGTGAGCAACCATAGCTCAGTGAATAGTGCATCTCTTCTAAGTAGATCGAGCACTCACTATCCATATTTATAAACCAAACCACAACTCTTTTAACTTAAATCCATGATATAACAAACATAAAATAGAGAATAAGTCACATATGCTTTAACATAGCGGCATAAAATATTCATTTCACAATAATATTAGAACAAACATTAATGAACCAACGTTACCAAAAAAAAAAAAAAACATTAATGAACCAATCCATTGATCAATCTCATTAATTCACACACCAATTGTCCATTCCATTGGTTAATCTCACCAATGGTATAATGAAATCATACATCGATGGTCTATTCCAGCAATTAATCTCAAATCACACGTCGATAGTCTATTACATCAACTAATTTCAAATCACATGCCGATGGTCCATTACATCGACTATACTCAAATCACATGTCAATGGTCCACTCCATTAACCAAACTCATATCACATGTCAATAATCCACTCAATTGACCAATCTGTTACTCAATATTAAATCATAGTCACGACACAATGTCTAGTGACAAGGCGATCAAGATTCCCTCTTGGCAAAATCTTTGTCACGCCCCGACCCTCAAGCACGCACACATCCCTTACTTTTGGTCGATTTTAAAATGCGATATCTCAGGACTATGTATTGCCGACCCTTTCATTTTTAATAGTACATGCGGAAGCAATTATAATTCCCCAGACAATAAAGCAATGTGATAGAAAAAGCAGGCCATATATTTTTCTTACGGAAAATTCACAACTACATCTTTTTACATGCATCTCATAGTATTCTACAATACTATATATACGCAACTCTGGTCTAACGTCTATTCACATACAAACAAGGTCTGACAAGACAGGACGGGATCTCAGTCCTCATCCGGGTCGTACTTGGGGTTATCCTCGGGGTCCTCCTCCACGTACTCCTCTTCGGGTTCCTCATCAGGGTTTTCCTCGTCAGGTTCCTCCTCCTTAAGCTCCTCATCCGGGTCCTGAAATGGTTATTCAATAACCACTGAGACAACGTCTCAGCAAGTTCTACCCCCTAAGACCCAATTAGTAAACTAATACACCTTAAGGCTGCCTATGCACAACATGAGTTAGAGGACTTACCTTAGCCTCAGATTCCACTTGCATATTAGCACAGATCAAATAGGCACCCAAGCAATCACATCACAGATCAAAGCATCGATCTAATCGACTTAGTCGATTACACGCCAACAAGACCACTCACGGTCACTTCCATTCAATCGATCAATTCACAACATCAAACCAAGGCAATTTGAATCACATCAAGTCATACTCAGATCGAATCATCGATCAATCGACCTAGTCGATTACAAGTCAGTCGAATCATTTCTAGGTCATTCACTCCATCCCACATAACCTCCAATAGTACACTTAGTCACAGAGCTCCATCAATGCTCTCAAGCGTCGTTTCCGCCAAGGTGATATAAGTAACAGACGGTCTACGTGCGTTCTTTAAGGCGCTATTTTCGCACAGTGATATTCCTTATCACCGAACCACGCCTGTCACGATTTATAGGCAGTCTACGTGCGTTCTTTAAGACGCAATTTTTGCACAATGATGTCCTTCATCACCGAACCACGCCTGCCACAAGTCATAGATAGTCTACGTGCGTTCTTTAAGGCGCCGTTTTCGCACAGTGATGTACTTTATCACCGAACCACGCTTGTCTATACTTCGTACTTGATCGGTCTCAGCCAATAGAATTCTCAGTTAGCTCTCACCACTTTCTCCACTTACAGCTCAACAAGGCAGTACAAATGCTAACTAGCCATACTCGACCATTTACCAATCAATAATTCAATTTCACTCAATTTCAATCAATTTAGGGTAAATCCCTAAAACATCACAATTTATTTAATTTCATACAATGTAGAGCTCAAATAAATAAATGGACTACGCCACGACAATCAGCACGAAATTCCGGTTGTCGATCACCCCAAAGATTAATTTCCGAAAAATAATTAATTAATAAATATTAAAAATTCCATTTAGCTCAAAATAAAGCTCAATTAAATAAACGGACTTCACCACGGTCATCAGCATAATATTCCGGTCACTGGCCATCCTAGTTGAATTTTCGGAAAATAAATAAATAAATAATTTAATTCCGAAAAATAAATAAATAAACACAATAATTCCAATTTAGCACAATATGAAGCTCAATTAAAGAAATGGTCTGCGCCACGATCATCAGCATAAAATCTCTGTCACTGGCCATCCCAGTTGAATTTTCGGAAAATAAATAATTAAATAATTAATTTCGAAAATTAATATTTAATTCCTAAAAATTCCACTTAGGCTCGAATTGCTTAATTAACACCTGATAAGGGACGGGAAAAATCCCAAGAAGCATCCAATAAATACTATAGGCAATTCTCTATCTAATTACACTAATCACACAACTAATATGCAAAGCAATTAACTAATAATCACTAATCAATTCTAATCTAACCACCTAATTATACTTAATTAACACTAATCAACCTTTAAGTATAATTAGCAAACTAAGAAGGCATTAGTGAGTAAAACTCACTCAAAACGACGGGCTCGACGCGAGGATCGACTTTCCTCAAAGCGGGCCGAGCATCTGGGCTCGGGAAGGCTGCCAAAACGGGCCAAAACCTCACTGTCATACCCATTTCTACAACCTTTTGATTGCTGTTGGTTGGGGGCGAAGGAGGGCGGATCCGGAGCCGATTCGAGCTGGACAAGGCCGGTGGAGGGCGAGGGGACTCTGGTGAGGTCGGACAGTGGCCGAAGGAGGTTGGGCGGTGGCCAGAGGCGGCTGAACGGGACTAAACAGAGGCGGAACAGAGGCTGGACAGCAGCTCACCGTCGGGGTAAGTGCAGACGATGCACGACGAGCAAGCGTGAGGCGAACGGCGGCGAGGCGGCGTGCAGTGGCGATGGCAGCTCCGGTGCGATTGCAGCTCCTTCAAGCAACGCCGATCGCTGCTTCTGCTTTTGCTAGTCGGTTCTGTTCGAACCAGAGGGAGAGAGGGAGTGTCGAGTGAGAGAGAAAATGAGAGATAAGGGTGTTTGACTAGTCAAAAGTAAAAAGGAGAGAGGGAAGCAAAGTTGAAATTGATAAGGGGGCAGTCGGTGGAGGCATTTTGTACGAGGAGAAAAGAGAGAGAGAGAGAGAGATTTCAGCCAAAAGAAAAAAGGGAAAGAGAAAAGGTGATTGGCCCAAAAATAGAAAAAGAAAAGGGAAATGGGAGGAAGACTAAACAAAAGAACTTCCTAGAGTAGAAAATTCTCATCCCATTTTTTTTTTTTGATAAGCCCATAAATTCTCAAAAGAAATTTCAGATTAGAGTACTTGGTTCCCACTTGCATTTCTGCATCCAAATTCTCTCTTAATTTCTCTCAAATAAATCTCACAAAAATCAATTGATATCTCCATTATCAAATTGATTATTTTCTTCATCCAAGAATCTCTCATGCTTCTCAATTTCACAATCCCCGGCTTCAATTGAACGAAAACGGCCCTATTTATCCAATTGAAATTAGAATCCGAAAATCTGGATGTCACAATCTTCACCTATTATTAGCCAGTGACTCGGTCCATAATGATATCGTAGACTAGTATGTGCATACCCACAAGCCCTTCACTTGACTCATAGCGATATTGAACATCAACACCAATCTACAACAATCTCTACAATTCACAAAGCCAAATCCATAAATCATTTCATATGTCACAATATATTTCACAAATCAATTACATAACCTTTTGTAACTCAATTCATTTGCCACAATTAGTTTTCATAAAATATTTCTTCAATCATTTTAGAATTCATCTCATAATACCGGTTTTACAAATCGAATCAAATCAAATGCATGTCAAAAAGCTTCTCACAAATCGATATCTATATAACATTCTATATACCATCTCAAAGTCAAGCTTTTTGTAAAAAAATTTCACACAGCCAAAACATGTAATATTTCTCAACTTCATTCATCAAACAGAATATATATTTCCAACAAAAAATTCTCACACTACTTTCAAATACCAAAACATAGTAAATGCCCAATTCAAATTTTATGCAACAGACACGCTTATTCATATCTCATAAAATATCAAATCTTTATCATTTTAAAGACATGAGCTTATAGGTTCTTAGAAGAGATAGCACCACTCACATGGAAAAGCCGAAAATTAATCTATGTGGTTACTCGAGCCAACGCACTCGTATTCCTATCAATTAATCGAAAGCGATATCAAAACCAAGTAATATGTTACTCTCCAATTAACGACTCGACTAAATTATCCTTATTCATTGATAACATAACACATATATGCTAATAAACCACATATCCAAAACGATTATTTAAGCTGTCCGCAATGAGAAACTTGAGTGTGAAACTTGGTCACATTATAACTTTCTCTACTGAACCTTGTTTAAAGCCTTTCCAACATATTACAAGATCCCCAATTTAGCCAACCTGAAATCAAGACGAAAATCAACAATGGTCACAATTGTTCAGCACGCGTGATAAACTTCAAAATTTATTTCGGATAAACCGTAAGCTCAAATCACAATCCATAAAATCCTAAAGTTTCATAATATCCTAAACTATAATTTCTATAAAAATACGAGACTCAATGACTCAAAAATCATACTTCACCGCTCGATTTTTCCAAAATTCCGAATTCCAAACCCTAAGTCCAAACTTTCTCTGATTGAATGAACGGGGGCACGGGTGCTTACCGGGCATTGCATTAAGTGGTTGAGGTGGATTGGTGAGGTTCTCATGATAAAAATGCACGAAACCCTTTCTTCCTTTCCTTTCTTTCTCCTCCTTTCTTTCCCTTGCACGAGCTCTCTGTCTCCGTTTCTCTCTCTCTCCTTCTTTTCCCTTTCTCTTTTCCTTTTTATTTCCTCCTTTTTCTTTTTCTTTCTTTCTTTTCTTTTCTTTTCTTTCCTTCTCTCTCTTCTTCCCTTTCTCCCGAAGACTCTCGGCCGCTCCCCTCATTCTTCTTCTCTTCTTTTCTTCTTCGTTTGACCGTTCAACCTTCTCTCTCGTTTTTTTTTTTGACCGGATCAAAACCCATATTTTACGCTTGGAATCTGTACAGATAATGTGATATAATAGTAAACCTCTTCACTCGTTTGTCTTCTGCCTGATCGGAACCAACAGTGACAAGAGAAGACTTCACTTTTTAAGTCAATCGCCAGCCATGAACTCAAATCATAGTCCTCGACCTTCTCAGTGTAATCGTCGTGGCTCTGAGGCCACGATTGCTCTTTCGGGTCCTCTACGCTCAGTTGACCCAATCAATTGGCGCGTTTACGTGGAAAAAAGGATTCAACGAGACATTCATATAATGCGATCATCAGTTTGAGCAACTGTATCTCACTCGAGCCCCTTCTATCTCTTCTATAAGCCATCAAAGCTTTTCTCTTTCCGACTGTTCTTGTGCTTCTATTTCCCCTCTAAAATTCCTGAAATGGGTGTCGATAGCTCCATAAGTTCCAAGGTTTTGCTTCGCCTCGTCATTGGCATTTTGACGATTCTTTCTTTGGAAGACCGGGTTGCATCAGCGAGCTTGAATGATGACTCCTGCAAGGCCGGTGAGTGCGTTGACGTCATGAAGGGTTATTCCATCTGGAGCGACGCTAAACCGTGTACTAATACAAGTTTTGAGAACGAGTGTCGTGATAAGCCACTGCTCAATCTACGACCTTTTGGAGAGGACTTTGTCATTTATGAGAACATTTCTTTAAGCTTGAGCTCAGAGTCAGAGAGATCAGGCAATGCTTGTTTTGCTCGAATTATACAGCCCAGCGAATTTCACCCTCCTGTTTCCAGCATTGGACCGCCCTCATCTCTTGGATTAAATCGGAAGCCTTTACTCCTAGCATTTCTCCATGATTGCAGCAGCTTCCCAGATTATTCAGATCCTCACTCGACTTGCCCCTCTGATGGCACCGACCGTTCTTATGTCGCTCTTATGATAAGTAGAAAAGAATACCTACATCTTGATCTGTCGGTGTGCAAGAGTCATGTTATTGTACCTATCAAATTATCCAGACCGCATGGCGAGGAAATAGGAAATGATGACTACGAGGAGAAGTTGAAGCACGGGTTTAGACTGCAAGGGAATTTAACCTCCTGGAAGAGTTGCGCCGATTGCCAAAAAAGTGGAGGCAAATGCCGGGGATCGGATGGGCAATTCCTGTGCTCATGTTCTCGTAAAAAGTATCCGCCTCCTTCTAAAAGAGGTAATACTTTTCGGTTAATTCCCCGTAATAGCAACCGTTCAAATTCTCGCATGTGTTTTTCGGCGAATGTCCTCGCCACGCTCTCCAAATTTGATAAGGACTTCGAAGTAAGAGGAAGAGCTTTTCGGCTTCCCTCCGTTTTCTATTCTCAGTTCCTTTTTCCCACCTCGGCTTCATTCACCAAGCCATTACTTTTTTCTTTTTTTATTTATATTTCTTTTGGACATTCTTTTGTAGATCTAGGGTGTGTTTGTTTTGGGGTTTATGATAAAGAAAGATGAAATCATTTTCACGGAAAAGTGTATTTTACCCTTTTCAAAATGAAGAATTCATTTTTTTAAGTATAATGATTTGACTAATCATTTTCAGCAAATTCTACATAGTCTGCACAGTCGCTTTTGTAGTTTTAGTATGTAGATGGATTCATAGCACTTTCCAAAAGAAAATACTATTTGCTTAGCTAGTTCCAATGTGAGATATGGCGATGCGTTGAGGATCATAGATGATTAGTGAATTTACGATAAATTGGACAAAGAGGAAAATATAAAGTGAAGAGCTTTCTGCATGTGTGTTTGCTCATGCATGTTTTTAGGGGTGTGCAACAGCAACCGCCCAAACCGGGAACAGGCCAGACCGGACCGGACTGGTCTGTTTTGGGCGGTTCTAGAGGGTCTCGGTCCGGTCTCAGGTTCCTATTTTTGGAACTAGTGACCGGTTGGTCCGGTTCCCGGTTTCGGGGTCAGAACCGAACCAACCGGATGGACCGGACCGAACCAACCATATATATATTAGTTTCTAAACTAATTTACATTACCCATTATCGGATTCATTTTTCCTCAAAGCTAATCCATTTTTTGCATTTCTCTACACTCTACAATAAGCATCACATCAGCTTTTATTTTCTAAATTTTGCAATTCTTGTTTTCCTTTTCCCTCTTGAAACCTAAATGGCTAAACCCCTCTCTTTATTTTTTTTTAATTTATGCTCTATCTACAATAACCATCACATCAACTTCCATTTTCCCAAATTTTGCAACCCAATTCAGCGGCAATTCTCACTATCTTTCCCTCTCAAAACCGTAACCCCTCCCCCTTGCTCACTCGATGCCTTGCCCGACGCCCCCAACGCCTCACTTCACGCCCCACTCACACCAACACTTGGCTCTCTTCCTCCGAGTGCCTCGTCGCAACATCCAGCATCACACCTCGCTCCCTCGGACACTTAGCTCTCTTCCTCCTCGAAGTGCCTTGCCACAACGTCCCACAAGTGATGGTTCATTGGAACCGGACCGGACCCGGTCCGATCCACGGTCTAGAAAAGTGGGAACCGGTCCTCCCGGTCCGGTTCCCGGTTCTTTGGTGGAACCGAACCGAACCGGGAACCGATCACCCCTACATGTTTTGCATATTACTCTCCATTGAGCTTAGTTCTGCAATCTCCATAAGGTATTTGACGTTAGGGAATATCCCTTTGTTCCTAAGATGTATTGTATTAAGTGATATTCAATTGATCAGTTAGAATTTATGTCAAATCAAGAAATCCAAAGAGATTTATACATTGTATATGCATCTCATCATATCATGATATGACATTCATAATAAGTCAGGTGTCCTTAAACTTCCAGAGGGAAGACTATAACCAAAACCTCCATCAACAACTTCTGAGCTAGATACATATAAACATCATCAAGAAATGATCTTCCCTAATCTTCCTTTCTTTCCTTTTGTTTGTTTATTTTTGCTTTTGAAATTCCAACCTAGACCACTTGCTGAAATGAACTAAATTGTTATGATCAATAGTTATGTCCTTTTTCCTTTGACCAGAGTGATATGTCTCTATTGATTGTTTGTTTGCTTGTGGATCAAATCACATTCCATGCTGAACTATATGAAAACGTCGCTGATATACATGCTCGTGGAATGGCTGGACTTTCATGCATATTTTGAACCTTATGGTTTTGTCTGGTAACTTTACAAACCTTATATATATATATATATATATATATCACATGGTCAAATTATAATATTTAAGAGGGAATTCACTAGTGAGAATATTGTACTAACAGACCTTTGAGAGGGCATATGTGTCTCGACCTCTTAAGTGAATTCATCTCTTTCTCTCTCTCTTTCCTTCACATTCTTCGATTATCCTGTAATTTCTTAGAAACAACTAAAAGAAGGCGTTCCAACATCATGAGAGAATAGTAGACTTTGTCTTCTGGCTATACAGAACCAAAAGAGAAGACTTCACTTTTCAAGTCAATTGCCAGCCTTCAATACTAAAAAAATGAAGTATTGGCTGACCAATTGGATTTTGTGGACTCCCCACTTAAATATGATGTGTTATGGTAATAGGATCTTTCAATCACATAAACATGAGATCAATCAATAAATATAGCATACCCGAATCAAAAGAAGTCATTATTGATCCAATATGAGAGAATATGTATTATTGTGGATATAAATCTTCACCACTCTGTCTCGACGATAATTCCATCCTTCAGCAATCTCTGAGTTACCAACACGCACAAATTCAAGAAGTAGCTTACTGATCATGCCGCCTCTCCCTCCACTCAGAACCTCATATTAATACTCCTGCTTGCAGCCTTATCGGCAAAGCTTTCGGTCTGTGTGATGAACAAGCACTTCCAAAACTGCAGCATCCGCAGAACCTGTGGTGGCCACAACATCACCTTCCCATTCTCTGTCGTTGACCAACAACCCTCTTACTGCGGCTTCCCTGGCTTCGAATTGGCTTGCATCGATAACAGTCTGATCCTTAACCTCTCAGGCGATGACTTGTCATCCGCAATATCTTTTACCGAAGCAGTCGCTCCGCATCTCCAACACCGCTTTCTCGAATAATTCGACCTTCTCTTGCACGCCTGTTCTCAAAAACTTGATCCTTCTATCGCACATAACCGCTACTCTCTCTCCTCTACAACAGCAATAACTCTCCCCGTGCGGATTACCTTCTTGGGTCAATAATTACTTGTACTTGAAAAGAAGGCCAGGACAGTGTTGTTTTGACAATATATGGAGATGATGAAAATGGGGAAGCGGTGGAGGCGTCAACAAAGTGCAAGTCGCTGGCAAAAGCGCCAGTGGCGGCGGAGCGGAGAGGGCAGAGGGGAAAGATAGAGGAGGCATTGAGGCGTCATGCTGAATTGGACAGCACCCAATTGCAGCGCGTGCGAGGAGAGTGGTGGCGAATGCGGAATCAATCACGAGCGCTTCAGGTGTTGCGGTCCTGTCAGGGCTTTTGTTTGGCTTTGTGTCCCTGGTGGGCTTATTTCTTCTTCACTCTGTGTCTGAGCATAATACTCTCCTCTTTATGAAACGTCGATTAAAATCATTGGATTGTCCGGGTCGAGTCGAGTGCACTTACCTTTCTGCCTAGAATGTGCTACGAGTTACCTCTGAATAACAAATATTCAGGGGCTCGACAATCTCACCGCGCAGCAGAGTTTTCTCGAGGGTCGGAACAACACAGTGTCTGTCCATTTGTCGAAATTTTTTGTCGTTGCTCTGAGGGTATCTTTCCTTTGTTGATTAGGGAAAAATCTCTTGAGGATCCCTTGTCTGTTGAACCTTAACTCATGTAGGAACCAAGGTACCTTGAGCCATACGGCACCAAGGTTGGATTTATTCATTTAATCATTTCCTTGGCTTATGTCTTCTTTCTTGTTTAACTGTATACTATCATCTTAATCCTTGTCCTCTTTGTATTTATTCAATGTATTCGTCAAAGTCACTGTTCTAATTCAATCCCTAAATTTATTTTATCTTCCCTCCTAACTTAATTCTTTAGCACAAGTATCAAACTAGTCATTTTAAAGACACAGATAAGAATGATTGTGATGACTGTGAATCAAATTATGATCCCTGTAGCTTTCGATCTTACATGCATAACATCCTTTCCGACTGTGTTGAAAGCATTCCTGCTGTTGTAAAATGCATTCCTACTGGTTTCATCATAGTTTAGACTGGGAGAGTTCTCTGACAAGGATTTGTGTTCTTTGTAACAGCGCAACATGGTGATTTGGTGATGAAAGTCGCAGGTACTCCATTAAAACTACATTTTGTCTCATATAGAAATTCACTGCTCGGAAACCTTGATAAAGTTTTGCTTTTCCATCATTAGGACCTTAGATTAGTAATATGATGGACTGAAATTGTTGCCCGCGAATCTTTTGGCTTTCTCTGATCAGCTGCATCAGGATTCGGGATTGCAATTGTCATTCTTGTAGTCTATTCCTTGAGGGAGAAACCGCTGATAAGGAAACATATGGCTATGATGATGGGAAAGAGAGAACATTCTGTGGCCGAACAGAAAATTGAGGAACTAATCTCTTCGAGGAGATATACCTACAAAGATATCAAGAGGATGACAAATTCTTTCCAAGAAAAGTTGGGTCAAGGAGGTTATGGTTATGTGTACAAAGGCAAGCTTCGAGACGGTCAACTTGTGGCCGTGAAGCTTCTAAAGAATTTGAAAGGCGACGGGGAAGAGTTTATCAATGAAGTTGCAAGCATAAGCAGGACTTCTCATGTCAATGTTGTCAGCCTTCTAGGCTTTTGCTTTGAAGGAAGCAAAAGAGCTTTAGTTTATGAGTTCATGACCAATGGGTCACTGGAAAAGTTCATATTCAAAAGCAACATTTCAGAGGCAAATCAGCAATTAAGTTGGGAAACATTATACAACATCTCCCTAGGCATAGCGCAAGGGCTAGAGTATCTGCATCGAGGGTGTAATGCCAGAATCTTGCATTTCGATATAAAGCCTCACAACATTCTTCTCGATCAGAATTATTGTCCGAAGATTTCTGACTTTGGTCTTGCCAAAATATGTCCTAGAGAAGAGAGTACCGTGTCGATGTTGGGTGCACGTGGCACCCCAGGCTACATTGCTCCAGAATTGGTCATAGGAGGCATCGGAGGGGTTTCTCATAAATCGGATGTCTATAGTTATGGCATGATGGTTATGGAAATGGTCAGTGGGAGAAAAAACATTGAAGTCGAGGTGGAGCATACTAGCAAAATATATTTTCCTCATTGGATTCATCAACGCCTTGGACTTCAGGAAGAACTTGGGTTGTGTGGTATCACGAATGGGGAATATGAAGGAATTGCAAAGAAGATGATCATAATCAGTTTGTGGTGCATACAGATTGATCCGAGAGATCGACCGGCAACGACTCAAGTCGTGGAGATGCTAAAAGGAAGTGTCGAGGCCTTGCCAATCCCCCCCAAGCCAACCTTGTCATTCCCCTCGTCAATATTCCCCGTAGCAACTACAGACAACAGTTCGCTGCTGCAATTTGGTGCTACTTCAACAACTGTATGAAATTGTCTGAGATACTTTCCTAGAGAATTTCCTTCCTTTGTTTACACCGCTGGTAATTTCATTGAGAATGAGTGGAGTGACACAATAGGATGCTTCCGTTCACAATACATTAATCTGAATTGGTTTTGTAATCCACTTGGCGATCAAACGAGAATGGTAAGAAGTGGTCATTGTTCGATTTCAATCGTAATTCCTATACATCATTCTCTGATCAGCCTTGCAATTCAATCAAGATTATCATTGTCGTGATTGGCAAGAACACTTAGGTCAGTTGTCAATGTATTGAACAGCCAATTCTAGGACCACTAACAAGTTTAAGAAATCAGAACGTACAGGAGGCCATGGATTCAGCCATCATTCTTCACTTTGCTGGTCTATTATGAGTCTTCCTGGGTCAATTGCCGTGTTTTAAATTCTGATGGAACCGAGTAACCAGATATATTTGTAATGAACTCAAGAGACTTGTCGAATTGGCGGGTGTTACATGTACAATCTATATGATGATGATAGTCTTAGTCTGAGTTACCATGCGTATCCAGGCTATGAGCTCAACTGTGATGAATATAACCTGACCCTGTCCCCGGTGTCCAAGGAATATCAGGCGATCCACATGAATAGGGAGCACGTCGATCCTTGAGGTCGCATGGACGGATGGATGATCAGAAAAGATACCTCTTCCAACATATTCTGCGACCACATTTGACTTCAGTCCCTCGAACTACACTCCCAGTGACCTCAATTCCACGTTATTCCAGGAATGCGACTCATCGATCCCTCGACTTTATTTGTTCTCTTGTCCCGTCTCTCGAGATGTCGACTTTGCATACCCAGTATGCTAGAACTGCAGTTTCATCGTCCTGTCCTGATTTCGAAACTCTAGTTCTACTACCTCCTTTGGAGGGCCGCGACTATGATGCTGGTATTAGTGATGTGGGGAACAAAGGCTTGGAGATCACCTAGTTTGTTTTTAGGACAACGGCTTTTAAGATTCCCCTTGTCTTTTAGGACTCATGACTTACTGCTGAAGCAAATCTATCGTATATTAGCGACCCCTTCCTCTTCTCAAGTACAAAACCTTAGATTAAACTAGATTTTTGTTATAAGAAATAAAGCAAAAACCAAACTAAAATTCTTAAAAGGTGAGTTTATATCAGTTTATGGCCAAATTAAAACAAATTAAATGAGATGGCTAGTTATTTTTCTAATTAATGTGAAGTAATATGTCTGATTAATGTTAAGGGAAGGAGGGGATGGAGCCTTCGGAGATGCGGCTCAACCCCAAAGCTCCATTCAACTAAACTTTCTTATTCATTGTGCCCGATCTACTGCACTGTAGGAAGCACTCTTTTACTGGTTTCATCACAACTTCATTTGGAACGCTCATTTAATAAGGCTTTGTATCCTAGCGGCAAAACTTGGAGCTTGCTGTTCGAAAATATTGTTTTGTTTTTGCAGCAATAGCTGCATCAGGAGCTGGCATTGGGATTGCCCTCATTGTTAAGCATTCCTTTAGGAAGACACTGATGATTAAAAAAATTTAGGGCTTTGATGAAGTTGGGTAGAACAATGAAGACGGATCTTTAGAGTAGACAAGTCGGACTATAGTGCACCCGCACGTGGATATGGTGGGGTCTAGCCCCACTCAATTATTCCTTTAGGTACACAAAAGAAACCCTACACTTATTAATTAGCCAAATTAATCCTTTTTTTTTTAGGGGGGACATGGAAAATGCACTTAGTTTGTTTTTACAAACAAACCTCCAACAGATACACCTACAAGACATCAAGAGAATAACGGAATCTTTCAAAGAATAGCTAGCCAGGGAGGCCGGAGGCCATGGCTGCATGTACAAAGGCAAGCTCCTAGTCAACTTGTTGTGATGAAGCTTCTAAAGGGGCAGAAAGGGGATGCAGAAGCATTTTTTGATGAAGTTGCAAGCATGAGCAAGACTACTCATGGCAATGTTATCAGCCTCTTGGGATTTCGTTTTGAAGGAATCGCAAGAGCTTTGGTTTATGTGTTCATGCCCAATGGATCCCTAAACAAGTTTATATTCAGTGGGAGTAACACTTCAGAGGTAGAACCGTAGTTTAGTTTGCATACAATATACAAAATTTCTTTCAAACATACTCACGGGCCAGGGTACTTGCATTAAGGCTGCAACATGAGGATCTTTGCACTTCGGCATATAGCGTCACACCATTCTCTGAAATGGAAACTATTGTCCCAAAGTTTCCGACTTGTTATCTTGCCAAAATATGCCCAAAAGAAGAGAGCATTGTGTGGATCTTGGGTGTGCAGTGCACAGGCAGACATGTTGCTTCAGAGTTGATCATAAGGAACATTGGAGAGTTTCTTAGAAATTGGATGTCTATAGTTGTTTAATTTAATCGTTTTTCTGATTGTTAGATTGTAATTCTTACACAACATTGTTGACATTCTAATTTTGCCGACCATTCAAATATCCATTTTTTGCAAAAATGTAAAAATACAAAAAAAGAAAAAAGAGAGAGATAGCAAAAGTTAAATTAAAAAATGAGCAAAAAATGAGGTGAGTGACGCTACCGCCGTGACGACGCAAGCAAAAGGGATAATCCAGCTATCGTCAGAGGAGAGGTGGGCGAATGGGCGAGAGGCATAACGGAAAAGATGCACGGGCGTTCGAGGGCGTGAGCAGCGCGAGCAAGGCGCGGGAGGAGCTGGCTGTGTTTGGGGGAGAAGGTAGAAGCCGCTCGGATTTTTCGCAGGGGTGGGTTTTGGAGAGGCTGGAGAGTTTTTTCCACAAAAAACTAGTCCTCCTTTTGCTAGACCGAGAGAGTGAGCAGGAAGAGAGAGCAAGCTGTTATATTTTTATGGTACGTCCATGATGGAGTGCAATTAAGACGCACCGTCTTGTTTTGATATAAAATAATGGAGAAACGTCTATTGAAATGGTGTGAGGGAAGTTATCTTTTGAGGGAAATTATATAAATAACTTTTGAAGATAATCGTTGTAACGGTCGGCAGAAAGAACGTTCTAAAAAATTGTTATCTCTCTTAATCTCCTCTATCCATCAAAGAATCAAAAGCAATTACATTACTATTTTGAGAAGATAATCGGCATAAATCTATCGTCCGTCGTTCGCTTGTGATTCAACGTAAGTTCTTGGGTAATTTGTTTATTGCGCATCGATAAAATTAGTTGTTTCTTCTGCCAACTCTTCTTTTTGGCTTCCGTTGGTTTGCTATTCTCAGTTCCTTTTTCCCACCTTGGCTTCATTCACGAAGCCAGCTTCATTCACCAAGCCATTCCTTTTTTATTTATATTTCTTTCGGACATTCTTTTGTAGTTTTAGGATTTGTCTTGGGTAAAATTTTACGACGAAGAAAAATGCATTATCGAGAAATCATTTTCAACTTTCTAGATGGGCAACGTTCTTTTGTAGGTTTAAGACAAGATTGTTCTCAATCATTCACTTGCAATTTAAAGTGATGGTCCAATTTCTTTTTTCCTTTTTTTTTTTTTACTTCCATTTAGAATCCATTTGCCATAATTAAGCATTTCACTTATTTTGTTTTGGTCTATTATGGGTATCCTATATATATATATATATATAGGAATTATATTTTCATTTTTATTTTTAGATTTTAATTCTGTAGTGAAGGCTTTATTAGATGGGCTTAAGGCCCGTCCGCCCATATTGGGCCCAAAAAGCCCAGCCCACGGGAATAGGGCCCGTGGATGGGGGAAGGTATAAAAGGGAGGAGAGAGAGAAAGATTGCACCTGTTGGAAACAAACGTACGTCGTTCTTCTCCCGCGCGCGCTCTCTCTCTCCAAAGAAAAACAGTAAGGCAAAGCGACGTTTTTTCTTCCCTTCAAGGCTTCATCGGATTGAACAGGGACAATTTCTCTTCCTCTATCGGCGTTGGGGTCTAATATGTGGCTAACAAGGTACATTCGAATCCGTGGTGTGCTTTACGATCAGTGATACGTGATTTCCTGGGCTTCGTCTTCCGCATTGATTTACGGGTTCGATTTAATGTCGAATCCGCTCTTCGGGGATCAGTCATTCCCAACATTGGTATTAGAGCCAGGTTCACGTTTTCCCGACTTGTTTGACGATTTTTGATTGATTTTTCGCAAAAGCAATTCGGCCGTACGGATCGGGGCGAGAAATCCTGACACCCGAGCATTGTTCGGCCATTTTTCTGAGTTTTCGTAAGTCGAAATTGTTTTCTGAACACATGGGGAGAAAGGCGACGTCGAGACAAGTCTGGCGATACGTCGAGCGCCGCCGGGCGACGCCGCACGCGTCCACACGAGCGGCCGGAAGGTGCTACGCGTGGGCGCGACACGCTCGGAAGCGCTGGCTCGCCCAGCGCGTGCGACACACGCGCCGGTCAGCGAACCAGCACGTGCTCGCCGCCGGCCGGTGAACCGGCACGCGCCGGTCCGCGGACCGACGCGTGCTGACGTCAGCATGACATCACCCAACGGTCAGTAACTGTTAGGGTGACGTCAACACAATGAAGTTTCGCCGGGCGGTCACCGGCCGGCGACCTGACCCGACCCGCGAGGGACCTGGCACGCGCACGGCACATGCCGGATGACGTCTGCGTGATGTCAGCCCGCGCACGCGCGTGGCACGTGCCGTCGGTTCACCCGAGCCAGCCCCACCGGCCCGACCGGTCCGACGATCCATTGACCCGTTGACCGACGACCCGTTGACCGTTGACCTGACCGTTGACTTTGACCGTTGACCCGAAAAAAAAAAAAAAAAAAAAAAAAAAAAATTTCTTTTTTTATTATGTCTGTGTGGGTTAGAGGTAATCCATTTTTTTTTTTATTCTGCATTTGTTGCATGAATCATAGAAAATTATGTATTTTCCATTTTGTTTAATTGTGGATTAAAAGTGATCCATTTTAGTTTTGCATTTGTTGTAGGAACTATGATGCGTTATGCACGGATACCTGCAATCCCGAGAACGGACGAAGGAAGAGCTAGACTGAAATGGCTGATGAAAGAGTTAGCTAATTATCGGTGGCTTGATGGTGATTTAGTATCACATATGGTCAAGATCAATCAGATGATACAGGAAATCATCTGGAATGGTTATCTTATGCCGGATTTTGAGAAGGTGCCGGCTTTGATGAACACTATTCCACATGAATGGCAAGCAATGTTAGATCGGCTATGGGATGTCAACGTGGTCCCGGATTATAGGAGGCTAGTGGAAGCTTTTGTAAGAGGATACTATAGGATTGAGTTGGCCAAAACTTCAACCCTTAGATTGAGCATCACATGGCGCTGAGTGAATGTGCCTTGGTGGCGAGATGAGAGCTTTCCAAAACTTTTTCCATGGTTGGCAAATGTGCCTTCAAATTTCTTAGATATTTTGACTGATATATTAGAATGGACATTCCTTATTTATTTCTTAGATTAATTATAAGATGTTTTGTGGGTGTAAATATCTCTTTCCATGTTGATATTTTTCCCTATATATATTGCTTAGTGTAATGTATAATTGTATTATGTGAAAGCATTGTTATTCTATTAGATGTTAGATATTATTTGCTTTCTATTATTGTTAACTGCTGTGGGTAGTTGATAGAAGTTTTTGTAACTTCATAGAATTGGTTTTGCATAAGACAATTATATTAATGATAGTTTTAAGTTAGGATTTTTGGAGGATGATTGGAAACATAGTGACATTTTGATTCTGAAGCCTTACTTGAAATTATTCATTAATATGATGGGTCTGTGCAAATAGGGATGCATAAATGATAGGTATTAATTATTCGTGCATGTATGTCTGATGTGTTCAGATCGACGTTTTCAGCAATTAAGAATGTAATTGCTGATATGAACGGCAACAATTGTGAAATATTGAATATGAAGATTCAATATGTGCTGGAAAAGCAAGAAGCATTAGAAGCTCTTGACCATATTATGGAAGATCTTGAGGATGCCATGCACCACCTTGAGTTAGCTGAGGACTGCCTATCGGCATTTGAGCCGAAAATAGACATTTGCAATGCTGATTCTAGCTCGGAAAGAGCTTTGAGCTCTAAGCGCAAACGTATTGATTCGTTCAATATGTGGGAATGCAAATGATCAAGTCCTTATTGCAAAAAATCAAGAGTTACTCAACATAAGAGAGGAAAACGTCCTCAAGTGAAGAAAATGTCAAGGGTGAAGTGTTACAATTGTGACAAGAAATGTCACTATACTCGCAACTGTTGTGAGCCGAAAAAGGTCAACACCTCTTGGACATTTGAGAACTTTGCTTATGTGTCAAGTTCTGCATTATTGGCTGAATCCAATCCTTTGTGGACTGTAGATTCAGGAGTGACAGACCATGTAGCGAAGGATAGAGAATCCTTCGTGGAATTCCGACGATACCAACTAGAACTAAGTGGATCTATGTGGGAAATAACCCCGGAGCTGAAGTTAAAGAGATTGGCACCTGCTAATTGAACATACATGGTGGACGCACCTTGATGTTCTAAATGCTCCGGAGATTCGTCGAAATTTTATGTCTGTTTTGGTGTTGTGTTGGTTAAGCTTGGTTTTAGTGTGAACTTCCATAATAGTGATGTAGATTTGTATTTATATACAAACTACTATAATTGTGGTCATTTTCTAGATGGTTTTATTGTACTAAATGTTGACTGTGGTGATGTCAATATTTGTTATTCCCTTTTTCACGTCTTCTACTTCATATGATAATGATGTGAGTGTGTGGCATGCTAGACTTGGTCATATGGGCCAACAACGCATGAATAGACTAGTCAAAGAGGGCTTGTTGGGTAACATTGAAAAAGTCAATTTGCCCATATGTGAGCATTACCTAGTAGGGAAAACGACAAGGAAACCATTTGGAAAAAGTAAAAGAGCTGAATTTTCTCTGCATTTAATCCATTCTGACGTCTGTGGTCCAATGAATGTGAAAGGAAGGCAATGGGCTATTTATTTCATCACTTTTATTGATGATTATACTCGATTTGGATATGTCTATTTGATTTCTCATAAATCTGAAGCAATAAGTTGTTTCAAAAGGTTTATGAACCTAGTAGAAAATCAATTAGACAATAAAATAAAAGCATTGAGATCCGATCGAGGACGAGAATATTTATCTGATGAGTTCAGAAAATTGTGCGATGAAAAAGGAATAGAAAGACAGTTGTCTATTCCATATACTCCTCAACAAAATGGTGTTGCGGAGAGAAGAAACAGAACCTTATTGGAAATGGTTAGGTCCATGATGGCGCATACTTACTTACCTATCACTTTTTGGAGTGATGCGTTGTTAACTGCCGCCTATATACTTAACCGAGTGCCTTCTAAATCAGTTACTTCCACTCCATATGAGTTATGGACAGGTAGAAAACCGGACTTAAGTTTTCTTAAGCCATGGGATTGTGCCGCCTATACACATGAGTCCTCTCACAAGTTTGGGAAATTGGGTCCCAAAGGAAAGATGAGTATTTTCATGAGATACTCCGAACACTTGAAATGATATGTGTTCACAGGTGAGCAGGAAAGTGGGAGTATAACTGAATTTGAATCACGGGATGTCACATTCTTAGTGGATGAATTTCCTAAGAATGGCAAAATAAGGGAAGATTACCCCTATTTGAAATCTTGGATCAAGATAATGATATTAGTGGAGTTCGTCCAAGTGGGAGTAATATGAGAAGTGATGAATTGAATTCAACTCATTCTCAATTACAACCACATAATGAGATGATATCGTCATTATCTAATCCAAATGGGAGTATGATGGGGAATGATGTGCTAAGTGTATAATCTCCCATATAGCGAACAAGTCGCCAAAGTATTCTCCGTCGACATTTTGACATTGAAGGGGAAACTTTTATGATTGCTCCGCAAGATGAGGATGAGCCAAGAAATATTAATGAGGCTCTAAATTGCCCTAGTAAGGAAAAATGGATTTATGCAATGACAAGAGGAAATAGAGTCAATGAAATCAAACCAAGTCTGGGAACTGGTTGATCTTCCAAAAGGACGCAGAGCTATTGGAAACAAGTGGGTTCCCAAAATAAAGCAAAAGGCTGATGGCTCGATCGAAAGGCATAAGGCTCGCCTTGTGGCGAAGGGGTATAATCAACAGGAAGGAATTGATTATGAAGATACGTTTTCTCCTGTAATAAGATTTACCTCGATTCGCATTATTCTGGCAATAGTGAAAAGTTTGGATATTTAATTACATCAAATGGATGTAAAAACTACTTTCCTCAATGGAGAATTAGAGGAAGGAACATATATGGAACAACTTGCTAGTTTCATAGTGAAAGGCCAAGAAGGAAAGGTATGTCGACTTTGGGGGTCGATATATGGCCTTAAGCAGTCGTCAAGAAAATGGTATATGCGTTTTCATAATGCCATTATGGCATATGATTTTACAATGATAGATAAGAATCATTGTGCATATATCAAAAGATCCAATGATCAATTTGTGATCATATCATTATATGTTGATGATATACTAATTGCCGGAAGTAATATGGAGTTTGTTAATAATATCAAGAGTTGGTTGTCTTCCAACTTTGAGATGAAAGACATGGGTGATGTTGCATACATTCTTGGAATTAAGATTTCAAGATTGTAAACCCATAGACACTCCTATTACAAAAGGTGAAGGATTGAGCCATAGACTGTGTCCAAGGACTTCACAAGAGAAGAAACAAATGAAACATGTTCCTTATGCTAGTGCTGTTAGAAGCTTGATGTACGCTATGAAGTGTACAAGACCTGACATATGTTTTGCAGTTGGAATGGTGAGTAGTTACCAATCCAATTTAGGTCAAGCACAATGGAAAGCCATTAAGAGACTACTGAGGTATCTAAAGGGGACTGCTGATTATACGCTGAGTTATTATGGAAAGGATCTGCGACTCTAAGGCTATTCTGATGATGATTGGAGAGGAGATTTAGATAAAAGAAAATCTATCTCTGGGTTTGTTTTCTTACCGAATAATGGCACCATATGTTGGAGCAGTTAGAAACAAAAGTGTATAGCCTTGTCCATGATGGAAGTTGAGTTCGTGGCATTATTAGTAGTAGTATAAGAATGTGTTTGGCTTAAGAGATTATTTGGATCATTTAAGTGTTATTGGAAGTGCTGCAAATTCATTGTTGGTTAACTTATGGTAGCCAAGCAGCAAAAGCGTACACCAAAGATCCAAAATATCATGGCAAGACTAAACATGTAGATACCAAGTATAATCTTGTCAATGATATGGTTGCACGAAAAAATGTGAACTTAGAGTACATACTACGCATAGAATGGTAGCAGATCCTATGACAAAGCTAATACCTAGAGATGTGTTTTTGTGACCATATGAAATCTCAAGGATTGCGTAGAGGCTGATGTACTGAATATTGTTATTTCCTTAAGTGTTCACATTTGATGAATTTATGTTTTTCATCATTAATGCCTATGAATCTATGTATGATCTTTATGCATCTTAATGCTCAGTGCATTATTTTAAGTTGAGAAAGTATGTCGGACAGATAAAAGATTAGCCCACTCACACGGGTAATCGCCTTTATTTACTGTGTGATAAATAGAGATGAGACTGTTTTTAAGCTTATTATCTATGTGATAATCGAGAGCTCAAGCTTAAAACACGTATATCACCTTAACTGAGTGTTAAGATGAGGACATAATACTTACAATGTCCGAAGATAAAATACCTCACATATTTTACTTTATCTGTCTAAGATGCCAGATGTGAGTTCTGATAAATTTTGTGAATGAGTAGATACGTGAACTCAAGTTAGACATTGGGTATGTCTGAACTATCATCTGTACAGTATTGAAAGGTGTAGACATACACTCCATGGGAAAGGAGTTAATACCGTAATATGTATTTCATACTACGTATGCATGAGACGACCAATAAGAGTGGCAAAAAGTTTGATCTCAACTTTTATGACGTGTGAGACTCTTGAGGAAAAGAGTTCCTCAATTTTTTAGTCCCCTCATGACTCTTATTTATTCTCAAGATTTCTATTTAGTGTTTGCTATCTTAGGATGTTGCCAATGGTCATGAGATGATTCGATCTAATGGGGCATTTCTAAAAAAGCAAGCTGGACTGAAATTGAGAGTTTGAAAGGAAGATGAAGATCGATTTTGGAGAATCACATTGTAGTTTTGTATTCACTGGTCGACCAATTATGACTGTCTTTGTGATAATTATAATTGTGAATACAATATATATATCATGTTTAAAAGCGATCAAGAGAGATATAAATGTGATCGATCGATTTAGGGTACTGCATACTAAATCTACTTAGAGTGAGACGCCCATTATGAGCTGCTATATATTCCTAACAGATGTATAGCAATGAGCTCTCAAAGTATGCTGGTCGCACGAATTATTCACCGGTATGAATGTTGAAGAGAGGTAAAGAGAATCATGTTTAGCCCACCATGTGCGAGTGGGAGATGAAGACTTTATTAGATGGGCTTAAGGCCCGTCCGCCCATGTTGGGCCCAAAAAACCCGGCCCACGGGAATAGGGCCCGTGGATGGGGGAAGGTATAAAAGGGAGGAGAGAGAGAAAGATTGCACCCGTTGGAAACAAACGTACGTTGTTCTTCTTCCGCGCACGCTCTCTCTCTCCAAAGAAAAACAGTAAGGCAAAGCGACGTTTTTTCTTCCCTTCAAGGCTTCATCGGATTGAATAGGGACAATTTCTCTTCCTCTATCGGCGTTGGGGTCTAATCTGTGGCTAACAAGGTATGCTCGAATCCGTGGTGTGCTTTACAATCGGTGATACGTGATTTCCCGGGTTTCGTCTTCCGCATTGATTTAGGGGTTCGATTTAGTGTCGAATCCGCTTTTCAGGATCAGTCATTCTCAACATGTAGAAATAAAATTTGTCGAAAAGAAATTTTTTAAAGAAAATATATATATCAAGTCTCTTTAATTAAGACATCAAAGAATTTGTATTTTTTTCTTTACTATTGTGGCACCCTCAACAGCCCCCAATCTATTAGGGTCGCCACAAATTTCTTGACACTCATCCTACTACATATCAGTAAGGTAACCTTTAAATTTTAGTGAAACCTTGGTTCATAAGGGGTTGATCAATAAAATACTTTTCCATTTTTTTTTTGTAAAGGTCCCATCGCAATTCATCAGCGGAAGCATAATTAAGTCTCACCACCTCTCCCTCCAATAACAATAACCCAATGCACACCAACTACACACTAGAAGAAAAGATAAAGTCGATTCACTTTTATTTATATTTTCATGATGGACATTTCAGGTCGATATAACAAAAATGCCAAGATTTTTAACTATACTTGGCTATAGCCAAAAGAGAACTCGACCCTATGTGAAACATGTACATCCCTCCATCACCAAGTGTCGGCTATCCCCAAAAAGAAAACGTCAGCTCCCACCAGTCCTGCGTGCCATCACACCCAACCCGGTGCATCGGGTAGCAGTGGCGGTAACATTCCTAGCATCACCCCATTGCGTCGAACGTGAACGAACAAAAACTCTTGGATGATAAGGCCATCAGCTGAACCCACGTCGTACATCATCAATACTCAAACTCAGACATACTCCAGACCGGGTATACTAATATAGGAATGCTCACTACACTCCACCTCGACGTCAATAGGTATGCCATAGAAGGTACCATGCACAACTGGTGAAAGAGGCATCTTTCTAATTTGAAATGTTAATCTCCAAAAAGGGTGAGTACAACCACTCAGCAGTAAAGATCCGCCACACTAAACAGTGCATCAAACAGAACAATCAAGGTATCATGAATAAAACACATATCATTCATACATTCAAGCATACCTTACCTTGCAGCCATGCATATATCACCATGCCATATGCGCATATACTACCATACACCTATCATCAAATAATCATGCAAATATCACCATGCCATACCACCATGCACTTATCATCAAACAGTCATGCATATATCATCATACCATATGTGCATATACCACCATGCACTTATCATCAAACAGTCATGCATATATCACCATGCCATATGTACACATCCATGCGCATGATATAGTCTCAATTTTATCTTTCCAAGGCTAGTGTTTGCATCCTTCAATTTATCGCTCGTATCCAACCTGGCATTGCGAGGAACCTCCGGCACACACACTCCGGGCATCTCGTACCCCAATTAGCATCACGATGTACCCCCCAGCACACACCTCCGAGGCTTCCGGTACACACCTCCGGGCATCCCGAAACTCCCAAGGACATCCGACACACACACTCCAGGCATCTCGAAACTCCCGAGGCATCGTCGGCTCACACCTCCGACAGTTTTGTTATTATCTCAATTTCAACATTTCATTTGATGCATCAATATCAAGAGTCTCAACTAGCTTTTGATACCATATAACATGCCATATGTCATCACATATGCAGTAAGATCAACCACTCAAAGCATTGCATCACATAGAAAATTCTTTTTTTTTTTTTTTTGAAAACACATCAAATTTTAGATAAACCTAATACACTCCTTTGATTAAAACTCTAGAAAAATTAGTAAATGGTATAAATAAATTCTGAAAACTTGATTATAGACGAGACTTAAAGGCAGATATCTCATGAAAAACACCATAACAAAGAATCTCACACAAAACAGTACGGTCCATGCATCACAGTCTTCAAAATTTTAACACTTCAGCTTGCACAGTTTCGGAAGTAATTTGAATTAAATAACCAAATGAACTCCAAAAATTCTGAAATTTTGATATATTATAGAAAAATCCTAAGGGTAAATATCTTGTGAAGAAATTGAACCCCAAATCATTCTAGATTAACATATATAGACGATTAATTCCTCCTGTTCTCGGTGTCATTTTTCCAGATTATCTTCTTTTAAAGGAAACTCGTTTCACCAATTTACATATGTCCTTTTCTTCTAAATTTTTAGTATGTTATACCTCAGAATATTAGCTACAACTTTCATTAAGAACACATGATCAAATTTTAACTGTATGATTTTATAAAAATCACAGAATCGTACTAGGTCGAGGTAGCATTTTCCCAGATCCAGTGTCTTCAAAGGACAACGATTTCACCAATCTATTTTTGTTCATTTCCTCTAAATTTTTTATATGTTTTACCTCAAGAAGTATAATGCAACTTTCAATAAGAACTCAAAGTGAGATTTTTGCAAAAAAGGCTACTTTACAGTCCACGAAGTCACTAAAGGTCAGCACAACAAATTCCAGATCTAGGGCGTGCATGGAAACGTTTCTAAGAAACGTTTCAAACACTTCGTACGAATTTTGTTCCCGGGAACAAAAAAAGAACAGAAACGCGTTTGGTTGCGTTTCTGTTCTTTTTTTGTTTTTTTTGTTCCCGGAACAAAATAAGAACAAAAAAAGAAACAACAAATTGTTGTTTCGGCCTTGAGAAACACTTCTTGGACGCCCGAAAGGAACAAAAATGAAAAGAAAAAAAAAATAAAAATTGTTGTTTCTCCTTCGTTCGTCCTCCTTCTCTCCGGCGACTCCTCACTCGGCCAACTCTCCGGCGACTCCTCACTCCGCCGAGCGTCGCCGGGCCCCGGCGAGGCCGAGCGTCACCGGCGTGGGCGAGGCCGAGCCTTGCCATGGCTAGGCGAGCTCGAGCTCGCCGAATGCCGGGCGAGGCCGAGCTCGCCCAGCCATGGCGAGGCTCGGCCTCGCCGGATCTGGGCGAGGCCGAGCTCGCCCAGCCAAGGCGAGGCCGAGCCTCGCCGAGGGCCGAGCCTCGCCGAGGGCCGGCGAGCCTCGCCGTGGCTAGGCGAGGCTGCCGGCCCCGTCGGCCGATCGCCGGAGGCCGAGGACCGGCCGAAAAAAAAAAAATAAAAAAGAAAGGAAAAAAATGAAAAATAAAATAAAAATGTTTAAAAAATTAAAAGAAACAAAAAAAGAATAAAATTTACCAAACGTATTTCTATTCATTTTTTATTCCTGCAAAACAAAGCGTTACCAAACGTGTTCTTTTGTTCAAAAATTGTTCCCCGGAACAGAAACACTTTTTTTTTGTTTCTGTTCCTTGGAACAAAAAAAGAATAGAAACGTTACCATTCGCACCCCTAATCTCTCCAAAGGAAAACCGTTTCACCAAGAAATCCTTGTCTGTTTTGTCTCAAATTTTAGTATGTTATCCCTCAAGATGTTCTCTACAACTTTCATGAACATATCGAAGCAAGATTCCAACTAAAATATCACATGCAGCTCACAAACTTGTGAAGGGCCGGACTGATTTTTCCAGAAAACCGCATGCTAGGCCAATGAATTTCTCCCCAAAGCTTCGACCTTTCATCACATCCACCATAACCGAAATTTACCATCTTCTTTACACACATCACAGCAAGCAAATGGTAGGTTTTAGGACTCTACTTGCCTCTAGTCCAAGCGAACACAGCAAGCAACGAACACAGCGACAAACGACGGGCAAAGCGGCGAACGAATGGCGACGAGCTAGGCAAACGATCGACGAACGGACCTCCTCCTTCCTCTCGCACGCACGGCCTCTTTCTCTCTTCCTTTCTTCCTTTCCTTTCCTTTCTCTCTTTCTCTCTTCTTTCTCTCAGACAACTCCCTCTCTTTCTCTCCCATTTCCTCGCTTAATCCGCCCCCTCTTCCCCTCTAATTTCTTCCCCCTCATGATTAACAATCATGATCTTGCATGCCAACGCCACTTGGCAATTGCCATGCAAAGTGGGCTTGCATCCGGCTGGGCTTGGGCCAGCTTGGTCAACAGAAGCTCCTCCTCTTCCTTTGGGCTTCGCGGGCCAGGCCCATATGGCCGAATGATGGGTGATCGTGGGCTGGGTTTTTGGGCCAGCTTGGCCTAAGAATTTCGGCCCACTTCCCCTTAAATAATCTACTAATATTTTTCACTTAAATAAATACCTAACTTGCAAAAATAATATGGTCATAAAACTTGTAGTCATAATTCCATAAATCCCCATTTATAACACACATGGCCAATGATAGAATTTTCTTTCCTATCAAATAATTATCCATTAAAAATTTGGCCATAAATTTTATTGCAAATTATGGATTAAATGGCTACAATTCAACTTAAGGGTACTTCCATTACCTATTCATAGGCCTTAATGTATTTGGAGGTTGCCATGAATGTTGGGATGCCACAACTATAAGCCCTATACTTTTACACAAAGCACGCGAGACATTATAAGAGTATATAGGAATACACTAAAATTATCAATGTGAAAAAGTTATACATAATGAGGCATCTTGATATTTTTAACGTAAACAACTTCATGTATGCTATGAATTTTTGTCAATCCAAAATGTTGAGATTCCATTGACATTTGAAAAAAAAAAATTGTGCAATTTTTTAAATAATAAAATTTCATCTTTTAAAGTTTCACGTTGGAAAGTATAACTGTGATTTCATTTTGGAAATCCTTTAAAGGATTATTTTTTTTCCCAATCCTATCATCCCGTTTGATGTATTTGTACATAAAAGACAACTGGTAAGAAGTGGATTGATTATGATATGCACAACAAAAGTGTAAAATTATAAATAAATAAAAAAGTCATTGGGTTAAAAATTATCTATTTAATTTTTTTTTAAATATTTTCTTTGATAATCTATCCAAAAGTTTGTTAGATAACGAAAAAAAGAATTAGGTTTCCTGAAAATTTTCTTTTCAACAAAATTAATTTCTATGGAAAAAAATCTGTCAATAATAAAGAAAACATAGTGCTGCAAAAACAAAACATGATCCTACATAGAAATAGAAAAAAACTAAGAAAAGAATTTGTGGCACTAGTTTAAATTACAATAAATGCTTTGGGGCAATTTTGTCTTTTTTTCAAAATTTGGGTGGATTTAATCAAATAATGGGTCAACATAGCGTTGCCCTCTTAGATTAGGGAATTATTTTTCTAAGTTTAAGCATGCATATTTACTTTAGTCATGAATGGTTTGACTAATCATTTTTAGCAAAACCAAACATATTCTGCACAGTTGCTTTTATAGTTTTAGTAGTTAGGAAAATATTGTGTGCTTAGCCAGTTCCAATGTGAGATGTAACAATGTGTTGAGGATTATAAATGATTACTAAATTTAGGATACACAGGACAGGGAGGAAAATGTAAAGTGAAAAGCTTTTTTCGCGTATGTTCACTCATGTTTGTTTTGCATCAGCTTCAAGTTGCAATTAACACTAAGCTTAGTTCTACAATCTCTAAAAGGTATGTAAAATTAGGGTATATCCATTTGTTCTAAAGATGTATTATGTTAAGTGATATCAATTGATTGGTATAAATTTACGTCAGATCAAGGAAGCCATAAGAGATTTGTACATCGTATATGCATGTCATCATATCAGGGAAATGTGCCAAAAAAAGTCATAAACCTTTTGTATATTTGCCAATTTAGTCCAAAACATTTTTTTGGTGCCAATTAAGTCATAAACATTTTTACGTTGTGCCAAATTCAGTCCTTTCCGGCGAATTTTGGCTGGATTTTGTTGACTAGACGTTGGCTGGCGACATGGCCTAATCGGCGCGACGTTAACAACTTTTAATAATATTTTAATATTTTTGAATTTTATTTTATTTTCTTCTCCTCTTCTTCCTCAAGCCGATCGCTGGACCTTGGCGACTGACCAGAGGTGACGGCTGGTGAGGTCCAGGTTTTGACCTCGCCGGCCACCTCGCCGCTGGCTGCGAGGGCGGCCTCGCCCACTCGGCATGAGGCCGCCCTCAAGGCCCGGGCAGCGAGGGCAAGCGAACCTAGGGAGAGAAGGGAAAGGGTTAGATCCGGAGGACGGAGGACCAAATTGAGAAGCCGAGGGCCTACCGTCGCGCCTCGTCGTGACCGTCACTCCCTCGCGCCGCCCACCCCCCCTCGATGCCGTTGCCTTACTGTCCTTGCCAAACCTCAAGCCATGGGCGAGGATCGACCCTCGCCAAATCCGGCGAGGGCGAGCCTTGCCGCCCGGCCTCGAGTGAGACCTCACGCTAGGCGGGCGAGGCTGGTCGGCGAGGTCGACCTCGACCTTGCCAGCCATCATCTCGGCCGGTCACCAAGGTCTAGCAACCGGCTGGAGGAAGAAGAGGAGAAGAAAAAAAGAAAAAGAAAAAAACTCTAAAATATTAAAATATTATTAAAAGTTATCCACATCGGTGCCAATCATGCCACATCAGCCCGGTGACGTCCAATCGGAAAATCCGACCAATTTAATTGGCACAATATAAAAAATTTTAGGACTTAATTGGCACCAAAAAGAAGTTTATGACTAAATTGGCACAAATATAAAAGATTTATAAATTTTTTGGCACTTTTCCCCATCTTATCATGATATGACATTCATAATAGGCCAGGTTTCCTTAAACTTTCGTAGGGAAGACTTTCACCAAAACCTTTATCAACAACTTTTGAGCTAGATATACATAAAAATCATTATGAAAGGTTCTTTAAAAATTCCAATTTAGACTAGTTGCTGAACTGAACTAAATTGTTATGGTTGATAATTATGTCCTTTTTTCCCTTGGCTAGAGTGATATGTCTATATTGTTTTTTCTTTTTTATCTTTGGAGGAACGGCTTGCAGCCGTATATGTCTATATTATTTGTTTGTTTGCTTGTGGATCTTATCACATTTGATGTAGAACTTCATGAAAACATTGCTGATATACATTCCCATGGAGTTGTTGGACTTTCATGCATAATTTGAACTTTATGTTGTTGTTTGATGACTATGCAAAGTTTTTATATATCAAATCATCAAAGTATATCCAAGAGGGAATTCACTAGTGAGAATATTGTACTAATAGACCATTTGAAGGGCATATGGGCCTCAACCTCTTGGGTAAATTCACCCCTCTCTCTCTCTCTCTCTTCCCTTCACATTCTTTGACTATCCTGTAATTTATTAGAAACCGCTAAACCAACGTGTACCGACATCATGAGAGAATAGTAAAACTCGAATTAGTCCTTTCGATTAAAATGTAAACGAAATGCTGACGTGATTATTATTTTGCCATTAAATGAGACTTTGTCATTACACGGGGCTTTTTTTAAAATTTTGACATATAGAAAACAGAATTAACATTTCTAAAAACACAGTATGGCAAAATTTTAAATAAAAACAAAAAGTGAAAAAGTGGACTGGCGGCTGATGGTGGTCATTGAGCGGTGGTGCAATAGCGCTAGCATTGCTACCTGAGTGGCACTGCCGTCGCTAATTGCATTTGACAGAATACATGCTCGAAGAAGGTCTCAAGCCCCCACCACTCGCGCTTGTTGTGACGACGACGACCGTTTTTCCAATCTCTAGGCAACGCCTCACTAAGGTCGTGCAACCTTGGCCAGGTCTGTCTCACCAACGATTGCGCACCCTGGATATCCATTTTTTGGGGGTTCACGGTTGTTTGTCTTTATCTGTCTCTCTCTCTCCATTAGGACTTGAGGTTTTGTCATTTTTTAATATTCTTACCCAATTGACACAAAAGAAAATTCATGATATCACAAAAGAAAATGTGGCAGTTTCCGACAGCATTTCATATGCATATTAACATATGAACATGTTATAAATCTAAATGGCCAGAAAAAAAAAATGTTTTCAGGATCGTGATTGCTTATTTCCTGAAAATATGGGGACGATGGCTGCCTTCGTTCCGATAGAGAAAGGAAAATTATATGATAAAATTGTAAACGAAGTAAGAAATGAAAATCAAGATTTGATTTGTTTGGAGCCCTTGGGCTGTGATTATTCTGTGCCAATATCCTTCTCTTTGTCATCCTGTAATTCTTGGAATCTATACTGATAATTGATGGAAATAATTTGAATAGGAAACGCTCACAACTCACATAAGAAGAAGATAGATAGGCCTATAGATTTATTTCACCTTTAAAAAAAAATAATTACAAGACTCCCCTATGTATAGACTTGTTACATGACATTTACTCTTCACAGTAAGAAAAGCCAGTGTTTCGGATAAGATATAGAAACTAATAAAAAAATCACTATATCTCACCTTATCCCTAAAAACAATCACTACACCTAAAAATAGGAATAGACTCATTATAGATAATGACAAACAGACTCATTAAAGATAACGTTGCAATTATGACTCTTTTTCAATGCAGGTACTAAACAATTATATGCACCGATGAATTTGGTTTAATTTCCAACGCTTCCCCTTAAACCAAATTATCTTCCATCGATTATTCCAAGCAGGCTCTTGAACTTTCAGAAAGCATCCATCTTGAGAGGTTTGGTAAAATGTCTGCTACTTGATTTCTAGTCTTCACATGCAACACTTCGACCTCATTCGCTTTAACATGTTCTCGAATGAAGTGATATGGAACATCGATACGTTTACTTTGTTTATGAAAAGCCGGATTTTTCACCAATGCAATAGCAAAAACATTATCAACAAAAATCTCAATTACTTTTTTCTGCTCCATAAGAATATCTTTGAGTAGTCTTCTCAACCAATTGCATGACAAACACATGAGGATGTGGCTACATATTTAGCTTCACATGTCAATAAAGTGACACCGGGTTGCTTCTTTGATGACCATGTGAAAGCAATGTCACATGAGAAAAATACAAAGTATGTAGTGCTCTTTCGATCATCGATATCTCCACCATAATCACTATCCGAATAAGCTTTACGTTGGTAGGATTCAAAGTGATAATAGTGTAAGCCATGAGAAGTAGTACCTTTGATATACCGAAGTATCCTTTTTACAACTTTAAGATGAGATGACTTCAGCTTTTTCATATATCGACTCACAATTCCAACACTATACATAATATCCGGTCTCATGCATGTCAAGTATCTCAAACTCCCAATCAAGCTTCTATAATATGTCGAATCAACATCGACATCATCAGCAAATTTTGAAAGCTTGGTTCTGCACTACATTGGTGTATTGACCACAATATAATTATTCATGTTGAATTTTTCAAGAATATTTTTTGCATACCCTTTTTGGGAAATAAAAATCGCCTCGGCACTTTGCTTCACTTCAATCCCAAGGAAATAATTCATGAGACCATTATCGGTCATCTCAAATTCTTTCACCATTAATGCCTTAAAAGCATCAATCATCGCCAGATTATTTCCTGTAAAAACAAGGTCATCAACATATAAACACGTGAGTAGAATATCACATTTTTCTTTCTTCAAATAAAGTGCATGCTCGTATGGACATTGAAAAAATCCATTTGCCTTGAAATATGTATCGATTATGGAATTCTATGCTCTCGGTGTTTGTTTAAGTCCATATAGAGCTTTCTTCAACTTTAACACTTTGTCTTCATGACCTTTGACAACAAACCCCTTAGGTTGTTCTACATATATCTCTTATTTCAATGATGCCATTCTAAAATGTCAATTTGACATCCATTTGATAAATTTGTCAATTAGTTTGAGCAGCGATAGAAATAATCAATCTAATTATTTCCATGTGGATGACATGGGCAAAAACTTCATCATAGCCGATTCCGGCTTTTTGTTTGTACCCCTTCATGACTAATCTAGCCTTGTACCTTGTCATTTCTCCTTTCTCATTCTTCTTGGCATTGTATACCCATTTGACTCCAATCGATTTCTTGTCCTTTGGTAGATCAACAAGCTCCCATGTTTGATTCTTCTCAATGGCTTCGATTTCTTCATGGCTTTTCTCCATTTTTCTTCTTTGGCCGCATCATCATAGATAAGTGGTTCATAATCTAAAAGAAGACATACAAGGTGAACCTTGTCGGTAGCTTCATAAATGTCAGACAATCTCCTTGACCTTGGCACTAGCGGTTCATCAACACCATTTGAAGAAGTTGGTGATGACAAACTTGAAGAAGATACTGGAGAAGAAGGTGTAGAATGATCCTTCAACTCTGTTTGATCGGTATCACCATGAGCATTCACTTCATATTTTGGGATGTCTTCCCATGTGCCATCTTCATCGTTCTTGGCATCTCTGCTTATATACACTTTCAAAGGGTTAGGATTAAATAAACGATAGGCTTTGGATAATGAGTCATACCCAATAAAGATGAGCTTTTTACTCTTGTCTTCCAACTTTGATCTTTTCTGGTCCGGGACATGAGCATAGGCAATGCTCCCAAAAATTCTCAAGTGTGAAACACTTGGTGTTCTCCCAGTCCATGCTTCTTGTGGAATTAAGCCTTCAAGTCCAAATGTTGGATATCTATTTTGAAGATAGACCACACACAAAACAGCTTCAGCCCAAAGCTCCTTAAACAATCTCTTCAGCATGCTTTGAACCATGTCAGGAGTGGTTTATTTTTCGTTTAGTTATGCCATTTTGTTGAGGAGAATATGGAGCAATCAAGAAGCACCGAATGCCATGATCCTCACAAAATTTGTTGAATATGGTTGATGTGAATTTTACGCCACGATCGGTCCTCAAAGCTTTGATAAAATAGTCGCTCTCCTTTTCAGTCAGTTTTTTGAATTGTTTGAAAATATCAAACACTTCTTTTTTTCTTTAAAAAAAAAAATACCCAAGTTTTCCGAGTAAAATCATCAACAAAAGTAACAAAATATCAATGATTACCATATGAGTGAGGAGTGATTGGGCCACACGCATCAGAATGAATCAACTCAAGCGGCTTCTTCACTTGATAAGTCGCTTCCTTCGGAAAGCTAGTTCTAGAATGCTTACCGATAACACACCCTTCACATAATTGATCGGGATGATCAATACGTGGTAAGCCATAAACCATCTTCTTACGAGAAAGCAAATTAAGTCCGCCAAAATTGAGATGGCCAAACCTTAAATGCCACAACCATGAAGGATCATCCATGTACGCCTTTAAACATCAAGACATATCATTCTTTATATTAAGAGTAAATATTATGTTCTTCGACATCTTTACATTCGCAATCAATTTATTATTCCTATCTCGTAGCACGAGACTAAGATCTTTCATGTAACTTTTCTCCAAAAGATGTCCCAAACTTAAAATATCGCTTGACATTTTCGGGACATAATAAACATTAGTAATAAATTGACGTGTACCACTCTTCAAGCGAATCATAATTGTACCTTTGCCTTTGACAAGAATTTTGGAGTTTTCACCGAAAGAGACTTGCCCTTTAATTGTCTCATCTAACTCGATAAACATCTCTTTTCTCTCACACATGTGATTGCTTGCACCAATATCCAAATACAACGTATCAGTTTGGCTCCTTCATTTTCTTTGAATGCCAATAATAGAACTTGATTAGCATCATTCACCAAGTTTGCCTTTTTCATCTGCTCTGCTACTCTTCTTGCTCCAGCAGTCAGAAGCATAATGGCCAAGTGTATTACAATGATAACATTGAATTTTAGATTTATCATACCATTGGCCTATCAAGTTCTTTCATCTTCCACGAACACCTCTTTGATACCGGTATCTACCGTCACTTCAATTAGCATCTCCTCTACTTCGTCCACGACCTCTTCCTTGAAAGAGACCTCGGCCTCGACCACAATCACAATCTTGGTTTGTCCCACGAATTTGCATGGGATCTCTTCTTTGCTCCTTCTCATCTCAAATGGTTAATCGCATTTGGAGAACTTCCTCCACTAATTCAATCTTTTTTTCTTCAAAACCTTTCTTCACGGGCTTGTAATGAACCCATAAGCTCATCAATCGTCATGGCATCCAAGTCTTTGGATTCTCCAATTGCAACAGTAGTGTGGTCGTACTTCTTGTCCAAGGACCAAAGTATTTTCTCAACAACACAAACATCGAAAATGTCTTCTCCATTTCTTTTCATTTGGTTGACAATCGCCAAAACTCTTGTGAAATAATCAGCAATCGATTTAGATTATTTCATATGAATTACCTCGAATTCGCCTCTCAAGGTTTGAAGGTGAATCTTCTGAATTTTTTGTACTCCTTGATGTGTATTGTGAAGAATCTCCCATGCCTCCTTAGCTATGATAGCATTCGACACCTTTTCGAACATGGAATCATCTAAAGCTTGATAGATGATTGACAGAGTATATTGATCTTTCAAACGAATCTTCTCCAAGGCATTCCTCTAGTTCTGGTTCAAGGTAGCTTCATCCTCTGGCTCATCATAGCCAGTATAGACAAGTTCCCACACGCTGTGGGCACCAAGTAGAGCTTTCATTCTAACGGGCCAATTACCATTGTTGTCTTTGGTAAGACGAGGGTATTGAAGATGAAGCTGATTGTTTGTTGACGTTATGATCACAAACCGTAGGCTCTGATACCACTTTAATGGAAATAATTTGAAGATGAAACGCTCACAACTCACACAAGAAGAAGATAGATAGGCCTATAGATTTATTTCACCTTTAAAAAAAGAAAAAACAATTACTGGACTCTCCTATTTGTAGACTTGTTACATGACCTTTACTCTTCCTAGTAAGAAAAGCTAATGTTTCGGATAAGATCTAGAAACTAATAAAAAATCACCATATCTCACATTATCTTTAAAAATAATCACTATCTCTAAAAACAATCATTACACCTAGAAATAGGAATAGACTAATTATAGATAATGATGAACAGACTCGTTAAATATAACGCTACAATTATGATTCTTTTTCAATGTAGGTACCAAACAGTTATATACACCGATGAATTTGGTTTAATTTCTAACAATAATGTGATAGAATAGTAAACTCGTCACTCGTTTGTCTTCTGCCTGATCGGAACCAAAAGTGACAAGAGAAGACTTCACTTTTTAAGTCATCGCCAGCCATGAGCTCAAGTCATAGTCCTCGACCTTCTCCGTGAAATCGGGGTGGCTCTGAGGCCACGTTTGCTCTTTCGGGTCCTCTACGCTCAGTTGACCCAGTCAATTGGCGCGTTTACGCGAATAAGGATTCAACCAGACATTCATATAATGCGGTCTTCGGTTCGAGCAACCGTGTCTCACTGGAGCCCCTTCTGTCTCTGCTATACGCCCCCCAAAGCTTTCCTCTTTCTGACTGTTCTTGTGCTTCTATCGTTCCCCTCTAAAATTCCTGAAATGGGTGTCGAGAGCTCCATAAGTTCCAAATTTTTTCTTCGCCTTGTCATTAGCATTTTGACGATTATTTGTTTGGAAGACTGGCTTGCATCAGTGAGCTTGAAATATGACTGCGAGCCTGCGCCATGAATGATTTTCCCTTCCAGAACGACACTAAACCATGTTGTCCTGATGAGCCGCTGTTACTAGAACCTTTCTGGGAGGACCCTGGCGATTATGATCATCAATCTCATTCGTTGATCTCAGAGTTCGAGAAAACAGGCGATGCTTGTCTTACTCCACATAAACATTTTCCTAGATTCCCCAGTGCATCTGATCCTGATGAGCATTCATACCTAGCATTTCTCCGTGATTGCAGCAGCATCCCAAATGTAACATTTCCATATCCTCACTCAACTTGCCCCTCTCCTGGCACCAACCGCTCTTATGTCGCTCTTATGGATAGACCAGAACACCCAAGTCTTACTCTGTCAGCGTGCCAGAGTCATGTTATTGTACCTGTTAAAAGAGCCAGAAACGATGGCGAGGAAAAAGAAAATGATGACCCCGAGCGTAAGTGGAAGCGCGGGTTTAGACTGAAATGGAATTTAACCTCCTGGGAGAGTTGTGTTAAATGCAAAACAAGTGGCGGCAGATGCGAAGGACGTGATGGATGTTTTCGATGCATCTGTTCTGATGGAAAAGCACATGCGTACACTTGCATCTGTTCTTTTTTTATTTATATTTCTTTTGGACATTCTTTTGTAGATCTAGGGTGTGTTTGTTTTGGGGTTTATGATAAAGAAAGATGAAATCAATTTCACGGAAAAGTGTATTTTACCCTTTTCAGAATAGAATTCATTTTTTTAAGTACGCTATCCTTTTCAACGTAAATGGTTTGACTAATTACATAGTTTGCGCAGTAACTTTTGTAGTTTTAGTATGTAGATGGATTCATAGTAATGTCCAAAAGAAAATACTATCTGCTTAGCCAGTTCCAATGTGAGATACGATGATGCATTGAGGATCATAGATGATTAGTGAATTTATGATAAATTAGACAAAAAGGAAAATATAAAGTGAAGAGCTTTGTGCACGTTGTTTACTCATGCATGTTTTGCATAATACTCTCCATTGAGCTTAGTTATGCAATCTCCATAAGGTATGTGACGTTAGGGAATATCTCTTTGTTTCTAAGATGTATTGTATTAAGTGATATGTAGTTGATTAGTAAGAATTTATGTCAGATCAAGGAAGTCAAAGAGATTTATGCATCATATATGCATGTTATCATATCATGATATGATATTCATAATAAGTTAGGTTTCCTTAGACTTCTAGGGGGAAGACTTTAACCGAAACCTCCATCAACAACTTGTGAGCTAGATATATATAAGCATTATCATGAAAGGATCTTCCCTAATCTTTTTTTCTTTCCTTTTGTTTGTTTATTTTTGCTTTTGAAATTCCAACCTAGACCACTTGCTGAAATGAACTAAATTGTTATGATCAATAGTTATGTCCTCTTTTCCGTTGGCCAGAGTGATATGTCTTTATTGATTGTTTGTTTGCATGTGGATCAAATCACATTCGATGCTGAACTATATGGAAACGTCGCTGATATACATGCCTATGGAATGGCTGGACTTTCATGCATATTTAGAACCTTATGGTTTTGTTTGGTGACTTTACAAACCTTTTATATATCGCATGGTCAAATTATAATATTTAAGAGGGAATTCACTAGTGAGAATATTGTACTGACAAACCTTTTAGAGGGCATATATGTCTCGACCTCTTAGGGTATATAACATTAGGGTATATCCATTTGTTCTGAAGATGTATTATGTTAAGTGATATTCAATTGACTAGTATAAATTTATGTCAGATCAAGGAAGCCATAAAAGATTTGTATATCGTATATGCATGTCATCATATCATGATATGACGTTCATAATAAGCCAGGTTTCCTTAGAGTTCTAGAGGAAAGACTTTAACCAAAATCTTTGTCTACAACTTTGCTAGATATACATAAAAATCACTATGAAAGGTTCTTTAAAAATTCCAATCTAGACCAGTTGCTGAACTGAACTGAATTATTATGGTTGATAATTATGTCCTTTTTTTCGCTTGGCCAAAGTGATATGTCTATATTGTTCGTTTGTTTGCTTATGGATCTTATCACATTTGATGCAGAACTTTATGAAAACATTTCTGATATACATTCCCGTGGAATTGTTGGACTTTTTGTGCATAATTTGAACTTTATAGTGTTGTTTGATGACTATGCAAAGTTTTTATATATCAAATCGTCAAAGTATAATATCCAAGAGGGAATTCACTAGTGAGAATATTGTACTAACAAACCATTTGAAGGACATATACGCCTCGACCCCTTAGGTGAATTCACCTCTCTCTCTCTCTCTCTTCCCTTCACATTCTTTGACTATCCTGTAATTTACTAGAAACCGCTAAAAGAAAGTGTACTGACATCATGAGAGACTAGTAAAATTCGAATTGGTCCTTTCAATTAAAATGTAAACGAAGTGCTGACGTGATTATTATTTTGCCATTAAATGTAGACTTTGTCATTACACGGGGCTTTTTTTAAAATTTTGACATATAGAAAAAAGAATTAGCATTTCTAAAAACACAGTATGGCAAAAATTTTGAATTTAAAAAAAAAAAGTGAAAAAGTGGACTGGTGGCTGATCGTGGTCATTGAACGGCGGTGCAATAGCGCTAGCATTGCTACCTGAGGGGCACTGCCGTCGCTAATTGCATTTGAGAGAATACATGCTCGAAGAAGGTCTCAAGCCCCCACCACTCGCGCTCGTTGTGACGACGACGACTGATTTTCCAATCTCTAGGCAACGCCTCGCTAAGGTCGTGCAACCTTGGCCAGGTCTGTCTCACCAACGATTGCGCACCCTGGAGATCCATTTTTCGGGGGTTCACGGTTGTCTCTCTCTCTATCACCCCATTAGGGCTTGAGGTTTTGTCATTTTTTAATATTCTCATCCAATTGACACAAAAGAAAATTCATCATATCACAAAAGAATATGTGGCAGTCTCCGACAGCAGTTCATATGCATATTTAACATATGAACATGTTGTTAGAGATCCAAATGGCCAGGAAAAAAAAAGTTTTAAGGATCGTGATTGCTTATTTTTTAAAAATACGGGGACGATGGCTGCCTTCGTTCTGATAGAGAAAGGAAACGTCATATAATAAAATTGTAAACGAAGTGAGAAATGAAAATTAAGATTTGATTTGTTCAGAACCCTTGGCCTGTGACTGTTCGATGGCTAAGTAATTGCTATCAGGGTCTCTATGCCAATATCCTTCTCTATGTTGTCCTATAATTCTTGGTGTACCCCGGAACCATCATGAACGGTGATGACACGGCCATCCTTCCATCCGAAGGAAGCAGTCTCAAAGCTCCCAAAATCCAATTCCTAAAAGTCCCCTTGTTGATATCGCTCTTGTACTACTTATCGTTAGCTAAGGAACCTAAAAAATATTGGAAAAATAGAAGAGTGAGCAACCACAGCTCAGTGAGTAGTGCATCTCTTCTAAGTAGATCGAGCACTCACTATGCATATTTATAAACCAAACCGCAACTCTTTTAACTTAAATCCATGATATAACAAACATAAAATAAGAGAATAAGTCACATGCTTTAACATAGCGGCATAAATATTCATTTCACAATAATATTAGAACAAACATTAATGAACCAATCCATTGATCAATCTCATTAATTCACACACCAATTGTCCATTCCATTGGTTAATCTCACCAATGGTATAATGAAATCATACATCGATGGTTTATTCCAGCAATTAATCTCAAATCACACGCCGATAGTCTATTCCATCAACTAATTTCAAATCACATGCCGATGGTCCATTACATCGACTAAACTCAAATCACACGTCGATGGTCCATTCCATTGACCAAACTCATATCACATGTCAATAATCTACTCAATTGACCAATCTGTTACTCAATATTAAATCATGGTCATGACACAATGTCTAGTGACAAGGCGATCAAGATTTCCCATTGGCAAAATCTTCACCTATTATTAGCCAGTGGCTCGGCCCATAATGATATCGTAGACTAGTATGTGGATACCCACAAGCCCTTCATTGGACTCATAGCGATATTGAACATCAACACCAATCTACAACAATCTCTACAATTCACAAAGCCAAATCCATAAATCATTTCATATGTCACATTACATTTCACAAATCAACTACATAACCTTTTGTGACTCAATTCATTCGCCACAATTAGTTTTCATAAAATATTTCTTAAATCATTTTAGAATTCATCTCATAAACTGGTTTTACAAATCGAATCAAATCAAATGCATGTCAAAAAGCTTATCACAATCGATATCTATATAACATTCCATATACCATCTCAAAGTCAAGTTTTTTGTAAAAAATTTCACACACCCAAAACATGTAATATTTCTCAACTTCATTCATCAAACAAAATATATATTTCCAACAAAAAGTTCTCACGCTACTTTCAAATACCAAAACGTAGTAAATGCCCAATCCAAATTTTATGCAACAAACACACTTATTCATAACTCATAAAATATTAAATCTTTATCATTTTAAAGACATGAGCTTATAGATTCTTAGAAAAGATAGCACCACTCACATGGAAAAGCCGAAAATTAACCTATGTGGTTACTCGAGCGAACGCACTCATTTTCCTATCAATTAATCGAAAGCGATATCAAAACCAAGTAATATGTTACTCTCCAATTAACGACTCGACTAAATTATCCTTATTCATTGATAACACGACACATACATGCTAATAAACCACATATCCAAAGCGATTATTTAAGCCGTCCGCAAAGGGAAACTTGAGTGTGAAACTTGGTCACATTATAACTTTCTCTACTGAACCTCTTTTAAAGCCATTCCAACATATTACAAGATCCCCAATTTAGCCAACCTGAAATCAAGACGAAAATCAACAATGGTCACGCATTGTTCAGCATGCGTGATAAACTTCAAAATTTTATTTTGGGTAAACCATAAGCTCAAATCACAATCCATAAAATTCTAAAGTTTCACAATATCCTAAACTATAATTTCTATAAAAATACGAGGCTCAATGACTCAAAAATCATACTTCACTGCTCGATTTTTCCAAAATTCCGAATTACAAACCCTAAGTCCAAACTTACTCCGATTGAATGAACGGGGGCACGGGTGCTTACCGGGCATTGCATTACGTGATTGAGGTGGATTGGTGAGGTTCTCATGATAAAAATGCACGAAACCCTTTCTTCCTTTCCTTTCTTTCTCCTCCTTTCTTTCCCTTGCACGAGCTCTCTGGTCTTCCTTTCTCTCTCTCTCTCCTTCTTTTCTCTTTCTCTTTCCCTTTTTATTTCCTCCTTTTTCTTTTTCTTTTTCTTTCTTTCCTTCTCTCTCTTCTTCTTTTTCTTCCTCTCTCCCGAAGACTCTCGGCCGCTCCCCCTCATTCTTCTTCTCTTCTTTCCTTCTTCGTTCGACCGTTCAACCTTCTCTCTCTTTTCTTTTTTCTCTTTTTGACTGGGTCAAAACCCATATTTTACGCTTGGAATCTGTACAAATAATGAGATAGAATAGTAAACCTCTTCAATCGTTTGTCTTCTGCCTGATCGGAACCAACAGTGACAAGAGAAGACTTCACTTTTTAAGTCAATCGCCAGCCATGAACTCAAATCGTAGTCCTCGACCTTCTCAGTGTAATCGTCGTGGCTCTGAGGCCACGTTTGCTCTTTCGGGTCCTCTACGCTCAGTCGACCCAATCAATTGGCGCGTTTACGTGAAAAAAGGATTCAACGAGACATTCATATAATGCGATCATCAGTTTGAGCAACTGCATCTCACTCGAGCCCCTTCTATCTCTTCTATAAGCCATCAAAGCTTTCCTCTTTCCGACTGTTCTTGTGCTTCTATTCCCCTCTAAAATTCCTGAAATGGGTGTCGATAGGTCCATAAGTTCCAAGGTTTTGCTTCGCCTTGTCATTGGCATTTTGACGATTCTTTCTTTGGAAGACTGGGTTGCATCAGCGAGCTTGAATGATGACTCCTGCAAGGCCGGTGAGTGCGGTGACGTCATGAAGGGTTATTCCATCTGGAGCGACGCTAAACCGTGTACTAATACAAGTTTTGAAAACGAGTGTCGTGATAAGCCACTGCTCAATCTACGACCTTTTGGAGAGGACTTTGTCATTTATGAGAACATTTCCTTAAGCTTGAGCTCAGAGTTAGATAGATCAGGCAATGCTTGTTTTGCTCGAATTATACAGCCCAGCGAATTTCACCCTACTGTTTCCAGCATTGAACCGCCCTCATCTCTTGGATTCAATTGGAAACCTTTACTCCTAGCATTTCTCCATTATTGCAGCAGCTTCCCAGATTATTCAGATCCTCACTCGACCTGCCCCTCTGATGGCACCAACCGTTCTTATGTCGCTCTTATGATAAGTAGAAAAGAAGACCTACATCTTGATCTGTCGGTGTGCAAGAGTCATGTTATTGTACCTATTAAATTATCCAGACCGGATGGCGAGGAAATAGGAAATGATGACTACGGGGAGAAGTTGAAGCACGGGTTTAGCCTGCAAGGGAATTTAACCTCCTGGAAGAGTTGCGCCGATTGCCAAAAAAGTGGAGGCGCTTGCGGCGTATCGGATGGGCAATTCCTGTGCTCATGTTCTGGTAAAGAGTATCCGCATCCTTGTAAAAGAGGTAATATTCTTCGGTTAATTCCCCGTATTAGCTGTGAAGACTACATGAACAGGAAGGAGAAACAGAGAAGATGAAGAAACGAGCTTGACAAAGATGAAGACTCAAAGGAAAAGGAACGATCTTGAGCTTCTGTATTTGGTTCTCTAGTTCTTCAGAAAAGAGAGAGTAATCTTCATAAAGTGCTTCTCATTTTCGTTCTTTGTACATCCAGTATTTATATGCGAGAAACAAAACTTGTACAACTGTTTTAACAGAAATGAAAACAGAAGGAGGGAAAATAACAGAACACGGAAAGTATTCAGTTTTGACTTAAAACTGAATATCTATTATTCAATGAGCACGTGTTGTTGATGTAACTCATGCTTTCTTTGTTCTTCTTTTCTTTATCCTCGCAAGTAGAGTTGAGTTTATCGTTTCCATCCTTGATCGAATCATTAGCACCAGCATTTGTTACTGCACTTCCCAAGCCAGCAGTCTGCCTTGTCTTACTTCCCTTGTTTGCACCAGAACTTAACTCCCGTACATCAGTATCTATCTTTGACTTTAATTTGAACTTCTTTACTTCATCTTCCTTGTTTCCATTCAAGCTTGTCTCTTGATCTCCAGCATTTGTTTTCGACTTTGGCTTATATGCTTTAACATCCCCCCGCAAATTGGGAAGGGGTAAAGAACCAATTCCCAATTTGGTACGAATGTCAAAATGAGCAAATCGTGAGATAGGTTTTGTGAAAATATCAGCAAGCTGGTGAGGGCTTGGAATATAACACACATTGAGAGAGCCAGAAGCAACCTTCTCTCGTACAAAATGAAAGTCAACTTCGATGTGTTTAGTGCGAGCATGTAAAATGGGATTAGCAGTAAGAGCAATAGCAGACTGATTATCACAGAATAAACGAGTTGGTGAAGAAAGTGATAGACCAATATCTCGAAGAACAAAGCTGATCCATGTCGGCTCAGCGAGTTGCGAGGCAAGGGCACGATATTCTGCTTCGAGAAGATCGACTAACAATAGGCTGTTTCTTTGCTGTCCAAGAAATGAGATTAGAGCCGAGGAATGTACAGAAGCCAGTTGTAGATCTTCTAGTCTCTGTGCAACCAGCCCAGTCGGCATCTGAAAAACCATAAAGTTGTTTGGAGCTTCGAGAGTGAAGAAATATACCACAGCTGATAGTTCCTTTAACATACCGCAGAACTCTCTTTAGATTATGAAAGTCTGCAATAGTTGGTTGCTGCATTTTCTGGCATAACATGTTTGTAGCATAGGCAATATCAGGACGAGTCAATGTTAGATATTGAAGACCACCAACAAGACTTCGATATTCAAGAGGATTAGATAAGGGAATGGAATCAGATTGCAAGACATATGGTCTTTGAGATAGTGGAGTAGAGATTAGTTTACAATCAAGCAATTTAGCTCGAGTTAGAAGATCGATTGCATATTTGGTTTGACAGAGAAACAGATCAGTAGAGTTGTGTTTAGCTTCAATGCCAAGGAAGTAGTGAAGATATCCTAGATCTTTCATGTGGAACTGAAGGCTTAGAGAATGAATTAAACTTGAAAGTAATGAGGGTGAACTCCATGTTAAGACAATGTCATCCACATACAATAAGAGAAGTATTGTGTCTTGTCTGTTGCGAAGAATAAACAGAGAAGGATCGGTGGAACTGCAGACAAAACCATTTTCAAGTAAGAAGGTACTAAACCTATCAAACCATGCACGAGGAGCTTGTCGAAGACCATAAAGAGATTTCTTGAGGAGGCATACATGATTAGGTGTTTGTGACTGTATGAATCCAGGAGGTTGCTCCATGTAAACTGTTTCAGTCAATGTGCCATGTAGGAATGCGTTCTTGACGTCAAGTTGATGCATTGGCCACTGATTCATCATGGCTATAGAGAGAACTAACCGAATTGTAGCATGTTTAACAACGGGGCTAAAGGTTTCAGTAAAATCTACCCCTTCTTCTTGGTGAAATCCTTTAGCTACAAGACGAGCTTTTAACCTGTCAAGACTTCCATCAGATGCTAATTTGGTTTTAAACACCCATTTGCAGCCGATCACATTCATGTTAGTTGTTCGAGGAATTAAAATCCAGGTATGATTCTGATGTAAAGCATCCATCTCTTCTTTCATAGCTGTGTACCATCCTTGATTAGCTAATGCTGACTTAACTGATTTAGGTTCAGCAGGTACTTTGTATTCAGCAAGACAAGCATATTTAGGATTAGTTTTGATAATTCTAGATTTTGACCGAGTCTGCATATGGTGAGATGTAGGTATACCGCGTGAAGTAGAAGTAGTAGGAGCATGGTTGCTATTGTTTTCACCGAAGTGAACAGCTGTAGGATGAGTTATAGTGCTAGATATTTCCTGATCTTGTGAACAGCAATGATGATCCCGATGAGTAGGAACTTCAGCCTGTGTTGTTGTAATGGAAGTAAGGTTATCCTGTTCTTCAGGAGGCAAACAGGATGAAGTAGAATGATTGATGCCATTATTATGTAGTTGTTGTATAGAATCTTGTGTAGATGAAGAGATATCATTTCGGCTTACTGGATCCATAAATTTTACCTCTTCTGTCCATAGTCGATATAGTGTTGTATAGGATGTGTTCTCTGTCATACGGGTCTTAGTGAAAGGAAAGAACCTTTCATCAAAGATAACATGCCTACTGATGTATATTCGACCAGTAGTAGGAACAAGACATCTGTATCCTTTGTGACGTTCGCTATATCCAATGAATATACAGGTAAGAGACCGTGGATCTAGCTTGTGTTGAGCATAGGGTCTCGAGACAAGGAAAACAAGCACGGCCGAAGACTCGAGATGATCATAGCTCGGTTCTTTCGATAGAGTCTACTATATGGTGATTGCATCTGTAGCTTTGGTGTAGGAAGCATATTGATGATATAAATGGCTGTTAGGAAAGCATCAACCCAATATTTTAAAGGAACTTTAGCATGATAGAGCATAGCTAGACCTAACTCAACAACATGGCGATGCTTTCTTTCAGAAACACCATTCTGTTCTGGTGTATGAGGACAGGACACTTGTTGTTTAATGCCATGACTATGTAAATGTGTTTGAAACTTGTGACTAACAAATTCACCTCCACCATCACATTGGAAGGTCTTGATTTTGCAGTCAAGTTGATTTTCGACCTGTTTCTGAAACAGAATAAAGATGTCATAGAAGTCTGTTTTTGCTCTCATCGGGTAAATCCAGCTAAACCGAGAAAAATCATCTACAAGGATGACATAATACTTGAAGTTTTGAAATGAACTGACTGGTGAAGGTCCCCAGATATCGCAGTGCACCTTTTCTAAAGGTGTAGATGTTACAGATTCAGACAATGGAAATGGTAGAGCAGTATGTTTTGCAATTTGACAACTTCGACATATATTCTGTATTCGAGTGTTACAGTAAATGTGTTGTTGATTTTGCGAATGCTTTGCAATGTTTTCAGATTGGTGTGAGCTAAACGTCGATGCCATAGATCTTCTCCTAGAGCTCTATGTCTTTGAGTTAGAAATGCTTATGTGGTGTGAGAATCAACTCGGTACAATCCTTTAACCTTCCTTCCAAGCAGCAGAGTTGTGTTGGAGTAATTGTCCTTAATGTATACACCGGTTTTATCAAAAACAAAGGAACATGGATAATCATCCGTTAGTTTCGATACAGATAGAAGATTCTTCTTTATATCATGAACAATTAACACATCATTCAGAGGTAATGAATCCACTTTAGTATGCAACAATGTATCACCAGTATAGATGATAGGCAAGCATGATCCGTTTCCAATCATCACTGTATCGTTCCATGGTATCTAAAAGGATTATGAAGAATACCGAGTTGGTGTAATGTGAGCTGTTGCACCCGTGTCTGGATACCACTCATTTCCACTTGAATCTTCGATGGGTAGGGCTACTAAGGCTGTTGGAACTTCCTCTGCTTGGTAAGAATTATCGAAGCGATACCAGCAGTGAAGTGCATCATGACCTGGTCTTCTGCAGATTTGACACTCCAGTCGAGTGTTTTCTTTTGGTTTCTCCATCTGAGCATTTTTATGGAGGGTGAAGTTTGAGGAAGGATAGGTTTTGGTATCTGTATACCTTTGAGCTGAGCCATTATATGGTCTAAAACCCTGACCAGACCCCAAAGCAGAGAAGGTATTAAGCTGGTTAAACTGTTGACTTCCTTGTTCATAGTTCGAAGTATTGTTTTTGTAATTCATATTTCTTCCAAGATAACCATAGTTTCTATATTTGTTATTGAATGATCTTCCTCTTCCAAAACTTCTTCCTCCTCGACTATATCCTCTTGTACTTCCAAGACTACTATTTTGCTGTACAAAATCTCTATTAAACTCCTCTTTGTGTATAGCTTCATTCTTCCTTTGGCCATAGTACGCTAAATTTGGATTGACCTGACTCGAGGAGTAGTTTTGTAGCCTTGTTTCAAATCTTTCCAAATGTGAAATTACTTCATCATATTCAGGTTGTGGCTTTAAACAGTAGATTGTTGTTTTAAAGCTCTCATACTCGAGACCTAGACCTTCCAAAATACCGAACAGTTTGTTAGCTCATCCACTTGGTTTCCCTATTGCATTCAATTGATCACATACAGACTTAAACTCTCTGAGATATGTTGATAAAGATCTATCACGTTTCTGACAGGCTTGTAATTTTCCCCTTAACTCAAACTCCTTTGCCACAGATTTTTGAGTAAACCGATTGAGCAAGGTCTGCCACAGTTCATATGCTGTGTTTAGGCCAATTATTAGACTGAGTATGTTTTTGGAGACAGCACCACTAATCCAGGAGGACACTAACTAATCTGTCTTGATCCAATCATTATAATCAGGATTAGGGATCTCAATTGTTTGATTCCCTTCTTCGACCTGCAGTGTTCTAGCAGGTGATAGAACTTCTCCATTAACAAACCCAAACAAGTCTTGACTCCTTAAGAATCTATGAAACTGATCTTGCCATAGAAGGAAATTTTCCTCGGTTAGCTTGATGGTAACGAAATTCGAGATATTGACATGAATAGGGAATGGATATTTCAAGCTTCTTGCTGCCATTCTTTGTTTCCAGATCTTCAAACAGTTCTGTTTGTAAACTCAAACTCTAGCTAGTTTAGGAGTATCGTTGTAGTACACCTATTTATGATGTAGATCTGGATGAGAATAAGAATCATTTACTCACAGATCTATGAAGCTTTGAATCCTGACTTCAAGTTGCTGTAGATTCAATCATATTGATGCAGCATCGAGGTGATTTCTCCAGGATATATCGCTCTGATACCATGTGAAGACTACATGAACAGGAAGGAGAAACAGAGAAGATGAAGAAACGAGCTTGACAAAGATGAAGACTCAAAGGAAAAGGAACGATCTTGAGCTGCTGTATTTGGTTCTCTAGTTCTTCAGAAAAGAGAGAGAGTAATCTTCATAAAGTGCTTCTCATTTTCATTCTTTGTACATCCAGTATTTATATGCAAGAAACAAAACTTGTACAACTTTTTTAACAGAAATGAAAACAGAAGGAGGGAAAATAACAGAACACGGAAAGTATTCAGTTTTGACTTAAAACTGAATATCTATTATTCAATGAGCACGTGTTGTTGATGTAACTCATGCTTTCTTTGTTCTTCTTTTCTTTATCCTCGCAAGTTGAGTTGAGTTTATCGTTTCCATCCTTGATCGAATCATTAGCACCAGCATTTGTTACTGCACTTCCCAAGCCAGCAGTCTGCCTTGTCTTACTTCCCCTGTTTGCACCAGAACTTAACTCCCGTACATCAGTATCTATCTTTGACTTTAATTTGAACTTCTTTACTTCATCTTCCTTGTTTCCATTCAAGCTTGGCTCTTGATCTCCAGCATTTGTTTTCGACTTTGGCTTATATGCTTTAACATTAGCAACCGTTCAAATTCTCGCGTGTGTTTTTCGGCGAATGTCCTCGCCACGCTCTCCAAATTTGATAAGGACTTCGAAGGAAGAGGAAGAACTTTTTCGCTTCCCTCCGCTTTCTATTCTCGGTTCCTTTTTCCCACCTCGGCTTCATTCACCAAGCCATTACTTTTTTTCTTTTTTTATTTATATTTCTTTTGGACATTCTTTTGTAGATCTAGGGTGTGTTTGTTTCGGGGTTTATGATCAAGAAAGATAAAATCATTTTCACGGAAAGGTGTATTTTACCCTTTTCAGAATAGAGAATTCATTTTTTTAAGTATAATGATTTGACTAATCATTTTCAGCAAACTATACATAGTTTGCGAAGTCGCTTTTGTAATTTTAGTATGTAGATGGATTCATAGCAATGTCCAAAAGAAAATACTATTTGCTTAGCTAGTTCCAATGTGATATACGGCAATGCATTGAGGATCATAGATGATTAGTGAATTTACGATAAATTGGACAAAGAGGAAAATAAAAAGTGAAGAGCTTTCTACATGTGTGTTTGCTCATGCACGTTTGGCATAATAGTCTCCATTGAGCTTAGTTCTACAATCTCCATAAGGTATGTGACATTAGGGAATATCCCTTTGTTCCTAAGATGTATTGTATTAAGTGATATTCAGTTGATTGGTAAGAATTTATGTCAGATCAAGAAAGTCAAAGAGATTTATTCATCGTATATGCATCTCATGATATCATAATATGACACTCATAATAAGTCATGTTTCCTCAGACTTCCAAAGGGAAGACTTTAACCAATACCTCATCAACAACTTCTGAGCTAGATACATATAACATCATCGTGAAATGATCTTCCGTAATCTTTTTTCTTTCCTTTTGTTTGTTTATTTTCGCTTTTGAAATTCCAAGCTAGACCACTTGCTGAAATGAACTAAATTGTTATGATCAATAGTTATGTCCTTTCTCCTTTGGCCAGAGTAATATGTCTCTATTGATTGTTTGCTTGCTTGTGGATCAAATCACATTCCATGCTGAACTATATGAAAACGTCGATGATATACATGCCTGTAGAATGGCAGGACTTTCATGCATATTTTGAACCTTATGATTTTGTCTGGTGACTTTACAAACCTTTTATATATGACATGGTCAAATTATAATATTTAAGAGGGATTTCACTGGTGAGAATATTGTACCTTTTAGATGGCATATATGTCTCGACCTCTTAGGTGATTTCACCTCTCTCTCTTTCCTTCACATTCTTCCACTGTCCTGTAATTTCTTAGAAACAACCAAAAGAACGCACACCAGCATCATGAGAGAATAGTAGAATTCGTCTTCTGGCTATACAGAACCAAAAGAGAAGACTTCACTTTTCAAGTCAATTGCCAGCCTTCAATACCAAAAACATGAAGTGTTGGCTGACCGATTGAATTTTGTGGACTCCCCACTTAAATATGGCGTGTTAAAGTAATAAGACCTTTCAATCACATAAACATGAGATCAATCGATGAATATAGCATTACCCGAATCAAAGGAAGCCATTATTGATCCAATATGAGAGAATATGTATTCTTGTGAGTATGAATCTTCACCATTCTGTCTTGAGTCTTGATGATAATTCCATCCTCCGGCAATCTCTAAGTTATCAACACATACAAAATCAAGATGTAGCATCATCTTACTGATCATGCCGCCTCTCCCTCCACTCGGAGCCTCATATTAAGACTCCTGTTTGCAGCCTTATCGGCAAAGCTTTCGGTCTGTGTGATGAACAAGCACTGACAAAACTGCAGCATCCCCAGAACCTTTGGTGGCCACAACATCACCTTCCCATTCTCTGTCCTAGACCAACAACCCTCTTGCTGCGGCTTCCTGGCTTCGAATTAGCTTGCATCGACAACATTCTAATCCTTAACCTCTCAGGCGATGACTTGTCGTCCGCGATATCTTTTACCAGAAGTAGTCGCTCCGCATCTCCAACACCGCTTTCTCGAATAATTTGACCTTCTCTTGTACGCCTGTTCTCAAGAACTTGACCCTTCTATCGACTCATTTCCAAATTAGTCCAAACATAGCCACCACTCTCTCTCCTTTACAACAGCAACATCTCTCGCCATGCGGATTACCTTCTTGGGACAATTATTACTTGTACTTGAAAAGAAGGCCAAGACAGTGTTGTTCGGGCAATATAGGGAGATGACGAAGATGGGGAAGTGGTGAAAGCGTCAACAAAGTGCGAGTCGGTGGTAAAGGCGCCGGTGATGGTGGAGTGGAGAGGGCGGAGGGGAGAGATAGAGGAGGCGTTGAGGCGGCATGCTGAATTAGACAGCACCCAATTGCAGCGCGTGCGAGGAGAGTGGTGTGGCAACTGTGGAATCAATCAGGGGCGCTTCAGGTGTTGCTGTCCTGTCCGGGCTTTCGTTTGGGTTTGTGCTCCTGGTGGGCTTATTAATTCTTCACCCTGTATCTGAGCATAATACTCTCTTCTCTTTATGAAACGTTGATTAACATTATCGGATTGTGTGGGTCGAGTCGAGTGCACTTACCTTTCTGCCTAGGATGTGCTACGAGTTACCTCTGAATCATAAATATTCAGGGGCCATACGATCTCACCGCACAGCAGAGTTTTCTTGAGGGTCAGAACAGCAAGCATCTGTCCGTTTGTCGAAATATTCTATCGTTGCATGAGAGTATCTCTCGTTGGTTGATTAGGGAAAAATCTCTTAAGGATCCATGGTCTGTTGAACCATAACTCCTGTTCGAACCAAGGTACCTTGAGCCATACGGCACCGATATTGGATTTACTCATTCTACCATTTCCTTGCCTTATTTCCTCTTCCTTGTTTAACTGTATACTATCATCTTGATCCTTGTCCTCTTTGTATTTTGTCAATGTATTCGTCAAAGTCAATGTTCTAATTCAATCCCTAAATTTATTTTATTTTCCCTATTAACTTAATTCTTTAGCACGATTATCAAACTAGTCATTTTAAAGACATGAAATAAGAGTGACTGTGATGAGTGTGGATCAAATTATGATCCCTGTAGCTTTCGATCTTACATGCATAACATCCTCTCCGACTGTTTTGAAAAGCATTCCTGCTGTTGTAAAATGCATTCCTACTGGTTTCGTAGTAGTTTTGACTGGGAGAGTTCTCTGACAAGGATTTGTGTTCTATGTAACAGCGCAACATGGCGATTTGGTGATGAAAGTCGCAATAGGTACTCCATTAAACCTACATTTTGTCTCATATAGAAGTTCACTGCTTGGAAACCTTGATAAAGTTTTGCTTTTCTATTATTAGGACCTTAGACTAGTAGAATGATGGACTGAAATTGTTGCACACGAATCTTTTGCTTTTGTCTAATCAGCTGCATCAGGAGTTGGGATTGCAATTGTCATTCTTGTAGTCTTTTCCCTGAGGAAGAAACCGCTGATAAGGAAACATATGGCTATGATGATGGGAAAGAGAGAACATTCTGTGGCTGCACAGCAAATTGAGGGACTAATCTCTTCGAGGAGATATACCTACAAAGATATCAAGAGGATGACCATTTCTTTCCAGGAAAAGTTGGGTCAAGGAGGTTATGGTTATGTGTACAAAGGCAAGCTTCGAGACAGTCAACTTGTGGCTGTGAAGCTTCTAAAGAATTTAAAAGGTGACGGGGAAGAGTTTATCAATGAAGTTGCAAGCATAAGCAGGACATCTCATATCAATATTGTCAACCTTCTAGGCTTTTGCTTTGAGGGGAGCAAAAAAGCTTTAGTTTATGAGTTCATGCCCAACGGATCATTGGAAAAGTTCATATTCAAAAGCGACACTTCAAAGTCAAATCGACAATTGAGTTGGGAGACATTGTACAACATCTCCTTAGGCATAGCACAAGGGCTAGCATACTTGCATCGAGGCTGTAACGCTAGAATCTTGCATTTTGATATAAAGCCTCACAACATTCTTCTCAATCGGAATTATTGTCCGAACATCTCCGACTTTGGTCTTGCCAAAATATGTCCTAGAGAAGAGAGTATCGTGTCGATGTTGGGTGCACGTGGCACTGCAGGCTACATTGCTCCTGAATTGGTCATAAGGAACATTGGAGGGGTTTCTCACAAATCAGATGTCTACAGTTACGGCATGATGGTTCTAGAAATGGTCGGAGGGAGAAAAAATGTTGAAGTTGGGGTGGACCGTACAAGCGAGATATATTTTCCTCATTGGATTCACCAACGCCTTCAACTTCAAGAAGAACTCGGGTTGTGCGGTATCGCAAATGAGGAAGACGAAGGAGTCGCGAAGAAGATGATCATAATCAGCTTATGGTGCATTCAGATTGATCCGAGAGATCGACCACCGATAACTCGAGTGGCGGAGATGTTAAAAGGAAGTGTTGAGGCCTTGCAAATTCCCCCCAAACCAACCTTGTCATCCCCCTCATCGAGATCCCCTATAGCAACTACAGATGACAATTTATTTCTGCAATTTGATGTCACGACAACATCTGTATAAATTATTAAGATATACTTATTTTAAGAAATTTTTTTTTCTTGGGTGCTTCCGTTCGTGAAAGGTCAAATCTTAATTCTTTTTTCTGATTGTTAGATTGTAATTCTTACTCAACATTGTTGACATCCTAATTTTGCCGACCGTTCAAGTATCCATTTTTTGCAAAAATATAAAAATACAAAAAAAAAAAAAAAGAGAGATAGCAAAAGTTAAATTTAAAAATGAGCAAAAAATGAGGTGGAGCGGGCCGGCATGTCCGGCCCACTCTTTTAATAAATTTTCGGTCAGCCCCTTTTTCATCTAGCCCATCTTTCCTTATTCCTTTAAGTCTTCGATTTGAGCCCACATCAGAACCTAACAAAAGAAGGCCCAGCTCATCACCCATCTTCTCTCCTCTGCACATCAGAACCTAACTTGTGAGCTAGATATATATAAACATTGTCATAATCTTTTTTTTCTTTCCTTTTGTTTGTTTATTTTTGCTTTTGAAATTCCAACCTAGACCACTTGCTGAAATGAACTAAATTGTTATGATCAATAGTTATGTCCTTTTTCCGTTGGCCAGAGTGATATGTCTCTATTGATTGTTTGTTTGCATGTGGATCAAATCACATTCCATGCTGAACTATATGGAAACGTCGCTGATATACATGCCTGTGGAATGGCTAGACTTTCATGCATATTTAGAACCTTATGGTTTTGTTTGATGACTTTACAAATCTTTTATATATCACATGGTCGAATTATAATATTTAAGAGGGAATTCACTAGTGAGAATATTGTACTGACAAACCTTTTAGAGGGCATATATGTCTCGACCTCTTAGGGTATGTAAAATTAGGGTATATCCATTTGTTCTAAAGATGTATTATGTTAAGTGATTTCAATTGATTGGTATAAATTTACGTTAGATCAAGGAAGCCATAAGAGATTTGAACATCATATATGCATGTCATCATATCATGATATGACATTCATAATAAGCCAGCTTTCCTTAAACTTCCAAAGGGAAGACTTTAACCAAAACCTTTATCAACAACTTTTGAGCTAGATATACATAAAAATCATTATGAAAGGTTCTTTAAAAATTCCAATTTAGACTAGTTGCTGAATTGAACTGAATTGTTATGGTTGATAATTATGTCCTTTTTTTTTTCCGGCAGACGAACAGCCCAAGTGCCATAACTTGGCACGAGATGACACTTAAGTGCCGTAACTTCAAAATGATACACTTGAGTGCCAGTTTCGAAGTTAAATGGAACACTTAAGTGCCACTCCGGCGAAAATCCGGCCAAATGACTGACGTGGCAACTTTCCGGCGAGTTTGGTCCAAAACAGCGTCATTTTGTACGCTAACGTGGCGGAGAAAATGCAAAAACGACACTGTTTCGTGTAAATAATAATAGAAAATTAATTAAATTAGATTTAAACTTAATTTTATTTAAAATATTCTAAAAATTAAAAAAAATTAAGAAAAATTTTAAAATTTTAAATTTTAAAAAAAAATTAATAAAAGGGGAGGGGGGTGGAGGTTGAACGGGCGGCCGAGGCTAAGCCCTCGCCGCCCACCGCGCCGGCAAGGGCCGGCAATGGAGGGAGAGGGTCGGCCGGGGTCATCGACCCCCGGCCGACCGACGGCGAGGGCCGCAAGCCCTCGCCGACCGCAACGAGGGCGGCAACCCTCGCCCTAGATCCGGGAGAGGGCTCGCCGGCCCTCGCCGGCCCTTGGCTAAGGCTTAGCGGCCCCGGCCAACCCCCCCTCCGTCGCCGGCCCTTCCCGGCGGCGGCGGGAGGCGGCGAGGGCCCGCGAGCCCTCGCCGGATCTCGAGCGAGGGCCGCAACCCTCGCCCCGCATCTGGGGAGGGCTCGTGTGGGGCGAGGGTCGCGGGCCCTTGCCGCCTCCCGCCACAGCCGGGAAGGGCCGACGTCGGAGTGGGGAGGGTCGGCCGGGTCACCGGGCGCGGCCGGGGCCGGTGAGGCCGGCCGATCGGCGGTGAGGGCCTGCGAGCCCTCGCTTAGATCCGGGGCGAGGGTTGCGGCCCTTGCCACGATCCGGCGAGGGCTCGCGGCCCTCGCCGTTGGTCGGCCGGGGCCGGCGACCCGGCCGACCCTCCCCTTCATTGCCGGCCCTTCCGGCGATGACGAGGAGGCGGGCGGCGGCGCGAGGGCTCAGCCCTCAACCGCCCGTTCGACCTCCCCCTTTTTTTAATTTTTTTTTTAAATTTTTAAAATTTTCTTTTTAAAATTTTTTTGAATATTTTAAATAAAATTAAGTTTAAATATAATTTAATTAATTTTTATATTATTATTTATACGTCGACACGAAATGACGTTGTTTTTGCATTTTCTCCGCCACGTCAACGTGCAAACGACGTCGTTTTGGACCAAACTCGCCGGAAAATTGCCACGTCAGCCATTTGACCGGATTTTTGCCGGAGTGGCACTTAAGTGTTCCATTTTACTCCGATATTGGCACTTAAGTGTTCCATTTTACTCTGATATTGACACTTAAGTGTACCATTTCAAAGTTATGACACTTAAGTGTCCCTCCGTGCCAAGTTATGGTACTCCAGATGTCCCAACCTCCCTTTTTTCCCTTGGCTAGAGTGATATTTTTATGTTGTTTGTTGGTTTGCTTATGGATCTTATCACATTTGATGCAGAACTTCATGAAAACATTGCTGATATACATTCCCGTGGAGTCGTTGGACTTTCGTGCATAATTTGAACTTTATGGTGTTGTTTGATTACTATGCAAAGTTTTTATATATCAAATCGTCAAAGTATAATATCCCTAGTGAGAACATTGTACTAATAGACCATTTGAAGGGCATATAGACCTCAACCTCTTAGGTGAATGAACCCCCCCCCCTCTTCTTTCTCTTTCCTTCACATTCTTTGACTATCCTGTAATTTATTAGAAACCGCTAAACAAACATGTACCGACATCATGAGAGAATAGTAAAATTCGAATTGGTCCTTTCGATTAAAATGTAAACGAAATGCTGACGTGATTATTATTTTGCCATTAAATGAGACTTTATCACTACACGGGGTTTTTTAAAAATTTTGACATATAGAAAATAGAATTAACATTTCTAAAAACACAGTATGGCAAAAAATTAAATTAAAAAAAAAAAAAAAAAAAAAAAAAAAAAAAAAAAAAAAAAAAAAAAAAAAAAAAAGTGGACTGGCGGCTGATGGTGGTCACTGAACGGCGGTGCAATAGCGCTAGCATTGCTACGTGAGTGGCACTGCCGTCGCTAATTGCATTTGAGAGAATACATGCTCGAAGAAGGTCTCAAGCCCCCACCACTCGCGCTCGTTGTGACGACGACGACTGTTTTTCCAATCTCTAGGCAAAGCGTCGCTAAGGTTGTGCAACCTTGGCCAGGTCTGTCTCACCAACAATTGCGCACCTTGGAGATCCATTTTCTGGGGGTTCACGGTTGTTTGTCTTTATTTGTCTCTCTCTCTCTCCATTAGGACTTGAGGTTTTGTCATTTTTTAATATTCTAACCCAATTGACACAAAAGAAAATTCATGATATCACAAAAGAAAATGTGGCAGTTTCGACAGCATTTCATATGCATATTTAACATATGAACATGTTAGAAATCTAAATGGCCAGAAAAAAAAAAAGTTTAAGGAACGTGATTGCTTATTTCCTGAAAATATGGGGACGATGGCTGCCTTCGTTCCGATAGAGAAAGGAAAATTATATAATAAATTTGTAAACGAAGTAAGAAATGAAAATCAAGATTTGATTTGTTCGGAGCCCTTGGGCTGTGACTATTCTGTGCCAATATCCTTCTCTTTGTCATCCTGTAATTCTTGGAATCTGTACTAATAATTGATGGAAATAATTTGAAGGGCTCACAACAAACAAAAGAAGAAGATAGATAGGCCTATAGATTTATTTCACCTTAAAAAAAAAACAAAAAAAATAAAACAACTACAAGACTCCCCTATTTATAGACTTGTTACATGACATTTACTCTTCACAGTAAGAAAAGCTAGTGTTCCGGATAAGATATAGAAACTAATAAAAAAGTCACCATATCTCACCTTATCTCACCTTATCTCTAAAAACAATCACTACACCTAAAAATAGGAATAGACTCATTATAGATAATGACAAACATACTCATTAAAGATAACACTGCAATTATGACTCTTTTTCAATGCAGATACTAAACAGTTATATGCACCAATGAATTTGGTTTAATTTCTAACGCTCCCTCTTAAACCAAATTCTCTTCTATCGATTATTCCAAGCATGCAGGTACTGAGAGGTTTGGTAAAAATGTATGCTACTTGATTTCCAATCTTCACATGCAACACTTCAACCTCATTCTCTTCAACATGTTCTTGAATGAAGTGATATAGAACATCGATATGTTTACTTCGTTTATGAAAAGCCAGATTTTTCACCAATGCAATAGCAAAAACGTTATCAACAAAAATCTCAGTTGCTTTTTTTTGCTCCATAAGAATATCTTTGAGTAGTCTTCTCAACCAATTGCATGACAAACACATGAGGATGTAGCTACATATTTAGCTTCACATGTCAATAAAGTGACACTGGGTTGCTTCTTTGATGACCATGTAAAAGCAGTGTCACACGAGAAAAATACAAAGTATGTAGTGCTCTTTCGATCATCAATATTTCCACCATAATCACTATCCGAATAAGCTTTACATTGGTAGGATTCAAAGTGATAATAGTGTAAGCCATGAGAAGTAGTACCTTTGATATACCGAAGTATCCTTTTTACAACTTTAAGATGAGATGACTTTAGCTTTTTCATATATCGACTCACAATTCCAACACTATACATAATATCTGATCTCGTGCATGTCAAGTATCTCAAACTCCCAATCAAGCTTCTATAATATGTCGAATCAACATCGACATCATCATCAAATTTTGAAAGCTTGGTTCTGCACTCCATTGGTGTATTGACCACAGTACAATTATTCATGTTGAATTTTTCAAGAATATTTTTTGCATACCCTTTTTGGGAAATAAAAATCCCATCGGCACTTTGCTTCACTTCAATCCCAAGAAAATAATTCACGAGACCATCATCGGTCATCTCAAATTCTTTCACCATTGATGCCTTAAAAGCATCAACATATAAACACGTGAGTAGAATTTCACATTTTTCTTTCTTCAAATAAAGTGCATGCTCGTATGGACATTGAAAAAATCCATTCGCCTTGAAATATGCATCAATTATGGAATTCCATGCTCTCGGTGTTTGTTTAAGTCCATATAGAGCTTTCTTCAACTTTAACACTTTGTCTTCATGACCTTTGACAACAAACCCTTCGGGTTGTTCAACATAAATCTCTTCTTCTAGGATGCCATTAAAAAATGTCAATTTGACATCCATTTGATAAATTCGCCAATTAGTTTGAGCAGCGATAGAAATAATCAATCTAATTGTTTCCATGTGGATGACATGGGCAAAAACTTCATCATAGCCAATTCCGGCTTTTTGCTTCTACCCCTTCGCGACTAATCTAACCTTGTACCTTGTCATTTCTCCTTTCTCATTCTTCTTGGCCTTGTATACCCATTTGACTCCAATCCATTTCTTGTCCTTTGGTAGATCAACAAGCTCCCATGTCTGATACTTCTCAATGGCTTCAATTTCTTCATTCATGGCTTTTCTCCATTTTTCTTCTTTGGTTGCATCATCATAGATAAGTGGTTCATAATCTACAAGAAGACATACAAGGTGAACCTTGTCTGTAGCTTCATAAATGTCAGACAATCTCCTTGACCTTGGTACTAGCGGTTCATCTACTCTGTTTGAAGAAGTTGGTGATGACAAACTTGAAGAAGATACTAGAGAAGAAGGTGTAGAATGATCCTTCAACTCACCATGAGCATTCACTTCATCTTTTGGGATGTCTTCCCATGTGCCATCTTCATTGATCTTGACATCTCTACTTATATACACTTTCAAAGTGTTAGGATTAAATAAACGATAGGCTTTGGATAAGGAGTCATGCCCAATAAAGATGAGCTTTTTGCTCGTCTTCCAACTTTGATCTTTTCTGGTCCAGGACATGAGCATAGGCAATGCTCCCAAAAATTCTCAAGTGTGAAACACTTGGTGTTCTCTCGGTCCATGCTTCCTGTGGAGTTATGCCTTCAAGTCCATATGTGGGACATCTATTTTGAAAATAGACCGCACACGAAACAGCTTCAGCCCAAAGCACCTTGGATAAATTTTTGCTCTTCAGCATGCTACGAACCATGTCAGGAATGGTTTATCTTTTTGTTTAGCTATGCCATTTTGTTGAGGAGAATATGGAGCCATCAAGAAGCACCGAATGCCATGATCTTCACAAAATTTGTTGAATATGGTTGATGTGAATTCTCTGCCACGATCGGTCCTCAAAGCTTTGATAAAACAGTTGCTCTCCTTTTCAGTCAGTTTTTTGAATTGTTTGAAAATATCAAACACTTCTGTTTTTTCTTTATAAAAAATACCCAAGTTTTCCGAGTAGAATCATCAATAAAAGTAACAAAATATCGATGATTACCATATGAGTGAGGAGTGATTGGGCCACACGCATCATAATGAATCAACTCAAGCGGCTTCTTTGCTCGATAAGTCGCTTCCTTCGGAAAGCTAGTTAGAATGCTTACCGATAACACACCCTTCACATAATTGATAGGGATGATCAATATGCGGTAAGCCATAAACCATTTTCTTACGAGAAAGCAAATTAAGTCCGCCAAAATTGAGATGGCCAAACCTTAAATGCCACAACCATGAAGGATCATCCACATACGCCTTCAAACATCGAGACATATCATTCTTTATATTAAGAGTAAATATCATGTTCTTCGACATCTTTACATTCGCAATCAATTTATTATTCCTATCTCTTAGCACGAGACTAAGATCTTTCATATGAATAGTATAACCTTTCTCCAAAAGCTGTCCCAAACTTAAAATATCGCTTGACATTTTCGGGACATAATAAACATTAGTAATAAACTGACGTGTACCATTCTTCGAGTGAATCATAATTGTACCTTTGCCTTCGACAAGAATTTTGGAGTTGTCATCAAAAGAGACTTTCCCTTTAATTGTCTCATCTAACTCGGCAAACATCTATTTTTCTCCCACACGTGTGAATGCTTGCATTGGTATCCAAATATCACGTATCAATTTGGCCTCATTCATCTTCTTTGAATGCCAATAATAGAACTCGATCAGCATCATTCACCAAGTTTGCCTTTTCATCTGCTCCGCTACTCTTCTTGCTCCAGCAAACAGAAGCATAATGGCCAAGTCTATTACAATGATAAAATCGAATTTTAGATTTATCATACCATTGGCCTATTGAGTTCTTTCATCTTCCACGAACACCTCTTTGATACCAGTATCTACTGTCACTTCAATAAGAATCTCCTCTACTTCGTCCACAACCTCTTCCTTGAAAGCGACCTCGGCCTCGACCACGATCACGATCTTGGTTTGTCCTACGGATTTGCATGGGATCTCTTCTTTGCTCCTTCTCATCTTGGATGGTTAATCGCATTTGGAGAACTTCCTCCACTAGTTCAATATTTTTTCTTCAAAACCTTTCTTCATGGGCTTGTAATGAACCCATAAGCTCATCTATCGTCATGGCATCCAAGTCTTTGGATTCTCAATTGCAACAGCAATGTGGTCGTACTTCTTGTCCAAGGACCGAAATGTTTTCTCAACAACACAAACATTGGAAATGTCTTCTCCATTTCTTTTCATCTGGTTGACAATCGTCAAAACTCTTGTGAAATAATCAGCAATTGATTTAGATTATTTCATATGAATTACCTCGAATTCGCCTCTCAAGGTTTGAAGGCAAATCTTCTGAACTTTTTGTACTCCTTGATGTGTATTGTGAAGAATCTTCCATGCCTTCTTAGCAGTGGTGGCATTCGACACCTTTTCGAACATAGAATCATCTAAAGCTTGATAGATGATTGACAGAGTATATTGATCTTTCGAACGAATCTTCTCCAAGGCATTTCTCTAGTTATGGTTCAAGGTAGTTTCGTCCTCTGGCTCATCATAGCCAGTATAGACAAGTTCCCACACTCCATGGGCGCCAAGTAGAGCTTTCATTCTAACTGCTCAGTTACCATAGTTGTCTTTGGTAAGACGAGGGTATTGAAGATGGAGCTGATTGTTTGTTGATGTCATGATCACAAACCGTAAGCTCTGATACCACTTTAATAGGAATAATTTGAAGATGAAACGCTCACAACTCACACAAGAAGAAGATAGATAGGCCTATAGATTTATTTCACCTTTGAAAAAAAAACAATTACAAGACTCTCCTATGTGTAGACTTGTTACATGACATTTACTCTTCCTAGTAAGAAAAGCTAGTGTTCCGGATAAGATCTAGAAACTAATAAAAAATCACCATATCTCACATTATCTTTAAAAATAATCACTATCTCTAAAAACAATCATTACACCTAGAAATAGGAATAGACTCATTATAGATAATAACGAACGAACTCGTTAAATATAAAGCTACAATTATGACTCTTTTTCAATGCAGGTACCAAGCAATTATATATACCGATGAATTTGGTTTAATTTCTAACTATAATGTGATAGAATAGTAAACCTCTTCACTCGTTTGTCTTCTGCCTGATCGGAACCAACAGTGACAGGAGAAGACTTCACTTTTTAAGTCATCGCCAGCCATGAACTCAAGTCATAGTCCTCGACCTTCTCCGTGAAATCGGGGTGGCTCTGTGGCCACGTTTGCTCTTTCGGGTCCTCTACGCTCAGTTGACCCAGTCAATTGGCGCGTTTACGTGAATAAGGATTCAACCAGACATTCATATAATGCGGTCTTCAGTTCGAGCAACCGTATCTCACTCGAGCCCCTTCTGTCTCTGTTATCCGCCCCCCAAACCTTTCCTCTTTCTAACTGTTCTTGTGCTTATTGCTCCCCTCTAAAATTCCTGAAATGGGTGTGGAGAGCTCCATAAGTTCCAAATTTTTGCTTCGCCTCGTCATTAGCATTTTGACGATTATTTGTTTGGAAGACTGGCTTGCATCAGTGAGCTTGAAATATGACTGCAAGCCTGCAAAGTGCGGTCCCGTGAAAGATTTTCCCTTCCAGAACGACACTAAACCATGTTGTCCTGATGAGCCGCTGTTACTAGAACCTTTCTGGGAGGACCCTGGCGATTATTATCATCAATCTTATTCGTTGATCACAGAGTTCGAGAAAACGGGCGATGCTTGTCTTACTCCACATAAACATTTTCCTAGATTCCCCAGTGCATCTGATCCTGATGAGCATTCATACCTAGCATTTCTCCGTGATTGCAGCAGCATCCCAAATGTAACATCTCCATATCCTCACTCAACTTGCCCCTTTCCTGGCACCAACCGCGCTTATGTCGCTCTTATGGATAGACCAGAACACCCACGTCTTACTCTGTCAGCGTGCGAGAGTCATGTTATTGTACCTGTTAAAAGAGCCAGAAACGATGGCGAGGAAAAAGAAAATGATGACCCCGAGCGTAAGTGGAAGCGCGGGTTTCGACTCAAATGGAATTTAACCTCCTGGGAGAGTTGTGTTAGATGCAAAACAAGTGGCGGCAAATGCGGAGGATGTGATGGACGTTTTCGATGCTTCTCTTCTGATGGAACAGAACATGTTCACACTTGCAAAAAAGGTATTACTTTTCGATTGATTCTGTGTAATAGCAACAGTTTAAATTCTCGCATGCGCTCTTCGGTGTATTTCCGGGCCGTGCTCTCCAAACTTGATAAGGACTTCAAAAGGAAGAGGAGGAAATTTTGGCTTTCTTGGTTTTTTATTCTCATTTCCTTTTTCCCCACCTCGGCTTCATTCACCAAGCCTTTACTTTTTTATTTATATTTCTTCCGGACATTCTTTTGTAGATCTAGTGTGTGTTTGTTTTGGAAAAAATTTTACTATGAAGGAAAATAAATTCCGTGGCGAATGTCCTCGCCACGCTCTCCATATTTGACAAGGACTTCAAATGAAGAGGAAGAGCTTTTTGGCTTCCCTCCGTTTTCTATTCTCATTTCCTTTTTTTCACCTCGGCTTCATTCTCCAAGCCATTACTTTTTTCTTTTTTTATTTATATTTCTTTTGGACATTCTTTTGTAGATCTAGGGTGTGTTTGTTTTGGGGTTTATGATAAAGAAAGATGAAATCAATTTCACGGAAAAGTGTATTTTACCCTTTTCAGAATAGAATTCATTTTTTTAAGTACGCTATCCTTTTCAACGTAAATGGTTTGACTAATTACATAGTTTGCGCAGTAACTTTTGTAGTTTTAGTATGTAGATGGATTCATAGTAATGTCCAAAAGAAAATACTATCTGCTTAGCCAGTTCCAATGTGAGATACGATGATGCATTGAGGATCATAGATGATTAGTGAATTTATGATAAATTAGACAGAGGAAAATATAAAGTGAAGAGTTTTCTGCACGTTATTTACTCATGCATGTTTTGCAAAATACTCTCCATTGAGCTTAGTTATGCAATCTTCATAAGGTATGTGACGTTAGGGAATATCCCTTTGTTTCTAAGATGTATTGTATTAAGTGATATTCAGTTGATAAGAATTTATGTCAGATCAAGAAAGTCAAAGAGATCTATGCATCGTCTATGCATCTTATCATATCATGATATGACATTCATAATAAGTCAGGTTTCCTTAGACTTCTAGAGGGAAGACTTTAACCAAAACCTCCATCAACAACTTGTGAGCTAGATATATATAAACATCATCATGAAAGGATCTTCCCTAATCTTTTTTCTTTCCTTTTGTTTGTTTATTTTTGCCTTTGAAATTCCAACCTAGACCACTTGCTGAAATGAACTAAATTGTTATGATCAATAGTTATGTCCTTTTTCCGTTTGCTAGAGTGATATGTCTCTATTGATTGTTTGTTTGCATGTGGATCAAATCACATTCCATGCTGAACTATATGGAAACGTCGCTAATATACATGCCTGTGGAATGGCTGGACTTTCATGCATATTTAGAACCTTATGATTTTGTTTGGTGACTTTACAAACCTTTTATATATCACATGGTCAAATTATAATAGTTAAGAGGGAATTCCCTAGTGAGAATATTGTACTGACAGACCTTTTAGAGGGCATATATGTCTCGACCTCTTAGGGTATATAACATTAGGGTATATCCATTTGTTCTGAAGATGTCTTATGTTAAGTAATATTCAGTTGAACAGTATAAATTTAGGTCAGATCAAGGAAGCCATAAAAGATTTGTATATCGTATATACATGTCATCATATCATGATATGACGTTCATAATAAATCAGGTTTCCTTAGACTTCTAGAGGAAAGACTTTAACCAAAACCTTTGTCAACAACTTCTGAGCTAGATATACATAAAAATCAGTACGAAAGGTTCTTTAAAAATTCCAATCTAGACCAGTTGCTGAACTGAACTAAATTGTTATGGTTGATAATTATGTCCTTTTTTCGCTTGGCTAGAGTGATATGTCTATATTGTTTGTTTGCTTGCTTCTGGATCTTATCACATTTGATGCAGAACTTTATGAAAATGTTTCTGATATACATTCCCGTGGAATCGTTGGACCTTTTTGTGCATAATTTGAACTTTATGGTGTTGTTTGATGACTATGCAAAGTTTTTATATATCAAATCGTCAAAGTATAATATCCAAGAGGGAATTCACTAGTGAGAATATTGTACTAACAGACCATTTGAAGGGCATATACGCCTCGACCTCTTAGGTGAATTCACCTCTCTCTCTCTTCCCTTCACATTCTTTGACTATCCTATAATTTATTAGAAAACTGCTAAAAGAATGTGTACCGACATCATGAGAGACTAGTAAAATTCGAATTGGTCCTTTCAATTAAAATGTAAATGAAATGCTGACGTGATTATTATTTTGCCATTAAATGTAGACTTTGTCATTACACGGGGCTTTTTTTAAAAATTTTGACATATAGAAAACAGAATTAACATTTCTAAAAACACAGTATGGCAAAAAAAAAAAAAAAAAAAAAGTGAAAAAGTGGACTAGCGGCGGTGCAATAGCGCTAGCATTGCTACCTGAGTGGCACTGCCGTCACTAATTGCATTTGAGAGAATGCACGCTCGAAGAAGGTCGCAAGCCCTCACCACTCGCGCTCGTTGTGACGACGACGACTGTTTTTCCAATCTCTAGGCAACGCCTCGCTAAGGTCGTGCAACCTTGGCCAGGTCTGTCTCACCAACGATTGCGCACCCTGGAGATCCATTTTTTGGGGGGTTCGCGGTTGTCTCTCTCTCTCTCCCCATTAGGGCTTGAGGTTTTGTCATCTTTTAATATTCTTATCCAATTGACACAAAAGAAAATTCATGATATCACAAAAGAAAATGTGGCAGTCTCCGACGCCATTTCATATGCATATTTAACATATGAACATGTTGTTAGAGATCCAAATGGCCAGGAAAAAAATAAAAGTTTTAAGGATCGTGATTGCTTATTTTCTCATAATACGGGGACGATGGCTGCCTTCGTTCCGATAGAGAAAGGAAACGTCATATAATAAAATTGTAAACGAAGTGAGAAATAAAAATTAAGATCAGATTTGTTCAGAACCCTTGGGCTGTGACTGTTCGATGGCTGAGTAATTGCTATCAGGGTCTCTATGCCAATATCCTTCTCTATATCGTCCTCTAATTCTTGGTGTCACACCCAAAACCATCATGAACAGTGATGACATGGCCCAGTCTCAAAGCTCCCAAAATCCAATTCCTAAAAGTCCCCTCGTCAATATTGCTCTTTTACTACTTATCGTTAGCTGGGGAACCTGAAAAATATTGGAAAAATAAAAGAGTGAGCAACCACAGCTCAGTGAGTAGTGCATCTCTTCTAAATAGATCGAGCACTTACTATGCATATTTATAAACCAAACTGCAACTCTTTTAACTTAAATCCATGATATAACAAACATAGAATAAACATTAATGAACCAATCCATTGATTAATCTCATTAATTCACACACCAATTGTCCATTCCATTGGTTAATCTCACCAATGGTATAATGAAATCATACATCGATGGTCTATTCTAGCAATTAATCTCAAATCATACGTTGATAGTCTATTCCATCAACTAATTTTAAATCACACGTCGATGGTCCATTACGTCGACTAAATTCAAATCGCATGTCAATGGTCCACTCCATTGACTAAACTCATATCACATGTCAATAATCCACTCAATTGACCAATATGTTACTCAATATTAAATCATAGTCACGACACAATGTCTAGTGACAAAGCGATCAAGATTCATCCCTTGGAAAAATCTTCACCTATTATTAGCCAGTGGCTCGGCCCATAATGATATCGTAGACTAGTATGTGGATACCCACAAGCCCTTCACTGGACTCATAGCGATATTGAACATCAACACTAATCTACAACAATCTCTACAATTCACAAAGCCAAATTCATAAATCATTTCATATGTCACAATACATTTCACAAATCAACTAAATAACCTTTTGTAACTCAATTCATTCGCCACAATTAGTTTTCATAAAATATTTCTTAAATCATTTTAGAATTCATCTCATAAACCGGTTTTACAAATTGAATCAAATCAAATGCATGTCAAAAAGCTTATAACAAATCGATATCTATATAACATTCCATATACCATCTCAAAGTCAAGCTTTTTGTACAAAAATTTCACACACCCTAAACATGTAATATTTCTCAACTTCATTCATCAAATAGAATATATATTTCCAACAAAAGGTTCTCACACTACTTTCAAATACCAAAACGCAGTAAATGCCCAATCCAAATATCAATTTTTTATTATTTTAAAGACATGAGCTTATAAATTCTTAGAAGAAATAGCACCACTCACATGAAAAAGCCGAAAATTAACCTATGTGGTTACTCGAGCCAACGCACTCGTATTCCTATCAATTAATCGAAAGCGATATCAAAACCAAGTAATATGTTACTCTCTAATTAACAACTTGACTAAATTATCCTTATTCATTGATAACACGACACATACATTCTAATAAACCACATATCCAAAGCAATTATTTAAGCCGTCCGCAACAGGAAACTTGAGTGTGAAACTTGGTCACGTTATAACTTTCTCTACTGAACCTTGTTTAAAGCCTTTCCAACATATTACAAGATCCCCAATTTAGCCAACCCGAAATCAAGATGAAAATCAACAATGGTCATGCATTGTTCAACACGCGTGATAAACTTCAAAATTTTATTTCGGGTAAACCGTAAGCTCAAATCACAATCCATAAAATCCTAAAATTTCACAATATCCTAGACTATAATTTCTATAAAAATACGAGGCTCAATGACTCAAAAATCATACTTCATCGCTCGATTTTTCCAAAATTCCGAATTCCAAGCCCTAAGTCCAAACTTACTCTGATTGAATGAATGGGGGCACGGGTACTTACCGGGCATTGCATTACGTGGTTGAGGTGGATTTGGTGAGGTTCTCATGATAAAAATGCACGAAACCCTTTCTTCCTTTCCTTTCTTTCTCCTCCTTTCTTTCCCTTGCACGAGCTCTCTGGTCTCCCTTTCTCTCTCTCTCTCTCTCTCTCTCTCTCTCCTTCTTTTCCCTTTCTCTTTCCCTTTTTATTTTCTCCTTTTTCTTTTTCTTTTTCTTTCTTTCTTTTCTTTTCTTTTCTTTTCTTTTCTTTTCTTCTCTCTCTTCTTCTTTTTCTTCCTCTCTCCCGAAGACTCTCGGCCGCTCCCCCTCATTCTTCTTCTCTTCTTTTCTTCTTCGTTCGACCGTTCAACCTTCTCTCTCTTTTCTTTTTTCTTTTTTTTTGACTGGGTCAAAACCCATATTTTACGCTTGGAATCTGTACAAATAACGTGATAGAATAGGAAACCTCTTCACTCGTTTGTCTTCTGCCTGATCGGAACCAACAGTGACAAGAGAAAACTTCACTTTTTAAGTCAATCGCCAGCCATGAACTCAAATCATAGTCCTCGACCTTCTCAGTGTAATCGTCGTGGCTTTCGGGTCCTCTACGCTCAGTTGACCCAATCAATTGGCGCGTTTACGTGAAAAAAGGATTCAACGAGACATTCATATAATGCGATCATCAGTTTGAGCAACTGTATCTCACTCGAGCCCCTTCTATCTCTTCTATAAGCCATCAAAGCTTTCCTCTTTCCGACTGTTCTTGTGCTTCTTTTTCCCCTCTAAAATTCCTGAAATGGGTGTCGATATCTCCATAAGTTCCAAGGTTTTGCTTCGCCTTGTCATTGGCATTTTGACGATTCTTTCTTTGGAAGACTGGGTTGCGTCAGCGAGCTTGAATGATGAATCCTGCAAGGGCAGTGAGTGCGGTGACGTCATGAAGGGTCACATCTGGAGCGACACTAAACCGTGTACTGATCCAAGTTTTGAAAACGGGTGTCGTGATAAGCCACTGCTCAATATACGACCTTTCGGAGAGGACGTTGGCAGTTATGAGCACAATCCTTCACGGTTGAGCTCAGAGTTAAAGGGATCAGGCAATGCTTGTTTTGCACGCACACTGCCCAGCGAATTTCTAACTCCTGTTTCCAGCTTTGAACCGCCCTCATCTCTTGGATTCAATTGGGAGCCTTTACTCCTAGCATTTCTCGATGATTGCAGCAGCTTCCTAAATTTTTCAAATCCTCACTCGACCTGCCCCTCTGATGGTGCCAACCATTCTTATGTCGCTCTTATGATAGGTAGAGAAGAAGACCTACATCCTATTCTGTCGGTGTGCAAGAATCATGTTATTGTACCTATTAAATTAGCCACTCCGGATGGCAAGGAAATAGAAAATGATGACTACGAGGAAATGTTGAAGCACGTGTTTAGACTGCAATGGAATTTAACCTCCTGGGAGAGTTGCGTCGAATGCCAAAAAAGTGGAGGCCGTTGCGGCGGATCGGATGGGCAATTCCTGTGCTCATGTTCTGGTAAAGAGTATCGGCATCCTTGTAAAAGAGGTAATACTTTTCGGTTAATTCCCCGTAATAGCAACCGTTCAAATTCTCGCATGTGTTTTTCGGCGAATGTCCTCGCCACGCTCTCCAAATTTGATGAGGACTTCGAAGGAAGAGGAAGAGCTTTTTGGCTTCCCTCTGCTTTCTATTCTCAGTTCCTTTTTCCCACCTCGGCTTCATTCACCAAGCCATTACTTTTTTCTTTTTTATTTATATTTCTTTCGGACATTCTTTTGCAGATCTAGGGTGTGTTTGTTTCGGGGTTTATGATAAAGAAAGATGAAATCATTTTCTCGGAAAAGTGTATTTTACCCTTTTCAAAATGGAGAATTCATTTTTTTAAGTATAATGATTTGACTAATCATTTTCAGCAAATTCTACATAGTCTGCACAGTCGCTTTTGTAGTTTTAGTATGTAGATGGATTCATAGCAATTTCCAAAAGAAAATACTACTTGCTTAGCTAGTTCCAATGTGAGATACGGCGATGTGTTGAGGATCACAAATGATTAGTGAATTTACGATAAATTGGACAAAGAGGAAAATATAAAGTGAAGAGCTTTCTGCATGTGCGTTTGCTCATGCATGTTCTGCATAATACTCTCCATTGAGCTTAGTTCTGCAATCTCCATAAGGTATTTGACGTTAGGGAATATCCCTTTGTTCCTAAGATGTATTATATTAAGTGATATTCAGTCGATCGGTAAGAATTTATGTCAAATCAAGAAATCCAAAGAGATTTATACATCGTATATGCATCTCATCATATCATGATATTACATTTATAATAAGTCAGGTTTCCTTAAACTTCCAAAGGGAAGACTTTAACCGAAACCTCCATCAACAACTTCTAAGCTAGATACGTATAAACATCATCATGAAATGATCTTCCCTAAAAATTCCTTTATTTCCTTTTGTTTGTTTATTTTCGCTTTTGAAATTCCAACCTAGATCACTTGCTAAATTGAACTAACTTGTTATGATCAATAGTTATGTCCTTTTTTTCCTTTGGCAAGAGTGATGTGTCTCTATTGATTGTTTGTTTGCTTGTGGATCAAATCACATTCCATGCTAAACTATATGAAAACGTCACTGATATACATGCCTAGGGAATGGCTGGACTTTCATGCATATTTTGAACCTTACGGTTTGTCTGGTGACTTTACAAACCTTTTATATATCACATGATCAAATTATAATATTTAAGAGGGAATTCACTAGTGAGAATATTGTACTGACAGACCTTTTAGAGGGCACACATGTCTCGACCTCTTAGGTGAATTCACCTCTCTCTCTTTCCTTCACATTCTTCGACCGTCCTGTAATTTCTTAGAAACAACTAAAAGAAGGCGTTCCAACATCATGAGAGAATAGGAGAATTCGTCTTCTGGCTATACAGAACCAGAAGAGAAGACTTCACTTTTCAAGTCAATTGCCAGCCTTCAATACCAAAAAAATGAAGTGTTGGCTGACCAATTGAATTTTGTGGACTCCCCACTTATATATGGTGTGTTAGAGTAATAAGACCTTTCAATCACATAAACATGAGATCAATCAATAAATATAGCATACCCGAATCAAAGGAAGCCGTTATTGATCCAATATGAGAGAATATGTATTCATCTGAGTATGAATCTTCACCATTCTGTCTTGAGTCTTGACGATAATTCCATCCTCCAGCAATCTCTAAGTTATCAACACACACAAAATCAAGAGGTAGCATCATCTTACTGATCATGCCGCCTCTCCCTCCACTCAGAGCCTCATATTAAGACTCCTGTTTGCAGCCTTATCGGCAAAGCTTTCGGTCTTTGTGATGAACAAGCACTTCCAAAACTGCAGCATCCGCAGAACCTGTGGTGGCCACAACATCACCTTCCCATTCTTTGTCGTAGACCAACAACCCTCTTACTGCGGCTTCCCTGGCTTCGAATTGGCTTGCATCGATAACAGTCTGATCCTTAACCTCTGAGGCGATGACTTGTCATCCGCAATATCTTTTACCAGAAGCAGTCGCTCCGCATCTCCAACACCGCTTTCTTGAATAATTCGACCTTCTCTTGCACGCCTGTTCTCAAAATCTTGACCCTTCTATCGACTCATTTCCAAATTGGCCGGCACATAACCGCTACTCTCTCTCCTATACAACAGCAACATCTCTCTCCGTGCGGATTACCTTCTTGGGTCAATAATTACTTGTACTTGAAAAGAAGGCCAGGACAGTGTTGTTTTGACAATATATGGAGATGATGACAATGGGGAAGTGGTGGAGGCGTCAACAAAGTGCAAGTCGCTGGCAAAGGCGCCAGTGGCGGCAGAGAGGAGAGGGCAGAGGGGAAAGATAGAGGAGGCATTGAGGCGTCATGCTGAATTGGACAGCACCCAATTGCAGCGCGTGCGAGGAGAGTGGTGGCGAATGCGGAATCAATCACGAGCGCTTCAGGTGTTGCGGTCCTGTCAGGGCTTTTGTTTGGCTTTGTGTCCCTGGTGGGCTTATTTCTTCGTCACTCTGTGTCTGAGCATAATACTCTCCTCTTTATGAAACGTTGATTAAAATCATTGGATTGTCCGGGTCGAGTCGAGTGCACTTACCTTTCTGCCTAGAATGTGCTACGAGTTACCTCTGAATCACAAATATTCAGGGGCTCGACAATCTCACCGCGCAGCAGAGTTTTCTCGAGGGTCGGAACAACACAGTGTCTGTCCATTTGTTGAAATTTTTTATTGTTGCTCTGAGGGTATCTTTCCTTCGTTGATTAGGGAAAAATCTCTTGAGGATCCCTGGTCTGTTGAACCTTAACTCATGTAGGAACCAAGCAACCTTGAGCCATACGGCACCAAGGTTGGATTTATTCATTTAATCATTTCCTTGGCTTATGTCTTCTTTCTTGTTTAACTGTATACTATCATCTTAATCCTTGTCCTCTTTGTATTTTGTCAATGTATTCGTCAAAGTCACTGTTCTAATTAAATCCCTAAATTTATTTTATTTTCCCTCCTAACTTAATTCTTTAGCACAAGTATCAAACTAGTCATTTTAAAGACAGAGATAAGAATGATTGTGATGACTGTGAATCAAATTATGATCCCTGTATCTTTCGATCTTACATGCATAACATCCTCTCCGACTGTGTTGAAAAGCATTCCTGCTGTTGTAAAATGCATTCCTACTGGTTTCATCATAGTTTTGACTGGGAGAGTCTCTCTGACAAGGATTTGTGTCCTTTGTAACAGCGCAACATGGCGATTTGGTGATGAAAGTCGCAATAGGTACTCCATTAAACCTACACTTTGTCTCATATAGAAATTCACTGCTCGGAAACCTTGAAAAAGTTTTGTTTTTGTATCATTAGGACCTTAGACTAGTAGAATGATGGACTGAAATTGTTGCACACGAATCTTTTGCTTTTCTCTAATCAGCTGCATCGGGAGTTGGCATTGCAATTGTCATTCTTGTAGTCTATTCCTTGAGGGAGAAACCGCTGATAAGGAAACATGTGGCTATGATGATGGGAAAGAGAGAACATTCTGTGGCCGCACAGCAAATTGAGGGACTAATCTCTTCGAGGAGATATACCTACAAAGATATCAAGAGGATGACCAATTTTTTCCAGGAAAAGTTGGGTCAAGGAGGTTATGGTTATGTGTACAAAGGCAAGCTTCGAGACGGTCAACTTGTGGCCGTGAAGCTTCTAAAGAATTTGAAAGGTGATGGGGAAGAGTTTATCAATGAAGTTGCAAGCATAAGCAGGACTTCTCATGTCAATATTGTTAGCCTTATGGGCTTTTGCTTTGAGGGGAGCAAAAGAGCTTTGGTTTATGAGTTCATGCCCAACGGATCACTTGAAAAGTTCATATTCAAAAGCGACACTTCAGAGGCAAATCGGCAATTGAGTTGGGAGACATTGTATAGCATCTCCTTAGGCATAGCACAAGGGCTAGCATACCTGCATCGAGGCTGTAACTCTAGGATTTTGCATTTTGATATAAAGCCTCACAACATTCTTCTTGATCAAAATTATTGTCCAAAGATTTCCGACTTTGGTCTTGCCAAAATATGTCCTAGAGAAGAGAGTATCGTGTCAATGTTGGGTGCATGCGGCACTGCAGGCTACATTGCTCCTGAATTGGTCATAAGGAACATTGGAGGGGTTTCTCACAAATCAGATGTCTATAGTTATGGCATAATGGTTCTGGAAATGGTCGGAGGGAGAAAAAACTTTGAAGTTGGGGTGGACCGTACAAGTGAAATATATTTTCCTCATTGGATTCACCAACGCCTTGAGCTTCAAGAAGAACTCGGGTTGTGCAGTATCACAAATGAGGAAGACAAAGGAACTGCAAAGAAGATGATCATAATCAGCTTATGGTGCATTCAGATTGATCCGAGAGATCGACCACCAATGACTCAAGTGGCGGAGATGTTAAAAGGAAGTGTTGAGGCCTTACAAATTCCCCCCAAACCAACCTTGTCATCCCCCTCATTGAGATCCCCTATAGTAACTACAGATGATAGTTTATTGCTGCAATTTGATGTCATGACAACATCTGTATAAATTATTACGATATACTTATTTTAAGAATTTTTTTCTTGGGTGCTTCCATTCACGAAAGATCAAATCTTAATTGTTTTTCTTATTGTTAGATTGTAATTCTTATACAACATTGTTGACACCCTAATTTTGCCAACCGTTCAGGTGTCCATTTTTTGCAAAAATATAAAAATACGAGAGAGAGAGAGAGAGAGAGAGAGAGAGAGAGAGAGAGAGAGAGAGAGAGAGAGAGAGAGAGAGAGAGAGAGAGAGCAAAAGTTTAATTAAAAAATGAGCAAAAAATGAGGTGGAGCGGGCCGGCATGTCCGGCCCACTCTTTTAATAAATTTTCGGTCAGCCTCTTCTTTCCGGCATGTCCGGCCCACTCTTTTAATAAATTTTCGGTCAGCCTCTTCTTTCTTCTGGCCCATCTTTCCTTATTCCTTTAAGTCTTCGATTTGAGCCCACATCAGAACCTAACGAAAGAAGGCCCAGCTCATCACCCATCTTCTCTCCTCCGCACACGCGCGCGGGGCCGGCAGAGGGAAGGGGAACGTGTGAGTGACGCCGCCGCCGTGACGACGCAAGCAAAAGGGATAATCCACCTATCGTCAGAGCAGAGGTGGGCGAATGGGCGAGAGGCATAACGGAAAAGATGCGCGGGCGTTCGAGGGCGTGAGCAGCGCGAGCAAGGCGCGAGAGGAGCTGGCTGTGTTTAGGGGAGAAGGTAGAAGGCGAGGCGCTCGGATTTTTCGCAGGGGCTGGTTTTTGAGAGGCTGGAGAGTTTTCTCCACAAAAACCAGACCTCCTTTTGCTAGACCGAGAGAGCGAGCAGTAATAGAGAGCAAGCTAGAGTGAGCAGTAATAGAGAGCAGCAAGCTGTTATATTTTTATGGCACGTCTATGATGGGATGCGATTAAGACACCGTCTTGTCTTGATATGAAATAATGGAAATACGCCTATTAAAGGGTGTGAGGGAAGTTATATTTTGAGGGAAATTATATAAATAACTTTTGAAGATAATCGTTGTAATAGTTGGCCGAAAGAATGTTCTAAAAAACTGTTATATCTCTTAATCTCCTCTCTCTATCAAAGAACAAAAGGCAACTACATTACTATTTTGAGAAGACAATTGTCATTAACGTGGTAGAATGTGAATACTTTTCTCATGATTGTATTCGAACGAAGTCGTATCATCCGTCATTCGCTCGTGATTCAGCGTAAATTTTTTGGGTAATTTGTTTATTGCGCATCGAAGAGATTAATCGTTTTTTACGCTGACTCTTCTTTTTGGCTTCGCTTGGTTTTCTATTCTTAGTTCCTTTTTCCCACCTCGGCTTCATTCACCAAGCCATTCCTTTTTTATTTATACTTCTTTCGGCCATTCTTTTGTTTTAGGGAAAATTTTACAATGAAGAAAAATGCATTCTCGAGAACTCATTTTCAACTTTTTAGATGGGTGAAATTCTTTTGTAGTTTTAAGACAAGATTGCTCTCAATCATTCACTTTGCAATTTAAAGTGATGGTCCAATTTCTTTCTTCCTTTTTCTTGTTTTTATTTTCACTTCCATTTAGAATCTAGTTGCCATAATTAAGCATTTCACATATTTTGTTTTGGTTTATTATGGGTATCCTATATATTGAAGGAATTATGTTTTTGTTTTTATTTTTAGATTTTAATTTTGTAGAAATAAAATTTGATGAAAAGAAATTTTTTAAGAAAATATATATATATATTTTCAAATGTATACACTTAGATCGAGAGCCATTCGTTGGCATCCTTCTTGTTTCTACGAGAATGGTCCAGGCCGTAAGTCCTTGAATGGCTGTTAGACCGTTGGTTTAGCTCTCTGTAACGGTTCGAAGAAGGAATAGTTTCGATCTTAAGTATGAGCTTACATAGAAGATCTACATCTTCCTCTAGTTCTCTATCACAAATGGACTCGGATCCAAGTCCTATACATAGAGAAGAAGTAAGAATAGAAGATTTCAACAAATCTATAGAAAATTGGGAAATTCCTAAAATACAGCTTAAGGAAATATACAAACAATCAAAGTTGAAGTTTTTCAAAAATCAGACTATGTCATATCCACCGAAGAAAGAGATGTCCCTCTTTCTAATTCCTATGAAAAATTACATCTTTTAAACAAAGAGTCCATCCAAAAACACAAACAAAAATACAATTACATTCATATAGGACTAGTCCAAGTAGGAGTCAAACCTCTTACTAAAGAAGGTCTTAATACTTCCATTCTGTTAGTATTAAGGGATTCACGTCTTTTAAACTATGATGAATCCATTCTTGGTACTGTAGAGACAAGTCTCTGCAAAGGACCCATACATTTTGATTGTTATCCCAATTTTTCTGTATCTCTCAAAGATAAGAACGTTCTTAGAGCCCTAACACTCCAAATCAAAACCCATAATTACAAAGTGGCGATGGTTCTATTCCTTTAGCCCTTGTTTATAGAATCCATTATAAAGCCATGTCCTCCGCCTTTGGAGAAAATGCTTTCAAACATAGTCCTCGAGGAGAAACACTTCTCCTCCAAACTGACATTTCTAGAGCTAATACAACAATTCCTAGGTCTATTAATTGGAACCAAGTTACTTTACCAGAACAATGGGAATTAGAAAACCAAATTCCCCAACAAGTTGTTCAAAATACGAGATCCGACTAATGTCATTCAACATCCGAAAGGAAGAGTGACCATTAGATTTCCTAGAAGGTCTTTTGATTCAAGATCTAGTCCTTCTTTTCATAATTCTTATACGAGGTCCATAGATCTTAATCATAATCTTCCTCCTATAATCACCATTCCTCCTAGTACGCACAGAAACACTCCTCCTCCTAGTATACATAGAGACACTCCCACAAGAGAAACAACACCTTTACCTCCTTCCACCAGTAGAAGTAACCATGAGACACCTCTTGAACCAGAAATTAGTGGTTTAGATAATAGATCGAGCATTTCCGGGCCGGTTTATCAACAAAATCAGCTGAACCAGGCCGAACCAGCCCTAGGAAATACAGATTCTCCTCATCATTCTCCTACCTACTCACAAATGATAGATGCCGAACTTAATGTTTTAGAAAAACACTTTGAGCCTAACAAAGCTTTTCTTAATAAAGAATTTAATTCTGAAAACAACAAACAAATCGAGAGAATGGTTCTTCAAAACCTTTGCTGATGAAGCAAAAGACATCAAACAAAAATATTACGACTACATATATGAATATGAAGTCCATATATTTTTCTTTGATTGGCTAGAAGAACAATTCCTTGAGTCAAAAGAAATATTTGTTTTAGATCATCATTATAAGTGGAAACTTGATAATGGTGAAACCATAGAATCCAATCATCCACCCCTTAGGAGAATAAAAATACAGCATGGAGATAGTGAGGTTACACCACTCCTTTTAGACTTCCGAGACAAAGGAGACTCTCTCTACACCCACAAAGTTATTGAACAAAACAATTTTACTAATCAACATTTAGTAACCATAGGAAAACAGTTGAATAGGATAGAATCCACCTTCCGAACCCTACTCACTTATTACACCACAAGTTGACACTCTCAAAAAACCCATTTTTAAAGCCTTTGAATTTCCAAAAAATCTTAGCCCGAGTTTGCCAAAGCTATAGAACAAAAGAAAAAACTCTTAGGAAAATCAAAGATAGAACCTGATCCTATACTAGACACTCCTAAATTCCAGAATCTTATCATTAGAGACACTCCAGACCAACCCACCATTAATACCCTAACCAAACCCTCTGATAATCCTGATAATGAGTCAGTCAATGAAATTAACAGACTCAATTGGAGACAACCACAGAAGCTTTATTATAGTAGAGCTACCCCACCGAGACATTGCCCAAGAAGAATCATCGCAAAAAATACAGAATAAATACTCTCCTGACGCCATCTATGAATGGAACATTGATGGTGTTGCAGAAACCAATGTTATGAACATTCTTAACAACATGGTGATGCTTGCTAATGCCTACAAAACACAGCAAGATGTTTCGACCATGCTGTTGCTAATCTTTTAGTAGCTGGTTTTACTTTGGACAGCTAAAAGGTTGGTGGGATAACTACCCGACAGATGAACAAAAGACACAAATTTTAACTTGCTTATAAGGTAGATGATTTTGGTCAACGCATGGATGATGATCAAGGTCATCTCATCCAAGATGCGGTTAATACCCTTATCTATTCCATTTCACAACACTTTGTAGGAGATCCTTCACATATTAGGGATAGAAACCAAGATCTCCTTTCCAATATGCGTTGCAAATCCTTAGGAAGATTTAGAGAATACAAAGAGCTTTTCTTTCAAAGGGTTCTTATTAGACCCGACTTTGCAATCAACCCTTTTGGAAAGAAAAATTCTTAGCTGGTTTACCTCGTTATAGGTGACCAAGTTAGAGATAAAATTAGGGAAGATTACAGCGGCCAAATTCCTTATGATCTCCTTTCTTATGGAGAAATAGTCTCTTATGTTTATAGACAAGGAACACAAATGTGTAATACAATCAAATTACAAAGACAACTCAAGGAAGAACAATCCCTCACCAATAGGAGTCTAGGAGATTTTTGTGCTCAATACGACCCCTCTTATAATGAAAAAACAAAACCAAAATGTAAGGGAACTTGTCCTCCTGAGAAAGAAACAAAGAAACATCACAACAAACCTCCATTTCGTAGGAATAAACAAAGACACCCGAATAACCAAAATAGACCTCATTCGATAGAAAAAATTTTTAAAGACATTAAATGCTATTCTTGTGGTAGAAAAGGTCATATTTCAAAATATTGTAGGATTAATAAAAAATTAAATGAACTTTCTTTAGATGACAATACTCTTAATCGGTTAAACAATATCTTCATAGAAAATGATGATACTTCTTCGATGAATTTCTTGAGGAAGAAGGTCTTCAAATCAATGAGATAGAATCCTCTTGATTCGATTATGAAGACGCTTCTCCGAAAAAACCCATTCTGAAGTAAACGTCTTAACTAAAGAAGAAGAATTCCTTCTCAAAGACTGCTGACAAAATACTTGACCACGAAGCCAAAAAAGAATACTTAGATAGACTTCACTCTTCTATGAATATTACTTCCAAGCCTAATACTTCATACAACCTTAAAGACATTCTAAATAGAAACAAAAAACCACAGTCTAGACCTATAAATATTAATGACCTCCAAAACGAAATAAAACAACAAAAGTTAGAAATACAAGCCTTAAAAGAAACTCAATCAAAAATGAAACAAGAAATTTCTGATATAAAGTCTCTTGTCATAAAAGGAACAACAAAACTTGAAAACCAAAATGAAATCACTAGTACCCCGATACCTCGATCCAGCTTTTCTTATGTTATTAACAGAAATCACATCTAGAAAATGGATAATAAATATTAAGATAAAAATCAATAATGAGTATATTATTGAAACAACGGCACTCTTTGATACGGGGCTGACCTCAATTGTATCAAGGAAGGCCTTGTTCCAACAAGATACTTTGACAAAACATCTCGAGTCCTTAAAATCAGCCTCGGGAGACAAGCTGAATATACAATACAAGTTACCCGAAGCCCTAATAATAAAAGACCAAATGTCTTACAAAACATCTTTTCTTTTAGTTAAAAACATGAGACAACAGGTTATCCTTGGAACACCTTTTATACAATTGATTCAACCTTTGCTGTTACTAATGAAGGTATAGAAACTCATGCTTTAAACAAAAAAATCACCTTCAATTTCATAACAAAACCACAGAAAAGAAGTCTTAATATTTTACAAGAACATTCCATTTCAGAAATAAATTGCCTCATAAAAGACAAAGAAAACCAACTTGAATTTCTAAAAGAAGATTTAGAGTTTAAAAGAATAGAAGAGAATCTTATAAAACCAAACATCATAGAAAAGATAGCTTCTCTACAAAAACACATAGAAAAAACTATATGTTCTACTATACCCAATGCCTTTTGGGAAAGAAAAAAACATATCGTTGATTTACCTTATGAACATGATTTTTCTGAAAACAAAATTCCTACCAAAGCCCGCCCAACTCAAATGAACCAAGAAGTTTTAAAATTTTGTCAAGCAGAAATACAAGATCTTTTAAATAAAAAACTCATAAGAAAAAGCCAATCCCCTTGGAGTTGTTCTGCTTTTTATGTCAATAAAAATGCTGAACTAGAAAGAGGAGTTCCCAGGTTAGTTATTAATTACAAACCTCTTAATACAGCCCTTAGATGGATAAGATACCCTATACCCAATAAAAAAGATTTGCTAAACAGACTACTCGTAGATCAAAAATATTTTCTAAATTTGACATGAAATCAGGATTTTGGCAAATACAAGTAAGTGAAAATGATAAATACAAGACAGCCTTTACGGTACCTTTTGGCCAATACGAATGGAATGTTATGCCATTCGGCCTCAAAAATGCCCCTTCGAGAATTCCAAAGAATTATGAACGAGATTTTCAATCCTTATTCAGAATACATCATAGTTTATATAGATGATGTTCTAGTATTCTCTTCCAATATAGAACAGCATTTCAAACATTTATCTACTTTCATAAAAATAATCATACAAAACGGTCTTGTAGTCTCTCCTACTAAAATTGCACTCTTCAAGACCAAGGTTAGATTTTTAGGTCATTACATCCATTTAAGCACCATCACTCCCATAGAAAGATCAATCTCTTTTACTTGATAAATTCCCGATGAGATTAAAGACAAAACCCAATTACAAAGGTTTTTGGGTAGTCTCAATTATATTTTAGATTTCTTTCCCAATATAAACATCCTTTGTAAACCTTTACATCAAAGGTTGCGAAAGGATCCTCCACCATGGACTTCTGTCCATACTGACATTGTCAAACAAATAAAATTGCATGTGAAAGATATACCATGCTTACATCTTGCTGACCCTTCCACTTTCAAAATAGTAGAAACAGACGCGTCAGAATTAGGATACGGTGGCATTCTCAAACAAGTCAATAACAACAAAGAACAAGTTATTCAGTTTATATCAAAACATTGGAATTCCACTCAACAAAATTATTCGACAATCAAAAAAGAAATACTTGCTATAGTTTTGTCTATATCAAAATTCCAAGGAGATTTATTAAATCAAAAATTTCTCTTGAGAATTGATTGCAAATCAGCCAAAGACATTTTACAAAAAGACGTTTTAAATGTTGCATCAAAACAAATTTTTGCCGGATGGCAAGCCATACTTTCGAGTATTCGATTTTGACATTGAATTTATAAATGGTTCTTCAAATTCATTGCCTGATTTTCTCACAAGAGAATTTTTACGGGGGATACCAATATGCCAAGATCCAAAAAAGACAAAGATAAAGGCAAAGGCAAAGCCACTGCCGAACCCTCCAATACACCACCAAAGCCAAAAGGCTTAACATCCGTCAAGACATGGCTCCAAATGGCGAGAAAACAACCAAACATTCTTACAGCAAACACCTTTGACAACGAACCCATATCATCGAACCCATGCTAGCCTTTAATCGGTTAGCCAACATACTACCAAAAGAAACACTATTGTTACTTGCCCGGTCTTTACAAAACGTAAAGAAAGAGCCATCCAGTGCCATAGAGGTAAGTAACAATCCTTCCCCGCTTGCTACACAAAAACAAGCGGAATACAAAAGAATTTCGAATGAGGTGTTATTAAGCCTCGGGCAACCCCTCTTTCTCAAAGATCAAAATTTTTCCCCAAAACATCTTTTCAAAAAATATTGACTGTGGAAGATGGATTCTTCGATAAAGATCCAATCAAATTTGCAGAAAACATATTTCCAAAAAATTGGCTTTTCAAACCTCACAATACAAACAAAACCCTTGCTTATTATGAGCAAATTTTAGTGGAAACAGAATCGGCAAGGTTCACTCACTTTGCTGATAAAACCAATACAGAAAATATCCTTTATTCCACTATATCCATCGGTAAAGTTATACACCCCTCACCTTTGGGAGCCTCACCCCATACATCCAGAAAATTCCAAACCGGACTTACCCAAAGTCTACCATACTCCTCCTCATATACATACTAGGACTACCAACAAGCTTGGTGGAACGTCTTTTTCAGACAGAATACAAATTTCCAACACTCCTGGTTATTATTCTTCAAAGACAACTTCCCAAGACAAAGCTTACCAAACTGGTTTGACTCCTGGTGGGATCTCTTTGGTCCTTTGGACATAATATTACACCCCACAGTCAAACAAGGATACAAGGTTTTCGAGTGAAAAATTCATACCAACACCTCATGATATAAGGTTCCCATGCCTTATGCATTTCTTTATAATATTCAGAATCTCTTGGGTAACAAAGACATGGGAATTTGAATACAATACATCCAATAAACCAGGTGTACCAGTACTTGTCCGAAAATACAAAACAAAATGGTGGGATGGATTCAGATTTCTTGATCAAGGATCCGAAGCTGCGGTTAAAACATGGCTAAATGGCCGGAAAACCCAAATAATCGCATCCCCATCAAATACATCGTTTTTACGGGAAAAATCCATGGCAAGTGCAGCACTTGCAGCAGTCCAAAACAGAGATGAATACGCAACATCCTCGGGACGATGCTCTCGAAGCGGAAGAATCACAATGTGGATCTCCCAAATCTCAATACGATCAAGAAGGATCCTCCCGGTCATATCATAGTGGAAACACTAATGAAGACGATCGCTACGGAATCAATGCGGACGAGATTAAAAGACATCACATGCAGATACTATTACAAACGGCGCAAAAGGCTACACACCGGAGCGTAGTAGACATACACTGTTCATACACTGTTCACTGTTCACTATTCATACAATGTTCACTGTTCACTATTCATACACCGTTCACTATTCATACACTTTGTTCGATCTTGTTCACTCTACTTTGTTCAGACCTTTGTAGCACCCTCTATAAATACACCCACTCGACATAGAAGAAAGCACCTCGAAATTTTCCAGATTTCTCTCTTCTTCTCTCTCCCTCTCACTTGTAAACCATCCTCTCTTCCATCTCCATCCTCATCTCTTCCATCTCCAAGCTCTCTTACCTTGTATCCCCTGGTTTCAAAGTAAGTTAGTTTTCACATACATAGTTTTATACGGGGTTACCAACTTACATGATAGTTGGTTAACCATTTCTTGTAATACAAACATCAATACTCCCTGGAGTGCGGATTACCGCCCTAGTGGATGACTTGATGCTTTAGTTTCTGCATCTTTCAATACATGTAATTTCAGCTTTTCAGCTTTATATAATACAAGTTCATACCACCTTCATGGTTGGTTTTTGTTTATGCATACTCTTACTTTATATTTTATATATTGCTTTCGGTCTTTACATTATTTTTAATTCTCACGATTTTATTTAAGTCATTTATTTTCTTGTTCTTATATATCATTTCTTTTTAAGATACATCCTTCCCTTTCTTTCATATAAATCCTAACCCCTTTATGTTAATCAATTTTTTTAATAATAAAATTTCATCTTTTAAAGTTATACTTTTCCTTGTTCTCTCATATAGTACTCGAGATCATACCCCTTAATATATATATTGCTCGATATATATTTTCTTTTCATAATATAAAATCTGTCTATAAAAAAGAAAACATATGCTGCAAAAACGAAACATGTGAAATTGTTAATTCATGAATGTTTTGACTAATCATTTTTAGCAAAACCAAACATATTCTGCACAATCGCTTTTATAGTTTTAGTGGTTAGGTGAATTGATAGCAATGTCCAAAAAAAAATTAGTGTGCTTAGCCAATTCCAATGTGAGATGTAGCAATGCGTTGAGTTTTATAGATGATTACTGAATTTACAACACATAGGACAAGGTGGAAAATGTAAAGTGAAAAGCTTTTTGCGCGTATGTTTGCTCATGCTTGTTTTGCATCAGCTTCAAGTTGCAGTTAACATTGTCACATAAAACACTCCATTAAGCTTAGTTCGACAATCTCTAAAAGGAATGTAACATTAAAGTATATCCATTTGTTCTGAAGATGTATTATGTTAAGTGATATTCAGTTAATTAGTATAAATTTATGTCAGATCAAGGAAGCCATAGATTTGTATATCATATATGCATGCCATCATGTTCATAATAAGCTAGGTTTCCTTAGACTTCAAGAGGAAAGACTCTAACCAAAACCTTTGTCAACAACTTCTGAGCTAGATATACATAAAAATCATTATGAAAGGTTCTTTAAAAATTCCAACCAGTTGCTGAACTGAACTGAATTGTTATGGTTGATAATTATGTCCTTTTTTTCCCTTGGCCTGAGTGATATGTCTATATTGTTTGTTTGTTTTCTTGTGGATCTTAACACATTCGATGCGGAACTTTATGAAAACGTTTCTGATAAACATTCCCGTGGAATCATTGGACTTTTTGTGCATGATTTGAACTTTAAGGTGTTGTTTGATGACTATGCAAAGTTTTTATATATCAAATCGTCAAAGTATAATATCCAAGAGGGAATTCACTAGTGAGGATATTGTACTAACAGACCATTTAAAGGGCATATACGCCTCGACCTCTTAGGTGAATTCACCTCTCTCTCTCTCTCTTCCCTTCACATTCTTTGACTATCCTGTAATTTATTAGAAACCGCTAAAAGAACGTGCACTGACATCATGAGAGACTAGTAAAATTTGAATTGGTTCTTTCAATTAAAATGTAAATGAAATGCTGACGTGATTATTATTTTGCCATTAAATGTAGACTTTGTAATTACACGGGGCTTTTTTTAAAATTTTGACGTATAGAAAACAGAATTAACATTTCTAAAAACACAGTATGGCAAAAAAAAATTTAAAAAAAAAAAAAAGAAGTGAAAAAGTGGACTGGCGGTTGATGGTGGTCATTGAACAGCGGTGCAATAGCGCTAGCATTGCTACCTGGGTGGCACTGCCGTTCGCTGATTGCATTTGAGAGAGTACACACTCAAAGAAGGTAGCAAGCCCCCACCACTCGCGCTCGTTGTGACGACGACAACTGTTTTTCCAATCTCTAGGCAACGCCTCGCTAAGGTCGTGCAACCTTGGCCAGGTCTGTTTCACCAACGATTGCGCACCCTGGAGATCCATTTTTTGGGGGGTTCACGGTTGTCTCTCTCTCTCCCCATTAGGGCTTGAGGTTTTGTCATCTTTTAATATTCTTATCCAATTGACACAAAAGAAAATTCATGATATCACAAAAGAAAATGTGGCAGTCTCCGACAGCATTTCATATGCATATATAACATATGAACATGTTGTTAGAGATACAAATGGCCAGGAAAAAAATAAAAGTTTTAAGGATCGTGATTGCTTATTTTCTAAAAATATGGGGACAATAGCTTCCTTCGTTCTGATAGAGAAAGGAAATGGCGTATAATAAAATTGTAAACGAAGTGAGAAATGAAAATCAAGATTTAATTTGTTGAGAGTCCTTGGGCTGTGATTGTTCGATGGCTAAGTAATTGCTATCAAGGTCTCCGTGCCAATATCCTTCTTTGTGTCATCCTGTAATTCTTGGTGTCACACCTCGAAATCATCATGAATGGGGATGACACAGCCGTCCTTCCACTCGAAGGACGCAATCTCAAAGCTCTTCGTTGATATCGCTTTTGTACTACTCATCATTAGCTGAGAAACCTGAAAATGATTAGAAAAATACATAGGTGAGCAACCACAGCTCAATGAGTAATGCATCTCTTCTAAGCGAATCAAATACCCAATAGACATATTTATAAACCAAACCACAACTATTTTAACTTAAATCCATAATATAACAAATATAAAATAAGAGAATAAGTCACATTTGCTTTAACATAGCAGCAAAAATATTCATTTCACAATAATATTAGAACAAATATTAATGGTCCAATCCATTAATCAATCTTGTTAATTCACACGCTAATGGTCAATTACATTGCTTAATCTTATCAATGGTCTAATGAAATCATACATCGATGGTCTATTCCAACAATTAATCTCAAATCACATGTTAATGGTCCATCTCATCGACTAAACTCAAATCATATGTCAATGGTCCACTCTATTGACCAAACTCATATCACATGTCAAAGACCCAGTCCATTGACCAATATGTTGCTCAATATTAAATCATGGTCACAACACAATGCCTAGTGACAAGGCGATGAAGATTCCCCCTCTTGGCAAAGTCTTCACTTATTATTAGCTAAGGGCTCGGTCCACAAGTGTCGCGACCAAATTTTCAAGTGAACCACCTAAGGTTTTGGCTAATGGATTGCTAAGCCTAAACTTAGCTCGGGCTCTCCCAAGCTCATACCAATTCGCGACTTAGGTCCAAGTTCTTAACATTTATGAGTCGTCACTAATCTATTTTTGGTTGGTAAATTAGAAACCCAAGTAAAGTAATTTGAGATTTACTTTACTCCTACGAACTAGAGATTGTGAGTTCGGGGACTTGGTTACGCTAAATTTCTCTAACGCCTTTTCGGTACCTTTCTCTTTTATTTTGAAAAAATATTTTGCAGGCAACTTGAATTGATTTTAATTTACCTCCCTAACATGTGAGGTGATCATGCAGCCAATATAACCCCCAAGAAAGCAAATAAATAAAATGCAGGACTTACCCTATAGCAATGAAAGCATTTGCAGTATTAGATCAAAATTCATATCAGCAATCCTAGATATGATTTCTAATTAACACGCCATTACTCATTTTTTTCTTTTCACTTTCACTTTTTAAACGAGAATATAATCCATATGCAATGCAATGCTTCTAATCTAATATAAAATGATATGGCATGGCAATATGTCCTAAACTATATGAATGAGTAAAAATTTGTGATTTCTTAATGAACATGCAATAATTAAATATGCAACCTAAATTAACCAGAATGATCTAATTCTAATGATGTGCAATGAAATGCAATGACGTACAAAATTATTTCAACTAAAATGACATGTAACATGCAATTTAATATGCGAGCTATATGTCACGCGACATTTATTAAATGACCTAATCTAATGACGGACAATTTCTAATTAAATGAACCTAGCAACACTCAATAAATGACATGCATTTCATGAACCTAATTCTACATGACATGTGCATGATTTTTTTATTTTTTTTCATAAGCATGCAATCTATCCTAATATGCAATGATGTGCAAATAATGCCATAATTCTAATTTTTTTTCGTTTTCTTTTATGAAATTCGAAATTAAAATTGCTAAGTAATTAAACATGCAATTCAAACTAAAAAAAAAACTATGAACACATTTTTTTGGATTTTTTATTTAAAAATTCGAAATAAGATTACAATTCTAAATATGCAAGATAACCGTAAGACTAGGAATATTCTAAAAAAAAGAACCTAATCCTAATTCAATTTTTTTTTTCATTTTACAAAAATAAAATTGATTCAAACACCACGACATATCCAACAAGATAAAATTGATATCCAAAAATTGACGAATCATATCCTGCGCATAAGATCGGGTTGGCTAATTTTAAAATTAAATTGTGAATCGAATCTCGGAGACGTGAAATTGGATTGTTGATTTTTACAAGAGATTGCGAGTCAGATTTCGAGCGCGAAAATCGGACTATCAATTCCTAATTTGAGGAGCTCTTTCATGTCGGAATTTCAACCATACCTTAAGGAATAATTCCACTAAAAGACAAAATAAGTAAAACAATAATGAACAATACAAAAATATAATAAATAAATAAACTACCTAATTGGATTTTTCTTTTTTCTTTTTTTTTGTTTTTCCTTTGTTTCTTCTTCCCAAATGGAACAACAACGTGATGGTGGGTCACTGTTCAGCAAGGAAGCTGCGGCGAGGGCGGACCGCGGGAATAGGGCAACAACGGATAGCAGGGACAACCGGCGGAACAGGGGTGTCGCGATCGGAGCTGCCGGCGTTTGGACTCCGGCACAGGGCGTCGCGGGCAGAGGACTCTGGGTGCGGGCGTTGCGGGCAGAGGACCTCGGGTCTGGCTCGGATGATCACTCGGGTGGAGGGTTGGCTGAAACGGACCACTGGCGAAGGCGGGGCGGTGTTGCTGCGTCTGGGCGGAAGGTTCAACGGCAGAGCAGGAATGGCTCCAGCGTCGGGCTTCACGAACGACGACCGGTGGCATGGTAGCTCGCTCGCGAGAACCGACGACTAGGAGCATCGGTAAGGGGCCCGAAGAAGAGAAACAGTGATTTTTCTCCCTCCGCTGGACGTTCAGGGTGTGCATGACAAAATTTCTGTTTCTCGATTTCTTTGTTTCTCTGTTCCCCGGAACAGGTTTGGAACAGAAATCCATTTGATAACGCAATTTGATTTCTCTATTTCTGAAACAGTTTATATTCCGAAATAGAGAAATTGAAAAAAAAACGAGAAATTTTAACTTCTCGGTTTCGAAATAGAAATCAGAAACTGAAATCAAACCATATAAAAGAACCTTGCGCTTTCTTGCTAACTTAATTCACTCATAGCCACAACTTCACAAATTATTACTAATTTTCTTTTTCTTATTTTGCTCATGTTTTTTTTTTTTTGGCATTTTTTTCCAATTTTTTTTTTATAACTTCCTCTTTAGGATGAAAGGCAATTGAATAGATCCCCAATTTTCAAAAATGACCAAAGTTCTTAAATGCTTACTTAAAAACAATGGGGCACTTTTCTCCTAGAAAAGGCACGCATGGCCGGTTGAAAAAAAAGTTCTTACGTAATAGATGAATAAAAAACGTGCATAAAAATTTAACCTTATTTTTTTACGGATTCAAAATTCTTGCAAAATCAAAATAATTAGATTGTTACACAATATTGAATTTTAATTCGAAGGCAGAGATTCAAGATAATCTCTCTCTTTGCTATGCAAGGGCCATTAAAGGTTCATTGAGCAACAATAAAGAAATTAGGGATGAGCAACTAAACTGATTCAATTTGAGAAATAAACCGACCTTCCCCACATTGGTTCCTAACCATAAACATTACTTTAAGGTAGAATTCTCATATATTCATTTACACCATTAATTTTATTTTGTTAATAATCTTGTATAATACTAGTTTTTGATAAAATGACAAGATTGTATAGGCGCCATTGATAGCACCCATATTCATGCTTCTGCAGTACTTGTCCGAACCTATGCAAGATGAGCTTGCAAACGATACATTGACCAAGGAGGGAAACCAAATAAATATGCTTAGGAAAACAATTGCTAATAAAATGGCAAGGGATAATAATATATCGAAAAATCCATGAAATTGTATTTTCAACTTTTGTAATGTATTAGTATTATTTCAACTATTATTTTGTATTTGAGGATTTCTCATGTAGTTTTAGTATTATTTCGACTATTATTTTGTATTTGAGGATTTTCTATGTTGTTATCTAGTCAATTTCTATTCCTAGAAATAGAAATTTTTGTTACATTATCAAACGAATTTCTATTTCAAAATAGAAATTTTGAGTTGTTATCAAATGAGTTTCTTTGCTCGTAAACTTGTCCGGGAATAGAAATTAAGAAATTGATTTGCTTTGTAATTTTATCACGCCAATGCCTCCATCACTTCCTCTGTCTCTGTCTTTCTATTGACCTTTTGACTTTCTGTAGCACTTTTGCAGAAGGAAAAAGCCAAGCCTTTTTTTTAACAAAAACCTCTCCCACTCGGCAAAACCAAAGAAATGGAGGCTCTTCTCTCTTTTGTTGTGCTTGATTTTCGTTTTTTCCTTCAATTGAAAAAAGACCCCCCTGACTTCTCACGCATACGGCCTTTTATAGGGTAGGGAAATAGGTTTTCAATTTCCCCTTCGAATTTACAATTCACAATATTTTTTCGCCAACTTATCCCATATTGATAAGGATCCAAGATTATAATGGAATTTTTCTTTAAATCCAAATCTTGCAAAGACATTTCGCAATATTTTTTATCCATCTGCCATATTCAAAAAATTCATATTCCGGAAAAATTTCAAAATTTCTATTTTCCCACAATATAATTTTCGATTATTAAAAAAACATAAATTTGGGCCAACCTGCTCGCTTCGTGGGCCTAGTCCAACTAATTTGAACCCATCCACCACCGGTCCAATAAAATGTAAAAAATGCAAATTAAAAATAAATGCATCTAACTCTATATGTTATGCAATTAATATTTTTTTTCAGGGATAAAATTAACCCCTAATTTTTTATGTAATAAACAAATAACTAAAACGTCAAAATTTAGGTGTCAATAACAAGAATATCCTAAATTAGTATGTGCATACCCACAAGTCCTTCGCTAGACTCATAGCGATATTGAACATCAACACCAATCTACAACAACCTCTACAATTCACAAAGCCAAATCTAGAAATCATTTCATATGTCGCAATACATTTCATAAATCAACCACATAACCTTTCGTAACTCAATTCATTCGCCACAATTACTTTCGTAAAATATTTCTTAAATCATTTTAGAATTCATCTCATAAACCGGTTTTACAAATTGAATCAAATCAAATGCATGTCAAAAAGGTTATTGCAAATCGATATCTATATAACATTCTATATATCATCTCAAAGTCAAGCTTTTCGTAAAAAAATTTCATACACCTAAAACATATAATATTTCTCAATTTCGTTCATCAAACAAAATATATATTTCCACCAAAAAGTTCTCACACTACTTGACCAAAAAGTAGTAAATGCTCGATCCAAATTTTATGCAACAGACACCCTTATTCATAATTCATAAAATATCAAATCTTTATCATTTTAAAAACATGAGCTTATAGATTCTTAGAAAAGATAGCACCACTCATCTAAGAAAGCCAAAAATCAACCTACATGGTTACTCGAGCCAACGCACTCGTATTCCTACCAATTAATCGAAAACGATATCAAAACCAAGTAATATGCTATTCTCCAACTAATGACTCGACTAAATTATGTTTATTCATTGATAAAATGACATCTAAATGCTAATAAACTGCATATCCAAAGCGATTATTTAAGTCGTCTACAACAGGAAACTTGAGCGCGAAACTTGGTCACGTTATAATTTTCTCCACCGAACCTTGTTTCAAGTGTACATCAATAGAAAGCCCTTCCAGCATCTTACAAGAACCCCAATTTAGCCAACCCAAAATCAAGCCCAAAATCAACAATGGTTGCACATTGCTCATCACGTGCGATAAACTTCAAAATTTTATTTTCGGCAAACTATGAGCTCAAATGACGATTCATAAAATCCTATAACTCAACAACATCCTAAACTATAATTTCTATAAAAATATGAGGCTTAATGACTCAAAATCATACTTCGCCACTCGATTTTTCCAAAATTCCGAATTTCAAATCCTAAGTCCAAATTGATTGAATGAACAGGGGCACAAGTACTTACCAGGCATGGCATTACGTGATAAAGGTGGATTGGCGAGGTTCTTAGGGTAAGAATGCACGAAACCCTATTTTTCTTCATTTCCTTCATCTCTTTTTCCTTTCTTTCTCCTCCTTTCTCTCCCTTGCACGCGCTTCCCGGTCTCCCTTCCTCCCTCTCCTTCTTTTCCCTTTCTCTTTCCCTTTTTGTTTCCTCCTTTTTCTTTTTCTTTCTTTCTTTTCTTTTCTTTCCTTCTCTCTCTTCTTCTTTTTCTTCCTCTCTCCCGAAGACTCTCGCCTCTCCCCCTCATTCTTCTTCTCTTCTTTTCTTCTTCTTTTTGACCGTTTAACCTTCTCTCTCTCTGTTTTTTTTTTTTTTGACTGGGTCAAAACCCATGTTTACACTTGGAATCTGTCAGATAATGTGATAGAATAGTAAACCTCTTCACTCGTTTGTCTTCTGCCTGATCGGAGCCAACAGTGACAGGAGAAGACTTCACTTTTTAAGTCAATCGCCAGCCATGAACTCAAATCATAGTCCTCGACCTTCTCAGTGAAATCGTCGTGGCTCTGAGGCCACGTCTGCTCTTTCGGGTCCTCTACGCTCAGTTGACCCAGTCAATTGGCGCGTTTACGTGAAAAAAGGATTCAACGAGACATTCATATAATGCGATCTTCAGTTTGAGCAACCGTATCTCACTCGAGCCCCTTCTATCTCTTCTATACGCCATCAAAGCTTTCCTCTTTCCGACTGTTCTTGTGCTTCTATTTCCCCTCTAAAATTCCTGAAATGGGTGTCGATAGCTCCATAAGTTCCAAGGTTTTGCTTCGCCTTGTCATTGGCATTTTGACGATTCTTTCTTTGGAAGACTGGGTTGCATCAGCAACCTTGAATGATGAATTCTGCAAGGCCGGTGAGTGCGGTGACGTCATGAATGGTTGTTCCATCTGGAGCGACACTAAACCGTGTACTAATCCAAGTTTTGAAAACGAGTGTCGTGATAAGCCACTACTCAATCTACGACCTTTTGGAGAGGACGCTGTCAGTTATGAGAACAACTCTATAAGGTTGAGCTCAGAGTTAGAGAGATCAGGCAATGCTTGTTTTGCTCGAATTATACTGCTCAGCGAATTTGACCCTCCTGCTTCCAGCATTGAACCGCCCTCATCTCTTGGATTCAATTGGAAGCCTTCACACCTAGCATTTCTCCATGATTGCAGCAGCTTCCCAAATTATTCAAATCCTCACTCGACCTGCCCCTCTGATGGTCCCAACCGTTCTTATATCGCTATTATAATAGGTAGAGAAGAAGACCTACATCTTGATCTGTCGGTGTGCAAGAGTCGTGTTATTGTACCTGTTAAATTAACCAGTCCGGATAGCGAGGAAATAGGAAATGATGACTACAAGAAGAAGTGGAAGTACGGGTTTAGACTGCAATGGAATTTAACCTCCTGGGAGAGTTGCGTCGAATGCCAAAAAAGTGGAGGCAATTGCAGCGGATCCGATGGGCAATTCCTGTGCTCATGTTCTGGCAAAAAGTATCCGCATCCTTGTAAAAGAGGTAATACTTTTCGGTTAATTCCCCGTAATAGCAACCGTTCAAATTCTCGCATGTGTTTTTCGGCGAATGTCCTCGCCACGCTCTCCAAACTTGATAAGGACTTCAAAGGGAGAGGAAGAGCTTTTTGGCTTCCCTTGGTTTTCTATTCTCAGTTCCTTTTTCCCACCTCGGCTTCATTCACCAAGCCATTACTTTTTTCTTTTTTTATTTATATTTATATTTCTTTTGGACATTCTTTAATAGATCTAGGGTGTGTTTGTTTTGGGGTTTATGATAAAGAAAGATGAAATCATTCTCACGGAAAAGTGTATTTTATCCTTTTAGGAATAGAGAATTCATTTTTTTTAAGTATAATAATTTGACTAATCATTTTCAGCAAATAATACATAGTTTGCGAAGTCGCTTTTGTAGTTTTAGTATGTAGATGGATTCATAGCAATGTCCAAAAGAAAATACTATTTGCTTAGCTAGTTTCAATGTGAGATATGGCGATGCGTTGAGGATCATAGATGATTAGTGACTTTATGATAAATTGGACAAAGAGGAAAATATAAAGTGAAGAGCTTTCTGCAAGTGTGTTTGCTCATGCACGTTTTGCATAATACTCTCCATTGAGCTTAGTTCTACAATCTCCATAAGGTATGTGACGTTAGGGAATATCCCTTTGTTCCTAAGATGTATTGTATTTAGTGATATTCAGTTGATTGGTAAGAATTTATGTCCAATCAAGAAAGCCAAAGAGATTTAGACATCATATATGCATCTCATCATATCATATGATATGATAGTCATAATAAGTCGGGTTTCCTTAGACTTCCAAAGGGAAGACTTTAACCAAAACCTCCATCAACAACTTCTGAGCTAGATACATATAAACATCATCAAGAAATGATCTTCCCTAATCTTCCTTTCTTTCCTTTTGTTTTTTTATTTTCGCTTTTGAAATTCCAACCTTGACCACTTTTTGAAATGAACTAAATTGTTATGATCAATAGTTATGTCCTTTTTCCTTTGGCTAGAGTGATATGTCTCTATTGATTGTTTGTTTGCTTTGTGGATCAAATCACGTTCCATGCTGAACTATATGAAAACATCGCTGATAAACATGCCTGTGGAATGGCTGGACTTTCATGCATATTTTGAACCTTATGGTTTTGTCTAGTGACTTTACAAACCTTTTACATTTCACATGGTCAAATTATAATATTTAAGAGGGAATTCACTACTGAAAATATTGTACTAACAGACCTTTTAGAAGGCATATATGTCTCGACCTCTTAGGTGAATTCACCTCTCTCTCTTTCCTTCACATTGTTCGACTATCCTGTAATTTCTTAGAAACAACTAAAAGAAGGCATTCCAACATCATGAGAGAATAGTAGAATTTTTCTTCTGGCTATACAGAACCAAAAGAGAAGACTTCACTTTTCAAGTCAATTACCAGCCTTCAATGCTAAAAAAATGAAGTATTGGCTGACCAATTGAATTTGTGGACTCCCCACTTAAATATGATGTGTTAGAGTAATAGGATCTTTTAATCACATAGACATGAGATCAATCAATAAATATAGCGTATCCGAATCAAAAGAAGTCATTATTGATCCAATACGAGAGAATATGTATTCTTGTGGATATAAATCTTCACCACTCTTTCTTGATGATAATTCCATCCTCCAGCAATCTCTGAGTTACCAACACACACAAATTCAAGAGGTAGCTTACTAATCACGCCGCCTCTCCCTCCACTCAGAACCTCATATTAATACTCCTGCTTGCAGCCTTATCGGCAAAGCTTTCGGTCTGTGTGATGAACAAGCACTTCCAAAACTGCAGCATCCGCAGAACCTGTGGTGGCCACAACATCACCTTCCCATTCTCTGTCGTAGACCGACAACCCTCTTACTGCGGCTTCCCTGGCTTCGAATTGGCTTGCATCGATAACAGTCTGATCATTAACCTCTCAGGCGATGACTTGTCATCCGCAATATCTTTTACCAGAAGCAGTCGCTCCGCATCTCCAACACCGCTTTCTCGAATAATTCGACCTTCTCTTGCACGCCTGTTCTCAAAAGCTTGACCCTTCTATCGACTCATTTCCAAATTGGTCCGCACATAACCGTTACTCTCTCTCCTCTACAACAGCAACATCTCTCGTGCGGATTACCTTCTTGGGTCAATAATTACTTGTACTTGAAAAGAAGGCCAGGACAGTGTTGTTTTGACAATAAATGGAGTTGATGAAAATGGGGAAGTGGTGGAGGCGTCAACAAAGTGCAAGTCACTGGCAAAGGCGCCAGTGGCTGTGGAGTGGAGAGGGCAGAGGGGAAAGATAGAGGAGGCATTGAGGCGTCATGCTGAATTGGACAGCACCCAATTGCAGCGCGTGCGAGGAGAGTGGTGGCGAATGCTGAATCAATCACGAGCGCTTCAGGTGTTGCGGTCCTGTCAGGGCTTTTGTTTGGCTGTGTCCCTGGTGGGCTTATTTCTTCTTCACTCTGTGTCTGAGCATAATACTCTCCTCTTTATGAAACGTTGATTAAAATCATTGGATTGTCCGGGTCGAGTGGAGTGCACTTACCTTTCAGACTAGAATGTGCTACGAGTTACCTCTGAATCACAAATATTCAGGGGCTCGACAATCTCACCGCGCATCAGAGTTTTCTCGAGGGTCGGAACAACACAGTGTCTGTCCATTTGTCGAAATTTTTTGTCGTTGCTCTGAGGGTATCTTTCCTTTGTTGATTAGGGAAAAATCTCTTGAGGATCCCTGGTCTGTTGAACCTTAACTCATGTAAGAACCAAGGTACCTTGAGCCATACGGCACCAAGGTTGGATTTATTCATTTAATCATTTCCTTGGCTTATGTCTTCTTTCTTGTTTAACTGTATACTATCATCTTAATCCTTGTCCTCTTTGTATTTTGTCAATGTATTCGTGAAAGTCACTGTTCTAATTCAATCCCTAATTTTATTTTATCTTCCCTCCTAACTTAATTCTTTGGCACTAGTATCAAACTAGTCATTTTAAAGACAGAGATAAGAATGATTGTGCTGACTGTGAATCAAATTATGATCCCTGTAGCTTTCGATCTTACATGCATAACATCCTTTCCGACTGTGTTGAAAGCATTCCTGCTGTTGTAAAATGCATTCCTACTGGTTTCATCACAGTTTGGACTGGGAGAGTTCTCTGACAAGGATTTGTGTTCTTTGTAACAGCGCAACATGGTGATTTGGTGATGAAAGTCGCAGGTACTCCATTAAACCTACATTTTGTCTCATATAGAAATTCACTGCTCGGAAACCTTGATAAAGTTTTGCTTTTCCATCACTAGGACCTTAGATTAGTAATATGATGGACTGAAATTGTTGCCGCGAATCTTTTGGCTTTCTCTGATCAGCTGCATCAGGATTCGGGATTGCAATTGTCATTCTTGTAGTCTACTCCTTGAGGGAGAAACCGCTGATAAGGAAACATATGGCTATGACGATGGGAAAGAGAGAACATTCTGTGGCCGAACAGAAAATTGAGGAACTAATCTCTTCGAGGAGATATACCTACAAAGATATCAAGAAGATGACCAATTCTTTCCAAGAAAAGTTGGGTCAAGGAGGTTATGGTTATGTGTACAAAGGCAAGCTTCGAGACGGTCAACTTGTGGCCGTGAAGCTTCTAAAGAATTTGAAAGGAGACGGGGAAGAGTTTATCAATGAAGTTGCAAGCATAAGTAGGACTTCTCATGTCAATGTTGTCAGCCTTCTAGGCTTTTGCTTTGAAGGAAGCAAAAGAGCTTTAGTTTACGAGTTCATGACCAATGGGTCACTGGAAAAGTTCATATTCAAAAGCAACATTTCAGAGGCAAATCAGCAATTAAGTTGGGAAACATTATACAACATCTCCCTAGGCATAGGGCAAGGGCTAGAGTATCTGCATCGAGGGTGTAATGCCAGAATCTTGCATTTCGATATAAAGCCTCACAACATTCTTCTCAACCGGAATTATTGTCCGAAGATTTCTGACTTTGGTCTTGCCAAAATATGTCCTAGAGAAGAGAGTACCGTGTCGATGTTGGGTGCGCGTGGCACCCCAGGCTACATTGCTCCAGAATTGGTCATAAGAGGCATCGGAGGGGTTTCTCATAAATCGGATGTCTATAGTTATGGCATGATGGTTATGGAAATGGTCAGTGGGAGAAAAAACATTGAAGTCGAGGTGGACCATACTAGCGAAATATATTTTCCTCATTGGATTCATCGACGCCTTGGACTTCAGGAAGAACTTGGGTTGTGTGGTATCACGAATGGGGAAGACAAAAGAATTGCAAAGAAGATGATCATAATCAGTTTGTGGTGCATACAGATTGATCCGAGAGATCGACCAGCAATGACTCAAGTCATGGAGATGCTAAAAGGAAGTGTCGAGGCCTTGCCAATCCCCCCCAAGCCAACCTTGTCATCCCCCTCGTCAATATTCCCCGTAGCAACTACAGACAACAGTTCGCTGCAGCAATTTGGTGCTACTTCAACAACTGTATGAATTTGTCTGAGATACTTTCCTAGAGAATTTCCTTCCTTTGTTTACACCGCTGGTAATTTCATTGAGAATGAATGGAGTGACACAATAGGATGCTTCCATTCACAATACATTAATCTGAATCGGTTTTGTAATCCACTTGGCGATCAAAAGATAATGGTAAGAAGTGGTCATTGTTCAATTTCGATCGTAATTCCTATACATCATTCTCTGATCAGCCTTGCAATTCAATCAAGATTATCATTGTCGTGATTGGCAAGAACACTAGGTCAGTTGTCAATGTATTGAACAGCCAATTCTAGGACCACTAACAAGTTTAAGAAATCAGAACGTACAGGAGGCCATGGATTCAGCCATCATTCTTCACTTTGCTGGTCTATTATGTGTCTTCCAGGGTCAATTGCCCGTGTTTTAAATTCTGATGGAACCAAGTAACCAGATATACTTGTAATGAACTCAAGAGACTCGTCGAATTGGCGGGTGTTACTTGTACAATCTATGTGATGATGATAGTCTTAGTCCGAGTTACCATGCGTATCCAGGCTATGAGCTCAACTGTGATGGATATAACCTGACCCTGTCCCCGGTGTCCAAGGAATATCAGGTGATCCACATGAATAGGGAGCACGTAGATCCTTGAGGTCGCATGGACGGACGGATGATCAGAAAAGATACCTCTTCCAACATATTCGGCGACCACATTTGACTTCAGTCCCTCGAACTACACTCCCAGTGACCTCAATTCCACGTTATTCCAGGAATGCGACTCATCGATCCCTCGACTTTATTTCTTCTCTTGTCCCGCCTCTCGAGATGGCAACTTTGCATACCCAGTATGCTAGAACTGCAGCTTCAGCGTCCTGTCCTGATTTCGAAACTCTAGTTCTAGTACCTCCTTTGGAGGGCCGCGACTATGATGCTGGTATTAGTGATGTCGGGAACAAAGGCTTGGAGATCACCTAGTTTGTTTTTAGGACAACAGCTTTTAAGATTCCCCTTGTCTTTTAGGACTCATGACTTACTGCTGAAGCAAATCTATCGTATATTAGCGACCCCTTCCTCTTCTCAAGTACAAAACCTTAGATTAAACTAGATTTTTGTTATAAGAAATAAAGCAAAAACCAAACTAAAATTCTTAAAAGGTGAGTTTATATCAGTTTACGGCCAAATTAAAACAAATCAAATGAGATGGCTAGTTATTTTTCTAATTAATGTGAAGTAATATGTCTGATTAATGTTAAGGGAAGGAGGGGATGGAGCCTTCGGAGATGTGGCTCAACCCCAAAGCTCCATTCAACAACTAAACTTTCTTATCCATCGTGCCCGATCTACTGCACTCTTTTACTGGTTTCATCACAACTTCATTTGGAACGTTCATTTGATAAGGCTTTGTATCCTAGCCGCAAAACTTGGAGCTTGCTGTTCGAATATATTGTTTTGTTTTTGGAGCAATAGCTGCATCAGGAGCTGGCATTGGGATCGCCCTCATTGTTATGCATTCCTTTAGGAAGTGATTAAAAAATTTAGGGCTTTGATGAAGCAAAGGAGTGAATGTTTCGATGGCAAAATGAAAATCGAGGGATGCTGTGTCTTTGAGAAGATACACCTACAAGACATCAAGAGGATAACGGAATCTTTCAAAGAAAAGCTAGCCAGGGAGGCCGGAGGCCATGGCTGCATGTACAAAGGCAAGCTCCTGGTCAACTTGTGGCGATGAAGCTTCTAAAGGGGCAGAAAGGGGATGCGGAAGCATTTTTTGATGAAGTTGTGAGCATGAGCAAGACTACTCATGGCAATGTTGTCAGCCTCTTGGGATTTTGTTTTGAAGGAATCGAAAGAGCTTTGGTTTATGTGTTCATGCCCAATGGATCCCTCAAAAAATTTATATTTGGTGGGAGTAACACTTCGGAGGTAGAACCGTAGTTTAGTTTGCATTCAGCATACAAAATTTCTTTCAAACATACTAACAGGCTAGTGACACAGCCCACGAACAAAGCATGACCCAAGATCGTCCGTGACGGGCCGTGTCACGCACAAGGGGCTACCCGAGAACAGCCCACGGTCGACCCTTGAGCAGAACGAGCGAGAAGGACCAGGCGCAACCCATGGGCGGCCCATGAACGATGTTCGCGCAGACCGTGACGGTTCGACTGATCGCGTGTCAGACAGACCTACAAACCTGATCTTGCTTCTGACACACGCCCATGGTCTGCCCAAGGCCTGACGCGCACAACCCCTGGGCTTCCGTGCGACCCATGGAGTTCCCAAGGACCTGTCGTGTGTAGACCATCGAGTAACCTTCGAGTAGCCTGTTGTATAGCTTGTAATGATGATACGGATTCAAAGTGAACCGTTGGATCGGAGGGACGATCCACGGTCGAGATATGACCCGCTCATGTATAAATAGGGATCCCTCTCCCTCCTTGAAAACAGTTCGTTCACAAGCAATATACACTCTCTTTGCCCATTCGGTTCTTGTGTTCGAGCGAGTGTGTGTGTAAGGCTAACTTGGGATCTCCGATCCTAAGGCCACGCGGTGTTTGATCGACCGAAATTGATCAACCCGTGACAAGTGGTATCAGAGCCAACATTCCAAACGCAATGGCTGATCCTCGCGCTGATGCTTCCGGTGATGAACGTGAAGACCGTGGACATCAAGCCGAGAGAAATACCCGGTCGAAGAAGGCCCGTGCTGCCTCGTGTGCGAGGGATTCGAAGGGAGATCTGGACAACCGTTTGACGGCTCTAGAGGAGACCGTGACGGATGTCCAGGCATTGATGGACGACCTGCACCAGGCCGTCGAAGGAGCGGAAGCTGGTAAGGAGGAGTTCTTGGCCGAAGTGCAAGAACTCCAAGCCGGCATGGGAGAGCTCCGTGCCGAGGTGCAAGGATCCCTCACGCACGAGTTAGAGCAGCGGGATGAGACTTGGGAGGCCGTAACGGCGGCCATGCGAGCGGAAATGGCGGAGATGAAGGGCAAGCTCGTGGAGCTTGAAGCAGCACGTGTGAACGGGGTAGTCACCGTATGCCCCGTGCCGATGCACCCAAACCAAAGGAGTTCAAGGGCTCCCGGGTGGCAAAGGACGTGGACAACTTCCTGTGGTACATGGAACGGTATTTCCAGACCATGGGAACAACCGACGAAGTGATCCGGGTGAACACCGCAGCCATGTATTTGTCTGATGATGCGCTGCTGTGGTGGAGACATCGGTCGGATGGTAGGAATGGCGATCCTATCGTGACATGGGCTCGGTTTGTCGAAGAATTTCGGCGAACCTACTATCCCGCTTATGCGGAGGAGGAAGCCCGAGGTGAACTCAAGCGCCTAGAGCAAAAAGGCGGAGTTCGTGACTATGTGAAGCGATTCTCGAAGCTGCTACTCCAAATCCCATCCATGACCGAGACGGAGGCATTCCATTAGTTCATGGGCGGACTCAAGCCTTGGGTCAAACAGGAGCTCAAACGGTGCAATGCAACGGACCTCACCACAGCCACTACCGTGGCCGAGTCCCTTGTCGAGTATAGATCGGTAACGACCGCAAAGCCCGATCCTCGACCGAGAGAGAAGGCCACTAGTGGGGGAGATCGAGGCCGATTCCCTCGACCATATGCTGGCAGACCGCCTCCGACCTCTCATAGGAATCAACCCGAGTCAAGCCATGGAGGATACCAACGCAAGGTACGCACATACAAGTGCTTCTTTTGTGACGGTCCCCATATGGCTCGGGATTGCCCGAAGAGAGGAAAGCTGGCGGCCCTGTGCAAGGAAGACAAACTGCGGGAGGAGGCGCGGTTGGGATCATTGCGGATCCTTGGAACGATCAAGGCCAAAAAGGCCAAAGAATCGAAAGGTATGATGTTCGTAGACGTGAAGATCGGAGGTACCACGATGAGCGCACTTGTGGATACCGGGGCGTCCGATCTGTTCATATCCAAAGAGGCCGCGAAGAAGCTACGCCTTCGGGTCGAGGCAAATGAGTCCGGTTGGCTCAAGACGGTGAATTCCAGAGAAGTCCCGACCAACGGCATGGCCAGGGGCGTGGAGTTCCACCTAGGCCCTTGGACCAGCAAGAAAGATATCGAGGTAATCCCCCTTGACGACTATGATTTCGTGCTCAGCTTGGGATTCCTCGACCGGATCAATGCGGGTGTCATGCCCTTTGCAGACTGTATATGCATTTTCGACAAGCGGTGCCAATGCATGGTCCCGATCTACCGCGAGTCGGGGCGCGATCGAAAGATGCTATCGGCTATGCAGCTATCCAAGGGGCTGAAGAAAGGCGAGGTGACCTTCTTGGCAGCATTGAAGGAGGAGGGCGCGGAGGAAGGCTCGGTACCGAAAGAAGCATCCCGAGTCCTCGATGCCTTCCAAGATGTGATGCCGCCCAAGCTACCCAAAAGCCGCTCCACGGAGAGAGTCGACCATCGAATCGAGCTGGTGCCCGATGCTCGACCACCGGCCATGGCTCCCTATCGCATGGCCCCACCCGAGTTAGAGGAGTTGAGAAAACAGCTCAAGGAGCTGCTGGATGCCGGGTATGTTCGGCCATCCAAGGCCTCGTTCGGTGCCCCGGTCTTGTTCCAAAAGAAGCACGACGAATCCCTCCGTATGTGTATCGATTACGGCGTTGAACAAGCTCACCGTCAAGAATAAGTACCCGATTCCCCTCATTGCCGACTTGTTCGATCAGCCTAGGAGAAGCCCGATGGTTCTCCAAACTCAACCTTCGATCGGATACTATCAAGTGCGGATTGCCGAGGGGGATGAATCAAAGACGGCATGTGTGACCCGCTATGGATCATACGAGTTCCTCGTCATGCCCTTTGGCCTGACCAATGCACCGGCTACATTTTGAACACTCATGAACAAGGTACTGCATCCGTTCCTTGATCGGTTCGTTGTAGTTTATCTTGATGATATAGTGATATATAGCTAGACGCTAGAGGAGCATGTTGAACATCTGAGTCGAGTTTTTCGGATCCTCCGAGAAAACGACTTGTATGTGAAACGAGAGAAATGTGCATTCGCACAAAAAGAGATCCCGTTCCTCGGGCACATCGTCGGGGGTGGACGTGTGCGGATGGACGCAGCCAAGATCCGTGCCATTGTTGATTGGGAGCCACCAACCAAGGTGACGGAGCTAAGATCCTTTCTCGGTCTCACGAACTACTATCGGCGGTTCATCCGGGAATATTCACGCCTCACCGTGCCACCCACGGACATGCTGAAGAAAGAAAGGCCGTGGGAGTGGGCGGATCGATGTCAAGAGACGTTCGAGCGGTTGAAGCGGGCCATGACCGAGGAGCCGGTTCTTATGCTACCCGACTACACCAAGCCTTATGAGGTAGAGACCGATGCTTCTGGTTTTGCCATCGGTGGCGTCTTAATGCAGGAAGGTCATCCAGTGGCCTTCGAGTCCCGAAAGTTGAATGATGTGGAGCGGCGATACACGGTCCAAGAGAAGGAAATGACCGCGGTGGTGCACTGCCTCTGCACATGGAGGCATTACCTCTTGGGATCCCGGTTCATTGTAAGGACCGACAATGTGGCTACGAGCTATTTCCAAACTCAGAAGAAGCTTAGCCCGAAACAAGCTCGGTGGCAAGACTTCCTGGCCGAGTTTGATTATGCGCTGGAATACAAGCCCGGAAAGTCCAATTCCGTGGCCGACGCCTTGCGGAAGTTCGAATTGGTCAATGTGGTGAGCCGACCCAACTGCCCATGGATTGATCGTATCAAGGAAGGGCTGAAGCATGATCAAACAGCCCAAGCCCTCCTTCGATACGCCCAAGAGGGCTTGACGAGAAGGTTCTGGCTCGAGGATGACCTTCTCTACACCAAAGGACGGCGACTCTATGTGCCGCTCCACGAGAGACTTCGGAAGGAAGTCCTAAAAGAGTGCCACGACTCCAAATGGGCGGGACATCCGGAATCCACCGCACCATGGCGCTTGTTGAAGATCAATATTACCGGCGCACATGCGGACGATGTGGAAGCCTACGTGCGGACATGTCTTGTTTGCCAACAAGACAAGATAGAGCAACGGTCCCCCGCGGGGCTCCTTGAACCGTTGCCTATCCCGGAACAACCATGGGAGAGCGTCTCCCTGGATTTCATTGTCGATTTGCCCAAGTCCGAAGGATGTCGGACCCTCATGGTCATGGGTGGATCGCCTCTCCAAATATGCGACGTTCATGCCAACAACTAAAGAATGCCCAGCCGAGGAAGCCGCCAAGCTGTTCCTTAAGCACGTCGTCAAATATTGGGGCGTTCCGCGCACGATCGTGAGCGACCGTGACCCTCGATTCACCGGTCGGTTTTGGACCGAACTCTTCAAGCTGCTGGGGACAAGTCTCAACCTTTCCACCAGCATGCATCCACAAACCGACGACAAACCGAGCGGGTGAATGGGTTGGCTTTGGAGATCTATCTTCGGCACTATGTGACCAACACGCAAGTGAATTGGGCACGGCTGATCGACGTGGCCCAATTTTCTTACAACTTACAGCGGAGCGAGTCCACGAACCAGAGCCCATTCGAGATTGTGACCGGGCAGCAGCCGCTCACACCGAGCACAATCGCCTCAGGCTATCGAGGGAGCAGCCCGTCCGCGTATAAGCTCGCTAAAGAATGGGGTGAACAGGCCGACTTGGCCCGGGCATGTCTGAGTAGGGCCGCGAGACACACAAAGAAATGGGCTGACAAAAAGCGACGGCATGTGAGTTTCGTGCCTGGGACTTGTGCCGGCCAAATTGCACCTCGTCCTTCGGTGCAGAAACGTGAATAAAGGGCTAATCCGTCACTATGAAGGCCCTTTTCGAGTGATACAGCGGATCAGGAAGGTGGCGTACAAACTGGACCTACCGCCCAAGTTCAGGCTACACCCCGTGTTCCACGTGAGCATGCTAAAACCGTTTCATGTGGACGAGGATGATCCGGATCGGGCACATCACAATGAGCGCCCCTTGGGGCGAAGACCTCCTACGATCGGGAGGTTGAGTGCATCATGGCCGATCGGATCATACGGAAGAAATATCGGGCACCAAGGAAGGAATACCTCGTCCTGTGGAGAGGCCTTCCCGAGAGTGAAGCAAGCTGGGAACCTTCCGAGGCTCTGTGGCAATTCAAGAAGCACATCGAAGACTTCCATGCCACGAACGCGACGAGGGCGTCGCCTGATTAGGTGGGGGAGAATGACACGGCCCACGGACAAAGCATGACCCAAGATCGTCCGTGACGGGCCGTGTCACGCACAAGGGGCTACCCGAGAACAAACCCCACGGCCGACCCTTGAGCGTAACGAGCGAGAAGGACCAGCGCAGCCCCATGGGCGGCCCATGAACGATGTTCGCGCAGCCCGTAACGGTTCGACTGATCGCGTGTCAGACAGACCTACAAACCTGATCTTGCTTCTAACACACGCCCATGGTCTGCCCAAGGCCTGACGCGCACAACCCCTGGGCTTCCGTGCGACCCATGGAGTTCCCAAGGACTCGCCGTGTGCGTACCATCGAGTAACCTTCGAGTAGCCTCGTTGTATAGCTTGTAATGATGATACGGATTCAAAGTGAACCGTTGGATCGGAGGGACGATCCACGGTCGAGATATGACCCGCTCATGTATAAATAGGGATCCCTCTCCCTCCTTGAAAACAGTTCGTTCACAAGCAATATACACTCTCTTTGCCCATTTGGTTCTTGTGTTCGAGCGAGTGTGTGTGTAAGGCTGACTTGGGATCACCGATCCTAAGGCCGTGCGGTGTTTGATCGACCGAAATTGATCGACCCGTGACACTAGGGTACTTGCATTAAGGCTGCAACATGAGGATCTTGCACTTCAGCATATAGTGTCACACCATTCTCTGAAATGGAAACTATTGTCCTAAGGTTTCCGACTTGTGATCTTGCCAAAATATGCCCAAAAGAAGAGAGCATTGTGTGGATGTTGGGTGTGCGGTGCACATGCAAATGTCATGGTCCGTGAATCCTCCCATACTCGTGAAACTTGTTAGTGGCATTTGGGGTTATCAAGTGAAAGAGTGAGGAGGCAGAAGGGACGAACACAATTGGTCCGTGGGAATGTCGTCAGGACGGTTGGTGCTAGGAGTTCTAGGATAGAATGATTATATCATTTAGTAGCTCTAAAGGTAGGGTTGGCCTCCCGTGCACAAACTGGTCGAGAACTAATGCCGTTCTCTTAACAAGGCCATGGCAGGCCGAAACCAATTGTTGTTCCTAAAGAGATCTGTTGTCTCACTCAATGGACTAGACGCCCGAGTGAAGCTGAGCGTGATGGGATCTCATACAAAGAAGCATTCATCGTATTGTTCGTGGAACAGCTATAGAAGAAAAGCTGGCATGGCTTAATCCACTCGCCAGGTGCTCGCAGGTCGTGTCGAGGCCAAGGAATCTCTAGGCCCGTGATAAGTGGTATCAGAGCAGGAATCCCTCCAGTAAGTGAGCGAGTCGGAGAATCGGGCTCCTCGCTCTAATGCGGGTCGAACAGATAAGTCCTAGTAGGACCGGTCCTAGTGGGCGGAGAGGAATCTGCCGAGGCCAAAAGATGCCCAAACGTAGCCGGGCTCTTAGCTCCTAGGATGACGATGGGTACTGGGACAAGTCGATTTTTCGCCGAGCAAATAGCAAGTCTAAGAAGAATTGAATACTTATTGAATGGGGATAACATTCCTGGATCGATCGGTGAATTCGAAGAAGAGATCTACTGCCACGTTTTCAACAAGGAAAGATTCTCCACTTGGTTTGCTGGGGTCAAGATGCTGGTTAGGCTGAAATGGTGTTGCCAAAAGATGCGGTTGGCGAAAAATGCCACACTTGCCAAAGAAAGCGCAGTGACCAAGAATGTCCGAGCGGCTAAAATTAAAAGAGGCTATCGATGGAGCAAAACTTATTTTGTTGGGCAAGCGTGACCATTTGATGTGAAATCCCAAAAGTGGCATATCAATAGTTAAGGGACACAAGGAAGCGACAGAGCAGATCGCAACGAAGACATTGCAAATTAAGTGGGGGAGAATGTCACGGTCCGTGAATCCTCCCGTACTTGTGACACTTGTAAGTGGCGCTTGAGGTTATTGAGTGAAGAGTGAGGAGGTAGAAATGACGAACACAACTGGTCCGTGGGAGTGGACGGTTGGTGCTTGAGTTCTATGATAGAAGGAATATATCACTTAGGAACTTTGAAGGCGAGGTTGGCCTCCCATGCACAAACTGGTCGAGAGCTGATGCCGCTCTCCTTACAAGGCCATGACAGGCCAAAATTAGTTTTTGTGCCTAAAGAGATCTGCTGTCTTACTCGATGGATTAGACACCCGAGCAAAGCTGGGCATGGTGGGATCTCGTATGAAGAAACATTCACCGTATTGTTCGTGGAACAGTTATAGAAGAAAGGCTGGCCTAGCGAATTTCGCTCCCTAAGCGCCCGCGGGTCGTGCCGAGGCCAAGGAATCTCTCAGCCCATGACACAAACATGTTGCTTCAAACTTGATCATAAGGAACATTGGAGAGTTTCTTAGATATATATACCTTGTTTCCGTGACTTTCATATTTTGGGGGTGAAAGTGTTTCTCCAAAAGGGTTATGACTTCGGTTGGAGTTAATTCAACATCAATCATATGAGACCGATATAGTTTATGACAGAGTGTTACATGAACTCTTGAGTTGGGATCGGCCTAATCCATTTATCAAGCATATTTGCGAGATATGTCGTTTCATCTAAAGATTTCATTTAATCAAGATTGAGCTCAATGTCTTAAAAATTCCTTATTTATCTATGCTTAATCAATGACCCTAAAGTACTCGTCAAAGATACATGCTCCTGTATGTACTCCTCACATGTTACTACGAAGAGTTCTCCCGCACCAAACTTGAGCGCTGATTGCCATTTTCTTTTTAAAAAAAGAAAAAAGAAAAACGACGAATGGGAATAAACAAGAGCTCTCTTTCAAGTCAAAGCCATTTTTATTGCTCCCACTCTCAATTCGAGTTTTGAAGTGCGCTCAAGGAATCTCATAGTGATTCGCGAATTTCCTGGCACTCGCGCAATGCGGCAAAAACAAAAGTCCATCTCTGTAATTGTGCAAGAACCAATTAATTTAGTGCTTAATGCTCCCTTCCAAATATAATAAGACAAACCCTATCAGCTAAAGATTTAGGCTTTGTTTTTACATACCGAACACTCCCGTTCAGACTCTAAGTCAACAATCGTCTCCGTTTTTATTGGGTTAAATCTGAGTTGGGTCCCTAAACGAGAGCATTTTAGGCCAAAAGCCACATTCAATTTATGGACTTGAAACTAATGATTTGAGAGAAGTATTTATAATCCTTAAATCAACGACGGTTAAGACCATATAAAAAATAGAGTTTTGCTAGGATAATAGTCTTTGCATTAATGTGAGAATTACAACTTATTATGAGTTACAAATTTTCTAAGAGATAAACTTCATAATAATTTATAATTATGTATTATCTGATTTTTATTCTCACGGTATATTAAAAGTTATCATCAAAGGTTAATATTATAAAAACCTCAAAATGGTACATTTATGAAAAAATTACCTTAAACTAAAAAAAAAAAAAAATTTAATCACAAAAAACCTCAAACCTCGATACATTTATGAATAAATCTATCACAAATTAATTTTTTTACTACTAAAAAACCCAAATTGATACATTGGTTAGTATCCGTTAAATTAAATTAATACCAAAAATAATTACAAACTAAGGTAAAATTCCAAACTAATATACCCATTAATTGTCGTGAGTTATTCAACTCAATAATCTTATAGTAAAATTTAGCGAAAACTAATAGAGAATAATTATGTCGTAAGTATACTGAATTTATAATAAAATTATCACAAATGCACCGATTTAGAATTTTTTCGTGGTAATTAACTATTTTATTAATATTATTAACGTAATGTCCTGTTTTCAATCACATGGTCACAACGTTGCCCAGCGCGGGTTTCCAATTCCACCCTCCACCTTCGACTTCGATTTACACTCGTGCCCCCAACCCCTTTTCTCTCTCCTCCTCGAAGTTTGCATTGCGGAGAGCAGAGAAGCAAAACCTACTACTCACTTCTCAGTCAGTCCTCACTCACTTCCCTCACTTCACACCACTCTCTCTCTCTCTCTATCTGACACCTCCTCCGCCGCCGTACCACAATGTCGCCGCCTCTCCGCCTGAAGAAGCTCGTCTCCCTCCTCCTCCTCCTCCTCCTCCACTTCTCTTCCTCCAACCTTCCACCGCCAACCCGGACGCCGAGCCCCTCCTGGCCTTCAGAGCCGCCTCCGACGCCGCCGGCGACAAGCTCCCCAACTGGAACTCCTCCGCCGACGTCTGCTCCTGGGTCGGCGTCTCCTGCCTCCACGGCCGCGTCTCCCGCCTCGTCCTCGAGGGCCTCGGCATCCGCGGCTCCGTCCAGCCCCTCGCCTCCCTCTCCCAGCTCCGCGTCCTCAGCCTCAAGCGCAACGGCTTCTCCGGCCGGGTCCCGGATCTGTCCAACCTCACGACCCTGAAGCTCCTCTTCCTCTCCCACAACGGCTTCTCCGGCGAGTTCCCCGCCTCCGTTCCGTCGCTCTCGAGGCTCTACCGGCTCGATCTGTCGTTCAACAACTTCTCGGGCCAGGTCCCGGCGGCGCTCAACGGGTTGACCCACCTGCTGACCCTGAGGCTCGAGGGGAACGGCTTCTCGGGCCCCATTTCGGGGCTGGACCTCCCGAACCTCCAGGAGTTCAACATCTCCCGCAACAGGCTCGCCGGCGAAGTGCCCAAGTCGCTGTCGAGGTTCCCCGAGTCCGCATTTGCACAGAACTCGGCTCTGTGTGGGTACCCACTCAAGAAATGCGATGCCGCCACCGACGACCCGACTCGACCCGGATCCGGCGGGGCCATCGCGTCCCCATTGAGCCCGAGCGCGAAGCCCAACACCGTGGCCTCATCCCCGAGCTCCTTGCCCGTGACCGCGACGCCGGCCGCGGCCTCGTCGAGCGCTCGCCACTCCGGCGGCGCGTCCCACATCAAGCCCGCGGCCTTGATCGCCATCATAGTCGGCGACGCCCTAGTGCTCGCGGCAATCTCTCTCCTGCTCTACTGCTACTTCTGGAGGAGCTACGTCGGCGAGAAGAAGAACTCGAAGCTCCTGGAGAGCGAGAAGATAGTGTACTCGTCAAGCCCGTACCCGGCCGCCGCCGCCGCCGCCGCCGCGGCAGCCAACAACCCCGGCGGGTACGAGAGAGGGAGGATGGTGTTCTTCGAGGGGGTGAAGAGGTTCGAGCTGGAGGACCTGCTGCGGGCGTCGGCGGAGATGCTGGGGAAGGGCGGGTTCGGGACGGCGTACAAGGCGGTGCTGGACGACGGGAACGTGGTGGCGGTGAAGCGGCTGAAGGACGCGAGCGTCGGGGGGCGGCGGGAGTTCGAGCAGCACATGGAGGTGCTGGGGCGGCTGAGCCACCCCAACGTGGTCAGCCTGCGGGCCTACTACTTCGCGCGGGAGGAGAAGCTGCTGGTCTACGACTACATGGCGAACGGGAGCTTGTTCTGGCTCCTCCACGGTACGCCCGTTCGCTTTCTCAAAACCCTTTTATTTTCTCGAGTTACTGTGTTCGAAATTTCATTTCTTGCTCTGTTTTAGTCCTAGAAAACCTGCATCGATGTTCAAGTCGATCCGACTCGATCCCATTTCCTGTTGTCAACTCGAGATAGCTCCCGACCATTTTGGTGAACAGTAGCACACGCGCTCCATAAATTGCCAAACGGCATATTACGTGAGTCGGCCTTCAATGCCGAGATCGACTGGAGTTTCGTGCGCCTCGCATCTTCCTTTTTCGAACTTAAAGCTCGAGCGTTTGTAGTAGCGTGAAGGGAAAAAGGACAGAGTGGGGGGACAAAGGGATTTTGATTATTGTCGACCTTTGTTTTCCGGGAGACGGTCCGGTCTGGTGGTGTGGGTCCGCCGATGGTACCAGAGGCGGAGGTGGGGCATTACTACGGACGAGGGGAGGGGAGGGGAGGGGGACAGTCATGGAAGATGACAGGGAAAACCTGCGACTTTAATTACCGTCCGTGAACAGGGAGCCGAAACACTTGTCTTTGCTTGTCGATTTTTCAGTACAACCAGGTGGGGGGCCCGCCCCTCTGCGACGTGGTTTTATTTTCCTAGGAAAGAGGATAGCTTTATTTAGCTGCATAATTACCCTTTTTTATCTCGAGATAACGACAAATGATGTCGGAATTGTGGCTTAACGCGGAATATGATCCTCAGTCTCGGCAATTTGATCATACGCAATTTTTTATCTGCCTGTTCAATCTATCTAATCCTTGAACTTATAAAATTTTAATGTTTTTGGAATGAACATTGAATAATTTTGTATAATTTAGAGATTAAATTGAACATATAAATTGAGGACTTACATTATATATTAAGTTATAATTCAAAAATTATATTGAATAAATTAAAAGTTCGGGACTATATTATTGTGTCATTTTTCCTCTTTTTTCTTTAGCAATCGTATTTTGAATGTTTCGTGTTCTTTTTATCCGAACGTTGTTCTCATTTTTTCCTGCTCTCTCCCTCTCTCTCTCTCTCTCTTTTTTCCTTTTCCTTGCGAATAATTTATTCGTCTCGCCTCTTCTTTCCAGCTGAACTATTTCCAAAAGTGCGTGCTCCTGTGGCCCCTCGCCCGGGCACTTTCTTGTCATCCCCATCATTACCTCTGACCCGACTCTTCGTTCGACTTTGTTCTTTATTATTCAAATCGCGTGGCAGCATCGTGCGGTCTCTTTAAAGATCCCCCGTTCTTCTTGATGTTAAAATCTTCCGTGAAGCTCCCTTGCGTAATGATCAGACCGAATCTTCCTTCCCTTCGCTTTTGAGTACATCCGCTTGGATTAAAGCTAAAACCTGGATTAGCATGTCGGCACTGTTTGGACGCGAATTCCCGATGAAATCGATCGAACCCTTTATCTTTTGCAAATTAAACATGATGGGAATCTTGTCTTTTTACTGTAGAATGTTATTGCAAATGGAATGATTTGATGCGAGAAAGTACCGAAGTAATGTGGGTTGGTTGCAGAACAGGTGATTGATTTTTTCTGGTTATGCAGGCAACCGGGGTGTAGGCAGGACGCCGCTGGACTGGACCACCCGCCTCAAGCTTGCGGTGGGGGCGGCCCGTGGCCTGGCCTTCATCCACAGCTCGTGCAAGTCCCTCAAGCTCATCCATGGCAACGTCAAGTCCACCAACATCCTCATCGACCATGCCGGGAACGCCCGCATCTCAGACTACGGCCTCTCCGTCTTCGCCTCTCCTGCCGCTGCTCCCCGGCCCAATGGCTACCGCGCGCCTGAGGTGGCAGACGGCAACCGTGGCGGCAGCAGTGTTGGGAAGATCACACAGAAGTCGGATGTGTACTCATTCGGGGTCGTCCTCCTGGAGCTGCTGACTGGGAAGTGCCCGTCCGTGCCAGACCATGGGAGCGGAGCTGAGTATGGCAGTGGGGCCGGGGGCGGCGTCCTGGACCTCCCGCGGTGGGTCCAGTCGGTAGTGAGGGAGGAGTGGACGGCAGAGGTGTTCGATCTGGAGCTGATGAGGTACAAGGACATCGAGGAGGAGATGGTGGGGCTGCTCCAGATCGCAATGGCCTGCACCTGCGCCTCCCCTGACCAGCGGCCGAGGATGGGCTATGTGGTCCAGATGATCGAGGAGATCCGCGGGGCTGACGAGGAGTCGTCCTCCCCGTGCCACGACAACCTTGAGTCTGTCTCCGACTCACCGTCAATGTCGGAAGGCACATGCGGGACGAGCCTGTGATCCGATCTTTACCAGAAATACTTTCATTCGATTTCGTGGAACTCCCCCGTAGTCCTGTAATTACCAAGGCATCATCTGCTTTTTCCTTTTTCCTCTTTTTTCTCTTTCTTTTTTCCATCTTTTCATTTGTTCATGATGAGGAGGGATTGAGAATCATTTGTGCTTAATGAAGTGATCTTCATTGCGATCGTTTCTGACAATTTTGCTGCACTGTTTTTTTCATGACTAGTAGTTTGAGGATGATCGTGAACAGCTCTTTTACTCATGGTTGCAATCAGCTATTTAGCATGTTTTCATTTTTCCTTGAGTAGTTTTTTTGTTGGAAAAGCAAGTTTTTCCTTGCAAATTTCAATTTCGAGGGATGATCAATTATTTTAGCATTCACTTGTTTTCATCCCCTCATGAAAAAACAGCCTAATTTCTTTTCCAGAAAATTTCAAATAAAGGCTTCAAGTATCATTATTTTCTCAAATAAGAATCTGAATGAAATTTTATATTAAATAATGACTTGAAGTGATTATATAAGTTTCAAAGGACCTGAAATGATTATGACAATTTCAAATAAAGTATTGACCTCACTAATTGCTAACTAGCTATATATTACAATCGAATAAAGGACATTTTTGTTAAAAGATCATTTTTATTTTAAATTATTTTTCTTTTTTCTCTTCTGTCTTCTTTTCCTTCCAATGAGGGCTAGCAAGGCCTCGACAACCTTACTAGCTGTTAGGCAAGGGCTGGCCTTGCCTATGGCAACAAGGGCAACCTCACCTAGGGCGAGGGTTGCCTTGCCCAGCCATCTCCAGACATTGTTAGTGGCCGGCGAAAAAGAAGAGAGAACCAAAAAAAAGGAGAAAATAAAATTTCAAAAAAAGGTAAGTGACAAAAATATCATTGACCAACCTGAAAATTAACGTGTTAATTTAGTCATTTCAAACTCTCATTTAAAATAGATTATATTTCAGATCCTCATTTAAAAAAATATTTATACTTTAGACTCTACCACTGTGAGCCTTTATTTGAGAAAAATGATTACACTTAAAGTTTTATTTGGAACTTTCCTTTTTTTAGAAACAAAAATATCAACTTTAGGTCTAATTTTAATTCCGTCAACAATTTGGACTCCAACTTATGTCCAATCTAACAAAAGCTTATTCTTTCGTCCATGTAACCATAGCATGAAGTCCATTACCAAGTCACCTGCTGTTGGCCTTTAGCAAGCTTAGGATATGGGCTCAATTACGTGGGCCTACAAACGATCACATTAACATTAGGGGTGATCGGGTCCAGGGTGGGTAGGGTCTAGACGTGGACCCTGTACCCGACCCTGTTATAACTAGTTCCTCTTTTCTAGACCCTATACCCGATCTTGTTTGTATTGGACCCTGTACCCGACCCACCCTGTTTTTCCAATCCGGTTCCAGGGTCAACCCTGTTTCCATTGGAACCTATTTTGCAATCTCCCGATATCTTATACGACTTCGAATTTTATATTAATATGCAAGAAAATAACGTAATCCTGATAATTTGTATTGAAAAAAAAATAAGCATTTGTAATAAATAAATATGTGAACTTTTTTTATTAAACAAAAAATTAATGATCCACAAGACTAATTATAATAAATAAAATCATAAGGCAAAGAATTAGCAACAAACATGAGTATAATATCAATCTTATTCCCACAACTACTACATGAAGTTACTCATTTATGCAAACATAACTTTTCCTTCAAAAGACAAATTAGGCGAGCCAATCCATGTGATACATAAAAATTTGACCGCGACGAACACCGTCCATCCATCGAATGGTGCGAGAGGGAGGAAGCAAGTGAGGAAGAAGAATGACAAAGGAGGAGTGCCATACGTGTTTAAAAGAGCTAAGAGGAAAAACGTTGTGTAATTGCGGGAGTAAGAATAGAAATCGAGGGAAAAAAAAGGATTTTGGACCTTTACTTACAAAATCAGTCCGGGAACCGGTTTCTGGGTGGGTAATTACTTAGAACTTGTTCTCGGACCGGTTTAAACCGGTTCCGAATTTTGGGAATCGGTTCCCGAACCGATTTCAACGGGAACCGGTTCCCGACCCTATTTTCTAGGTGGGCCGGTCCGAGAACCGAGTATACCCGGTCCGGTTGCATGCCCCTAATTAACATCAGATATAAATAAAAAATAAATAAAAGAATCTATCCGGGACAAAAACCCCACCTTCGGATGGTGTGGTCTTGCACGATGGGAACCACTGTGCACCTAAAAAAGATAATTGTGTTACATATAATCAGTATTTTGAAGAGGGCAACGATATTTTCCACCTCTAAATGACTAAATCCACTCCCATCTATGCTAAAAAGACAAAACTACCATTAATTTTTCAATTGCATTTTTAGGAAATGGCCACACTACTTTTTTTCTATTTTTATTTAAAATAATTACCATGTATATTAAAGAAAAGTGATTTCTCAAATATTCATATGACGTTTTACAAGCTTCATGTAAAATTATCTTGCTAATAGTAATGAAAAAAATATTCTTATATAGTATAAAACTGAAAGTCTCTCCTTCATCATTGATCTTATAACAACCTCCCTATTTTTTGTCCCTTTTATATCAAAACTCACTTTCTTGAAAAACTTATTATAAATGTCATTAGTCCAAAATATATATCAAGTCTCTTTATTTACTAAATCAAATTATTTATACTTTTTCCTTAATATATTGGTGAGATATTTTTAGGAAAAATTTCAAATGAGGACCCAAAGTGCCATCATTATCTCAAAAGAGGACCTGGCGAAGTGAAGTTTGTCCCAAAATAAGGACCCAAAGTGCCTTCATTTTCTCAAAAGAGGACTTGGAGTGAAGTCTGCCTCAAATAAGCGACTCAAAGTGATCATTTGTCTCAAAAAATGACCTCATTTGCCGGCCGGTGAATATATGCATCTCCGATGCATATTCAAATAGCCTAATCAGGGGTATTTTTGTCCATTTAATTTTAAAAAATTTTGATTGTCTTGTTCTTTATTATTATTATCATTTTGGGTCAATGTGGCACTATTCATCATCTTTTTCGTCCCATGTTCGTCTTCTTCTCAAGAACATTGGACTTGGGAAGGGTCAACGAGCATTGGCTATTGATGAGGCCCTATAGGGTTAGACGCCCGTCATCGACAATAGGCGAGGGCCACCAAGCCCTTGCCGGCCATGGGTGAGGGCTTGCAGGCCGATCCTTGCAAGATCTAGCGAGGGTAGCCTCTGTCGCGCGGCGAGGGCCGTCGAGCCCTCGCTGGCCGCCCCTCACCCGCCCGTTATCAATGGCTAGTGAGGTGGGCGAGCCCTCACCTAGGGCCAGTGAGGGGTGACCTCACTGATGGCCGTGAGGGGCGACCTCCTCCACCTCCGCCCGTTGCTCCACTGACAACCTCATCTTCTGCTAGGACTATGACTGGGACGCCTGCGTCACTTTCTTCATCCCTTCCTCCCCCACTGCTCCCGCATCGACGACTTCTTCAGCTACCCATGTTGCCCTCGAGGACCTTCTTATAGGGCCTTGATTTGGACAGCCCCCTCCCTTATGGCCAACGAGGGCTCGATGGCCCTCGCCCGCCGGCGAGATGGGCGTGGAGCCCTCGCTCACTGCTAGCGATGGGCGTCAAGCCCTCGCCGGCCCTTACCAGCGGCTTGCGCTTGCCGACCTTTCCCCAAGTTTGGTGTTCTCGATTTGAGCAAGAAGAAGTGAACAAGGGATGAAGAAGACGATGAACAGGGCAACCAAAAATGAAAAAAATAAAATAAATGGACGAAAATACTTTGTAATCAGGCCGCATGGAATATACATTGGAGATGCATCTATTCACCATTTTATTAAGGTCCTTCTTTGAGACTAAATGACTACTTTGAGTCATTCTTAAGACAAACTTCACTTCATGTTCTCTTTTGAAAAAATGATGACACTTTGGGTCTTTATTTGAAAAACTTCATAAAATGATAACACAGAGCATGCAATAAATTAGAGGAATATCTAGGAATACACTAACATTATGTACAACAAGGTATCTTGATATTTTTTTGTAAATGGTTCATGGATGACATTAATTTTCATCAATCCAAAATAATGATATTTCATTTGCATTTATTTAAAAAAATCTTACTTTATACAATGTTTTTTTTTGTTTGAATTAAATTTCATCTACTTAACAATTTATCCATAAATTTAATCGATAATGTAGAAAATAAGTAGTTTTTTTTTTTTTTGAAATTTTTTTTCAACAAAATAAATTTTTATGGAAATAATATCTTACAATAAAAAAAGACATCATGCCTTTAACGAATATGGAAGATCTACGATAAGCAAAACTAAACAAATGAAATTCTTAACTAATGGTGGGTAGATCCCACATATATAAGGAAAGTAACTAAATTTGGGACCATCAATTTAAATCGCAATTAAATGTAGAGAGTAATTTTGTCTTTTTGGTGAAGATTGGGTGGATTTAGTCATGTAAGGGTGGAAATAGTACCGTCCTTTGAAAATTGAAATATTTCCTAACTATACGTACATAAAAGAGAATTTGAAGCATACACGGCGCATCGATTTGGCAGAAAACTTGATTGTTACGTGCGAACCTTTTCGTTCTATACATGGTTGATGGTGTACAATGTTGTACAATGTTTCAAAATGTAATTGTAGCGGGAAAAAAGGGTAAAACTTTGGCAAGATCAACTAGAACTACATCTTTTACCCTATGTATCATTGCCAGAGAAAAGAATATGAACGAAAAATGAATGATTCTTTCGCTCCTTTTTTTTTTTTCCTTCTTATTTTCTTGGGAGATGATCCACCTAATTGAAGTGCATCACCTTGGGCGCAAACCTCAACAGCCGATCCAAGGAGCTGGGCAAGAACTTCCTCGCGAACAAGTAGCACACGCTCGTCACCTTCCCGTTGTACTCGCACCGCATCCCGTTCCCGTCCCTCAGCCGCTCCAGGAACTCGACGGTGATCTCGCTCCTCACGAACCGGTTCGGGTGGGGCCCGCCCTTCGACCAGTCGACCCAGGTCAGCGTCCGGTTCGAGTTGCTCGCCCCGAACTTCATGTTCACGAGGGTTGGCAGGTAGTGCTCGTCGGCGTAGCAGTTGTGCCGGCAGTGCCTCTGGAACAGAGGGAAGTAGGTCCGGTCGGACACCACCTCGACGGCGAGCCTCCGGTCCATCTCGAACCACTGTGCCCCCTTCCGCCAGTGGTGGATCTTGATGTGCGGGAACATCCCGGAGCTGTAGCGGCCGCGGCCGACAGGGCCTGGCAGGTCGTAGGACTGGACGAAGGTTTGGGTGGAGTTGACGAGGTAGGAGTAGACGGTGGAGAAGTTGAAGAGCGGGATGCACGTCTCGGAGACCAGGACGAAGCGCTCATTCGCAACGTCGAGGAGGGCGTTGGCGAGGAGGCGCCGCTCAGCCTCGATCATGTTGACGTTTCCCCATGAAACTTCCTGCATTTTGTGAGGACAATTGACACATTATACAAAGACAAAAAAAAATTGGTAGGCTTGATCTATAAAAGATGTGGTGGATAAAATCAATCATACTTTTTAAAGTGTATATGAACTTATACTTTTGAAAGAGGGCATCACTCGATAAAATTTCTGAATTAATCCTACAGAGTAAGTTCTTGCCTGTGGACCGACAGGCAGCTAAGTTTGTCATCGGTGTCGGTGAACAACTTGTATTGTTATGCAGCTCTTTCTAATCATTTCTGTAAAGCAAATTCAAGAATGGACCGACAGGCAGATAAGTCAAACAGGTCATGTCATGAGATCACACGCAATAAGATCAAGATGGGAATGGTGGAACCACCGGGAGCAATAGATGGACCCTCTTTGATTTAGCTGGAATTGGGCCCGAGTATTGAATTTCCCAAAACCAATGTCCATGTGATGAAAAGCCCGAGATCTAACCGAAGCAATAACGTTTTTGACTACTACGAAGATTCAATTCGAGATCACCTATCGTCTTCTTCAATGCGCTTGTACCAAACGCAATCCAAATGAAGAAGCTCCAGATGGACCCAATTTTTCTTGGAATTCCGTTCTTATTGACTAGTTAAAATGTGACCAAGGCTCCATTCCTATAGGGAAGAGTGCACATGCATTGATTGCGTTAGGCAAAGGGGGTGGCGGTTTCTTTCCATGTAGAAACCCTTCGCCTTCCAAACGCATCCAACATTCAAAACTGTTCGTAAGAAAATCATCATGTTGCCGTCAATCTCTCGTCTTCCGGCGAAGAGGACGCCCATGAGGACCTAACTGAATTATCTTTGCTCCCGGCTCGAGGGTTAGGGCGGCCACGGCGCGGCTAATGAATATGGCCTCAGTTGAAGAAACTCCGTCACACTTTCTATATATGACGTTGACGATGACAACAATAACAAACAACTTTATGGAATTTTGACCTCACAATAAGTCAGGTCGGCTTCAATTAACTCTAGTGTAAAGACGCTAAACAATTTCGTAACTCGGCATCTCTATGCAATTGTCATTTTTCAGTTCATCTTTAGTTTTCTGCCAAGCAAACATGCATGTAATGCCGAAGCATATGCCGGACACAAGGAAAAGATATGCCGCAACCCTATGCAACTCGAACAGACTACTGTCGTTGTAATATATCTACATTAGACACACAAGAACAAAAAAAAAAGGAATGGATATGAAGACATGCATTTTCTTTGTCAATCTAAATCATATCCACCGAAAGCAAAAGCAGACGTAACAAAGTTACTGTTTCTCTCAAAATAATTGCGGCCTAAAAGCTCCAAAAGAGAGGTGTCTGTAACTTGACAAAATGACGAAAAAGATATACGGCTAGAATTATTGCCAGAAAAATTATTATATGTGAAGCTGACTGACGGTACTGACCTTACTGGGAATTCTTCTGCCGTGAAACACCGAGTCTTCCGGCTCCGTCTCGTTCCACGGCGGGTTCGAGTGCACGTACACCGAGTATAGCCCTTCATGTCCCTCGAAGAATTTCTCCCACAGAGGAGCCAATGGAACAGGACCCTTGGCCAAGAACAGGAACGCGACCTTCGGCGTCCTCTCGAACGGGTACTCGCGAATCCGCGGCCTCATCGACGCCCTCCACAGCAGCTCGTCGTCCTCCATGTCGTGCGTGACCGGCGCCGGTTTCAGGTACTCCGCCAGCCCCACACGGATGGCCGGTGGGGCTGGCTGAGGGGCCGGCGGCGGCGGCTGTAGCGACTGCGTCGGCGAGAAGTCGAGCCGGGTGAAGTCGAGGTTGAAGGACAGGTTCTGGAGATGGAAAGTGAGGACTATTCCTAGGGTTAAGCCGCACCCGAAGATGATGACGCAGGAGAGGACGTTGGTGAACTGGAGGTGTGAATAGAGGGGCTTGAACATCGAAGTCGGCAGATTTTGGTTCTGTTGACTCTTCATTATCTTTGCAGATCCGGAGAGAGAGAGAGAGAGAGAGAGAAGCCCTGCGGGTTTTCTCGAACTGTCCTTTCTCTTCCTTTTTTGGCGAATGTGGGCTTTAATGTTGTCGTTCGAGTGGCATCTGAGCTAATCTCGAAGAAACCGTGTGGAAGACACAAAGAAAGAAGAGTTGGGTCACATCAAGTTTTGTCTACTCTGATGGGAAAAGGAGGTTTCTTTAGTGTAGATTCAAAGAGGAGCTTTCCTTTCGACGCAAGAGATGCTGCCCTCGAGGGAAAAGAACTGGCTCCGATTGTAACCAGAAAATGCAGAATTTAAGAACGGAGAGTATTATATACAGCCTTGATGTTGGTGGATGAAATTGAAAATCATATGCAAAGATATAAATAAGAAAGAATATGAGATCTGTGTATGGTCCTTGCCCGACACACGGACCAATTGGAGAAAAAGGAGGGGTTCGGTTCGGCTCGAAGAATGAATGAATGAATGTTGGTGTAACGTGCGGGGAACAAATTAAATCCCGTAACTAATAAGCTTTATGACAGATCGGTATAGACGGACACCACAGCTACGGTTACCATCAGGATACATAAAATCAGATCGAAGAAATCAGAAAGGCGAACCATAACTGAATGCTCGATCCCGGCCCCCCCACCACCAAAAAAAGAAGAAGAGGAAAGAGAAGAATTTGTGCAAGAATTGACCAAGAACAACTGATGGAAGAACTGTGCAAGATATATAAAGATCCAAACGAAAGTCTGACAAAGATAGAGGCGAAAATGGCGGGACGATTGATTCCTATCTTGCAGAGAAAGAGAGAAAGAGAGAAAGAGAGAGAGAGAGAGAGAGAGAGGGAATAGGGACTCCCATCCCTGTGAGGCTCTATTATATGTGCGTGCGAGAGACGGCTGCAAAGCCATCGCTATTAGCCATCCTCGTATAGCGACGGCTTTCTGGACCATCGACTTGGACTTTCAACTTTTCAGACTACGTACTAATCTCTAGTTTCTGGCGGAGCCAAACCCATTTTTAGTTGGCAAATCTTGAATTCAAGAAACACCCTATTAGTCTTATGAATCGAATAACCCTCGACATCATGTGGGGTTTCTTTATAATAAGGTCTTAAAAATGCTTTGGCCGCCATTAAATGTCCGATCAAGACAATAACAAAGTGAGTTTTAGGGCACGAGGATCGTGAACAAAACTACTGTTCAACGGTGTTTACTTTTCAAAAAGCACCTCTGGAAAAGAAGGGGAAGCGAACCGGAAGCTGCCATGGGGGGCAAGAAAAGGTCAAGGCAAAGCTGGATTATATCTCACCAGTCGTTCCTGGGGATCAAATCGCGTTCAAATGGAATTGACTCCGATGGAAGCGTCGGCCCGCGGACGGAGCGCGATGGCCCCATCGAGAAAACGAGCGACACGTTTCAATCCATTGACTCCAGCACGTTACGCATTCCGCGCAAAATACACACATTTGTTCATGGGGATGTTCCCCAAGAAATCGGGGACTTGGTATGGAAAGTCTTGGATCTCCCCAGCTGCGCTCCCTTCCGCACGATAAGTTTGAAGATTGTTGCGATTAGAAAATTCCCCATCGTGAATAGACCTCTGGGAGAAGACGTCACCGAAGCGACAGCTCAACAATCTAAATTATTTTCTATGAAATTTAAACGTATGAAAATGGAATTAAATGAGTTGAGTGTATGTTGGAAAGGATTGGAGATAAACCGCGAACACGATGGACATATATATCTAAGGGTCCAAGTCTCCTTGACAAGGTAAATAAAAAAGGAGGCATATCCGATGGTCAAAAGTGCACTTTAGAATGTAACATCATCGGCGGCTTTTTCCTTTTGTCTCTAGTTGGATCCAAGCGATTGATAGATCACAGGAATGGGTATCGCCTACTTTTATATTTAGTTAAATTGGCATTCGAACGACTAATGTCCTCTCATCAAAAATACATATGTAGGAAAGTACATCACGTACTCTAATATTATACTTGATTTAGTGGTGTTCTATGGAAATCCCTTCGACTTCCTTCTTAACTAGCATGCGACACGTGCTGTGCATGAGTAAGATTGAGTAATGTTTCTATGTAGTATCGTTTGGAACTGCATTTTGTTTACTTTTTCGTATACACGAGTGTTGCGAAAAGCATGGGAATTGTCCTCTAGCAATAGGACAACTACGTTATTCCAAACGATTAGTAACATACATGATACACCAATTATAGGACAATCAGCCATGTATTATATAGAAACAATATAAATTATCATCTCAAAATTTTGGAATTTTCTTAGCACAACTATGATAAGGGAGTGTTATAATTGAAATACATAAGTTTAATCATTTTGAGAATATTATTTGTTTTGATGGATTTTCTTAATTTTTTGTAATGACCATCGATGAATTGTTTGTTTATTTAATTTTTCTATTACATGAATTTATTGTTTTGGTCCCACCTTGACCGAACTCAATTGTAGCAGGAATAAACCATGTATTTACTTTACTAATTATTTCTCACTAATGTCCAAGAAGTTGCATCTATTTCTTCCCCCTTGATTTTTCAAAACTTCATCTACAAATTTTTCTTCTTATTGAAATTTCTTTGATCATTTTAGTCATATGTTGTGATCCTCATTCCCACATATCGATGTGATATACGTCATTTCTAAAGGATATGAGGCATTTAAGATGTGTCCTCCTCAATTTAATCTCGCATTCCTTTCTTTATCAAATTAAATTTTTATTCGTACAAGTAAAATCTTCTCAAGAATAACATGTGAATGAGGTATTTAAGGCGTGTCCTCCTCAATTTATTCTCAGATTCCTTTGTTAATCTACTTAAATTGGTTTTTGTACACATAAAATCTTCTTGGTTTTTCAGCCAAAATTGTTTGAATGCTACCTCCTCCACATTAAGATAAATCTTTGGCTATTGCTAGAAATTTTTTTATTTCATTGCCAATCTTCTTCTTTTTTTTTCATTATCGATCGGTTCAGTCACTAACAGTTTCTAACTTAAAATGAATTCAGTCATTCTTTAAACACGAAGAATAGTCAATTTGGCATATTTTAAGTTATTTAATAAATTAATGAGTTAAACCTTGTTTAGTGCTGAAGTTCAGTTTCTTAACCTTGCGTGTCCATATTATGCTGGAAGCTTTTAATTTTGTTAGTCATATGTAGTTTATTATAATTCTAATGTTGCAGAACTTTGTGGCATATCCTTTTTGTCTCAAAAGTGAGACAAGCACCACCAATCGAGAGGGCCACAAGTCGAAGTCCTCATTTACTTCTCCAAGGAGTACAGCATATCTAATTAGATTTCTTTTGGAAAATTGTTTGAAAAATGAAGTAAAATTATTATACATCAACCAATTCAGCTCTAAATATTTCAATTATGTTGATTTAGTAATAAATATTTTAACAACTTTATAATTTATTCTTAAACCTTTCGATAATCCTAAATTTTTTTTTATGAATTATCAATTTAGTTCTAAACATCTTAACGATTTGTCAATTTAGTCGTTCAAGCTAATTTTGACCGAAAATCGCTGAAGCGGGGTATGTTACTCAAACACATAGATTATGAACTAACACCTACCTATTGTCAATCAAAATTTCCAAAGTTCCATTTTTTTAATCATTAAATTTTTCACGATAAATTTTAACAAGTCTAGTACGTACGTCGAAGTGCATATACTTAGAAACATACTAGTGCGACTTTATAATAAGTCGAACCCTAGCCAATATATATATATATTATATATTATATTAATATATATGTCAAATAAATAGTCATACTTTAATTCAGTCCAAGGGTCAGAAATGGCATGAAAGATGTCCAACGCGAGTGCGAATACCGTTTGCATGCATGCATGCTTTTTGACCGAAGGGAAATAACCTCCGCACAAGCAAAAAGACAAAACTAAGGTCCGAGCCGATGGCTCTGACGTCAAGCAAACGGTTTATGGCGTCATTGCATCTAATCAGCTCCTCCCACGTTGGCAATATGTGAGAGGAACTCGATTTCGCTTCCTCAAGTCAACAGAAGTTGGCCGATGTAGAATGACTGGAAACTACCAAATGAGGATGGCAATTATACAACGAAACCTAAACTACGCGTGAGTTTTAAAGTTTAAACTTTGTCCGGAAGATCGACTGAGTAGTAAAAGTGGCTTTAGACTTTTGTTCATTAGGGAGGGCAAGCTCGGTCTAATTGCTGCGTAACTTTCGGATCGCGCCGAAATGTTTATCAGCGAGTCTTTGCAAATCCCCTAATTCATGCAGGGATGACTTGCCTTCCGTTCCAGATTCCAACTAGGGATGGCTTAGAAGCAATTGATAACTTTGAAAAGAAAGAAAAGAAATAAAAAGTTGGACTGAATAGTTGAAATAAAATTCGCATGTCACCTACCCTCATTCTATTATACCAAGATAAGCAAACCTATCATATCAACAACTATTGAATCTACCTTTACGTCACGACAAAATGCCAATTCTTCTGTTTTATCTGTGTTTTGATTGATTTTCTCAACATATCATTTTACATTATCAATATTCTTTGAAACAACAAGACAGTGCTAGGCATTCCATCTTGTTTGATCTAATAATCTCTTGAAAAAGTTTGGTTTGTGAAATTAGTTTTATGTATTAATGCGATTGACTCTTGTTAATTGCTTGAATGTGGCACACTTACTTAAAACTCATCCCCGGTCATAACACCACTCCATAACCAACAAATTAAACAAGTTTTTTTTTTTTTTTTTAAATCTTTAGGACTTCTCCCCTTCCTTTTCTTGCATCGATCCGTGCATGCTTCTAACATTTAACGACAGACCTCGCCATGGATGGACCCTAGAAGCCCAATAACGTTATAGGCCCGCCCATCGACGAGGCGGCTGGAGAAGGTTTTCATGCCCGTCGGGCCAGGCCCAATAGAACTGTGTTTAGATTAATGATCTTGAGCAAGCAACCCCATTCTCATGTTTTGTTTGACTTGCCAAAGCGTTGATCAAATCTTCACAACATTTAGAAGTAATTTCTTGGCCATAGGAGATTATTCTTTAAATTCTCAGGTATCAAAATCCAGAAAACGAGTCCTTTGCAACAGTCCATGCCAATCGCCCCGAGAGAACCCAGGAAGAGGGGCATGACTCGACTCCAACGTTATCCTGTCACCTCCATGCGCAGCATCAGTAACTATAACCAAGCATCTGTCGTCAGTCATGGACAAAATCATGGACCTCTATCCTTCAATTCACTCCCACTTTCTTCTCAGTATTGCATTCACACTCATCCCACCATCGCCTACTCCCTCTTTTGGTAAATCCTTCGTGCACTTCAAGCCCACCCATCCTCATTGTTTATTAGAATTGTTGGGTACTTGTTTTCGCATCTGGTTCTCAGCTGGATCTCCTTCCTTCCTTCCTTCCTTTCTTTTTGTTTAAACGCCGGAATTTTAGATTCCGGGTGCGAGACCTAATTCTAATGCCCAATCAAGAACACATTGCAGAAAGGGGAAAGGAGAAGTCTTTTAAAAAAGGGGAAAATACAGTCTCTAACGACGGCGGCTGCTGGTTTTGTATCGTCTGATTGGAGAAGGGATTGCTAGGAGCTTCTACCACTTTGCTTCATGGTCATCATGATTCCACGAAACCATGGCTCGTGGGCATTTTTCTATTGTTTGAAGACGAAGACGTGCATACCACTGGCGGCCCCCAATATATATTCAATGAGCTAAGTTGGATGGTGGTTAAGTGGTCTCGAACTTTTGCTAAGTATAACATCAATTCCTTTCCCTAATTTTCCCACCTTACCATTATTAGTCAAAGCAACTGAAATGGAATAGGCACCACCACCGCCAATAAATAAATAAACTTGAACGAGATACCCCTGCCTTAAATGGGAAGATTATTGTATACCTTTTTTTTCAAGTAAGTGCATTATCTTCACAGCACAAAACTTCATTGGGTCCATTTCAATAATAGGCCTAAAGTCTCTACTTAATTGATTTCATGCCATAGCTCTATTACTTTTGTATCTTATTTTCTTAAGTGTACTAAAAATTTTAAAACTTGTCTTCAACGTGCAATTAAATCCTAGAATTTTCAAAAAGTGTAATTAAATTCTAAAACTTATCAAAAAAGTATAATCGCGTCCTAAAACTTTCAAAAGTTCAATCAAGTCCAAAAATTTGTCAAGAAAATACAATTAAATTCTAAAAATTTTAAAAAGTGAAATCAAATAAAAGGACAAAGATTGGACCAATTTGACAGGTTATAAGACTTAATTGGACTTTATGAAAAATTTAAGACTCAATTGCATATCATGATTAGTTTGAGGAGTTGATTGTACTTTTTTGAAATATTAAGATTCAATTGCATCTTGATAATAAATTTTAAGACTTCCAATACATGTATTCGTAAATGATAAAAGGGTTGACTTTTAGCTGTTTAAACTCTAGATTCCATTACATAACTCACTAACATTACTCTCGCTATAAAAAGGGTCTGATGATGATATTCCCGTTTTAGTCTATTGCAGAAAGGGTGCCAAGGGAGATATCCATTGGGGGAGGAAGATGCCAACAGAAAGTAAGGGAGAAAAAAGGGAAGGTGGATCCACGTTTGCAGGCTAATCTACACGATTAGTGGCCACTTGCATCGATGGTGGAGCAACCACGATCGTTAGGACAAATTCTAAGTTATGATTTTCTTATTCGCAAGTGCGTGCCAAACTCGCGCATGACACGCTCGCGCAAATTGTTTAATGCCCGTTTCGTCAGAGGGTAGGTCTGAGGTCTGGTTCTTGCTCCGATTAGCGACTCACTATATACAAAATTTATATGTCCTTGTCCATGGAATCGATGAGCTTTCATGCTACTGATATCGAAATGGTTGACTCCATTAATCTTTTGCAGAGAAGCACCACAAAACGTGGCTCAATCCCCGAAGAAATTACTATAAAAAATCGTGAGCTTATCGTATCTATATCAATTTAGTTCAAATTTTTAATTTTAGCTGATTCAATTTCAAATCTTTTAATAATTTGTTAATTTAGTTATTTCGACCAATTTTATTAGGAAATCATGGATGTGGACGTCGGCTGTCCTATCTGACTCGACGGAAGCCGACATGGGCAATGTTTATAATTTTTTTTTGTTAAAAAAGAAAATATAAGTAATTTTTTAAATTATAAAAATTATTCACACTGCCATTGGCCATGTTGTATAAGACGGTCGACATCCAAAATTGGCCAGAAAGACTTGAACGAAAAATTGTCAAAAGGTTTCGGGAATGAAGTGGGCTAAATTAATATGATCAAATCGAATTGGTGCTAATGTAATAAGCCTTTCATTTGGAATTTTCCTCCAGAACGGCCTGTTCGCGTCAGGCGCCACGTGCCGCGGGAACTAGGAAACGTGCCTTCTCTTATTTGTACCCGTCGCAAGTTCCCTGCCTTGCCATGGGAGAGAATCCACAGTTAAAAACAGAGTAGAGCCTCTAGAGAGAGAAAGCCACAGAGAAAGCAAGAACGTTAGAGAGAGAGAGAGAGCGAAAACGGCAGGCCGAATCCAGGAGACGCGAGCACACAGTCGTTGCGGACTGCTCCTCAGCACCTCCTCGAGCTCGCGCATGTGAGGCATGGCGACTCCCGTGGCCGGAGCTCAGCCCGCCGGCGGCGGCAGCGGAGGCGGAGGCGACGCGGCCGCGACGTCCGGGCCCGGCGGCCCCGCCCGTTCGATGAAGTCGGTCCTCGAGTCCCCGATCTTGATCTTCCTCTTCTTCCACCGAGCCATCCGGTCCGAGCTCGATCGCCTCCACCGGGCCGCCACCGCCATCGCCACCGGCGCCAGCGCCGGTGGCGGGGGCATCGGGCCTCTGTCGGAGAGGTGCCGCTTCCTTCGCGCAATGTACAAGCACCATTGCCATGCCGAGGACGAGGTTAGCTGCATTGCCGCCGTTTTCGCTTCTTTTTGGCCGTTTAATATTCGGCGGGGTTCGGTTTTCGTCTTTCTCTCGTCGTTTTGATGGTGTTCGTGTTGATTGGATTTGGTTTAGATGGTAGCTGTCGAATCGAAGTAGTTCCGAGTTCTACGAATTTTCCGTTTTTGCTCACTAGCGATTTCCGCACTTGTGGTTCTACGGCTTCGTTGCTCAGCAAATGAACTGCTCCGCTTGTCGGGGCGCAGGGCTCGTGACTGAATTACGGACGATTTAGACCGTGACGTCTTGCTATGCTTAGACTATGTACTGTGTAAATCTTTCCTCCATTCGTATGCTGTGGTGTTCGAATCGGGTTTGCCTTCTCCTACTGATTATTTCGTTCACAAAGTTACCTACCCTGAGGAAGCTTTAAGCTTTTTCCTTTCGCCTTATGGTTACGAAGGTGATAAGTGAAAAAGAAAAGCACTCGCTCAGGTTTAGAAATGGAGGAAAGGAATGTCCTGAAGAGTCAGCTTACAACAGATTCACGATTCCAGCAGCAGGGATACCGTAGAAATAGCTCTCAGAAATGTTGAGAACTACCCATTTCTATGCACTTCTTTTGCTCTTGTGAACAAGTCTAGAATTGAACTCTTGTGGAGTTCTTTGCAATCCCTTGGTAGAGGATCGAGGGGATGCAATGTCTTAGATTAGCAAGTGGAAGCATCCAATGCACAAATCACTTTTTGTGGCCCCTATCTTCAACTAAGACAATCCCTGTTGAACTGCATCAAGTTCCACAACTATGCTAGAACATCAATCCCAAGGTGTATATACGATTGAATTTTTAAAAGTAGGATACCTGTACAAGGCCAAGAGATATATACTCTATCCCACACCACCTCATCTGCAAATGCTCATTTGGTTGGACATTGAGTACTTGGTACTTGTTTCTCTTATTTACATTCCGGTTTTCTCCTGGGCAATGTATATTTCGCTTTTGACGAAATTTCTTAAAGTGAGAAACATTTTGCAATTGAGTTGACCACCTCTTGCATGAGTGACATACATTTTACATGTTTTTACTCCATGAAGTTTAACTTCTTTTTTAGCCCATAGTTGTAGTTGTATCCTTTCGCAGGGCTGAGATTTGAAAATAGCATGATCTGAAATGATAATCAAAATAAAGTCCCAGGTTATTTTCAGATAAGTTAAAGTGCAGGCCAGCTGGAATATACAATATGGAAAAGCTAAAATGCCTAGAAACACCAAGGTGATTGAAAACTATCTTGTCAAAGGAGAAAGGAATCGAGTCATGTCTAGAGAAAATTTCATAGTTTCACCTAACATTACAAACATATTTACTCAGTCCATACAATAATGAATATAGAAAGAAACTAGAGAGAAGATAGCAGCTTCTTAGAAAGTACTGTGTTGGTATTTGCGTCACCTTATAATGTAAATATGCGAATCTGAAGCTCTCTCATGAGCCTGTACCCTTCAAGTCCTATGGTCATGACTGTTGTCAACTTGGTAAGATCCTCTGACCCTGTCCTTATGGACCTGGTGTATAAAAGTACTGCCGTTATAATCTACTTACTTAGTACAGGACTTCTGTGCCATACATATGGTTAACTGTCCTTAATTTGCTTATGCATTACCTTATTCTAAGTGGATGGTGCAAAAAGATTTAGAAGGAAGGGCAGCAAGCGTAAAAGTAGTTAGGCCATGTTAGACTTGACAGAACACTGTATTCTGAAATGGCAAGGCTTCTCATGCAACTTTAATAGTGCCATGAAGGTTCTTTTAATATGTGAAGAGGACCTTTAATTGAGACTTGGGTCTCTGTGGAAGCATAGAGACTGCATTCATATTCTCCTGCATTTAATATTGATTTTCTATTATCAATGATCTCGGTTTGTGGTCTTTCCTCTTTCCATTTGCCTTTTTTTTTTCGCGGCTCTATATGAGATATGTCTTGAGATTCTGAAGTTACAGACTGGTGATGTTTCCAGTTTTAAGTGTAGGTCATATTTCCAGCTCTGGATATACATGTGAAGAATGTGGCCAGGACTTACACCTTAGAACACAAAGGAGAGGGTTTTTTATTTGATCAGTTGTTCGAGTTGTTGAACTCACAGATGCAAAATGAAGAACACTACAGGAGGGAATTGGCCTCATGCTTGGGAGCTCTTCAAACATCAATTAGCCAGCACTTGTCCAAGGAGGAGGAACAGGTCTTTCTGTCCTTGATGCATCACCTTTTTAGAGCGGCCATTTTATGTATTGTTTCTCCGATTATTCACTTATGCTCATTATCTATTTGACATCTTTCTGTTTTCATTTTTCCTTTTATTTGTTAGTCTTATTTATCAATGTGTACTGCAAGCTTTTCGTTGATGGATTCCCATGCAGTTTTTAGGAAGACTAATTTTGATGGCGTCGATCCTAAGGGTTTTGGAACTACTTTCTCTTGGCATGACTAACTTTTTTAGGTTCTTCTTCAGTTTATTCTAAAATTTACTTTGTATTTGGAACTACAATACTAGTATCTCTGACTTGCTTTGGTTGTTGCAGGTCTTCCCTTTGCTTATTGAGAAGTTTTCCTTTGACGAACAGGCATCATTAGTATGGCAGTTTCTGTGCAGCATCCCTGTTAACACGATGGCCGAGTTTCTTCCATGGTTCTCCTCTTCCATATCACCTGAGGAATATGGGGATATGCTTGAATGCTTGCATAAGATAATCCCTGAAGAAAAGCTTCTTCAACAGGTGAAAATATCCTGAGGGTGGTGCCATATTCTTCATAATTTCTAGAAAAAAGAGTACTGGCTGACATTAAATTTTCTCAATGAAGGTTATCTTTTCCTGGATTGAAGGGGTGAAAATGCATGATTCTGGTAAGAGTCATGGGAACAATTGTAACAATGTCCCCTCATCGTTTAGCAATTCTTCTGAGGATGACGACAGTGCAGTTAAATCTTCAAAGAGCAGTAAAAGGAAATTTGAAGAGGTGAAACTTGACCCTGCTGATTCTGTTATGATTCATCCTATAGATGAAATCTTGTTCTGGCATAATGCAATAAGAAGAGAGTTGAATGATATAGTTGAGGCAGCCAAAAGACTCCAATTTTCTGGAGGTTTCTCTGATTTATCTGCATTTAACAAGAAGCTGCGTTTTATTGCTGAAGTTTGTATATTTCACAGGTATGGTGGTCTTTATTTTATATTAGTATGCTTATCGTTCTTGATGGGGTGCTATGGGGTCTCAGTAATTGTTGAATCTCCTCTCAGAAAACATATTTTAGGTGACTGGATTGGGTTGTGAGGGTTTTTTGTACTTGGTCAAAGCCTTAAGCAATTAAAATATCTCATGGCGGTATCTCTTTGTAACTGGTGCTCTGTTGTTGTGGTGGAGGTTTTCTCCCATAGAAAATGTGGATGCTTGAGCAGCTGCTTTGTGGAGTCAGAGATAATTTTTCTTTCACGAGTGACCTACTCTATCTTTAATTTTGCACGTAACATTAAGGGTTCCTAGGAGTAATTATAGCATCAGTCGATGTTAGTTTCTGAGAGAAAATTGTATATTTTTTTTTGTTTTCGCATCAGTCTATTGCTATGCCTAGCTTCCTTTCTCCTGCCGACTAACTTTACTGGTTTTCTTACAGATCAATGTTCTTAAAATTCAGCTATTAGAATTTCCTTTCGACTTGAATATTCTTTTGGCTGTACTGTCACTTGCAGACTCTAAGCTTTTCTTTTTAAATGCAGCATGGCTGAGGACAAAGTTATCTTCCCTGCTGTAGATTTGGAACTCTCTTTTGCTGAGGAGCATGCTGCAGAAGAGATACAATTTGATCAGCTTAGGCATTTGATCAAAAGTATTCAGATTGATGGAGCCAACATATCTCCTGCTGAATTTAATACAGAGTTGTGCTCGCACGCTGATCAAATGATAGATTCCATCAAGAAGCACTTCCAGAATGAGGAACTTAAGGTGTGCATACTATTTTTAGATAACCTAAAATTTCCCATAGACAGGACATTTTCTCTCAGATCAATTAATCAAAGACAGTATAGCTTGTATATGTTGATGGTCACTTGTTTTCCCAAATAGGGATCTAAATATCACTTTCCCAGGTACTACCTTTAGCCAGAAAGCATTTCAGCCCCAAACAGCAGCAAGAACTTCTGTACCAGAGCCTATGCTTGATGCCATTGAGATTAATTGAGTCAGTCTTACCATGGCTGATTGGATCCCTGAGTGAAGAAGAAGCACAGTCATTTCTTCAGAATATGCATATGGCAGGTAGACCCTGGACCTTAATTGTTGGGGAAAGTAAAAGCAAAATTGCTCTTCAAGCTTTCTGTTCGTTGTGTCTAGCCTATTTGTAACTTGCAGAGTTTGTGGCTGCAGCTCCATCGTCAGATTCTGCACTGGTTACACTTTTTTCTGGTTGGGCATGTAAAGGCCACTCCAAAAAGTTTTTGTCTTCTAGTGCAACTGGATGTCCTGCCAAAAGATTGACAGAGAGCAGCATGGAGAGAGACGGTCTATTTTGTAGGTTCGTTTCATTGTCTTATGCTGATGACTTAATTTCTCTTGGTTGTGAAGATGAGGCACCTATTTTTGAAAGGCTAATCAAGCAAGGCAACAGATTTTGTCACAGAGACCATGATGCTCATCAAATTAGAGGACTTCAATATGGCAATACGTTGTCTGGTGATGATCAAACTTGTGTAACTAAGTTACGAGTGAATTCTAATAAGCTCGGAGTAGGTTTTCTTGCTACTGCAAAATCAACAAAAGCTTTGTGGTCCTCATCTTTTGACAAATGTGCCCCATTCCTCAAGTCCAGTCTTTTTAACTGGGAAATGGATATATGCTCTGCCGAAGTTGGAAATGCTAATCGTCCCATAGACAGCATATTTAAATTTCATAAAGCCATCCGCAAGGACTTAGAGTATCTGGATGTTGAATCTGGAAAACTAAAGAATTGTGATGGCACTTTCCTAAGGGAGTTCACTGGTAGATTCCAACTATTGCGGGGCTTATATAAAGCCCATAGTAATGCAGAGGATGATATAGTATTTCCAGCTATAGAATCCAAAGAGACTCTTCACAATGTGAGTCACTCCTACACTTTAGACCATAAGCAGGAAGAGAAACTTTTCGAAGATATTTTGGCTACACTTTCAGAGCTCACACAATGTCATGAATGCTTGAACAGTGAACTTTTGTCAGTTAATTCAGATGGAGGAAACTTTGTGTCTATTTATCACCATAAGACCACGAGTAAGTACGCTGAGCTGGCCACCAAACTTCAAGGCATGTGCAGATCCATCAAGGTTACTTTGGATCAACATCTTTTCCGAGAGGAACTTGAGCTATGGCCATTATTTGTTAAATATTTTTCAGTTGAAGAACAAGAAAAACTAGTTGGTAGGATAATTGGTACTATGGGCGCAGAGGTTCTCCAGTCTATGTTGCCATGGGTGACTTCTGCTCTCACCCAGGAGGAGCAAAACTATGTGATGGACACGTGGAAGCAGGCAACTAAAAACACCATGTTCAGTGAATGGCTTAATGAGTGGTGGGAGGGAGCTGCTGCTACAACTTTGCATACAGCTTCATCAGAGAGTGGCTCGTCTTTTGGTATATTGTGAGCTTTTACTATTCTCTTGTGAATATGCTTCTTGCTTATGCACCAGCATTGAGTTCTTGCAGTTGACATTCTTCTGCTATATTGGTACTTAGATATTCATAATTCCAAATTTTATTGTATCCACACTTCTTAGGCGGTGATATTTGTGGAAACTTGGATCGTAGTGAAACATTCAAGCCTGGATGGAAGGATATCTTCCGAATGAATCAAAGTGAACTTGAATCAGAGATAAGAAAAGTTTCTAGGGATTCAACTCTTGACCCAAGAAGAAAGGCATATCTTATTCAACATCTGATGACCAGGTTCATTTTCAATGCCAACATTTGCGCTTCATCTATTCATTAGCTTCCCCTTTTTCTGACATGACTGAGTGCAGTCGCTGGATAGCCGCTCAACAAAAAACACCTGAAGCTGTTGCTGAAAATTCTACAAGTGACGTACTTCTGGGATGTTATCCATCATTTCGAGATTCAGAGAAACACGTGTTCGGTTGTGAGCATTACAAGAGAAACTGCAAGCTTCGTGCTGCCTGCTGTGGCAAGTTGTATACATGCAGATTCTGCCATGATAACGTCAGTGACCATACCATGGACAGGTGATTTCATGAAATTTTGCATGCACCATCCTAGGGCATTCTATATTGCACACTAGAGTGCTCACACAATTCTCATGGTCTCGCTCTTAAACTTGTGTTAAATCGAGCTGCAGGAAAGCCACTGCTGAAATGATGTGCATGCATTGCCTTGAGATTCAGCCAATTGGACAAATTTGTGCAACACCTTCATGCAATAGTCTCTCAATGGCAAAACACTACTGTAGCATTTGTAAATTTTTTGATGATGAAAGGTACAGATACTTTCTACGATATTATTAATTATTTCTCTTAGTATTTTTTTTTTTCTTTCTCAGTTACTTTTTATTACTTGGTCAACAGTGTTAAAGAAGTTGCATTCTTCATGAAGTTCTGTACAATCGAATTGTCTCTCTTTCCACACATGCATTTGTGTTTCGATTACTTATCCAAAACTACATTAACCGTGAAGAGTCGTCTGCAAGGGGATTATGGCATGAAAAAGGCGATATATGGCATCTTTTTCCCTTGTTGGTCGATTATCTTTTGTCCCCCCGTGAAATCTTCTTTATCAATTGTTAGCCTTAAAGTTGGGTGCTAACTGCAAAATGGAGTTAGAGTTTCTGCAAAGCCCAAATTCTCTAAATATGTTGGTGTATGTGGTAGCAATCTTGAATCTTGCTTGCGTAATGTTGTAATGGTCTATTGCTATTATTGTTATTATTCTTATCAAATGTTTTAGTCTGATACTTCATGTATGTCCAGAGCGTCCAAGCTAAGTCAGTTACCTAGCAAAGAGTTTTGGTTACCAAGTTTTTACTGGAGCATCATTTCTGTTAATCCTCTGTCTCTGGGATCAACCTTGGCACAAGGCCCAAAATACATTCATACTACAGAATAATCTTATTTCCTTTTTCCCTCCAGGAATATTTACCATTGCCCTTTTTGTAATTTATGCCGTCTTGGAAAGGGTCTTGGGGTCGATGTTTTTCATTGCATGACTTGCAACTGTTGTTTGGGGATGAAGTTGGTTGACCATAAGTGCCGGGAAAAAGGTCTGGAGACAAATTGCCCAATCTGCTGTGATTTTTTATTCACATCGAGTGCAACTGTGAAAGCTCTTCCCTGTGGCCATTTCATGCATTCAGCTTGCTTCCAGGTTTCTCTCATGTTTGGCTCTGCACAGGTCTAATTTGGGTATCTGAGTGTTGGTTCTGAAGATACTGAACATCGTGCTTCCTTATGTCAGGCATACACATGCAGCCACTATGTCTGTCCAATTTGCAGTAGATCCTTGGGAGATATGGCGGTATGAACATTAGTTGTTATATCCCCTTTTAGATGTTTAAGAATGTTTCTTTAGATAATTCCTATTGTGGTTCCTCTCAGTTATTTCTTTTAGAACTTGGATAAAGTTTTTCAAGGGTGCTTTAGAAAAGTCCCATCATGGTTCCTCTCAGTTATTTCTTGTAGGACTTTGACGGGATTTTTTTTTGGTGATGTTGTTGGAAGCCACTCAGTTGATGTAAACTGGATGTGTACCTGGAGAAAGAAATCCTTTATAGACTCATAAAAACCCTTTCTGTTCTTAGAAAAGCCACCATATGATAGATAAGTGTCCAATTATTCTATGCTTATTGGCGCTGCTCACAACCGGAGTTACAAGGTCAGCCTGCGGTTGTGAGCAGTGTTGTAAGGCATGCTAACCCTGTAATAAGCCTTTCACCCATCCTCACTCACCCTAAGCGCAGGTTCACCCTAAGTGCAGGTGGCTACTATACCAACCTACCGGGCAGTAGCCAGGGCATGCATGCACACCCTAACGTGGAGTCTATCTTCTCTACTATGAGGCCCCCTAATTCCCTGTCTATCTTTGTCTTCCTGACAGAGAGGGAATACGGAAGACAGCACAGGGTCTCCTACCCTAGGGCAGATCTCCCACCTGTTTCTTGAGTCTTTTAAGACCTGCTCAAGTCCAATCCAATTATTCTATACTTATCCACTAACTGAGCATCGGAGGAATTTGATTTCTCAATCCTCAAGTTTCAATCTGAACAAGTGTCAACTGTAGGATTAGGCTGGGGGCTGACCATAATATTCACAAGCATTCTGGGAAGTTCAGTTCTCTTAATTTTCCATTACCTGAATCTTATACAGTTAGCTGGTCTTTGCTTGCTGGAATCTCTTCATTATATGAGGCCTCTTTTTTTTCTTTTTTTTTTTTGGCGTCGGTCTCAGTGAAAACAGAAATAACATTAAACCTTAAATGGATCTGTCTATTAAACGTTTGTACTTTTATATAAACTTGGGCTGACAGGCATTGTAATTCAAGGGCAGTACCTCTTTTGTGCAACGTTAGAACACATGATCAGGTTCTCATTCCGTTTCAGCCCTGTTTTTCTTTGTGGTTTTAGGTTTACTTTGGCATGCTCGATGCATTGTTAGCCTCGGAAGTGCTTCCAGAAGAATACAGGGATCGCTGCCAGGTAAACATTTCTCTTCTGTTTCCTTAGATCTTTCGTGCTGGCGCAGCCGGTCCACTAGTCTTCAGTTGCTCTTTTCGGTGATGTAGGATATACTGTGCAACGATTGTGATAAAAAGGGGATGGCACCGTTCCACTGGCTATACCATAAGTGCGGCTTCTGTGGATCCTACAACACCCGGGTTATTAAGGTCGATACACCGCATGTGGATTGCTCGACATCACACTAGATGGAATTTTGGCAAGTATTTCCCGTCCATCCTTCTCACACATGGCAATGTACATCGTCTGCCATCAAAATGGGAAACTGGTGTTGTGGTCCCTGCTTTTGTGTAAGGCTAATACATGCCAAAAGTTTGACTATCGTGCGGTCAGTCCAAAAATGAAATGGAGAAGACCAAGAGCTCATTTTAGTCTCATCGAACTTGGAAATAGGAAGTCCAAGAACGCGTTTGGAATAATTGTTTTCCGAGAATAATTTTTGAATAATTTCTTATCAAAAATGATTTTTTTTTTTATTTCTAAGAAAAAAACACGCTTAATAATCGTTTGGTAGGATTTTTAAATTATTTTGTTTCTTTTAATTTTTAATACTTTTATTATATTTTTCTTTTTTCTTTTTATCTTTTTCTTCTTCCTTCTTCTTGACGGTTAGTCGTCGATCACGGGCTGATGAGCTCACCGGAGTCTCGCTGCCTGGCCGGCGAGGCCAAAGCCAGCCAGGGGGAGGCCAAGCCTCGCCCATCCACGGCAAAGCTCGTCGTTGTCATGGGGGTAATGCTTCGGTGAGGTTGCCGGTCCTCTTCTGGCTTGTCTCCAATCATGATTGAGGTCGGCGACTGACCAAAAGGAAGAAGAAGAAGAAAATGAAAAAGAAGAAGAGCAAAGAAAAGAAAAGAGGAGAAAAAAATTAGAATTGATTCTAGGAATTGTTTTCGAGAATAAGAATTATTTTTTTCTATTTCTTAATACTATTCCAATTTTATTCAGGAACAAAAAAATTGATTTGTATTTCTAGAAATAAACATTTTATCAAATGGATTTCTATTCTTTTTTTATTTCCGATAATAAAGGAATATAATCGGTTATTTCGGGGAGTGTTACCAAAAAGGCCCCAAGTGTAATGAATTTTAAGTTGTAATTATAATTGTGTATCCTTCTTTTTGGCTTTACAATTTTGATGTGTGGAGGCTTTTCAATTGTTCCCGTTCACTGCCATGGTCCCTTCCTCTAACCAGGTCAATGCCTAGTGTCCCCATTTTTCTCTTGAAAAAAAAATTAAAAGTAAATAAATTTAATAATATCTTACCAAGCATATAAGCTACCTACCAATAGCCAATAGAATTTATACAGCTAATTTGGGAAGGAATATGTACCATATATTATCAAAATGGACTTACCTGTGTATGGATCAAAAAGGGGGGTTAGGAATCATCCTCAATTTAAAAATAGCTAAATATTGCTATTGTTATTTATTTTGTTACTTTCAAAACTAAAAGTAAAAGTTCGGTTACGCACGACAAAAATTCTGTAAAATGATTTGATTTTTAAAATAGTCTTAGAAATTATTATTATTATTATTATTATTATTATTATTATTATTATTATTATTCAGCATTCTTGATTCTTGAGTCTTATAAAGTAAGTCTAACCTATTATAGTTGCTTTGATTTTACTTAATGCGGAAATATATCTCTAACGTCCAGTTATAAATCATGTCTATTTTGTCGTTAAAAAGAATTCTGTATAACTTACGCCAGCAGAATTTGAAAGATTTAAAAAATAGTGCTTGAAAATCACTTGCCCTATGAAATGGCAATATTCTCAACGACACTTGGAACCAATGTAAATATTTATTATGAAATTGACATATTGACATTTCCAAACATTTTTCAATCTCATTTAATGCGAGATTCAGTACCATCCTACTTCCTTGTCCTGAGTATAATATGATGGTTGAAATATAATCCTCGAATATTGACAAAAATCGGGAACAAATCTTGAAAAGAGAATTGATCAAACATGTACATTTAATTCTTCTGAAAATGAAAGGACATAAGTAAGTTAAATTTGTCCACGAGATCCAAACAATTGCAGCTCTAATTGCTTTCCGCAACCCTCATTTCCTTTTTTGAAATATATAGGGCTCCCTCCTCCTCACAAAATCCCCTCACGATCGCTTGGAGTCTTAAGTGGGATGTCGGGGGTGGTGGGTCATTCCGCTTATGTGCTAAGAAGCACTGACACTCTCCCGAACCCTTCGTGTCGGGGGGTGGTGGGTCATTCCGCTTATGTGCTAAGAAGCACGGACACTCTCCCGAACCCTTCGTGTCGTGTCCGACACGCTCTGACACGTTCCGACACGCTCCGACATGCGGTCAACGCGAGTCGGAAAAACCGACACGCGGTCAACTATTTCCAACACGCTCGACACGCGAGTCGAAAATTCCGACACGTGACTCCGACACGCACGGGGTTATTTTTATAAATTTTCAAAATTTCTAGGGTCTAAATATAAATATATGAAAAAAAAATAAATAAATAAAAGCTAAACTTCAGTCGCGCACGGGGTTTGGAGAGTGGAGACTTTGGACTCTTCTCTTCAGTCTTCATGGGAAGTAGTTGTTGGAGGTGAAGCTAGGCGAGGCACTTCTTATTTTTATATTTTGTATTAACAATTTACGCATTGTGTCGAATCCGAGTATTACATTGATGCTTATTAGGAGAACTGGGATTGCTGAATTGTTGCTTGCGATTATGGTAGAAGGATACACGGACAAGAGTAAGGGAAATTCTGAAACCTAACAATGATCCAGAGATTAAGGCAGAGTTGAATTTGCTAGGCATTATAAAAATGATTTCAGATGGGAAGAGTTCTTATTTGCTGCTCTGCACCAAGTAGGATTTACCCTGAGTGAACGGACTGATTTTTGTCATTTTTATGTATTGAGCGCTCTATTTTGAATAAGTCATCTATGAAGTAAGTAGCATCAAAATTGAAAACCTGAAGGGCATATCGGTTTTGATATGATTTTTCTCTATTTTTATTTTCTTTTCACTTTTGATATGATATTAACAAATATAGGATTAATGTTTTTAATATAGATTAATTCTAGGCTCTTTTATTATTATTATTTAATTATTTATGTATTTATATATAAAAATATTTATTTAATATTTAACGTGTCGGAATTATATACTTTTTGAAAAATGACGTATCGCATGTCGTGTCGTGTCGTGTCGGTGCTTCATAAACATGTGTTTCTCAGGTTTATTCACCGGCTGTTGGTGGTACGGGTTTCTTGGATTACCTAAAAAATAATAATAATAATAATAATGTCACCCCTGCACGCATAGCTGATATATAATCAATCTGGGTTAAGCCAGATCCTCAGCATAAAAAAGAAATAAAAAAAAAGATAATAATGTCGGATAAAAATAACTCACGTTGACTTCAACGAGAAGATCTCGGTGAAAATTTCTTAAAATGACGAGGCGAATCCAGTTCTTCCGGACAAAAAACAAGGAGGAAAAAAAATCGAGACATTCGCGGGGAGAGGAGAGGGTGGGGGTCCCATCTTGCAGCTCGAGCTGACGGGCTTTCCGACGTTCGAAAAACCCTAGAGCTCGATTCGCTGCCAATTCGATCCGATCTTCTTCTTCTTCTTCTTCCTTCCTCCGCCGTCGCGATCCGGTGGGACCTCCCGTCCGTCGAGCTCGCCGGGCCCCACCACCCACCCTCGCGGCGTCTTTCTGGGACCTCATTTCCCCGGCGCGGACTCCGAGGGGGCGGAAGAGGAGCGCGATCCGATGCTTCGGAATCCGCGCCTCGTCTTTTTGGCGGAAAAAATTCGTTCTTTAAGTTGAATTGGGGGGAGGGAGGCTCCGTTCGTTTTTTGAATTCCCGCCTGGAGATTCGGGATGGAGTGAATCCAGGTGAACTGGGTTGATTTCGATAGAGGGAGGGAGAGAGATGGGTCCGAAGGTGGAAGGGCCGTCGGCGCCGGCGTTGCGGCGAGACCCGTACGAGGTGTTGAATGTGTCCAGGGATTCGACCGATCAGGAAATCAAAACTGCCTACAGAAAGCTCGCTCTCAAGTATGTTTTTTTCTTTTCTTTTCTTTTCTTTTCTTTCCTCCCCTGAGTTCTTCTCAATCCATTTTTTCGTTCTCTCGGTGCTGTATGCCTGTTACTGAAGAATTAGAGGTCGACTTCGACGGATGAATGGAATTAAGGGGAAGGGTCGATGTTTGCTTATGCGCATTGCTGGTTCTGATGAATTAAAGGAAGCAGCTTTGTTGGAGTATGATTTTCGTCGCCGGTTTCAGTTTAGTAGCTTAATCTTATGAGAATCAGCTGGGAGCGCGCGAGTTACGAACTGGGTCTTGGTGATTGATTCGGACGCTCTTAGTAATTGGGATTTCCCAAATATGTGCCGTGGCATTTCAGGCGAGCGGATCAATTATGATGAAGAGGATGGCACGGGAGCTCCTCTGAGTGTTCCAGTCAACGGAGCAGCTGTAGGCGGAGTCTCATGCGCTTGGAGGGCCTGTTGATGATTTAGGACATGTAGATATTTGTTCGATTGATGTCTGGATGTTACACTTTCGATAGAAATGACTTCTTAGTTCCATCGAATGTTCTTTTTTTTTTTTATAATTGGAATTGCATATCGTGTCTGTGCAGCAGTGATGTTTATGATAAGTTTGTTAGGACAAATATAACTGATGAAAAATGATGATCTTGGATCCTGTCCTTTTTCTGGCTCGAATTATCATGCCCTAGATGCTTTCATCTCCCGGTAAATCATTTATGGGAAGTGCCAAAATTTTTGTTCTAGGGTAATGTGAGTTAGTTGATGGCATATGTGAGAAAAAGATATTCCTTAACTAAATTGCCACCCTAGTATGATGTTAAACATATGCTTCTTGATCATTTTAGGCCAGATGCAGAGCCTTTCATTTGACAACAACCATTGTGTAGTGCTTGGAATGCTCCTTTAAGTTTAGTCTAGTGCAATCCTTTTGATATATTAACATGACTCCTCGAGAGATCTTCAGTCTTAACCTTTAAAAGTATATAATTTAATATGATTATTTCTTTGAACTTGCAGGTATCACCCTGACAAGAATGTTGACAATCCTGAAGCTTCTGAACTTTTTAAGGAGGTTGCATATTCATACAACATACTATCTGACCCAGAGAAAAGGAGACAATATGATAGCGCAGGGTTTGAGGTGCTTCAATTGATCTTGCTTACTCTTCCCTGCGCACTTGTTTGGACATGTGCTTGTGCATGTCTGCTAGATGTACGAACGATCATGTGAATGTCTTAGCATGATGTGATCAAATGTTGCTTTTGGCACGTGAATTCCTGTGAAGTGCTGTTGTGTTGAGTGGGCAATGCCAATTTATTGTACCCAGGCATTTTGAGTGTGGAAGGAGAGATTTTTTTTTTATTTTTTATTTTTTGGTGAGAGAGGGAGAGAGGGTGGAGGGGAGTTTGAACTGTACATAAGTGTGCCACCTCGCGTGCCAACATTTGATTGCGCTTGCTTCTAGTAATAATATCTCTTGACTTTTGCTTTTTAATAAGGTGAGATATGATAAATTGTGAATTTATGAGGTTATACTAGTCTTGCAGAGGTTGTGTTGATTTAGTTTCAAAGAATTTTGCTAAAGATTGAGCAGTGTCTTCTAAGTGGTCCTGATCATGCATGCTATCTCCTAAGTTAGATTGTTTCATCTTATGACGTATGAATGGGCAGCTCAAGTAAGTCAGTAGTGGCAATTGAAGTTGTAAATTTTTTTGCGGGATTGGTGCCAACTGTTCTCAAAGCTTAAGTTGTTGAATAAGTGTGTCATTTAATATCTAAATATTTTGACGCTCCCATTATGCATAGGCTGGACTTTGGCGTAAGACTAAAGTGCGGAAATACAGATATAGGGACGCAAATAAGGGTTCTGAAAAGAGTTGAACTTAATGTATATATTAATGCTTTATTTTCTGCTATTTTAGTTCACTTTTGTAAAGCTCATCAATGGAATTCATATAATATGCCATTCACAATGGCAGAGACAGATGCTGCTCTTATTTTGTGAAGAAGACACCTTATGGGGATCAGTGATGCATGGTTTTATAAAGACGGGTTAATATTTTGGTTAACTTCAGTTTGAAATAGTAGGCTGCAGTGCCCCTAGTAGATTTGGCTTGTTCTGTTTTCTTTTGAAATTTAGTTCTTGCATGGTTTTTTTCCATAGTGTCCTTTTACTTTATCAATCAAACAATAAGATTTGAATTTCATATTCATGAAATAAATTAGGCTCTCGATGCTGAAGGCATGGATATGGAAATTGACTTGTCTAACCTGGGAACTGTCAATACAATGTTTGCAGCATTATTCAGGTGCTTTTTTCAAACAGTCTGGATATATATATTTTTTTTTAAGATTCATTTGGCTCTTTTGCATCTCTCATCGTACTTGTCAACAGCAAACTGGGTGTGCCAATCAAAACTACGATCTCTGCCAATGTTCTTGAAGAAGCTATCAATGGAACTGTAACAGTACGACCCCTTCCAATTGGAACATCAGTCAGTGGAAAGGTGCTTGTTTTTGTTTATAGACTGATTGATCAGCATCTGTGAGAGCACATTCTTCTGATTTTGAATTATCATGCAGGTGGATAAGCAATGTGCTCACTTTTTTGGTGTAACAATTAATGAACAACAAGCAGAAGCTGGTATTGTAGTAAGAGTCACTTCCACAGCACAAAGCAAATTCAAAGTAAGCTTTTCACAGCAAATGTTGGTCTTAATTTTTTAAATTTTTGGGATGGTTTTGTTTCAGGGACTCATTTATTTTGTTCTTTGTTTGCTTTTCCAGTTGCTTTACTTCGAACAAGAGGCCAATGGTGGTTATAATTTGGCCTTACAGGTACGTTACTAGTCTGGACCTTTCCATTTCTCTCTGTTTTGTCAAAAGGGGAAAAATGGCTTTTTTTTTTTAAAGGGAAGGGCAGCTGTTGGTGTTTTAGCTGGGGGACTGTCCCAATCATGTGCTAAAACATAAAAAGCCAAGTTGCATTTTTTCCTTTCACATTCTTCAGTTTGTTGGTATCATGTTTGCGATCTTGAGAACATATCCTGCTCTTAATTTTGGACTCAGCTAGTGAGGCTGTTACTGTTATTGTAGCTGTGATATGGTAAGAATTAATGACGTGATAGCAGCATTCGTGTTTAAGGATGAAACGTTGAGCTGGGGTTTTCTTTAATAATGAGTTGCTGTGACATAGTGCAGTCAAGGGATGTTGTAAAAGGACCATGGCCTGTGGCTGAGTTAAATAAAAAATATTGCACCTGGAGAGTGAATAATTTCTGGGCGAGTGCTACAGCTACCATTTTCTTGCAATTGTGATTTGTTCTAGTCAAGTAAGAATCATGGAAGACTTGTTTATCAAGAGCTATTTATGAGTTCTGTAATATTGTTATCTGTGTCATGCAATGTGCTCTACTTCTAGAGTTTTTGATTTATTTGGCATTCTATGAGATTATTTGTTTTTGCTTTTGTTTTTTTTTTTTTTTTTTTTTTTCTAGTCATAAGATTATTTGTTCTTTATATAGGAAGACAGCGAGAAAACAGGCAAGGCGACATCTGCAGGAATGTACTTTCTACATTTCCAAGTTTACCGAATGGATTCAACCGTGAATGCAGTGCGTTTCTTTCTATTATTCCTCCCCTCACTTACCTTTTTCACCCCATTTCCTATTTCTAATTGTTAGTGGTGGGCAGTTGGCGATGGCCAAGGATCCTGAAGCTGCATTCTTTAAAAGGTTGGAAGGTCTACAACCTTGTGAGGTTTCAGAACTTAAAGCTGGAACTCACATCTTCGCTGTCTATGGTACGGTAGCTTATCTATTGCTTTTGGTCTCTTCTGGCAACAGAAGTAGGATTCCCCTTTGATATTTAGGTGGATTAATACTCTTAAATTGATTCAGGAGATAACTTTTTCAAGCCTGCAAGCTACGTGATAGAGGCTCTATGTGCAAGATCGTATGAAGATTCAACGCAGAAGCTGAAGGAAATTGAGGCTCAGATATTGAGAAAAAGGATGGATCTACGCCAATTTGAGACAGAGTATAGGAAGGTGTCTTCTTCTTTCCTATGTTATTTCCATACTTATTGCTTCGTGCACATTCTCATGATTTTATTCTGATACTTGTAGGCCCTTGCACGATTTCAGGAGGCGACCAACAGATACAGCCAGGAAAAGCAGTCTGTACGTCATTTTCTCTTCTTGGCTTGTCTTGCTCATTCAGAATCTGTGATTCTTCTATAGCCATTTACATCAGCTAACATGATTCGTTCCTTTGTTATTAGCATCTCATTTTGGCAGAATAATGGTATCCTCATTTAGATGCTCGATATGAATATCTGAGGCCATCTCTCCTATGAGGGATCTTCTATTCAAAGCATGTTGCCTTAGTTGATGTGTTTTTATGCACTGACGCATACAACCATGCATTCTACATATGTCCGTTTAAGATTTCAGATATGGAAAATTTTGTGCTATTCACTTGAAAGATGCTGCGACTTTCATGCCATTTGTCATCCTTATTCCGAATGTCATTTTCTCCAATTAGCAGTTTTCCTTAAATCAGATGTCCTCCTATGATGTTAACCCATTAAGTCAAGTCTTTGATAGATGGTTACTGCCACATTCTCCTTTCCCCCTCTTTTGGACATGAGACATGACTCCTCTTCTCTTTAGCTGAATTAATCCATGGTATATTTTAGGTAGATGAGTTACTAAAACAAAGGGACGGCATTCATTCTTCTTTCACTGTAAACCGGGTAGCAAGTGGTGACTTTGGTAGCAGCGGTACTGCTGGTAATGGTACTAGCAGCAGCAGCAGCAGCAACAGAGTTCCAGGTGAAGATTCGAAGATGGGAAGTCCAGTGGAAGATGGATCTGTTGAAGGAAAAGACAAATCCAAAAAGAAATGGTTCAACCTTAATCTCAGAGGATCTGATAAAAGGGTTGGTTGAATTGTAGAATTGTATAGAGGGTGTATTTATATTCATCCAGCATTCAACCGATCAGGGCACTACCTTGCTGTCTCTCAAGAGCTTCAATCTCATATTCACTTATTACTCGTCTTGTGGTCTTTTTTTTGGCTGTTTATGCAGAATCGATGTTGTTTATAGTGGCTATTAGTTGTATCTTGTTTTCATCTTCCCAGTGCTGACACGATGTAATTGTATCAAGGAAAAAAGGCACAGAGAAAGAATGGAGAGGAAATGTGGTGCCTTCTGTAGTAATCCTTGCATTTGCCATTAGTGTTGCTGTTCTTTCAATCATGTAATAACTCTAACCTGCAGTACAGTATATTGATCGTGAATGCCCAATATGATTTATTTCAATTATGGTTTCGGATAATGCCTCTGCCCGTCGGATTCATGATTCTTTGTATTCAAATCCCATTTGAGCAGCAATAGCAATGGCTTCTCACAATTGGGTCATGTATCTGAGAAATGCATCCTTCGCAGAGTCTATCTTGTTGAAATTCTAAAAAGAAATCAGAAAGAAGAGAAAAGAACAGAGAGAAGTGAGGAATAGGACAGGTTTTCAACCTTGTATTTTGGTTGTGTGATGCCAGGACCGAATCTAGAGATGACATTTGACCGGGAACCCTGCAGCTGATGATGAATACTTTATTAGTGCATCGATCTTGAGTAGTTAGTGATGAAATTTAATTATAGCGACAGGTCAAGATAGAAGACGAGCTTAGCTGTTGGGCTAAAAATCGGCCCAATGAGCGACTTCGAGAATACTTTCTCGTGGGTCGTAGGTGGCCGACCAGTATTTGTCGTTTATTTGGGGACTTAAGGAAAACAAATAAATGAAATAGAGGGACAGTGTTGAAAGGGGAAGAAGAAAAATCCTCCTATTTCCATGGCCTAATTCCTACGAAGCCTCGACTTTAGGTTTAACCCAATTCTATCTCGAACTTCTTTTCTAGAACAAAGTTACCAACTTTCACTCTAGCTAAATTCTTCTCATGCATCAAGAATCACCGTATGAAATTACAACAATATCACGATATTGATAATCTTAAAAAAATCAGTGGTGATTCTTGAACTCTTGGACAGATTCGGGACTAGAAGCAAAGGTTGAGATTTTTTTCAGATAAAAAATAAAAAAGTTTGAGTCGAAGTGGAATAAACTTAAGGCTGAGAGTTTCTTAGAGAACTAGCTCTTATTTGTATATATAGGTCCTATGTCGTAGCAATGGACTTGCATTATTTTTAGTGCAAGTGCTGAAGGTATGCCCTTTTCTTAATGTGCGTTCTTTCCTCTGAAAAAATAAAAAATTAAGGCGGCTGAGTAGATGTCCATTTAATTTCAGTTGCCTATTAGAGTGGCAACATTTTCCTATGTAACTCATCCACATGAAGAATTCTTGAGATGCATATAATATAAGCTTATAGGTTGGTCCACAGGATAAAGTTCTATATTTTTTTGGTGCAAAGTCTTAACTTTGAGATCTTCTTGAAGTGTTTGACAAGAAGAAATTCTTTAAGTTTTACTAAAACCAAATCGTGTATCTTGTGACTCCTCCTGACTGTGTGCGTATACCTTTTTCGGTAGTCCAAATAACTATAGTTGATTTCTTTACGGCAAGGAGGCCAACCTCAAGTCCTTTAAGTCGATAAATTTAGGTTTCGTATGAAATATCTCGCCAACCTTATGCATATGAAAAAGCGCGAATCAATTGAAATGATTCTCCGATTCCTTTTATTCCCTAAGTAACCTATTCGGGTCCACAAATTCCTTAATTTCTCTAGCACCGATTCTCCTCTCAAGCTTTTTACATGTTTTCTTACTTCCGCCTTTTGTGTAACTAATAAAGGAGTCTATCATTCTTCTCCTAAGAAAATATGAAGATTAATACTAGATGCACCATCAGTGTAACTTTTTTTTTCTACTCATCCCGCGTTCGTCATCATCACTCCGGCCTCCTTCATTTCCCGCGCTGCGCGCCCCTGTGTTTCAAGGGGGAAGCCCCGCTTGGATCCAGGGTGCTGGCCGTACCCTTTCCTTGTCTCCAAGGTGGGACTGTGGCCGGTCTAGCAGTGGAGAGGGCTTATTTCTCCAGCCCCTCCTAAGCTGTACCCAGGAGCAGACAAGGGACTCCCACCCTAGGGAGGTTATCCCTCCGATATCCTGGGACCCGTCTTTCCGGGCTGTCAAGGCCTTTTAAGGACCTGCCTAGGTCCGAAGGAGTCATCATTCTTCTCTGAAGAAAATATGAAGATTAATACTAGATGCACCATCAGTGTAACTTTTTTTTCTACTCATCCCGCGTTCGTCATCATCACTCCGAGTAATAGGTACTCGCTAAAAAATATATATATATATATTTACGTTACCTTTATTTATTACACTCATCCAAAGAAAGGAGTCATCTTTTAGCTAAAGTTACTTCCAAGACTGAAAAGTTGAAAGGTGTACATTGTACCGAAATGAAGAAAAGAAGTGAATTAAGGTTCCATGGTAGATATCATGGACTTAAAGAAGAAGTAAAATAAGGTTCCCATTAGTAAATACAACAACTTGTATCATGAAGCTAATAAAGTTAATCCACTCCTGGCCATGTCGATTAAATTAAGGAGCTATTGACTAAGAACTCAAAGCGACATCTGGAGGATTTGACTGAGTCGACATGCTGACGAGGGCAAAGTGGCTTCAGTATAAAGCAAGGAGATTAAAGGCGACAGTCCTTCCTATTTAAATGGAATTTAGTCCTAAAGTGACGCTTAAAATTTCATTTTTTGTAATTTTTCCATTCGGTGCATGCATGCGACGAAAGTCACGTTCTTTTTCCTTAATGGACAAGCCCGTGTGAAGAGGTGAAATTACAAGAAGGATTGATCCACCCTTGAGATCAACCAGGCGATAAGGGCATTTTCGTACTTTCGTCCTTAGAAATCGAGAGTTGCGGATTTGATTCCCATTTCCGGGAACTCAACTTTAAATTAGTGATCATAGCGTAAGTTATTTTACTGATTTTTTTTTCAAATAACCAGCTAATGACATTGGTCTATCTTAAATTATAAAAAAGAATGGATGTGTGTTGAACGGCTAATCCGTATGAAGATATCACATTATCTCTCTCTTTTAAACACAGAAATTATTGTAGCTCTCCAAAAAGGATCATATATTTTAAGCGAAGTATTATTATTATTATTATTATCTTTTCATCATTACAAAATCTTGCAAGGTGTTTTATATTCCTTGCTGGACTGCAATTAACGTTACTATACTACTACAACCCCTAGAAATCTCCAATGATTTAGGGCTTAATTAGTTTATAAGCGCAAGGACTGAACCTAAATTAGCGTCTAATGAGGCCAACTTCATCGTACGCTCACCCATTAAATAAATCAAGGGCACGACTTTTTCTCCAATCCCCTCTCAACTGACTCGAGCTCTAACTGCTTTAGACCGCAGAACACAGCTCTTGTCTCGACCCATGTCGAACGATACGGCCCCAAATCGTTTGTTTATTCAAGAACCCAAGTTCGATCTTCTTGGACTCTTGCAAGGGACAAAACCCATGCAGAATTCCAGGACACCGATTTAAACAGAAACTCTTGCTGATAAAATAATGATGATGATGATAACAGCGTTAATCCCATCATGTGTGGCAGCGACTATTAAATGCTTCGAGACCGCTTTTTTCTCTCTCTTTTTTTTTTTTTTTTCATGGGACGAAACCCCCCACATGCAGAAGAATAAAAAGATCAGTTGTCTTCCATGAGGACCAAAAGATTCCTGGTCGAGACTGGGGACATTATAGCTGAGGAGGATGGTGGCAGCTGATCTGAAGGCCGAAGCTATTTGCCTCTCCACGTGAAATGGGTCGAGATGGGCAGTCGTGCTTATATTTCTTTTTCATTGCCTTGCTCTTCCTTCCTCCTCGGCACATGAGGCGAAAGAGGACAAGGGACTACCCACTCAGGCCTCTTTCGTGGAGTGAGTCACCGACATGGCAAGTGATCATCCATTCGCAGTCAAAACTGACTCCGCGAATAGGCTTATGGCCTACACGTGTCTTGCACTTTGAAAGAGCAGAACAAGACGGAAATAATGGAACGGATAATGACACGTGGGATAAGGAATCTTATCAATTTTGTGGGGGTAAGTTTAACAAGTAAATTTATCATCCTATAAGACAAACACATAAGTGGTCGATAGAGTTGAGGGCCTCGATTTAGGTCGCGAAGAAGAACCCTTATCCCAACTTACTAATACTCTCTTTCTTCTCTTTGCCCTAGCCATCACGATCACGCCAACCTAATTTATCATTCTAAAAGATAAACACGCCGGTGGTCGATATAGTTGAGGATCTCAATTTATGTGACAAAGAACCTTCATCCTAACTTACTAACACATCGGTAGTCGATAGAGTTGACGGTCACACATAGTGGATGTCAACTCATCTAAGTCATGCCGCCTTTGGCAACTAAATTAATGTGTTTATCGTGTATACAAGCTAATTAATATTTAAAAACAAGTTAATGTATTGCATCATGTTGCGTTGGCCCCCTCGACAAACGTAATATGTTTGATAACCGTGTTGGTTGTGCCATAATTTTAACACAACATGGTGTGAATTAACCCTACTCTCTCCTCCACGAGTGTAGCTCTTGCGGACATCTCTCTCTTCTTGATTTAGGCTAAAATCGGAGGTTGTGGATGGATCTAAGGTCCACGATTTGCAACTATGCTCATCAATGGTCGACGAGTGGGCAAATTATCCAAAAAGTCATAACTTTATTGTACAATGGTCAATTTAGTTTTAAACCTTTTAATTGTGCCAATTTAGTTATGATTGTATTATAGAACGGCCAATTTAGTTCTAAACCTTTAATTGTGCTAATTTAATCCTAAACCTTTTGACAATTGCTAATTTGATCCCAAACCTTATAATGATTTGCCAAAGTAGTCTTTCGGTAATTTCCAGCCAAAATTATTCGGAAGTTTATATTAGCAAATCATTAAAAGGTTTATGACTATATTGGCAAATTATAATAAGATTTAATACTAAAATAGCATAATGAAAGGTTTAGGACTAAATTAGCTAACATACAATAGGTTTATGACTAAATTGGCACGGTTGATGGGTTTAGGACTGAATTGATTATCGTACATTAAGTTTAGAACTTTTTGGACAATTATCCAGTCGACAAGCATTGAGGCAGGGGGGGAGAGGTTTACGACAGTGAAGTTTTCAACAACGGTAGAAACAAATGATGGTAATACGATAGGGGGCTCTTACTTTACTGTGGTTTAGACATGATCTTTTGCGCAAAAGTGGAAAATAGAAAGAAGAAAAGAAGAGGGGAGAAAGATGCTAGACATATATCTCACTAAAACAAATTTACACAAAAATCTATCGATGGTACATGTGACGCCCTAGGTACTTCAAGTGCTACATGTGTCATATTTTTTTCTTTTTTATTAATTTATTCACAAGCGGAAGCACAACAAAATAATTACACACGTCATATCATTACCTCACATACTTAATAATGTACATATGCATCACTTATAAAACAACATCACAATACAAATCACCTAGGATTGGCTCGATAACTCCTATCCCCGTTACCATATCCCTGCTTTCAAAAGCTTGCCTGTACAACATTGATCGTATATTTAAGGATCAACAATCTTCCTCAATGTCGGCTTCTCAGCAACGTAACTAGAAGGACCATCAAAACCATTAAGTGGTCCTAGCCAGTCACCATCAAAGATCGCTTACCAGGCTATATACCGATGGGAAACCCACTTAACAAGTCCTATGTGGAACCACATCGTACACTTGATATATGTAAAAAACATATTGGGCAACACAACCTCCTCATATTCATGGCGGGAGAGCCATTCTACCTATCTGCAAAATAAAGGAAGAAGCCAAAGCCTCGCGAGTGAAATGTCAAAGTCTAAAGTAGGATTTTATCTTCACACTTCCCTTGGCAGAACAATTACAAACATTCAGAGCAATATAATCAATCCATGAGTACATACCTTACCTTCTTTGCAAAGGCCTCACATGAATGCATGGTATTGTCTACTCAATGCACATGTATGGCATATAATTTTTTTAACGCATCAGTATCATTTGGTGTATTATCAACATGCATATATGTATATTCAAGAGCATGCATCATCTCATCATCTTATTCACATAGGGCATCCCGATACACGGGGCATCTCAACTCCAAAACATCACACAACATACCCACGGGGCATCTCACCATACTCATTCATATCTTAAATGCAAGGCATCCCGACTCTTGAGGCATCTTGAAATATTCTCTAGGGCATCTTGATACATGGGACAACATTGCCACCCTCACGTGGACGATGACACTTTTCTTTTTCAATATTCAATGAATATACATGAAGACGATCAACATCAACATTCAATGCATCACGTCATTTCACCTAACCATCACTAATTGAACATATTCCATATCATAATTATATGCATTGCATCATTTTACATAATCATCATCAAATGGATATATTCAATATTAACATTCTATGCATACTTTTCTCAAATATAATGGATATGTATTTACTAAATAATGATTCTAAGGAAAAAAAAAACATGAATGACAAAGATATCCATATAATAGAAAGCATGAGAGAAATTTTTAATTTTTTTAATCGATAAATATTATTTTCGGTAACTCGCTATAATTGGTAATTGGTAATTGCCATATTCGATAACATGCTATAATCGGTAATTGGTAACTACCATCTTCAGTAAGCTGTAATCGATAACTACCATCTTTAGTAACCTACTATAATTGATAATTGGTAACTGCCATATTCGGTAAGCTGCTATAATTGATAATTAGTAACTTCTATATACAAAATCCATTGGAATCGGTAACTTTCTCATTTCTTGCCCTTTTTACACTCTTTTTCAACCAAAACACCACCAATCATCAAAGTTTTAACTCATAAAATCATCATACACAACTCAACATACCATCATCAAAATTCACACAAGTGATGAACCCAACATGCTATCATCAAACTTACTTACACATGTTCATAAAACTCACGTAAAATAAACACCCATCAAGCGATCAATTCAAGTACTCATTAGAACAACCTAGCTTAGTGCCTAGAGTTTTCACTTACCTTGATAATTGTTTGTGTAAAATCATAGCTTTAATTTTCCTTCAAAGTAAAACAAAACCGAGATCAATGATTTTTGTCTTGAAAATGACAAACCCACTTATGAAGAATAGAGGAAATTAATGAGTTTACCTCATTCAAACCCAAAAGAAACTTGATACTTTAATGAAATATGAACATGGGACCCTTTGCTTTTATTCTTGGAATTGAAAACAAAAGTCGAAAGAAAAGTGGGGAGTGATTGATGAAGTAATAGAGTGGGACCTTGTTTTGGGGTTCTCTCCCTCTTAAATTTTATATACGGTCATAACAAAAAATTAATGAGGAGACGGGTAAACCATGGTTAAAGAATTTATTGCTCATAGGGTGAAATCATTGAATCAAATAGTAGAGAGGGTAAGTGTTCCAATAAAATTTCATGTGGCCTCTAGATAAATGGCTTAGACATGTGGCTCATTCTCATAAGCTAGGAGGAGATATTTAGGAGGGATTAATCTCCTTTGACCAAGTAAAAAAGTGAGTCACCCCTTGCATTAATGAACGTAGAAGTTAATATAGATGAAATAGGCATAACATCAACAAAGGCTAAGTTCAATATCTCAACTTGTTGATAAAGAAAGAAAGAAATGTAAGGTTCAAGGTCTCACTTACCAATGGAAGAATGAGCCATAAGAATAACTTTCCAAAGTACCTTTTTTTTCGGTTAAACTACCAAAGAATCAAGAGAATTGATACATAAATATGAAAATCAGAAATATGAAAATCAGTGTCCGTTCTAAATATTGATAATTCCTAGAAATATTTGAACTTGACAAAACATTTAGCAAAACTTTCCTAACATAAGTTAAAACTTTTGAACCCATCAAAACATTTGGCAAACTTTCCAAACATAAGTAAATAATTAACCTAGTAAATTTCTAATCCATCACTCAAATGTAACAGTCATATTAATCCATCACAACTGAATTCCTACGTATTAATAAATGTAGGAATTTTCCAGATGTCATAGTACAAGTTTACAATTTTAAGCTTATCTCCTTTGACGTACAAGATCTCTCTATTCACGTCTATATATATATATATATCATATGTCTAATTAGATCTCATTACTAATACATGTTGTATTCGGGTGGTGCCATTGTTCTTGGATGTAGATCAACAACCATGACAAAACAAGCCCAACATCCTCTCTTTTTTTCAACAAAGGCGAATCAAGACTTGATAACATTTTTCTAAACGACTATGTTTAGTATTCTTAATGCATGGTAGATCGCTGTCTAATATATAGTTCAAGTATCATAAACAATAAGACGAGATACCCCAACGATTGTGAATACTCTCTCCAGCAACTGTAGCAACATAACAGGAGTGTCCATATTTTAATCAAAACAGGAGGAAGTGGCATGACTGTTCTTCCGGATTGGACGGAAATGAGTATGTTTATGGAGCCGTCTATGTGTGTGCTTTCTTGGCAAAGCCCAAGCAACTTTCTTTTGTCTCATTGATTGACCGAAGAACCCTTTCTTCACGTACTTGTTTCACGGGTGTTTCTATCCTTCTCTTTTTCATTTAAAGTCCAAAAGCCATCTCGATGCGTTTCATTGGAATGGCATCATATTTTTAAAGACATCCTAGACTGAAATCTAGGCTTAGCTTCCTCTTAGATAATCATACAACGAGACATAACTTAATCAACTTCTTTTGGGGGGCGAGAGAGAGAGAGAGAGAGAGAGGGTCACTTCACATGACTTAAAGCTAACTCCACCCAAAGCCCTACCAATTTATAAATTAATTTCTCGAAAAACTTAGAGAAGTGGGTAGTGGCGCTTGGACGACATGGAAGGGGCTATTTGTCACACCCACGTTGCTTCGAATATCGATTAAATATTCCTTTCTTTCACCAAACATATCCCTCGAAAGGGGATTTTCTCGCCAACTTGAAAACTAAGTCTACTGGGGGTTCCCTTTCTCTTTTTAAGCCCCTTTTTGGATCCTTCCAAAAGCAAAATGGTCGCACCAAAGAAACAAAAAAGCTGTGATTAGAAAGCTAATGGAGTCGCAACACGATAGGATTATGTCTCAAATAATCTTCTCATCAACAAGACCTTACGTGCCCTCATTGGCTGGAATTCCTTGATAAGCACAACTTGGTGGGCCGCCACCCACGATTCGGGCAATCTTCGGAACGATAATATCGGCATCACTTCAATCAACAATGAAAGGAGAAAAAGCATAATCAACGTCTTTTTAATAAAAATTGCGTATTAGACTGTATGGTGGCAGCCATTACACAACCGAAGGTTAAATGCTAAACTAATGAAAGGGACCATTGCTGAGAGGACAGTTGTACCCGTACCAGCAAAGAAGGGGGAAAAATTGCTGATTGGACAGTGCCATCATCACCCACACTTAGGGAAAAAAATTTCACTTTCGATGTCAAGAGAGGCTTCTCCAGTAGGGTGGGGTCGATGCGGAAAGACTTTCCCACATGTGGTCCCTTTTGTTCCCAATGTGCGTGGGCCCGGACTTATACTTATAATCTTATAGTTAATGTAAATATATATATAATTTATCATATGTTGGATGGACCTTCACATGTGTTTTCCTACATCAGTGGATAAAATCTTGTGCCTATGTCCACCCTCCGCATTCTGACAAATCTGTAGCTCCCTCTGCCATTTTTCTCGTCTTATATGTATTGTCTATTTTGATTCCTACTTAGGTATCTACCTATGATCTAGATATATGATAATTTATTAGACCAAACTAACCCCATTTCATAAAAGTTCATGAGATCCAGATTGGAGTTCTCATAATTTTTATCTAACCTCTTTATATGAGTTTGCACCATGATTGAATATTTCTTGTGGATCAATGGTACAAATGGATTAAATATGTAGGTTTTCCTATCTTGGAAGGTGTGTGTACTGTGAATTTTTTTAAGTAACGTCTAAACAAAGTGGCCTTAGCTACATTGGTATAGAGGCATCGATCTCCGTGTCATGGCCCTACTTTGGGTTTGAAATAAAAGCGATTTACGTGACTGTTGTTTGTTAGTGTAAGATTCAAACTTAGCGAAGCAGATTAATGCCTCTAGCTATATAGGTAGAGAAGTTGAGAGATGACAAGTCTTGAATTCATGCTCCACTCTATGCTGTGGTAAAAAGTTCGAGAAAGGATGTACTTTTTAGCTAGTTTGAGTAACAATTTTCAATTGGAGATTTTGTCCTTTTAATTTTGTGAAAAGGGTCTTATCTTGACTAGAGGGAACTTTTCCCTAAAACCCCATTCCATTTTAGTGATTACAAAAAAAAAAAAAAAAAAAAAAAAAAAAAAACTATTCTAGTTATGAAAAATCTACTATTAGAAGATAATAACATCACTCTTATCCTCTCAATTGCAACCCCCATCTAGTCAAGCTGGTTTGCAATCACCACCACCACCATTGACTCCTTCGACCAACACTATTGAAGGATCAATTTTCCCACAAAAACACATTGTAATCGCGTAAATTTTACCGTACTTCCATTACAAGGTGTCATTATACATAAAATAGAAAAACCCTAAAAAAAAGTGGACGGAGACCGGGTGAATGAAAGAAGTATTCCTCGGATTGTAGAGTAAAAGCCCTCTTCACACATCACAAGGTCTAGATCTCTACTGATCCCGAACAAGCGACATGATGCCCCTTCCTCAGAATCACATGTGAACTAAACCTAAGCTCCAACGCTGCAGTTCACATCAACTCGACAATAAATGTCAATTCGGCGGGTTTCTTTTTCCAGTGAATCCAGCTATGGAGTCCCCATATATAGTCAGGGCGCAGTGGCCCCATGCCTTGATCTCCAAACTTGGCATGAGTGAGAAAGACCTAAAGAAAATGATCGCAAATCATTTGGACCCGCACAGCCAAGGAAACAAAGTGGGGTTAGGTTAAGCTAAAAAGACCTTTCTTTTTCTCAGTACATCGAGAACCTCCAACTCACGTTTAACCCTAACCCAAAGTTGCTCTATGTCTCACGCGTTGTGAAAAGTGCACCGAAATCTTCAAAATTCTTTATGAAGTGCGAGCAAATTCTTTGAATTACTTATTATTCGAGTTTCCAAACTTTCTAAATTTATATTATATCCATTGCTTCGAATGACCTTTCTCACTGAAAAAAACGCCACATAATCAAAGTATTAACCACGCTATGCATGATTTTCTGACAAGAGAAAACCTTAATGATACTTGATCGAATCATTTAAGAATATTTCATCAAGCCAATCACTTGAAATATTTTAAGGCCCCTACTCAACTCGCGTGACAATTTTAGTACGCCTATCTTTGCATTTGAGCAATAAGAATGATGGGTCCCATCTAAATTATCCTAGAATTGATTTGCCGCGTCTTTTTCATCTCCAGCTTTTACCAGGGGGTTCTGAAGTTGATGTCGAAAAGTTGCGTAAATTCTCTTCCTATAATCATATTTTACAGGCGTGGTGAGCAAAACTAGCCGCCGAGCACGAATGATGTCGAGGTGCGTACATGGTTTGGTGAAACAATGTGTTCAACACAATCGGGACACCGAATATATGATTAATCATGTCCTTTTACATCAATATGGCCAAGGGTTTTCGCAATAAAATTTAATAATGCACGGAAAGGGCATCTAGAAATCATATCAAAACGGTGGAATGATGAACGAGATTGACTTTCCAATTTCCCAAGTGAGATGGTAATGATTCCATTTCCGGTGGAGGGGAGGGGAAGCCATTTTGACAAGAAAGCTGATCAATAATGGGATTATGCGTCTAATCCTCGAGCAATGATGTTTAATCATCGAATCAAACGGTCGAAAAAGAGCGTGACCTTTCGAAAACCAAAGGCGATGGATCCGATCATGGCAGGGATAAGATTTTTCTTTTATGGGAAATTTTGACTATTTCCAAAAGTAGGGAGAAGGGGAGCGAAGGGAAAGGAACACACATGAGAAAAGAGGGAGACAGCGGTGGGTCATCCTCGAGGGGTTGAGATGAAGACTTTGGAACGGTGCATGATAGTACATGAGAGTAGACATATGCCCTCTTTCTCTCTCTCTCTCTCTCTCTGGTTTGCTAATCTTTTTGAAAAACCCTAAGTGGAAGATTACAACAAAGGCTAACCCCTCTTTTCTCTCTCTAGAAAGATTCGAGGAGATCTCTCCGAAAGAGAGAGAAGACTATATTAATATCTGTTCCAACGTCAATCACGCAAACATCCTAAACAACTCCTCATCATCAGCACGTAATGGCGGGCCAAAATAATAGTTTTTAAGCCACAAGCACCTGAAAACTTTCAATTTTTATCAACTCTTTCAAGCAGAGAGAGAGAGAGAGAGATCAAACTCAAAGCTTCCCATTTTGACTTCACTCACAAAATTGCCATCTCGTGTCTCTTTTTCTTCCTCTATTCTTTATGAACATAATTTGTACTTCTTTATTGCAAAATATTGACGAGTCACTCTATTCCCATGCATCGAATAAACATACATCTGCAAAGCGACGGGTTTCGCTCTCAAATTTGTTGTGAATAAAAAAGAAAACGATGTAAAATTAAGTACAGAATATTGCCGTTTTTTCAAATTGAAAATTCGATCGGTCAGATCGAGCTTGAGGTTTGAAAACGGAAGGGAGAAGCGAAAAGGAAGACGGTAGATAATGTGAAACACGAGCATCTGATGCTGGGATATGGAGGGCGAACATGATGGAGACACGTGGGGCCGGGGGCCCTTACTCGGACCGACGGTGATAGATCCCATCAAGTGCCGAGTTGCAAGAACTGGACACCATCAAAGCTCTTGCATGCATGGATGTCTTTGACTTTTCCCATAACCCCAGAACAAAGACTCATGGGGTGGTGCTGTCGGCCCCTCGATTCGCGCCACGTGTCCCATCATCAATTGTCAGAGAGAGATAGATGGCAGGTGAATTTGGGAAAGTTTTGTACATACCCCTTTGCATTGGCTAATTCACCAACGAAGTCTTTTGGTGTTCATTACACTTGATTCGCCATTAAAAAAACACGAGCTAAATCAGAGTCTACGGATCCAAAGCGTGCCATCTCGGATATACTCAACTTTTTAGGTCTTGACGTGCATAAATGGAACTCAGATTTTCACGACATAAAAAGAAAATGAGATATACAAATTTATCAATAAAATAAACCATTCGAAATGTTAATTGATATGACTTTGTAATAAACCAAAACTTGCTCAATTTGCCGCCGATCATTTACCATTGTCTGAGAACCGCACTCTCAGTCAATGAGCATGGCGCATGCTCAAAAGAGTCGCAATTGATCAGGAGCTGAACGAAAGAAAATTGGGTTTGGCTTGCTTAATGGCTGAAAAAAAAGAAGATAAAAGAATCTTTAAGTAAGAAGATGGACAATGCCAAAAAGAACCCAAAGGACGCAATCAGTGAACTACATGCGTCCTGACCCTTGCTCTTGCAAGACAACATAAGCTAGTGCTTGTCATGGAAGCAAAGCTGCCAATTATAATATGTAAGCCGGAATACAGTTGGATGCGGACTCAAATCCCATGAAAAACGAGACGAAATTGCCCGTGTTGACTCATGGGAGCATAGTGCACCACAATCGTTAGCCAATCAGACAGGGCCCCTCCACCAAGTTCATAGACCCTCTAACACGCTAAGCTCCCACGAAACCCTAAAACTTCGGAACGACCCGCGCTACACGTCTCAGCAAATCTTTATGAAACTTTCTTACCAAGTCATTAGTCGATTTCAGGGAAAAAAAAAAAAAAAACTAGCTGGGCCATTATACTCACTATTCACTTACATCACTCGGTCTATTTCACGTGGATCGACGATCGACGATCTGACGCCTAAAGTTAGTGGAAACAGCGACAGGTTTTTTGACGATTTAATTTGATGATATGGTTCATTTAGTTAATTTCAGTGCATAATCAATGTTCACATGCACCGCATTTCTCTCCCTCGCCTCTCAATTAATTAGAGTCCACAACAAGCCGCTATGAGCCAAAAAGAATCAAAATCCCAACCGTATTAAGTAATACGAAACCGCTCGATCTCAAGGGGATTGAATAAGTAAAAGCAAGCCAAAGAAATGGAATCCCCCGGTCGATCTCGAGGAGGCGAACCTCATTACTATAATCGCAGATTTGAGTATATTTAAATCGGCATAATAGATAACGTGTGGAATTCCATACCAAATGCTAATTATGGCTCGTTTATCTAAAATGTCCACTTTAAAATATAGTGAGCCGGGGGCATTTCGGCAATTAAGGAGACTTTGCCGGGACAATTGCGAAATATTTTTAATCTTTTAACATTTCGTGGGTGGCCCCAAGAGAGTGCTCCCTTTTTTTTTAGGGCCGCGTTCCTCCACATCACTCCCACTCTCTATGTTCTCGTCTTCTTCCTCCCTCCTCCTCCTCCTCCTCCTCCTCCTCGGGATGTCTTCCTGCTTCAGCTAATCATCTCTCTCTCTCTCTCTCTCTCTCTCTCTCTCTAGAGCTTGTACTGTGTTCTGCAATATTAATATCAAAAACCTTTTCAGCCTATATATATACCCTTACACATGCAACTACTCTCTTGCACTCAAACTTCCTAGCTGAAACTATTACTCCCACTGGTTCTCTCTCTCTCTCTCTCTCTCTCTCTCTCAAACATGGCTGAATTAGAATTAGATTATTGCCAAACCAAAAGCAGCCCCGGCGCTGCCGCCACGCGCTTAAAGCTCTTCGGCTTCAACGTCTCCGATGAGGAAGACTCAGCCGTCAGCGACCCCATTACTGTTGGCGCGAACGGCGGTGGCGGGGGCGGCGGCGGCAAGGCCACGCCGTCGGGCTCGCCCGACGGCAGCGTCCCGGTGGGGGGCGGCGGCGAGCGGAAGTACGAGTGCCAGTACTGCTGCAGGGAATTCGCCAACTCGCAGGCCCTGGGGGGCCACCAGAACGCGCACAAGAAGGAGAGGCAGCAGCTCAAGCGCGCCCAGCTGCACGCCAGCCGGAACGCCGCCGTGTCGTCGCTCGTCCGGAACCCCATCATCTCGGCCTTCGCTACGCCGCCGCACCTGCTGGCCACCGTGGGGCCGGTGGTGGTGACGGGGGCGGCGCCCACCTCCCCGTCCTGGGTTTACGTTCCGCGTGGCGCCCCGCCCTTCCAAGTGTCGCACGGCTGCGTGTTCACGACCGGCCAGGGCGCGGGCGGGAGGTCGCCGGGGGGTCTGGTGCCGTACGGCGGAGGCGCGGGCGATTCCACGGGATCGCAAGTCCAGAATCAGGTCAATGGGAGAGCGGTCCTCGACGGGCTTTCGTTGAGCAAGTTTTCGAAAGGAAGCGGTGGCGGAGGGCCTGGTTTTGACGACGCTTTGGGGCTTGACCTGCATCTGAGACTAGCTCCGGCCGCACCGTGACCGGAGGACTCGGGTCCACTCAGCTAGCTTCGCGGGGATAAATTAGGCTTGAATCGTGTTGGGATAATCTAGAAGTGCAGATTCGAGTTTCAGGTTCCGGTTCAGTTCGGACATAGGCAGACGGGGTCCTTTGTACATCTCTCTTTAAGGAAATTAATTCGATTAATTAATTTTTTCTACTCTTCCATGATTGAGGTATTTCTCTCCCTCTGATCTTTGCTTAAAGTGAAATTCCACGGATCAAGTTACGGATCGCAACCATTACATGCACGATCGATCTCGAGCTATATTAGCCCAACATATCCTGGTGTGGAGGTGATATTTCTGTTCCCGCTTGACTTGGGGTCCATGAAAGAATCGATGAAGGGAAAAAAAAATGTCTTCATCGAGCCTGTCATGACGTCAAAAAGGGGAAACTTCTGGGCGGGAGTTTGGAAAGTCATGAACTAAAGTGATGCCTTAGCTTAGCTTTCAGATTGGAATTGAAATGACCAAAAGTTTGGGAAAGATTGAAGTTCTGTCTGGACAAAAGCGGGAAGTTAGTACAACGCTATGTTAAAGTAGTACTTCCACTTCCACACATGTTTTTGGGGGTAAATTGAGGTAATTTTGCTGCTACCCGTAGATCTTGAAGTTATTGTTTCCTCCGTGATCTTTTTTTTCTTGTTTCAATTCATAAATAGATCCGCACATAGAATTTTCCTCAGAGATGAAGGCAGAAACTTAAAATTGACAGCGATGTCAAGTTTTCTTCTTTTCTGTCGCAATAATCTAATTAATTAGTCGGTCCCGGCGAGCCAGCTCTCGCTAGCTTCCTCAGTTAGTCTCTTCTATTGTCCTACCTACATACATTGAATGGGACTGCAAGATGATTCTCTAATTAAAGTCGAAAGCTGCTAAAAGGTCAAGCTTTACTCATCTAGCTTTTAGATAGCCAGTGGTGATTCCTAAGATAAACCAATGAAAACCTAAATTTTGCGTTACAATTGATGCAAAGGCAACTTTCAGCAATTATCGCAATAAAAAAAAATAGGATGTGCTTTCATCTAAACATGCAAGATGAAAGATAAAACCACGCGCTCCCGTGTCCTCACGGTCTTCCGGCAGGAGCCTCTTGTGCTAAACCCTAAGGCTAAACAGAAAAGTCTGAAAGAACCTATTTATCATTCACAATAAAAAAAAAGTATATATATTTTTGCTTAAATGGGGTTTGAATATATCTGGAAGGTGAGACATATTGTTTAGGTGCGAGCATTTGGGGTCTCAAGGAACTGCCAACTACCACTTTGATGATTAGCTGAGTGCCTTCCTGTCAGTGTCGCCCATCAACTTGACCAGGGCAAAACACCATGTGGGGCCGATCACATGCAGATCAATTCTCCTCTTCCTTTGACATTTAGATATAAATAGGTCTGCTTAACTAGTCAAAATGCCGATGATCTCTCACTATGTTTTATAATCGAGAGCTTAGGCTTCTTGTCCGGTCGCTCATGTGTTATTGTTTACTCTAGAGAGAGAGAGAGAGAGAGAGTTTGTGTGTTTCTTGTCCAATAGCCTCAAAGGTATTGTTTACTTGAGTGAGGGAGAGGGAGACTGTTGAGGACAACATTTATGCTTCGGTGTTTTTGATGAGACCAAGCACCAACCACTAGAAAATATGTCGAGTAAACAGTGTACTTCGGCAAAAAAGAAAAAGAAAAAAGAAAGTGAATTTGTATCTTCCATGGCATATCCAAGGTTGCATTCTAACTTTTACTTATTCTTTTTATATGGTAACTCTGGATAATCACATAACCGAGTAGACAAATAGAGAAATGATTACATGACAGTCTTTAATATTCTATGAGAATAATAGTCTATTTTGGACCAATAAAAATAAATCACAAATAATTAGAAATTATTATTGAACTCTTTTTTTCAAGAATTTATGGCTCATAATGCATTGTTGTTCTCACAGTACCCCAAGAGTTGTTATGTTAGTAAAACTCAATGGAAAACCCTCTTCTACTTCGTGATTGTTAGGATCTTGATCCGGATCCCACAAGCATAAGAAACGGTCTTAATCATAAGTATGATCTTAATTTGGTAGAATCTTAAAGAAGGAAGTAAACCATAGGAACAAGTAGGTCCTACCAATCTTATGAATTCAATTTCGAGATCTTGCAACCAAGGGATTTTCATATCCTAATATTTAGGAAACGGAAAATTCAATTTTCATGCTTGTACAATATCAATATGACATACACTTTATATTCACACTATTTTGGAGTTCTAATGTCAAACAATGTTCACAATTGATGAATTTCATTTGAATATCCAATATTCTATGTCGTCGCAATTTTCGGGAACCTACGATCCAATCTTTCGATATGAGCCTTTAGACACCCTCATCGGGCCTAAGTTGTTATAAAAGAACAAACAAGATTATGAACTCACCCTCAAATCATGCTTGGTATTTCGAGGGAATTCCACACAAACTTTTGACAAAGAATTTCTCAAACGTCCACAAAAAAGGGGTGGGACAAAAGAGAAAAAGAAAAGGAGGAAGGGGCGTGGTACTGGCACACACTTAAAATGGAAGATTTGTTTTCGGTCCGAAAGTGGGGGCGCAAAAGCGTTCATAATACATCAAGTCGGTCTTGCTTTTGTGTTCACCTCGTATGATCAAATCCCCCTTGAAGGAATCTTCTTGGCTCTCTTGTTGAGGGGTCATCGATTGGGGGACCGACCCACAAACCTCACTGGCCCGCAATCATCCAATGGAGATCTAGATCAGCATCACCTCCCAACTTAAAGATGAAGTCATTGGAGATGCTTGTGGAAGTTGTGTGGGTGGTGATTCATATGATTATGTGGGATTGGCTGCTTTTTGGCTGTGTTCCCAGTTGGTTCTTTTCCCAAGGACTTGAATTAGGGTTTGATGATCGTTTTCGCTTATTCTTTTGTTTGATCCCTAGAGAGAGAGAGAAGGGAGGAGAAAAAGGGAATCAAAGTAGGGTGGGGAAAGCATAATCGATGTGTTTTGAATAGGGGTTGTGCACTCTTTGAGGAGGGGGAGGGAAAAGTTTATGATTGCTTTGGGAGCTTTTTTGACATGATCATGGAAAAGGGATTTCACGAGAATGGAGAGAGCTCGTTCCGCGGTTGGTGAGTCAGAACTTTGGGCCGAAAAAACCTATGATCAAGACTTGTTCGTTCGCACAGCTTTTGCCTTGAACGCAAGTCTCGCAGACGGGGTTGGGCCACCGAAGCTTTTTGCTTCATCAATCTAGTGCCGAATTGACCTTACACAGAAATCCACTGTCTGACCTGCTTGGCTCTCTCTCTCTCTCTCTCTCTCAAACACTACACCCTTCGTTTGGTTGGAGAGGTGTTAGTACCTCTAATATAATCTTGACATGTCTCGTGAGATATATTAATCTTATAGAGTTAGCATCCGATAGTCGATAAATAAAGTATTCTTAACAAATGACATTTGACATCCGTGCGAATTTGTCTATTCATTAAAGAATCATCAACACTCGACAAACATTTAAATGGAGATGATGAACATCCGTTGGCCAATTTCTCATCTGTTGTTGATGTGATTCTCCAATGCCATGGTAAATTTGTCGTTTCTAGGCCTTTGAGCTAATCCTTTACATAATCTGTCATTGTTAAACATAAACAAAATCCACCAGAAGGAAAAGTTGTTGGAGTGGTCCACTGTGATTGAGCGAGCTGAAATGAAACAACTAATACTATCCGTCGCTCTGCTTAGCATTCTTAATTAAACATATGTATGTCCCCAAATGGTGCAACTTGATTGGTACAACTGGAGATAAAAACAATGACACGCTCCTCTCTTTATATTTCTTCCAATCCAATCATATCCGATTGCTTCACTTCTAACTTCAAGCATTGGCCACCTCAGCTGTTGCCACTTCCTTGGCCATTTGAATTTTGAAGTTCAGGAAGACAGAACTTGACTGGGATTGATCTGACCCAATCAATCGAACATTGGAACTCATGCTAGATGATGTTTACCCTAAAGAGCTCAGCCACAAGCTTATGACAGCATACTACGGCCTTTGATTCTGTAAGCCGAGCAGTGTGATTGCCGCGCTGCTGCTACTGCACCACGATTCCAAAAGAATCACAGGAGTACACGCAGCTTCACTTTGAAGTTTCCATCATGCCCAGCACTTTAACGCTTTGAAGAGGGATGGATGTGAAAGGCTATGCTAAGGCCTAGTGCCCTAATGTGTACGCATCGCATAAAGGCAATTGAATTGTTTGAACGGGAGGAATCTCAATGGTTGTCGGATATGATTCTCGTTGGATGGAGAAGACCGATATTTTTCTTTTTTTACTTGAGGAAAGTCATTTGATTATCATCAAGTCTTAATCATGTATTATCAACTATATCAAACCGATTAACTCTCTAATGATAATTCAATAGGAACATTCATCTTCTTACGATGCTATGAGTCATAACTCATCAATAATTTCATGTGAAATTGTGTACTTTTTTATTAGGATTAATACCTTGAAAAATATTAAACCGATTCATTTGTGACAAATTTACTAAAAATAATTTTTTGATTATCAAAAACTCAAAATTGGTACACATTTGACAAATTTACCACAAATTAATATATTTGTAACAAATTTACCATCTATTTTTTTTTCGATAAATTTACCCATTGTTAGTTTCAGTTAAATTCTACTATTAAATTATTAAATTAAATGACATGTGATAGTTGACTAGTATACCGATTTGGGATTTTACTCTATGTTTGTCACAATTTACAATTTTTGTGATTTTTGTATGGTATTGTTCGGGATTTTGGTGGTCGAATAAATTAGTTTGGGAGAAATTTGTCATAAATATACCAGTTTATGATGTTTAATGGTTAATCGGGATAAATTTGTTACAAGTATACCGGTTTAGAGTTTTTCATGGTCAAAAAAATAATTTTGGATAAATTTATTACAAATGTACAAATGTGAGGTTTTTTAGGGTATTAACCATTTTTATTATAAAATTATACTCAATGAAATTCAATAAGAATTTAGATATTCTACCCAAATGATCAATTTTATTAATAAAAACAAGTCTAGGCAATATTTTCACCGCTCATTATTTCTTTCACCAACTAATGGCGATGCAAAGAAAGTGTCAGATACTGGTAGGGACCAAGTACTTTAGCAATGGAGGGGAAGAGGACCCAGCTTTTGGGAAAAAAGAATTCCTCCCTCTCTCTCTCTCTCTGTACGAAAATTACAGGACATTCGTGAGTGACTTCTTTCAAGACCCGACACATCGATAATGGCTGTACGATGTCTGCCAGTCCTAGATAAGACATACAAGGTTGATTGACCCCTCTTTTCTAACCAATAGGACTTGAGCTCTGTACTAAAATTAAAGTAACTTAACAAGACATTTTGATTCCGGTACGACCAGCATAATGCAAGACCGCGAGTCATGGATGGACTCATGCATGCTTTATGGCCTGACTCCGCCAAGATACCTCATATATTGCAGCAGTTATTGTTCATGGAAAGGACAGACGGGGGCGATTGGACGCCCTTGAAGCATACTTGCTCTCTTCAATCCCGAATTGTATTATCGCTGCCTCCATTGCAGCACACGAGCCACTGCTATCGATGTGATTTTGTGTCGTTGCCTAAATCCTGTCCCTTACTCTTGATTGTCTCTATGTAGAACTGACAGGTGACGGCCATTTATAATGAAAGGTTGTGAGTTTCATATTGCCTTAACTGAGGTTTAGTGAGGTTGTGGACCTCTAAGATGAGGCTGCAATCTTAGATCAGTGGCTGCTTGAGTTCATCTCGGTGGCTTCTATGCCCTTAGTGACCAGACCACGAAGAGGGAGGAAGAGGTGGTTAATATATCATAAAACTTGTTATCTTTTGAAAGATATCCCAAATACCAGCTACCAATTAAAAAAAAAAAAAAAGTTCATTCAAATCCAACTCAAACTTGTAAACTTGTGAAAGATGGCATATCACACATTCGTCATTAGACTATAACTGGAATGTGCCATTGGTTGTTTGATAAACTATTGTATTACTAAGAATCCTACCGACGCTGATTTTCACTTTATCATTCATGGCTTGCCATTAGTCAAGGTACATATACACTTTTTCTTGGGCCTAAGCCCAACCCCATGTCTCTCCCCTGAGACTTTGAACTGGTGACCTCATGCCAATGAAGTTGCCAACAGGCCCGATGGCCTACGACGAAAATCTTTCTTCTTTCTTGATCAGAATGCTGGAGAGAGAAAGCACCGCATTATCAAAAATCCGATCCCGCTAGTTGCAGGTAAGTATCCATCCAGTTACTGAATAAAAAACTTGCCACCTGCATAATCAATTAATTAACTAAGGAATATAAGCACATGTTGATACATTATTTGGTTATAGAGACTCCATTTAATTTAAATTGATGCCAGCGAGGGCTGCTTGATTCGACTGACTTTTGGATAAGAAGAAGCGAGATGATCTGCATTGATCAAGGAAAAAGCCTAGTTAGCCACCAACTCAGTTTGGGTCACGTAAAAATCCACTCATTCCCTTCCCCGCCCTTACTTTGATCGACTTTGCCCTTGCAACGTGTTTTTTTCTATAGAGAAAAGGTCAAGTAGCTAAGTGACTCTGTAAAGTCATCTTTGGATCGGGTCAAGAGAAATGACATAGATAAGATGATTGCTTGGAGAGTGTCATTGTCCATGAATAGAGGGGTGTGCTTTCCCTTTGAATGAGAGGATCTTCTAGCCCCCTTGCCTCCCTTTACTCATCGATGGATCCATTCTGCAGTAGTAGGGATTAACCAACACAAGCTAATAAGTCCATGTCTTTCCCATTATCTCTAATCTCGCCTTTCTATGCAATTTGTGTGAGTTTGATGATTTAGTGCATGCCTTAACCATGGAATTTTAACCCACCAAAAGAGACAACTAATGATTTTCCAGCCTTCATCTATCAAAATGTTGAGAAAGAAAATTGGGGATAAAACAACGAAGGAAGTCTTGCCAAAGTCTTGATCTTTTTTTCTTTTTTTTGTCAGTCTTACTCTATTCTTATTCTAACACTCACTTTCAAACTTAGACTTTTGCCCTGACTCCTTACAGGGCGTGGGAGTCAAAACCCACTCATGTAACTTAATTGTCCCCACCTCAATCCCCTGAGAAGGTAGGGATTCGAACTCCCCACCTCCCCCTTCTATGTTGGAAGGTTGGCCACTGGGGCAAACCCCAGTGGTTTGCCAAAGTCTTGATCGAGTGCCTTGAAAAGGGAGCCCATTAATTCAAGAGTAGAGCCAATTAGCAGTGGATTCAGAGTTCCCCTCCTCTAACATCCGTTTGTCCTTGTCCTTTGGCCTCCTTTTTATGTACAACACTTCTTTACAATCTCAGCATCCTTCTTAAACCCCTTATTGCAGCCAACATACTAGCTCATTGAAGTTGTCACATCCGAATCCCAAGATGTGAACATCCCTCAACGGTTGATTTATTTGCAACGTACCAGTACGCATCGCCGACCCATTTTTTTTTGTCTTTTGACTAAACTCAAGCGAAAGCATAATATAGACAACACCACAAACATTTCCAAAAACACAACATTTATTTATTAATTTATTAATCCTAGGAAGTTTAATAATTACAAGCTCATTCCAAAAAGTGACTTCCTACTAACCAACTCAAAAACTTGTTGGGGTCAAGGTTAGCCTAACTTCTCTAACGCGAGACCAACCAAAAGCGATACCGGACATGCTTGCATCTTGGTCCATCGGGACCCCAAACCGCACATTACAACATTCCGTGCTACAAGCTTAAAAATAATTAACAATAACAAGGTGAGATAAAAATCACAGTGAGTTAACAGCCTAAACCTTAACTAGGAAGCAGCCTAAACATGTTCAGTATACAAACTTTCCTCGCCTCAGCAAACCCCTCTACATTAAGACACCAAATATGACAATCTCAATGCAACAAACATAAATAATAATTAGAACACAATCTATAATAACCAAGTGCACTGTCAAACATACGTGTTCCAATTATTATGACATCTCGGGTCATGGTCAATACATAAGTTGGCAGTCTTCCGACATAGCCAAGTATCACCCCGCCCCATCGGGCATTGCATCGTTTAAAACCCCCTCCTAGGCAGCATTTCATAAAAGAGTACCCGTTCAACCTTAACCGCGACTCGGCATCCGGACCCTCGCGGGGCATTCGATAAAAATCGAACATCGCTCTCAAACTTCCATTGGGTGATAAGTTCGATTAAATGACCACACAAGCACGCCGATAATGAAGTCAATTCCCAGTATAAAAGAGTGCATACTCAAATAACAAGTTTCAGGAATTTTTATTTTTTTTAACTTTTAAAATTGCGATAAAATATTTGCACGTGGTCAGGTAATTAAAATCAATTGGTCAAAATTAGCATGCTTTCATTTTAAAACCTCATTACCCAATTTTAAATGGGATTCGCCCTAGTGGCCACCCTTCCAACTTGGAATGGGGAGGTGAGGGGTTCAAATCTCCACCTTCTCAGGGGGGATGGGGTGGGGACGTAAGTTTCGGGAGTGGGTTTCCTCCCACGCCCCGCAAGAAGAGGCAAAAGTCGAGTGAGTGTAGAGTAGGAATATAGTAGACTGACCAAAAAAAAAAAAAAAAAACCTGACACCTCACAATTCTCTATTTTTTTGTCCATAAAACCTTCTTTGGAAATATTTTAAATAAGGCCTATAATTGCATAATCAATAATATGGCATAACAAGTTCAAACAATCGGAATTAAACATAAACTCATTTAGAAAAATGAGTATAAAATTTTACTTAACAACTAATCCATCATTAATTACAGTACTTGCAATTAATTAGGCTAATTGCAATTAATTAAACTAAAATTGATTAATTAATCTAACTATAATTAATTTAAAAATTAATCATCGTTAATTAAAATAATTACGGTTAAATAAAAATTATGATTAATTAAGACTAACGGTAATTACTTAAACTAATCGTGCTTAACCTAATCTAAACCATCCTTAATCACAATTAAGGATAAACTAAAATTAACACATAATTAACTACCTAATCAAGAATTAGGAGTTAACTCACAGGTTTTTTTAGCAATAGCAAGCTCATGGCGATGGCAATGCGACGGTGTCGAGAATGTGATTTTTGTGGCTCGAACGAAAACTCGACAGCGGTGGCTACGACGACTCAAGCTCACGGCTTGACCTTGGGTGTTCGGTGGTGGCAGCTTGAGCGACGGCGACAGCAATAGTGGCTTGGGGACGACAGCAGTGACACGGACGGCTCAACGAACGGCCAGCTTGGGCAAACGGCTCAACGGTGGCAAGGTGGTGGTGATGGAAGTGGTGGTGGTGCTGGTGGACGGTGGTGATGAGGGCGATGAGATGGGGATGCGGGTGGTGGGATGAAGATGATGGTGGTGAGGGCCGCCAAGAAGAAACCAAGCAAGGCAAAGAAGAAGAAGAAGAATTCGGGCCCGGGCGCGGGGGAGAGAGTGGCGTAGGGTGAGAGAGAAAACAGAGAAGAAAAAAAAATGATTTCCCAAGATTTCCCTTCAACCACCCCCCTAAAAACCTCTAAACCTTGCAAATTGTCCTCCACATTATCTTCTCATATCTTTTTTTTTCTTTCAAAACCAAAATCTTGGCCCATAAATTACAGCATTGCCATTGGGTCCCCTTTTTTTCCTTTCCGGTTCTCAATTTCAGTCTGATAATTTCTTTCCAAAAATTTTGAACTTGCCGATAATTCAACAGACGATGAGACGACATCTAATAAATTAGTCTTGAAACCCTCAAAAGTTCGATGCCCCAGATCGAATTAAATTTCATAGTTAAAAATTGATCGAATGCGACTTTAATACGACCTAAACTATCGGGTAGCTTTTAGGGGTTTTTCGCACAGTTGATTTATAGTCGATAATTTTCAATCCACATTTATATCTCTTCGAATCATTAACGATCACCAGTTGTTATGTAATCACAATGGTTCAATTATGTACATTGTGGACAATATCAATAGAAAATTGGTTTATCGTCATTAGACGAGAGTATCGTAATCGTACATAATCACCCACAAACCAACTATCTACTTCCGTCAAATCGATTTATCATTGTTCGCTAATTGACTTATAACAATATAGTATTGACACTTGTCGATCCTTATAGTCGAGCGATTGATCCCTAATCGAATTCTCTGGTCTTTCACATTTTAACCATTTACGATCTTATCCAATAAATTAGTTAATTCGTGAGCGATCAGTTTAAAGTAAAATAACCATAAGTGCATCGATGAAATAACCATTTCAAATATTTCGAAATATCATAGAAGTAGCTAGGCACCAATGATAGCAAGTCAATCTCACTACGCCGGTCCCTTTCTCTACTCGAATGTTTAAACGAAGAATTTATGAAAAGAACACCGACAAATTTTTTAACCCATTAATCTTAATAAAATAGATATAATGATTCTAATAGTAGACATGCTACGATCTTTAGTATTTTTGTTTTCCCAAAGAGCAGTAAAAGCTAGAAGGAAGGAAACGAGCTAGAAGATGCCTAATGTTTTCAAGGGAATTCAATTATGACCATCCTAAAGAGCGTAGAAAGAAGGAAACTAATTCCTCTATCTTCCAATGTTAATGGGTGATTTAGGGGAGGTTGAATATGCTTTTAGCCTTCATGGCTTTCAATCTTGTGTGGGTGTATTTCTTTCGTCTTGATGCTTTTCTTAGTTAGAATGCCTTGTCCGTTGATATAAAATCTGGTCCTATTTAATCAAGCTAAGGCTATTTGAACTAAGCCGAAGCTTCATCTGAAGGAATTGGAGGCAAGAATTGACGTGACATAAACTGACACTATTCAATATACAAAAAAGGAATAAAAAGTTTGGCTGTTGAAAGGCATCAAGTCTTAAGAACCCATAGACCAATTGCCTTTCGTCACTTCCTTCCTCAAACAAAAGATGAAATGGCAGCTTTTTCTCGAATAGCATACTCTAACTCTGACCCAAAACCAATGGCGGTTAGTAATTGAGCACTTGTAAAATCTCTAACATTAAATACTCCCACGTTATGAGCACCTTGTAGAACAACTTCCATTACAATTCAGTCTTTGACATTAATTCAGTTGGTTGCCTTGTAAATGTGTCAAACAATGACTATCCCTTTGCTTTGGAACTTCAAACAAAGGTTATTCTCTTATAGTGACAACTTCCTACTAATGACCAACCGGTGCCTTAACAGAAAAAAATCCCCAATGAATACCTTTGTGGAAAAAATAGTATTGTGGTACTGATGACAATTTTTGAAAATGAGATAGTTGATGTGAGACCCAATCTACTTGTGAGTGCATGCTTTACAATCTCCCTTCTTATGAATATATGATCAGTGAATTGACTTGAGATGATGCAATTAACTTGACCTAGCTTGAATCAAACATAGCAATCGCAATTTGTCATTCAACTAAGAAACTTCAATAGAATAGTCAACCTCTCTCTAGTTATGGAGAGTTTTCTTTCTACCTCTTATGGTAGCTTACCCCAAAACCCAAAACCCTAAGTCCTTGTTCCATTCCCACAATGAATCCCAGACCATGTCTTCAACCACATCCTCATCTTCATCTATTGGTCCTCCTGACTCTTTCCGTTTCACACTGATCGTAGTGTTTCCTCATCTTTGAGTGATTTCTCGAAGGAACTCTGCCGTCATACTTTCTATCCTTTTTCTTTCTCTTAATCTACATTATATGGGTTCCTCGGAGCATCTCGTCTTCTTGTGAATCCTTTGAGTGCTAGGGGTATGCCCCTTTATTTGGCTATCTTGTGAGGAAACTTTCCACTAGGGTTGCATTAGTAAGATTGGCCTATCAACTCGATTGGGTGAAGGTATTTTCCTCTTGAATGACTACTTTTGAATAATATTAGTGATTTTGTATGTGTCCATCGTTCAATTCTCCTTCATTGGAATGGGAGTATATAGCATTTCAGATGGCTGCCTTGCCCTTCTATGTAATAAACTGGGTGATCTATGGTTAGAAATCTTTGATTCTAAATTGGAAGGCTCCATTTATCTTGAACAATATGAGGAAGGTCGCATTACTATATTTGGAAAACTATACCCAAGCCCTAATGCTAATATCCAGGCACTAATCAACACTGTGCATAAAGTTTGGAAAGTAACACATCTTAATTTATCACAAGTTGGCCTGAACACAAGTCTATTAGCCTTTACTTTCAGTTTTGAAGAAGAAAGAAACAAAATTATCAAGAATGGTCCGTGGTCTTTTGCCAGTAACCTTATAGTTCTAAAACCATGGACCCCAAATACCCCATCTCAATATTACAAGTTTACCTCCTATGTGTTTTAGGTCCAAGTTCATGGACTCCCTTATGAATGGTATTTGGAGGAACTTGTGTCTCATGTAATTGAGTTCATGGGGAAAGTTATAGAAGTTAAAGTGGAGATAAAGGGCTTTGCCAATGATCAAGTAGAGTGGGATTTTCTGAAACTTGTATGATCAAAATGGGTTTTGAAAACAAGTGGATCACTTGGGTTATGCAGTGTGTGACAAATGTCTCATTCAGTGTGAAGTTTAATGGGAATCCCTCCCATTTTTTAATCCCTAAAGAGGCACTAGGCAAGGGGATCCTCTCTCATCCTACCTGTTTATTCTTGTGGTTAACTATTTATCTTTGATGATGAATAAAGCAATGGAAAATGGAATTATTAATGGTATCGAACTGAATAGATTCAATCCGACCCTATCACACCTTTTGTTTGCTGATGATTCCATTTTTTTTCTTAGATGGAACCTTAATGGAATGTGGGCAATACTTAATCAATATTCTTATACATGAGGCCAAGCCATAAACTTAAACAAGTTAGGCATCTATTGGCGAAGGAGTTAAGGATACCCAAGATTGGCCACACAGGCAAATACTTAGGCATTCCTTCTAATTGTGGCAAATTGAAGAGAAATATGTTCGCTTGGTTCTTGGAAGAGTAAATGCTAAATTAGAAGGTTGGAAGGAATAATTATTTTCTAAAATTGGAAAGGAGATTCTTTTGAAAATAGTGGTACAAACCCTTCCAAACTATGCAATGTTGATTTTCAAAATACCTATTTAAGTCTGCAAAGCAATTGAGAGAAGGATTGCCAATTTTTGGTGGAAAACTATGGATTCCAAAATAGGACTTCATTGGAAAAATTGGGACATTCTAACGCTGAGGAAGGACCAAGGGTATATGGGCTTGGAGATCTTATATTAGTTAATAAGGCCGTGCTTGGTAAACAAGCATGGAGACTCACACAAAACCCTAATTCTCTCTGGAGCAAGCTCTTCAAAGGTATTTACTTTCATCAGGGAGATTTTTGGCAAGCTAAAAGAGGTTCCAAGCCTTATTGGGGATGGCAAAGTTTGTTATTAAGGAGGCATTCTATTGCTAACTCGGTTATGTGGTCAATTGGGAATGGTAAATCAGTAAAAATTTAGAGAGCAGAAATGGTTAAAAAGTGGTTTAATTGGGGGACCACCAAATAGAAATGACCTATTTTAGTGTCAGAACTGATCTTGGTTGAGGAAGGAAAATGGAATACTCGAAAGCTAGAGAATCTTTTTGATAAGCAATTGGCACAGGGGATTCAAACAATCCCCGTTAGACCATCCTATGCATTGGATAAATTGGTGCGGTTAGGCACCAAATCAGGTAACTATAATGTTAAAAAGGGCTACAATGTGATCAGAAAAGAGATTGAACAGAAGCGCAACACTGAACAAGCTTCCTCTTCATACCAAAATCCCAGGACACTTTGGAAAGCTACATGGGACATGCAGACCTCCCATAAGGTAAAAGTTTTCCTATGGTCTCTTTGTACAAATGCAATTCCCTCAAAAGAAAACTTATGGAAGAGGAACATCATACCTGACCCGTTATGCCCCCTATGTCAACGGGAAAAGGGGATAATCGAGCACATCTTTTTACTTTGCCCATGGACTCAAGGCGTCTGGGCTGACACTAATATGAAGGTCTCCTCGGCATCTCAAGCTAAAACCCTAGCCGTACTTGAAGCTCTTCGAACAGCAGCGTTTCATGAAGACAAATCTGATAACCTAACTGTAGAATTTGATCGTGTGGATTCAGTTGAAACCGTGATAAGTGGGTTTGCAGATCGGTTCAAATGGGAAGAATGTCTACTTATCAATGACTGTCTTCAATTTCTCTAGGCCCACCCCTCAATCAGCGTAGCTCATTGTCCGCCGGCCTCAAATGCAGTGGCAAATTGGATTGCAAAAAACAAGCGTCTTGATTCTCTTCCACAGAATTGGTTTTATGTTCCCCCGCAAGCCTTGTGAGCTCTCTTATGTTTAGACCCATCTTGTTTGGGACACTTCAGAGTATCTACTTAAATGAATAAATTCACTTCCGACCAAAAAAAAAGAAAGTAAAAGAAGCTTCAATATATGAAAGTAAGTAATTGAGAGGTCTTTAGTTGCCAATCCGGAAGGTGGCTAGAGCCCAAGGGTCCTATACACTTGAGAAGGCCCATTTACTTGATGGGGTCCATATGTGATTTTGTTGTCCAAAGCCCCTTCATTAGGGGCGGGGAGTGATTTAACATTATAGAAAGTAACTATCTATTTATGTTTGTTACCTATATTACTAGGTTAGTGAACGACTTTGTCCTCATGCGTTTCACACTTATTTATATCAAATGCTTGTACTTTTAATATCTCGATATCAAGTTTTTATACTTTCACAAACTTTCTAATTAAGCCTTTCGGACATATAATCTAACCAAATTCAACCGGTGCGACCATCGGAAAATATACGAAAAATAGTGACATAAAATATAGGGATGCTCGCGTAGTCCTCGACATAGATCTAAGAGAGCAAGTAAAATCGAGAAATTCGGACGAAAGGGGCGATCGACCACCATAAAATTGACACAAATTTGAGAAGGGAACACCCAAAACTGAAATTTTTCTGATATCCCCGAACAATCTAAACCCAGAAGAAAAAAGAATCGAACGAATTCATAAACCCCACCTCCGCAATCTCTCTAAAAAAAAATTTCCTGCGGAGAGCCTAGAACACGAAAACTGATTCGCTTGATGCAAGAGATATTGCTGTTGCAATCCTGCAAAACGCGATGACTTTCACGTCTAAATGGAGAGCCGCCTCTGCATCCTCATCTCTTCGTAGAATCTCCTGATGAACATCTCCGCCCTCAGGTCGACCGAATCGCCGCCGTCCTCCTCGTCGAACGCCGCGCGCGCCGGCTCGATGAATGTCCCCGCGGCAAAGAAACGGTCTTCTTCCTCCCAACCTGACGACGGAATCCCCCTCCCCAGACAGCTGCACAGGACCAAGAGCGACCGGACGTCTTCCTTCAACCTCCTACCCCTCCCGTTCAGCTTCAGCTTCAGCTTCTTCCTGTAGTAGCGGTGGATGAGCGGGGTCCTGGAAGGGGAGAACTCGTACTCCTGGAGGAACCGGTAGCCGCCCCCCGCCCGTTCCAGCCCGCCCGGCCTCGCGGCGGACCGCCTGAGCAGGGCCAGGCACGGGACGGCGACGCGCTTGCTGGTCCTGGCCAGGCGCGCGCATCTCCTGAGAAAGCTGGAGACTTTCTTGAGAACGAGGAGCCTCTTTCTCGGGATCGTCGCGGCAGCGGCGGCGGGAGTCCCTGGCATGGCGGAAAGGTCGCGAGCTGGCTGCTGTGTATTGAGCCGAGTGAGTCGGGTCGAGCCTTAAAAGGGCATGCGGAATATGCCGGTGGGCGGAGTGGAGGAGGAGGAGGAGGAGCCATTGCCGAGCTGTAAAGAAGGCCTTGGTCGGTTTGCCGAGTTTTGGAGTTTTATTACGTGTAAAAGAATAGGGTCGCAGGTAGCCGTTGGAATCTCTCCCCCACGTGCGCCCTTCGATGGGGCGGGACCCGCGCGGGTCCCACCGAGATCTAAGGGCTCTCGTGGGCTCGGCCGACTGCATCGGGACCCACCTGAACATGGCTCTGGTTTTTTTTCCCTCCCTTCGTGGGATTAACTCAGTTCCATCTGGTCTCGGATGTTGATTTCTTGGTCCGGATTTGCGCAGGCGAGGACAGACGATGATATGTTGACCAGAAAAGGACAAATAATGTTAGATGAGAAAAGAAAGAGAGATGGTCGTTTAAAAATCATTAGATTTTGACAAGATTAACCCAATTCAAATATACTTAAAAAAAACTAATTCCAGTATAGCCAGAAGGAGAGAAAATCCATCGTCCAAACATATCCGCGCCAAAATAAGTAACATTTGATCCATAAAAACCTATGGATTAAAAAAATTTATTCTCTCCAGCTTGAAGGATTCAAAATGATAAAAAAAAAATGAAGATCTTAACCTTTTTTCTTTTTAATAATTAAGTATGGAATATGAGAGCAATATTTATGATAGAAAAGACATGTGTCTTTAATTTGTCAATTGTATATCGATAATATGGATTGTATTTACCTTTCTTTCTTTTATTGAAACTGACAAAAAAAATTTTAAATATTTACGTTTTGAAATAGCAATTGTACTTTCGCAAATAATCACATCAAAAACTAAGATCCATCTTATGATAGAAAAAAAAATCCATGTATGCATGCCGATGAAATAAAAATTATAAATAGTCGAATGAGGAAGGTCGGAGATCAACCGCACAACGTCCCATTCCCTAAGAGTCATAATTATTAGAAAGTCTAAGCCGAAAATTTAAATTAATTGATGGAGGAAGATTACATGTATATAATGAGAATAAAAATTGATATTTCAACACCCCACCTCACATGCAAGTCGGATTAGAAATGATTTTGCGCAAAATAAGCTAGGGTACAATCAGATTCTAATATCATGTTAGAAAATCCAATCTAAAAACTCAAACTAATAGATGGTGGGAGATAGCCTACATATGATGAGTATATAAACTCTATAATCAAGCGATGTGGAATATTTTAATAACAATTATTGAAAGTCATCACTTTTTGTATCTAATTTTTTGAAAATACAATGCAAAAATGTAATTATAAAAAACTTGGATGTACATAGTTAGGTGAAAATATTAAAATCTAATTGTAATGTGGTGAGATAAATTTGAAATAAGAAGTATCCAGTGATTGATAAGAACATATTCTTTGATTAGTTCGTTTTTAAATAAGATGCTCACATTGTCGAGTTGCCAAAAATAGCAATTGGTATGTGGACAATACAACGACTAGAGTTTTGCACCTCGACCTCACATAATTAATGTTTCAAATAATATCAACCGAGCCGTCAAAAACGGCAACCTGAATGTATTTCGTTGGAAAGAAATCTCCAATGGTCCATGGACAATATAGCAACCTCGGCCTCGCACTATTAATGCTTAGGATAATCTTGGCCGAGCCGTCGAAAACGGCAACCTGAGTGCATCATTGGGGGAAAAAAATCTTGTATGGTTTCCAAACAATTTAGCAATTCCGACCTCCCTTTATTAGCATTCGAGATAAGATTGATTTGAATCGGCGAAAACAGTAATTAGATGACACCCTTGGAAAGAAATTTGGTGGGAGTCTAGACAAAATGTAGCAAAGTGCTATGTCATCATAGGTATAATCTGCCCTCCAATCCTAATATTCATGTGTTGCATGATTACCCATTTTTACCCAATTTTGCAAAATAGTTGCCTCTATTTTGCTTTGTTTTGGAGGCGTGGGGCCCCCCTCCCTCGATCGGACGGTTCACGTTCGCGATCTCATGCTCGAGAGTCACATCCTAACGCTTCCCTCGTTCTCTCTCTCTTCTCGTGGGAACAAGTTGTCGCTCTCTCGCTCCTCGTATAAAAGGCCGACGTTTCCCGGCCAAATTGTTCGTGACAGAGACTCCATTGTCGCTCTGAAAACTACGAACTTTCCCCCAAGAAAGCACTGAGGAAGACCCGAGATCAAGTGGGTCGATCGGTTTTCTCCTGTCGGGGAGCTTCCCGATCGAGGGCTCTGCGAGTCTTGAGTCACCGGCGGCGATGGTGAGCGCGAGGTTAAAGGAGCGGGAGAGCGCGCGGGGTGGTTCCGCGGCGACGGGCTCCTCCGACAGGCCGAAGCAGCTCCACAATTTCTCCCTCCCGTGCCTCAGGTGGAGCAGCCAGAAGCACCTGCGGTGCGTCAAAGTGGGCAGCCCCAGTCCGAGCCCGAGCCCGAGCCCGACCCCGAGCCCGACCCCGAGCGTCCCGGACGACGGCGGCAGGAGCGGGGGCGGCGGCCGCGTTAGCGTTCGATCCCTCAAGTTCGCGATCAGGCGGATCGAGGAGGGCACGGAGGCGGCGGGGGATGTGGATAGGCCCACGGCGGTCGTCTTCGGGCCGCAGAACGGAGGAGGCGGGAGCGGCGGCAACGTCGACGGCGACCGCGACGATGGGATGGGAGGGCGGAGGGATAAGAGGAGGGCGGGCGATGAGCTCTGGGGAGAGAGGGAGGAGGATTCCGGAGTTCCGACCGAGAATAAGGAAGGGCCGGAGCAGGAACCGGGTGCCGTGGCTGCGGCGCAGGCCACCGTGCCGTGGAATCTGAGGACGAGGAGGCCCGGTTTCAAGGTTCTGGCCGCCCTGAATATAGGAGCGAAATACGGTGATTCTCCATCGAGGAGCGAGGGCGTTGATGTTGGCGGTAGTGGTGGCGGCACCGACGGCGGCAATGGTGGGAAGAACGAGGAGAGAGAGAAGTTCGCGGTGCCGCTCAAGAGGAAGGAAATCGAGCAGGATTTCCTGGAGATGACCGGACGTCGGCCTCCGCGGAGACCGAAGAAGAGAAACAGAAAAGTGCAGAAGAATTTGGATGTGAGTGGATGTTTAAGATTGTCTTGCTCGCTTGATTATTGAACTGCATTCTTGTTCTCCTTTTCCTTCCAATTCCGTTGTGAAGCTGCTTTTCTTCTGTTGTTGCAGGCTGTCTTTCCTGGATTGTGGTTGACGGAAGTTACGGCTGACGCCTACAAAGTCGAAGAGGTTCCCGAATATCCAAAGGTAATTTGCCTCGTCCTCCTTCCATATGAGCCGAACGAGAACTAAATGTTGAATCTTTCTCTGCTTTGCTTCAATTTCCCGACAGAACCGAGCCGATGTTTGACTTTGGCTTTAGTTGTGATCAGGGGTTGTTTCTTTCCTTCGTGTTAAATGTTAGTTTCAAGATTCAATTTTTTCCCCCTTGTCTCTTTCTCTCGGAATTCTCAACCAGGAAAGAGACGATTTTGCGTCTGTCTATCGAGTTGCACAATTAGCTCCATTCAGCAATTCTGGAAAAGAACTGATTGGTTATCTGAAAAGCCAGTCATTTTGGGAAATCTAACTTCATTTATGGGTTATTCTCTTGCAGAGATAGCAAAGGGGGAGTGGGCACCTGTAATGGAACTCCAAATGCTTTCTTTTGGCTCGCTGGACATTGGGTAGATGGTGGAACCGTGGAAGAGTCCTTTTCCACCTTGCTTGTCACTGACGATTAGTTGCTTGGAATTGCTGATTTAGGCTGATAGATTAGTTTTATATCGTATATCTCTCTCGATCTCAATAAGCCTCTTTTACATAAAGGTGGGCGGTTGCCCTCAACTGAGAGGGTTCTGTGAATAATTGAGTATTGGATGTTTCATTGTGGTTTTTGATCATTGCACATGTTTATCAGCAACGTTTGATGGGATTTTGATTTAGCTGATGACCGTAAGGCATTCCAGCATTATTTGGAGCTCCAGAGTTGAGCAAACAATTTACTTCCATTTTTTTCTCACTGTTTTATGTGATATTGTCTCATCGAATCTGGTAATAATTGGTCAAGTTGTGGCCTTCTGGGAGGAGAAATTAACAGGAATGATTAGGTGCAAGGGATGCATCTGTTCATTGAAGAACTTAAGCTGGTTCTTTTAGCTTCTTACAGTTCTGGGCCCTCGACCTCAGGGGGTCTTGACAGTGAAATTCCAGCAAACCTGCACCATTTTGGTGAGATGATGACTTCCACCATAGATGGTGGCTGTTCTTTTGTTAATTAGGAAAAAGGACTCGTCCAAGTCAACCACTCTTGAAACGACCCAAGTGTGATACATCTACTTGGTCCGACTGCTAAACTGCGGGTGCTGCTTGCCTGTCCATGCTCGTTTTTCATCGTACTTTAGACTCCTTACAGTAAGAGCTTATCATTGATCTTGCAGGTCGTCTTTCACTTCGGTGGAGAAAATGTCTTGCCTCAATCCTGTATTCATGTGTTGTTTTTGGCGCAGAACAGTTTGCTTCTTTATATTATAGGCTTCCGTCACCGTACATTACTTCTTCTAAGTGCAATTGCAAGCGCAGGTATGTGGAAGCCTAAATTCAGATTTCAGCAGATCATGAAGCTGATCATTCCCGTAACTCATAGCTATCGAATGAGTAAGCAGAGATTACCGAGATGCTGAAACTTTTTGTTTGATGTCTGGATGAGCCTCTACTTAATCGGTCATAGAATCTGCAAATGATGGACCAATAGCTGAACGATGCATTGACAACCGGGTTCTGGACGGAGCGGGTGGATCCTTCATATTGGGGAGTCCTCTCTGGGCTCTAATCTCAATCTCCAGAACAACGATCTTCGAAATGGAGAGTTTTCCTAAAAGAAAGATTAGGGTCCAGAGATGATGTTTTCAATTACTTCTGGTGGAGATGATTCCACCATGCCATTCCAGAAACCAGGATCTGGGATATGTCCTATGTTGCTCTGGGAGGGTTGGCCAAAACATTCCGAGAGGATTCTTGTCATATGCCGAAAGTTGGCGCAACTGACCGGCCGACCCTTGTCTGGTTATCTTGAGCATCACCACAGGATGACACAAGCTTAGACATAGCAGTTAGTTTCGACAGGTCAATCTATGTATTGGCTAGCTCTGGTGCAAAAGGTGGAATTTTATGGAAAGTGACTTTTTATCCTTGCTACGTTCCCTATAGACGAGCGTGCTGTACCTTTGTGCAGTCTTCTTCTATCTTTGGAACTTTTAAGGTATCGCCCCTCCCCAGATTTTTTTTTTTTTTTATAACTTTTTTTATAGCAAGTTTACAATTGATCACGGCAATTCGCGGTAATATCATCAATCGATTTCAAGGCACATTAGGACATTTTTGCACTTAAATACCACAATGGGTCGTGATGTTGTATAGTACATCTGGAATTGCCTCTCACGTTTCCTACAACCGAAAAAAAATTGTCCCTTGTAATAGTGCTTCTCGATATTTCTAATAATGCAAAGATGGCTACGCCGTATTTGATGATGACTATGTTAGCTGCCAAAATCGTCAACCTGTATCGATGGGGGCTTCGAACAAGCAAGTGGAAAGTCAAAAGTCTTATCTTGTCCTTTTTTTTTTTCTTTTTGTCAACTGCAGATATTTTTTTTCATATTCTCTTAGAACTTTAAGATGTTTTCTTCATTGACTTGGCAAAAAAATAGAGCAAACTTACTACGCCCGTTTATCAACGGGCAATCCAGGGCTAACTCCGAGTCCTGCTCGTCCAAAGCGTTCGGGTTACGTACAGATTCTCGTGTATAAACAGTCCTATTGGAAACTCGTATTCCGATGGAAATTGCGTACATAAGCTCTCATTAGAATACGAGGGTGTAAGATATCGTCACGGTTTGAGACTCTTGGAATGGGGTTCGCGGTTAATTACTATAGTTTAAGCAGGCTGGGGAACGGCACAGATGAACCGACGAATTAAGCAACGTATAACGGAGTAATCAATTAGAGCAAGGCAACAATACAAAGACGCCGTCGGATCTGTTGAGGAATAAGAACTTGGGAGGGCACGCAAGTGATGGGGACCGGCGTCACGCATGATCTTTTCGAGAAGCAAAGGATTCCTTTACTTGCACATAACCAGCCCCGAAGGGACGAAAGAATAATGATGATGATGATAATAATCATAATAAGCGCTGAAATACGCGACGAAGGTTTGATGACGAGGATGTAGAATCTCGATGGCCTCTTCGTGAAGGTCTGGATGTTGATGACGACGGAATGGTCTGCGCGAGAAGGAAACCTTCTCGTGCCGAACGGCCAGCGAAGAGATTGGACGAGAAAGGAGCCACGAAATTCGACCCATTTGATCGCGTGTAGCTGGCTGACACGGTCGTGGGACCGGCTCCTCGGCACGAGTCAAAAAGGCGAAATTAGCTCTTGAGAACGAGAGGTTGTGGGGGCGTCCGAGAGGGTGGTCCTGTGGAAAACACCCGATCGTGTAATTTCTCGGTTGTTGGTCACTTTTTTGCATATCCACGTACATGTCACGGTCACGGGGTCGCCAGACTTACGTCGCAATTGAGAGGGGACTAATTGAATTCTTAGAAAAAAGTACCCAAAAAAGTTTTAAATTAAACGTATTATATTTGTGTCAATTTAGTGCTAGATTTTTCAATTGGATTAATTTAATCATGAACGTATTACATTTATGCCAATTCAGTTCATCCGACAAATTTGGGTCAGAAATCGCAGACGTGCCTAAAGGCTATTTTATGTGGCACGACCGGTGCTAACATAAATAATATTTATAATTTTAAAACATGAACTTTTTTATTCTTTCCTCTCTTTTTTTTTTTCCTTTCATTTTGGCCAACAAGGTTAAGTCGACCATGAGGGAGGGCGCAAAGGCCCTTTGCCAAGCCCCTGTTTCTTTCATTTTGGTCGACGAGGGTCGTGGCCTTGTCAACTACCAAGAAGGAGGAGACCTTCGCCGACAAAATGAAAGGGAAACAAATAAAAAGGAAAGAAAAGAAATAATAAAAAATAAAATATATTATTAAAAATGTTTATATTATTAAAAATGTTTATGTTAGCGGTTGTCTGCGTAAAATATCCAATATCCAATATCCATGAATTTCGGTCAAAATTGATAAAATAGACTCAATTGGCGTAAATATAAAAGATTTAAAACTAAATTGATCTAATTGAAAAGTTTATAACTAAAATGATCCCCAATACAATAGGTTTAAGACTCTAGGAATTCTTACGACTATTCTTGTTTAGCATATCATAAAGTATGAAGCCAAAGTCAGCTAAATTAATTGGGTCTTGGTTGGTCAAATAAAATGAGGTGCTACTTGGGCATCCTTAAAGAGGCGGGCGTGAGAAGCGTGGACCACATAAGATGCGTCACATACACTATTAACTATGGTCATAAAATGTATATACTTTAAAGAAAAATCTAGAAATTTGTGGAACGAAATCTCAAAGAAACAGAGGATGATGCAACGAAAATTACCTTTTAGACTCTAGGAAGAGTCCACATCAGCTCTCTTGACCCCAGTTGAATCCACGCAATCGCGTCCCAAAAGCAGAGGAAATATGATTTTACACAAAGGCTTTATTTACTTGGTAGAAAATGAATAATTCGAAAAGCATTTTCTCTTAAGAATAAGTATTTGTATTGCATAAAATGATTAATCAATAGAAAACGTGTCAATTATCGATAATAATTTATATTGAAATATTTTCATGAATAATAAAAATAATCTTCGTTAATTCATCTTTATAAGTGATATAAACAATCAATTTAAGGAAAATATTTTTTAAATTATTTATTTATTGAGAAACAAATCCATTAGAAATAACTATTTTCAATGTGCTATCTTGTATGCACACAACTTCTCATGAGCACCAATCTGGCTCTTTTTATTTTGGTCAAAATCTGGTTAATTGTATATGATATCTATACAAATTTCAAATGTTAAATCCAATATAAAAGAGGTCCCTTTATTAAACTTACATCTTCAATTTATGTCACAAATAAATGAGACATCAACACGTTGAATTTCAATTATTGAGATGTGTTTTCCTCCTTTTATTCCATTTCTTTCTTTTACACCCTTCTCCTTCTTTTTTTTTTTTTTTGGTCGGGTACCCTTCTCCTTCTTGAGCAACTAATTTATGTGAACACTACTTAACGCCTAATGCCACATCCAATGCCATTGGCCGTCATTAACTTATTGACCACTATAACCACTCGCCTTCTTTATATGGCTCTTGACTGTCTCTCCCCTAACAGTTAATGTCGCATCCAACACTTCTAGTTGAAATTATCTTAATGATCACTGTAACTCCCCCCCCCCCCCCAATTTTTAAACATGCAACCTCTTTCTCACTCAACCTTGACAAAATCGTACGGAATGCCAACTTGAATTGTAGTAATTAAACTTCATCATTCCATGACGCTTAATTACTCGATGAAGACGTGCATGGCTGCCGCATGTAACTATTTGAACACTTGATGGAAACTTTGCTCGTAGATGACAATTGCAATTGGAGGTGAGTCCCACGATGAATAGCATGCATGGTACGCAATGTTGAATGTTTACCAAAACTGGGAAGTTGAAGATGAGGCGTTGCTGATCGGAGCACTAGAAAGCCTTCTCTTCCTGTTTTTCTTCTTTTGGATTTGGAAATGGCAGAAAACAAAAGAAGAAAAATAAAGCTTAAAACAAAGGGGAAAAAAAATCATTGAGAATAGTAGCTTGATTTTGAGGAAGCAGGTGGAACTGATTCACGGTGGATTGAAGTTAGAGAACAGAGAGTGGCTCGGCTAATGATGGACTACACCGACGCAAAGGTGTCCGCGACAAGACTGAAAAGGCCGCAGCAGAGGACGGCAGCTCTCCGTAATGATGGCAGCTCACGAGATTTGGTCTAAAAAACAACCGGAATACATTGAATACCGCAACCAGCGGAGGACGATGATGCTGTTGAGGACGACCGGTTTGTGGCATTTCTGGATACAAAGGACTTGCAACGACAAGTGATGATGGTCTCAGTGTCAACGATGATATAAGGAACGAGGGTCCTATTGCATTTAATAAGACCGGCGGCAAAAGAAGAAAGATGAAATTAGACTTTTGATTTAGGCCACCTCTCTTCTAAAGGCTCTAATACCGTGTAAATTATTCAAGAATCTTCGAGTGGAGAGAAAATATTCAAAAGTTACATCTTTAATCAACAGCTTAATGCAAGACTACATAAGGACTCTATTTATAATAGATAAGGACTCTATTTATAAAGCATATAAGACAACTAAATCTCCATTTATTTCGTTAAAAATGTGGTATTTTTGAAAAATATTTTCTGAAAAATCATTTTCTAGGAAGGTGACATTATTTTATAGAATTTGGCTAAGACTTAAAAATGAATCGGAAATTTGTTTTTCGTCATTTGGTAAGGAAAATTAATTTTCCTAAATAGACATACATCATTCGGGCACTAATGAATTGCACATAAATAGTCAAGAAATCCGACACAAACATCAAAGTCTGAAGCTTGAATTCCCGACTCTCGGGCACAAGCATGGGCACTAGTCTTGGGTCCATTGAAACCAAGCTTGAGAACCCGACACCCATCCTAGCACCTTGTTGCTCGAGCCAGGTCCATGGCAACCTAGTCTAGGTATGAGCATTAGGATCCCCAAGCTTGGACTCCATGGACTCGGGCTTGGGCTCTAGTTACCTTGATGTAGGAGCTGGGATCCACGACCTGATCATGATGGACCTAAGCACCGACATCAAGGTTACGACCTGACCTTGATGGACTCAGGTCTAAGTGGTGGGGACCTAGTCTCAAGCGCAAAGGTCCCACGCCTGGCCTCAATGGACCCAAGTCCCAATGTCTCCAACACGAGTACTGGGGTTTCAAGTTTGGCCTCGATTGACCCAAGTGCATGTGTGGGGAACCTAGGCTTAGCCTCAATGGACTTGGGCATGGTCGTCGAGGTCCAAGCATGGCCTTGGTGGACCTTGCTCCGATGCAAGGGACTTGGATGCGGGTGCTAGCCCCAAGGATTGGCTTCAATGGACTCGAGCGTGGGTGCCAAGCTTTGCAACCCAGTGTCAATGGACTTGGATTTGAGCACTAACAACCTAGTCCTAGGTGTCCAAGGTCTAGTGCTTGACTTCAATGGACTTAGGTGTGGGTGGTGGGGTCCCAAGCATAGGCGTTGGGGTCTTTTGGGCAAGGCCTCGATGGATTCAACCTCAGGTGCCAAGGATTCAAGCACGGGCACTAGGTTTGCAAGGATGGCCTTGGTGAAACTAGGTTCAGGCATCGCTGTCTCAAGCCCGACATCTGGCACTCGACATCAATAGATTAAGGCACAAGCGCAAGGGATCTAGGCATGGGACTTTCCAAGCCTAGCCTGCATGAACATGAGCTTGGGAGTCAAGGAAATGGGCACAATCTTCAGGATATAAGGCCTAACCTCGATGCTACTATGTCCATTGTCCCAAGCCTGCTTCGATGAACACAGCCTAGATGGACTTGGGTTCAACCCCGATGGACCTAGTCCTGACCTCCAAATGCGGTCTCATTGCCAAGGGTCTAGGAAGAAGGATTGGGGTTCCCTTGTCCAAATGCTGATATCTAGTTATACATTGGGAAAATTTTCGATTTTTTGAATAGGAAATCATTTTTTTTTTTTTGTGAATTTAAGCATTGATTTTTCATAAACTTGTTTTTCTAGATGATTTATAGGTCGTTTCTCATTTTTTCTCGAAAAAAATCACAAAACATACTAAGCCTAACAAAATCCTAATTTCTCTATTAATGACCACCTAACTACCGACTAATATCCATCGAAGTCATATGTCCACTCCAAGGATTCTTTCTGCAAGCTAAGCTAAGCTAACCCCAAAATAAATTCATCCACTTATTTCTTATTCACTCACTGTTAGAAAAAGTGTCAACTTGATCAATTTTCCCAAAACCCCTTTGTAAAATTCCCTCCAATCCTAGACAAAAAGAAGGACAGAAACAAAAAGGCCCCCACACACCATGACCCCATCACCATCCTTGTTCAGTCTCCCCAAATAAAGAAAAGAGCAAACTGCTAAGCGAGCTCCCAATCAAAAGCAGAAAAGAACAAAAGAGACAACCCACATTAATTATTGACCCAAAAAAAGCAAGGAAAGAGAGTAAGGAAAAGCGAAGGGATGGTGTCACGAAAGGGCAAGGCCTTGTTCAAGTGTCTCCCGTGTCCAGGACACGTTGATACCGATGTGCAAAATGCATCATGGACCAGTTCCCCTTCTCTCTCTGTTTTCCTCTGTAGTTTTCTCTCTCAAATCATTCATTAGCGGCAGAAGAAGAAACCAAAACCTGATCTTTAAACATGCATCGGCGGCAGAGACACGTACATTATATCTTTCCTGGAATTTTTCGAGAACCTTATCACATGCTAATTCCATCAAGCACCAGATCTACCCCCACGAGATCGATCTGAACATGTGCACCAAAACCAGAAGAAAATTAAAAAGCTCATTTCTTGTTTTTTCTCTCTCTCTGTTCATCAAGCAAAATTAACAAGACGGATTGATCAGGATTGCTCATTTCTTCTTCTTCCTGACCTTGCCATTACAGAACAGTGAGCCGAGCCCGAACAAGCTCACCGTCCCGATCGTGATGTGGGGCTGAAAATTTAATACGGGATTGACCCTCACGCCAGGCCCGTATCGTTTCTTCGTCGGGGGCTTCTGCGATTGCGACGGGCCGTACGAAAATGGCATGCCGAAGGAGGATTGATATGAGTCCGACGATGATCTTCGGCTCGATATAGAGGGCTGTTTCTGCAAATTCTGCCTTGGGTTATCCTTGACGGGGAATTTGTCCTTCGGATTCGGAACTGAACCGGTCGAGTTGCTCCGCGAGAGGAACTGCAGCGACCGGATCAGTCCTTTGCTCTTGGCAACGTCGCAATTGAGGCTGCTGCTGCGCTTGAACTGCCAGAACGGCTTCGGTGGCGGCTTCTCATCCCCCTCGTCATTGCCGTCGTCGTCGTCGTCGTCGTCGTCGTCGTCGAAACTGTCCGACAGGAGCTCCTTCAGACTCTTCTTCTCCGTGAACGCAGCACTAGAAACCGGAGTCCCAGATGGAGGAGGAGGAGGAGGACGAGACGGCGGTATTCGACGACAATTACTGTGATCTGCACTTACCCCTCTGTCCCTCCTGATCTCGCCCGGGAGGATCTTGCCGTCGGAGAAGAGCTCGTCGGCTGAGGAGAGCTCGAGGACGAAACTCGAAGCTCCAACGCAGAAGTCGAAGTCAGAGTCCAGCAGCGACCGGTCGAGCCTCTCGCGGCGCCCGCGGTCATCTCCTTCGACGGGCACGGCGTCGCCGCATTCCTTGAGATCGTGGGAGAAGGAGATTCGAGGGCTGAGCAGACCGGGGCTCGATATCTCCGAGCAAACGTCGATCGCCATTGCCAAAGCAGAGTCGAGAGAGTATCCCCCCCGAGCTCTTTCCCTCTCAAAAGGCGAACGGAGCCCGCCGCATCTTCAGGGTACGCTAGTGGGGAAGCGCGAAGAGGGTTTGAAAAAGAAAAAAGGAGGAGGTGGGATTCTGGAGTCAAAAGGAGCGGCGGCGACAGAAGAGAAGTCAGCAAACTTGCAGCTTTCGAAGCTTTTGGGATTTTCGTCCGAGCGAGCGGCGCGTGCAGGCGGAGAAGGGGAGAATCTGGATGATGGGTTTGATGGAGAAATCGAAGGGGAGGAAGGAGAGGAGGTGGATCGATGGAGGAAGGGATGAAAGGAGGGGGACACCAACGCTCGAATGATAGATCTTTGGCCCGTGATGAGGGAAAAAGGAAAAGGAAGCCGTTGAATTTAAGCACCGAAAGGCTATTAAAGGATCTACCCCTATGTGGGTTTCCAATGTTAACCATTTTATTTTCTTTCTTTCTTTCTTTCTCTCTCTCTCTCTATTTTCTCTCATTTTTCCTTTTCAATCCCTCGTTTTCCCATTCATATGATGTTGTTAATTAATGAAAATGTTGCCGCCTTCAATTTATTAGCTGTTCTTTTGTTATGTATGATCATTGTTTTGAAAAATTGTAGTATTATATAAGGAATCCTTTCAGAATGTCAAGATACTTATTAAGTAGTTAAAAAGTGCATAGTTTCCAAAGCATTGTCTTTTATTGTTTTGTGTATAATTATTACATTGAAAATCAAGACATTAAGTATAGTTCACAAGTGCCGCGAGAACACTTGTTAACATAATTCTTAATTAAGTATGTTTAAAGAGTGTTTTAGGGCGCTTGTTAACCTCATTCTTATAATACTCGCATTTGGCTCTTTCCTTGTGCTACATTAAAAAAATCAAAATAGTTCATTTCACTTATTTTAGTGGGAACATTCTAACCTTTTTAAAGGAATGATAATGGAGGTGAGGCTGGGCGGCGTGAGGGGGAAGTTGTGCGTTCCCCTATCACCTCAAGAGACTTGCTCAACGCTAGCATCTTCTGGACTTAGTTACCTTCCATGAAAGAATGACTAAGAATAGTTTTAGTTTAGAAAAAAATGCCATCTATACCATTTCTAGAATAGAACTTATAATTCTAGATTGGAGAATAATAAATAAAAAAGGTCTATAATACAGGCAAGGTCGGGATGAGAATAGCTTGATTCATCGTTATGCTAGTCCATATGCATGAAAATATCTTTGGCTCCGTTTTCATCCCTAAAACTCGCCAATTGCAGATTTCTACATGCCTCATCTGAAACGGGTAGTGAGCATATGGACACCGCTCGAATTGCCATCCCTAGTCAATTTTCGTGGTCACAGTCCTGACTTGTGATTTTTGATTTGTCTATCTACTTCTATATTTAAGACATTGAAGATGCAGCATTTTCATGATATCTCCCATTTGTGTTTCCTAGTTTTTCTGATTAAGCTTATTGAAACGGCTTTAGGCAAAATTCCAAATTCATGATAGACCCGTTGATGAGAAACTGTTTGAAGATGCTTATTTCCAAGATGCTTTAGGAGGAAGATCACAAGCCATTCATTTGTTACTAAGAAACAAGTCATTTCTTGAGAAAGTGAAAAGGAGATGATGATTTGCTCAAAAAAAAAAAGAAAAAAAAAGAAGGAGATGATGAGAAATTGGGTGCAGCCGTCCGATCACAATGTACGGACCAGGTAATGAAATAGAAGGAGGGTGGAAGATGTCAATGAGGTCACATCACACTGAATTATTCCAAAACCATGTTAGCTGTCCCTAAGCAAAATCATGATTAACAAGTTTTAAGGGGAGGTACGGCTTGACGAGGGAGTGGATTGGATCTAGCATTAGATCTTTTGAGCCTCATGGTTTTTTAATATTTTTTTTTTTTTTTTTTGTTCATCACATGACATTTGGCAATTTTAATTGCTAAGTCCAAGGTTATGTACATGAAAATAATGGGGAAAGAGAGATGACTTCTTTGGCTCATGTTTGACAACATATGGCATGACATTAGAGTAGCATGGAAGTAGTCTTAGTAAAAAAAAAAAAAAAAACGCACAAATAGTTCTTAAATTTTGATTTAATGTGCCATTCATCCATGAATTTTTAATTTATTTAGTATCAATAATTTACGTTGAATATTATTATTTGATTTACTATTCAAATTTGAAGTCAAATTTGGAAATTCTGTTAATTGGAACAAATGAAACAAAAAAAAAAAAATTGGACATATTTATATAGTTCGGGGATTAGATTTGATATTTATCAAAAGTTCATGAGTTATATTGAACAAATTAAAATTTTATGAATAATACTGCATATTGGGTTAAATATTGAATAAACTAAAAATTTATGGACAATATTACATATTAGAAATTAAACTAAAGTTTAGGGATTACATTAAACGAATTAAAAATTTAGATATGATATTCCACACTATATAAAGTTCACAAGCCATTTGTGAAATTGTATCTACTATTAACTAGAAACATTTTAATATGCATGCATTTTCAGGGTTAAAGATTGCTTTTCACCATCTTCTGATGCTTTCAGAGATAGAAAGTAAGATGACCACAAGTCAATTCCCCTGAACTTATGAGGAATAAAAGTAAAAAACGTAGATGAAAACAACCTCAACAAGAAAAGGCAATATAAGGATAAGTAAAACACACTATTCACATGTCGTCGTTTAGAGACACGGTCTTTACTTAATATCAAGATAATAAATTCGAATGTCGAGCCCCATCTTACCAAGGGTCGTTTCACGAGGGATTTTTTTTTTAGCTTCTTTCGGCTTTTCTGACGATTCTCCTTCCGAAATTCGAAAATCCTTTTTAAAGTTTCGTAACATAATGAGAAAAGAAAACAAAAAAAAAAACGGAGGTGAATCCCATCCCTTCAATCCATAAAATCGCGGGTAACTAGCGCATCATAAATCATCGAAAAACGAAAGGGGCGGTCGGCATTTTGGTCCTGCCAAGTGGGGTAAAAAGTGTGGACCAGATCGCAGGAGAGCTCTGGTCCTGGGAGTCCGGGGGGCTTTAATGAAGGGGCATCTCTCGCGGGACCGGCGGGGAAGCCAGAGACGAGGAAAGGACGAGGGGAAGTCAGTTCGACGCCGTCCTTTATGTTTCCCCATCTCCTTCGTTGTTCCATCGTACGTTGTTGTGAGATCAATGCTGCAGTTACCCGCATTCTGGCATCTCCATCCGAAAAGGATGTAGCAATTATGGAAGCCCGGACCACCATCCTCCCCTTATTTACCATTATTCCTTGGAATTATTTATCGTATGTTCTTTATTTTATTTTATTTTACCGTGAGAATAGAATCTCTATCGTGGTAAGGAGGGGTACTCATCAGTAGTGAGTTTTCTATATTATCAGATATACCACATTCGATCGTTGGTAGGCAAACTCGTTGGGCAGTATTCGAAATTCTTGTGCTGTTTTAGCAATAAAAAATGGCTCCATTGTTCCTTGTCTTCTTATTCACTGTTCAAAATTATTTGCAGACTTTTATTTCTTTAGTCATTGTATTCTTGCTTCTATACCGTGTAAATATATTTTGTGGAATTACTATCGATTATTCTAAAAATTTAAACTATTAAATGAATGCACGATTTAATATTTAAATATAGACAAATAGGGGTGTAGAAGAACTCAAATTCAGAATTTTCTATTTTGATATAATGTAAAAATTTAGGAGATTAAAAAGATTTTATGAAATCACCATTAATTATTCTATCACTCTTGTCATCAATAGTCCTATCATTCTTGATGGTGAATTTCAATGATTGGATAGTACATCATCCATTTTGCATCTGTTAAGGCCTTTTTACTAAGGAGCCTACGGAAGTTTCTATTTGAGAATGTCCTTGAATAATGCCACCATATTGCAATGAAGCATCCGGTTCTCCACTCTGGTTCGCCTACCACGGTCTAGGTTAGGGTGGCATGTAGTTGGAAGAAACTCTTGCTCAAACCCGGACCCACAAAGTCAAATATATGATGATCATGTCCTATCTATATAGATAAGGTGCCCACATGATCAACGACCGATGGCCGCAGACCATATGAAATTACCGTATGTTTCTTCCTACCTAGGGAAAGTATATAAAACCCTCATCATTTCTTGCACTTCTGTCACTTTACAATCTCTACTTTCTAGAAATGCATGTTCCCATCCTCTACCAAAGCCCAACAACAGAAGCGACCAAATTACCCCATAGATCCCTAGTTTACCTACGTATCGTATTTTTTGCACTATCCGTCACGACTTGCATCCGTTCGAAATTTGACGTCGTCTGTGCCACCACCATCAATGTTGTCGACCCCCCTCTTCTCTTCCCTGCTCATTACGATCCTCTCTCTCTATCTCTTGATCTGAGGTCACAGGCCGTCACGGATGACCTCAGCTCGACACAACCCCCGAGAAGGAGGGGATAAGATGGACGGAGAAGACACGGGGACAGAGGTCGAGAAGAGGTCAGGTGAGAATTTATGAGGAGTTAGGATAGTCAGGTGCCACCATCTTTGGCTGCCGATGGTGGGACTTAACCAAGATGGAAATTTCCGACATAATTAGGATATGAAAATTCTTGCAAGGGTCGGGGCCGAGCAATCCGCCCCAGTGCGTGTCTCTATCTCCTACCTTTTTTAAACACTCGACATTTTATAGAAACTAAATGTTTAATATGTGCTGCTTTCCTCTTAGAAAAATTTCAGTCGCCATTCTGTGGAAACCACTTGACGGGAAGACGAACTTACTAGTTGGCAAAGTTCAATTTCGAGGGACATAAGATCACTCCTGCCATTTCCCAAGCCATGGTGACATGGAACGACGCAGGATTTCCGTCTGTCGCTCGTCCACGAACCCACCCAACCCAAGGGGCAATCTACATGGAAGCAATGCACTTTACTTCACAACCCTTGTGTGCAGAGACTGCGGCTCGAAGACAAACAGCAAGACAGAAGTCGTTCATCGAGATGATGTCTCGCACGTCCTACGCAGACCTAATACTAACATGTTTGATTTCACTCAGAGAGAGAGAGAGAGAGAGAGATGGAGATGGACAAGAAGAAGAAGTAGGTGGTGGTGATGGTGGGAATGGACGACAGCGAGTGTAGCCACCACGCTCTTCGCTGGGCGCTCCAGAACCTGGGCCAAACGTTCTCTGGGACTCACCTCCTCCTCTTCCCTGCTCAACCCCTGCTCGAGTTCAGTTGTGTATTCGTTTCTAGCTTCGCAAGACTGAACATTCCTAAACTATTGAAGTTTGCTTCTTTTTTTCTCCAGTTCATGCAATTTAGGAATGGTGCTTCTGTGCTCTCGATAAATATGTCTTGACAGCCGTGGATTTGATCAGCAATCTTCAAGAAGATCAGAGGAAGGTCACTTTGCTAGCAAATGCAAAAGAGATCTGTGCCAAGCATGGGGTACGGGCACTTCCTTTAGCTAATTTCAATTCACTCATTACATTTTTTGGCATCTCTAATGCTTTTGAGCCAAAGCGGACTAGTGTTGTAGTCATGAATAAATATGCATATGTTAGGACATGAGCTAAACAACTCTTGGTGATACGACCTTTGGTTGTTATTCTGGAGATGATGATATAGATATCACGCAATAACCCCTCTTCCAATAGCTAGATGCAGCTAATCCAGACTAATAGGTTAGCAATCTTTAAGTATGTATTTATTTTTCTGTACATCAAGTAGATGGTAGTATTTCCTTTTAAGTAGTCAATGAGTATACTTATAGTGAGTATCAGCAATCGAACTGGCCTCAAACACATTGGTGCTCTTTCATCGCTCATCACGGGTTCGGGGTTGATTGTTCTTACCAATCACGTGAATGGATCAGGAAAGGTCTCGAGTCTCGTGACAATGAAGAAAATAGAGGATTAGATGATTCTGCAATAGTGCTTAAGAAGATGATTGTGATACTGTGCTCCCAAAGCTGAAGAGAACTCATGCTAATGTCGCTTTGGGGTCAAGTCCCTGCAGTCTCAGGCATCTCAATTTTGTCAAACTTAATGGCCCACTGCATGTTGTGCCGCACCCTACGGGGTGACAACTGTGTATCTGTTTCGTTGATTTCTAATGATAAGCAGGACCAAGATCGAGTCACTCTGTGTCCTATCGACTGTTTTTCGTTGACCTTCTTTGGTTCAGAAGGTTGAACCTTTTACTTAATGAGTGCTTATGAGAGGTCATGACACAATTCCAATTCCTCTTGCAACAGCAAGTTAAATGCAGTCACGATCCAATGTGCATGAGACGGAAAAAATGGGGTGTATTGTGTGATTCACATAGTGCGGTGCCATTGCCTCAAGACGATTTAATATATTGGTCTAGCATTATGGCCTACATCCATGAAACTACGTCCAGCTTATGGTTTCGTCCTTGACGTAGATTATTTTGCTGAGATGGCCACAGAAGTTGGGGAACCCAAAGAAGCGATCTGTGAGGCAGTGGAGAAGCTTGATGTTCAGCTACCAACTTTGGGAAGTCATGGTCAGGGAGCCATTCAAAGGTTAGGATCACCTTCTTGAAAGTCTCACTAGATTGTCAAATGGATAGTTAAAGGACTGCACATTTCTTCCTTGCTAGTATGCCTGTTCTTGTTTGTCCCTTAGTCCTACAAGTTATGCCTCAATCCGCCTACCAGTTTGGTTGCACGGTTGAATGCTTCCACTGATGGGCTGCTTTGAATTGAGATTGGCTGATTTTCCTTTGTTTTTCTTCTATCGAGAATGCTAACTTGAGATTCTTGATTCTGGGATTTGACCATACCTTCTCTATCAGTCTTTTTGGATCCTTTTGGCTTGTAATTTGACAGAAGTTCGCCCCTGATCATCTTCAGAGCTTGTTGAAGGTGTTCTGTCAGGACAGATTCAATGCTCCCGACTATAGGATTATTGAGTTTTATTGTTGCTGAGCTCCTCGAACTTGTCTTGCGCGCTGTCTTGAGGATCACTGCATGTTGGGATTGTCCCTCCAATCATCTCCTTGTGTCCTTCAATTTCTAGCACATCGAAAAGAATTACAAGTCTCTCTATTTCTCATGACAAAGCTTGCTCGTTGTAACAGAGCATTTCTGGGGAGTGTGAGCGATTACTGCGTCCACAATGCCAAGTGCCCCGTTCTTGTTGTGAAGAAACCAGCTTGAAGAACCTCATTTTCGTTTCTCAGATCACAAAGTAAATGTAGAAACTTATGGAGTTGCAGTAGTCAACTCATCCCGAAAATAAAAGGTGCAATAGGATTTGCTTGCACTGATTTAAATATAATCAGTTTTAAATTAAGAGGTAAAAGCACTACTGGTCATTTGACCTTTCCAATGTGTGCATCTTGCCGGCTTATCTCCGTTCTTCCCCATGCAAACTCTCCAACATTGACGGAAGGATTAAGATGAACAAAAAAATCGATAGTTCATTGTCCCTTGATTGTCTTTCCCTATAATTTCGACTCAGTGTCTTCTGCTGCAATTTAGGTAATCATCATTTTGAAGGTTATTTTTTTGAATATGCTTAATAAGTGTTTTAGATTGGCGAAGAAAATATTAGATTTAAACTAAAATTGAGAAAATGAGATTTATCGCCATTATTTTACTTAAATTTAAACTTGGGAAGATAATAAATTTATATAAAAATGTGCAATGACGTGGCGACATATCACAATTGTCATCCACACTAGCTGCCATATAAGATTTTTAATGGCAATTCATTTTTGCACAAAAAACTTAATCAATGCCAAAATTAGTCCGCAGGTGAATATTAAGACATATTCGAAAAGTCATGTTAAAAGGGTGCCGAGAGTAAATGGTTGTGCTTTTCTCAAGACATTAGGAAGATTGTTGAAATTTTCGCAAACATAAAAAGTCGTTCCTTATGTCTTTTTAGAGAGATAATGACACAAATATTTTACAAGTTTTGGTTCAATATATAATATGGTTCATAAATGTTTAATTTGTTTAATATTGTCTGTAGGCTTTTAATGCAATTCAACTTATTCCTTAAATTGTATGAAAATATCCAATTCCATGGATCATATTGAACAAATTAAAAGTTCATAAATCATATAACACAATGACCATATTGAATAAATTGAAACTACACGAATTACATTGCATAGTAAGTTATAGTTCAGGCACTAAGTTGAGTAAATTAAAAGTTTATAAGTTATATTACACATTTAGTAAAGTTGAACAACTATTTATGTCATTTTTCTTTTGAAACTTCCAAGGGTGGTCGTGTTGAAACTGCTAGGCTTTGTTTTCTGGGATTTGGCAACTCCCAAGAAAAAGCAGTTGGTTGGCGAGGGCGACGTCTCGCCATTGGTGGTGACCAGGTCAAGCTCCGAAATTCATACGGTTGACTGGTGGATCTTACCTGAACTTCCCGCCACCGGATTTCCCAGCTACCTTTCCGGAAAGGGCGCAATTTCTCCAAACCTTGACCCCACCTACACTGTCGCTTGTACAGACAAATGCATCCATTAGCGTTCGTGTATAAAATATCTGTCTACCTATCCGAATTCCGCAGGAACTCAATATTCATCTTCTGTCGGCGCCTGCTCCGTGCTTAAACCCTGAAGGAAGACTCGAAGAGACTCCTGCCGCGAGAATGGCGAATGTGCTGCTGGCTAATGGCTTCGACAGGAACGTGATGGTGGCGATCGACGAGAGCGACTACAGCCACTACGCGCTCATGTGGGTGCTCGACAACCTCAAGGAGTCCGTCGAGCGGTCCACGCTCCTCATCTTCATGGCTCACCCTCCTCCTCGGCCCGTCAGCACTTTCCAAGCCTCCCTCAGCTCTGCTCGCGTGTATTGCTCTGTTTCACCCAGTTAAGCCCCTCCCCTCTCTCTCTCTCTAGATCGTGACAATCGTTGTTATTTGTGAAGTCCACCAATTCGTACAAATTCTTCTCGCTAGCTGACTCGTGTTTGCTGTGTTGCAGCTCCGGACCTTGTCAGTCTGTCGAAGCAAACAACAAGAAGCTCACTTCGGCCTACTTGGACAAAGCCAAGGAGATTTGTGCTAACCGAGGGGTATTGCTATTTCTACACTTCCTCTGTTTTCTTCAGTAACAAGGGATTATAGCTATCTAGTGCGAAAGGATATGATTGAGTGATTAAAAAGTGGACTATTTTAATTAACTTAATAGCTGAAGTCTACAGTACTGTAGTGTTGAAGCAGCAGCGATGGGTGTCTAAAGAATTGATTTCTGCTATAGTTTCCTGCTACTACTTATCAAACAGATTCTCTCGGGTCACTTTGCTTCTCTGGGTATGCTATTGCCTCCTATGCTCGTTTTAGATAATGCCAACATTTTATAACTTATCATGTTCCTTTCTTATATGGCTGATTGACTCGTCTTCAACTATGAGAAATTGTCCAGGCTAAATAGGGAATGTCCTTAGAGCACTGATACTATGAGGGTATCTAATAAATAGTATGCTTAATTCCTTCAATTTTTGTCAGTCAAGGAAAGGGAAAGGGACTTTGCTCTAAAAATAAGAAAAGTTTCTTTCGATCCTCAAGATAGTAGTGAAGTGTTGGTTTTGTTCTCTACCAGCCCTCTAGATTTGATTTTTTCTTGTTGTAGAGAATTGCTTTCGTAGCTTCGAAATTACAGCACTGTAGGAGCACTTTGTCTTATGCCAATAGTCTCTCTAAATACAGGTAAGGGCTGAAACAATTGCAGATGTCGGGGATCCTAAAGTGGCCATATGCGATGCCGTTCTAAAGTACAATGTTAGTCTTCTCGTCATGGGGGAGCGTGGAATTGGAAAGATAAGAAGGTGCGCTTTCCGATTCCTACTCTCTCTTCCTCAGTGAGACAGTTTGATGATATACCTATAAATGCTCTCAATTAGTTTGTGCAGAGATACAATTTTGAGGTTTTCCATTGTATGCTTATGATAGTACATACATCTGCAATGAACACAGAGAAGGACTAAAACATGGGAAAGAACTTCCAGACGATGACTTTAGCGGTGAATCGATGGGATGTATGTGCTGAGTAGATGCTAAAAAACTGTTCTGCATGAATAAATCATTACATACATATCCACAAGCACTCCTCAGATGAGACACGATGTTATTTTTCTTCTGGTACTGGCATTGCACAACTTCCATTTGTGAAGTAGCTGCTGAGATTTTCTAGAGTTATGCTATACATTCTTAATAATTTCAATTGCAATTCACATTAACTAATTGAGTGTGCGCTTAATTTTCTCTGGCTTTCTGAATATCCTGAATTTGCGATTTCTGCTTCTTGTCACTTTGAGAACTAAATTTAAGGAACTCTTAACTTCTTCTGCAAATTTGCAAGATTTGCTCTGTTATTTGTGGCTCTTTATGCTTAAGGTTCAGATAATGAACGTATCCTAACCATAGTGCCATAACAGGGCTCTAATCGGGAGTGTGAGCAACTACTGTGTTCAATATGCCAAATGCCCAGTGCTTGTGGTGAGGAAACCAGAATAGAGGTAACGGCCTACAGCTTCAACTTATCTCATGTGACAAAGGTTTCTATTGACAGCATGCTGTCACGAATATAAGGGATGCTCTCGAATCAAATCTTGCCTCCACCTGGGGGTCTTTGCCAGTTCCTAGATATAATTCAAAGTGACTTTATATTGCCTGAATTTTGTTGCAGAGGACTATCACATATGCCTCAGTTCCATCTCTCTACTATAGCCTCTCGATCATTTTCTGGTTGTTCATGTTGAATGGAAACAACAATTCAGTTAATTGTGAATGTGAATTATTTGCTCATATTAAGGAAAGAATGGATAGAGAGTCGCAGCAAATCTGCAAATAAGAGGAAGCGTAGGGGTCATTTGGTTGTACTTGCTATATGCGAGCAAAGCAATGGACTTTAAACTCAAACAAACTCAGTGACCTTTCAAGGTTTGCTCTGCTTCACAACCGTGAATTAGGCCAAAGATGTTAGGACTGAAAGCAGGAGGTTACACTTTGAGCTAATCAGAGGTTTATTTGAAGGAATACTATATATTTGATACAACCCTTTTATCAATCAGTATTTAGTCAGTATATGCTTGCCTTCATGTGTTAAACGTTCGCCAAATGAATCCATGCTTTCAGTCTCGACCAAGGAGTTCATCTTGTCCTGTGAACTGCTGCTCTTATTCTGGTAACTTATGCAAGTAAGAAGTTAATACTGCATAAGCATGACATGGTATAATGACTTCTTTTGGCAGGATAGTGAGCGATGGGAATTAGAAGACGACCACTTATGGATAGAAGGATTGCCGGTCACAGTTTGGCCCTTTTTCTTTCTTTGCTCAGAGTTCAATGTATGACTGACCTATGTCTCGAACCTCACTGGAAGTTTTTCCGCTAAGTTTATCCAAATACCGATACGCAGCGATGATTGCTCTTCAGGCAGGGCCAATAACACGGCACCCTTCCTTCGCTTTTCTTTGGCTGCTGGCCGAGATAACTGGCGACTGCTCTTGTTCTTTCTTCTATTCGCATATGGCCAATGGCAAAAGTTCTTAACGAATGTCTGTGCCTTCTAAAAGATCTGGAATCTCTCTATGCTAAGGATCCATGGCCATTCCAATGAGCCAACTACTTTGACTTGAGCGCATTGAACACGGTCGATGACAAATCAGATTCTTAGAGCACCTGAATGCGAGCGAGCGAGGGAGAGGCGGTGGAACAATCTTGCGCATAGAATAAGACGATGAATAGTAAGGCAAACTAGAAACCTAAATGCTCGAAGGGACTCGAGGTCCAATGAAGCACGGTCATTGAATTGAGTCCTCAAGCAGACAACTCCCTGGGGGCCGCCTAAGTGGTTTATTACCATAGTAAATTCGCAATCGTCCATATCATTACACGATTGCGCGACTCGAAAAATTACCAGCAACCCCGTTGGAGTGATGAAAGAAGTACTCGTGCGAGAATGAAATGCGTCTAGATCTATAAATGTCCATACAACATATTCAGCCTTCGGATCAATAAGCGTCGCGCTAGATTCACGAGACACCTCCAACATCCGGCGATCGATGACACTGTAGTAAACCGTCTCGTTCAGAAGGGTCGGCGAAATTGCATATCCAGTGGACATCGCTTTTATGGTCAAGACTCTAGTAATCCATCTTCCGAAAGTCCAAAAGATCTTTTTCATTTTAAGCATGCATTAACATCTACCTTTCATCCCGGTTAGGTTAACTTGACCAATTTGATGTCATATTTCTCCCCGTCAAACCTAAGAGTCTCGAAAACCAGGCGAAACCCCACAAGGAAAACTCCAAGTCACTTATCCAAGAACTTCGCCCTCCGCTTTTTCGACCACGTGATCCACAGTAGCAGCCATATCGTCACGGCTGACTCAGCTGCTTCCATCTCGATCTCTTCCTTGGCTTTTCCCGAGAAAGCCTGGAGCCCTCTCCTTCCGACGTGGACGGAATATTCCTCGGCGGACCACTCGCGTTTCTCCACGTCACGCGCCCGGAGAAAGGCTTTCCGTCCCCGCATCACCTACTGTTACTCTGTCGTTATCCGTTCTCCCTTTGTCTGACTTTCTTTATAAACCCCGGCACGACTCCTGTTTCCATCCTCCGTTCTCGCTTTCGTTCTCCTTCGCATATCCATCGCGAATTCCCGCATCAAAGAGCCTCTGGAAAAAAGAGAAAACTCCATTCTTTCCTCCTCCTCGAAGCCTCGCATTCTTGGCTGATGAATCTTTTGCAGAACCCACCTTTTCTTTCTCAGATCTTGTCTCGATCGTGGTCTGACGAAGCATTCGTTTCGCAAGCCTTGGAAGTCTGCAAATGGAGCGCCATCCTTCTGGCGACGCTCGCTTGCTTCGGCACGCTGTGCCACCGAGTCGTCAAGTTCTCGCCCCTTGGATTCCTGAAGAGCGCTCCCCTCGCGGCTCAGCAGCCTCTTGTCCCCGATTTCGACGATAGCGACGACGACGACGCGTGCTCGTCGTCAGCGTCGGAAGAAGGCGATGGCCGGTCGGACGAAGACGAGCTTCCCTCCCCGCCGGACGACCGCTCGCATGGGGACTTCCTTTTCCGGGTCGCGGGCTCCGGGGGCTCGCAGCTCCGGCGGCGTCGCAGCTTCGCCGACAACCTGTCGCAGTTCGTCTTGGGCAAGAGCGTCGTGAAGCTTTGGGACAGGTCGGACAGCAGATTGCTGCGGCTGCAGGACGCGAACGGAGAGTTCGTCGGGAGGTTCTGCCAGGTCCTGGCGTCGCCGAGGTCGCCCGTATCCGTCGTGTCGGCGGGGCTGAACAACCTGGGGAAGATCGCGCTCAACGTCTGGGACAACCGGGTCGGGTTCCGGATCCCCGCCATAGTCGCCGAGTGGGAGCCGAGCGCCGGCGGCGATGTGACGGTCGGAGACCTCAGGAATGTCGCCTCGCCGGTGGAGGATTCGTCGGGAGCCGATGAGGAACGGTGGTGGGACGCCGACGCCGCCGTCGCCTTCGACTAGTTTGGACAAGACTAGCTGTTTGAAAAGTCGCGGGGCTGACCGGCGACGCGGTGCGATCTGACTCGGAGATAAAAGTGGCGATTCACGTGGTCAAATTTGTAATACTTGTCGTCGGAAGTAAATAATGGTGAACCATTGAGAAAACGAGTTCGAACGAACGTGATGTAAATAATTATTACTAATTCATTTGCTCCATATCTTATTATACGCTTCTTCAATGAAGCAAACAAAATATCCGTAATTTGATTGTTCTTTATCATATATTTTTGTCCATGCTCATAGATTTCAAACTCAATGTAAAAAGTCTCCCGTCTTGCTCAGGTTTTAAATGGACCAATTTTATCTACGTTGGCTATACTAGGCCGGCACAATGTCTAGATTAGGTTCAAGCAAGAAAAATATAAATTATTTTTTATGTATTACGAAAAGTATTGATGTACCCTTAAATGTTCTTTATTGATATACTTTTGGGAATTTTTTGTGTTTGATATAAGTAAAAGATTGATTTTAAGCTCGAGTTTTGAGGAAGAACAAAACGAGAATTTTAAAAACCACATCTACCTAACATGATTTGATCAACGTGAAGTGTGCTGCTTTTCGTCAAAATGAAAAAGTCTTGGTCAATTCTCGATCCAATGTAAAGGGTTAAAGGAAGTTTCCGAGATTAGGCCCCAAAAAAAAAAAAAAAAAAAAACAATTTAAAAAATAAAAAAGGGAGTTTCCTAGAATCTACTCCGCGTTGAGAAAATGGAGTTTCTTGAAGTCCACGTTTAAAATCTGCGGTGGCCTGGAACCAGAGATCAAGAACGAAAGAACGTAAAAAAAAAATACATGTTTCTTGGACCACGCCATCGCGTGCCACGTGCCGCATGGCCGGCCCGATTAGGAGTTTTACATCGCCAAGCAAGCGTAGTGTTAGGTAACATGAAATTAAATACGAACGAATCACCTTTTTTTTTCCCCTTCATTTGTTGTAAGCTAACCTTTAAAGTCGGTCTTCAAAGCAACATGTGGGCCCAAATATGAAAGAGACGTGGTCATCTAGTAGCTCTTGCGTCATCCATCCGTTCGATGTCTAGTCAGATTGCCAACGACCAAGTATTCAATGAATATAATACATATACTAAATTGAGAATTTAACCACATCACTATATAAATATCTCTTACTTGCATTCATCGATGCATCAAATATTAAATTTAGTGGATTTCATATTGTGAGATTTTGTGAGACCACTACCGATTGTTCTAAAAGTTTAATTTATTAGATGAAAGCGTGATTTAATATTTAATTACTCTAACATTTCCCCTCACGCGTAGGTTGGACTTTATCTTATGTTTTGATACCATGTGAAATTTTGTGTGATCGTTACCAAACATTTTAAAAGTTTAAACTACTATTAGATAAAAGCGTAGTTTGATATTTAATTACTCAAACAAATCTAACACATATGAGGTCCATTTGATCAAGCTTATAGAGGTCTATGTGCATGGAGACGAGCCTTTGAATTTAACTCTTTATCAATTTCGTTTCTCTAAGCTTTTCATGACTTCTTTCTTTTAATTTCTCTCAACTTTAATTTTTGAGAATATACGAAAAATTGATCCTGAAAATGTTGGGGATCATGTGGGCAAATGTTCTTCGGCAAACGCCTCAAATTTTGGGGTTGAGGTTTTGCCAATCAAGGAAGAATGGTGCAATTCATACAACTGTTGAAATTGTATGAATTATTGTACAATGGCCAATATAGTTCTAAATATTTTAATTATGTTAAATCAATTCTAAATCTTTTGACGATTTATCAATAAAATCTTAAAATTTAGTCATAAACCTTTTAAATATTTGTCAATATAGCCTTTGTCACGACATTCCCAAGGATAACTAACAATGGAAATCTAATGGATTATTAAGCATGGTGCTTAATACGAACTCTCCCAAACCCTATTAATTGTAACTTTGTACTTGATTCAATTTCCAATTTATTCACCGGAGTACATTTTACTTTTACAATAATAAAAAAGAAAAAGTTCATGAATTCAGGAACTTGATTGAGTTAGATTAATCTAAAACTCTTTCAGTAGTTGTTCTCTTTATTTCCAATATGTTTTGCATGCAATCTTTGTCAAATTTTATCCATTGCCACTAACATGTGAGGGATGAAAATGACATGCATGAATGGTTATACGACATGCATGATGAGTTCTAAACCACATGTTATGGAATTAATTCTTAGTGTTATTCATGTGAGATATCAATTAAAATTAATTGTACATGACATGAACCTACAAATGATAGGCCATATGCAATTTGGACTTTACAAAATTTATTCTCCTGATTGATGCAATCTATATGAGATCTTTTCATCAATCAATGAAAGGACAAATTGACCTTAAAGATCTTCTTATTAAATGAACATGCATTAATTACTAATCATGAACTCGATTAAATATGCATGACCTCAATTACCACGTGAATAATGAAAAAACAATCTAAATCCTATGTGCAAGATGACGTATTTTTCTTATAAAATAATGTATATATGCAACTCTAAGTTCACTAACGTGTCGCGAATTTATGGTATAAAGAAAACTATACGAAAAATTATTTTTATTTTATTTTCTAAAAACAGCAAATTTAAAACCTAAAACTCTGCATACGGTTTAACATATTGCCATTAAATTATTATTTGACTAACAACTAAATGATGGAATAATAATTCTTTGAGTTCTTTTTATGCTATATGAACATTATGCAATGTGGGTAATGCATCTAATGCAATTATTATCTGTATGATGTGATAATAAAAAAATCAATCCTAGAAATCTATGATTTTCTAGGCGACGTGGATTATATGACATGTGATTAATTAACCCTATCTCTACTTGCAATCTAGATGAATTTTTTTAATGACATTTTTATTTGATCTTACTTAATGAAACTATGGATTATCCTAAATCTATATGCATTCTAAACTAAACTGGCATTACCAATATGAAAGCCCTAAAACATGAATTATGAATGCGGCCTAACCTCTAAAAAATGTGCATGGCATGCTGAATCTCACGAGGTACCTAAATATATGTATTATTAAAGTTCATTAAAATCTAAAGACATGTTATTTCAATTCGTGCAAAATTTATTCAATGAATCACACGCAGAAACACCCGAGTAATGCGTGACACAATATTAAGGAGCCGCCCTTAAGGCTCAAAGGTCCGATGCCAAGAAGGCCGGCAGCTGCAAGAGTGAGGCGAACAAAGAACCACGGTTGTCCAACCACGAACAGCGACTGAAGGGCGGCAGATGACGCCGAGGCTACTGGCACGGTGGGAACTTCGCCCGGAAACTTACAAGGAAACCGACAGTGCAAAGAGGCTCAACCGAGGACTTGGCGGCACGATTGAAGTGTCAGGAACTAGCAACACAAGTCAAGCAGTAAGCAAGGCCCCAGTGAACCGGTGTTCGTCGAGAATCACTGCACAAGGCGTCAAGGCTGCAATGAACACCTGGGATTTCGGTAGAGGGTGGCTACACTTCCGTGGGTGCTGGTGCGGCGGTCGACCAGGGCATTGGGTTTGCCTTATCAAGGCTGCTAGACTATGAAGCCAGAAGCTGCTCGATCGGCGGTGAGGCTCGACCAAACACTGTTAGAGGATTGCTAGGAGCACCAGAGTTGGAAAAAAAAAACACAATACTTAGAACAGTTCGTTTTGCGGAAAATATGGCGTTTAAAAAATATTTTTCCAAAAAGTCATTTTCCAAAGAAAATGTAATTATTTTTCGGTGTTTAGATGAAACTTAAAAATGAACTAGAAAATATTTTTCGCTGTTCGGTAAGGAAAATCTTTTCCTTCGTGTACTTTTTTATTTATTTTATTTTTTAAAATGGATTTTTCATATTTTTAAAAAATTGATTTTTAATTTTTTTAAAAAATCTATTATTAATTTTTTTATTTACAATTTTTTTTTATTTTTTATTTGTTTTCTATCTCCTTGTTTCTTGGCTACTCGCCGGCCATGATGATGTCCCACGACCAGCCACCGGCGAGCCTCGAGCTCGCCGATGAGCACGAGGCTTGTTGCTCACTAGATTGGCGAGCGTGAGCGTTGAGCTCAAGATTCACCAAATCAATGAGTGCAAGCTTGAGATCGACAAGCTTGAGATTTGCCTGACGACGGCTGATGATTAGCCAAGAAAGAAGAAGATGGGAACAAATAAAAGAAAAGGAAAAAAAGAAAAAAAAAAAAAGAAATAAAAATGAAAAGAAAAAAGAAATTAAAAATAATTCGAATTAAAAAAAAAAAAAAAAAATAATTCGAATAAAAAGAGAAAAGAAGAAGAAGAAGGGGAGGAGGAAGTGAGGATTTATAGAGGTGTGAAATAAAAGAAATCAAATGAGGAAAATGTTTTCCACTTTTCAAAAATGGAAAACATTTTTCCCTAATTTAGAAGACTTTTTTTTTTTTTTGAAAACATTTTCTCCAAGAAATTCATTTTCTATAAAAAGAAAGTCATAAAATCTTAAAACATTTTTTAGAAAATTATTTTCCGCGAAACGATACTGTGCACTCTCCCGATATCAACTCCCCCTTCTTTCGAGCGTGCTCCCTCTATTTATTGATAGGGGCGGTTCTTATTGATATGAAATTCATGATCACGATCATTTCGATGAAAAATTATATATATATATCCACTCAGCTAAAAAGATCATGATGTGCGTGTTCCCCTTTCCAAACCACCAATCTAGCCATTACACATTTTCGATTCCTCATTGGCCAAATTTTTAACTCCAATTCGGTTTGTCACCTCTTTTGAAGTCTCCACCCAATTGAACTTCGTCTTTTATCATCATCCACGGTTCTATTTTTCACTCGCAATCTGGACGAAATCCCCACTCAAATTGCGGCATGGATTGATAATTGATAGCCCATTTTGTTAATCCAAAACTTTCGGCCAAAATATATAAGTTTCAACTGGTGCCAGTCGATAAGAAATATTTTTACTTTTCCTGAATTTTTCATTTTTTTTTCTTTTCGATTCCTTTTTTTTTTTCCCCTTTTTCATCCATGGGCCATCACTGACACCCTTGCCAGCATCAAAGGATGGCCGTTCTTGCCAGCCTTGGGTGAGGGCAGCTCTTGTAGGATTAGGCGAGGGTCCCTCTTGCTGGAGGGTGGCCAAGGTTGCCCTTGCCGGTGGTCAAAGAAAAAAAAAAGAAAGCAAATAATAAATTCAAAAAAAGAAGAAATAATTCAGAAAATTTTTAAAAAATTAAAAATTGTGCATGTTAGCATCGGTTGTTCTATGCCGGCTATGCCACATAGGATAGCCGACATTGACTAAATTGACATGTTAGCGATTTCCAATCAAAATTAGTTGAAATGACTAAATTGGTAAATGTTATGATTGAAAAGGCAAATTGTCAAAATTTTAAGAACTAAATTAATACAATCGAAAGGCTAAAACTAAATTGGCATATTTAAAAGGTTTTAATTTTTTGTTTCATTGCTATCAAGAGGTATGAGACTTTTAGACAGTTTTTTTTTTTCATGTTTTGCCTAGTGCAGGAAAAAAAAAAAGGAATCATATATTCATCAAGTTTATAATTTTTTTAAATCCTCCATCTATTTAATAAATTTCTCAGGATTTTATTTCCCTTTTTTAATTATTCGATAAGATAGATAATAACTTTTTAAATTAATTATACAGTTTTTAAACAAAACTTTCTAATTAGGTAACGATAATATTTTTGTTGGACTTTTAGGCTCTTTACATGCTATAGTTAATCTAAGAGTGTAAATTATGTATTTGAGTTAATGATAGAAAGTTGAGAGCTCTCAATGTTTACGATTTGAGTGTTGCAACCTTGTGTCTAATACACTGAACTAGACTCATCAAATGGAAAGATCATGTCAAGTTTGGGTCGGGTCGAAAATGATCTGATTCAAATTGACTTACTTAACTCATTTTGATCAATTTATATTCAATACAAATTTAGTGACTCATACTCAATATCAACTCTACCCAACTTGAATCAGAATTCATTTTTAGCAAATTTTCTCCTTAAATTATTGTTTTTGAAGAATAAGATACTCCATGGACCAACTCGTCAAATTAGTGAGAGAGCTCCGAAGTGGTTTTGAACAGGGCGCGAAGGTGGTGATGAAAGTTTAGGTTTCCTCAAAAGTGCAATTTGTCACGGTATTGTGAAGTTGCGAGCCAGAGATTGAAGATAACCTAAAGATGGCAGAAGTAGAGCGAACAAAGGAAGAAGGTCACAAGTCACGAAATTGAAGAGGGAGAGAGAAGAGACTATCAAAGAAAGACCAAAATGGGCTGAGCCTAACCTATTTTTTGAATGGGTTGAAAGTATATTTATAATAGATCTACTAAAACCCACTTGTTTTGGGCTTTTAATTTTAAAACTTATTAGAACACAAGTACTTGTACATGTGTGTCGCACATAAAGAATATGGCAACTGCCCGACATACTGTTGAAAGTGAAAGTTGTTTTTGTTTAGTACAAGATCATCTAAACCTTAGAGTGCGTTTGGTTCAGCATTCCCGATGGGCTTTCAGCCTCCAAAGCACATTGAAAAAATGCTAAATCGTTTGGCAACTATTTTAAAGGAGATTTCACTTTAAAGTCAGCATTTGGTTAAATGCTGACACTCATTTTTTTCTTCAAAAACTACCATCACCAATTTTTCAAAATTTCAATTTCATCATTCATTAGTTTTTTTTTTTAATTAAAAAGGAGCAAACCCTTCATTGGATCAATGAAGGGCTATGGCCACCAGTGAGCCAAATCTAGCACCACCAATCGTAAGTTGAGGTCGCTTGAGGGTAACCTCCAACAAGGGTTGTGCAACTCAGCCGAAGGCCGTTGGAGGTCGCACAACCTCGGCGCCCCTCAACCAGTTGCACAACCCTCGCGACACCCAGGCGAGGGCCACCTGAGGCTACAAGACCCGAGTGGCGATCACCTAGGTTGCGCAACCCTCGCTTGTCAAGCGACCTCGACCGACGGCCGTTGGTACCAGATTTGGCTCGTTGGCGACCGTAGTCCTTTGCTGGTCTGGCGAAGGGTTTGGCCATTTTTCATAAAAATATATATAATATCCAAAATCCATTGCAATTTTTTTTTTCCAAACACACATTCAACTCAAAGTCTATTTACAAAGAGGTTTTAACTAAACACAATTTGCATTTCCCCAAATAGTTTTGACTTTTAGCTTTTGTGTTACACCCAAAACCCATTTACAATGCTAAACCAAATGCATCCTTACGGTGATTACACCTCCTTAAGGTTTGGGATTTGTTCCTTCGTTGGGCTAGATCCCGACTTTTGGTGATCGTGAAAAGGACAAGTTGGTATTGCCCTCCTCAGAAATTAGAGCTTCATAACTTTCTTTGGCCTCTTTACATCTGTTTCTAACCATCTGAAATTGAAGATTGGAAAGAGAGCTTGACCTTTTTGAAAGAACAAGAAAAGGCTGCGATGAAATGCTTGCCCTAAGTGAACTAACTGCCTTTCTCTCTCTCTCTCTCTCTCTTTTTTTTTTTTTTTTTTAAGTCAGGAGAGGAAGTCAATGAATATCCAATTGAAGCAAGGCCCCCAATTGACGATCTAATTGGGAAGAGAGCGGCGCATAAGCATGCCGACGATGGGTACTAAATCCACGAAGGAAGGAATTGAAAATGTCTGCCTCATCTTTACAAAGAAAAGGAACTGATGTTAATATGCTGCCATGTAAATATCCGCATAGTAAATGAAAATTACTAGATATACACAGATTGCTTGGGGTAATAGCTATTTTACTGTTGCTGTGCTCCCTTTCATACATCAAATTGCAATGTGCTAGTCAATACATGCAACATCATTTTAGCAATTCACAAAAAATAATAACTGTGAGACATAGAAAGTATTCAAGATCATTTCTACTACCTGTTTCATATGTAAAATCAGTGTCAGCACAGACAGAAGAGAGAATCAAGATCGACCAAAATGAATGAATTGAATCCTTTACAAGTTCGTACAGCCGATCTCTCTCTCAAAGCTATGGACAGGAAAGAAATCAAACATTTCTAAGAAAAACCACAAGAAAATAATCTCCAGCTCTGTTCAAACTTCCATCACCAACCATTCATGTTCTTCGTTCATCTCAGCATTCTGGCATTTCTTTCATGAACTCGGCTATGGAAGGCGATATAATCCGGTTCGATGTGCTTGGAGACATGTAAGCAGAATAAGGGTATCTGTACATTCTCTGTCCTGGGGACAGGAAAAAATCCGCGGCGTTCGGCGTAAACAGCGGGATATCTGAAATCAATGCGTTTTGGTGGCTCGGAATCGGGGAGACGCAATTAGCTTCGTGGATCGCTGGGACATCACCACTTCGTCTATCCTCACTCAAGACCGAGGACGATGCATCCCGTTTGTTAAGAGTGGTCTTATCATCAGTCGGCGCTATTTGCGGCTGAGGCGGATCTGGAGCCGGAACCGGAACCGGTTCGCCCTTATCGTGCTGATGGCACCCCGTGAGCTTCTGGACGAGGGCCATGAAATCCCGGGCCTTGGTGTGGATGATCTTCGGCGAATGAGTATAGATGATGACGGGGCGGGCTCCCTGTGGCTGCTGCAGCCGCCGCGGTTGCTGCTGCTGCTGCGACGGGTCCGCGGGCATATGATGATTAGGGTTCGACAGGGAAGACGAGGAGGAGGAGGATGAGTTATTGGAAGAGGAGGAGTGATGGGAGGCGGCCTTCTTGATGAGGTGGGAGTCCTTGTGGATCTTGAGCAGCGGCGGGCGCGGGCCGTTGATCTCCCTCCTGGTGGCGTTGGCGGCGCCGGTGGCGGTGGCGTTGGGATCACCGTGATCGGGAGATTTTGCAGGGCTCATTGGGACGGTATACTCAAGAGATCACAAGGGACGGGGCTCGAGTGTGATTGAACAAGGGAAATAAAACCGACCGCGATGCGAACGTATATATACTGGTTGCAGTAGCTGGAATGTTAGAGAGAGAGAGAGAGAGAGAGAGGTAGTTGGTTTGGAAGGGGGTGAGGTTGAATTGAGGAAGGGAGGAAGAAGAAGATGGAGGAAGAAGATGATGACGAAAGAGAGAGAGAGAGAGAGAGACTGCGCCAGCGATTCTGACCATTGACAAATGTGCGTGCGCGTGTCGTGGAGGGAGAAGGAGAGAGAGAGAGAGAGAGAGAGAAGCTGCAAAAGTTAGGGTTGTTTCTTTGTTGGCTTGGCCGTTCGGTTAGGCTTTAGCCAGCGACTTCCCAGTTGGCACTTGTGCCAGGTAAATTTATCTTCCTAAGAAATGGCGAACAAATTCCCCTGTTGAATAGACCAAATTGCCCGTTACAGACGCGTGAAACCCCAAACGCTCGCCAACCGTGGCTCCGTCGCCGGTTCCGTTCACTGCCGCCGCCGCAGCCACTCCCACACGCCGATCGTCGGCCCGCCACCCCTCGACCACCATGTTTGCGGCCTATGCAGTAACTACAAGAAATTTGACATACAGTATTTTAATGGTAATTGTGAAGAGTCAAGAAAAGATTTACTAACGATTACACAATTGTTATTATAGGTTATGCCGTTAAAAGTTTTACCAGCGATTGTAGTAAATTCCTTAACGAAGTCATAGCTAAAAGTTCAAAGGTATAGTTAGAAGTATCACGGTGATTGCAATTATTGTTAAATGTATAAAAAAACACTTCTCAAACTATATTTTATTTTTATATTTTCCATGGTTGCAAATTATACAATACAATATATAATAATAAAACAACAATGTTAATGATTTTTTTTATTATTTAGATACCAAAATGCAATGGGTAGTTAAATATTTTTCACTCAACATAAGCTTCCATTCATTCAATAACATCCTAATCTCAAGAAAGATTATATGTAGAGTTTCTTCTAGCAGAATCTAAAATAAACCACATTAAGATGCATCTACATATTCCTTATCGATTTAATGCAAGTGAGGTCAATGACGGCGTCAACTATCTTTGCATGCAATTATTTATAAATTTTTACGTGTCGCTAAAGTGGTTAATAAATATGCATAAGCCGATCCATGATCGAATACCATGCACTTTCACTTTGCACATTAATAATTAAGCATATTCACTAAATCTATGCTCATAAAATCGCATCAATATGTCACTAATTTCTCGTTTGCTATGCAGGTTTTAGAAATATAAATTGACGCTTGTGAACTACATGTGAAAATTCCCAAAACCTCGCAATGTTGTTCGATAAAAAAATAGGAACCCATCGTTCGGTGTGGTTTCCACTTGTTCACTCTGACTAATTCAATGAAGCAGATAGTGTTGCCTCAATGGTTATGGAAAGATGGTTTAAATGCAACCCCATCAATGGAGTATCTCTTTTACGGAAAATCCGCGATCGCTATAAAGTCCCATTTCTTCAAACTTCTGCTTTTCGGGGTTCGAGGCTACAACGGAAGCCATGCGTAAATTGTGGTCATGATGATGTGATTTTTCGATCATGAACTCATTGGCACATCACATTGACATATGACAATGACACGATGCACGCTCATGCTATTGTTTTTTTTTTTTTTTTTTGTGACCCAAGGAACCCACCGCACGGCCAGCAGCCGGGGAGTAAACCCTGGGGAGGAATGCAAGAAACCACCACTCATGCACTCCGGGCAAGACATCACGCAACACTTCAAAACCACCACCCATGCACTCCGGGCAAGACATCACGCAACACTTCAGGTTCCCTTGTTTCGCAGGGGTTTCAAACCTGGACCTCCTGCGTGGAGTCCAAGAAATTCTACCATCCACGCTGAAACGATGGGTGGTCACGCTCATGCTATTGTTTCTCCATGCTAAACATAAATATTGCTTGTGAATAATCTACGGGCAATATTATATTTTTTGGTTTTACATTTAAAAATACCTAATCAAGAGCCAAATTGACAAATTATTAACTGAAGTTAATAAAATGATAATACTGAACATCTTCATACATGTATCAAATGTTTAAATATTATATTAAATAAATTAAAAATCTAGGGATGATGTTGGATATTGAGTAAAAGTTCATGAATTATTTGTATTATTTTTTCTATTATTCACTCGAACGGATAAGAAAGGGTTAAAAAGGGAAAAGAATAAGGAGAAGAAGATCACGGCTTGGCTCGGCTTTTGTTTTGTTGCGCTAGCAAAGCGGCTCGGCTCCGGAAGATGCGGCTGACAACATCGACTTGAATCTCAAAGTCAAAGGTGCTTTTTTTATATTCTTTTAGTCCCCATTTGATTTAATTTCTCAAAAAAGTTTGCAAATCAACTTATTGTCATTATGGCACCGAAGAATTTCGTAGTTGACTATTGCATTAGCGACGACATTCACGGAGGATCCAATACATGATTTGACCGGTCAATATCAAAGCTTTTTTTTTGTTGGGTCGAAAAATATTAAAGCTTTACATGATGAATCTTTGACTGTCATTAAGGTCCATTTATACTACTAATCACAAATTTACACCGTTTTTGTTGAATAGGCGACACGTGTAATGTAAGCTATTACGTGTAAGCTATTACGTGTCCAATTTTCCCATATACGTATCAATTCCTTCGACGATGATCATGTAGACTTTTTCCTTTGATATTGCCAAATGAATTCAGTGAAAATTTCATACACATTAAATTCATCATATTGGTGGTCAACATCAATGGTTTGACCACGGAAAGATGTCACGTTTCGTATATGAACAGGACTCGTTTTTTTTTTTTTTTGTTTCCCCTATGATCCGTTGACATTAGGATTAATGGGAAAAATATGATATTACTTTGGCAGGACGGCAAAATAACCCCCCCCCCCACACAAAAAAAGAAAAAGAAAAAAGAAGATGATTTGACGGACATATTAGATTAAGTGACATTTGAATACAATTAATTAGTGGAGTGGAGGCAATCTCTTGCCTTGTATCCAATGCCAAACAAAAGCTGGCTCTACCAAACACTAATATGTTTGGTGGAGAAAAGAGAGGGTCGGGCTTCACCCTCACCGTCATATTTATTTATTCAAACCGCTAAGTGTCAACGAATCCCTATTGACGCAACTAAAATACAGTTCGGGATATATTTGAAAAACTCATGAAAATATAGGGGTTTTAAGAAAGAACCCCTCTCCTTTTCAAGTAATTTATTTCTTCTATTGAAGCAAGTCAAAATACCCGGCGGCCAAGTATAACCTACGTTTTCTGCTTTTGAAAAGTATGGGATAATCGTTTGTTGTCTGTACAAGTGACGCCCACGGAAAAATCCTAATCTTTGTTCTTTTCTTGAGCAGATCTTGTTTGCGTCAGCCAAAAGAAAAAATGAAAATTGAGTAGCGAATCTAGAGGAATGCAGGAGGCTCCATTCGAAGCAGGTAGCTACTTTCTTGCTGCTCGATTTCTTGGCAGGAAATTAGGTTTGCGGCGAGCCATCGCTAATGACCCGATTTAGATAGGAGGCGAAGGTTCACAAGTCATCTCTGATGATCACTTTTGACTGCGGACAAATGTATTTTCTGAAAAGGACTATATAGTATAGACAGAATAATTTCATAGCCAAAGGTCCACGATTGTACGATGAGATATATACATACACATTACATCATCGGATCCTTCAACAGGTAGGCCTTGATAGCAAGATGCCATTGACATTTGACCAAGCAAGTTCTTACTTTTCTTTCCTTTTTGGGGGGTCAGAAAAGCAAGTTCCATGTTCGAACGGTTGAAGAATGACCCGATCGTTCAAATAAGGACTTCCCGAAACATTGTGCTCGATTGACTTCTAAAATGCGACTTTCGGTTAAATTCACTGGGATGACATAATTGCCACCGGCTAATCGTTTTTACAAGATGGGTTTGCAAAGTAGAGATTCAAACCAGTCCCAAGAAGCACCCAAAGGCCGATGATGGGGCAAGATTAGTAACGAGATTGGGCTTACCAAAGTTACTAGAACATTCGAAGTTTCATAAGACCTTAAATTCTTTCGCAGAAAGCCTCGTCTAATGTGGGCCCACAGTTACCGCATCGCTTGTTGTACGATAAGACCGAAGATGGTTGCCACTAGACAATGGAAAAACTTGGAAAGAAATTAGTTTGGATAGGGACAGCACTAAAGATAAAAGCTTAATTCAAAAATGTTTCGCAGATAATCTAGATTTCAGGTCAGACGTAAAAAAAGGAAAATTGTAAGTTGTGTTCAATTTCCACATGAACTAGCTAAAGATTATACTTAAAAGATCATGTCAAACGAGCAGCCTAATGATATTGGCTGAAGGTATACTTAACGAAGGAATAATTCAGATTTCAAGGTACCAATCGAACATATTTGCAGAATAAGCAAGTATATTCGAAATCGGATGTATTGTTTATTTAGTTGTTGGACAGGCATCTTAAGGATGTCTATTAATGAAAAGTGTTATTATGGTGCCATGGACAAGTTATGAGTAATTCTTTTAAAGGTTTTTTTCTTTTTTTGAGGAAAATGAATGATTTGAAAAATATTCTTTCAAAAAATGATCTCTTATGTCACACGGCATAATTAATCAACGAAAAATGTTTCTACATTGATAGAAATTTACATTTAAATATTTTTACAGATGACGAAAATAAATGGAACTAAGAATGATTCCAAGTTTCCAATACATGGTTTAATTTTTGCTAACAATGATTTTAATGCACTCACAGTGGGCCTTAAGGAAAGTATTGGCCCTAAGATCGTGAGACTTGTTAAACTAGAGTCTTTGTTAACAAGTAACAGGCGCACTAGTTTTTTTTTTTTTTTTTGTCATACTCTAATTTCCTCTCTCTCTCAAGTTTGGTTCAGTTTCCACAAGGGATTTTCAACCTCCAAAGCCCTTTGAGGAAATGCTGGAGATTTGGTAAGTATTTTAAAATAGCTTTTGGTTAAATGCTAGCCTTAAAAATATTGAAAGTCTAATGCTACTCCCATCTAGTGTTTGAAAACATCATTTGTGAAACGATGTAACTAGGATTAAAATATATTTTTTTCTTTTCAAAACTACTCTCATCAATTCTTTCGTTTTTCAATTTTGGCCCTTCTTATAACTGTTTATCTTCTTTGCATGAGGATAGTTGGCGAGACTAGATCTCGCCAGCGAAGGGCTTGCAAGGGTTGGGCGACCTAGGTGACCTTGGGTGACTACCGGCTAGGTCTCACAACCTCAAGTGACCCTCGCCCAAGGTTGCGCAACCCCAAGTGGTCGCTTGGGTTGCATGACCTTAGGTAGTCCTCACTTGTGTCTCGCACAACCCTCACAGCCCAAGCATCACCTACATGGTACACCACCTAGGTTGCGTGACCCTCGCTTGGGTCGCGCACCGCCTAAGTCACGCAACCCTTGTCGGAGGTCGCCAGAGGTTAGGCTACCTCAACCAATGGCTGCCGGAGCGAAATTTAGCTCATCTTGATTTCTTCTTTAATAAAAACATATAAAAATAAAACAAAAAACCATTGTAAATATTTTTTCTTTTGGCCAAACACTACTTGAATCCAAAGTCTCAGTTTTTACCAACAAAATTTGTATTTCCCCAAAGGGTTTTGGCTTTTGATATTTGCATCGTATCCAAAGTCCACTTGTAAAGTTGAACCAAATGCCTCTTCTCTCTCTCGGACTGCCACCCCACATTTGGAATTAAGCACAGCCTAATGAGTTAGAGGCGCACTGACTAAGATTACGGGAAAAAAAAAAGAAGAAAAGAATAACGCATATGGACACACATTGAAAATTGAGCTCCAACCCATTTTAAAAAAGCCCGCCTTACTCCAAATAGAAATATGTAATTTACTAAACAAACTCCTCCACCATCTGGCCATGGATGCACGAGGGGGATGGCAACACCGGCATCTGCAAGTGGGAGAGAGAGAGAGGCATGGGGGCAACGGAACGCGACACAAAGGCTTTGGAAACATGGGCAGGAGTGCCTTGCGACCAACCGCATTGGTACTCGGAACAAGTGCTAATAGGCTCTGCGTGTTACGGGATCGTGCGCGACGAACCGCACGCGCGCTCTGGCTCGGTTCATTGCCTCTCCTCTTCCTAGACACACTGCTGCCTCGGCCTATGCTAAATTCCTTCCCCATCACCATCGTGTGTAAAAAATTACCGATGTTGTCAGTTGTTTTATTCATTCGATTTCTCCCTGGGAAGTGCATGTTTGACCAATTTTCGATGCTTTTGTCTTTTCACTCGGATCTGTCGTATTAAATTATGCCATTCCCCCATCATTCGTGCCCTTTTTTGGGTACTCGACATGATCACTCCGCCTAATCGCCAATTCTCTTGTAGATCGGCTTCGCTTCAGATGCGATAGAGTGAGGTAATTGAGCCCATTAACTGCAGAATGCATTCGATGATTTCGAATGTGTTAGAGGATGATTTACGCCATGTTTTCATCCAAAAAAAAAAAAAAAAAAAAGTGGTGTCGGGCAATAGCGTTGTAAAGACCGATTATCAAAAGAGCAACCCCAAACGAACTGAAAAATCAAATGAGTTATAACAATAATCGATAACAATGTTAGTAAATATAAGCAAAGTTATGCTAGGTTTTTTCGCCGTGAGTTCGGCTAATCTATCATTTTTCTTTGTGAAAGGGTCTTAGGAATGAGTTCTCTAAAAAATATCGACTAAGCTACAATTAGAAAACCAAAAAGGGAATTGAAAATATAAAAAGTATCTTTCTAGTTTAAAAAAAAAAAAAAATTGGACCCAAAAAAAAGTTGAATCATTGCTCTTTATTTCATCAAGCACAATGCATTCTGACGTGTTTTTAGGTTGCCATTGATCATATGAATTTTTTGACCTAATAAAAAAAAGGTTAAAAATACCATATGATTTCTTAAATCTTGTTTATTGCGTCGTAAAGAACAGCATATCGCATATACACACCTGTGCTATGTTTGATATTTATATGACAGGACTGGATTAAAGTAAGATGTAAGTGAAAAAGTTTATCTTCCTAAATCAAGGAAGATGGTTGTTGGCTGCCAACTCAGGGCCGCGACCACCGCAAGTGGTCCCTGACACCTTCACTGGAGGACGGTCATCTCTTCCAGCCACCGCAAAGGTAATACAAGAGGGAGATCGAGTCGGCAGGTGGACAGCAACCACCACACGGTGGTCGCTCGGGTTCTGTGACATCATGCATGGGGCCACCTGCGGCAATGCCAAGTAAAATGCTAATGGTGTTCCATTTTCTTTTCTTTTTTCTAACCGATTTTGTTTTCCTTGTTCTAAATTTTGTTTTCCCCGATGGGAGAAATGATCCAAACTCATCACATGCGCAAGTGTGATAATTTTATACTATCTATATCCTGCTAGACACGACCTCTCCAGTGTCGAATAGGACAATCATCCTATTAAAACCATAAGGTCCGATTACCACACACATAGCCTAAGGGAAATCTTTAGGGTTTGGCTACTTAAAAGGAGGAAAGGGCCAAAATATGTAATGCACTGGAAAGATCAAGCAAGTTGGTAGAATGAGACTCGTATGAAATGAAGTCACATTGGGAAAATAGTAGCAGGTAGTAACCGTGTTTACCGAAATCAGTAGCTTGATGGGAAAGTTTGCAGCAGCGAATATCTAGAGAACTCAACGATGCCGTGAATTAAATCTGGAAAGGCTTTGTCTTTAGCTTGCTTTTGGTTAAATCTATCTCCAAAAGGAAATATTGCTTTCTGCAGCGACGAAGTATCAGATAACCTAGGGAGTTCATCCTCCATGCAATGTCATAAAAATGCGTATGAGCCATGTTTTGACAGATTTATTACGAAATGACCGACCTGATATTTGAGACATTGGAAGTAAGCGACTACTAGTAAGACGCGTACTTATTTTGGTGCACAATATCTTATGTTGCATATAAATCGAGCTTACTTTCATTTTGTTGTGACTTTAGTGAGGACAACCTACACCAACTGCAGGAGTGGCTTTTCCGAGCTGGTGAATGCCGTACTTAGGTAGAAAGCTTTAGATATATCACGTCGCATGATGCAGACATACTGCTCTGGAAAAGCAAGGTTGATACATGTGAGCCCTCATTAACTCGAATTCATTAGATCATGTAAATCTCATGTGAGGTCCACTTCGCCTGACGGTACACGTGAGCTCGGCTCTATGCGGACTGAGTGCATGTATTAAACTCTTTCTATATAAAGAGGCTGGCTGAGAGAGCTGAATAGGGGAAGCCCAGTATGTGCGATCTCTAGAATCCCTGGCCGATGAAATGGACAACACACGAGTTAGTGCCTACCTAGCCACCTAATTGTTCTGAATGCGCCCAAAATCGAGAACAGCTCGTTCTCCAGATCTAGCGAGCTGCAGTAATGGCGATTCCCCCAGAAACGGAAATGCAGTACCCTCTCGCATCCTTGTCCTATGTTCAATAGGGTGCGCATATAGCGCATCGAATTCTAAGTCGAGATCGATGAGGACCACAGGGCAAACACATCCGTTTGAACTTGGGAAGATCTCCATAAAGCCTTCGTTTCGCTTTCTGAAAGCGTGTTTTTTAGGTGGTAGCATCCCCAGGCCATTCAGCAGAACGGACGCACTGAGTTCAAAGACGGTCAATGCATTTACCGTGCAACACGCCAATCTAACACCTCGCACCACCTCCAAAAACCTAAATATTAATCACACACACCAACTCCAAGAGGCCTAACTTGTGATGATGTGCTCGAATTGCACTAGTCTTCTGATATCAACAACGAAACATCTATAAACTAGTGCCCTCGAAATGCTTATATCAAGCATGATAATGAATAATTCGATCCTCGAATTATTGAAAATCACAAACATTTCTCATCAGATTATTCGACAAATACCTCAAAAACACTTTACCAACAAATCTTACTAACTTAAAAAGAAATAGTTCGTGACAGAGACGACCATTAACATGATTTTGTCAATGAACGCCCCAGTTCCCTCAAGGGTGCTCGATCAAACGAGTCGTTTCATTTCGAAAGTTTGAGTCTGTTCATCTTTTAATGTCACAACTTCTTCTCGTGACATGTGTAATGGTCGCTTTAAAAATTCAAAACTTCTCTCACTAAGTATGCTTAAATATATATTTAATGAAAATACAGGGCATGAACCGAGTCAATCATGAGTCAACACTGGCAATGATTTCATTCCTTCAGGTGGCTCGCAAGTCCAGAGGGATGCATTTGCATACCGGACACCCCCACGTAGTTTAATCTAAAATAGGTGATTTCCTGTCCGTGAGCAGTAATTTAATCGTCGGGTAGAAGAAACACTCGACGCTCTCGGTTTCCATGCTAATCTTCTGTCTCAAGGCAAACCTCGTAACCAAAAACTAGAGGGGCACGAGCAGGAAGACCCGTATTCCAGTGTCTCTCCGTTGTCTGTCCGCTCGTGCACGTGGGGGTGATAATGATGATGGCTGGCTGGCTGTGCATATGGATGAACCGACCTTGAGTGCTTAAAAAGCTCTTGTATCTATGGAAAACTCAACCATTATCCATTTTTTGTATCATCATACCTCGATGGAAGAATGTGCTACCTATTTGATTTTTTAGAAATTTGCAAAAAAATAAAAATTTATTGAGTCGCGGCCGCCTCTAATTTGACTATCGCTTTTCGATGTCATATGGACTCGGCGAGCCTCGTGACTAATAACAATCAATATGGTGATGCGGTAGACACAAGTGTGTATAGTGGTCTCTGTCCTCGTGCTGTAGTCTTAAACCAAGAATTTCAAAACCATCTTTGGGTTTATGATGTTGTTGCTAAGCCAACACTTTGTTGGTGGTTCTGTAGTCTTAAACCAAGAATTTCAAAGCCATCATTGAATTTATCATGTCGTTGCTAAGCTAAAACTTTTCCGGTGGCTCCGAGACGTGCTTAAAAGTGTCCTTGTTTACACTCGGTATGTCTACAACATCAACACGTCTAGCTAAAAGTTGCATACCAAGCTTTATGCAACGCCCGATATGCATTTTGCATAATCTTTTATAAGCGCTGCTCAGTCAAAACTCTAGGCAACACTTTTGAAGGGTTTGCTTGTGCAGCCGTTGTCTAAAGACAAGACAACACTTTTTAAATATTGGGCAACAAATGCTTTGGTAAGAAGCACTTTTCGTCAGTGTTGCCAAAACTTTAATGAAACACACTGACAAAACGTTGCTTAAACCCTAAAACTGAGCAAAATAAATGAGGCACCTTTCTAGGAATAGCAGTCGGTTATAAACATGTTATAAGAATTCTAATCCAACCATAAACCTTTTAATCCAGTCATTCAAATCAATTTTGAACTGGAAATACTAACATAGAGATCCACTTGGAACATGAAGATCCAATCTAAATAATTTCACTCAAAATAACGTCATTTTACTTGATCTTTTTAGTTTTCATTTTCGATGAGTTTTCATTTTTCTAATGCGCACATTTTTAGATTTTTGAGATGAAACGCTATCGATTCTTATCTAAAATTTGAAAGCAGGCACTTGTTAAATAACTAAATAAGGAAATATTACAATTTTTGATACACCATCGATTATTCTTGTGATCTACACAAGTCATATCTGGAAAATCAAAAAAAAAAAAAAAAATCATTAACTATACTTCACAAGTGCTTCGAGTTCCTCGACTCCAATCGAAACATGTAAAAATTTTCTGTGCCTTTCTATGTTTCGGCTGACCAGGAGCAGGAAATTTAAAAACCAAGGGAGCGGTGTGGGGCCTCCACCGTCGCCCTGTTGCCGTCGTGCCAATAGACCCTTTTGATGGGACCTGGTGCTCGCTATTGGCCCCTCGATTCCCTCTTTAAGGTTCAAGTGCTCTCTGCAAGAACGCTCGGCGGGTATAAAGCAAGGCGAGTCGCTTCGAACTCTTTCGGCGTCGCTTGTGGAGTGGCTTATGCTAATACGCTTATGCAAAGAAGAAGAAGAAGAAGAAGAAGGTGATGATGATGATGATGATGATGATGAATAAAGAAACAGGAATCGTTATTTTATTTTTTTTAATTCTAAACTTCGGCGCCGAGGAGGAAGGGTGGTTCGTTTTTGTTAATATTTTCGGACACGACAAGGCGACGACACCTCGCAGTTCTGCTCGCGCCACTTGGAGATTAAGAAAAAAAGGGAGAAAAATACGAGAATGTTCAACGGTCTGTGGGACAAAAAAGAGGATGACGTCGAGAGGAGAGACAGAGAAAACTGGAGTACCGAGCAGGTGTATTACAGGCCCCGGGCATAGGCGATCCTCAAGTGAAGTTCGTTTAGGTAATAATGAGATTTTGCTCTGTTCCAAGACCCGCGTCCTAATCAAGACTAATAAGGGTCTTTTAGTTCAGAGTCTTACGAGACACATGGGCTTTGGAGCAACCCAGAAGTGGTTAGTGTCCGAAACGAACCCGCGAAATCTGGTCTCGTTACGTGGAAATTTTCAAAATTCATTACATGCGATCCGAAGTCGGAGGACGACGAGAGGAAGGCGAAATAACTCTCCGTGAATTTTTTATGCCAGTTTCGACCTTTTCGGCAATGCCCCAAAAAAAAACGAACGAAGCTTCCCGACTCCACTTCCAAATTGCAAGACCCAGGTACTATTGACAGAAACCAAATCGCCCCCAACCCAAAAATGACCGACCCGAGCCGACCCGTGTGGCTCGAGCCGATCTGCGGACAGGCCGAGTCGGTCCCCAGCCCCGGTTCCTCCTGGAGAGAGACAGAGAGGGTGTGATCACTTCGTTCGCCGTCTCCCAAAATGCGTAACAAACAGGAGAGAGAAAAATTAAGAACCGATGAAACGACACCTACTCTTGCAAGAATCGCCTCACAATCTTCACGCTCGGCCCCACCACCTGCCTCTCCCAAACGTCCCGCCGCCTGCCGCCGCCGCCGCCGCCCTCGTCGGCCGCCATCGCCAGCCGGAACGTCTCCGTCGCGTCCAGCCTCCTCAGCTCCCACCCGCACTCTCTCAGCCGCTCGATCTTCTCGATCTGCCGCTTCGCCAGCTGGCGCGTGTTCTCCTTTATCTCCCACACCGCCTCCTCGTATGCGCCCTCCCGCGCCCGATCGTCGTCCCCCTCCCTCCCCTCCTCCGGCCGCCGCGCGTCCCCCTGCCCCTGGCCCGCCCACCGCGGCGGCGGGTGCTTCTTGAAGTAGCGGTCGAACTCGGGCACGCCTATGGCCTTCCTCAGCCCGGTCCGACCCCCCGGGTCTGTCCGGCCAGGGTCGTAGTACCGGGCGAGCTCCTCGAACATGCCCATGTCGAGCATGTCGTCCACGCGCTTGGAGAGGTACTCCTCCAGGACGAGCGGCGACACGTCGACCCACAGAAAGCAACAGTCGTACCTCAGCTCGGGGCTGGCCGGGGAGGCGAGCCCGCCGAACACGTCCACCTCCGGGTCGAACCGCTCCACCAGGAGAGCGTGGATGAAGGAGTTGGAGCCGCCGGCGAGGAGGGGAAGCTTCCCGCGGGAGATGATACCGGAGATCGCGGGGTGGCCGAGGGAGCGGTACATCGACGGGCTCATCTCGCCGTCGTCCGGGTCGAAGGAGCCGAGGAGGTGGTGGGGGACGCCGCGGCGCTCGGCCGGGGTGATCTTGTTGGTGGTGATGTCGAGGCCCCGGTAGACTTGCATTTTGTCGGAGTTGATGACCTCGGAAGGGAAGACGGAGGCGAGGTCGATGGAGAGGCCGGACTTGCCGCACCCGGTGGCCCCCATGATGACGACCACCTTGGCCCGGCGGCGGGCGGCCGCCGAGGAGGAGGAGGAGGCCACTGGGGACCACCGGGCCGGCGGCCTGGGGTGGGCGGAGCTGCCATTGGGGTGGTGGTGGTTGATGGGAGTGAAGAGAGGAGGGAAGGAGAAGAGGGATTTGAGATTGGGGGAGGGAGAGTGTGATGGGTTTAGGAAGAGAAGTTTCATAGAGAGAGCGTGACGATTCTTTGGTTGTACCAGCAAAAGAAGGGAAAAAAAGGCTGAGCTGTACACTTCTTCCACAGCAGAAGGCAGAAGGTGAAGGCGTGACTCTGTGTGCGCGAGACAGAGAGAGAGAGAGAGAGAGAGACGTGCGAGTACAGAGGACACTGCAGGAATGAATGACAATGCCAGAAACGCTCTGAGCGAGCGAGACAGTGAATTCTCGCTCCCCCAAGCAAACGAAAAACAAGTCTTTGAACGTATTGATGCTAGCTCCCTCCACCTCTCGATCAATTCATGCGAGAATCGGGGCGAAACAGGGGACTCTCAGCTCTGCCATGCCGCCGCTCCGGGGAAGATCCGCGGCGCTGGGCTGGGGAGCTCTTGCTGCTGCTGCTGTTCCTGGGGGTGACTCCCTGCTGGGCGAGCCCGATCAGCACCATGGAGGGGGAGAGAGCCGGACAGGAAGGATGGAGAGAGAGAGAGAGAGAGAGAGAGAGAGAGAGAGGGGAGAGGGGAGGGGGGGGGGGGGGAGTGTATGTATGGCCGCGGAGGGCTGCAACCTAAGCCATTTATAGTTAAATGGGTAAGCACCCATAATAAGTTTTAATGGGTAAACACTAAGATATATGGGTTTTAAATGGGTCAGCTATTTAACCCGTTTATGACCCATTTATTAACCCATTTTTCACTCAAAACCTCATTATCTCTCTTTCTTCTCTTTAACTTTATAAATTTTTTTATAAAAACTGAAATTATAATTCTTTTTTTTTTTTCTTTCCTTTTTTTTTTCTTCCTCCGGTCGGGCATGGCGATGGCCGGCCGGCCAAGCGAGCCTCGAGCTCGCCGATCTCGGTGAGGCGAAGGCCTTGCCGATGTCCGGCGAGGCGGAGGCCTCGCCGACGTTCGCCGAGGCCCGAGCCTCGCCGACGGGCGAGACTCGAACTCGTTGGCGTCGGGCGAGGCTCCAACCTCGCCAAATCCGGCGAGGGCGAGCTCGCGCTCGCCGGCGTCGGCAAGCCGAGCAAGCCCGGCTCGCTGTGTGGCCGGTCGCCGGCCGTCATCGTGGCGGCGGCCGGCCAAAGAAGAGGAAGAAGAAAAAAGAAAAAAGAAAAGAGAAAAAGAAAATTAAAAATAATTAAAATTTTAATTTTTAAAAAATAAAAAAATAATTAAAATTCTATTTTTTTAAATAATTATTTTTAAAATTTGTATTGTATAAAATCATGTTAGCAATACCATTTTTAAAAAAATATATAAGTTTTTTTATGTTTCGTTAAATGAGTCGGATATGGGTTGGGTATAGGTTGGGTCGGGTATAGGTCAAAAAATTTGCACTACAATAAATGGGTCATAAACAGATTAAATGGGTCGATTTGGGTCGGACCATTTATGACCCGACAAAAACCGACCCGACCCACCAGTTTAACGGGTTTCTCCTCGATTATAATTTATTATACCCTTCCCTTCTCTTCTCTTTTTATTATTATTATTCTTATAGAATTCTTATAGAAATTTTCCTTTTAAGCCTCTCGAACGGTTCTTACTAAGTGATGCGTACGGTATGTTGGGAGTGTGTTTTCTTTCTTTTCTTTTCTTTTTAAACAAGCGGGTTCTATTCGTGAATCGAGAATAACCCGATATATCACTTAATATATCAATTTCATAAATCGAAATTAACATATCCAACTATTTTCAGGTCGGGAGACTCCTTTTCTGCTTGTTTTAAGGGTTTGTTCGAATTAAGACGCGACCCTATTTTCACGTCAACTAACTGCTTTTATGGACAAGTGTCTTAATTTTCCATAGTATTTGTGTAAAGAAAATATCGACCATTTTCTTTTTTTGTGGATTTCACAGATGGATTTTTTGAATCATGCGCATCTTTCGCAAAAGGGAAAGAGGTAATTACATGAGTTCAAACTTAAGACTTCGATTTGTTGCTCAATTAGAAATGACTTTAGTTTTATTAATTTCTTTTATTTTGATTTTCAATGTTGTGGATTAGAATGTAATCAAATTTGTGTTTACTAAATTTCCTCATTCAATTAAACAAAAAGGGTTTCATGGGAAAGTCTACTGGAGTCGATATTGGATATTTGGACAATTTTGAAATATTGAAGGCTATTTATTTTTGTAACGATTTTTTGGATAGTGAAGCCAAATTACTATAATTTTTTTTTTTTGTCTTTTTCATTAATTTTTCTTTTAGGTCAAAAGCTATACTTTTATATCATCGATAGTTAGACACTAGCTGTCAATATGCTAAAAAAGAAAATAGAGATAAAAGACAAAGAGAGAAGAAAAAATGAGTTTTTATTTGTAATTGTTATCAATCTCTTTGTGTCTTGATTTTGGGAGAAAATCATTGTTGTATTCTAACTTTCTTCAAAGTCCAGTGGATTCGCAGAGTGCCTCTGCATGGAGACTTAATCTAGGTTCAAATGAACTTCGATAATAAATTTTACGACATGTTCTTCTGATTTTGTTCTTTTATTATTATTTTTTGTCTTGTGGATTGCTTGCTTGTGGTATTTTTCTAGAATCAACGTGTGATTCCTAACAATTGGTATCAAATTCTCAGTTGGCTAATGGAGAACATCGAGGGTTTTCTAGTGACATTTCATTGAAAATAGACAATATGGCAAAAGATAAAATCAAAATCAATAAATTCGATAGGCAGGATTTCAGATGGTAGAAACTCCAAATTGAGGACTATTTATATCAAAAAAATCTTCATGCACCACTTGAGGGTTAAAAACCCGGGATGGTAGAAGTGGATCGATAGTAGAATTTTGATGCAAAATTCTTGATCGAAAGGCATTAGGTGCGATTTGTCTCAGGTTGACGAAAAAGACAGGTACTACATCACGAAAGTAAAAACGAAATCATGGATATTCTAATGAATATTTAGGAGAGAACATCCATGTCAAATTAGGTATTTTTGTTGAAAAAAATAAGTTAATATGGAGTAATCTGATAGAGGTTTTGTGGCAGAGCATATTAATAGTTTTACACATGTTAAGAGTTAATTAGAACCCTCGGGCATGAATCTAGATATGAAGCTTCAAGTTTTATTATTTTTATGTTCCCTTCCATAAAATTATAACACCTCGGTGCAAGGAATTTTAAGCACCATGAATGATGATTTGACTTTGGATGATGTTGTAAGTAGTATCATGGATAAAGATATGCAAAGAAAAGTCTCAAGTCGAGATAATTTTTCAGCTTCTGCATCTTTGATAGCACTAGCAATGGAGAACTGTAGCAAAAGTAAAAGCATATGAAAATTCAAAAAGTGTGGCAAGTCACAATTAAGGGGAATGAGACGGGTTGTAAAAGATGAGTATTAGTTTTGTCACTAGACTAGACACCAGAGGTTTAAATGTGAATCCTAAGCAGCAGGATGAGAATCAATGAAATAATATCGTTAGCAATAAACCTTTGCTAGAGAACTTGTGTTTATATGCAGGGTTTAACTTGACAATAAACAAGTGGTCCATTGATTTCAGTACTTCTTTCCATCACACCTTGCAAAAAGACATTTATTGATTATGCTAGTAGAGATTTCAGGCAAGTGGTCGTGGGAAATGCCCATATGTGTCTAATCATTGGAAAAAGAATTGTGATTGTAAACTGCTCAAGTGGAGAACGTCTATTTTTGCAAGAAACCAAGCATATTACAAATTAAAGAAAAGTTTGATCCCAATTAGTAAATTTGACCAAGAAGATTTGGCAACCTTTGGATGCGGTGAGTGGAAAATAACCTCAGGGAATAAAGTGGTAGCAAAAGGAAATCATATAGATACACTTTACCTTATCTAAGGAGACAATATTAGTGATATTGTTGCAACTACAATGGCTACAATGGCTATAGGTAATTTTTCTACTCTTTGGCATTATCGTATGGGACATTTTGGTGAAAATGGTGTAAAGTAGCTACACTTGAAGAAATTACTTCTAGGATTGCAAAAAGTTGGGTTAGATTTTTTGTGAGAATTACATTAATGGAAAACAAAAAGCAATTAGTTTTCAATTGAACATGTGATAAAATAAAGGCCAAAAGTTAGAATTAGTTCATGCTGATTAGGGGTGTGCAAAATACCCGGGAACCGCCCGGACCGCCCGGAACCGACGGTTCTTGAGGGAACCGGTCTAGTTCCCGGTTCCAATTTACGGGAACCGGTGGGTACCGGTCCGGTTCCTAGTTCCATGGGCGGATCCGCCCGCCCGCCCACTCGAACTGGACCGGAACCTTTTTAATATTAAAATATTACTAAAACAAAACAAACCCTAACCGAGACCTCTCTCTCCTCCGTCCATCTTCGACTTCTCTCCTCTATGACCGTCTGTCTCTCTTCTCTGTCTCTCTTCTCCTTTGACTTCTTCGACTTCTTCGGTTTTTCTGTGACTGTCTCCGCCCAGTAGTGACTTGCGACTGCTGCTCGCCCCCTTGCGCCGGCCGTTGCTGCTGTTCGCCCCCTCGCGCCGGCCGCCACTCGCCACAGCCTCTGCTCCGCCTAGTAGTGACCCGCGACTCCACGGCTCGCCTCCGCGCCGACCACCGTGCTAGCAGTGAGGGAGAAGTGGATCGACATCGAGAAGGCCAAGATCCTACGCGACCGCATCAAGTGGTGCTACTGCGTCGAGGGAATCAACCACCTCCAGAAGTGCCGCCACCTCGTCCGCTAGTACCTAGAGTCCACCCGCGACATCGGCTGGGGCAAGGATGGCCGCCACCTCTCCCTCCACAGTCCCTTTCCTCTTTCCCCCTCTCTCTGACTCTGTTTCTGTGCCCTAATAATTGTGTGGCTTTGGCATTGAGTTGATTGATTGTGGTCAAGTTGAATTAGTTGAGGCATTTCCTAGCATGAGCGTTAATCGATCGGGATTCAGTGTTTGCATTTGTGCATAGGTTGATTGGACGCTCGCTTTCCCTGACTCGCTGAAACTCTCTTCTAATGCTTTCTGAATCAGGCCCCAAAGTCGAGTCCCTTGAATCTGATCATGGTCTTCATAACCGTCCTGTTGTTTTGAACCTATGATCATCTTATCTTTCAGGTTGATGTAATAGAGTTGATAGATGGTCACTCATCCTACCTTTGGACGGCAAAACAAATTTTGAAACAGCAAGAATTGGATAGTCCTTCACCCGTTTTAGAACAAGTATGAAGATTCAAGATGAAAAGAGTTCTCCTACCTTAGCTTGACTTCTCCAAGCAACCTTCATTTTCTGGTTGGCTTTTCATTTCATCCTTTATCGATTTTTACCCCTTTTCTGAGTTTGAGAACTCACCTTCTAGGACATCAATAGACAATGATCTCTTTTCCTCAGTCAAGATCGGTTCCATGGATCCACCCAGGAACCGGACCGAACCGGCGGTCCGGTTCCCGGGTGGATCCCGGTTCCAATTTTTTGGGAACCGGTCCTTAGCGGGCGGTTCCCGGTTCTAGATCAGAAACCACCCGCCTAGACCATGCACACCCCTAATGCTAATGTGTGGGGACCAACTCATGAACTTTCTTATGGTAATAGGAGATATTTTGTCACATTCATTGATGATGCAACAAGGAGGATTTGAAATCAGAAGTATTCGAAATGTTCAAAATGTAAAAGACAATGGTAAAAAAAAAAAGGTTATCAGACTAAATTTCTAAAGTCTGATGATGGTAATGAATATACAAGTAAGGAATTTGCAGAATATTTGAATAGTGAAGACATACACAAGTTGAAGATTGTTCCTAGAACTCCTTAGGACTATTCTAAAATGTGTGAGATGCATGAGGCTATACACGGGTCTCCCGTTACACTTAAGGGCTGCTACAGTTGATGCAACTGTCTATCTAATCAACAAGAGTCCATCTACTGTGTTGGATGGAGAAATTCCGCAAAAGCAATAGTCAAGTAAAAAGGTTAATTATTCATATCTAAAAGCTTTTGGTTGGCGAGTGAAGCCAAATTACTATTAAGCATTTTTTTTTTCTCTTTTCTATTAGTTTTGCTTTTAGGATAAAAGCTACACCTTTATATCATCAATAATTAGACACTAGCTGTCAATATGCTAAATAAGAAAACAGAGAGTATAGAAAAAGAAAGAAGATTGTAGTTGTATTTCAACTTTCTTTGAAGTCTAGTGGAATTATACAATGCCTTTGCGCAAAGACCTAGCCTAGGTTTGACTAAACTTCAATAACAAGTTTTCAAGTGTGCTCTTGTGATTCTATTATTTTATTATTATATTATGTTTGGTGAATTGTTTGCTTGCGGTATTTTTTGGGAATCAGCGCACAATTCCTAACATTTTTTACCATCATTAATTTGTAATGGTTTTTGTTTGCCATTAATCTATAATGATTTTGTAACATTTTATAATTGCTTTGCCATGGTCATGTAACGACTTTGTAACGTGTGATTTATTTCTTGACAAACCCTCCATTATTTTATAACAATCACGATTTTAAGGCTCTAGCTATTTCCACCCCTTATTAGCTTTTGACATTCCTTTACGTTGAATTGACTATATTATCCCTCACATATCTCACTTTTAGCTTAAAATTATTTTGTCTTTTTTTTTGTTTGATTTTACTAGAATCAAACAACCCATACTCCTCTCAAACAACATTTATCAAGGCTAAATATGGGACCTACTCTTGATTTAACATTATTGCTTTCTTTCTTTTCTTCTTTTCTTCGAATTCTAGTGGATCTGCAAAGTGTCTCTACGAGAAGACATAGCCTAGGTTTGGGTGTACTTTTATAACAAATTTTCTAGCGTGCTCTTCTAATTCTGTTCTTTTATTATTATATTCTACTTGATTGATTGTTTGCTTGCGGTATTTTTCTGGAATTGGCGTACGATTCTTAGCATTTTTTGCCATCATTAATTTGTAATGGTTTTTGTTTGCCATTAATTTTATAACAGTTTTGTAACATTTTACAATTGCTTTGTGATGGCCATGTAACGGCTTTGTAAAGTGTACTTTATTTCTTCACAAACCTTCCATTATTGTATAGCAATCATCGTTTCAAGGTTCTCGCTATTTCCACCCCCACATTAGTTTCTGACACATCCTTTACATTGAATGACTATATTATCCATCGCATGTCTCACTATTTAGCTTAAAATCATTTCTCGTCTTTTTTTCTTTCCTTTTCTTTTGTTTGATTTTACTAGAATTGAAACAACCCGTACTCCTCTCAAACAACATTTATTAAGGTTAATTATGGGACCTACTCTTGATTTAACATTATCGCTTTCTTTCTTCTTCTTTTTTTCCTTTTCTTTCTCCATTTGAAACAAAATTTGTGTACCTCTTTTTAAAAAAAAAATGGTAGATAGCTAACTAATTTTTCAAATAAAAAAAGCTAATTATTGTGCTAATGAGTTACATATTTCTTTCTCTCTTTTTTTACTGGGATTTAGTATGCATTTCATTTAATTATAGTTTTAGTATATGCCATTATGTTGTAATTTGTTAATTTTAACTACCCAATTTTCATTTTATTTAGTGAAGCTAATAGTCAAAATTTTAATTATTTATTATGTGATGCATTAAATATTTTGAGTGATCTTGATCCATTCTTCTATTTATAGTAATATACTTCAAAAGGGCAATTAATAAAACAAGATCCGGTCTTTCTTCTTTGACGTTCAATAGAAATATTGTGTCAATCACGATAATTACCTTCTCAATCGCAACCAAAAAGAACATATTTATCTCTCTTTGACCTTTTTATAGAGATAATATAATCTTAAGTAAGAAGAAGTGTCTACACACTGCTCAAAGAATCCTCTCGTGTTACAAAATTAGGTAGTAAAGTTTCAAATGGACTTGTTGACATGATTAATTATTATTTTATGTTCATAGTTTCATCATCAACATATACATTTAAGCAAAAAATAATGTTGCCTCCCTTAATAACTACATTAGGAAAAAAAATAATATTATGAAAAATGAGTAAATTGTGTATAACGCAAACATCAACCATAATATCGAAGTCAAAATATTTACGATCATGAGGATAATGTAGGGAAATAAAGTAAACAATTTGCAAATGGAACTAACATTTTTTTTAATCTAGTATATGATCAATGCTTGCTCATATTACAACCATGGAGTATAAGTTTAGAAGAAGACAAACATGAAGAAAATGTTAAACGTAATGGGTGTGGAAGAAGCAATTAGGGTGAAAAAGAAAAGTTGTTTGAAAGGGATGTGAGTAGTTTTCTCTTTTAGTGAAATTGAAACAAAAGAAACAGAAGAAGAAAAAAGGCAAAAAATAATCTTGAGTCAAGAGTGGGACTTGCAAGGTTAATATAGTCAATTCAACGTGAAAATAGATGTCAAAAGCTAAAAAGGGATAGACATAGTGCAAGCCCATTTTAATTACCAATTGATTACGGAAATGGCTCTTTTTCTTTTACCTACAAATTGTTACTCCAAACATATTAGGAAAGTGATATTGATTTACTAAAACAAAAATATTATTGTTTCTCGTTGCATATCTTTTTTCTTTCTTTCTTTTACCTCTTAATTGTTACTCTTAACATATTTGAAAAGTGATTTTGATATATTAAAATGAAAATATTCTTATTTCTCGTTACATATCTTTATTTCCTTTCTTCATTGAGTTATGCACGAAAAGTTATTTATGTTTCTTTTAGCATTCAGTGCGTAGTATAAAATAATGTCTATTGTATTTTAGGAGGATAATTGCTAGTCTTCCACATCGAGTTTCGTACTCCACGAGATCGAATTATCCTTCAGGACAATATTGTATGCATAAGATAATTAATATTATTTTTCTCATCTTTCTCAACAAATTTCTAATGATTCTTATTTTCCATATTATCTTATATTTTTCCATTAGTCGAATCATCCATTTTATTATCAATGTTATCACTTTCTCATTGGGATGTATTTGCATCACATATTTTTCTTGTACTTCATATTTTCGTTCGCCACTTTCATTGATTTGGTACTCATTCCTCCATGTTTATGTCTTCTGAATGCGCCACTAAACGTGAGGTGGAATAAGAGATGGCAAACATAATAATTATATTCAGGAATGAGCAAATTCGGATTCATTTAGCATATCAGCTTATATATATCATATGCATAAAATCGAAAATCACCTCAAATTCATCTCCCATTTTCAACGGGATATTTCACTTTTTAACTTGATTTTCCATTGAATATCTTGTGAAACGCTACCGAAAGTAGAGCTCTATCCGGCATATTTTGCTTTAGCTTTAGAAATAAAACAAAAGAAATAGCTTTATGTATAGTCTCTCACCAAAATACTCTTAGTCAAATATCGTACATGATACAAGAGTTAAGATTCTATCATAGCTCCTATGTCCCCCCTCTTAATCAATTCCTAATTATATTGCGGTACGTCTCCGAACAAAAATTAAGCTCGGAATTGGTGGCCACTCGCCGTCACTTTATCGCTTGATTAGACAGTTTAATCATACGCAGGAAAGGAACATTGAAGATTGTCCGCTTGTTAACACTGAGTTTTATGTGGGAGGGTTTTATATAATCTCGAAAGATTGCAACTTTAATTTGGTCATTAATCGAAAAATTAGTTGGCGGAAGATGCGTCAAGCCCGCCGTTCCTCCCTTTATTTTATATGCACCTTAATTTAAGTGATCAAGAGGGTATTAAAGAGAGAATCACGGTTGCGCCACCTTGCTGAAAATGTGCAAGTTGGTGTACTCTTCCTCAGGCCCTCAGGCCATCCTCGACAGATTGGACATTTATAAGTAGTCACAACTAGCGACTTCGTTCTATCTTAATGCGGATGATTAGGCCTTTTTGATTAAGCCCTAATTAATTAGAAGATTAAGCGACCTTTTCTTCTTCTTTTATTGGGGGGAAAAGACATGGGTGGATGCAATGTGTTGTCCCTCTGTACTTTGTGTGCGTTCAGCGCATTGAGGCGCACGGGGGTGTTGTTATTTAGAAGAGACTTTATGCTTTTTGCCTAAATTTAACGAGATTTTTCGTGGTAATTTACACGATCCATTCCGTTGCGAACAATAAGGTGTTTACAATTCGAAAAATCGACAAGTATACGAATCAACAACTATAAAGGAAACACATGCTAATATGAAAAGTACGTGTAACTTGCTCTTGATACTTCTCTTGTTCGGCTAATTAATGACAATTCTCCAGAATTTATCTTTCCATATATTTTACACGAGGGGGTTGCTGTGGAGGGGGTGCAAAAGGAATGTCAAAGCGTCAAAAAGTATGCAGCCCACCACCGGGTTTACCTGCTTTTAGTGCTTTGAAAAATGGTGTTTGAGGCGAGAACGTCCTCGTTCGATCCCCACTTCTAATCATGCCGATTCCCTTTTTTCTCTTTAGGAAAAAGGGAGGACTGAAAGTTTTCACATCAATAACGTCGGGTATAGGAGCTCTGAAGCCATCGTGGGAGATACTCAATTTGAGCTACAGCTATCGTTTACTTTCGAAGCGATCCCATCGTCACCTCAATACCTAATGCCAGCAATAGTAAAGTGGAACGATCCCTGTGCCGGGCATTCGAGTCGAATAACACCACCGGTCACTGGATTCGGAGTTTTGATCAAGGGAGCTAGTAACGTAGAATGCAAGCAAAGTCTCTTTGACCATTAGGAGCCATCAATTCCCACGATGAATCTTGGCGAAAAAAGCCCATTAGTTCCCCTTCTAAATCAGCTTTCGAGAGATAGTGTTTGATCCTATACGATTATCATGAAAAGCGATTATCAGTGGCTACCGACCAAGCTATGTGGCCTAATGGCGAAAGTTCGGAAGGGATGGAATTTGGGATATGGGGGTGGTTATAAAACCTGTAGACCTAAGAAGCTAGGATGCTTTTTAACTAATCATCACTTGGTTTCGCTCTCCAGCTTCCACAACCCAACACGTACCCAGTTTTTAAATGCCTATTGAGAAGAAGAGAAAAATCTTACTCCATCAATTTCGTTTGATCTGTTGGTTTTTACATGAGAAAAATGAATGGTTCAAAATTCATTTTACGAAAATTTGATCGCTTGTATCACTAAAAAAAAAAATGAACAAAAAATATCCTCATCGTTGTTGATATCTAATTTTGACGAATCTAGGAAAATAAAAAAAATAAAAATTGCATTAGAATAATTAAAAGGAAAAAATAAAAATAAAAAAGAGAGGAAAATTGATTTGATTGATTATACATGAAAATTTGAAATTATGATGAATATTCGGATTTTGTTAAATGTAAAAGCAATTTAAAAATCAAGTGAATAAAAGATAATAATTTTTATAAAATGAAAAAAAATATGAGCAAAATCAAACTAATTGCAAAATCATATTATGATTTACAGTTTTGATTTAATATGACAGAAGATGGAAACTCGGAAAATGCCATATAAAGCGGCTGTCTGAAATTATTACAAAAGAGAGTTTCATTTTTCGTAATTGTGGGGGATTTTTTTTGGAGCAAATTCGAAGAGTAGAAAATTTTCGTGAGAAAATTATAAAAAAAAAAAAAAAGAGAGAGAGAGAAAAAGAAAAGAGGGTGGTTTGACCGGTGGGCAGGTGGGAAAAAGTGAGAAGACCGGTGAAGTGACGTAAATAATTTATAAAAAAAGACTGTTCATTTTCTTCGTCCGGCGACGCGCGCCTATCTCGCCGGCGACCCGCGCCTGCCTCGCCGGCGAGATGCGCGTCCGCCTCACTGCCCGGGCCGCGAAGCCGCTGTAGCCCAGTCGTCCGCGACCCTCCTGCCGGCGCCGTTCCGATCTCACACCCGCGCGTCAGCAGACCTGCGACAGCTCCGCACCTCCGCCATCGTCGTCCCGCCGGATCCGCCCCCCCCCCCCCCGCGACTGTGCAGTACCGCGCCTCGACCCTCGACCGCCGCTCGTTTCTTCACGCCGGTGGCCGCAACTCCAGCAACCCACGAAACCAATCCGCGACGACGTTGCTGCCCCTGTCCCGTCCGGATCTACCAGTCACCGCCGGTCCGAGATCCGCCGCGCCAGCCCAACCGTCCGCTCCTCGACGCCCGCGCTCGAGATCTTCCCTCGACCCAGCGGCGCCGATCGAGCGCCGCTCGCCCTCCCGGCGCCCTTGCTTTGGCCTCCGCCGGCCCTGTCTCCACCCAGAAGCCCCGATTCCGACGCCTCTGCTCCGGAAACCTCCATCGCCCGCGACGCTGCCACAGCCGCCGCGCCTGTCCGATCCAACCTCGCCGGACGCCCAGAAACCCGTGTCTCCGTCTCTGCCTCCGTCCGAGCGTCTCTGCCCACCGCTCGAACGCCGCCCCTGCCCGACGCTCAGCCTCCGTCGCGCCTGCAGCCTTCTGCCCGCGATTCGCCGCACCCCTGCGCCAGAGCTCGACGCCGTCGCCGCCCAGCAGTCCGCGACGCCCCGACGCCAGCCGAGCCCCGCACCGCTGCCGGCATCGTCGCCCAGCAACCCGCGATCCAGCTCCGCCTCCGCCGCTGCCCCGAGCTCGAGCCCGCCGCCGTCCACCTGCAGCCGCTCCCCGCCGAAGCTCCAACGACCGGTGAATATTGATGTTAATATTCATAAAATCTTGTAGGCATTATCCACACGGTTTTCTCCAAAATTATTGTAATTACTAATTTGATCCGTAAAATGTCGGATCATTTTTTAATTATATTAATTTTTAAGGTTTGTTGATATTATTCTAATTGTTGAATCAATATAATTATTTAAAAAAATCAATATAATTATTAATTTGATTAAGAAAATTTCGGATCAGATTTTTAATTATTTTAAACCTTTTTGTCGTGATAATTAGAGTTAGAATAATCGCTAATTTGACATTTGAGACAATACGTTATTTTTTCAATTACTTTAATCCTTTATTTGTTGATTATATTGATTGTTCAGATTTAATATTTAATAATTACTCATCTTTAAAAAAAAACTAAAAATAAAAAATCAAATCTTGCATTAGTGCATGTAGGTTTAGTAAATTAGGATTGCATTTTTAGGATTACATTTTTTTTAGGAATGCACTTTTAGATGGATAATTTTTTTAATAAATTAGGATAGACTTTTAAACAATGTTTGCACATCTTGATAATCTCATTTTTTTAAAAAAAAAATTGTTTTCTAAGATAGAATAGGTTTAAGTCAAATTAATTTCTAAAATAAATTAGAAAATATTTCATTTTAGATAGTTTAATTAGGATTTTTATTAATCCCGAACTTCAATAAAAAAATATAAAAATATTAGGTGCATGTTAATTAGTTTGCATAGTAGGTTCATTTAATTAGAATTTCTTTGTTAGTAAAATTAGTCATGTAGTTAAAATACACGTTTTATGATAAAAATTCTAATTTCAAGAAAACCCAAAGTAATTGCTTGCTTTGTGTGATGCAATTATTTATTTGAATGTTTAATAGTGGATGAGCATCCGTGTGGTCACCATATTTGCATGATAGTAGTTTAGGTTAAATAATCTTAGTTGCCTACAAAAAATATTTTTGAAAATAAAAAGAATGGTATCAAAATGGCATTAGAGAAGTCTAATGTAACCAAGTCTCATATCATTAGTCTGTGGTTCGTAGGAGTAAAATAATTCTCCTATTATTTTACTTAGGTATCTAATCAACCTATCATAAATTGATTAGTGGCGACTCCTAGATAAAGTCCATTTGCATGTTAAAAACTTGAACTTAAGTCGTGAATTTGTATGGGTTGGGAGAATTTGAGCTAAGTTTAAAGACTTAGTAGTCCAGTAAACCTAATTTTAGGTGGTGCACCCGAAAATTAGGTTGCGACAACTTGGCGACAATCATTTATGAAAATATTTAGACATATATTATTGTGGAAAATGAAAACGTGTTTCATTGGCTAATCATTTTAAGGGATACAATTGATCTTTTTTAAGAAAATATTTTTCAAATTATCTATTTTTATGAAATAAACAGAGACTAAGTTTATGGTAATATATCATTATGTCCAATATCAACACTCAAAAATGTTGATTATTTACGTCATAATTTTTAATACTCTACCAATTTCATTCAAAGAAATGAAGGTCGAGCGCCCTGATTTCACAGTCCAACATGGTGGTTCCAAGTTGAGGGGGCAGAAAGGCTTTTTTTTTTAGGGGGGGTGGGAAGAGGCATAAAGCTTGTTTTAATTCTAAAAAATCTCACTCTTTTTCGCATTGTTTCAAGCCAATTTTTCAAATTCGACTCTCCAGCCACACATGCCCATATCTCATTTTTCATGTTAAATTGCTAAATTTACGGATTCATTATATTTAAGGTATAAATGACTTATATTTCTAATGTTGAGGGGTTTTTTTTTTTTTAATGTATTCATTGGATACATTTTTAGGCGCATCCGAGCCTTTTGAACTCCTCAATCCCGAGCCTGAGACGACCTGAGGCCAAACCTAATGGTGAGATAGTCTTGAAAATCCGGATCTAGAGTGAAAAATCCAACTGGCTTCATCTAGGCCGATTCAAGATCCTTGGTCCTTTTGAATATCCCTAATTAAAATTTAGAAGTTAGAACTAGCAAGGATATTATGTACCTACACATAGGTGAAGGTCCCTAGCATGTATGGATACCCTTTCTGATGTCTCGACAAATCTCAACGGTTGATTAAAAATAGAACTCAAAAAAATTAATGGGTGAGATTTATTGAGGTACCAAGAAGATCCACGTCCTTTGCGCATAAAGTCAATCGGAATAAAATAGTTTGAACTTCGAATCTAGATCTCCCCAAGAAAAATAAAGATTTGCTCGAAAAGGGTAGAGCCAAAGAACCATCCAATGATGCAAGTGGGAATGAGAACCAACTAAACACCAAGAAGGTTTCACATCTGCAAAAGCTTCAAATCGGGGGAATGGATGTGCCCGTGAATTTGCAAGGCCAGGGCAAGGCATCGGGACGTGACCATGTTAGCCTGAAGAGAAACCAGTATTTCCACGTAGCTTTGTGCTTTGACTGCTCTCTATAAGACCCGACCAACCTTCCAATGGCCGATGGATTGTCGCCAACATCGCAGGTGTTTTGTTGGACTCATAAACATAATATGATTTTTGTTTTTCGCATTGTCGATCGATTGGTCTGAAATTATTGAGAAGAAAAGACAAGTAGAAAGAAATGGGAATCGCTACGACTGATTTAGGTGACTACAAGAAAATGCACCGAGGGAATGGGGCATAATCCAAAGTGTCGATTATGTTTTGCGAGATGATGTGAAAGCTCGGAACCAAATTGAATCCCCTTTCTTTTTCGTTTGGGTATTTGAGATGAATCTTTATGAGTATCATACACAGTAATTGTTCTTTCGTTTGTGTTAAGATTTTATCACGTCATTTTTATCCATTTAATATATGTTTCTCGTTGTAGAGTTTATGCCGATCGATGACGATTTTCATTCTATTAATTTGAGAATTCAAATGAAAGCCACGTTAAAAGGGTTTCCAGATACGATAAAGGAGGCCGAAGAAATGAACTCATTAAGGAATCTGTTCATATCATAAATCCATAATCGTCAAACATTCTTTGGGTTTGCTCGTTTAAATATTTCAATTTGATTAAGGGAGGGGATAGAATCTCATATACTTTAGCTCAAAATTTTTAATGAAACATTATACTTGAAATGTCGACCGTGTATATTAATAGGAATATATAATTGACTTGCTATTATGCAGTAATTCCCTTCATTTTCTTCACATTATTAGATTGATTTGTCTAGTTTTGCTAATAAATATGACGGGCAAAACTATAATTAGGAAAAATGATAGTTTTTTTTTTAAGGAATGGGATAATGGCTTTGCAAACATATTTAATGTGTTAAGCTAAATAAATGTTTTCACGTGACAGTTACATCATGTGACAGTGACATATTAGTGTGATTTGCTAATAAAAAATAATTATTTTCCAAGCAACGTGGGACATCCCTATTCCCGATCGCTCCACGACCCATAACCGCTTCACTTGGCGAAATGACCCTTTAGGTTCATTTTCGGTTGCTTTCGCCTGGAATACTATCGGGATTAAAAAGGAACGTGTGCCTTGGGCTTCTTTTATTTGGGATAATGCGATTGCCCCTAGGTTTCAATTTAATATGTGGCAATCACTAAAAATCGGCTGCCAACTCAAACCTTACTCCTTTCTCATGGAAGAATCGAGTTTACAGTGTGCGCCTTCTACAGTTCCGTTCCTAATTCCGTTGATCACTTGTTTTTTGAATGTGAGACCTCTGCAACTCTTGCATATATTTGGGCTTCCAGGTGTAATCTTCCTTGGAGGAATAGGACGTGGGTGGATAACCTGTCTTGGGCGTTAAAATTCCTAATTGGAAAGGATTTCTTTCATAATATTGCATGTTTCTCTTTCGGGGCCATGTGCCACCTTATCTGGAAGAAGAGGAATTCCATCATTTTTCGGGATGATTCCTTGGTGATCTCGGCTATAAAAAATCACTTGATTAAGGTTGTGAAGGACAAGGCTCTTACATTTAAAAATGCTCCGCCTACTTCAAGAAACAAAAGACTCCAGAAAAGCTGGGGCTTCGATCCCTCCATGTTTGACTCGGCTACATCTTCCTAACACCCTCTCTGTTCTTTGCCTTTTTGATTGAGGGTTGGCGGTTTAGTTTGTGGTAGTTTGTAGTGCCGTGGGTTGTTTAGCTTGTTCTTATTTGCCTTTGTATCTTTTGATTCGGCTCCCTCTCACTCTCCCTATTTTCCCATAGCTAGAGTGTGAGTTTTTAGCTCCGAATTCTTGTAAATTTGTCCAAATCTTAATATATTCTTACCCTTTACAAAAAAAAAAAAAAATTATTTTCCAAGAATTTTAAACACCAAGTATGATGTGATGTGTTGCTAGCCGGTACTGTGATTAGCTAGTCACATTATGATAGCTATGTGAGCTACTCATAAAACACTATTTTGTTCAGCTACCATATGATGCATTGAAAAAAATGCCGGGCAAATAAGATTGTTTTCTGAAATTTGTTGACAAATAAGTGATACGATTACTTATAAATAAATGCTTGATGATGTCTCATTCGCCTGCAAATATATTTGGTATTTATAAATCACTTTGTTCATTAAAATATAGTTCCCATAGGAAAAGCATTATTGAAGATTAATTGCTCAATTCAACCGAAAAGCATACACACATATAAATCATCCAAAAACCTTACTTTCGGAAAGATGTGGTTCGAACTGGATACCGCTTGATCCCTTAATAGAGAGAGAGAGAGAGAGAGAGAGAGAGAGAGAGAGAGAGAAATCTGGAGATTTACAAATGTACGTTCAAATTAAAGCTTTTCTTATATTATCTGGAGGCACGAGCGTGGAAATCTAGTAACATCCGCCCAAAGGTCAGTTAAGTCTAAGAATTTTAGTTTGCGCAGGCAGCCTTAAACCCAAAGTACTTTATATAAAGTTGTAGCTATCGAACGGATGACTTTTTAATTCACAAATCAACAATTCATCAACTCGCAGCAGGAAGTGCCGACCCCGGATCATTATTAAGACTTTTGAATGAAGGGCTTCTAAGATATCCTCGTTAGTCCAAAGCAGATCTTGTACATCATTACTGCTTGCATTATTTTTCTATAAATCGTACACAAACTCCATCATCTGAACTTACCCTTTGGGAAGAAAGAGGTACTTTGGGCGACATTGACATGAGTATGACATGCGTGACTAGTGACTGGATATCGGTCAATCAAGGGGCCGATTTCTCGAGTGACATGGCTGCTCACCGACCTTCAATCATCACTTAATTAATTATTCTCCATGAATCTTGAATATTAACTGATGTGGCCTCCTGCCGCTGTCATCCTGTTGAACTCCCCAACCGTCGGTACATAAATTTCATCAATCGAATCGTTAATGATGGCAGCAGCTTTCGGGATGCTGGGTTCCACTTGGACGCATCTCGGTAGTGAACCAGCGGCGATCGATCGGTTCATGCATTCACACGCACGGTCGCATGCCCACATGAATCGGAGAGATTGGAGGAGCATGTAGTTATGCGGGGAAGTGGAGAGAAGAGCTGAATTTTTCTAACTTGATCGTCCGCGCTGAAAGAATTAGGGTTTGAAAAATGGGGAAAGTTGGGAGAAATGTCATGGAAAAGTTTTCAATGACATCGCCCCAGTTCTGTATTCCAAGCCAAATCAGCCAAATAGATCTGAAATAATAAAGGTTATGCCGACAAATAAATATCTCTTTCATTGTGATTAATTTTGTGTATAGTATAATGTTTGATTCCAGAAACCGCCTCGCTACTGGCCTCTAAAATATTATTCATTCATTGCAAGTTAATTAAGCTACTAGCATAGTTGCATGTACTCTTGAAGTTAACATATTATGCAATCTTAATGTTGTAATAGCTAATCATCATAGTTATCTCCCAAGAAGATCAAGGAAAGAGTTCTTTATTTCGGTCCACTTTGGAGCTAAGACGTTCTTTCTTTTTAGATGCTATTTATGCACTCTTTTTCTAAGTGAATGCTATTTCCCTCACGAAAGTCAGGACATGATAGACGGAAATTATTTTTAGGAAGGACTTGTTTATCTACTTATTACAAAATATAACTCTTTTTTCTTTTTTTATAAATGTTTTGCCCCTTAAAGAGACGTGAAGGATTGTATCGTCTCATTTGCATACCCATTTATGTAAAATTTCCTCAAAAAAAATTTACTATGTCAAGCGTTAACGTGTTTGCTTTATGAATCACCATTCTCACCTCCTATCCCCTTATCTTATCCCGTCAACATTGTCGTTCCACACATGTATTTCAATTATAGAAAAGAGGAGAGAAGAAAGGAAGGAGAAAGGACTTTCACCAAAAAAAAAAAAAAAAGGAAGGAGAAAGGGCATCGTGCCTTGACTAGGCAAAATAATGGGGAGAAACACTCGTGAATGGAACTCCCGATGGGAGAAAAGCCTCGTCAGCTGAGGATAAAGAGCAGGGAATTTTTCAATGACGTTGACAGTCACCATCCCGGCGAAGAGATCTGAAAAGATCGTGACAGGGACTATGACCATTTTGGCTAACTTTAACGTTGAATCTGCCGAATTCTCGGACCCCTCAAATGATTGCCCCTGTGATAATATTCCGAATGCCATTTTGACAAAAATCCATGTGAGAGCGGGGTCTTTAGATTTGATCGCCTGTGGGGCTTACAGTCTGAAAAAGCCCTCATCAATGCGTCAATTCAAATCCGCCGTATCAACAAACGCATGCTTCTATGCGAAAAAATAAAAGAAAAACACGTGCACGTTTTCCTATCCGGGATAACCCTCGGATTTGAAAGCAGTAAATATGGACTGATGCCATTACAATCCCATCATCTCGTTCCTCAATCTTTCCACCGGCATATTGGGCTTTGCTGAAATATTTTATGTTGGAATAGTTCATTATCATAAAAGAAGCATCTATTGATTAAAAGAATACGTAATTCTGAAGCATGAAAAAAAGGTAATTCTTTGTCTTAAAAAGAGATTATCGGTCGTTATGAAATGAATTTATTTTTTATATGAAAATATGTGATGGTTGGAGATAGGGTACCTATTTCCAAAAGATGTATTGATTGGTTATTTGTAAATAGATACCAATTTATATATTTTTTATAATAATCACAACTGTTCATAAATACTTAATCGTCAGAACTCTCTTTTAATTTCTTTTCTTTCAGATAATTTAACATATTCAAGGGAAGTTCCAAGAGAGAAAATTGAGTAATTATTGAACTCGTTCTCTACAACTTTGGTATATAGCTTGGAGGTGTATTTGTTTTAAATCTGACAATAACAATCGTAGGGCAAATAATACCTTAAAGACGATCAGCATCAATGATCTACTACTACTTCTCTATCTTCTTCACTAAACAAATTTCCCCAACAATCTTAAAGTATTATTATATGTATCAAGTGCTTGCGATCTTGATAGATAAGTATCAGTGAAAGTTTTGGTTCTATTTATATGCTTAAGTCATTTTCTTTATGGCAAACTAGATTATCTCATGTTGGCTATAGTACTTTGAAATTTATGAATGAAAGCGGTGATAATCTTAACAAGAAAATGATAATGAAAGGAAGTGCCAATGAATGATTCCCAATACTATATTAGATTGTCTATATTAAATGTTTTGATCTTACACAAATACCGGTGACATTTGAAATGCCTTAGAGACCAAATTACAATACTAATAAACAAGGTATGGATATAATTACTGCTTTGAAATATTTTGAATTTGCCATGATTAATGGAAAATCTGTCTCAAAGCAAGTGGATGAACTTTAAATATATATTGCCAAACACAAAAACCTTATGATTGAAGTTTATGGGCCTCTTCAAGTTGTTGTAATTATTTCAAAATTGCCTTAAACTTTGAATGATTATCGAAATAAACTTCTTCACACGATTGAGAACCTAGTTGTGAAAAATGTGATAAAACGCATTCGAATTGAGGAAGGTTATCCTAATTACGAGGCAAATTATGAGAAAGAAGTTGTAAAAAAAAGGAGCATTTTGTTGAGAATGATGACATGAGTAAAGAAAAAAAAAGAGTGAAACAATGTCATGAGATTTGATTTGGTGGTTTTATCATATGGATTAAACATAATAATAATACCGATATGTACATTTACTCAAAACTTACAACAAAGTATGGAGTTTATAATTTGCTTATATGTAAATGATATGCTAATTATTGGTACAAATATGCTTGGCATAAATGAAACTAAAAGGTATCCATCTTCTTAGTTTAAAATGAAAGATTTGGTAGAAGTGAATACATTTTAGGTATCAAAGTGATTAAACATAATGAGGGTTATACTTTAAGTCAAGGCTTCTATGAGGAGAAAAACATTAAAAAAAAAAATATTAGTATTTGGGAATTAAAGAGTCAAATGTAACATGTGATATATTAATTAAGTTGATGGAAAATAATAGGCAACCTTTAACACAATTAGAATATGTTAGTGCAATTGAAAATCTAATGTATGTCATGCATTGCACTAGACTAAATATAGCTTTTATTATGTGTAAATTGCTCAAATTTATTAGTGATCATAATACTGTGCTTTAAAAAGTTGTAAGTAGAATTCTTGATTACTTAAAGAAAACAATGTATTATGGTCTATTTTATGAAAGACTACTAGTAGTAATAGAACGATATTCAAATGTTGGTTGGATAATTAGCATGAGTGATAATAAGTCAATATTTGGACTAGTTTTCAAGCTTGCAAAGGTTGCACTCTCTTACACATCAAAGAAGCAAACATGTATAGCTAATTCAACGATAGAATATGAATTTGCAGCTAGTAAAGAGGCTGAATGGCTGCAAAATTTGTTATTGAATATAGAGTTGTGGCCACAACCAATGACAACCACATCTTTACATTGTGAGGCAACTATGTCTAGAGCATACAATAAAATATACAATGGAAAATCTAGACATATTAATTTGCAACATGAGTATGCTCGACAATTAATTACTGATAGAGTTATTTCAGTAATTTATATTCAAACAAATGATAACTTGACTGATCCATTCAGTTAGGGACTCTCGAGAGGTTTAATAAATAATGCTACCAAGGGAATGGGTCTTAGACCAATTGATAATAGTTAAGCATAGTGGAAACCCAACTTTATAATTTCCAACAAAATTATTAAAGTCAAATAAGTAACAACAAGCTATTGTAACCTGACAATGATTGAGTATTAGGGCACAAGGCTAGTACTCATGAAAAGTTAGAAGAATGAGTGTAAGACAACACTTTTAATGAAGTTTAAGGTTTTCACGAGGAAATGCTAAGATAACAAATATAGGAACTTGACCTATATGAACATAAGAAGTGGTGCTGCTTCTAACAAAAGTTGGATGAACTTTTGTAAATGTTTACAAATTCATGAGCAGCACAAGGCCATAAAAGTGCCGAAGCATAGGAAATTTTTAATAGAATGTGTATAAATTTATACATTTGATAATTTGATTAATAAGTGAAATCATGATTTAGAGTTTTATCTACCACTGATTTTGTTAATGGAATTTTTTACATTAATTGAAAGTTCAAATCTTAATAGATGCCTTCTTGTATAGTGTAGATAACAAATTAAGTGAGGGATTGTTGAGATAGTTTGTTATCATAAAAGACGTGTCTGTTAGTTAAGAGAAGACGAGGCTCTTGATCAAAGAAGACATGACTCTTGGTTATGAAAAGATGTGATTATTCGTCATAAAAAAAGATTATCAGTAGTTATTAAAGGAAATTATTTTTGACATAAAGAGGGGTGATGGTTGGGGATAAACTACCTATTTCTAGAAGAAGTGTTGATTGGTTATCTATCAGTAGATATCAATGTGATAATAATCACAAATGTTCATAAATGCTTCATCATTAGAACTCTCTCCTCTTCTCTTTTCATACACACAACTTTAACACATTCAAGGGGAAGTTCCAAAAAAAAAAAAATTTGAGTAATTGTTGAACTTTTTCCTCTACGGCTTTGATATATAGTAGTTGGGGCAAATAATATCTTAAGGATGGTAATCTTCATCTCGCATCAAAGTATCAAGGATCTGCTACTACTTCTCAATCTTCTTCACTAAACAAATTTCCCCAACACTTTGGGTTATATAGGTCTCTCAATCTCGAATGAACACTCGATTGATATACAATTCTCTTCCCCGCCTTCTACATATAAAAAAATATAAGTATAATTTAGTCTCTCAATCTAAGAGATAGAAAGATGTTTTTTTTTTTTTTTCAAATTTTCCCCTTTTATAATAATGTTATATTAGCTCACCAAGAATGCATGGTACAAATTGAACAAATTTACTGACCTTGGAAAGTGCCAATTTGGACAAATTGAACAAATTTAAGTTGATTTGTGAACGTCAAAGTTCCATGTCTTAGCAAAACGAAAACCCTAGTTTGATCGCTTGCTCTCGTCGGCTCATGGCTAGTCTTTTACATGAGTAGAGGCTGCGTCTCTAGCTTTCCTCTTTAGTTTCCATACTGTCCAGCTAATTTGGCACCAACTGAGCACAACATTCAAGCCAAGTATCCTCCAAATTATTTAGAAAGACAACTTCAGTTATTTTGTCATTCAAAATAGATAGAGCTAGCAAAAATACTCAATCGCACTTTATGGGCAAATTTTAGATCTCAACTGCACTTTTACTAAAAAATTTAGGAACTCCGTTGCACCTACTTACAAAGAAAAGATTGAGATGTTGTACATTTCAATAATCCTCTATGAAGAAAATCGTAGAATTTATTTCCAAAACCAAACAGCATATCCTCCAATGACCGCATGCATTTTGCGCCTCCATGGAAAGCTACAGAGAGTATACCTTCTGATAACTCGAATTATATTGCTTGCTTGTATCGTTCATCACACAATACAAATATTTGCATAAGATATTGCTTAACAAAAAAGGAAAAGAAAAGATCTACCCTATACTTCCAACTAATTACAAAGGACATACCAAATATTATGCTAACTAAAAACAAAAAGTAATTCTTAATTAATGATAAGAAATACACCAAATATAAGAAAAACAGAATGTAAATGTTCAGCAAATCTTCCGTAATGATATACCCTTTGAATCTTGTGGAGGAATATATTTTAACATGAACATGAAATAAAAATCGCAGGATGAGAGCTAGCTAAACAAATAAACATAAGCCGTGCGTCTGTGTCATTGGATGAAAACATGGTTTCAATTAAGAGAATAATATAATCTCAGTTTTTAGGTTAATTTCGTTGTATTATAAGTTGAACTCGAAGGATTTATTTATCAATTGCGAGTCACGCAAAACCCCACCTGCCAATCATCCGTCCCTGGCAGAACTTGATCCGTTGGCTTATTTGAGTTCCAAGCGACTGGTTCATGGAGATCGACGGGTTGCTGTCATCTCGTCATGCAAAAATTGATAACATTAGACAATGCGACTGTATAAAGAAATCGATGGGCATTTGCTGATTAGTTTGTACGAAGTTTGTTTAACTCCAGTGATGTTGACGGAGTTCAGTCAAGTGGTTAACGTTAATGATTCAGGCCCTAAAATACGTAGGAAAGCCCGTGCGACGGTCCCCAATCTCCACTGCTAACTCGTCCGAAGAGTAAATAAATTAATATCACCATGACCAAACGAGGTCGATAAACCCTCGGATTTATATACTTCCCCGAAAGAAAACAAAGCAAAGGAATACGAATCATAGCAAATGAAAAAAAGGGCGTCGATCGCTGTCGGTTGACATGTGATTCGTTTATCTTATGAACGTTGACATATGCAGACGAAGCTTTTATTTAATCGTGGAAGTAAGGTCTTGCGATTGGGTTTCATGAGTTGCTTAAAATAAATTAGGCTCTTCCGACTACTAAAGGCGGAACTCATTTGATATTTCTATCTTAAAGAGGATAATGTTGTTTTTTAAATGGAGAGGAACCATTGATGACGGTTCGTTTTCCCAGTCATGCAAAACAAAAGCATCTTTTAATTGTCAAATTTTGCAGAAACAAGAGGCTTTGGAAGTTTTTAATAGAAGGGGGTTGCGCAATATCAACTACTTAGAAACCACCTTGTACCAACAAATGTGCGGCTAACTTGCCGAGAAGAGAGTCAAAATGTATATAGGCATATATACATGTTGTACGATTCGAGTTCCTTAGCGAACTTGTGAGCGACAAAACATGTCGATGAACTCAAACTCTAGGTTCCTTTTCATGACTCATCGCTTCGAAGATATTAAACTTCCGCTGTGCATGCGGTCCAACCATAACGAGCTTCGTCCGTCTCGTTGACTGCATCTAATTAGCAAAAAATTGTCTTTTGCCTTGGCTTCCCTCCGTCGCCTTCCTTTCCTCGTCACCTCAAACCCGGTTACGTTCGATGCATTGCATTGCGAAGCGCCAAGCTAGAATATAACATGCTAACCTATTCTTTAATATCAAGTCAATATTTAATGCTCCCACGAAATGCGATCTAGTCATAATCATATCATACTCTTAACATTTGGCAACTTTACAAAGCAGTTTATGCAGATGTAGGGCCATCAACTGCTTCCTACTATAGTTGAATAATATCCACGCATGCATCGTTGGTGAGATTTAGAGGTGTATGAGGGACAACAACTATGTGCGAACTACTTAGTTTGTAATGCTTACTTCATGCCGAAAAAAAGGGAGTAGTTCTAAACAATTCATCAGAAGGTAATTGGACTCGTTCTTGGCCTCTAGCTCTCGTCTTTATACAACCATCAGCACTTTGCAGTCTTTGATATAGCTTGCGCTTCATCGCTACGAAATTACAAAGTTGACAATGAGTTGCTTAAGGTAAGCGGGATTAGAATAAACGATCGACTCGTGACGTGCATTGCCCGAAATGAGAAAAGAGAAATACATGCTCGTTAGACAATGAATCATGTTTATGAGCCGTAGCGACGCAATATTGATGGATTGATGGAGTAGCAGAAGTGGATGCGCTATATTTGCGGCTGAATTCTATGGTTCCGAGCTAAAAAATACGGTTCTTTTTGTTAATACTTGTACATTTAAAGTATTGGTCTGTTTAAAAAAAACAGTGGATATATATATATAATTTGCAAATTACAAATCTCTATAATAATTTACCAACTTTAATAGCATAATTTACCAACTTTCCAAATTTTACTAACTCTTATATGAAACTACCGAGCTAAATTATTTGATTTATCAGTTTTTATCATATTAAAATATCAACTAGCTTTGGGTTTTCAATTTTCATTTGATTACTTAACAACATTTAATTTTCTTTTTATTTACCTTTATTAGCAATCCCTTACATATAGTAATTTTTTATAGAGATTATCAACTTAAATTAATGTGATTCACCAATGTTCCTCACATTAAATTATCACAAAATATTGAGTTATCAACTCTTGTTTGAGTATTCTTACCCTTTACCAAAAAAAAAAAAAAAAAAAACTCTTGTTTGAGTTACTCAACTGTATTTGTTTGATTTTTGTATTAATTTGCCAACTTTCTTATTGCTTACAAACTTTTATTTGTAATTTAAAAAATGCATTGAATTTACCAAATTTAGAAATTACCAACCTTAATTAGAATAATTTACCAACTTTGTTATGATTAAGTCATCAACGAGTTTTGGGTTATCAACTCTCATTTGAATTACTTACCAAATTTAGTTTTATTTTAATAACCACCTTTCATTAACCTTTCTTAGCTATGGCTTAAGTTTGTTAATTCTTCTGTAATTGTTGACACTCAAAAGTGTCCGATTTTTAGTTATTATCGATATGCAATTATCATTCGAAAACAACAGTGAACTCAACAACTCCATATGCAACATCAAAATTAGCTAAGAAAAAGGAAAAGAGTGGAGAATATACAATCCGAGCATGTCTGGTCATCTGTGGAGGAAACCAATTGATTGGATTGAAGATTGGTTGATATTATATGTAGTTGATGACTTGGATGAAAGTGTTAGCACATGTCAACTAGTGACAAATGATGATAGATTATTCTACCAAAGTTGTCAATACTGTGTTAACTAAAGAGCAAATGATCAATTTAGAGAATTGCATCTAAGGCTCAAGCATATGTAAATCCATTAAGGAGATCGTGGAGAATAGTTAGGTGAAAATGACCATGTAGGAAGTTAACAACTCTTTGGAGATAAGGCTGTTATTTTCAAGGGAATTGACAATGTGGGAAATAAATAACTCATTTGAGATAAGACTGCTATTTTGAAGGGAGTTAACAATGTGGGAATATGAGACCATTATTTTCGGAAGCGTCCAACTACAATTCAACCACGAAAAAACTACTCCGTGACGGTTATGATAGAAGGTCTATGAATACCAAGTTCTCGTCAATTGGAAGGGACCTCTCGACAATCAAAATGTAATATTTTATTATCTTTACTTTTTTGCACTTTATTTTTCCTTAGTTATTGTCTTCAGATTCGTGTTGTCAATTAAATCCCGATGCATATCTTTATCTCGATACTTCATTGTCGATTCAATTTCGGCGTGCATCTCTATCATGGATGTCGCGCCGTAGATTAAATTCTAGCATTATCTCTTTGCACGTTCTTGACCTTTGTCGTCGATTAAATTTTGTCATAGTTCATGCATGTATATTGTTGTGGAAAAGGTTGTATTTTTAAGCCTTGTAGGTTGAATTCCGGAACAATTTTTATGTACAATTTGGTTCGAAGTTCAAAATAAAGGTTTGCCGTTATTTCTTGTCCACTTGGATATTTCCTATCCAGAGTTGTCACAGAACCCATATCCTCTCGTCAAAAGCCAAAGAATGACTTTCAAAAAAGATGTTTCATGGTAGATTAAATTCCGACAAAACAGTAATATAATAACTACAAATTAAGTGATCTATTGCGTTCTCTTTTTCTTGTCTGTACCAACTCTTTATTTGAGTTGATTACCAACATTTGTTTGATAGCCAATTCACCAAATTTTGTATAAGGCACTTGATTGGGAAAAAAGTTAGTAAGTTAGCCAATAAAGATAGCTGATTTCATATACTATGATTAATATAGAGTGTTTATAAGAACAATAAGAAAAGTTTTTTTCTGTCGAGCGTAAGAAAAGTTGGTAATTTTAAAAAGAAAACTTTTTTAGTAGGTTAAGAAAAGTGTTGACTCGTCGAGCGACCAATAACTTTTTCATAACAACTATTTTTTAATACATACCTACCCTTTCAAAATTAAACCGGAATGGAAACCAATCTGTTTCTCTTTATAACAGAAGAGTATATCTTCCGATATTTGTGACTAGTGCTAATTGACAAACTCACATACATAATGCTATACATATTGATATCTGAAACCAAATTAACTCAAGCGAATTATTGAACACGGAGATAGTAAATGGCTATCAATTAAATAACAGACCGTTTAGATTGGTGAAATTAAGTCGAGTTAGAGATCAGAACTGACTTTTCAAACTAAGAATGTGAACGACTGACAAAAAAAAAAAAACTAAGAATGTGAACGCCACTAGTGTCTTAAAAAGTGCATTATGCTTATCTCTAATTACGATAGTGATGGGAAGGAAATAATATAGGAGGAAAAATTGTTCCGCACATTTTAAATTAGACAGATGATGATCACTTTACCGACTATAGTGGCTCTTTAGACCGTGCCAATAGCATGATAAACATGAAGAAATTGTGACGTTATGGGTTTACGTCTTGGTCGTGAAACTTTAAAGTTGGCCATACGTTTCCATTGTAAGGTGGACTGATGATGAATCGACGCGAGTCATACGCGAACACCAGAAAGTTAACCTGCCGATCGGAGACCTTTTTGACCTCACGAGCCACGACTTCACAAAGAATTTGCTTTTACCTACTATTTCTAGATAAAAACGTGAACCCACTTTCTTTTTGGCCGCCGATTATTGGAAGGTAACGTTTACCCGTTCACATTCATGGACTAATCCATTCTTGTAGAGCGTGATGAAAATTAGGTTCACCAGCTAAATTTTGACGAGGGTTTGAAGAAAAAGAAGAAACATGGACAAGGACTGAGTAAAGTTAAGAATCGAGTGATTCCTAAGTCGTCAAATGCCAATAGATTAGGATGGAGATGTTGGATGGGGGATTGATATGCCTTTGATCTCACGTCACCCAGTTTGAGTTGTTGCTCTGATAAATAAGTCTCGTGTAACTTTAAATTGGCACGACGATTTTATACTGTACTAACATAGACGGGCGGCAATAAGAACAGGCACTACTATGCAAGCACCAAACTCGAGTGGAACTACCTATCTACACTAAGAATTGTCATGTGGGATATAAGCACCTTATGAACGATGGCCATACTTAAAATAGGTAAATTGGTGATAGATGAGTCAAAGGAAGAAACACTTCTGTCTTTAGTCCCGCAATATCAAGCGTGCTGATAGTGGAAGTTGCACTTTGACTCCCTTTAATCAAGTGTTATAGACACTATGGTGCAATTATGGTGGTACCAAATTGGTACAACCTCACGGATTATGTGACAAAAAAGAGGTCATTTTGAGCCGACAGCCAATAGCACATGTTTCCTTTTCAGAAAAAAAAAAAGTATAAAAAATGTTGTAAACATATTATATTTGTATCAATTCAGTCTTAAACCTTTTAATTTGACTAATTAAACCTTTTTTTACGTTTTGCCAATTGAGTCTATTAGGCAAATTTATGCTAGAAATTGCTTATGTAGACATTGATTATAACTAGCATTAACATTGACTTTTTTTTATTAATTTATTCTTTTCGTTTTCCTTATTTCTCTTTTCCTCTTTTTGTTTTGTTTTTTTTTTTCCCACTATAACCGGTGAGGATTGTGGCCCTTGCTTGGCCTCGCCCAGATGTGAGGGAGGCATAAGCAGTCACGGATGAGGCCTTGGCCACCGTTGCTATGGTCGGCAAGGTTGGTCTCACCCGTGGTTTATATGAGGCCCAAGTAGCTGCGAGCAAGGCAACCACAGGCAAGGTTGGCCTCACTGATTAGGGGCAAAGGCAGCCATGGCCTTGCCAATCACAATCAAGGTTGCCTTTGTTCATGGCTGCCTCACCTGTGACCATTTGCACCATGCCCACATGTAGGTGATGCCAAGCGAGGGCCGGCAACCTTCACCGTCATAATGGGAAAAAGAGAAAAGAAGGAAAAAAAAAGGAAAAAAAATTAAAAATTAAAAATTAAGAAAATTGTTCACATTAGCCCCAATTAAGCTACGTGAGACATTCGGGGTCCACGTTATCAATTTTCAGCCTAAATTGACCGGTTGAACTTAATTGACAAAATGTAAAAATGTTTACGACTAAATTGATTTAATTGAAGAGTTTAGGTTTGATTTGATATTATACAATAAATTTATGATATTTTTGGTACTTTTCTCATTTCTTTTCTCATTAGAAGGAAAATGAGACGCTCATAGTGCCATCTGAAATCTCAACTGGGTATGCAGTCTAAATATATAATTCAAGCAAGGACTGCCATGAAGCAAGAGACTAGGGTCCATTCCTCTGTCATCCTACCTTGTCGTGAAATGAGTTGACTAACATGCTCACCAACTTCTCAACCGTTACGCAACTCATAGGGTTTGGATCAGCACGAGCTAACACTGAAAGAGACACACGAATAGAAGTTAGTTCTACGTTGAGTTCATAAACAGAACAAAAGGGCAGGATACATTGCAAATATGTAGAATATTACATAACTTGAGTGGACTCTCTAAACTATAAGATACTTGAATTGCAACACCTTGTACTATCATTTCTTTTTCTTTTTGGAAAAATTCCAAAAAAGAACCCAAGTGACCTTATTTTCTCAAATAATTGCTCAAAGTAGATCTTATTTCAAATAAGAATCTGAAATGGTTATGGTTATTTCAAATTAGGATTTTACCTTGTTGGTCATTGACCAACTAAATTTTTCAACCAGTCAAGGGTGTTTTCATCCAAATCTTCTTTTCTTTTTTTCTTTTTTGACATCAACCGACAATCGCTAGCTCTCGCCGGCCCTCACTAGCCACTAGTAAGGGCTGGCAAAGGCCTTCAAGCACTCGCTGACAGAGGGCGAGGGCCTATAAGCCCTTACTGGCCGCAAGCAAGGGCTTGCAAGCCAACCCTCACCCAATCTAGTGAGGGTGGCCTTGCCTGCGATCGACGAGGCCCGTTGAGCCCTCACTACTTGCGACCCCTTACTAGCGACCAATGAGGTTGATGAGATGGCCGCGAGGGGTGGCCTCCCCCATGGCGAGGGTCACCTTGCCTAGGCAAGGCCGTCCCTCGCTTGTGGCCGATGAGGGTGGCCCTCATTGGATTGGGCAAGAGTGACTTTTACCCAACCCTCAACAGGCATCATTGGTGGTCAGCCAGCCACTAGTGAAGAAGGAAGAAGGAAGAAGAAGAACCAGAAAAAAGGAAAGAAAAAAGATACAAGGAAAGATGACGAAAATGTCCTCAACAGCAAGAAAGTCAAACCCTTATTCAAAACAAATACAACCACTTGAGGCCCTTATTTGAAATAAGATTTTTTAGGTCTTTATTTGAGAAAATGAAGACACTTCAAACCTTTATTTAAAATAAGGTCCATTTTGTGCCCTTAGTTGAGAAGATGAGGGCACTTGGAGCCATTTTTTGAAATTTTCCCCATTTTTTTTTTTTGTTGTAATTGTCCCACAACGATTTTCTAGCACATATCCCTTTACACTAAGGGTGCATTTAGTAATTATTGTGTTCCAAATAATAATTTTTACTTAAAAATGATTTTTTTTTTATTTTGTTCCAGAACAATTTATGTGTTTTTGAAGGTGCTTGACAACTATCCAAAATTTCTATTCCCAGTTAGAAATGCGCTTGGTAGAATTCTTAAATTTTTTTTGTTTCTTTTAATTTTTAATACTTTTTTTATATTTTTCTTATTTTTTTCTTTTTTTCTTTTTTTTTTTTTTTTTCTTTTACTTTTTTTTCCTTTTCTCTTCTTCTTCCTCAAGTCTAGTGAGCTCATCGAAGTCCGACCATGGCTGAGCGAGGTTGACTTCGATATTGCCGGGGGCCGGCAACATTTCGGCAAGGCCATTGGCCTTCGATCGGCCAAAAGGAAGAGGAAGAAAAGGAAACAAAAGAAGAGGAAAGAGAAGAGAAAAGAAGAAAAATTATACTTGATTCTAAGAATTGTTCCTAATAACAAAAAGTAACTTCTTTTTACTTTTTGATTCTATTCCAAATCTAATCTCGAGAACAAAAAATAATAATTTTTATATTCTCGACAACAAAAAATTTACCAAATGAATTTACTTTTATTTTTTTTGTTCTGAAGAATAAAAGAACAGAATCAATTGTTCCCGGGAATGTTACCAAACGGGGCTTGAGAGTAGTAATGTCATGTACCTATATACGTTTGATGCAAACGAGATGTTTCTAGTTCAACTTCACTCTTGTGAAAGGGACATATTGAGAACCCCTATGTCAATGGAAACAAGGTCTAATATGAATCTTAAGTATACACGCAAGAGTGCAGCAACAGAGAAACTATCTTTCAAAATCGTAGTACTTTAGGCAAAATTTAACTTACAATTAGAGTATCATTAACAAATTATCTAGGATAAGTTCCAGGTTAGATCTAGCCCGTTGATAGATAACCCAAAATAATAACCGAAAAAATTCACAGCTTTCAATCGCTTGTATAAGTCTGTACCATCTGGTAATAATCTCGGCCATTGAGGACGACAATAGCCAAAAAAAAAAAATGAAAGCCAGGGTCTGAATTTGCAATTGATCTATATACCCGAGGGGTTTCCTAGCAAGACACTTAGATTACACTCCACTTGGCGCCTGTACCACTCGGCGTTGCATCAAGGGTCGAGTGGTCGGCGTGATCATCATGCTGAAGCCGTAACCAGGGTCGAGATCATTAGGTTTTTTTTTTTCCCCAATGTCCGAAACCAATATATTAATCGCAGTGAACATAATACGTCCAAACCCCGACGACATTTCATTTAATACTAGGATGTTGAGTAGGTCACTCCCAATTGGAGAGGCCAATGTAATTATGTATATCTGCAGTAGAATATGTATAGTAGTGAGTGTGTAAAAGAAAAAGAAAAAGAAAATGGAGAAAAAAAAAGTATCAAAAGAGATGGGGAGATAAATCAACGTGATTTTCACATCTAGAAAATCAAGGGAGATTGGAAAAGAAATCAAAGTGATATTCTCATATATATACAAAATTACGAAAGATTAGGAGGTAAATCTACGTGATTTTGTATCGTATAATTCCTATTTTGGATTGTATCTGCTCCTATGAATAGGAGTCCTCCTCAGCAGAGAAGAGGTTACACAAAAGCAAAAATATCAGAGCAGCGTAGCGGAAGAAACAGTTTTCTTCTTCCAAGAAAAAGAGTCATCTTTGAGTGAGTTATCCAATTTGTGAGAGGTTTAAATCCACAAATTGAAGACAGAGAGAGATCCACCTTTGGGTGAAGTTGTATCCCATTATTTATCATAGTGGAAGTTTGAAGTGGACTACGGTCCCGTGATTTTTCCCTTCGCCTTGGAGGGTTTTCCACTTTAAAATTCTGGTATTATTTATTATTCGTCTTTACTGCTTTTAGTTAGTATTTTATCCTATTTAATTTTCACAGAAATAGTAGTGGGAAAAATTTTCTGGAACTTCTCCACAAATATTTTTCCCAACAAGTGGTATCAGAGCTTGGTTGCTCTATTTATTATTTTTCTGTGCAGAATTAAATGGAGGAAAATTTTGGCAACATGATAAAATTGACTGCATTCAATTATGCAATCTGGAAACCAAAGATGGAGGATTTGCTATACATTAAAGATCTTTGAAGGCCAATTGTGATACCGACGGAGGTACCAACCAGCGTCCGAGGAGTCGATCCCGTAGCGGAAGCCAAATTGGCATCATCTTCTAGTGGCAAACCAACGACAATGTCTGATGGCGAATGGATGGTGCTCAATCGGAAGTGTGCCGCTCAAATCCGACAATGGATTGATAAGAGTATTTTTCAAAATTTTGCTAATGAACATGATGCTGGTGTTCTTTGGCAAAAATTAGAGATGTACGCAAGAACAACGGCGCGAATAAAGCAAATCACATGCGGCGGCTCGTGAATCTGAAATACAAAGACGGAGCAAAGGTCTCGGAACACATGAGCGAGTTCCAAGGTACAGTAGACCAACTTAATTCTATGAAGATGACATTAGATGATGAATTGCAGGCATTACGCTGCTTAGCTCTTTGCCAAATAGCTGGGACACACTTGTTGTGTCGGGCCAGCAACTCGCCTCCGATGGCAAGCTTACCATGGACGTGGTAAAAGATAGAATGTTGAATGAAGAATCCCGGCGAAAAGAGAGTGGAGTCAACCTTGCGTCCAAGGCTCTTGTCATTAATATACAAGAAAATCAAGAACAAAGAGGGAGAAGCAAAAGCCGAAACTTCCGATATCAACAACGAGGAAGGTCCCAATCCAACTTCAGACGAGACAAGAAGTGCCATCATTGTGGTAAACTGGGACACTTCATCCGAGAATGCAGAAAGCTAAAGGTGGAAAAATCAAGAAGTCATAATGTCAACAAAGCTAATGAGAACCAAACGAATGACACTGCGAATATTGCGGATGAGGTGATCATTATTCAAAGTGATGATTCCATTAATCTTGCATCCCAAGATTCGACATGGGTAGTTGATTCTGGCGCATCCTACCATGTCACAGCTCGTCAAGATCTTTTTACTTCTTACACCACTGGTGATTTTGGACTCGTAAAGATGGGAAACGAAGGTACGTCCAAAATTATTGGTATGGGTAATATTTATTTGGAGACTAATGTTGGATGTAGGCTACTACTCAAAGATGTGAGACATGTTCCGGACATACGCCACAATCTTATATCTGCCGGCAAGCTTGATGACGAAGGCTACATCAATTTCTTTAGTGATGGAAAATGGAAGCTCACCAAAGGTAATTTGGGGATAGCCAAATGAGAAAAGACTAACTCTCTCTATATCACACAATTCAAGCCGTGTGGAGGAGAGGTGAATGTAACCGGAAAAGGAGTCACCACCGAGTTATGGCATAAGCGACTCGGACACATGAGTGAGAAAGGACTTAAGATTCTCACTAGAAAGCAACTTCTACTCGAAATAAAAGGTACACCGTTGAATACTTGTGTCGACTGCATTATGGGAAAACAACATAGAGTAGCATTTCATAATTCCCCACCATCTAGAAAAGCTGAAATTTTAGATCTGATACATACTGATGTATGCACAATGCAAACTAGGACACTTGGAGGTGCGCTTTATTTTGTAACATTTATTGATGATCACTCTAGAAAGGTGTGGGCATTTGCCTTGAAAACTAAAGATCAAGTGCAGGAAATTTTCAAGCAATTTCATATGAAGGTTGAAAGAGAAACAGGCAAGCGATTGAAGTGTGTACGCTCTGACAACGGTGGTGAATACCGAGGACCTTTTGAAGATTATTGCAAAAACCTTGGGATCAAACTAGAAAGATCCGTACCAAAAACACCTCAACACAACGGTGTCGCAGAGCGGATAAATAGAACCATATGTGAAAGAATCAGATGTATGCTCTCCAACGCAAAGCTGCCAAACCACTTTTGGGGTGAGGCAATGAGAACGGCGGTTGATTTAATCAACCTATCACCTTCAGCTCCACTTAACGGTGATGTACCACAAAGTGTCCGGACTGGTAAGGATATTTCTTATGGCCACTTGAAGGTGTTCGGCTGTAGAGCATTTGTTCACATTCCAAGGGATGAGAGATCAAAGCTTGATGGGAAATCAAAGCAATGTATTTTTTTGGGGTACGCACATGAAGAATTCGGCTACAGACTCTGGGATCCCATTAACCAGAAAATAGTCAGAAGCAGGGATGTGGTATTTCTTGAAGATCAAACAATCGAGGACTTCGAGAAGCATGAGAAATCCCATCAACAGATGAATACCCAGTTGATCTTGGCCCAGTAGCTCCTCCTATCAAGAAGCAAGCTGAATCTAGAATTGAAGGTATGACTACTTCAACTGAACTTGAACCAATTGTTGAACAGTCCCATCGAACCTCAATTGAGGAGATCAACTCGTGAACGACAATCTAGTCGTAGATATTCTCCCAATGAGTATGTGATGCTCACTAACGGGGGAGAACCAGAGAACTACCAAGAAGCTATATACCACGAGCATAAAGAGGAGTGGTTAAAAGCTATGTAGGAGGAGATGAAATCCTTAGACGAAAATCATACTTATGATTTAGTTAAGTTGCCACGAGAAGAAAAGCTCTAAAAAACAAGTGGGTGTTCGGACTAAAGACAAGAAGGTAACTCACAGCCCACGATACAAAGCAAGGTTGGTTGTGAAGGGATTCGCTCGGAAGAAAGATATCGACTTCGATGAGATATTTTCTCCTGTAGTTAAAATGTCATCTATCCGAGTTATCCTTGGCCTGGCAACAAGCTTGAACTTGGAGATTGAGCAACTTGACGTGAAGACCGCGTTTTTACATGGAGATCTAAATGAGGAGATTTACATGGATCAGCCAGAAGGTTTCAAAATCAAAGGCAAAGAAAATCTTGTGTGTAGATTGAGGAAGAGTCTTTATGGGCTCAAGCAGCACCAAGACAAAGTGGTACATAAAATTCGATTCCTTCATGAAAGAAAATGGGTTCTACAAAACCACCGCCGATCACTCGTTTTCATCAAGAAATTTACGATGGTAATTTCCTCATTCTTTTGCTTTACGTTGATGACATGCTAATTGTTGGCCAGGATAAAAGCAAGATCAACAACTTAAAGAAGGAATTGAGCAAGTGCTTTGCGATGAAGGATTTGGGACCGCAAAACAAATTCTTGGGATGGAAATCTTGTGAGACAGCAGAATCGTAAACTCTCCGTTATCTCAAGAACGGTATGTTAATAAAGTTCTTGAAAGATTTAATATGAATAACTCCAAAGTAGTTTGTTCTCCACTTGCAAATCATTTCAAACTCGTTTAGAGCAAAGTGCCCAAAAGGTGAGACAGAAAAGAAGGAAATGGAAAAAGTCCCTTATGCATCGGCGGTTAAGCGCCTAATGTACGCGATGGTATGTACAAGGCCTGATATTGCATATGCAGTTGGTGTGGTAAGTAGATTTCTGTCTAATCCTGGTAAGGAACATTGGGCAGCAATCAAATGGATATTCAGGTATCTTCGAGGTACATCTAATAACTGCATATGTTTTGGTGATGGTAAACCGTGTTAGAAGGTTTTTCGGATTCAGACATGGCAAGGGACGTGGACTCAAGAAAGTCTACATCGGGATATCTAATGACTTTTGCAGGGGGAGCAGTTTCATGGCAATCTCGACTACAAAAATGTGTTGCCCTATCTACTGCTGAGGCAGAGTATATTGCGATAACGGAAGCATGTAAAGAACTCTTGTGGATGAAGAAGTTTCTACAAGAAGTGGGCCACAACCAAGATGAGTATATCTTGTATTCAGATAGTCAAAGCGCAATACACCTCAGCAAAAATGCAACTTTCCACTCCAGATCCAAACACATTGACATCATATATCATTGGATACGTGATGTGTTGGAAGAAAAAGCCCTACAGCTAAAGACGATACACACTGACAACAACGGCTCAGATATGATGACAAAATCTCTATCTACATTGAAGATGCAAGCCTGTCGAACTTTTGCAGGTTTGACGCCTTCTCCAAATTGCTCGTGAGGGGGAGATTTGTTGAGTAGGTCACTCCCAATTGGAGAGGCCAATGCAATTATGTATATCTACAGTAGAATATGTATAGTAGTGAGTGTGTAAAAGAAAAAGAAAAAGAAAATGGAGAAAAAAAAAGTATCAAAAGAGATGGGGAGATAAATCAACGTGATTTTCACATATAGAAAGTCAAGGGAGATTGGAAAAAAAATCAAAGTGATATTCTCATATATACAAAATTACGAGAGATTATGAGGTAAATCTACGTGATTTTGTATCGTATAATTCCTATTTGGGATTATATCCGCTCCTATGAATAGGAGTCCTCCTCAGCAGAGAAGAGGTTACACAAAAGCAAGAATATCAGAGCAGCGTAGCGGAAGTTTCTTATTCCAAGAAAAAGAGTCATCTTTGAGTGAGTTATCCAATTTGTGAGAGGTTTAGATCCACAAATTGAAGACAGAGAGAGATCCACCTTTGGGTGAAGTTGTATCCCATTATTTATCATAGTGGAAGTTTGAAGTGGACTACGGTCCCGTGGTTTTTCCCTTCGCCTTGGAGGGTTTTCCACGTTAAAATTCTGATGTTATTTATTACTCGTCTTTACTGCTTTTAGTTAGTATTTTATCCTATTTAATTTTCACAGAAATAGTAGTGAGAAAAATTTTCTGGAACTTCACAAATATTTTTCCCAACATAGGAAAACCCACGACAGTCTTTCGGAGGCAGCAAAATCTGGATTTAAGAAAACCGTCTGTCCTTTTCCTTGACGTGGGGTTCCCGTCCTAAAGTGCTCGTCGGAACACTCTTTTGTTCGTACTCGACAATGATAAACCCTAAGAAATAGTTATTAAAGCTCGAATCTATCCGTTCAATCTAATCTTAAAAATACATAGGTGGGAGCTACGACAGCGAGGGATGATGCTGTCTCTTTATATAAAATACTGCGGCGAGTTGGGCAGCGCACATGCGTCGCACGACACGCGCGTGCTGCTCAGTGAATGATTATTTTTCCCTTCGTATGCGTTGATGGTTTGATTATTGTATGCTAAGTTAAGCGACTTGAGCAGAAAGTTGGACGAAGCAAATCGACTACTTTAGCTTGAGTTGGTTATGATTCTTCCTTCTTAATCCCAGCGAAAGATCTTGGAGTACATGATCGATCGTTTAAGTCATGCCATCCCTCCGTTTCACTAGAATCCATTGTATTATCGGGATGGCAAGAAGGCTCATTCAGTCTTAATCTTTTAATTAGCTCGTCTTATCAATACAAGGTCAATAAAATATGGAAGTGACCTTTCTTTAAGGAAAATCCATATGGTCTCTATGAAAAAACTTGGAAATTGAGTTGATGAAGCATCCTTTTTCATTGATAAGTTGTACAATATATATAGAGACATCACCCATTTATAGTATATATGGAGTTAAGCTAGAGTGCGAGCTACCTTCGGTATTTCCAAATCTATCGTCTAACGAACTTTGAGATACCAAATTAGGAAGACGAACTCCTAATCGTGTGTGTGGAAACCTTAGACCCCGCACGAGATTGACCACGTTGGTAAAAACACGAAGGGTTTAGAGTATTTAGGAAAGCCTACAATTTTGGTTCTTATTCGACATTAAATCTAAAGACAAAGCTTCAACCACCGCATATCCTACTTTTGAAAGTTAGGAAAAAATAAAAATTACCTCAGAACATTGTCTGGCTAGTTGGACGAAATATATTAATAACTATATAACTAGAAACAAAAAAATTAGCAGAGCATTGTGTTTAGCGACCAGAAATTTGAAGAAAGAGAGCACGAGATGAACGGGAAATCTTCAGTCAACTTCTCTCAACTTGGAACAAAATAAACTTAATCGATTTCTCTTGATTGAGAACGAAGTAAACCCCTTATCCCCGTTAAACTTCGACTAACCACCGTACCTGGGAAGAAGTTTGGGGTAAATTAGAGAACGAAATGCAGCGCAACATGTTCCGGTCCTTTCGGCTGGAGAAGAGGAGAGGAAGCCCATGATGATGTCAGCAAAACCCCTTAGATGCATCGGCCCATGATGTCGGGCTCATACGAGGAACTTTGAACAGCATCGGTCGGCCCATACTAAATATTTTGGACCGAGTTCTCTAGTGAGAAAAGCAAATTGGGCTGGGCACAAGTCTTAGGAAGAGACCTTGAATCACTTGACTCGGCGTAAGACCCGTTTGGTTTGACTTTGGAGAAATGTCCTAGATGAAATATAAATTGGTAAAATGCAAATACTATGAAGCTCGCTCTCACACTCAAGGAAGGGAAATTCTAAAGAAAGAAAGTAGAGAGAGAAGCTCTATCATACTTATATTACTCGAATAAAGTGAGTAATACATATGATGGGAGAGGGGTCCCCCATTTATACAAAAATCTCTCTAATCTCTACTACACGGTCTAATAGTAGAGGATGTCAATTCTCATTAATTGATTCAACGATAGAGATCTACTTGATCTAATGGCGGAAGATCTTAATCCGCATCACATCAATCCAACACTGGATATTGATTCCATCCAACGATAATGATTACTTTCTTGACCAATATACCCAAGTATTAAATATCAAGGACATGAACTTCATGATTTTGAGTCTGATGAGTAACATATAATAGTACTCATAAGAGTTTCCACCTAAAAAATCTTATAATCAGATTGAAAGAACTATTAAAAAAAAATATTAATCATCAAAACTAATAAGAGAATTTTTCTCGACACGGGCGACCGCATTAAATATTAGACTAAAGTTCAAAAATTGTATTAAACAAATTAAAAGTTCATGGATCATATTATAAATTGTGCATTGGGTCAAAGAGTAGAATTGCATTATACATTAGGTCAAAATTCAGATATTATTTGCATCATTTTTTGGAAATTTAATTTGCATTATTTCTTTCGAAACCTCTCAGAGATAGCACTCGGCTGGACGATGCGGACCTGCACGTGATGCACGGTCAGCCCATGTGGAACGCATGCAAAATAATCTCGATTTAGATTCCGCTTTTTGGGTTCCGACATCTGTTCAGTTGTTCTAGGAAGTTGCATTCCCGCACCTCCAGTAGAATCCCATGGACCCGGCGTTGACCCTCGGATTCCGGTCGCCGGAGCTGTCCCTGTTCCGCCTGAGAAGCGACCCTCCTCCTCCTCCTCCTCCTCCTCTCGGCGACACCCGGAGAGCTCTTTCCCGACGGGCGGTGCGGGCGAGACTGAACCTGAGCTCCGCATCGCCGCCGCCGCCGCCGCCGCCGCCGCCGCCGTCGCCCAGGACTCGCTTGACCGTCGCGGCCAAGAATAACCCGCCGATCGATGGGCTCAGCGACGAGATGAACGCGATCGCGTCGCAGAGGCTGGACTTCGCGCCTGCTCGGAGGAGGGTCCGAGCTGCGTTCGCCGAGGTCCAGCGACAGCTCGATCATTGCTTGTTCAAGGTCCGTCGTTTTATGTTGGTGATGGTCGTTTTGGCGATGTGCTGGGATTTCTTTTTGCAGTGTGCATAATTTACTAATTGGGTTTCTTTCTTCACTGATCTATTAATGGTTTTTGGATTCATGCGTGGCTTGGCGCGTAGCTGGCTCCTGCTGGGATCAGAACAGAGGAGGTAAACAAGTGGACGCCGCAACTGCAAGTGCCTTTTTGTTATTAATTCATTCTTGCTGGGATTTGATTAGTTTCTGTGTTTGTTGACTTTTAAGAGTTTGGAAATGCAATGCGTGTGTTTCTGTTTGTCTTTTAACTAATGGGGCACAATCTCATTGAAATTACCAAATGTTTGTTCATGTAGTGGTATGAGACGAATTCAAACGGTCTGCAAATTTTCTGTAAGAGCTGGTTACCTAAAGTGGGTGTGCGAATTAAAGGCGCAGTGTGTTTTTGCCACGGCTATGGTGATACTTGCACTTTCTTCTTTGAAGGTCTGCTCAATTACTCCTCCTTTTTCTAGAGAAGTTAATTTCATTGCAACACCGAAATAGTGCACTTATGCCATCACCAATTACCCAAATGGAAATTAAGGATTCGCAGTGCTGTTGGAACATTGGGATTTCAGGTATCGCCAGGTACTTTGCTTCAAAAGGATATGCTGTTTATGCTTTGGACCACCCAGGTTTCGGCCTTTCAGATGGATTGCATGGTTACATCTCAAACTTCGATGTATTAGTCGACAACGTCATTGAACAGTACACGAAAATCAAAGGTGTGAACTGCAAGATTTGCCTTAGAAAACAATCAAGATCATTTCAATTGCTGTAGTCCTCCATACCTCCTTTTCTCTCTGGAAAAAAGAAACTCAACGAGTGCCCGAGCGTGCACGCGCACACACACCTGCACATACAATGGACAAAAAATCCATTTCTCAGAATTGATCTACTATCGATGGGTTGTCTATATCTTTGATGAGTTTATTTCTCGAATTGCAGAGAGACCTGAAGTGAGAGGATTGCCTCGCTTTATATTGGGACAGTCCATGGGTGGAGCTGTTACTCTCAAGGTTCATCTAAAACAGCCTGATGCATGGGATGGTGTCGTCCTTGTTGCCCCGATGTGTAAAGTATGTCCTCCATCAAAACTGTCACCACTTTTGTCCTGTTCTTTTGCGTGGAACCTCCTTTTATCCTTTGCATCAACCAAACAAATTGTCAATTATAGATATACCATAAAGCAAATTTATGCGGAGATTTTGAAATTATTAGGTTGTGCTCTTGTTTCCAAAGTAGTTCCAGTTAGTTAAGGAACTAAGTCGCAAGCAGTACCTCATCTGTATAGACTGTGAATGAAGAGTTGGAAAATGACCATTGACTGTGCAAATGATGCATGATTTCGTGGACAGAATATATGAATGCAAATCACTTAGGTTTATGACCACACTTGAGAGAAATAAGTTTCTTGTTTATTATGTTAGTTGTTGAATTTGTAACAAGATGCTGGATGATAACGACTATAAATATTGTATAGTAAATTCCATATTTTTCAACAGAAAATTCCCTTTACTTTATGAAGATTTTCCTGTTAAGTTGGTATTCCATATTTTTCTCATATAAAATTTACTCTGGTAAAATCCTCATTTAAGAATTCTATGTGCAAGAATGCCAAATCGACTGCTATTGCACCACCATTTTGTGAGTCATTTTTACCATTAGTCCCTCTCTCTCTCTCTCTCTCTCTCTCTCTCTCTCACACACACACACACACACACACACACACACACACACATGCAAATGCATGTGCTAAGAATGCCTGTGTGCATATTGTATAGCAAGAAAAACTAATGCTTGTGCCCTGTTCTGTCTGATCAAAAGTTTTTGATACTGGGCGAAACTGCACCTTCAAGTTCTTATTGGAACTGATGCTCTATACTTATGCACATGTATCTCGACACATATAAAGTGTCTATACGAAGCTTTTTGTACATTGATCTTGACCTGTACTAATAGAAACTGCATTTCCAAGTTCTAATGGGAACTGATGTCTGTGCTTAGCAAGATAGATTGCTGACTCTAATTGCTTTCAAGATTTCAGATGCTGTTAGACCACCCGAAGCAGTTGTCAAAGTCTTGACATTCATGTCTAGCATTCTGCCAAAAGCAAAGCTCTTCCCACAGAAGGATCTTGCTGAGCTGGCTTTCAGAGATTTGAAGAAAAGGAAAATGGTTAGTTTTCTTCACTATGGTCTCCTATGCTAGAGTTTATGTGAGCGGTTGGAAGTTCAGGCTGTCTCGTCCTTGTCGTGCAAAAGCTTATCAGTCAGCATCACAGACTAATTAATTGGGGTTCACTGCAGAGTTATAATTGACTTCCATGAGCTGGTAAAAGAAGCATCTGATGCAATTTGGTTAGATTTGTTGAAACAGATCAATTTCTTAATGGCATTCTGTGTCTGTGCTCATGTAGTATGTTACGGTATTCCAGTTGTGTCACCTTTCTAGCTCAAACTACACGGGGGAACATTTTGTTTCTTCGTAGAGTGCCCATATCATAATCTGAAATGAACATGTCTACATTTTGCCAATGCCAATAACAATGTTGAATCATTTCTTATGTTCACAAAAGAGCAGACCCACTTTAATTTTGCTGAAGTCGAGAGATTTTATGATATGTTAGTTCCAACTTCTTTCTGCAATTTAAGCTTTACTCTTTCACTTCGCTGCATAATGTGTAAACCAATGTCCTTTCAGTTAATTTTGTTCAATATATCTGCATATTTTCCCAATTCGAGATGGTTACCAAGCATAATAGGGATCAACTGCTATTCAGATAATTAAAATGAGGTTCTGTTCATCTTATTATCTAGTTGTTTACTATCCTTATATGCTAAATATAGGGTAATTAGTACATCTTGCAGATGAGTATAAGGAAGTTGCATTCTTGTGTGGCCATTTGGTGATCAAGGATGTTAAGAGTATCAAAAAGGCTGCAATCATGATGGTCCAGGGGTTAATTTAGGGATTCCTCTAAGGCCAATTGTCTTTTTTCCTTTAACTGTTAACTTAAAGAAAAATAAAAAGGCTCAAAAAAGTATGGAACTTGATCTTTGCATCGTGATTTTTGCAATTTTCCTGTTACATTGGTTGTGATTGGGCATTGCATTTCTGGAAAATCCCAATGAACTAATTAAGACATTGGTAGTTCAATCTTCATGAGATTTGTGCATAAGTTCAATAATTCTATTTGCCTTGTCTTGTTTTAGGCTGTCTACAATGTGATTTGCTATAATGACCAAACGCGACTGCAGACTGCCTCAGAACTTCTTAGGGCAACTGATGATATTGAGTCACAAGTAGAGAAGGTTGGTGTTTTCCAGTTCTGGCTTCACAATTGCTTGCCTATTCGCATGTGTTTGTAAGCAGAAGAAACTTAAGGTCAATCAATATGTATTTCAGGTTTCATCTCCATTGCTGATTCTTCATGGAGCAGGTGATAAGGTGACAGATCCTTCAGTGAGTAAGTTTCTCTACGAAAAGGCCTCTAGCAAGGATAAAACCTTAAAGCTTTATGAAGGAGGGTATCACTGCATTCTTGAAGGCGAATCTGATGAAAAGATATTTATGGCCCTTGATGATATTGTTTCGTGGCTGGATTCTCAGTGTTCCCTCAAGTAGAACACCCATTCTTTTGGCCCTGAAAGCAAATTCATTTGAGATCATCATTGTTAAGTTGCACATTAGGCAACTCAAACATCATTCACTGATACGATTAAAGAATGGGGTGCTGTTCCTGATTATGTTGCTGTTCAGTGCCCCTGCCTAGTCTTCATTATGGACTCCTCTGCTTAATTGGGTAAAAGTTCATTCTTTCGTTTGCCCCTTTTCTTTTTCAGCATTTATTACAGGGATCGCCTCTGAATTTGAGACCATTTCTAGAAAGTCATTAAACTTTTCTTTGCCTTTTCATTTGTAATTGTTACTTTTGGAGGCGGAAGATGTATTTGGGCTCGACTTGGAAAGATGAAAAAATTTCTCTATTGACATTTTAACTTTACCGCAAGCATATAACTTGATGCGTCCTTTTGCTTCGTTATGTAAATTGAGAATGGTGATCAATCTTTTCCTTCCTCCTTAAAAAGGAAAACTGGGAATAGAGGCAAATGTGGGTTTGTAGCTCTGTTCATTTGGTTATTCAGACACCTGCGAAGAGGGCGGTGTAAACTGATGACAGAGTCCTGCAGTGGCGATACTGATGCTGGTACTTTCATTAACATCACCTCGGTTGTTTTGTTTCCTGTGTTATGGTTTTCACAATCTGTGCTCATTTCAGGCATGAAAATTTGATCTGCCAGTTGAACTCAAGCGGATGAAGGGACACCATTGATTGAATGCATGTGTTGTGATTGCTCTTTTCACATTATCATCCTACACGATGCAGCATGCTTTGATATAGGGAAGTGGCCAATGTGAACTCTTTCCAGTCTCGTGTTCGGTAATTTGGCAAATTAGAATGCCCCGGATCCGACGCGTCTGATCAAGAAATTTAATATGAAGTGCATGAATTGTATTTCCTAGGGAAATGGGTTTGTGGTCGACGGCGTAACAGATCAACCGGACCATTTAGTTGTGCGGCACGATGGTCTAGTTCAAGGTCTCGTCCTTTCTGGTTCAGGCACTTCGTTTCGACCATTAAATAGGACAGTCCGGTCGTTCCAAGTACCATTATTCTCTATACCAAGGCTCTGGTAAAAAAAAAAAGCTTTCTGATCCTTAGGGTCCACTTAAATGGCAGATGAAAAGAGCATTTACTAAACCAGCTCAATTTGTCGCATCAGAATTATAGTTCTATCATTCAAATAGATGCTAATTTTCTCATCTTTTGTGGTTAGTTTAATGGGAATTCGGTCAATTCTATAACAATGTACTGGTGTGATGGCCACATTGTAATTATTAGCACTCCATACAAAATTTTCGCAAAAATATGGATTGTAAAATGAATGAAATTTCGGTTTGTCCGGTGATTGTAATCAAAACTTAAACATGTAATTTTAAGACATCTGTGAATTCAATTATCGCGGCTCTTAGAATATTCTTTTTAGATAAATATTATAAAAAAATTCCAATTCAATACATTTATGATAAAATTTATCATATCTTAATTTTCATTAAATTTTATCATTAAATTACTACGTTGGATAAAATGTGATAATTGATGGGTTTATTATCCATTTATCAAAGATATATCAGTTTATGGTTTTTAATAAATTAATCTAATTTAACAGAAATTAACATAAAGTAAATTTGTTATGAATGTACTAATTTGTAGTCTTTTATTAGTTAAAAAATAACTTAAGAATAAATTTATTATAAATATATTAGTTTAGAATTTTTTGTAATATTAATATTTATTTTTTGGGTATATGTCGACTGTGTTATGTTTCTAGGTACCATAAGTATGAAAAGAAAAATAAAAACTCAATCTTTAGAAACTGAAAAGGACGATTTCGGGCTGAGGAGGAAGTCAACAGCAAGAAGCTTCCCGTATGCATCCATCCAAATTCACGGATTTCGCACCAATTCACTGACGATCGCGGCTGTCGGAAGGAAGAAAATCCATCCAAGTTCGATTCTTGATCTCGCCCGACAAGGAACAGCTCACCCTCTCCCCCAAATTTCAGCTATTTGATCGTCTTCTCCATCGAAGAACAGAGCCCAGCGACCTCGAGGGACCCTCCGCCGATCCCGCACAGAACCCCGATGTCGCTTCTGAACCAGCTGTTCAACAGAGGCGTCTTCGGCGCAAAATGGTCAGTGCTTTCTCGTTCTCCGTCCGACCCATGTCTTGATTCATCGTTCTTGGAGGTCAATTTCGCGCCTTTTTGCCGTCTCCGGTGATTGCGTGCTTTTGTGGGTTCCGGAATGTCGAAACGTTGCGGTGCTTTTGAGGCGCTTGCTGTTCGCAAGAGGCGTTGCGGCGAAAAGGGTGGTGCTTTATACTGATGAGCTCCGCTCTCCTAGTTGCTATGTTTTTGATATAGCGCCGAATTATCGTGCTTAGAGATTAAGGTGATGATAGTGCGTGCTGTCACACTCAGGCTGATCGTTTAGTGTCTTAATTCATCTTTCTTGGAGGTCAATTTCATGCCTTTTTGCCTTCTTCAGTAGTTGTGTGCTTTTGTGGGTTCCGGAATATTGAAACGTCGTTGTGCTTTTGAGGCGCGTACTGTTCGCAGTAGGCAGTGTGGTGAAAAGGGTGGTTCTTTATACTGATGAACTCCGCTGCTAGGTGATATGTTTTTCATAAAGATCCGAATTATTGTACTTAGAGATTAAGATGATGACAGCACGTGCTGTCACACTCTGACTGATCGTTTAATGTCTTAATTCATCTTTCTTGATCTCATCTTTCTTGAGGTCAATCTCGTGCCTTTTTCCTTCTCCGGTGGTTGTGTGCTTTTGTGGGTTCCAGAATATCGAAACGGTGTTGTGCTTCTGAGGCGCTTGCTGTTCGCAATAGGCCTTGTGGCAAAAAGGGTGGTTCTTTATACTGATGAACTCCGCTCTCCTAGTTGCTATGTTTTTTGATAAAGCTCCGAAATATTGTGCTTAGAGACTAAGGCGAAGATAGCATGTGTTGTCACACTCTGACTGATCATTTAATGGGCTGCTCTATTGGTTGTTATTTAGCAAGACAAGCTTGACATTGGCGATCTCGCGGATCAAGTTGCTGCAGAACAAGAGAGACTTGCAGCTCAAGCTCATGCGCAAAGAAATAGCCCAATTTTTGCAGGCTGGGCAAGAACCAATTGCTCGCATCAGGGTAATTTCGAGAATTGCACTCAAGAGAATTTCTTTTTATGAGATTTGTGTATTTTTATTCATAATCCTTGAGGAGCGTGCATTCGGTTGAGAGTTGTTTTTAAGCATGATTGCTTTTGTTGACATAGGTGGAGCATGTTATACGGGAACAAAATATGATGGCTGCATATGCCATATTGGAGCTGTTCTGTGAGTTTGTAAATGCTCGCACCCCTATAATCGAAAGTCAGAGGTAGGCCACTGTGTATCTTGCTGAAACTGTAATGTTGCTCCTAGGCTAGTTAGATTAATTGCCTGGATATCCTCTTTTCTGGAGTTCATGCTAATTCTGCGTGGAATCGATGAAGTTGCTAGCTTTTGGTGCATGTTCATATATTTTATACGGTAGTTCATCTGAGAGTTTGAATTTCTAAGTGCGAATGGTCAAGGTGAACATAATGTTGTCATCAGGCCTAAGTGGCCCTGAACAACACAAATAGATAACGAGACAAATTGTCCGTATCCTCTATATGAGTGCTGGAGCATTTATCTTATATTTCAATTTTAAACTCCCCAGTTATCCTGATTTTGCGGTTTCCTACAATATTTAAGTGTTTCGGGATTGTTCCTTGTAAGGCTAGTTCTGGTTAGAATTTGTATCTGTATCAAGGACAAAAAGACACAATTGAGACAATTGGAACATGAACCATCAATTAGCTTGAGAAGTAGATTGCATAGATGCATATAAGTTGACTGCTAATATAGTTGTAAATGTGGTGATTTCTCCTGGGTAATCTAGATCAACAATTCTATCATATATGGTTCTGGGATTGCACTGCTGAATGCGGAGTGAATTATGAACTTTGAGTGAAGCTATTCGCATTATATCTTGATGTAGACAAGTTAAATGGAGCTCATTGGTTTGTGGGCAAGTTGCATACATAGTAACATGGAAGTTAGAGGTGGATTTTTCATGAAAAGAGGAAAAGGAAAGGCTTTTGTTTCTGCCGCTACAATGGAGAAATTGCTTTAGCAGCTTATCCTTAGAATTGGTCTTCAACTTTCAAATTGACAGCCTTTCTTTTTCCCATGCCTCAGAGAGTGTCCAACTGATTTGCGTGAAGCCATTGCCAGCATCATTTTTGCGGCTCCAAGATGTTCAGATGTGCCGGATTTGCTGCAGATCAAGAATCTGTTCACTACTAAGTATGGGAAGGAGTTTGTCTTAGCTGCTGCTGAACTTCGTCCTGAATCCGGAGTCAATCGTGAAGTTAGTTGGCTTGTCCTAGTTTCCTAACTTCAATCGTGCTTCGTCCATTGATTTTAACCTCTTAATTTGTTGATATGATTGTTGCAGTTAATTGAAAAGCTCAGTGTTTGTGCTCCTCCAGTCAAGATAAGACTCAAAGTCTTAAAGGACATTGCCCAAGAACATAATTTGGAATGGGATTCTTCTAATACAGAAGCAGAGTTGACTAAAAAGCATGAGGATCTCCTGGTAATTTTTTTTTATCTTTCTAGATTTAGTAATGCATATAGGAAACAACCTTATTTTGATTAAGGTAGAATCAAGGATCCTCCCCACTATTCTTTGTTTGCAATGAAGAGTCAATATGCTTATTTTTATTGTGTTGAAGGTTTCCAAAATGATAATTGCCAGCATAATTCATGAAGTTCTTTTGGTTGGAGCCAAGTTTCAGAGAACATATCCCTGACAAGAAGCTTTAGTTACCAAATCTGATGCATGCATCTTAGGTTCACTTGTCCACATTGTAGCTGTGTAGATCCTCAGTTTGTTTCAAGTCTGATCCTAAATCTAGCTGTTAGTTTTAGTTCCTGCATCTCCATCTTCTGGAAAATATCAATGAGCTATCAGGTTACTATTGGTAATTCAATGTCAACTACGTAGAGAAGTGAGATTAGAGCTTTAACTAGCTACGCTATGCTGATATAGTTCCAGAATATATTGACCTCCCTCTTGAATACCATCAAAGTTCTCTACCTTTATAGCTTTGTAATCACGCTCTTTCCATTTCACATATCTGTGATCTAACGACTGCAGGTAGTATTTGGCCATTACTTGTAAATCAGATCTTGCATCATATTGTACGTTTGGCTTTCTGAAAATTATTTGCTGCCTTAAGTAAAAACTTCTTGATTTTCTTGGTGGTTGATTTATCAAAGAGAAAGCACTGAGGTTTGCCCAGTGGCCACCTTTCCCAAATGGGAAGGGGGAGGTGGAGGCTTGGAATCCCCACCTTTTTAGGGAGAGTTGGGATGGGGGTGATTTAGCTTCAGGTATGGGTTTTGACTCTCCTGCCTTGCAATGAGGCAAAACAAAAGTCTGAGAGTGAGAGTTAGAGTAGAAGTAGAGTAGGATGAACCAAAAAAAAAACTATCAAAGAGAAACCAATATCAGGTCCCTATGATAGTGTAGGTCCATTTGTGAAAATAGATATTTAAGGTGTTCACTTTTTGCTGGACAGAGGCCTCTTAAGTGAACTCACTTAGAGCTTTTCCCGTTTTGAGTTAAATGACCTGGTCGATTTGTGTTGAGCAAGCATTGCTTGGCTGTACAGCCTGCAAGTTACAAGCCTCTGAAAGAAACAAGTATATTCTCACTCTTGTTTTTATGGACTTACATTCAGGCAGGATCTAAGCAAATTAACAATGGAGCAGTGCCGGCACAAGCCCCCACAAAGCACGTCTCATTCCAGTTACCACCTTCTAATGGGACCCATGATATCACTCCTGCAGAGAGTAACAAAGAACATGCACGCTTTGAAGTTCCTGTGACCGATCATAAGACATCCTTGCACATCCCAAATGAGATTGAAACATCTCAGAAGAGTCAAGATGCTGGAACACTGGCCGATTCAAGGATTGAGACAAGGCCACAATCATCTGAAATTCTGGAAAGAGCTCGAGTTGCCATTGCTTCTGCAGAGCGCGCAACTGCCACTGCACGTGCAGCCGCTGAGTTGGCGAAAATCCAGTATGGGATGCAGAAGAGTTAGGACGGGAGGTCTTCCTAGCATCCGAATGTGATGAGGTTGAACGCATTGCCTGCACATGATTGAAAGAAGTGAGACAGATATATTTAGAAGCCATTTTTTATGTGAAGACGTCCTAGTGAGTGCACGATGCTGATCGTCTCCAAAAGGGCTAAGCGGTTGAGAAAGTAAACGTATTTTCTTGTCCTTGAAAAACTGATAAATGTGTCAAAGCGACTATAAAGAATTCTGGAAGCAAAAGTTTTGTGCCCGAGGCCGATTACGGGAACGGTCATCTGTTTGTAAATTCTTTGAGTGTGCTCTTTGGCACCAATCTTGTGATATGGTCGGTGTGAAGCTTAAGATAAACAGGAGCATTGATACTTCTCAAGGTACAAGTTCAGTGTGCAGAAGCTTCATGTATAGGGGGCGAATTTATGCAGTTCATAATGAGTTGAAATCTTAAATGACCTAAGATCATTTAGTGTATCGCTTGGCTTTTTGTGTAACACAAATCTAGCTGTTCATGCACCTCGTTTTATACTATTAAACCCGGATTTTGTTGAACTTTCGTACTTTGACTCGTAGATTTTCACAAAACTTCGCATTCATTTGAAATTTGCATGTCCTATTTTCCCCTTTTAAACGCAAGCAAACATATCCTGTGAGATGTAAACAGGCGGGGGTCTTTACATGGACCAATCACGAGTTTCCATATGCTTTGAGATCTTCAATTAGATTTGAAGGGATATTCATGAAGTTAGATATACATTAAGTTTGTCAGAGCAGCAGCTACTCAAAGCCGTCTCTATTCCAATCTGCAGACAGTATACAGTTGCTCAGCAAAGTTCCACTTAAGTTGAGCCAAAGCTAATTCTATGCAGCTATATCAACGCTAATGCGAAAGAAATGGACGACGTTGATCTGGGTTTTTTAGTCCCATCTCGTTCTTTTGCAAGACAGGTATATATCCGGACAGATGGTATGGAAAATTATGCCATTGGAATTGAAGCTGTATGCGCTCCGGCGTCAGAACTGAACAATATTGGGCTGTGCGAGATGGGTTGAGACCGCCAGAAAACGTCGGGGCATCGACAAACTTGAAATTGAATCGGATGCAGGAATGTGCTACTTATTTAATCGATCATACATCTTCCGGTACATATTCGCACAATGCACTCATTAGTGATTGTAAGTCACCATCCAGGCTAATTCAGAAAGCAGGGATTATGCATAGTTTTTAAGAGGGGAATCAATGTGCTAATGATCTTTGAAAGGGGAAATTATCCTAAGAGTTCTAAACATGTTATAAAATTGTCAATTCATTCATAAACCTTTTAATAGTGTCAATTTAATCATAAACTATTTCACAATTTGTTAATATAGTTCTTTCAATTAATTTTTGCTAGCGGTTGCTAATATGGATGTTGGTTGTTTTGTGTGGCACAACAAGCACTTAAGTGGATAATTTTTTACATCTTTAAATTTTTTTGAATTTCTTTTATAGATTTTTTGAATACTTGGCTTGCCCTGGCTTGTGGCAAACACTGGCCATTGTTGAGGCTCGACAACCAGTAGAGGAATAAGGAAGGAAAAAAATCTTTAAAAAATTTATAAAATTTTGGAAAAATGCAAAAAATTATCTATGTCAACATCGCTTATGTCGTACGTGAGACAACCTGGTGTTCATATCAACGATTGCTAAACAAAATTGATCGGAATAATTACATTGACAAATCATTAAAGTTCTAGAACCAAATTGGCATAGTTGAAAAGTTTATGGTCAATAAATATTCATAAAATAAGTTTATGACTTTTTTTTCTTTTTTCATATAGTTTTCCCTCTTCAAAAGCATGTTTTGTCTTGGAACGGAGACTCATTTCCATTCAACACCAGTTCATAGCTTTTCTGTATTATTCTCCCATGTTCATGCAAATCCCGACCGGGATCTGTTTCCCCGCGACATATGTTGGAGATGTCCGAATGCATTTTCTATTTTAAGACCATAGGAAGAATCTACTTCTGCTTCATGCATTTTCCTCTCTATAGAAAAAAAAGAGGAACAGAAAACGTAAAAAGGCAAAAAGGAATGGCTATGTGCTGGACTGGACTGGGACGGGAGCATCTTTAAAACCAAAGCAGCGCCACCAGAACGAAGTCCAAAAAAGTCTGCCGGTCGGTCAGAGGAACCAAAGACATTCTTGTCGCTATTCCCGATCGACCCCAGCGCTGATCTTTCTCTCTTTCCTTTTTATCTTTTACCGGGCTCTGCTCTCACCGCATCGACTCTATCACTGCTGCTGGGAGCAGAGAGAGTGGCTAAACCCTAGCCAGGCTACGCCTACGCATGGACAGACGGCTACCAGCAACAGCACCACCATACGCGCACTTTGCACAGGCGATGCATGCATGCAGAGGGGCGTGTGTGTGTGTGTGTGTATTACCTGAATCAATGCACGTATTACGGATAAAAACAAAGCCATAAACACAGTGTAGACGCACTTTTACACACCCTCTCTCAATTCTCGAAGTCGCGCCCCCCCAGAACTCGAATGCACGTCTCTTTCACAAAGGACACCCCGCCTTGTGCATGAAAACTTCAGCGAACGCCTAGCTTAGCTCCAGGTATCTACCCATGATTACTTTTAGGGTTTTTTAATGACGACAGACAAACACCGAGAGAGAGAGAGAGAGAGAGAGAGAGAGAGATCAGGAATGGGTGGTCTATTGTGAGATCCCACATTGAGATTGGTGCCTCTCATGTTTGAAAAATTAGAGCTCACGTTTCTGCTTTTTCTCTGCCAGATCTCTTGTGTATTTAATGCTTTGTTTGAAATGAAATGATTGAGTTCAAAGCAGCCACATTTAATTCCACTTACTGCTTTGTTTTCTTGGGAATTAGTTAGAATTGAGAAGAGACTAACTGGGAAACCTTATAATTTTCAATGAATTAATTGTTCTGCCAAAGCGTGCAATCAATGTATTAAAAATCCAAACTTTCCTTACACTGTTTATTTGCCAGCATCTTGCAGCACTCGTTGATCGGATTCGTTTATTTATTATTTTATTTGTTAATTGTAATAAGATTAAACCACTTTTTTTTTTTTTATAATATAAGATGTTTAGATATTGTGATTCAAAAATTCCATGCATGTATATGCAAACTATCCCGTCCACATTTATAGAGTAAAACTTCATGAATTTGGTGGCAAAAATGATCCTTAAGATTAATATGAGTAAGTGGTGCTTTGATTTGGACATAGGAATTGCTCAATCAAATCTAAATGCTTAACTACTCAATCAAACTATTAGGGTTGGATTATGTTTTCTTGGGTTGTTAATTAGTTCTCTCCCTCTTGTGGAAATGACTAAAATTAGCTGATGCTTGACTCTGATAGATCGATTCAAGGCATTAATCTATGCCAAAATCACATGTGATTATTTACTTAATTTTCTTTTTCTAGGAAAACCCTCTTTCTCTCTCTCTTTACACTACCATAAGGGCTGTATTTTACTCCATTCATGGTTAGAGTAAATCATACCTTTGATTTGAAAGTTATAAGTCATAAGCATCGCTCACGTGCAAATTTAACTAAAAAATTAAAATGTGCATGGTTTGAGGAATTTGGTTCGGTCCTTTTTAAGTTATCTAATTAGGATTGGTTAGTGATGTTATTTTCCCATGGGAAAAAACAGGTTATAAATTTTTTAGTCCCCTAAAATTATTAAGTAACAACAAATTGCTTTTACTCCTACACAAGTGAAACGTGCAACATGGGTCAAAACCACATTTAAGCAGGAAAGCAACATGTCTCAGCCTTGTATATGATACTCTTTATAGTAGACAAATTGCTCGGCGGTGTATAAAGATACATTAACTTTCATCCTTCTGTTTGATGCGCGGTAAAATAGTGTGAATTTAGGGTTATGGTCACTACGGTTTCGCTTAAAGTTCCTTTTTGGTTATAGTTATAATTAGAAAATAAAATAAAATAAAGAGGGACAAAAAAAGGGAAATTATCCGATTAATCCCTAATCTATTTTATATATATATAATTTGATTATGCACCTTTCATTTTTTCTAATTTAATTCCAAAACTTTATGTGAAATTTTAATATACTTCTTTCAGTCAATTTTTACTAAAAATCGTTGATATATGATTTAATCATTGCATGCCATCCTATATGGCACGTTTCCAAGTTAGCAATTTCCATTGCATATTAACTGGAATGACTACATTGGAATTCGTGCAAAGGTTTAAGAATAAATTGATAAATTTAGAGGGTTTATGGCTGAATTGTCATTTTTTTCGAAAAAAGGATTGATAGATTAAGCAAAGAAATGGTATGAGCCTAGGAGGATCTAGACGATGATGTCTTGACGTTGATGGGATAAGAATTCTTAACTTGTAACTTCTTTTTCTTGTGGGCGGGGGGAGGGGGCCAAACTTCAATTGCACGTTTATCTAATAGGATGTTGTCAATATATTGGGCAGTGATGGATTGTTGTCAATTAATAAGACAAAATCGATCTAAGGCATCGTAGACCATCATCTGTGGTTTACAGCTCAATCGAAACAACTTTATATGGCGGATCTAGTTACCAAAAAAACAAAAAACAAAAGGTACTCCTCTCAGATTGAGAGAGGATTACAACTGGTGAAACCAATATGCACTTCTATTTCGTGCCGCTATTCCAAATTTTGCAAAATTCATTGCCCATTCCTTCACCATAATACTTTTAATAATAATAAGCCGATCACAATTTTGAATAACGCGCTGCTTATCACATGAAAATATGTTATATTCATATTTAGAGGTATGTAATCTTCTTGATGAGTCGCTCTCGCTTGATATATACCGAAGATTCTTGTCCGAGCGCTTGCATTATGTTCTCTACTCGAATTTGTCCGTGGCGCTATCGAGTATCATATCCGAAGACTTGTGAATACTATCAAGTATCTTCGTTTTGACAAGAACCGTGGTTCTCAAATTTCTTTGATATCTTGGTACTCAAACTACATGACAAAACGAATCCGCCATGCTGTGGACGCGTTGGTCAGGGCGTTCCCCCCTCTTCCGGTTGGAGGGAGTTCGAGTCACCGTGGTCGCATTTACGCGACTTAAGTGCGGTATCGTGGAAGGTGGGTCCCCACGCTAGCGTTGCCCCGGGTTTACGTCGTTGTCTGCTGGCTATATAGCGATTTCCGAGTCATCAAAAAAAAAAAAAACTACATGACAAAATGAACACATGTCCACAAAGTGTTTTGCGAGGATTGGCTATGGTACCACGCGCTCCAGTTGATGGTCTACTAATGGTACAAATCTGGTGCACGAGTCAAATTGATTTCGGTTTGAATAAGCTTTTAAAGAAGCAAACCTACGCATCAATGGCATGCAAGTACTGCTCCGATGGAGAGACAGGTAATTCACTCACTTTGGCCACTGTGAGTAAAGCGAGCGTTCGGCTGGGTGTTTACCCAGATCAGGTCATTGCAGCAACATGCAAAGGCCCTAGCTAGGCGCATGGATATATAGCTGAGCCTGTCTAGTACACAGTACATCTATGTAGCTCTGATGCTCGAATTGGCACCAATTGGCGTGATTTCTCGACCGCAGCTTGCCCCTACCCGTCTTGCATTTAGAGCTTTGATCCGTCTCATGTTAAAAAAGACCCAGGGACGGGCCAATTCAGTTTGCTTCATGTGTGATTTCGGAGATATGGTCTATCTTTCTAGATCCTACTCGAAAAAATATGTCTATTATAGCAGATAGAACGAACCCTGGCCGTATCTTTCTCTCTCTACCAGAAGTACGTAGGTTTTGGATGTGTTTTAGGCTTGAAGTTGACGAATAAAAAAAACTATACCCTAATCTATATGTCAATATCTTGAGTATGTCTCGGGTTCTGACGGACGACTCCAGTGAAGATCGAAGTCCTAAAAACAAGATAGGTCAAAGACAAGAGGAGTTAGGAGGCATCCGTCGAGTGAGAAGAGAGAGGAACGAGCCAGGTAGCTGAAGCTACCCAGTGGGGGCCGAGTGCTCAGTTAACATGTGATCGGGTTGCCGACCGGCCCCTCCAGGCACCCGGGCCAAACGTGGTCGGACGCCCAGCTAGTCCTCCAGAAAACTAGTATCGTATCGGTCCTAGCGATTTAAGACCTGGTTTCAACTTATATTAGGCATGCATAGTGAGAGATTACACAATTAAAAATTTCTAGAAAGTACTTCTAGGGTTTTTCTTCGAGAGTTTTTCGAGAGAAATACTTGAGAGATTGAGTGAATATCACAAGTAAGGATCTAAAGTTAATAAGTTCACCTCTATTAATTTTTGCCAAGCTTATTACTTTGAATTTCACAAAAAACGAAGATGATCCGCTCCACCCGATTGATGATGCTTCGATGGAAAGGCGATCCCTTAGCAGAAACTTTGTCCCGATGATCAAGAAACCATGAGCTACGCATGAGCTCAAACGAAAGCAACTATTCTTTCGGATAGAAAGGGACTCGTCTTTCTTTTACTTCCCGATGAAAAGAACTAAATCTGAAGAATCCACCGAGTATTTGATTAAACAGGTCTCGCTGGCTTTTTAATCACGATTGTTTCTGGTCTACTGATTAACACAAGACCAGAATAACGAGAACCATTTGCCGTAATTCTTTTCTCCCCCAGGGCATAGTCACTGTCCTTGTCGTGCTGGCATGATGTGAGCACAGATACGTCTGGACAAGCGAGATCACAGTAGAGAGAGAGAGAGAGAGAGAGAGAGAGTTCACAAACTTACAACCCCATGCAAGGTGGGGAAAGGGCGGTTGGGAACTTCCAGTTCATATCGAACTTCCCTTGTCCCACATGCACGACCAACCAAACATCTCAAAAGCCCAATAAAAGCTCAAGCTTTTGGTCTACTTCACTTTCACACACATCATAGCAACGATTCATAATTGATTTGTAGATCGAATAGGTTAATCCAAATACACGACGACACACTCTCTCTCTCTCTCTGAGGACAAACTAGCTGAGGAGAGAGTGTACCCGACTCCAAAAGCTGTAACATTCAACCCCCTCCCTCTGTCCCCCAAAATAAACCAAAACTTATCTCCTCTCTCTCCTTCCATTGCATGAAATGAAAACCCACTCTCTCTAGTCAGTGTTTGTCATGTCCTCTCCCTGTCTCTCTCTGTCCCTGAGGGTGGATTTTCGAGAACTCGGTTCAGCGCTCCAATATACGTCCAACAAGATCAAATTTTTAGAACCCATCGTGAAACCGATTGATCGAGGGAGGATCCAATCTTGACACCCAATTCGATCCTTCCTTCTGACCCTGCGGCGACCTTTCCCCGCCACCTCCCCCGGGTGCACTGAACCCTTCTCCGACCGGCGCCCCGATGCAGGTGTAGTTCGACTCCAGCGTGCCAAAGTGCGAGCTTGAGCTCCTGCCGAACACATGGCCCATCGAGTAGTTATCGCCGGCGGCCGGGTGCTGGTTGCCATTGTAATGCGAAGGGTAGGCCACGAGGCGGGGCGGCGACGGGTATAGGTAAGGCGGCGGTGGTTGGACGATGGAAGATGAGGAGGAGGCCGAGAAGAATCGTGGTGGCGGCGGCGGTGGGTACATCGATGATCTGAATGGAAGCGGCGGATCTGCCACGTTGGTCGCCGCGTGATAGCCTCCCGGTATTGATTGGCAGCTGCTGAGAAAACAAAGACCTCACTTGGGTTAATGCACATATGTTCGTTAAGGAAGTATGATGTGAACAAGGTCCTATTAACCATACTTAACAGGATAAGTTTCTGACTTTGAATTTGACTAAAATACAACAAGAAAAGTTATTTACTCGACAAAAGTCCGCTTAAAATTACCAAAGAGGAGAATCCCATTTTTTCCTTTTCATCTTTTTTCCATAAAAAAAGTTCAGATTTGGTTTTGGGATTCGGAGTTTCCATTTACATGCTTAAAAAGAAACACGAGAGAGAGAGAGAGAGAGAGAGAGAGCATACGCTAGATGATGATGAGGAGGAAGGGCTGGATGAGCGGCTAGGGTATCGTTACCGAAGACCAGCTGACGAGCCTTGTTCAGTGTCTCAGTCTCTCTCTCTGACCAAACCCAACAACCGAAGAAACAACAATAGCACAAATCATTTCAAATCAAAGCCCCAACAGTAGTTCCCCTCAAGGATTTCAGCGAACCCCAACTGTTACTCCGAGTTTGTGCGGGTGTGCGTGTGGAGAAACCGAGATTTGACATGACTAGGCCTTTCACCGAAAGCAAGATCATGTAACCGACGTCCACAGTCCATTTCAGGTTTCATCAATAGTGCGGGTGAACTGTGAAGAACAGTTCAAGGTTCGTTTCTTTTTCCTTTTCTTCTTCCTAATTAAGAGAAATAAACAGAAGGAGAGGGAGAAAGAGAGAGAGAGGACGGACCTTGACGGTGGCGATTCATGTGCCCGCCAAGAGCTTGAGACTTGCAGAACTTGAGGGAACAGAACCTACACTCGTAGACCTTTCCGCATTCTTCTTTTCCGTCGCTCTTCTTTTTCCTGCACCCTGTCAACCAATTAAAGCAAACTCGATTTGACCCTTCTTGCCCAAAAACAAGGTCCAACCCTAATCGGCTCCTGCCCCAGATAAATTTTTAGGGTCGTACCATACTATTTGAAAGATCGACTTTGGATCGACTCTTTCTCTAATTTTGAGAAAGATGAGAACCTTTGGTGCACACTGTAAAAGCTCAAAACTCGCTTTTTCACTTCGAGCTTGGCAAGTTAACAATGTCTCTCTTTCTTCGCCCATTAAATGGAACTGGTTTTTGTATTGACAAAAGCGAAATGAGCTTCACAAACAAAGTAACTAGCAGTCTAAAGGAGAAAACTCTTGATACCTGATGAGGAGCTGCTACCCTCAAACACTTGCTTATTACCATCCCTAGTGTAATCCTCAGGCAAGTTGTTGAGGTCTAAGGAGTTGTTTTCCAGCTCTCTCCTGCAACAAACAAACAACAAAGAAAAGAAAGAAGCAATAGAACTTAGTCCTGAAGAAGAGACCGGGGATAGTCAAATTAGCTAATGACAAAGAGAAGCTAAAGAGTGAAGAGAGGGCGCGAGAGAGAGGGTTTGTGTTGTGGGGGAGACCTACATGGTTCGGTACCGACAGAGAAAGACAGAAAAACGTGAGGTTAAAGCAATCTTCAGGTTAAGTGGGGGAGTGTGGGAAGATACCAAGTGTTAGAAAAAAGAAAAAGAAAAGGTGGTCTTAGAGATTAGGCAAAATTCACAAGACTTGCAGTCGAAGACTGCAATATAAAGGCCAGTCGAGTGGAGTGTAGGGTAGAGTGAGAGAGAGAGGAAAAGGAGGGCCTTTGAAAGTTCTCTATCAGTTCACCCCCTGCCCCGCCCCTGCACTGCACACCCCTCTCTCTCTCTCTCTCTCTCTCTCTCTCTCTCGAAAGATGAGAATTGAAAGAACAAAGAGGGCATTCTCGTGACTCTACTTGAGAATGAGGAGCTAGGAGTCTACGAGAGTGTCATTCTGGTTCGGTTGAGACGAGTGAAGGGAATTGGCCTTCTCCCTGACCAAGGAGAAAAGAATGATTTACGCTTTCCCTTTCGAGAGAGAGAGGCTTGGTTCATTTTTGGCAGGACCGGGCGATATAAGTGAAGGAAGGGAAACGAGAGTAGGACAAGATTAGGCAATGCGTATTCAACTTCCAGCTCTGCTCGTTGTCGTCGTGCAACAGCAACGCGAGGACAAAATCCAAGAACGATGCGCTCGTAAGAGAAACAATGTGGAGATGCAGAGCAATCGGTACTAAAGTATCAAAAAGTGTTGTCTGGTTTATTATGACTTTTGTAATTTTAGTCGGTACCTTCTTTCTTGCATTATTATTATTGTTGTTGGAGATCCAAATGAGCTACTTATTTGAAAGCTTACTTATCATGACAACTATGAGACTTAATTTATCGATTTTTATATATCATATTTTACATTTTAATGTAGCATTACTCAATTATCAAACCACCTTTCGATAAAAGAATAATACTTGACATACTAATGGATTGACCGGAGGGATTTGATCAGCATAGCGATCATAGAGTGATTCTAATGGTTGAGAGGATGAGATGCGTAGTTCATTCTTAGGTAGTGATTAAATACCTTTGCATTACTAGATAGGAAAAATAGAGCAAATATCGCTAGTGTATTTGTCCTTGAGGGAAATATTCTGAAGGAGATTTTATACACAACCGAGATTATCTGTCCTCGATTGAATTACAAGAACCCACTCACCAGCTGCAACTGTATTTGTCTTTGAGGGATGACGACAACGACCAAAAATCCCTTCAATCAACTAACATCATCTTAAACACGTGTGCCGCACAGACACGACATTAATTAATAGGGTTACCTATGATTGATTGATTTCTACAGATGTGGCGACCTTTTTATTCTACATCGCGTCGAGTCAGTAGATCAATTAGTACACGATCCGCTTATTAAATAGGTAAACCAAACATCAATCACATAATAAAGTCCGCCAAATTTAGTCACTCCAGCTCCACATGACCCACACTACCTGATAGCTTCTTTTGGATTAAACTACTAATTGGCCTCAGTTAATTAGTGACGTGCTTAACATGATTTTATCTGCACAAATCCAAATAATTGCGAGGCTTGACAAATTACGGCTCAATTCCTTTCCAATGTAAATGAACGAAAAATTGGAAGATTGATTCTAAGATGTATAGGAAAAGAACTTTATAATTACAATACCTCAATAAACAGTAACGATAATTGATACTAATATTCACTTTTGGTGGTCATTACTAAAGGATCCATCACAAGTTAATTAAAATGAATAAAGGGAATTGAAAAGGGTAAAAGTAACACGAAGAGCACATCTCAACCATTGAAAATTGTACGGTGGGTTTTGGCTGAAGTACCTAAGCTGCTTGAACTTGAAAAGAGTCCAATGGGGATTCAAGGAAATTGAGTGGCTCGACTCATTTACACCATGTTTGATATTTAGTCTTACTACTAGGGCGGTCAAATGAGTAGGTTGGATTGGGTTGGGTTGGGTTGGGTCGGGCCGATAACGATCCAACCCATTTTTAAAAATACTTCAATATATAATCCAATCTATAAATATCAATATTCACCTATGTAACCCGCTTTAAGCTCTCTCTCTCTCTCTCTCTCTCTCTCTCTCTCTCTCTCTCTCTCTCTCTCTCTCCACACACACACAAATTATTTGAATAAAATCGCTATTTTGACTATAAAATGCAAAAGATTTAGCTTTGGACATTGCATAAAATTTTCAATTTTTGTATTGATGCATAATGAAAAATAAGAGAAAGTTATTCGTTGGTAGTGAATTTATAAAATTGTAGCAACAAATAATGTGGTAGACTTGAAATTTTAATTAAATGGAATATAATATATTGAAGAAAATGATTTATGTTGAGCATTGATTGCAATAACAAGAACTATAATTATAGTATTACATAAAAATAACAATGCCAACTACAATCAAAGAAAGATATGCTCCAATAACTAGTAAGCAAAGCTTACAAGATTAATAAAAACACAAAATGGGGAAAAAAAGAAGTTGTATTGATATTTTTAATAAGAGTGAACTCTATCTTGCAGGCCCACGAACACTTCTCTCAACTTGAAATAGAAACAATCAGAGAAGTCCCTTATTTTCTCATAAAATTGAAGAAAGAGTCAAAAATGTGGGTTGGGTATAAATCTATTTAATACCTATATTTTTTGTAGGTTTTGTCATTCTAAACCCATCTATAACCTATATTTTGAACTTATCTAACTCATCTAATGACTCAGGCCATCAAATATGAATTTATGACCTATTTTGATAGGTCAACCAACTACCTATCCATATGAATATATGACATCATTGTTTCCCCTAAAACTTACCTCTAAGGTCCACAAATAGGATTCTCAATGGAAATAGGTTAATCATTCTCTCTAAAAGGAGTACTCTTCTTGCAGTATCTACTTTTTTGCTCCAACTAGGAAGTTGTGCTTGCCTCATTCAATATCACGAGTTTTGTTCAACAATAGAAATAACGGAATTTAATGAGTTTGAATATTGCAAATCAATAATTCCACAAAATTCTAGCATTTGTCATGATTCTTCCTACTGAGTATTTCCCTGAAGATTTTGTTGTTCTCTTTCAATAGTTCAATAAAGTTCGATTGCTTTCGAGATTTCCCCAAGCCTAATCTATATGTCAAATAATGGACGGATTTATTTTCTTCTTTTGATGAGCAAGTTTTGTGAAAAATTAGAGAAATGATCATGGAAGATGGAGAGAGCCTTCTTAATATGTTAGTTTTGACTTTTGTATTCTGATAGGTAACCATATAACTTTTTTGTTACAAGAATCAAGCATATTAGATGTTTAAATTTCGGTTGTACTCTTTTCCCTCTTTTAGCAACCTAAATTTCAATATGTCTTTCTTTTTTCTCCATTGGCTGGTTAGAGTTTTGTTTTATCTTCCTGATTTGATTAAGCACTAATGAATTAGCAAGAAATCTGATAGATAAAAAGGCTCGTGACAATTGCATGTACAGCTACAATGGGCATTTAGTTATTAGGTTCCAACTTTCGATTTTTTTTTTCTTTTCGATTTTAATTTCCTTATATGTTGGTTAGCTGAGATTTATATATGTTATTTGGCTGAAGACTAAGATATTAGCCAAAGAAATGTTAATAAATTAATCTTTAACAAGAAGAAAGTGATAGACAATAGCTCATAAAACAACATTTTCTTCTTCATACTGAGGAAATAATTGAGAGGTTCTATACACTTCTATAATTATCGGAAGATAACATTCTAACACAACCCTGGTCTTCCAACTATAATAATATCAATGTCATGGTGTATGTACTTGAATCACAAGGAACTTGACTTATCCAGTTAAGTTTTTCGTACTTTATGTATGAAATTAGAAAGCAAAAGGATATGCTTTCACAATATTCAATTTTCATATTATAGACACTTGTATGATTTAAGACGATGAGAAATATACATGAACCTATTCCCCTGCTTTCTATCATAGTTATTAGATCTAGGACGACAAAGATGGTCACTCGTCTCTCTCACAACAGCAGGTGAGCTACAAGACGCGGAGCTCATTACTGCATGAGGTCGGTGTCCTGAGCTCATGTGCCTTCGACAAGCGAGCAAAGATTCAAGCGATGTCAATCCAATGAGCAGCACCATGGTCGAGCTTGGATTCAAGCGAGCGTGTATCTGCTGACAGTTTCGCAACTTAGGGAGACAATCCGGGCACAATGCGTGCATCCGAGTGTAAACTGGGATGGTCGAAAGGAGATAATAGCAGGCGACATGAGGACATCCATACACCTACATTCAACCAAACTTTTCAATCATGCACTGCAGATCGGGGCATATGATCAGATGAGCCATGTCCCGTCGACAATGTCACGTCCACATACGACTTGGTGAAAGATTTCCTCTAAATACACGGACCTCTCTCTCTCTCTCTCTCTCTCTCTCTCTCTCTGTTACTTCCTGGCGGTGTCAGCTGCAACAAGTTAAAAAGCCAACCCAAGAATGGAAAGAGGATGATGTATGGGCTTGGAGGCAAATGAACGCATGCCAAATCGTGCAGAGTTTTTGCTGCGATCTGCTCATCATGTCGAGATGGGCAAATTCTACGGATCACCATCCACATGGTTGCACGATCTCCCCCCTCCCTCCTGATTTATTGTTGTACCCGGTTTTTGGACTGGACCATGCAACCGTAGCTTTCAGCCACAAGTTCTTATTATTTTGTTTTTCGAATTGGAGGTTTCTTGTTTTTCTCTGGTGGGACCGGAGGGAACCAGGCGAAACCACACAAGTGACACAACTAGCCACACCAACCGACCCGAGTGTTGTCCTACTCCTTTGAACACGAAATTAGTGTCCTCAAAGTACTCTTCGGTCCGAAGACAAGTCATACGCTATAAATACATTGTTGACTCATTTCATAACAAACTAACTTTTTGGATGAACCATTTGTTAATATGATATCGGAGCATAGATCAATAGTAGAATCTTAATATTATCTATAATGTATGATCCTACTTGTTATTCTGTTTGTTTTTTTTTTTTTTTGGACATCCGTCATATCCCATTAATGTTTTTTAGTCCCAAGACGGTCTTGCGAATGTAAAGACCGGCATGCATGAGAGGGGGAATGTTAAATTATTTATTATAAATACGTAGTCAGCCTGTTTTTCTAACGGGTTAATTATTCTTTTCTGGACAAACAATTTGTCTAACCTGTCCATATGTTAAAGGTGGTCCTGAGGCAGAACGAAAGCGAGACGGGTTAGACTTAGTTTTATAAAGTGATCTTAAATCTCAAGGAATAGAAAATTTGAAGCGCCAGATAAATGCAAATAAACCAAAACTTTATTCATTTGAAAGTTAAATAAAAGAGAATGCTCCTATTTATAGATAAGTTAAACTTGAACACCTAGCAAAAAGACGTATAACCTAGAGATATTCCATTCTTTAATCATATCTAATCTTGGATGGAAGTAAGATAACAGTTGTATCTTTCTTTATTTGGCAAGATCAATCTTCACTAAATCTTTTGTTGCTTGTCCAACATCAGCTCAACAAGGAGATTCCAATCTTGAATTTGATTCTCATTCCGTGCATTCTTTGACAGTGAAGTTATAAGAATGTTATTCCAAACAAACCTTCAAATGCTCGCACTGATTGAGACAGCCATTTCACTTATGATACACCACCCGACACAATAATGGAAAATGCTCAAAAAGTCTGCATTTCCCTCCCTTGCCCTAAGGCCAAAACGCCAAGATAGATTGGGAGTGCGTCTTTATGGCCTGTCTCTTTCCTTCTCTCTTCCTGAATAATGCTCCTTTCCCATTTGTTTGTGATGTTGGCTCCAAACGCTCAAGTGCAAATTTTTCAAAGTTTACCCCAGAAGTGAAGAACCTGAAGTAGAAGCTAAAATTCACGACTGCTCCGAACAACCATCCAAAAGAGATTGTTCATATTTGTGCTTGCGATTGAAGAGTGACTATTGGTTGATTAAGAAACACTGTGGCTGGTCGGGGGAAGAGGACAAGCGGTGATCGCTCCAAAAAGTCCCCAAGGCAAAAGAGGAACTGAGTGGGAACTACCAGTTCATATCCAACTTCATTGTCCCACCTCTCCACGAACCACCAGTTGCTCATCATTTACGTACAAACCCTCCTCCATTCCAGCTATCGGCCAAACTAACTGACCTCGGTCTGTCCATGATCGTTCTCTTCGTCCCCCAAAAACTTCACTGGACACTTTTCAGTCGAATGTGTGCAGCGCGACAAAGCCACGATACTAATGAAAAACTAACGATCTAATGTGGTTGTAAATTCATTCTAGGTTAATTCGATCAAATTGAAGGAATGGGGATATACTTTGCCGCTTGCATATCATAGTCAAGATAAAACTCACATGTTGGGTGAGTAACCAAAAAAGTCATAAATCTATTACAATTATACACATTCACTCATAAACCTTTTTTTTTTGTCAGTTAAGTCATAAATATTTTTCATTTGTACTAATTCAATCCATTTGGCCAAATTTGGCCGCTAGGCGCTAACATGGCACAATTGGCACCGATATAACATGATTGACGCCAACATTGATAATTTTTAATAATATTTTGATTTTTTTTTAAAATTATTTTCCCTTTTTTTTCTTTTTTTTTCTTCTTCCTTCTTCCTTTGGCTGGTTGTCGGACCGAGGCGAATGGCCAAAGGCGAAGGCCAACGAGGTCAACCTTGCTCAACCCTAGCTCACCTCGCTTTTGCTGGGTGAGGCTTGCCCTCGCTACCCTCCCTAGATCTAGCAAGCGCTTGCCTCAATTTGGTAACCTGCCAAAGGAATAAGGAAGAGGAGAAAAATTAAAGAGAAAAAAATAAAAATGAAAAAATAATTCAAAAATTCAAAAATTTATCAAAAATTACCCACGTTAGCTCCATCCAGCCAAACTTGGATGGATGGATTGAATTAATGCAAATACAAAAGTTTTAGAACTCAATTGACAAAAAAATGTTTAGGATTGAATTTGCATAATTGTAATAGATTTATGACTTTTTTTATAATTTTTCCTCCACATGTTTGATGCACAATGGATGTGATAGATAGCAAAGTGAACCATCTGATTTTACATGGCAAGTAGTTATTTGAAATAATGCTATCTCAACGCATATACTGGAACTATTTTATAAAATTGACATAGTGAACAATGTGAAAGGCTTCATTTTGGGGTTAAATACTTAGCCTGTCCATCGTGTCACTCGATACACTCTTTTGTGTACACTACTCTTTCTATACTAAGCATTAGCCTTATATATTTCAGATTAATAGAGAACGGGAAGAGAACCCCGTTTATTTATGTCATAAATATTGATTTCCACCATGTACTCCAATATTTTAGACTATGATCTCTTGGTGTTTTTTCAGAAAGGATTCAAGCAGCAAGTTCGCCTCTTGAGAAAATAACTTTTCTCCTCTCTCCCGAATCCTGAGGATAAATGGTGGTTTTACTAGATACATTAGCTGCATTTCTTTCCAGCCAAAAATTTATCGTGTTAAAATAAAAAAAAATTAGCAAAAATTTAGAAATTATAGCATGGCTTCAACAAAGAATCAATGAGATACTTTTAGAAATACAAAAACGGTCAAAACGTACATAAGAAAGTCTAATTGCGACTTGTAACCTAAGAAATCTTTCAATAAATGACATTTAATTGGGTAATTCGCCACAAATAAAAAATGAAAAATTCCTTTTTAGTGACGATATGGGGAAGAGAAAGAACAGTTCTACTCTTCCGTGCCCAAAAAAAAAAAAAAAAAAAAAAAAAAAAAAAACATATTTTTTTCCATGTTAATAAGATTCAAGAAATATTGGTAATCATCAAGAAGTGTTTACAAAAAAAAAAATGGCTGATTTCTTTTGCTTCTGGTATACTGTTGGAAAATCATTTACACTTTTTAAAAGCTACTAACTTTTCATTTATTATTTAAAAATTATTAACTTAATAAGTTATCGAGTTTTATTTACATAGCAGATTTTCGAACTTTCCAACTCTCTTAGAAAAAAATCATATTTTATTTTAGTGACTCGCCAACTTTTTCTCCCATTAACTTTTCAATTATTTTAGTTAACATCCTGTAATTCCTGTATCTTGGGTGAGTAGATCCCTTTCTGTTTTGCTCGACTTGTATCAAGAAATCATAATTCCATGGCGGCTGGTGGCTGGTGGCCGTAGAATGACATGTCTTGCTTCGTGGAATCACGTCTTCAGTAGGGGTGGTAATGTGGGATAATATCTCTAAATCGCGGGCTGCTTAGCTGTGTTGATAATGATTGGAGGAGGTAATGGGAGATAAAAAGCTGGAACCCATGGATGGATGAGAGCAAAGGAGGATCCGGTGATTGGAAATTACCGTCGGGAATATTGCGGTAATGGCCGGAATCAACGGGGTTTAAATGATTAGTAGGGATGGCGGCCGTGTCGGCAGTCGATTTTTTTTTTTTTTTTTTTTTGGTCGGTTCGGTGGTCGATGTTGGAGTGAAAGGAATTTGCGGCGAAAGTTCATCGTGGGGGAAAGAATCGGTTCTTTGAGGAAGGCGATTACTAGAGGGATAAACAAATACATAGAGGGCTTAATTGGGTTGAGCCTACGTTGGTTTAGTGAGCTTAGCTTTCTTTTCATTGCATGAGTGTGGCTTTTGTTTTAGGTGACTTTGGGCTAAGTTTTGGTTACATTTAAGGGTGGGTCCTAACAGAAGAGGGCTTGATTGGTAGGCTCACTAGTTAAATCTGGAGTCAATCTAGAATATTCCCAAAGAGGGGAGATATAAATATACCATATTCTAGAAAATTCTCAACTTAAATGTTGTTAGGTGGTAGATGTAGAGATGTAATATTCACTGTTAAATCGAGAGGAAATCTGTGATTGTAATGAGCGAAACTCTAGTATAAATATGGAGGCTCTCTTTTATCTATAAACTCTCTCTCTCTGCAATTCGAGTGAGCTAACGAGTAGGGTTGACGACAATTTTATTTGGATTTTCAGGAACCCAAATTGAACCATTTGAGTGTGCATTAACTTTGAACCAAACCACGCCCTAATTCGAATATAACCCCAATGGAAGACTCAAATAGATACAATTTTTCAATTTTCTTTTTTGAAATATTAAAAAGAGGTTCGGTAGAAAATGAGAGAAATTATGTGAATTGTAATATTAAGAATGAAGGCAGTTTTTCACTTTGGTTCAAATTAGTTTAGAAAAAAAAAACAGTTATTTATTCACTATCCGAATTGAAACCAAATTCAAACCGAAAATGCACGAAAATTCGGTTCAGATCGATTTTTGTTTCAATTCTTTTCTGACACCCTACAAGATCCATGGTGGCTAGTGGCTATAAAATGACATATCTTGCTCTCTCAAATCAGGTTTTCAAGGTATGTGCTAATGTAAGTTAATATCTCTAAATTGTGGGTTGCTTAGTTGTGTTGATCATGATCGAAGGAGGCAGCCAACAAGGTGGTATCAAGTCATGGCAGTAACAACGCACCAAACGCATGAGAGTTTGCGAGTAATTCTCCCATGTCCATGATGAAAGCTGCACATATATACACAGATATCAATTTAGGCTATGCATAGATATCAGTATAGGCTTCACACATATCGGTACATCATGCTCTATGATCCGTTGGTTTCTCAGAAAATTGAGGTGGGTTAAGAATTTTAATTTTGTGCATAGTGCCTAGTAATTTGGGGCAATACATTCTCATGGATTATGTGACAGACTAGCTATCCAGTTCAATTCGATGCTATGATACACGAGGAATCTACATGATCCTCATCTAGTGTCCTCAATTCAATGACCTCGTTTATAATATGAAGTGTGGCTATCAAATTCACCACATATTGTTACTCAAAGAGGTAAAAAGGTATTCTATATTTTCATCACTAGAGCTGTCATCTCCAAAATTCTTCATAGTCTCTTGATATCTCACATGTTCACGGTCTTCTTTCTTCAGTTGCAATGGTTCCATATCTACTATAGAGAGAGTAAGCACACATAGAGTGGAATGTGTCAAAAGAAGTGAAACGGCAAGGGGGCATAAAAAGTTAAAAAAAGAAAAAAAAAAAAAGAGGTCATGTATGCTCTTACTGTCCAATCTACATTTACACAAAAAAAAAAATTTGGGGGGATTTTCTATGAGTTTAAGAGTTATTGTAAACCTTGGTGTAAGAGTGTGGTTGCTCAATTTAGACCTAGCCACCAAAACTATTATAATATGTCTCGAGTTTGAGTCCGTGAACGAAACCAAACCCAAGATAAATTAAAGGAAAGTGGATATTTGGATTTCAAGTTGCTAATTTGTAGAGACCAAGGCATGAATTTATAGATTACGGAAATTGAATTCCGTGTATATTGCTCGTTCAAGATAACAGGAAAAAAAAAGGAAAGTCCAAGTTGGACTTGTCGACCGAAGTCTCCAACTTTCTTATTCCGAATTGAAGTTGCCTGCCATGCATATTATATATTTGTTCTTTATTTGCCATAAGTGCGTGTGGTGGCCAGAGGGTTGTTGAAGCGAGCCAAGCAACGTGGTTTTCACTCCGTGGCAAACGTGAAGATCTCTTGAAGCACCGTTTTCTAAGCGAGTGCTTGACGTGAGTTTTGTCGTTGTTTTTCGTTCGTGCAATTACATCCAAGAAGTTTAGTATTTGTAGTCGATCAAATCTTGAGGTAAGATTTGTATGTAATTTCTTCGTGAGATTAAGAGATTATTTTCGAGGAATTTCGGGGCTAAACACTGCGTGCGTTATTGGGTGTAATTGGGGCTTAGGAAACACCGAGAGAGTGTTTGAGTGACTTGAGTGTGTAATCTCCTTGTATTGCTTGATCTGTAGTGAAATTCGCCGCTGCTCTCCCCGTGGACGTAGGTCTTTACGACTGAATCACATAAATTTGGTGTCCGATTTATTTTTCTTCTTCTGTCCATATTTTGTTCGATCGCTCGCCCCATCGCAACAAAAACAGCCCCACAAAATAGAGATGATATGCAAAATAACCTCTCCCACCCACAAAATGCAACATAATTTTGTGTTGTGGCAATCTTTCAATATTTGTTCTGGTTATATTTAAAGGTGGGTCGTAAAGAGCTTGATTACTAGACTCACTGGTAAAATCTGGAGTTGTCTAGAATATTCTCAAGAGTGGGCCATACGGTAAATGCATTGTGTTAATGTTGATAGTAATAGATGGAGCCATGCAATTTCCACCGTTAGATTAAGAGAAAGTATAAATAGGGGAGCTGTCTCGCTCATTTGTATTACCAAACACTTAAGCAACAAAAACACCATCTCCCATAACTTCTCTTTAAACTCTTTCTCTCTTTACAATCCAAGTGACTTAACAAGTAGGATTGACAACAGTTTAGTTCGGATTTTTAAGAAACGCGAACCAAACCATTTGACTATGCATTAACTACGAACCAAACTGTGCCCTGAACTGAAGATTTGGATAGATTCAATTTTTCAATTTTCTTTTTTGAGATATTAAAAAGAGATTTTGTGGAAAAAGGAGAGGGATTATGTGAATTATAATATCAAGAAGGGGTTGATTTTCACTTCAGTTTGGTTAACCGAATCAAACCGAAAAGAAAAAAAAACAAACAAACAAACAAACAAACAGTTATTGTTCATTATCCGAATTGAAATTGGGCCTGAAATGAAAATGCACAAAAATTTAGTTTGGATCAATTCGGGTTTTAATTCGGTTCTAAACCCCCATCCTCTATGGCAGCTAGTGGCAGTAGGATGACATATCTCGCTATCTGGTATCACATTTTCGGTCGGGTGCTAATGTATATCTCTAAATCGTGGGCTACTTAGCTATGTTGATAATGATCGGAGGAAGTAGTTGGAGATAAAAAAGCTAAAACCCACGGATGGGTGAGAGCAAAGGCGGATTCAGTGATCGAAAACCATGGTTGGGAACAGTGCGGTAATGGCCGGAATCAACAGGGTTTAAATAATCAACGAGGATGGCCGCGAACGTCGGTGGTGGATGTTGAAGTGGAAGGAATTTACGACTAAAGTTCATCCTGGGGAAGGAGTTGGTCTTTTGAGGAAGGCGATGACTAGAGAGATAAACAAATACGTGGATGACTTAATTGGGTTGAGCTTAAGTTGGTTTAGTGGGCTTAGCTTTCTCTTCATTGCATGAGCGTGGTTTTTGTTTTAGGTGAATTTGTGCTAATTTTTAGTTATATTTAAAGGTGGCTCATAAGTTTAGAGGGCTTGATTTGTGGGGATGCGAATGGTAACATTTCCGAAGAATAATTTCTTTTTAAAAAAATAATTTTTTTTTTTAATTTCTACTCCCCATAATAATTTTTTAATAAAATAATGTGTTTTGTAACTATATAAAATTTCTATTTTCAAAATAGAAAAAGAATATGAATGCATTTGGCACCATCCACAAAAAAATAGGAACATGTTTGACTGCCATTGCCCCCACCGATCGCCCGCCACCCGAGGAGGCGGTGCCGGTGGTGGCAATGGAAGGCCAGTAGCAATGGTTGGTCGATGGTGAGTAGTTGGCCGGCAGCGCGCAACGATCAACAATTGACAGTGGCAGTGGCAACCAACTAGCCAGCGAACAACGGCCCGCAAGGAGTAGCAAGGAAGAAGAAAAAAGAAAAAGAGAAAAAAAAAAATGATTTATTTCTAAAAATTGTTCCCATAAACAATAAGCTATTTTTTTTTTAAAAAAATTTTTGTTTTTGTTTCCAAATCTATTCCCTCACAACTTTTTTATTTTAAGAAATAGAAAAATTAGTTGACATTACTAAACGAATTTATGTTCTTTTTTGTTCTAGGAAGTGAAAGAACAAAAGAATAGAGGAACAAAAACATTCTCATGCGCTACCTAGTCTCCTTAGTTTAATTCTGGAGTGGTCTAGAATAATTTCAAAGATAGGGGATACAATAAATGTTGGTAGGTAGTAGATAGAGAGATGCAATCTCCCCATTAGATTGAGAGTAAATTTATGGTCATAACTCATTTGTATCACCAAAGACTCAAGCAATAGAAATATTTTCTCCCATAACTTCTTTATCTGAATTATTTCTCTTTCTATAATCTGAGTGAATTAACAAGTAGGGTTGTTAACAGTTCAATTCACATTTCAGGAAACTTGAATCGAACAATTTAAGTGTGTATTAATCTTGAACTAGACAGTGCCCTAAACTGAATATAACTCAAATTGAAGATTCGCATATATTCGATTTTTTAGTTTTCTTTTTTCAAATATTAAAAAGAGGTTTAGTAGAAAATGAGAGAGACTTTGTGAATTGTAATATTAAGAAGAGTTGCGATTTTCACTTTGATTCGGTTCACTAAATCAAACCAACTTTATTCGAATTGAATCAAAAAATAGTTATTTTTTCATTATCCAAACAAACACCCGACTAGAATAAAAAAATGCATCAAAATTTGGTTCGGATCTTTTTGTTCAGTTTTGACACCCTTACCTCCATGGCGGCTGGTGGCCGTAGAATGACATATCTCGCTCTCTGGAATCACATTTTTAGTAGGGGTGCTAATGTAGGTTAATATCTAAATCGCGGACTGCTTAGCTGTGTTGATAATGATCAGATGAGGTAGTCGGAGATAAAAAGTGGGAATCCATGGTTGGATGGGAGCAAAGGAGGATCCTGTGATTGGAAACCATCGTCAGGAATAGTGCGATAATGGCCGGAATCAACAGGGTTTAAATGTTCGACCAAAAAAAAAAACAGGGTTTAAATGATAGCTGGGATGACCACCGGGAGTGAAAGGAATTTGCAACGAGAGTTTATGTTGGGGAAGGAGTTGGTTCTTTGAGGAAAGCAATGACTAGAGAGAAACAAATGCGTGGAGGGCTTAATTGGGGGTGAGCTTAATTTGGTTTAGTGGGCTTAGATTTCTCTTTATTGCATGAGTCTAGTTTTTATTTTAAGTGACTTTGATTTTGGGTCGTAACTGAAGAGGGCTTGATTAGTAGGCTCCCTACTTAAATTCAAAGTCATCTAGAATATTCCCAAGGATGGATGATACAATAAATACACTATGTTCTAGAGAATTCTTTTCTTAAATGTTGCTAGCTCATAGATGGAGAAATGCAATCACCACTGTTAAATCGAGAGGAAATTTATTGTTGTAATGGGTAAGACTCTACTATAAATAGGGGAACTCTCCCTCATTTATATCACTAAATAATTAAGTAATAGAGACACTCTCCCATAGCTTTTCTCTCTAAACTCTTTCTCTCACTACATTTTGAGTGAGCTAACAACTAGGATTGTTAACGATTGCATTCAGATTTCACAAAACTTGAACCGAACCATTTCAGTGTGCATTAACGTTGAACCAAACTGCACCTTGAATTACCTGAACCAAAGATTCGGATAGATTCAATTTTTCAATTTTCTTTTTTGAAATATTAAAAAGAGGTTTAGCGGTGTTGACAACTAAATTTTTGTCAACATTTTCAATATCTATTTGTTTTACAAAAATATAAATATAAATATAAACATGTATAAGGGATAAAAGATAAAAAGCCAAGAAATTGAAAATTGAGTAAAATGGAACAAATTAAAAGGAAATTAAAAAAATAAAAAGGGAAATTGAGTGGGCCGGCTCGTCCAGCCCAATTGACTTTTGGGCTCACCCCTCTGGCCCAGCTTCCCTTTGTTTTTAAGTCCATTTTTATTTCTTTCTTTAAACCCACAATATTAGCCCAAGACGAAGAAAATACAATGCAAAGCCTGGCCCTTCTTCTTCTTCTTCTTCTTCTTCTTCACGCACGCATCGCCCTTTCCCTCATCGGGAAGCTTCCATGACCGAGGAAAAAGAAGAGTGACGTGCTGCGACAGAAAAAAGGAGCGTCCGTGAGCGAGGGTGAGAAGCGACGAGCAAGTGACGTGAGCGTGTCCAAGAATAGGTGAGGGAGAGGGACGCCTAAGGGATTCAAGCATAAGCGAGGAGGGCATGAGCAGGGACATGCTCGACGACATGAAGAAAAAATGCTCGAAGAAAGAATGTCTTCATTCAGAGAGTGACAGAGAACTTCGAATGAGAAAAAAAAAAAAGGAAACAGTAAAAAAGAGCCTTTGAGAGAGAGAGCTCGGGGAAGAAGGGGCTGGTTCTTCTTCTTTAGGGGTTGTTATGAGAAATACACAGGGAAAGAAAACCAAGAAAAATGAAATGGAGATGAAGAGAGGAAAGACGTAAGCAGAGGGAGGAGGATTTGTTGGGAAATTTGATTGTTGAAGAAGATTGAGAAGTTGTGGTAGATCATTGATACTTTGATGCGTAATGACAATTACTGTACTTAAGGTATTATTTGTCCCAACTATTGTTGCTATCGGTTTTAGAACAAATATACCTCTGGGATGTATGCCAAAGCCGCAAAGAAACGAGTTCAATAATTACTCGAATTTCTCTTGGAATTTCTCCTTGAATGTGTTAACGTTGTGTGTATGAAAAGAGAAAAGAGAGAGCTCTGAAAAAGAAGTGTTTTTCAATAGTTATAGTTACTATAAATATTGTGTCAAGTGGTGTCTATTCATATACAAACAATCAACACATCTCTTGGGTACAGATACCTTATCCCAACCATCACCACTTTTCATGTCACGAGTCATTTCATTTCATAATAATCAATAACTTCCTTTTTGGAATAAAGAATCGCCACTATCCCAAAAAAATAAAAAGAACAAAGAATCGTCTCTTTTCATAATCAAAAGTCACGTTTTCTTAATCAAAAGTCACGTCTTGTTTTAACAAAAGGTCATATTCTCTTAATCAAGAGACACCTTTTTTATGATAATAAACTATTTCAACGGAATTTTTGGTAGGGACAGAAGGCTAAGGAGAGGGTCTGCTTGAAAAAAAACAGAGAAAAAGAGAGCAAAAGCGAGAGTGAAGAGAACCAGAGATAGAGAGAGAAGAAGAGAAAAAAGCTAGACGAGAGCTCACTCGAAGAAGATCCTCGGCCGGACGAAATACAAGGCAGAGGGAGAGCTTCGGTGAAAGGGGGGAGCTTCAGCCATAGCAGGACTACCAGCGAGAGAGAAAACTAAGGAGGTCGTTCGCGTTCCCCGGAGCCAACCAAACGGCCATGTCCACTGCAGTCTCGTCCTCGAACCAAGTAATGTCTCCCGAGTGCATTACGTTCCTCTTCTTCGCTAAAGCGTAGGGTTTTTATTTTTGTTGATAGTTTGACCGAAATGAGTGAAATTGAAATTGTTTATAATGAAAAATGATGATCTAGAGCCATGTGTAGCATGTTCAGACTGAAATCATGTTAAAATCTAGCTCAGATTTCACATCTTGAATTGCGCATCAATCGCTTGACAAAATGCTTGAACGAGACCCCGAAATGCATGATGTCTTATCGACGTTAGAAGTTTTGTTTAGTGCTCGTTTGTTAGTATATTGTTGAAGTGCATCTGATTTTTATGTTTTTCATGGTGTTTGCATGTGATGTGGTGAAAAATCCACATTCAACTCGGTGGCCATAGTTCCTCCCTCCTTCCGATCAGTGTTTTCCTTTCGGCAATAGCTTCAAGATGTCATGTTAGTGTCATTGTTGGAGGTTTGTTTGTCAAAACAAGCCGAGTGTGTTTTCCTTGTCCCACATAGAAAAAGTGGGAGGAAGTGAGCTAATTTATAAGTGAAGGGTTTCTCATGTACCTCAAGGAATGATTGGGTGGGGCTAGACCCCACCATACTCATGGTTTAATTAACACTAATCACTTTTGTTATTTTATTTTATTTTCGATTATGTTATTAATTTTTTATTCGATTCAAAGGTTGCTTTTTATTTTGAGAATTTTCGGAAATGAAATATAAAATGAAAATTTGAAATTTTATTTATTTATTAAAAAAACTATTATTCCGAATTTTTATTTGTGTTTTTTCAATACACCTTTGGAAAATTACTTATTCGGTTTGCAACTTTTCCCGAAGGGTTACAATTGTTCGGTTTTCGACTTCTTCCGAAGAGTCGCATTTGTTTATCCAAACAATTTTTCTAAAGAATGTGTTTGTTCATTCTTTGGCAATTTTCACGGAGAGTTGCAATACTGTTTTATATATATACTCGTTATTTTTCGGAAAAACAAGAGTGATCATTTTTCATCTTTTTCAAGCTTTCTGTCTGAAAAACTACGGCCATTCTTTCAATTGTTTCCTAGAGAGACCCTTGAGAAATACTAGAATTGCTATCTAGTATTCTCATCCGAGACTTTGTTGTATCATGAGGGATTTTTGCCAGTGACCATTAGCAACGTTGTGGGGCAAATAAATCCTTAAAGAAAGTAATATCACACCTCAAAGTCCAATTTGAGTACTCTGAATATCTGTCTTTATTGTTCTACCCAATTCGAAGCCATATTTATCCAACAGTCATGGGTTGATCGATTACAATCGATCAAACGCCGTGGCTTTAGGATCCCAAGTTAGCCTTTCACGCACACACACAAGCACGAGGGTCAGATCCACAAAGGAACGAATGTATTTGTTTGTGAACAAGCTGAACACAATGAGGGGAAGGAACCCCTATTTATACAAGTGCGGGTCTTATCCTATCATCCTTCCAATCCAATGATGATGTTTGAATATGCATTATCATTACAAGTCTACTGATCAAGCCATTCAATGGCTCTAGTCCTTGGGAAAGCCCATGGGCGTGTGTCAGAAGCAAGATCAAGGTTAGCACATGGGCTAGCCGAACATTGATCATGGGTTGATCACTAGTCGTGCATGGGCTTTCGTCCAAGTCACACATGGGCCGATCGTGCACAATTCGTGGATCGTTCATGGATCGGTCAAGGCTGTCCGCGAGCAAAGCCCTTGTTCGTGACATGGCCGCATCACGGATGGTCTTGGAACATACTTCGTCCGTGGGCCGTGTCATTAGCTTCCTACTTCCCTTTTGGTGTTATATGCATGATTAGGAATTATACTCCTCAAGAAATTAATTGTTTTGTGAATTTTACTGTTAGGGAAATCCCTTATAATGTTTTGAAGATGACAAAATAAATCAAAGGCTACTAACATGTTTAATGGTTAAGTAATAAACCATGCAGATAATAGAACATGTAAAGGATATTGTCAAAGTCTGAAGACAGCCAGAAAACTAAACGTAACATATGTCCAAAGTATATTATGAAGATTTCCAGGACTTCGTGTCAAAGTCTGAAGACCGCGTACTTTAGTGTCAAAGTCTGTTCTACATCAAAAGTCTGTCAACTCTGACTAATTCCAGACTGAACGTGAATGCTAAACCAGAAGACAAACTCTATGCTGAAGCTGAACCAGAAGATAGACTCTATTCTGAAGCTAAACTGGGTACAGAGCTTAAAGCTAAATTTGTTCGAAATCGATATGTTCGACCCGATTGTAAAGTCTATTGCACTCGACTTCCGATTGTAAAGTCTATTGCTCTCGAGACTTTACATCAAGATTCGACAGAACGTAACTCAAGCCCAATCATATAACGGCTATTGATCTAGTTTGGATTCCACATCAAGATTGATTTGATTGACTCAATATATTTGATTGACGATTAGATCTTGAAGACAAGAACTTTCTATACGAAGAAGCTTTACTTATGGAAATTAAGATTCCGTTTGTATGGGTGATCGGAATCAATTTGGGATTCTACCTTTGTCACTTAATGGCTACCAAATCTTCTAGATACAGAGTTGTCCAATGGGTATATTGGAAGACGATTCTTTGGGATACTGTCCAACGGGTAGTTTGGAGGTGAAGGAGTTTTTAAGGAGATCATGGACCGATGAGCAAGCAAGAGATAGAGCGTAGAATTTATAATTCAAAAGTCTGAGCGACTTTCGATTATACACTTGTCTTTGGAGAGCTTAAACGTTTGTGATCGTGAGAGAAATACCAAAAGAGTGACTTAGTGAGATAGTGTGATCTACTACTAAGTGTTTGCACTCAAAGATTATAATCTCTTGTTGATTGGATAGTGGAATCCAGCCAAGAAGGCTGTTAGCGTGGGAGAGTGGACGTAGGCTTGGATTAAGCCGAACCACTATAAATCTTGTGTTCTTATTTTCTTCCTTAACTCCTTTATTTTACTCGAAGTTTATTTTATTCCGCATATATTTGATAAGGTTTATTTTATACGCCTATTCACCCCCCTCTAGGTGTTCATACTAGCATTCTCAAGAAGAAATTCATCAAACAAAAAAAATAAACTTAGAGAGAGAAACTAGAATCCTAATGGTCTACTTAAAACACAGGGCACGTCATTTAGTCTCCCTCAGACCAACTTGTAAATGAGAGTGCTAGTATGAATATCACGCCTCAAAATCCGACTTAGCAACGTTGTGGGGCAAATAAATCCTTAAAAAAAGTAATATCACACCTCAAAGTCCGACTTGAGTACTCTGAATATCCGTCTTCATTGTTCTACCCAATTCGAAGCCATATTTATCCAATAGTCATGGGTCGATCGATTACAATCGATCAAACGCCGTGGCTTTAGGATTTTCGATCCCAAGTTAGCCTTTCATGCACACGCACAAGCACGAGGTCAAATGCACAAAGGAACAAATGTATTTGCTTGTGAACAAGTTGAACACAATGAGGGGAAGGAACCCCTATTTATACAAGTGCAGGTCTTATCCTATCATCCTTCCAATCCAATGATGATGTTTGAATATGCATTATCATTACAAGTCTATTGATCAAGCCATTCAATGGCTCTAGTCCTTGGGAAAGCCCATGGGTGTGTGTCAGAAGCAAGATCAAGGTTAGCAAGGCCACTTGACACGGAGTAGGTGAACGGTCGCGGGGTGCACATGGGCTAGCCGAACATTGATCATGGGTTGATCACTAGTCGTGCACGGGCTTTCGTCCAAGTCACACATGGGCCAATCGTGCACAATTCGTAGATCGTTCATGGATCGGTCAAGGCTGTCCGCGAGCAAAGCCCTTGTTCGTGACATGGCCGCATCACAGATGGTTGTGGAACATACTTCGTCCGTGGGCCGTGTCATTAGCTTCCAACTTCCCTTTTGGTGTTATATGCATGATTAGGAATTATACTCCTCAAGAAATTAATTGTTTTGTGAATTTACAAGTTGGTCTGAGGGAGACTAAATAACGTGCCCTGTGTTTTAAGTAGACCATTAGGATTCTAGTTTCTCTCTCTAAGTTTTTTTTTTTTTTTTGATGAATTTCTTCTGATGAAACTGAATTTTCTTTGGGTAGATTTAATCTCGTCGCACAAGTAAACTATATTCTAAGAACTTCTTTTGTGAAATTCTTTTGTCTATAGGCATAAACCATTGGATTTAAGTCCCCCTATATTCGGTCCTGCTTTTAATAGATTTAACAACTCTTTAGAACAAAGCACAGTCCAACACATGAAATTCATTCTTTCTAAATTCTATAAGCTGGTCTAAGGGAGACTAAACTAACATGCTCGATGTTCTAAGTAAATCATTGGGATTCTAGTTTCTCTCCCTAATTAATTTTTTCGGTTTGATGAAATTATTTTGATTAAACTGAATTTTCTTTGGGTAGATTTAATCTTGTTGCACAACACGCACAAAAAGTAAACTGTATAGGCATAGACCATTGCATTATAGTTTTTTTTTTTTGGTAAATGGTTATAGTTTCTCTCTATTTGATCCTATTATTTTTTTTATCCAACCTCATGGTTCGGGGTTGGATCTAGATTTTTTTCCAAACTCGGTCCCGATCCAATCCAACAAAAGCACCCTGGCTCATTTGGTCAGTTATGTCACATAAGTGATCCAATCCGACATGAGTGTACATAAGGCTCAATTGGCTAGTTGAACCGGCTCATTTATTCCAAGTTTAGAAAATGTAGTTTAGAAAACGTTACTTTGAATGGATAGGTCAAACCCATATCAATTCGAAAATTAGACCCGACTTTATTGTGTATGCTTGTTTATTTCCCAATTGATACATTTCAATGTCTAGATTTAATTTTAATTAATCTGTGACGTGCCACAGATACATCTAGATAAGAAAAGTATAAACATGCTACCTGGCCGTAAATAGATTTTAAAGTTGGAGCAGTGGACCCAACTAACCAAATAAGTGAGCTATTCCCTTCTTTGACATTATTAACCATGCTCTATCAATTTTATGACACAAGGTATCACAATTTTTTTAAGTCATTATTATATTTGGATAATGATTTTTGGGCTCAATACTAAGCATGGCCACTTAGGCTCGTCCATTGATTGATTATGTTTACCCACGAATAAATATTATGCCAACATAACGACGGGTGTATGGCTGTGGCACCACAATGATAGGGCAAACATAGGAAATACACTCACCAGAAGATTGCCCCTCTAAACATTTTATTCATTAGAATGTTAGCTTGATGGTTCAGAGTTAGAAGTCTTTTCAAACAAAGATCCTCAATTTTCATTTTTGGGGAGTGTTGAAAAAAGTAAAGACCTCCAAAAGAACAAGAAAAAAAATTTTACTCACTCAACCTATATAGTGGTGCACGCATAGGTGACAAGTGCCAACATTCATTTTAAAAGAGTGAACAGCAATTCGTTTGTCCACTTCCCTATAAAGAGCAACATAAATTGAAGCAATTAGGGAAATACACCCACTAACACTCACCAGAAGATTGCTCCTCTCAACATTTTATTCATTAAATGTTCATTTGATGGTTTCCACATTAGAAGTCTTTTCAAACAAAGCTACGACCCTAATGCAAGTTCAGAACCACGATTTCCATTTCTGGGCAGTGTTGAAAGAAGTAAAGACCTTCAAAAGAATGAGAAAAAAAAAATTTACTCACTCAACCGACATAATGGTGTGCACGTAGGCGACAGGTGCCAACATTCATTTTTAAAAAGTGAACAACGATTTCTTTGTCCACTTCCCTACAAAGAACAACATAAATTTGAAGCAATTGGGGAAATACATGTTAGGAACATAGGTAAATACATGCCTATATTGTTGGGAAAATATGACTTCGAATTGGGTGGAACAATGAAAACAACAAAGTCTTTAAGGATTTATTTGCCCCACAAAGTTGCTAATGGTCACCGGAAAAAATCATCTAGGATGCAACAAAGTCTCAAATGAGAATATTAGATAGCAATTCTAGTATTTCTCCAGGATCTCTTTAGGAAACAATCAAAAATTGGCTGCAATTTTTCTTAGAAAGAAGACTCGAAAATGACCACATTTTTTCCTTCCAAAAATTGACAAGTATATATATGAAACAGTCTCAATTCTTCGTGAAAATTGCCAAAGAATGAACAAACACGTTCTTTAGATAATTGTTCGGATAAACAAATGTAACTCTTCAGAAGAAGTCGAAAACCGAATAATTGCAACCCTTCAGGAAAAGTTGCAAACCGAATAAGTAATTTTCCAAAGGTTGTCTTGAAAAGACACAAACAAAATTCGGAATAATAATTTTTTATTTTTTTAAATAAATAAAATTTCGAATTTTCATTTTATATTTCATTTCCGAAAATTCTCAAAATAAAAACCAACCTTTGAATTAATTAAAAATTAATAAAATAAATAAATTACAAATGGATTAGTATTAATTAAACCGCGGGCGCGCTAAGTGCTAAGTGCGCCAAATAATCACGCACCCGCACGCGGGTATGGTGGGGTCTAGCCCCACCCAATTATTCCTTTAAGTACATAAAGGAAATCTCACACTTTTAAATTGGCCCACTTCCTCCCACTTTTCTTATGTGAGACAAGGAAAAATACTCAATTTGTTTTGACAAACAAACCTCTAACATATATCGTTAGGTATAAATAAAAATTCGTTTGTTCACTTTTTGATCAATTATTTGTTTGAGAACCTATACCGTTAGGTCTAAATGCATGCCTACATGTGAATACACGTTAGGAACACAAGTAACTCTTGGATTTACTTTATCATGGACTTAACGGAGGACCAAATGGATCGCAGATTAAACAAATTAATCAAATAGGTGTCTAAGCCACCTTTAAGGCCATTTAAAACCATGTAAATGCAATTCATGAATTCATCTCTGGTTTGGACCATTGATTGTCTTATTTGGATCATTGATAGTCTAATGATTGTCTTGTTTGGGTTTAATTGTTTTGGTGTTGAATGAAATGTATGCTCAAGTTGAATGACATGTTTACATAGTTTAGCTTTAACCTTTAATTGTAAGATGGCCAAGCAAGCTTGAAGACGATGACTTTGTCGATGTGCCATCCGGCTCTTCACTCTTTGTTGTCTCTGTTTTTTTTTTCTATTGGGTTGTAATTTTTTTTCCATTGTAATGTAAAACACCCAAAGAGTCGCGGGTTTTCTTTTTCTTTTGCACTTAGAATAGAAATTAGAATAGAAATTATGTGATGTCTATTTACTCTAATTTCAATTAATTGATTGATTTTTATTTCCACGCATTATCATTCTATGCACTTAATTATAGGCACCCAATTTGACATTCTGGCGGCTTATCAATTCTGAAATTTTCTTTGGGTCGCGTGAAAAAGAAACTAATATGCCTCAACCATTGGGATTCTAGTTACTCTCTTGAGTTGACAAAATTTGATCTTGATTTATTTTATGAAATTCTTTTGTAAATTCTCTAAGCAGGTCTAAGGGGGACTAACCATTAGGATTCCAGTTTTTCTCCGGCAAAAGATCTCTTCAAGTGTCATAACTTGGCACAAATGACATTTAAGTGCCATAACTTACGAAAGTGACACTTAAGTGACACATTTTAAGCAAAGTGGGACACTTGAGTGCCACATCCGGTAAAGCTAATTGGAAATCATACGTGGCAATTAAATATTAATATTTCTCGCCGAGGTGGCTCGCCGGAAAGCGACTCAGCTCTAATTCACCCAATACGACGTCGTTTCTATAGTTGGCTAAAATAGAGCCCTTAAATCAGTCAAAACAACGTCGTTTTGGCATAATTTAAATTTTAATATAATATAAAAATTAATTTAATTTAATTTAAAACAAAATAATAATAATAATTTATTTTCTTTTCTTTTCTTTTCTTTTCTTTTTTTTAAAAAAAAGGCGGAGGAGAAGGAGGAAGGCGGCCGACAACCGAGGGCCGAGCCCTCGTCGCCGCCGCCTCCCCGCCATTGCCGAGAAGGTGGGGAGGGCCTACGTGCCCTCACCGCTGGTCGGCTAGGGCCACCGACCCTCGGCCAAGGCTCGGTGGCCCCAGCCCCCGCCGTCGATTGCCTCCCTCCTCCTCCTTCTTCCCCCCCCCTTTTTTTCCTCCTCCTTTTTTTTTCCTCCTCCTTCCTCTTCCTCAGCCACCGACGCCTCTCCTTCTCCTTCCCCCTCGCCGATTTAGGTGAGGGCCAACCTCCAGCGGCGACAACCCTTGGCCCAGCCGGCGAGGCCTGCTGACCCTTGCCACCGATCGACCAGGGTCGCCAACCCCTAGCTAGGGCCTGGCGACCCCGACTGACCCTCCCCTCCGTCGCCAGCCCTTGCCGGCGGCGGCTAAGAGCAACCCTCAACCACATCCTTTTAAAAAAAAAAAATTATTATTTTAAAAAAAAATTTGAATTTTTTTAATATTTGAATATTTTTATAAATGTTTTAAATAAATTTAATTTTAAATTAATTTTAATTGATTTTATATTAAATTTTTACCATGTCGGCATCAAAACGACGCCGTTTTGCACTTGCTTCGCCTGAAAATTGACAAGTCAGTATTTTGGCCGGATTTTTGCCGGATTGGCACTCAAGTGATCTATTTTGCTCCGATTTTGACACTTAAGTGTCATTTTTATAAGTTATGACACTTAAATGTCCTTTTATACTAAGTTATGGCACTCTAGGGGTCTGCGCATCGTTTTTCTCTGTAAGCTTCAAAATTTAATTTTTTTTGTTTGGTGAATTTCTTTTGATGAAACTGGATTTCTTTTGGGTAGATTTAATCCACTTGATCAAAGAAAAACAAGTAAACTATATTTTATGAAATTTTCCATTGGGTTCTAAAGCATTGAGCACAATTCGGCACATGAAATTCTTTTGTAAATTCTATAAGCTAGTCTAAGTGAGACTAAACTAACATACAAATTCTATAAGCTAGTCCATACCTAGTGTTCTAAGTAGACCAATGGGATTTTAGTTTCTCTTCCTAAGTTAATTTTTTTTATTTGATAAATTTCTTCTGATGAAACTAAATTTTCTTTGGATAGATTTAATTTTGTGACACAACACTTACAACAAGTAAATTATACTTTAAGAAATTCTTTTAAAATTCTTTGTAAATAGGCATGGACCTTTGGTCCTGCTATTCTTCTGAATTATTTGGTAGATTTAACAACTCTTTAGAACAAAGCACAATCTAGCACATGAAATTTATTCTTTTGTAAAATCTGTAAGTTCATCTAAGGGAGACTAAACTAACATGCCCAATGTTCTAAGTAGATCATTGGACTTCTAGTTTTTCTCCCTAAGTTAATTTTTTTATTTGATGAATTTCTTTCGATGAAACTGAATTTTCTTTGGGTAGACTTAATTTAATCTTGTTGCAACTATATTTTAAGAAATTGTTTTTTTCTTTAGGCTCATATGAAAAATAATGTCAATGAAGAAGATCAGACCACCGGAGAATGGTCATCTGGCCTCGGAATCCATGGATATATTCTACAATATCCTCTTCAAATTGTCACTTGAAGATATCAGCCCACTGAGGGGCATATTAAAGAGATGGAAGTCAATCATCGATGGCCAGGGCCCGATGGGCCAGGACTTCGCTAGGAGGTTTGCTAACCTCCACTCCACCTCCACCATCCTCCTTTGTCTCTCGTACATCGATGATGAGTCGATTCAACCCGTCCTTCGTCTGTACTCACTTAAGCCTGCAATTGGCTCTATAAATTTGTTGCACAACCTCCTGGCTTCTTTGAGAATGGGAATGTGACATCCCGATTTTATTCAATTTTATTTTCAGTCAATTGAGTCGGGCAATTCGTCGGTGCATGTAGTTCGTCTCTCAGAGTTGGCCACTCACGAGGGAACTAGTCTATTGAGTGAAGTAATTAATGAATTTTACCGCGTCAGACTTGGGGACTGATCACCCTCGGGTCGGATGCAAGAAAATTTCCCCAAAAACTACTCGGTGGATTAGGCGCGCTGAAATCGCACCCGATTGAATTCAACCGTGAAAATTGAGATTTGAATTTAGAAGTTGGAAGCTCGGTCATGTCACACACCTTATTAGGATCACGAGATAATTTTGTGGATTTTGATTGGACTCAATTAGAAGAGAATTGAAGAATAATGTACAAAGTTTAAAAATTGGTATGCCTCGGCGGAAAAGGAAATTGGACCCATTGGAGAATTGTTGTGGGAATTATGAAGTTAGTGGAAGGTGACGTCAACTTATTTCATGGTTGAGGCCAAAGCAAATGGGGTGTTGACAAATGTCAAATGCTCATTGGTCCCCAAAAAGCACCTCTCACTTCAATCTTCATCTTCTTCCTTGGGACTTGGAGAGAGAAAGAGGGGAGGAGAAGGAGAAACCAGCGACCGTTTCTCCCTCTTGGTTCGGATTCGCCCGACCGGCCGCCCTCCACTTGCTCGCTCGGTCATCGCTCCTCCGCCGTCGCCGTCGCCGTCTCACACGATCGTGCGAAGCCCCGCGCACGCACGCCTCACCGCTCCGCTCCATTTTCCCTCGCCGCGCCAGCTGCCTCAGCCGTCGTCCCGAGCTGCCATCAGTCGCCGAAGGCCGCGCCCAGCCGTCGTGAGCCACCGCCTAGCCGAGTCACGCCGCTCCTCCGCCCTTGCCACCTCTAGCCGTCGCCGTTCTTCCTCCTCTTGGGCCTCATTGTGCAGCAAGAAGAAGTGGGTCTCGCAGCCCACTTAAGGCCCGTTTTGGCCGTCTTCCCGGCCCCGGAAGCTAGGCCCACCTTTGGAAAAGTCGATCTCGGCGTCGCCCTCGTCGTTTTGGTCCAAGCGGTGAGTTAATCAAGTGAGTTTACCTCACTAAACCTTGATTAGAGTGTTAATGATGCCCTAAGTGTGTTTAGTTTGAATTAAGTTTAGGTGGATAGATTAATATATTAAATTATAAATGTGATTAAGAGATTGGTTTATGTTAAAGTGTGTTTAATTAAGGTTAAAAGGAGTTATTTAATGTTAAGTCTTGATGGGACATAATAGGATTTTAGTTTTGAATTATTTAATTGCTTTGAAAATTCTGGAAAATATAATATTATATTATAATCCGAAAAAAAAAAAAAACAGAAAAATTATTTTTAACTCCGGTTGCTCATAATTTCGTGCCAATCGCTGTTGTGCATGTAGAATTTGAAATTGATGATTGGTTGTGGCGAATTGAGTGTGATTGCGATTTATGAGGATTCTTTGTTGACACCTAATTTTGACAAATCTAGGAAAATAAGGAAAATAAAAATTGCATTGGAACAAATAAAAGGAAAAAGTAAAAAAAAAAAAAGGGAAAATTGATTTGATTGATTATGCATGGAAATTTGAAATTCTGATGAGCATTCGGATTTCGTCAAATGCATAAGTAATTTAAAATCAAGTGAATAAGGGGCAAGAATTTTGCAAAATGGAAGAAATCTGAGCAAGATCGAGCTGATTGCAAAATCATGCTCTAATTTACAGATTTGATTTAATGTGGCAAGAGATGGAAATTTGGAAAATGCCATAAAAATACAGCCGTCTGGAACCACTATAAAAGAGTGCTGCATTTTTCAAAAAAAGGGGGAGGCCACGCACAATAGAATACACGGCCATTGAGAGAGATACGCATTGAGAAGAGAAATTAGAAAAGGTTTCTTCTGGAGGTCTTTCACGGCCCGAAGTCGGTGGAAGCACGGAGAAGAAACCAAAAGAAAAAGAGGAAGTGAAGCTTTGAGACACCATTAGCGAGTGGAGATTTGTAGAGATTAAAATATGAGAATCGGGGGCATTATCTCTCAGCAATTCTCACATCTCGGAAGTCACTTCTCCAAGACGAACATCCACAACACCGGTCCTCGCCCACTCCGCAGCTTTCCGGTGTCTCATCCGGCGCATCCTGCTTCTACCGCATTGATTCCAACAACACCACAGCGAGTCTCGACGGCCTGCCGCACTTCCGCTAAGACGACGCGGCCGCTGCTTCTCTTGACCCGTTGCCGGCCCTGCTAAAACAACAACGCTGCTGCCGTGAGACCACACGTGGATCTGTTGTCCAGCTGTTGCCTCGTTGACGCGGTCCCTGTTTTGCTGATCTGCTTCGAACCGAGAAGGCCCTGCACTGTTCGATCCATTCACGAGCCACCGCCATGATCCCATGAATTGCTTCAGATTCATTCCTCCAATTTGAGTTTTCTTTTTATTTATTTTCTCTTGACTACCACTAACCAGGAAGAAAACTTTTAGGGGGGCCGCACAATTCGATGGAAGGAACGTTGAGAGAAGAGATAGAGCGAAGGATCCAATAGAGAATAAAAACCGAAGTTCTTTTTACTCTTTAGGTCCCAATTCTGAGATCGCTCCATCACCGCCTCCCGAGATCCACTAGCCATCATTGTTGCTGCTAGACATCCACGTTGTACTTGCACCGCGACGACCCCCTCTTGGCCGAGTCTACACTGCAGCATCGCACTAGCTGCCCTTGAGTCGCTCTTGAAGCCGAGGTGAAATCCGTCCCGCGGTGACGTTTCTAGATCATTACAAGGCTTCCATAGCTACGTCCTTGTCTCCGGTCAAATATTGCATGTCTTGATGGTGTGTCCAGTGGCAGCAACATCACATGCAATTGTGATATTTTCAAAGCAAGAACTGTCCCAATTTTGGCCATGACAATGCCAGGATTCTATTGGTTTTCTTTAATTTTCCTCGTGCATGTGTTCTGACTATTCCTCCTCATGCTTAGCAATTTTCCAGAGTACTTGGTAATTCACCAAGGAGAACATGATACAGGTGAATATTGTGGAAATTCCGATCGCCACCACCGGTCATCCGTCGAGCAGATTCCATTCGATTCAAATTTGAAAATATTATTTGCGGAATTAGGTAATTATCTTATCTAAATTTGATTTGGATATTTTATTGCCTAATACATGCTTTTCAATATCTTACGTGCATATTTGAATTATGAACGTACTTCCGGTTAGGATTTATTGCATAATTCGCAACCGCACACGGATTTTTTATTCTATCTATAAGGCTTTAGATGGAATAATTATTCACGCGGGAATAAAATTGATATCTTGATCTTTAAGGCTTAAGATCAACTTATCGGATTTATTAGCGAAATAATCAAGTTTGATTTAGATATTGTTTCCTGATTCGGACGATGTGTGATATCTTTGATAATTCCGAATGATTTTGTGCTTATCTTTTAATTGTTTTATCTATCCCGAAAATACAAAAAAAGATTGCATTTGCATATCATGTAGATTATATTTGATTTCCTATATAGAATTGCATGAAAGAATAGTTAGGTACATTTTTAATTATATTAGAATGCATGTTTAGATGATATCTAGGTTAGATAATATCTTGGAATTAATCTATTTCCTAACTTAAAATAGATAATATCTCACTTTAGTTAGATTTTTATTGTTAGTTATTTTTAATTACGAATTTTTATTTTAAAAAATACAAAAAAATCATGCGCATGTCATGTAGGATTAGATTAATGAAATGCACGTCATTTAGTGATTCTTGCTAGGTCCATTTAATTAGAAATTACATGTCATTAGAATTAGGTCATTTAGTTAATTGCATATTGCATGATTTTCATTAATCAAGTGAAAACAAAAAAAGAAATTGCGTGTTAATTAGAAATCATATCTAGGATTGTAGATGTGAATTCTGATCTAACAATGCAGATGCTTTCGTTGTTATGAGGTAAGTCCTGCAATTTATTTACTGCTTTACTTGGGTGTTAAATTGGTGGTTTGCGCACCTACATGATCGCCTCACATGTTAGGAAATTAAAATCAATCCAAGTTGCCTACCAAACATTTTTCAAAATAAAAGAGAAAGGTACCGAAAGGGCGTTAGAAAAATCTAGCGTAACCAAGTCCCCGAACTCATAAATCTCTGGTTCGTAGAAGTAAAGTAAATCTCTCGTTACTTTACTTGGGTTTCTAATCGACCCACCAAAAATAGATTAGTGGCGACTCCTAATTGAAAATCAATTATATGTTAAGAACTCGAACCTAAGTCGCGAATTGGTATGGGCTTGGGAGAGCCCGAGTTAAGTCCAGGCTTAACAATCCACTAGCTAAACCCTAGGTGGTCCACACTCGAAAAATAGGTCGCGACATTCTTTATAAAATCCTAAGTGTGGAAATTGATGGGCGATTGGCCGTGATTGACCACCTATTAGAGGTCGTGTCTAATGAGGTCGTGAATTACCACATATTAGAGGTCGTGCCTAATGAGGCCGTGATTTACCACCTATTAGAGGTCGTGCCGAGTAAGGCCGTGATTTGCCACCTGATAAAGGTCGTGCCGAGTGGGGCCGTGATTGCCACTGGTTATTAAACCTTCCTATAGGGTCGAGATTGGAAGCAGTAATTGATTTGCTAGAATGACATTTAATCGGCCGAGTCGATTGATTGCTGAGACGATCCACGTGAGTGAATTGTTCTGATTAGGGGTGTGCATTGGACCCGGGAACCGCCCGGACCGCCCGGAACCGGACCGGAACCGCCCGGAACCGGCGGTTCTTGAGGGAACCGGTCCGGTTCCCGGTCCAATTGTTGAGAACCGGTGAGAACCGGTTCGGTTCCCGGTTCCGTGGGCGGATCCGCCCGCCCGCCCACCCGGACCGGACCGGTACTATTTATAATTTAAAAAAATAAATAAATAAAAACAAAAGTCGCGAACGAAGCCCCCGCCCCTAATTCGCGAAGCCCTAATCGCGTTTCTTCTTCTTCAACCTCCGACTCTCTCTCGTAACTTCCTTTCCTTCTCTTCGTCTTCGATTCCACGATCCCACGGTCCACCCCGAGTATCCACGCCGCCGCCGCTGCTCCTCCTCCGCCACTGTCTGCCCCCGTTGTGCCGGTCACCACTCGCCAACGGCCAACCGCTGCTCCTCCGCCTCTGCAAGAACACTTGATCGAGCCGGCGAGCCCCTTTTCTCGTCACTCAACAAGGTAAGAAGCCCTAATTTGCTTCTCATCTCTTGATTCTCTTCCGATTTCTTCCTCGCTTTTGATTATCTCTCTGTTTCTTCCTCAATCTCTTCTCCTCGTCTTCGATTCCTCACCAAGCATTCACGCCGCCGCCACTGCTCCTCCTCCACCACTGTCCGCCCCCTCGCGCCGGTCGCCACTCACGGTTCCACAGTCCACCCCGAGTATCCACTCGCCAGCGGCCAACCGCTGCTCCTCCGCCTCTGCAAGAACACTTGACCGAGCCGGCGAAACCAAAGGTACAAACGAGTTCGTGCGTGGCGTCTCGTTATTCTGCTCAATTTGTCAATTCCCGTCGTTCTAAAAGTGAGTTCGGTTGTGTTTAGAACTTTAGATCCACGTAGCAAATTTGAGGGTCGTGCGATTTTGGGGTCTCCTGAATTGAGTTTCAATTTGGTCTTTCGGTTACTCGGTGGCCACGGTAATAGCATGTGCTGTTGGTGGCATTCCTTTCCTGACCGTTCCCTTTTCTTTTCTTTTTTTATTCGCCGGGTTGATCAATGTGCGTTGGAATTTCTCTGTATATCGTATAATGGATGTTTGGTCGACTATTATGTTCAGTTTGGCATGGTGGAATGGAATGGAATCGGGAAATGATGGGGAAAGGAATGGGCTGGAGTGATGATTCCAAGTCTTGGTTTTTTTCTTGGTGAATCGTGGGAAACGGAACGGAATAAAATCTTTGTGTTTGAGCGTGATTCTGGATAATTTTGTGAGTTTTGAGCTTGTGGTGATTTGGTAATGTGGAGAGATGGTCGCTGTTCACGAGCTTTTGAGATTTTCTGGTCGATTGTCACTTGTCAGTGCTTAGTTCAATTTGCTACAATTTGATTTTGTGATAATTCTGGGAGTTGTGAGGTTGTATTGGTTTGTTGATGGGGTCTGTTTTCGATTTTGTGATAATCCTACAGCACTTCTTTAGTTCGTTTGCCAGCTTTTGGCAGTTTCCGAAAAAAACAGAGAGTACATTTTCGGTTTTGCATTTGAGAAATTGTGATTGTGCATTTTCTTATATTCTAAGATTGATGATCTAGACCTAAAGAAGTGATGTAGACTAACCATAGTGCATTGCTTGATTCAGGTGATTCATTAACATGTCAATGGAGTAGTAGAGGAATCTTATGATGCAATAACACCAATAGTGGAATCAACATCACAAGAACATGAAGGAAGTGAAAAATTTGAAGAAACATCAAAAACAAATCAGGTATATGGTTCTTGTCCATGTCCTCCTAGTAAGCGAAAATCAGCAGCTTGGCTTCATTTTCGAAAAGGAATAACTCACACAAATGGGAAAGTTGATGTATTTTGCAATTACTGCGGATCCAAGTATTCATACCACGTTGATAATGGGACTTCAAATATGTTGAAGCACTTGAGAAAGTGCAATAAGTATCCTCGCAATGTGGATAAAAGGCAAAAATTGTTTGCATCACAAAGAGTAGATGAACTCAAATGATAGGAGGAGATACTACTAGTAGTACCGGGAGTGGTGGAATTTTAACGACATGGAAGTTTGATCAGGAGATTTGTAGGCAAATGCTTATTCGGATGATTATAATTGATGAACAACCATTTTCGATTGCTGAACGTGTTGGATTTCGTGATTATGTGAATCAATTATAACCTCTCTTCAAGCATATGTCGCGATTTACGGTGGCTAGGGATTGCATGAAGTTGTATTTTTGTGAAAAAAGAAAATTAAAGGCTTCCTTTCGAAAGCTTAATTCTAGGATCGCCCTTACGACTGACACATGGAGTTCCATTCATAATTTGAACTATTTATGCCTTACTGCACATTTTATTGATGAAGATTGGAAATTGCACAAAAGGATCATCAATTTTGTGGTGATAGCTAGTCACAAGGGCAGGGATATTGGGAGAGTTATTGATAAATGCATATATGAGTGGGGAATAGAGAAGAAAGTGTCCACAATTACAGTGGATAATGCTAGTTCAAATGATGTGGCCATTAATTATTTGAAAGAAAAATTTTCAAGAGAGAGGCTATTGATCTTAGATGGTGAATCTTTACACATGAGATGCACGGCTCATATATTAAACTTGATTGTGAAGGATGGCTTGGCTGAGATACGTGATTCCATTACACGTATTCGAAACGTGGTTAGGTATGTGAGAAGTTCTCCTATGAGAGCTAAGACATTTCGAGATTGCATTGAAATTACAAGAATTGCTTATAAGGGTTCAGTTTGTCTTGATGTCCCAACTAGGTGGAATTCCACTTACCTAATGTTAGAGAGTGCCATAAAGCTAAGAAAAGCTTTTGAAAGGATGGAGGAAGAAGATGTTTCTTTCTTAACTAGGCTTAATTCTGATACTCCAAGTAGCGTTGATTGGGAAAATGCTATTGTTCTTTCTAATTTTTTGAAGAAGTTTTATGAAACCACCAAGGAGATGTCTGGAACTTTGTATATCACTTTAAACGATTATTTTGTGGGGATAGCTTCTTTGTATAAATATTTACGAGAAGCAATGAAGGCTTTTGATCATAGGGTGAGAGTTATGGGCTTGAAAATGAAATATAAGTTTGACAAATATTATGAGAGTTTCGAAAAAGTAAATATGATGGTGTTGATTGCAATAACATTGGATCCTAGAAAAAGCCGAATTATGTGAGGTATTGTTGTAAACTCATTTATGATGATGCTGCAGAAGTTGATGAGATGTTTGATAAGGTGAAGTTTGCCTTGGAACGTGTGTTTAAATTTTATGAGAAATCTTGTCACACTTCTAGAGACAAAAATTTGGATGGTGAATTGGTAAGTTCTTCTAATATCGGTAGTAGCTGCGATTCTTATCTCAATGAGGGAAATGAAGAGGATGATTGCAGCTTAAATTTCTTTGTGCAAGAGCCTTCGTATGATGACTTTCTTAATGAGGAGAAGAAAAAGTCCGATAACAACTTATCTGAGCTCGATCGATATCTTAAAGCTGAACTTGAAGATGGTCGCGATCTTGACATTTTGAAATGGTGGAGTGTTGCTGGCCAAAAGTTTAAAATCTTATCTTTGATGGCTCGGGATATTTTGTCTATTCCCGTTACTACCGTTGCTTCAGAATCAACTTTCAGTACTTCTGGTCGTGTGCTTGATGGTTTTCGGAGTTCTTTGACTCCTAGAGTTGTGGAAGCTTTGATTTGCACTCAAGATTGGTTGAGAGCAATTCGTGATCCGATTAATGTTGAAGAATGTATTGAAAATGCGGAAAAGTTTGAATTTGGTCAGTCCATATCATTTCATAATGTAATTTTTTTGTATATCTATTATCTAAGAATTGAATACTTTATTTAATATCTTCTTTTTGTTAGATATGGATGACGTTGGCAAGGAGATTAACAAGGAGATTGACGGTCCATAGATTTTACAAGTTCAAGTGGGAGGAATCTATGAGTCATCTTGAAGGTTTTTTCCCACCTCACTATTTTATCTATTTCTTTGCAAGATGGGAGATTTCTCTTTCTTCCCCATATATAAAAACGTACATTTGCTTTTGTTCATGGGTTGTGTGCCGTATTGGGAGATCATGAGCATGTGCGGAGGTGGGGGATGTGGTGTGGGGTGTGAGGAACAAGGTAATGGCGTGTCGGCTAGCTCAAAAGGTGTCGTCGCATCATGAAAGATAATTGAAGTAGCCTCAATTGGAACTTGGTTTTGCTGTCCCTTGTTCTATCTCTTTTTCTTTGCTTTTTTTCTTTCCCTTTTGCTCATTTTATTATTGTTTTCATTATTTTCTTTCGAAAGAATTCATGGTGGATAATGAGCTTGAGAGGGAGGACTAATGCAAAAGAAATTCGTCTATTATTCGTCTATTAATTATTGTTTTAGTTTTTGGAGATTGGAACTTGGAATTTTAGAGCTCAAAACTTCCGGACCGGCGGTCCGGGAAACCAAAATTGTTTCGCTCTTGAAAATCAGAATTTTTGGCGTCAAAATCGATTCCATGGATCCACCCGGGAACCGGACCGGACCGGCGGTCCGGTTCCCGGGTGGATCCACCCAACAAACGGGTGGATCCCGGTTCCGATTTTTCGGAACCAGTCCTTAGCGGGCGGTTCCCGGTTCTAGGTTGGGAACCGCCCGCCCGGACCATGCACACCCCTAGTTCTGATGATGTAATTGTGCCTTCGTTGTTGGGTTATTAGAATTGCACGTGGTTGAATTATATAAACTGTGCTAACTTGCAGATGAAGGCTAAGGCGAGGTAAGTTTTCTTAATGTCGTGGCTAAGCTACTCTTTGGCGTATTTACTTTCTAATAGGGGTTTAGGAGGGGTGAACTTGCTAAGACAATGTCTCATCCCGGTTTGGGGAAAAATATTACAGGACCGTAGATGGCGGTACCCCCGAAGATGAGTGGCCTGCCGACGGAGATTGACCAGACGACAGAGAGTGCTCCTGACCCTTTTTGATGCACATAAACTCTGACCCATTTTTGGTGCATATAGTCTTCGGATCATGTTGGTGTATGTAAGCCTTGGATTGATAATGATGTATGAAAGTATGTTTTGTTGATTTTGAATTGATTTTTCCTATTGTCCCATCCCGTATATTTTTGTCAGGGGATTTCTTAGCATGTTCCGCATGCATATAAAAATTTAAATGAAAATTGGGGTCGGCGACACTACTTGGGAATGTCGCATTTACATGACCATAGCGGGTTGTTCACATGTCTCGGGGTTCGGGACGTGACAGGGAATAAAATTTTCCATACCATAAGGGGGATTTGTAGCTACAACCTCAAAGAACCTAGTGGCATCCACAAACACACTGTAATATGCAATCCATATACCCGTGTTGCTAAGTTGCTTCACTTTCCGAACGCCGCCATCATCGATTGCCTTTGTGGGACTCGCCCTGTTCCCACCTGACTTTTAGCACATTAGGATATGATCCTGCCATCGAGGATCACTTTGTGTTGAAGAGCTAGATTCACTTGAACCTTCGCAATGGCGACCATGAAGGAGGAGACCATGAAGACGGCGATGATGATAATGAAAATGGTGATGATGTAGACGCCAAGGATGATGATGGAGGGGATGATGAAGATAAAGATGGCAATGATGATGGAGGAGACCATAAAGATGGCGACAATTATGGAGTACACTATGACCTTGAAGATGGAGTACTAGTCGGGCACATGGATAAGACACTATGACCATAAAAATGAAGTAGTAGTCGGGCACATGTTATACAAGTTTCAAACGGGTCGATGGAGCAAGCTAGACTTGGCCCTATCGATTTCATTTGGGGAGGAAGCATTTGCATAAGTGGATGCATTTACTTCTTCGCCCTTAATAGGGATGATAAACTAGTTATCACAGCATTCTTAATTGAGAGTGAGAATTTCATGATTATCTCACTCCCCAATTGAGACTAAGAATATACATGTTGATGTGTATATGATTTCCTCCTTCTTCCTCCACAATATGTAATGGCCTCAGCTTTTGTTCAAATTCAATCAACACTCCCCAATCATAAAATGGAGTAAGATAGAGTAGTGCTGATCAAATTCGAACAAAAGCTGGGGCGGTTACACATCGTGAAGGAGGAAGGCAAGAATCTCTGCATGCAGGTATGAGCTACATTATCAGATGATAACATTTGGAAATGTGTGACATTATTTAGTTCTAGATGTTCTTTTTCCCCCCTTTTTGGCCACCACATGTGAAGTATTCACTTACAGTACTCACGGCAGTTGAGAGTGATCAACATTGTGAAATTAATGCAAGTCTTATGTATAAAAGACAAACCAAATTGCAATACTTGTCCTATGAGAGAAGAATTCATACACTTTGCAAGTGCTTTTACAAGGTATAGTAGTCTCCAACAATTATATTCATATCCTGTCTGAACACAACCACATTAAAGTTCCACCCAAGCAAGACCACTACTTCCAACACAACTGTTTTAGATGAATGAAAATTAAAGCTGAAAAGTATGGCCTAGGCAAACAATACCATTAAAAGGCACACTTGCTTAGTTCGTCTGTAAGAAAGATACCAAATCTTGAAAATGCAACTTGGGCTTTCTACATCCAATTCAATTCTAATTAGTTGATGACCAATTATTGTTTTCTTTCCATTGTGATAGTGATACTTCAATAGCAATAGGTAGTATGAATATCATTATCGCAGTATTGCAAATATCACCAAACAAGAACACATGTTTTTCCATATACTCAACACTCATAATTTGTGTAGTGCAAGGCATGTGCTACATTGGTGAGACATTGTTCATGTCTTTACCACTGGCAAAGGAGAATGGAAAAGAACATCAACAAGAAGCAAGACCAGGAGCAAGTAACTGTCAACCTATTATAGAGGAACCTGCGACCCCAGAACCAGACTACACTATGATACGAGAAATTGGCATGGAGGATATGTTTTCAGATGATTTCAATGAAATTCCTACAATCAAACTTAACGTGGAAGAGTTCACTCAGAATTTACAGAAGCAAATACAACAGAATATGGACCTTCAAGAAAATGACATGTCAAAAGCTTTAGTTGCTTTAACCCTAGAAGCTGCCTCCATTCCTGTGCCTAAGCTTAAAAATGTGAGATGGCTATGAACAGAGTACCTAGCATGAGGTTGGGAAGGTTCGACCCTAGTCCTTTTTGATGATATGTCCGTAATTTGCATATGTAGGCTTCCTATGCTATTATCAAAATCCAATTTAACATCACTTTCGGCCACCAACAACTCTGATTAAAGATTTGCTTCATTGATTTACTTCTTTGACACCATTCTTGTTTGAGTGCTCATAACAAATATTATTTTCGATGTCAATTTGCTTGCCATAGGTTGAGAAAAATTCCTTCTCAACTTCTACGGCTCTTTTCTTCCTATTCTTTCTCATTTGCTTCTCTGTTGCCTTTTGCATTTGCTGCATAGTCCGATAGTATGTCCTCTTAGCTTTAACCTCTACTTTCTTCCTCTTCCTCTATATTTTCTTCTCATTTCTCTTCTATTCCAAACTTTGATAGGAATTGCCAAAAGAAAATGTTATGTTATCTTGCTCATTACTATGCAAACTTTCACTTTTCCTTTTCTTTTTCTTTCTCATTGCAAGTGAAAGTGGAGATAGGAGAGAAGAGGTGGTGGGGGTGGGGGAGCTGATGACGGTTTGTGAGTTAGTGTTAATCAAAGTAATATAAGGCTTGAATTTGGGTAGAAAACCGGAAGATATTGTACAAAAGAACTAGGTTGCTGAGGCTGCAAATTGACCCAAATTGATCGGGTGCCAATGTGTAGCGTGCTCTTGAATAGGAGAAGGCAATGGTGCTGCTTGAAAAAATTATTGCTCAGATGGACCAAAAAAGAGAGAACAAAGTGAGGAAGTTGGAAAGTGGTGGGACTTTTGGGTCCTTACATGTAAAGGATAATGTGAGTTCCACTAAGAATTGGGACAAGGACTAGTTGGAGGAGCTTCGGGTGGATCATTATTTAGAATATGAGGTGGTCCTCGAAGAACATGACCATACATATGACGCATAAAAATAAATTGTGCCGCCAAAGGTTGGGCTGAGCAAAAGTTGGAGAAAGGAAGGCTGCGGGCAGATGATGTTGCACCTTAAGATCTTGATTGTTCTGATAACCATAATTCCTTTTACCATACAAATTGATAAGGCTTGGACTTTCAATTTGGGTAATTAGTTACAACATTTCTTACCAAAGCATAACTCGCTCACCAAAATATGGTCTAGATAATCTGAACCATCCTGTAAAGTAGAAAGATTGAATCATGAAGTTAAAATCGATGGTTCAAAAGGAAATGCCTAATTGTGTTAATGGAGCAAGTTCGGAAGGCAAAGATAAACCCATGTATTAAACACTGCTTGTAGAACAAGTTGTACATGTGTTTTGCCTGTATTACGTTTCAAAGTAAGAAATAAAGTTCCATGAAAATTTGGATTGCTTTTGAGATTTTCACAATAAAGTTTGATTGCTTGTTGAGATTTCCACAAGCATAATCTATATGTCACATAATGGATGGATTTCTTTTCTTCTTATGATGAATAAGTTCTGTGAAAAGTTGGAGAAATGATCATGGAAGATGGAGAGAGCCGTGTATGGATATGGAGTAGTATGATTCTGCAAATTATGTTAGGATTCATGTAATTTTTTACTTTCGTATTCTGATTTTAGGTAACCATAAAATTTCTTTTACAAGAATCAAGCATGTTAGATGTTTAAATTTGGGTTGTACTCTGTTCTCTCTTTTAGTTACCTAAGTTTCAATGTACGTTTCATTTTTCTCCATTGGCTAGTTAGAGTTTTTTTCTTTTTTTCATCTTCCTGATTTAATTAAGCACTAATGAATTATTAAGAGATCTGATAAATAAAAAGGCTCATGACTGTTGTAAAATATTGCGTTGCAAATATATAATAAGGAAGAGATTGAGAAGAGAAAGCAAGTGAACACCAGAGAAAGTATAGAAAGCCAGAGAATAGAGTTTTATTTACAGTACCTCACAATTGTTCTGTGTTGTGATTATTATTCTATATTATTGTACATCAAAGCTAAACTCATATTTATAGGAGAACAAGAATGTACTTATCATTAATATCAATGTATCGAATGATACATGTACTAGATAGGGGAGATGAACGTTCATTGTATAGAGAGATGTACTTAGAATGTATGATACAAATGTACCATAATAAGTACATTAGATAAAATGAATATAATGAATATTCATTAATGTATTTTATAACACTCCCCCTTGAATATTCATTAATGTATTTTATAACACTCCCCCTTGAATATTCATTGTATTAATTATGAATGTGCATTGAATGATACTGCCTCATTAAAAACCTTAAGTTAGAAAAACCCAATGGGACAAAAATTGGACAAAAGGGAAAAACAGTGCAGAGCACAAATGTTATGATCTCTCCCTTTTATGAATGCATTAATTGCCTCGTTAAAAAATTTAAGCCAGAAAAACTCTTTGGGAAAAAACCAGACAAAAAGAAAAAAAGAGTGCAATGCATATATAGCCACTGCTGGGGCTAATCATTCTTGCATCTTGTAAACTCACCGCATATCAATGCTACAATGCATAGTTCATAATATATCCTCCTCAATTGAGCCATATAGCCACTACTGGAGCTAATCAATCTTGCATCTTATGAACTCGCCGCATACCAATGCCATATACTAATTTCTCAAAAGTCAATGTTGGCAATAATTTGGTAAAAAGATTTGCAAGATTATTTATGGATTGAATCTGTTTAACATCAATTTGTCGATTTTCTTGGAGTTCATAAGTATAGAAAAATTTAGGCGAGATATGCTTGGTCTTATCACCCTTGATATATCCTCCTATCACCTTTGATATATCCTCCCCTGAGTTGTGCAACACAAGCAGCATTATATTCATAAATTATAATAGGAGAATTTGTGAGTGGTATTAAGCAATAAGAATTATGAATGAGTTATAACGGATCTTAACCAAATACACTCTCTTCCAACTTCATATAAAATAATAATCTCAGAGTGGTTAGAAGATGTAGCTATTAGCGATTGTTTCATAGAACGCCAAGAAATAGCGGTGCCATTATAACAAAATAAATACCCGATTTGAGAGTCAAGATAGGTGACTATCAATTACAAGAATTGAATTCAAAATAGAACTAAAGGGCATGAAAAAACAGTGTGCCTAGTAAAAGTAAGGCTGATGCCCATGAAAAGAAGTGAAGAAAAAATGCATGAGAACTAGGGGCATGAAAAAGCGGTGTACCTGGTAAAAGCAAGGCCAATGCCCATAGATGAAAAAAAGAGTCAAGATAGGTGACTATCAATTACAAGAATTGAATCTCAATTGAGCAATAGTCAAAGAACTCAAATGCCGAGTTTCTACAATCAATGGGGGACTTCATGAAGACAATCCCCGATTGTGAAAAAGAAAACTGGTGGCAATGCCAAGATGATCATCAACTCACACCTTTTACACACATTTTGAGTCTAATGATCCTTTCATTTCTCAACCCATGAACCCAACCTACGTTACGTCCCTTACAAAGTCTCTTCAGATTAGGGCATTTGAATTAACGTAAGAGTTCATATGTTTATAAGCATCGCTCGAAGAAGTGCGAGCAAGATTGTTTCTTTGTCATTTTGCAGGGTTCTTGACTTGTAAACCCAGAGATGATTACAAGACTGTTCATTCAATAGCCTTGCCTCAAAGAGTCCCTTTGTTAAGCCATTGACCAAGCCCACATTATGGTCCCTGTTAAAGACCTTTCATATTGGTAAGATCGTATCGCTTGCGAGAATACTCGGACCCATGTCGATATGATGAAATTGAGTGATTCACATAAAATAGACATTCTAAATGAGAGTGAGTGAAAGTCCTTTCTAACCGAAAGTCTCTCATTTAGTATTCTTAAGAAATCCATGTCATGAGTGAAGATTGTCTTGAATGATAATTCTCTCCAGTGGAAATTTGGGTGATGCAAAGATCATTATGCATAAACCCCGATTGAGTTGATGAAAACCTCACCGAATTTTGAAATGTGCATTCTAGAGTAGCTTAGATTGTCTATCTCTTTGATGAATACATATTAGTTTTTGCTCTAAATCATGTCTGACGGATAATGTTTTCTCAAAGACCCAAGAGCTCCTGGTATTCAGGAGGTAAGAGGCCTCCACAGGATATCTAAGTTCCAGAAGACATATCCCCAAGAATCAGAGATATCACTAGGTAAGTATATCTCTACCCATACTCTAAATACTTGTCATTGTACAGGTATTCTAACCCAAGTGCATCAACACTTGACTCGGTCAAGCTGTTCTTTATATTAACCTAGCGTGCTTTCGTAGCCCAGAGTCCTTTTCATCGACCCGGCATGCTTTCGTAGCCCGGTGTCCTTTATATTGACCTGGCGTGCTTTCGTAGCCCAGAGTCTTTTTCATCGACCCGGCGTGCTTTCGTAGCCCGGTGTCCTTTGATATGACATTGCGTGCTTTTGTAGCCCAGAGTCCCCCTAATCAAATCGATGTGCTTCCGTAACCCGATGTTCCCATTCATCAACATGGTGTGCTTCCATAACCCAGAGTCACCTCATTAATTTGGGAGACATATCTCTAAGGATCAAAGATACCACCAGGTAAGTATATCTCTATCCATATCTTAAATACTTGTCATTGTACATGTATTCATTTTCAAGCACTGGCACTCAATGGAGTTCCCCCCCAAAAGAATTTTCCCAGACTCATCAAGTGACCATAGAATGGTACGGGTCCTAGACGACACCTATTCAGGCGACCGTAGAATGGTACGGGTCTTGGAAATGAATCCCAGTTTAGGCGACCGTAGAATGGTACGGGTTCTAGACGACACCTCTTCAGGCGACCGTAGAATGGTACGGGTCCTAGAAATGAATCCCAGTTTAAGCGACCGTAGAATGGTACGAGTCCTAGACGACACCTCTTCAAGCGACCGTAGAATGGTACGGGTCCTAAACAACCTCAGTTCAGGCGACCGTAGAATGGTACGGGTCCTAAACAACCTTAGTTCAAGCGACCGTAGAATGGTACGGGTCCTAAACAACCTCAGTTCAGGCGACCATAGAATGGTACGGGTCCTAAACAACCTTAGTTCAAGCGACCGTAGAATGGTACGGGTCCTAGACAACCTCAGTTCAGGCGACCGTAGAATGGTACGGGTTCTGGAAAACAAATCCTCGTTTAGGCAACCATAGAATGATACGAGTCCTAGACAACTTCAGTTCAGGCGACCGTAGAATGGTACAGGTTTTGGAAAATCATTTTTTCGTTAAGGCGACCGTAGAATGGTACGGGTCCTAGACTACCTCAGTTCAGGCGACCGTAGAATGGTACGGGTCCTGAAAAATCATTTTTTTCCATCAAGGCGACCGTAGAATGGTACGAGTCCTAGACAACACTCAGGCGACCATAAAATGGTACGGGTCCTGGGAAAGCAGTTTCTTTGCGAAGCCACGTTACTATTATGGGCAATCGTAGAATGGTACGGGTCCTGGACATGTAACGTCAATCTATCTTGAGTTACTCTACCCTCCCCGAAGGTAAGTAATTCCAAGTAAGTTCCTTTATCTTTTACATTAGCATTTCCATGCATCATATAAATTGCAGTAAAAAAAGAATTCATTTTCCAACAAAAAGTCATTTAGTGCATGCGCATAATTAAAATTAGGTCTCAATTTGTCTTTGAAGGTAACCCATACGAGCTCACCTTCAAAGAGGGGCAGCTGTTGACACCTAATTTTGGAAAAATAAAAATTGCATTTTGAAAAGAAAAAATAAAAATGGGGAAGATTGATTTGATTGATTATGCATGGAAGCTTAAAATTCGGATGAGTATTTAGATTTTGATAAATGTAGAAACAATTGAAAAATCAGGCGAACAAAGGGCAAGGATTTTAATAAAATGGAAGCCAGACCCAAAATCGGTGAGGATAATGATCAGATTGATAAATCAAAAGGAAAGTATCAAAAATTATACTCATCAGATGAGCTGTTTGCAAAAATCAAAACGAACTTGGATGCGTTTTTGGTAACGTGAGTAAAAAACCGAAATGTAAATTTGTGATGGCAAATCGGGGCTGAAATTCTGTAATTCCCGCAATCAAGTAAACACAACTTTCTAAAGATTAATAGAGGTTTTCACTATAAAAGGGCTATAGGGTGCAAAAGATTGGGGGGAATTGGCTAAAAAAATTTCATGAAAAGAGCTGAGAGGATTCGTGAAAGTAAAAAAAGAGAGAGAGTAAATCCCAATTTCTCGTCCAAGGGTCATTTTCTTTTATTTTTCCTTCTGACAACCTGCAGAAGACAAGAAAGGGAAAAGTCAGCAAAAGAAAGAGAAAAAGTGCAGAGAAGTGACGTGCGGTCGAAAAAAAAAAAAAAAAAAAAAAAAAAAAAAGCAGCAGGAGCTACTGTTTGTCTTCTTCGCGTGGAAGCCCCGCCCACGCTCGCGTTGCACCTCCTCCGTCCATGAGCACTGCACCCGCACTACCGTCCGCCTTGCTTGCCTCACGCTTGGAGCCCGACATCGCTGCACCAGCTACTCCGCTCCACCGCCGTTCCGCAACAACCGAGCCCCCCTTGCGATTCGAAGCCACCATCGTGCAACCGCTGTTGCCGCCTTACCCTCCCCGCACCTGGACCCGCGCCGTCTGCGACTCGGAGTCGCCATAGCGAGACCACTGCGACGCCGCAGCCCCAACCCACACGCCCGCCGCTCCGACGCTCGCCGATCCGCCTCCGCCCGCACCGAACCGCGATCACCCTCGCCCGCCGCTGCAGATTGCGACTCCAGCACCACCGGAGCCCGTGCACCGCCGCCACCAACGACCAACGATCCGTGCTGTTCACCCTCGCCGAGTCCCAACTTCGCCACCAACCGCTTGCCTCCCTCCGGCGTCACCCTCTATCTCCTTTACTTACCTAGGTAGTTTTTATTATTTTTACCATTTACTTTTTACTTTTACTTTTTATATAATTTAGTTTATTTTATTTGTTATGTTATTTTTGTTTATTTAATTTGATAGCATTTTCAGTTTAGGTATTTAATTTGTAATATTGGATGTTAACATCTGTAATTTTTGTAGGCATTATTTACAGGGATTTTGTCCGGAATTATTATAATTATTAATTTGATCCGAGAGACATTTGATCATTTTTTTAATTATTTTAATTGTTGGGCTTTTTAGTGAGATTTTAATTGTTAAATCACAATAATTATTTAATTTGGTCCGTAAGACTTCGGATCAGATTTGTAATTATTTTGATCTATTTGTCGTGATAATTAGGGTTAGAATAACCGTTAACTTGACATGTGAGACAACATGTTATTTTTTCGATTATTTTAATCCTTCTTTGCTTGATTTTGTTGATAGTTTAGATTTAATAATTACTTATCTTTATAAAAAAAAACTAAAAAAAATCAAAATCAAAAATTAAAAAAAAAAATCAAAATCTTGATTGAGCATATAGGACATATAGGTTTAATAAATTAGACATGTAGGTTTAATTAATCAAATTTTTAGGATTATATTTCTAGGATTGCATTTTTAGATAATATTTTTAGGACTGCATTTTTAGATATTTTAAAAAAAAGTAAGTTAGGATTAGACTTAAATAGCCTTTTTAGAGTCTTAGATATAATTGGCCCATTTTCATATTCTCATCCTCTTTTTAAAATAAAATAAAATAAAAAAATAGTTTTCTAAGATAGGATAGGGTTTAAGTCAAATTAATCACTAGAATAAATTAGAAAATTATTCCTTTTTAGATAGATTAATTAGGATCTTTATAAATTCTGAATTTCAATAAAAAAAAATCCAAAATACTAGGTGCATGTTAACTAGTTTGCATAATAGTATTATTTAATCAAAACTTGTTCATTAGTGAAGTTAGGTCATGAGGTGCATAATAATTAGTTTGCATAATAGGCCCATTTAATTAAATTTTTCATATTAATAAGATTAAGTCATTTAGTTTAAAAATGCATTTTCATAAAAGAATTCTAATTTTTAAGAAAACCCAAAAAAAATGATTGCTTTCTTTGTGTGATGCAATTTATTATTTGAATGTTTTAATAATGGATGAGCACCCGTGTGGTCACCATGATAGTAATTTAGCTTAAAATAAATCAAAGCTGCCTGAAAAAACATTTTGAAAAATTAAAAAAAAATGGTATCGAAAGGGCATTAGAGAAATCTAGTGTAACCAAGTCCCCATACCCTCAGTCTCTGGTTCGTAGGAGTAGGTGTCTAATCGACCTACCTTAAACCGATTAGTAACGATTCCTAGATAATAATCTTTTGCATGTTAAAAAAACTTAAACCTTAAGTCGCGAATTGGTATGGGCTTGGGAGAGCCCGAGCTAAGTTAAAGACTTAGCAGTCCATTAACCTAGTTTTAAGTGGTGCACCTGAAAATTTGGTCGCGACAGAGTCTAATAAGCCATATAAATATACCGTCACAACGTCCATAAGACGTATTTCCAATCTTTCAGAGATTGCTAGGCTAATGAGAAAACAAAATGTAATCATATCCATCACAGGTGAATATATCTCATTATAATCAATCACAAGTCTCTGGGAGAATCCTTGGGCAACAAATCGGACTTTATACCTAACAACCTCGTTTTTCTCATTTCGTTTTCGGATAAATACCCATTTATATCCAACGGGCTTTATATTATCGGAGATATGAGTTACATATCCAAAAACCTCTCGTTTAGTTAAGAAAGCTAATTCGGCTTTAATTGCTTCCTCCTACTTAGGCCAATCTTGCCTTTGACGACATTCAATAATAGATTGCAGCTCACAATCATCATCCATAATTTTATGAGAAATTGAGAATGCAAAAGCAGATTATTTCATTTCGATCCCAAATTTCATTACAATATGTAATGGAATTCTCGGTATTCATGGGGCTAGTGTTCCTTTCATGGGTTTGCGCCTCTTCATGGGCAATAAGCTCTTTGGGAGCAAGCATAACGCCAGGCTCTTATGGAGCAAATTCATGATTCTTTCTCCTTCGTTTTCGAGAAGCGGTATATTTTGATCCTATCGATCTACCATGCTTTAAGTGCGGGGGATTTTGATCAATTTTAGCCTGTCTTTCGGGAACAGCTATCCTAACTAGAGCATTTGCAGCTGGAATATGATAATAGTCCAAATAAACGTGCAAATGTGACATTGCGCGTAGATAATAGGTAAACATGGGACCATCTATAGGATGCGTCCACTAGTACCATAAAATATCGAAATTGTCCACTTGGTGGTTGTATTGGTCCACAAATATCACCATAAATTCTTTGCAAGAATAAAGGAGATTTAAGATTAACTTTTGTTATAGAATGTTTGATAATGAACTTTCCTTGTGAGCAAGCCTCACAATTATAATATTTGGACAACAATACATTTATATCCTTTAAAGGGTGCCATTTTGTATTTTGAATTATCCTACACATCATTGAAACGCCAGGATGACCAATGCGATCATGCCACAGTCCAAACTGATCAGGGCTTACTAATCTCTAGGATGTGATGGCATAGGTTTCAACGACCTTAATCATGACACAATACAAACCCATAGAAGAAGCTTCTAGCTTCTCATGGATGGTTTTCAGGTCCATCTTATAAGAGAAAATGCCAATATATTTCTTATCTTGTTCATAAATAATCTTAATATGGTACTCATTACCGTGTACATCTTTGAAATTGAGCAGATTCCTTTTTGATCTAATACTTAGAAATGTATTCTCAATATGCAAGATTGTGCCATTTAGCAAAATAATTGTGGCATTCCCAAAACCATCAATAATCGGAACAGAACCTGATATTGTATGGATTTGCACCTTACGCAATGTCATACTCGAGGAAAAGTGTCTATTACGAAATATAGTATGTGTTGTTACACTATTAAGCAAACAAACATCTTCCTTTTTCTCGATATTTTCCATTTACATTTATATTGACAACTTCAGATGTCAAGTATCATAAAATTTGCATATTAGTTATATAATCGAATAAAATTTCAAAAATAAATATTATATAAGGTTCATAAGCATTTCATAACCATATTAAAGAACAATAAAAAGTAATACATTTAAAGCGAAACAACATAAAATTTGAAATTCAAATTATCATCCACCAATCTAATGCCTTATCAAAGTAATCAGAGGTCCTCAAAGAAATTAGAGACATCTAATGATGTATTTGCTACTTCAGGAGCAAGAGAAGTCCCACCAACGGAGATATTGTTGGCCTTAACGGTGGTTATGGCAGTAGGATTGATTTCAATGGCATGAGATTCACTACGCTTGCCCGTATTCCTTAAAGATGCTTGGTATAGATCGAATGTTTTGGCGTACGACAGGTACGTAACCAGTGCCCAATCATGCCACAGCGATGACAAATACTTTCATTAATCACCTTTTTTAGCTTCTTTTCTTTGTCATGATTTAGGCCAAAGTTTGATTTCCTAGGACGGTTAAATTTTTTGTCATCCCTTCTAGGATTATGTTCTTGCCTGTGCTTATAGCCCTTAAAATGGCCAGTATTTTTCTTAAAGTTAACATATGCTTCAAGCAATGCTTTTGAGCCAGCAGGTCTAAGATCATGATTTTTTAGCAGCAATTCATTAGTTTGCTCTGTAGTGAGGAGCACGGAAATTAATTAAGAATATGTGGCAAATTGACGCTGCCAGTATTGCTATTACAATACAATATTTGACGCATGGAAGGTGAAGAAAATTTTCTCTAATAATTCCGCATCAGCGAGTTTGATATCGCATAACTCAAGCCGAGAAACGATATCAAATAAAGCAGAATTATAGTCAGACACTGATTTAAAATCTTGCAGTCTGAGATTTTGCTAGTCATATTATGCTTGAGGGAGGATAACAGTCTTGGTATGATCATACACATCCTTCAACCTCCTTCACAAGATATGAGGGTCTCGAACGGATAAATATTGAGTCTGCAGGCTCTCATGCAAATGACGGCGAATAAAAATCAGTGCATTTGCTTTATCCTTTTCATTTGAGGTTCCATCCTCTGTAATTGTATTAGCGAGACATTGCCCTTTGAGGTGCATTTCCATGTCAAAAATAGATAATTCTTTCCACTCACTTTCAAGATGTGAAATTTTGGCTTTTCAATATTTGTCATAATCATTGCAAAAATAAATCCTTAAATTAATTAAAATGATTTCCAAATATCCACCGCTACTTCAGGAGCAAAATGATACTTTTAGATTTGAAATTTGGCTTCGGGCCAAGAAAAATAACAATTAAGTATAAGTTGATTAATAAAAGGAATACCCACCTTGCAAAACTTACTTACTCAGTCGGCAGATCTTCGTGTTGATAACGTGTTGTAAAATATTGTGTTGCAAATATATAATAGTTAAGAGATTGAGAAGAGAAAGCAAATGAACATTAGAGATAGTAGAGAAAGCCAGAGAAGAGAGTTTTATTTCCAATACCTCATAGTTGTTCTGTGTTGTGATTGTTGTTCTATATTATTGTATATCAAAACTAAACTCATATTTATAGGATAACAAGAATGTACTTATCATTAATATCAATATATAGAATGATACATGTACTGGATAGAGGAGATGAATGTTCATTGTATAGGGGTCTTATTGAGACGAAAGTCTTAGCAGCTAACTTTGATTCAATGTCATCTTCTTTGCTAAATGGCTGGAATTGGATTGCAAACTACGATTTCTCTAGTCGGGGTAGGATATGGGTTGGTTGGAACCCCGATGTCGTTAGTTTTGATACCTTGGCGGTCAATGACCAGGCTATTCATGGTCGTCTAAGATCAACCTATCTGGCGAGTGTTGTTGTGTCTCTGTAGTTTATGGGGAGCATACCTTCTCCCGCCGTCGGCCTCTTTGGGACAATCTCCTACATATGAGCACTATTCTCCAGGATTCGGCTTGGTTAGTGGCCGGGGATTTCAATGCCATAAAGGATCCCTCTGACCGGTTCGGAGGCACCAACACCTGGATTCCTTATTTTGATGAATTCGCTAATTGTTTAGCTCAATCTGAATTGGAGGACCTCAGATATGTTGGACTTCGGTTCACTTGGTCGACTTATTCAGGGTTAACAAGAAAGATGAGGAAAATCGACCGGGTATTGGTTAACTCTAAATGGAACATGGATTTTTCTTTCTCGAATGCATCATTCCTGAACCCGGGCATTTCAGACCATTCTCCTATGGTTGTCAGAGTTCTCAATCCGATTTTTAAGAGAAGACCCTTCAAATTTTTTTATTATTGGTCAGACCACCCGAATTTCTCATCCATTGTTCAACAGGCTTGGGAGACACCAGTTATTGGATTCTCCATGTACAGGCTTGTCTCCAAACTGAAAGTGCTCAAAGGTAGTCTGAAACAACTAAATAGAGAAGCCTTTTCGAATATTTCTTCAAGGACAGAGGAAGCTAGAGAAGCCCTTCGGGTCATGCAAAATGACCTTCAACTTGATCCAAACAACTCAGTTGGCCGATCTTGAGAAGACAAGCCGTAGAATTTTTGTGGACCTGTGCCGAGATGAGGAATCTTTCTTCAGACAAAAATCTAGAGTTCAGTGGCTTAAGGAAGGTGATCGGAATACCAAATTCTTTCACCTTTCCGTCAAAAAAAGGCATCTCAGAAATAGAATCCTCTCGGTTAAAAATATATCGGGCGAGTTGATCACGGACACGAATACGGTCCCGCAAGTTTTTGTCTCTTACTTTGAGGACTTGCTTGCTCCTCATTCGTCCCTATCCAAGCCTTCGTTACAAGAGGTTAAAGAGTTCGTTCGAAGACCCTTATCTACGAACCAGGTTAGTTCCCTCTCTAGCCCGATTCTTGATTCGGAAATTCGAGATACAGTTTTCTCTCTCCCTAAAGGCAAAGCTCCAGGCCCCGATGGCTTCACGGCGGAATTCTTTAAGAATAATTGGGAGATTGTTGGCCCTTCTGTCATAGAGGCGGTCCAGGAATTCTTCACTTCGGGTCGTTTCTTAAGAGAGGTAAACAATACTATCCTCGCCTTGATACCTAAAGTGCCTAATGCTTGTGCGGTCTCTGACTTCAGACCCATTGCTTGTTGTAATACTATATACAAAGTCATTACTAAGATCTTGGCTAATCGTCTTGCTACTGTCTTAAACGAAGTGGTTGATCCTTCCCAAAATGCTTTTATTAAGGGTAGGAGGATAAGGGATAATATATTGATAGCTCAGGAAGTCTTTGCTGGATTTCACCTTGACCCGTACCTCCCTAAATGTGCTGTGAAAGTTGATTTTCAAAAGGCCTACGACACGGTTGATTGGGATTTCCTTCAGCTAACTCTAGTAGCCTTTGACTTTCATGATTTCCTGATCCGGTTGATCATGATATGCGTCCGGACGCCGAAATACTCATTATCAATCAATGGAGAACTTCATGGGTTCTTTCCTGGTGGCCGGGGCCTGCGACAAGGCGACCCGATGTCCCCTTATCTTTTTAACCTAGTGATGGAGGTATCTCAGGAATTTTGAGTGCTCGCACCTCCCACAAGGAATTCAAATACTTTTGGCGGTGCAAAGCGGTCAAGCTATCTCACCTTTTCTTTGCCGATGATGTCTTTCTTTTTAGTCAGGCTGATTGGGCGTCCATTACCTTGCTGAAGAAAGGCTTGGACTTGTTCTCTTCATGGAGTGGCTTGATTCCAAACAAGAACAAGAGCGAAATTTTTCTCTCGGGTGGTCCTCCGTCTCTTCGCAACTACATTTCCTTAGCCTTTGGGTTTCAAGAAGGAAAACTACCGGTACGCTACCTGGGAGTGCCTATCATATCCTCCAGGCTTGGGAAAGCTGACTGCATCACCCTTATTGATCGGATTATAGCTAGAGCCCAATCTTGGGCTCATCGTTTCCTCTCTTTTGCTGGAAGGTTGCAGTTAATCAGGTCAGTCTTGCACTCTATCCAAACCTTCTGGTCAAGTGTTTTCACATTGCCGGTTTCGGTTCTCAATAGCATTGAAAAGATTTTAAGGCAATTTCTTTGGAAAGGATCCGCCCTCGGTAAGGGGGGGGCGAAGGTGTCGTGGGATGATATATGCTTACCAAAAAAAGAAGGGGGACTTGGTATTCGAAAATTGAGAGATTGCAACAAGGCGTCCATGATGAAGCACATTTGGATTATGTTCACAAATAAAGAATCCCTTTGGTGCCGTTGGATTCATTCCAACTTTTTAAAGAGGAACAACTTCTGGAAAGCTTCATCTCCTAAAATTTGCTCTTGGTCTTGGAAGAAAATTTTGCAATTAAGAAGTGACTCTCGGCTTTCCTTCCTTTGGAAGATTGGAAATGGACGCTCCACTTCGTTATGGTTTGATCATTGGCACCCAAAAGGCCTTCTTGATATTATTATGCCACATCCTGTTATTCAGTGGTCTGGTCTACCCAAGCATGCAGTGGTGGCTGATCTCTTTTCGCCTATGGGCCTTTCACTTCGTAGTATTATGGAGAGCTGGGGTCTCTCTATCCCAACGCTCTCCCAAGCTCCAGATTGGTCTTCTTGGCGTTGGCATCCGTCAGGATCTTTTTCAGTAGGATCTGCCTGGAACCACTTCAGGACCAAAAGAAGCGTAGTGCCCTGGGCTTCACTTATTTGGAACAACGTCATCACCCCCAGGTTCCAATTCAATCTCTGGTTGATTGCTAGAAACCGCTTGCCTACCCAGGAACTTCTCATTTCCTACGGTAGAATTGATTATGTCACATGTGCCTTCTGTGATGATGTTCCTGACTCTATAGATCACTTATTTTTTGATTGCCGCATATCGGCTTCCATTGCTTATTTTTGGGCTTCTCGATGCAACCTTCCTTGGCGCCCAAGGCCGTGGAAGGAGAATCTCCAATGGGCTACCTCCTTCCTAAAGGGCAACGATTTCTTTCACAACTTAGCTCGTTACTCTTTTGCTGTCATGTGCTACTTAATTTGGAAGAAGAGGAATGCTATCATATTCCGCGACGAAGCGGTGGTTCTTGCTGCAATGAAAAATCACATTATCAAGATGGTCAAGGACAAAGCTCTCACCTTCGCTGATGTCCCGAATACCCCTAGAAATAGAAGGCTTGAGAGAAACTGGGGCTTCGACCCTTCCATCTTCGCTGATCGTGAGGAGAATGCGTAGATCCGGATGAAGACCAAGCTGTGCGATCTTTTATCCTTCCCTCCTTGGGTGTCTGGCCTTCGGTCCTTAGGCGGCTGAGGTTTTGTTTAGCGTTTTCTTTTCGCTTGTGACCTGTTGGTCTTTGCTCCTTGCTTGTGTTTGTTCTTTTCTTCTTTGTAATCTTTTTGTTTCGGCTCCCTAACACTCTCTATGCGTAGCGCCCTGAGAGTGTATGTTTTGGAGCCGGTCCTGTATTATTGTCCAAAGCTATAATACCTTTTACCTTTACCAAAAAAATGTTCATTGTATAGGGAGATGTACTTAGAATGTATAATAAAAATGTACCATAATAAGTACATTAGATAAAATGAATATAATGAATATTCATTCATGTATTTCATTCATTCATGTATTTCATAACAATGACCATTGCATATACAATTACAATGGGCTTTTTGCTATTGGGTTCCAACTTTTGATTTTATTTTTTCCTTTTTGATTTTAAATTTCTATTATGTTGATAAGCTGGGATTTATATATATGTTATTTGGTTGAAGAATAATTTATTAGCCAAATAAATGTTGATAAATTAATCTTTAACAAGAAGAAGGTGATCGACGATAGCATAAAACGGCATTTTCTTTTTCACACCGAAAAAAGTAATTGAAAGGTTCTTTATACTTCTATAATTATCAGAAGATAATATTCTAACACAACCGTGGTCTTCCCAATAATAATCTCATTATCATGGTGTAAATACTTGAATGGCAAGAAACTTGACTTTAATTCCAGTTAATTCTTACCGTTAAGCTTTTTGTACTTTATGTATGAAAATTTGAAGGTGAAAAGATATGTTTCCTTAATTTTCAATTTACATATTATACACACCGTACAACTTAAAACGATGAGGAATATACATGAATCTATTCCCCTGTTATGTAATTCTAGTTATTAGATTTAGGACAACAGAGAAGGCCACTCGTCTCTCTCGCAACAGCAGGCGAGCTACAAGACGCAGGGCTCATTGTTGCACAAGGTCGTTGTCCCAAGCTCATGTGCCTTAAACGAGCTCAAGCGAAATTTCAAGCGATGTCTATCCAACAAGTGGCGCCACAATCGAGCTGCTTGGATTCAAGTGAGCGTGTATTTGCTGATAGTTTCGTAACTTAGGAAGACAACGCAAGCACATTGCGTGCATCCAAGTGTAAAGTGGGATGGTCGAAAGGAGATAACAGCAGGAGACATGAGGACATACGCGCCTCCCTTCAACCGAACTTTTCAATCATGCACTGCAGATCAGGGCATATGACCAGTGGAGCGATGTCCCGTAGACAATGTTACGTCCACATACGACTTGGTGAAAGATTTCCTCTGAATACACACGCCTCTCTCTCTCTCTGTTCTTCCTGGCGGTGTCAGCTGCAACAAGTTAAAAAGCCAACCCAAGAGTGGAAAGAGGAGGCAAATGAACGCATGCCAAATCGTGCAGGGGTTTTTGCTGCGATCTGCTCATCATGTCGGGATGGGCAGATTCTACGGATCACCATTTACGTGGTTGCACGATCTCCCCCTCCCTCCTGATTTATTATTTTACCCGGTTTTTGGACCGGACCATGCAACCGTAGCTTTCAGCCATTCTTTTTTCGGTTTTTCGAATTTGGAGGGTTTTTGGTTTTTCTCTGGTGGGACCGGAGGGGAATCGGGCGAACCCCCACCAGTGACACAACTAAGCCACAACGACCGACCCGAGTGCTGTCCCGCTCCTTTGAAAACGAAACGAAAGTGTCCTCAAAATACATGTCGTACGCTATGAATCTATTGTTGACTCGTTTCATAACAAACAAACTTTTTAGACGAACCGGTATAGGAGCACAAATCAAATTCAAATTTTGGTATTACCTATAATGATATGATTCGATCCTATTTGTTATTTTGTTTATTTATTTTGTTGACACCCGTCATATGCCGTTAATGTTTTTTAGTCCCAAGACGGTCTTGTAGATGTAAAGACCAGCATGCGTGAGAGGGGAATGGTAAATCATGTACTATAAATACATTGTTAGCCCGTTTTCTAATGGTTTCATTTTTATTTTATTTTTGGACAAACGGTTTGTCTAACCTATCCAAATGTTAAAGGTGATCCTCAGGCAGAATGAAAGTAAGACGAGTTAGACTTAGGTAGCACATAGTAACGCTCATGTTTCTCCCAATTTCTGTTCTTTTGTTTCCTAAAAAAAAAAGCAAAACCTGTTTTGGTAAAACATTTGTTCCCGGAACAATTTCTCAACTTTTTGTTCATGTTTTGTTCCCGAAATGCTTTTGAGAAGCAAAAAAAGTTGCTTCTTGTTCCTAAACAATTTCTAGAAGTAAGCTGATTTTATTTTTTAATTTTATTTTCTTACCGCGACCATCGTCAACCGCTCAGAGCCACCGCCCACCGCTACCGCCGCCGGTGGACCGGCCGCCGCTGCCGCCCGCGCCTCCAACGCCCGGCCCGTCGACCACCGCCCGATCGACCGCCACCGATCGTCACCACCAACCACCGCCGAAAGCCCATCGGCCGCCGACGCGGCAATCGGCAATCGTCGGCGGCCAATGGGATTTCGGCGGCGGTCGGCGGCCAACGGTCATGTAGCGGCGGCGGCGATCCGTCCGCAAAAATATAAAATGAATAAATACAAAAAAGAAATTGTTGCATTACTAAACGGATTCTTTTACTCAGAAATTGTTCCCCGGAGCAGAAATAGAAAATAACTATTTCTGGAAAAAAAAAAAATCTTCCCTAACGTAACGTCGTTGTCATGCGCAGGCTTAGTCTTATAAAGTGACCATAAGTTTCAAAGAATAGAAAATCCCAAGCATCAGATAAATGTGAACAAATTAAAGCTTTATTCATTTTGAAGTTATTTAGAAGAGAATGCTCTTATTTATAGAGAGGTCAAACTTGAACAAGCAAAAAGATTTATAACCTAGAGATATCCCATTCTTTAATCATATCTAATTTTTTGAATGGAAATAAGATGACAGTTGTATCTTCTTTAATTTGGCAAGATTAATCTTCACTAAATCTTTTGTTGCTTGTCCAACATCAGTCCCACAAGGAGATTTCAATCTTGAGTTTGATTCGCATTCCGTGCATTCTTTGGCAGTGAAGTTATAAGAAAGTTATTCCACACAAAACTTACAAATGCTGACGCACTGATTGAGACGACCATTTAATTCATGATACACCACCACCCGACACAGTAATGGAAAATGCTAAAAAAGACTGCATTTCCCCTTCCCTCCTTGGCCTACGCCAAGATGGATGGGGAGTGCGTCTTTATGGCCTGTCTCTTTCCTTCTCTCTTCTTGAATAATGCTCCTCTCCCATTTGTTCGTGATGTTGTCTCCAATCCCACTTGTTCGTGATGTTGTCTCCAAACGCTCAAGTACACTTTTTCCAAAGTTTACCCCAGAAGTGATGAACCTGAAGTAGAAGCTAAAATTCACGATCGCTCCGAACAACCATCCAAAAGAGATTGTTCATAATCTTTGGATGTGGATCCAACAAACTTGTCGCTTAATTGGTGTGGAATTGTTCTTTCTCTAGCTTGAAAAGCTTGCTTGCTCTTAGAAAAAAGAAAAGAAAAGGGAAAAGGCTCTTTTTATTTAGGTATACTTAGAAAGCGATTACCGTTTTCATGTCCCTGCCACTCAGTTATGCAGCTTTTAGTAGTTAGTTATAGGAATAAATGTTAAAAAAGTCATAAACCTTTTGTATTCATGTCAATTTAGTCATAAACCTTTTTTTTGTCAATTTAATTCTAAACATTTTTACTTAGTGCTTATTCAGTCCTTTATGGCCAATCTCGGTTAGATTTTGCTAATTGGGTGCCGGCCAGCTAACGTGATCCGATCGGCACCGACATCGACAACTTTTAATAATATTTTGATATTTTTGAATTTTTTTATTCTTTTTCTTTTTTTTATCTTCTCTCCTCCTTCTTCCAACCAGTGAGGTCGAGGTCGACCTTGCTGGCCACCCCAGTGGCTGCGAGGGCAGCCTCTCGCCGGGCTAGTGAGGGTTGAGTCTTGCCCATAACCAATGAGGTTTGTCAATGGTTGGCAAGGTTGTCACCTCTAGTCGGTCGCCAAGGTCCGGCGACCGGCTTGAGGAAGGAGGAGGAGAATGAACAAAGAAAATAAAAATATTAAAATATTATTAAAAATTGTCAACGTAGGCACCAATCAGACCATGTTAACCGGCCGGTATCGAGTCAGCAAAATCCGGCCAAAATTGGTTGGAAATGACTGAATCGGCACAAAGTAAAAAGGTTTAGGACTAAATTGTCACTAAAAAAGGTTTATGACTAAATTGATACAAATACGAAAAATTTAGGACTTTTTTAACACTTCTCCCATTAGTTATATTAGAAATGAATTTCTTGGGCAAATGGAGATCACTAGAATTTTCAGTTTTGCACCTGCAGACTTCACCATTCATTTATTCCAAGTCACGGTCGTTTCTAGCTGAAGCTGGTTGAGCTTACTAGTTTACCATAATTTTGAATGTTTCAACACTGCCCATGCTTGTTTATTGTTTCTCTATGTACTGACTTCATGGTAAAGCAAGCTTCTTTACTACAAAGCTACAAGCGAAAATAATAATAATAACAAACCTATTGCAATAAGGACAAGTCTCTGGTCATTTTAAACTGTTTCACGTTAACCTTTGTGATCATGCTGCATTTAATCAGCAATCGGACGTGGAACATTGGGATGACTTCTTACAACTCCATATATATAAAAAATAAAAAAAAAAGGTTTTTGGATCCTTTTTTCCTGGATATTGCAGTTTAGTAAAGGTAGTTCATCATGTTCGATCGCACTCATTCAGAAGTTGTCAATTGATGACTTGGCCTAATCATGGGTTTATCTTGTCCCTGTTTCTAACTAATTATTTCAACTTTAGTTGGTAGTTACCAAAAGCAAAATATGATGTCACCCTATGCGCTGTGCATATGATTATGGGATGAATTATGCTTAAATATCATGGTGATTAAATTTTTTATGGAAGCAACGATATCGGCAAGGCATGCAAAACCCTTGAGAAGTTGGACAAAATGTTTCCCCAACAGGTCTTCTTGATAGTGCTTTACCCTCGCGTGCTATATAGTTAGCATCTGTGTATGCACAAGTATCTATCATTTTAAGTATATCCTGAGAATGATCGACGAACCTTATCCACCCTTGCAGAGGGTACATTGTCGACTCCATTAAATCAAATCTTGCGGTTTCCATGATGAGTGCTTCCATGTATCCCTAATCTGATTCATGGGTGCCCCATCATTGTCAAGGAGTCATCATTCCTTACTCTAAAACTCATGACATGAATACCCTCTTCCCTCGAACGGTAATGTTGGAAGATATGATTTTGTGATTTGTAATTATAGGAATATAAATGTATTTTAGGATAGAAAAAGATAAGCAATTCTTCTCTTTCCTTTATTATTTTCTTCCTTGTAATTAAATACACGAGAGATGTACAGAATTACAATCAATGAAGAAGAAAACTATCTGCTTCTTCGTTCTTCCTTAGCCTTCGTCATCTTCATCCTCCTTTTCTGACATGGTATCAGAGCCAATCCGGTTCTGATTTTTTGCTTCCGCTTCGAGTGCCTCATAAACCTACTTTGAAAATTCCAGAAGAGTGTTGCCAAAGGAATCAAAATTCTTGATTGCCTGAAGGAACTTTACCTGCAAAAGAGGTTAACAGAGGAATCAACTTCTTATTTACAATGTCAACACCACAAGATCTTACCTCTCCTCCTGTTGATCAATCCGTGACAGAAGCTTCGATACGAGCCTTGGGAGATCAAGATTCGTCCGTCGTAGTCCCCGCACTGCACCGAAGCACGAGACAAATCCAGGGCCAACATCCACACGTGCGGTGGCAACATCGGCTCGGGAATGGGGCAACCATTCACAGTCACCCCTACCAATGGATGCCGTATCCATGGTATCCCGGACCTATTCCCAACTCATCATCGCCTGGCTACCACAAAGAGCGCGCGGGTCGAAGAGGGTCCGCCAACCAAGTGATGGGGCAAACCCTAGCATCGACCCGGAGCGACGAGCGGATCAAATACATCGGGTCGAGAAACCAATTCCCATTCGGGGTTTTCGGGAATGCGGATTACGGATTCGGCTTTGGCGGTTCGGGTCGGGAACGAATCCTTACCCGACCCCCGCACCGGGTTTCTTCCCATATCGATTCTCGCTAACGGTGGGCGGCGGAACCCGGGGAACCGTTGTATACAACCAACAGCGATGGACCAGAATTAAAAATCATAAGTCAGCAATTGACAGGTGCAGACAATTATTCAAGCTGGTCACGAGAATTCCGGCGGGCCCTCATAACGAAAGATAAAGAAGTTTTCATTGACAGATCTTTCCCAATTCCATCCGACGAGAGAAGGGCACGGCTCTGGAAGAGATGCAGCCAACTGGTGAGAACGTGGATTGGAAACTGCATCGCGCCCGAGGTCGCGGCCGGACTTCCCCCGACGGAGGATCCGAAGAAGATGTGGGAAAACATAAGAGAGATGTACGGAAAACTCGACCAAGTTAGAATTTTTCATCTCACACAACAAATTTCCGATCTAAAACAGGGGAACATGAGCATCGCAACAATATACAACAAGCTTTCCGGTCTATGGAATGAGTTGGAGGCAGCCGAAGAAAAATTCGACCGGCTCGATATTATTCAACAGCAATACAGGCAGATGCGAGAGAGGGAAAAGGCGATACGATTCCTCCTCATTCTCAACGAGGCATACCTGTCGTTCCGATCTCACATACTCACCATGGAGCCCTTGCCGAGTCTCGGCCGTATCTATCAACTCGCCGTCCAGGAGGAGAGCCAACAAGGATCGGCGGACCACGGCAAGGGAGGAGACGGCATCGCTCTCGCAGCCAAGACCCATTTTCGCTCATCACAGAGAAACTCGGGGAGGAGAGAGGCGGATCTAGGGTTGTTCTTTGACAACGAAAACCCTAAATCCCTTTTAAGGAGAAGCATGGACGGTGGAGATTACTCCCACCCTCAATCGGACGGTTCGCGGCTACTCCAGGGGGCGATAGGATCGGACGGCTCGCGCGGTGTCCTCTCCAAAGCATCCGACGGCTCCCGTGCTTTTTTCTTCAATCCATCCGACGACTCACGAGGAAGCTACTTGATCGGATCGGACGGCCCGCGATCAATCAACGCGAGTGGGCTAGAAGGCTCGCGCGGCCCATTTCCAGGAGGGTCCGACGGCTCATATGGGCCGATTTCGGCACAGGCTTTTAGGCCCAATTCAAATACAAAAATTAATGGGCCACGGGGAAAAGGTAAATTATACTGTGATTACTGTAAACGCCCACATCATACTATTGAGAATTGCTGGAAATTGCATGGAAAGCCGGGAGAAAAGGAAAAGGGGAAATTTTCCTCGCTTTTCAGTCTCGGACAACAAATGGGAAAATCAATTACTCCTGAACAATATCACGAGTTGATGGACACTTTGAAGAAATTGGATCCTTCTGATAAAGGAGGCAGCTTCACAGGTACATCATATTGTTTGATGAACTCAATTTCTAAGGATGCATGGATTATTGATTCTGGTGCAAATGATCACATAGTCTGTGATAGGAATTTACTTTCAGACATTAAAAAATTATCTTTTCCTATATCAGTACAACTTCCAAATGGAAATAACACCAAAGTTATAATGACTGGGACTGTAAAGCTTAGTTCTTTTATTACTCTTAAAGACGTGCTCTACGTACCCAACTTCCATTTCAACTTAATCTCAGTTGCTCGAGTCTGTGAAGAAAACTCATGTCACATCCTTTTCCATTCTGATAGATGTTTCTTTCAAGCCCTTTCGACTGGGAGACTGATGGGCTTGGGTAGAGTCAACCAGGGTCTATATTTTTGGTTGGATTCTCCGCATCTATCTAAATTATCTCCTGTTGCATTCAATAAGTCTCTTTGTAATGCTACTATCAATGACATCAATTTTCTTAATCATAGACGATTGGGCCACAGTGCATCTTTTCCTTGCCCTAAATGTCCTATTTGTCCCGTGGCTAAACAAACTCGTGCTACTTTCCAAAATAGCACTTCTCGAGCAGATGATATCTTTTCTCTTATTCATGCTGATGTTTGGGGGCCCTATCATACTTCAAATCACGATGGGTCTAGGTTTTTTCTTACAATTGTGGATGACTACTCTCGTGCCACATGGATTTTTCTGCTGCAGTCCAAAAGTCGGTCTTTTCTCATTTAAAGACATTCATTTCCTTGTCTAAGACTCAATTTCAGAAATCCATTCGTAGGATACGTACTTGATAATGGAAAAGAATTTTTTAATGCTGAATGTGCTTCCTTGTTCACTGTAAATGGGATATTGCATGAGAGTTTTTGTACCTATACACCTCAGCAAAATGGCAACGTTGAGCGAAAACATCGCCATCTTTTAGAAGTAGCTCGTGCGCTTAAATTTCAAGCTTCTGTCCCTGAAAAATTTTGGGGAGATTGTGTGATCACTGCAGCATATTTGATCAACCGTATGCCATCACGCATTTTAAAGGGAAAGACCCCTTTTGAGTTATTGTATAGAAAAAAACCGAATCTTAGCAATCTCAGAGTCTTTGGATGTCTGTGCTATGTCACTACAGTGGGCCATAGAGATAAGATGGCGCCACGAGCTTCTCAATGCATTTTTATGGGGTATCCAACTTTGCAAAAAGGATATCGGGTTTATGCACCTTCTACAGGGAATTTCTTTATTAGTAGGGATGTTATGTTTCATGAAGATGTTTTTCCTTTTTCCTTAACAACTTTATCTGAAGAAGGAAAGACAAATCGGCAATTCTTGTTGGAAGAAGATTCATCATGTGAAGAAGCATTTATTATCCCTACTCTTCCACAAACAATTGATATCCTACCTCCAACACCTCTTATGAATACGGCTGAAGACTCTATTGCACATCCTCATGAAGATCGATCATTGCATGATGAACCAGCACAATTGGCGGATACTTCAGAAGCCACTACTACTGAAGAATTATCCACCACACCACAAGTGCCACAGCGGCGTTCTCATCGAATCTCTCGACCACCAACTTGGACGAGAGATTATATATGTGGCTCTTCAAGATCATCAGGTACTCGTTACCCTATCTCCTCTTATGTGTCCTTTGATAGATTGACACCGTAACATCTATGTTGCATAAGTCGCATTTCAAGATCAAGAACCTGCTAGTTATAATGAAGCCAAAGATGATCCTCGTTGGCGAAAGGCCATGGAATCAGAATTACATGCATTGATAGACAATCATACCTGGGATGTTGTTTCAATGCCTGATCATCGCAAACCCATTGGATGTAAGTGGGTATATAAGATAAAATATAAGGCAGATGGTTCTGTGGAAAGATACAAAGCTCGGTTGGTGGCAAAAGGCTTCACCCAGCGAGAAGGTTTCGACTATCATGAAACATTTTCTCTTGTAGCAAAAGATGTCACGGTTCGTACTTTTCTGTCTATTGCTGCTTTTCGTGACTAGCCATTACATCAAATGGATGTCCATAATGCCTTCTTACATGGCGATCTGGATGAAGAAATATATATGGAGCTTCCACCGGATTACGGACAGGGGGGAGTCGAAGGTATGTCGTCTCCGCAAATCTCTTTATAGATTGAAACAAGCTTCCGACAATGGTATGCTAAGTTCACCAAATAAGCACTCTTGGTCTGCTGGATTCAATCAATCCAAGTATGATTATGCCTTATTCACTTGGACAAAAGGTATGTCATTTATTTGCTTGATGATCTATGTTGATGACATTCTCATCATGGGAAATGATGATTCTGCATTTGACTTTTCATATCAAAGACTTAGGATCACCTAAGTATTTTCTTGGAATTGAAATAGCTCGCTTAGATTAGGGCATATCATTGAGTCAACGGAAATTTGTGATGGAAATAATATCATAAGCAGGATTATCAGGCTGTAGACCGTCAGTCATTCCTATTGAGCAAATTGCTAAACTGACTTCTGTTGACTATGACACTGGTATATCCTTCTCTTCAGATGATCCGTTATTGCAAGATCCCTCAGGATACCAGAGACTCGTGGGTAAACTGATATATCTCACTATGACTAGGCCAGATATTTGCTATGCTGTTCAGACTCTTAGTCAGTTTATGCACAGTCCAAAGCAGTCCCACATGAACGCAGCCTTGAAGATTGTGAGATACTTAAAGACTTGTCCAGGTTTGGGAATACTTCTTTCTCGAAAGTGTAACATGGAGATGACGGCCTATTGCGATGCAGATTATGCCACATGCCCTATGAGTAGAAGGTCTATTACCGGTTTCTGCATCAAATTTGGGGAATCACTTCTTTCATGGAAGACAAAGAAACAGTCTACCGTATCTTTATCATCGGCTGAAGTTGAATATCGATCTATGGCTAAGACTGTTTGTGAAATAGTCCGGTTAAGGGGATTACCGGATCTCGGAGCTCCGGTTAAAGGACCAACTTTACTCTTCGTGACAATGATTCAGCACTCAAGCTTGCAGCAAATCCAGTGCTACATGAAAGGACGAAGCATATAGAAGTTGATTGTCACTTTACTCGAGAAAAGATTCAAGAAGGAATTGTTGAAACAAGAGGAATCAGACTTCGGAATGTACTGTGACATATTCACTAAACCTCTTTGTCAAAGACAACATACATATCTTCTAAACAAGCTAGGCGTCTTGGACATATACGAGACCACCGGCTTGAGGGGGAGTGTTGGAAGATATGATTTTGTGATTTGTAATTATAGGAATATAAATGTATTTTAGGATAGAAAAAGATAAGCAATTCTTCTCTTTCCTTTATTATTTTCTTCCTTGTAATTAAATACACGAGAGATGTACAGAATTACAATCAATGAAGAAGAAAACTATCTGCTTCTTCGTTCTTCCTTAGCCTTCGTCATCTTCATCCTCCTTTTCTGATAGGTAATAACAGATACGTCAGTCAAATGGACCAAAAAACCAGAGAATTCAAAGATTCTAAAAAGATTTTGTTCCTCAAATTTTCCTAGCATCATAGTGTAACCGGCATGCACTTGACTTGGGCCTTCCTATATCGGAGGAACAACTAACGACAGCATCTCATATTGCAAATGTCAACCATCGGATGTTATGAAGGTTTTTTAAATTTCATATGTTTGGACAAGTCCCGTTTGTTACATCTCAGGTAATGAAAGGTCATGGCTTCTGAGGGCCTATTTGGTAACCGGCGCCAAATTATATTCTTTTGTTCCCAAGAGTAATTTTGGAACAGAATCGTATTTGGTAAAAAATTTGTTCTCACAAACAAATTTCTATTTTTTTGTTCTCGAAAGTAAATTTGGAACAAAATCAAGATTAAAAAAAAAAATTGATTATTGTTCCTAGGAACAATTATAGAATCAAGCCCATATTTTTCTCTTCTTCTTCTCTTTTCTTCTTCTTCATCCACCGTCGCGGTTGTTATCCATTGCGTTCATTGTCTGGCCGCCACACACCGCCGATCGTTGGCAATCGGTCTAGCGAGCTCGCCTAGCCACCAATAAGGCGAGTTTCGGCCGATGAGAGTCTGGCAACACTCGGTGAGATCACCAAGCGACTTGAAGAAGAAGAAGAATAGGAGAGAGAAAGGAAAAAAAGAAAAGAAGAAAAAAGGAAAAAAGTAATAAAATTATTTAAAAATTAAAATAAAATGATTTGGAATAGAAATTTTGAACACGATATCAAACGCATTATTTCTAATTGAAGTTTTGGACGGTTAGAGCACACATAATAAAAATTCTACTTCTATTTCTCTATTTGTCTCATTCAAAACACGTTTGGAACAAAAATCCATTTAAGAACACATTTGATTTTTTTATTTCTAACGATTTCATTCCGAAATAGATTTGAAAAAGAAAATATAAGTTATAAATAGAAATTGAGAAATCAATTTATGGCCAAAAATCAATTTCTATTCCAAAAATCATTATACACATTCTTACCAAACGACTTAAAATGTTTAGAAATTATTCCTATAATGTAATAAAAAATAATTATTTCTGATCGAAAATTATTCTCAAAAACAGAACCGCTATCAAAATGCGTCTAAATTGTTTGTTTTAATGGGCTTTTAAGGCCTTGTCAACCCCAAAAATGACAAAAGCCTACAGCGAAACCATGTCGAACCGGGTTCGAAGGAAACGCGCTACTGAACCGGGTCTTATCCGTTAGCAAAAACACGTTCTGATAGCAGAGCAATAGCGTAGTATCGGCACTCCATCTTCAACTCGCTCGTCCATGGCGTCTCTTCTCTCTCTCTCTTCGGCTCCCTTAACGAGGCTCGCCGTCGTCTCCAATCATCCCTCTTCCTCGTTCAAGGTAACTCTCTTTCCCTCGGGCGCGATGACCATTCTCGCCGTCGGAAGCAAATTCTCAATATTTCGCCTCGCAGGGCGGCTCCGGCAGCTTGAGAGCGAGACCGTGTTTGTTCCCTCCCCTGAAGCTGCTTCAGCTGAAGAGCAGACAGCGGCAGAAGCCCACGCTCGTCGTCAGCGGCAAGGCGTCTTCGTCGCCGGCCGTCGAGCAGCCGTCGTCGTCCTCCCCCGCCCGTTTCAGGCTGGACAATCTGGGACCCCAGCCTGGGTCGAGGAAGAAGGCCAAGAGAAAGGGTAGGGGTCATTCGGCGGGCCAAGGGGGGAGCTGTGGGTTCGGGATGAGGGGCCAGAAGTCCCGGTCTGGACCGGGCGTCATGAGGGGCTTCGAGGGTGGTCAAATGCCGCTCTACCGGCGTATCCCTAAATTGCGTGGCATTGCGGGAGGTAATGAAATGTGGCTGTTTCGTGTTGCTCTGTCGGGTTGCGGTTAAGATGTCTTGGTGTGTTTGTTTGATTTTGGGATGAAAATGAGGTTTCTTGTGGGATGGGCATTTGTTGAGGCCTGTGGATATGACGTTTTTGTGGGTGGTGGACGCTATGATCAAGGATCATGCAAAAATTGGGGATTTTGAGTGTCTGGAAGTTGTTTGAAGAAATGTTACTCTGAGGAAGGAACAAGCAGAATGGGGGTTCAATCTTTGGATGCGGATCCAAAAAACTGGTCGCTCAATTGGTGTGGAATTGTTAAAAAAAGTACTTGTTCTTTCTCTAGCTTGAAAAGCTTCCTTGTTCTTGAAAAAAGCAAAAGGGAAAAGGCTCTTTTCATTTATACATACTTAGAGAGCGATAACTGTTTTCATGTCCATGCCGCTCGGTTATGCAATTATTAGCATTTATATCAGAAACTAATTACTTGTGGTGATGGAGATCACTAGGATTTTCAGTTTTGCACCTGCAGTTAGGCCTTTGCCATCCATATATTCCGAGTCACTGTCATTTCTAGCTGAAGCTCGTTGAGCTGACTAGTTTACTGTGATATTGGATGTTTCAACACTGCCCATGCTAGTGTATAGTTTCTCTATTACTCGCTTCATGGTAAAGCAATACAAAGCTGCAAGAGGGAAAATAAAAATTAAAAAATCTATTGCAACAAGGACTGGTCTCTCTTCATTTTAATCTGTCACATTAAGTTTTGTGATCATGCTCCATCTAATCAGCAATCAGACATGGAACATTGGGATGACTTCACACAACTTCTTAAAAAAGGTTTTCGGATCCTTTTTTCCTGGATATTGCAGTCTAGCCAAGGTAGTTCGTCATGTTTGATCACTCATTCAGAACTTTTCAGTTGATGGCTTGGCCTAGTCATGGGTTATTTTGTCCCTGTATCTAACCAAATATCTGCATTTTATTTCTACTTTAGTTGGTAATTACCAAAATCAAAATCTGATGTCACCCTATGTGGTGAGCATATAAGTTTGGGATGAATTTGCTTAAAATTTAGGTTGGTTTTTTTTATGGAAGCAAGGATATTGGCATCCTCAAGAAGTTGGACAATTTTTCTCTGACTCGTCTTCTTGACAGTGTTTTATGCTCGTATGTTATATAGTTAACATCTGTTTATGGACAAGTGTCTATCTTTTTGAAGTGTTTTTTGAGAATGATCGACAATTTTTGTTTCCACCCTTACAGAGTACATTGTTCACTCCTTTAAATCAAATCTTGTGGTTTCTGTGATGAGTGCTTCTATGTATGACTAATCCGATTTGTGGGTGCCCCATCATTGTCAAGGAGTTATACTTCCTTTCTCTCTTCTGTCTTGGCACCACTAGTATTACATGGAGAGGCCTAATGGAAATAATTAAGTAACAGTCATCCAGAGTTAAGGCAATCCAGAATATAGACTTCTGAGGTACCAGAATTAACTTATTCATACAAGATGCCATCATATCTATACTAACTGGGAAGGATCATTGATTGTGGAACGTCATTTGGGAGAACCCTTACTATGCAATAACTCCAGCTTTAAGAATCGCCTGAACTGATGACTAAATAAACAAAAGATTGTCAAGAATTTCTAGGGGCCAAAAGTCATATCTTCCCTGAAATTCTTAGTTTTACCTACAAATTGGAATGAGTGGTGTAAATATAGGTATAGGCATGTGGTGGTAAGCCAGTTCTCTTGTTTTGCTGTTCAGCCTTATGTTTGTCGCTTCAGTTGAAAATTCTAGCGGCACAGGTTTGTAGTAGAGAAGATATCTGCTTTGTCTGGGCAAAAATGTCTATGTTCCATGTGCCTAATTATACTTTATACAATGTAATTGCTGAGACATTTTGTTTCATTGTTTTACTGGTAAGGCATGCATGCGGGATTACCTAAGTATGTTCCTGTCAATCTAAAGGACATTGAAGCAGCCGGATTTCAAGAAGGGGATGAGGTGTCTCTAGAGACTTTAAAGAGTAAGCGTCTGATTAACCCATCTGGAAGAGAAAGGAAACTCCCTTTGAAGGTATGAACATGCTAGGGTATGGCTAAAGTGTTGCCACAGTAAAATAGAGGCTGTCCCTTCTCTTCTTTGATGCATCGCCTTTTCCTTTTTCCCCTTTTGAGCAGCACTTCTACACATAGTGGAGGCTTTTTAAGTGTCATCTGTAGCACTTAGGCCTCAAAATTTTGTCAATGATGTCTCCTTCTTATAAAGTTCATTCAGAAGCACATGCTTACTCCCTATATCTGCTTAATGGAACTTGTATTCCCCGTTTTTCCATCATAAGCATAAGTGGACTTATCATTGTCTTCAGTGCTTGCAAGTTGAATCCATCTAATATTCCCTTCTCTAATCATAATATACGCTTATCCCATAATGCTTGTGTTTTTCTAGCTTTGTAGAAGAATGGTAAGAAAATCTTTTATTTCTTGATTTTGAAGGCAGCAACAAGTAGAGCTTGTCTTGTAAGTTTTCTTGAACTGTTGTGAACTGTTCGGTTGTTACCATGAATGCAGATTTTAGGAGACGGGGAACTAAGTGTCAAGTTAAATGTAAAGGCCCGTGCCTTTTCAGCAGCAGCAAAAGAGAAGCTCGAAGCTGCTGGCTGTTCCCTCACTGTCTTGCCTGGGCGAAAGAAGTGGGTTAAGCCTTCTGTTGCCAAGAACTTGGCACGTGCCGAAGAGTACTTTGCCAGGAAAAGGGCTGCATCTGCTGCTGCATCGGAACCCTCTACGTGAGCCATTTCAAACTTTCAAGGTGTTCCCTTTTTGGCCCCTCTCTCCTGTGTCTAGTTGCCCTTCTAGCTCTCATGTTGAAGTTGCATCTCTTACTGTATCCCCGATTCATTACCATTAGTTTAGTTCAGCACTAGAAAGGTGCGAATCAAGCTTTGTTTCCTGTAGATTCATTCGAAATTTACTATAAAACTCTAGCAAGTCTAAATGCAGTCTGAATGCAGATGTTTGCTGATTCTTTCTGTAGTTGATGATGCCTGATGAAACTCCCACCTCCTTTCCTCTGTTTAGTTCCGTGTACATCGAGACCATGACCCTAGATCCGGGACTCTACCTTCTTGGATCATTCTTGCTCTGGAAATAACTTGGAGAGAGGGAGATCTATCGCAAATATGCAGGTGCTAGAATTGGAAAAATGACTAGTACTCGCAAGTGCATCGAGTGGTATACATACAAGGCCGGCCTCGTGACAGCACCAGATGTCTATTGTCGAATCATCTTCATTAAGCATCAAACCGACCAAGTTCCGGACCACATGCATCCTTTTTATGCCCCCCTCGTGATGGGAGTTGAATCTCACGTTTCAATCACCTTTCGACACTCGAAATATATCACCTCTCTTTGACTCATTTCATCGGTCGCCATCATGTGGTGCAATTAATGAGCAAAACTATCTTCCATCTTAAGCATCGTCCGTCCAAATCGATAGTCTCATGCTAAATGGATAGGGGATTCTGCTCGGTTGTTAGGCGAACGCTTACTCTCGAGGGCCACGAGCGATGACAAAAACTCCGGTTCTAGACAGCGAGCGAGCCTCAATCCTAGAGACAATGGCCATACATACGACCCGAGTCGCATGTCATTACAATCGTTCGATCGCATGAATCCATCCATGAACAATTGCGATCGATGCAGTCCACGTTCGAACCGGATCCGAAAAAACTCTCTTTCAGGAGTATTATCCGAACCCGGACTGGGGCAACAACGACAGGAGAATGGGATCGTGGGGACAATCACAAACGGGACCAGATTTGACAAAGAACTGCTGCCGGATCTTCCCCACTCTTTTTTAAAAAATATACCCAGATCCCCTTTTTTTTCTCCTTTTTCTCTGTTTTTTTCTTTTTTTCCCATTTTCCTATTCCTTGAAATAGTTTTTATAAAAAAATGAGAAAAAGCATTTTTATTTTTAATTTAGGTGGGATGCCACGTGTCGAGCAAGTTGAGGGGGAGAGAGGAGACGACGTACCACGATTCCCCAGAACGGGACTGACTGACTGACAGCGGAAGACGTGGCTTCACTGTTCCCCGGGCCTCCTCCTCCGGCCCACGTGATGATTCAATGTCGCCCACAATTAATCTGACTTATTATTTTTAAATCTCAGAAAAATAAAAAATAAAAAAACAAAAAAAATCGGAAAAAAATAGAAAATAAAATAAAAAGAGAAGAGCGAATGTGTCCTTGGAAAAAAGTAATGGAGATAATAAAGCATTTTCAGAAAAAGAAATGGACGGCTGAAATTATCCGAGAGGAGAAGCATCCTAGTCACCTCCATCGTCACGCATCTTATCACGTTCTCCCTCTCTCCTTCATTTATTTATGTTTTGAATTTTCTCCTTCGAGTTTTCTTTCCTTTACATTTAAGCAAAAATGGCGTCCGGCATTAATGTCGACTTTTTGCGAATTTCGCGATTGCGTTGGCGCTTTCCCATGCGGCGGGGAGAGATATGACCGTTCGAAATCTTCGCGATATTAGCCGTGAATATCTTCGAGAATGTATTATTTTATTGCGATGTGCTGGAAATAGATAATGCTTGAGAGACAAAAAGAGAACAAGAAGAAAGAAGATGTTCCGTCTAGACAATTTTGGTCAATTTCCCGTTCGGCTGGAATTTGAAGTTTCCCTAAATTTAGTTATCCATGGTCGTCCGGATGATATGTCAAAGACCAGATCGTGCACATGGACGGTCCGTGTGGTTAGCCAGGTAGTCCGAGGGTCGGTTATGCAGATGACTACAAACTCGCTTCCCAAGTCTATTCTCAATTTCATGAAATCCTGGTTAGTGTTCAAAAGACAATCCCGAGCTTAGGTATATTGTCAATCTTAAATTCCACGCTGGTGCCTAGGGACATTATGGTGACAGGCTCCCTCAATGAGTTGTCGATGCTTCATCAACATCTTAAATTGACTATTCTATCAACAGGGGGCGTATGTTGAACCCCATCCAAATTCTTTTTTTGGCGAAGAAAAAGTTACGGTTATGATTTACCATTATTGTAGATTATATCTAGGTATAACGTCAAATCATGTTTTTCATCATTTTTTTTATCATCGAGGACTTTGTGTTATTTGATGTCAATTACCGACTTATTCACATGTAAACTTAATTAAAACACAAGTGCATGCACAAAAACCAAACATAAACACTAGTCTTACCTTCCATCTATTGCTCGTGCACTTGTAATGATCGCCATCCTGTGCCAGCCCTATGATTGTGGCGCCATAGTCATATATCCATCATTTTCACCGGCTTTTGAAATCCAATATCATACGTTTTAAAAGTTTAAGTTGTTAAATAAATATATTATTTCATATTTAATTACTCTAATACTCTCACTCATGTGTGGGCGTAAGCCTCATCTTACTCGGATATCATGTGAGACTGAGTAAGATTACTGTCAATTATTCAAAAAGTTTAAGTCGTTAAATTAAAATATAATTTAATGTTTAATTATTCTAATGGTGTCATGAGGATAAAAAGAAAGAGGTTCTCGATGGATTGATTGTGAATGATACCTGCTTGAGTGTACACTTTGGTAAAAAAGAAGTGTGCGGTTTGTAAAGTAATCCCTCGATGAGATTTACCTGAATTTCCTCTAACAACAAATAAAGGTAAAGACACCTTCATCATTACTACCAACCACTTTCAGTACATCAGCTGGGAATCCTGTCTTGCCAGATATCTAGACTTTAACCTTCTGTTTGGAAGAGAAACAACACGACCTTGTTGTCTTTATGTTTTTTTTTTTTTTTCTTTTTGGGTAAAAAACCTTGTTGTCTTTATGTTCACCTCCACTTTCTTCACTTTCATTTTCTTTTACCTTTACTTTCCTTGCCCATTTGAAAACCATTCCAAGCATGGTCCAAGTCTAGTCAATCGACAGTCAAGATAGAAAATCAATGGATATTGTTTCAACCTTGTAGCAATACTCAACTCAACATGACAAATCACGCCCGCTCAACACCCTTCCAACGTGGAATGAGAAGATAAACTCTCACTTATCAATTACATAATGAGCTAAGTTCATCAGGTCAAAATGTGTCAATCGCTTTAAATTGTAACAGTTTGGATCACATCTCCTCTTATAATTTGACTCACTATTCATATCCCTTTTTTTTTTTTTTCCATTAAGACAATTGATTTACATCACATGCAAATTCTTTTAAGAGGGTATGAGGTATAGGTGATCAATGGAAAAGCCGAGCTAGATTAGAGAGCTTTCTATCGTGCCTAATATGTTAATTAGACCCATTGTAGACTAGAAATATGTATCATTTAAAGTTGGTAAGCCTAGCTTGGGTTTACTCGGGGATATCGAGTCTTTTAACTAATTGTTGTTGCCAAAACTGTCCAGATTTGTGCTTTGAGCCCCCGAGAAGATTGGGGGCTTTGGTAGCTAGGACCATAATTAGGTCTATTTCAATGCCACGAGCAATTCCATTATAAGATATTGGTTTTAATTTTTACTTGAGCCCTATGACCACACTTTATTAGTACACAAGTTGACGTCAATTCCAATCGCCAAGCCCTTGGTAAAGTAATCAACCATTCAACAATTTAAAAGCACATGACATAAATTTATTCATAAGTAAACGTAATTAATGGACGAGCCTCAGCAGCCATGCTTAGTATTTAACCTCAAAATCATTATCCAATCATGCTAGTGACTTAAAGAAATGTAATATCTTGTTTATAAAATCGATAGAGCTTAGGTAAACTTGAGTAAACCAAAGATGGTTAATAGGGTCAAAGAAAAGATTAACCGGACCAAACTCTTTCATATGATCATTTAGGTTTGGGCTTGCTCATTGAATCACTTGCTCCAATTATAAGATTGATTCATGGGTCAGGAGGTGACATACTCATTTTATCTAAATGCGTCAGTCATGCGTTACGAGTCAAGTCGATATAGATATTAAAATATATTTATTGGGAAGTAAACGAACAAACATTATACCGATGTTTTCTTAAATTGGAATAGATAGGCCAATTGAATCGAGAACCCGGCCATGATCCGATCTGATCATGTACCCCAGAGGTGCAAGCCAACCGAGCTAGGGCACTTAGGTCGGATGGGGACAGGGTTTAAAGATAACACTGAACTGATTCGGATCTGGATCTGGATCAGGATCAAGACCCAGGCCCGGTTTCAAAGCCCCCCCGCGCGCGCGGGGTTGAAACGGAGGATTTTAACCATTTTTACTCATCATGGATCCGTTGTCTCTTTTCCTCATTCTTTTCAACCCCCCCCCCTTCTTTTACTTTTTCGGGGCACCAGCTCCTGAACACCAAACAGTACCCCGAATCCGGCTTTTGCCAAGACGGACTCCGATTTCAAACCTAAAAACCTAACTCCATTTTGAAAACGCGAACTCTCCACGGAAGAGCTAGCGAGAGCGGGGGCCGCTCCCGCGGGCCCCACCTGGGCCACGACATATTTTTCTTTTCTGTCTAACGATTCTTTCAGTCCCTGCCCTCTCGAAATTAAAATAATGATTTTCCCAGAGAGGGGGTGGGTGCTAAAATCGATGAGATTTTCTCGCGGGAGGGCACCGCCTGCGTGAAACAATCAAAAGGAGGGAGACAAAAAAAAAAAAGAAGAAAAATGGGAAAAATCTCCGCTTCTTACATTAACATCGGTTAGGTCAGGACTTAGGAGGAGACGATGGGAGAAAGAAAATTAAAAAAAATGCGATTTTTTCTTCCTTCTCTTTCTTCCTTTCCACTTCGGCTGGATTCATTTTTTAGTTGCGGAGGAAGAGAGAGAGAGAGAGAGAGAGAGAGATATAGACAGACAGAGACGTTGCAGCTTTGCATTTGTGCAGGCCTTTGCCTTCTCTCTCTCTCCTCTGTCATCGCTGTTGCCCAATAACACGAGAACCCTTTTGCTTCTCTCTCCTCTCCCCCCCCCCACCCCCTTCTTTCTCTCTCTGCCCATATTAATTTTCTTTTCCGTAGCAGATTCTCTTACCCCACTATTCTCCCTCCTCCGAAAAATCCCCCATCCCTCCGCGTCTATAAGTTGAACTGTACCTCTCCTATATGACCCTTCGTTGTACCTCTCGCCTAACCTCGTCTCTTGTTGCTTGTTAATACACCTTCCCTTCCTGATTTTCTTTCCTTTTTTTTTTTCTTTTCTTCCCCTCCGAAAGATTAGTCCTCCTTTGGGAGGTGCCCCTTGTACAGTTTTTAGCTCAGGTACCTCTCTCTCTCTCTCTCTCTCTCTCTCTCTATTGTGGGTTTGTGTTGGAAAGGAAGGAGCTTTGGCCTCTCGGGTGTTTGGGGCCTTGACGGGGTCGTCTCGTGTGTTTCTTCGTGGTAATTAGTGCGTTTTTTATTCTTCGAGTTGCAGATCTTGATGACATGTGGGTTTCCGTTTTAATCGGAGCTGAGATTTGGGGGATCTGCGAAGCTTCCTTAATTTCTTCGCCTGCCTGAAATTCATCTTTTCATAGCAAGCAAGTTTTTTCTTTTTTCCTTTTTAAAAAATTTGTTTTGGGTCCATTTACGGACCCTATGTTGCCAGATCCATGTTGGCAGGGCACAAATCCTGCAGATTCGCTCTCGCCCCATTTTGGTCGTGACCTTCCCTTCATGGAATCGGGCTAATTTCGCCGGTTCCGTCGGTTTCTTGGAGAATTTCTTGGGGAAAAATTCGAGCCTGCGATTAATCCGACGTTCGTGGTTGTTATTTTTTTCGTTTGTCTTTTCTGGGTCGGAGTCAAGATGCTATCTTGAGTTCTTTGTTGCGAAATCGAGTAATTAATTGGACTTAATTCACCGGCCAGATCTTCATCTCGAAACTGCTCGGCATCTATAGCACGCCGTCCAAATTAACAGATGTAATTTACAGAGGTCCTGTTTTGTATTGCCCCTTCCCCATCAACGATTCTTGCCTTAACTCCGATCTATTTCTGTGGACAGGAACTTGTATACACAAATATCAACTCGGAAAGAGCGTAAATTTATCTTTCAAGAACAGCGAAAAATGAATCCCTGTTCGATCCAGCAAAGTGCGTTCGTGTCCCGCGAAGAAATGAGGAGAGAGGCGGTGGTTTGTCCGAAGCCTCGCCGTCTTAATTTGTTCAGCGCCCCCATCCAGGAGCACCACCCAATCAGGCCCTTCAGATGGCACTTGGGGTACCTCTCTCTCTCTCTCTCTCTCTCTCTACGTTTGCTTGAGTTCTTATGTAAGTGGTCGATGTTTTTTAAGGTACTTATGGTCTGTTGCTCGCTTGATCTGCAGGAGCCAAGCTGAACTGAGCGATCTGAAAGCAGGGACTGAGGTTTTGGATATCATCCTGACCAAGGTTTTCTTTTGGAACCTGCTCTTAAAGCTTATTAAATTAATCTTTTTTTAGTACAGTCTCGTCGCATTGAATGGATCTAAGATCTGAAACTGCGGATCTGGAAATGAGATGCTCGTAGTAGTGTACTTGGCCTTCGGTATTTGTTATTTTAAGAGGTCATGGAATACCAGCAAGATGTGCCAATTCAAGCTTTAGATCAAGTAATCAGACCGCGCTTTAGGATTTTGTGAACCCAGCAACCTGCTCATTGCCTGAATAGACTCACATTAGTGTTTGGGATCTCGCTTTCTAAGCTCATTTGCTTTTTGGGATGACATTGCAGGGTGGCAATGGTATGGAAGAATTTAGTGCACAGATGGCCTCGTCGCCCCCATTTTTTTGCGGGTCACCGCCGAGTAGAGTAGCTAACCCATTAATTAAAGATGATCGGTTCGGGGAGGATAGCTTCGCCCCGTTCTCACCACTGTCGCCGATCCCTACCCCTTCGGGACGGTCCTCGTCTCCATCATCTTCTTCAAGGAAAGGAGGCTGTGTTCGCGCAAGTTTTGGGAACAAACCTGCGGTGAGAGTCGAGGGGTTCGATTGCCTCAACAGGGACCGCAGGAACTGCGGGATCCCGGCGCTGGCATAGAGAGACAGCGAAGGCCCCGCGAACCGAACCACAAAGTCATCCGTTTTTTACTGCTAAACTTGATGAGCTCGGGAGATTTTTGAAATCACGAGGGAGCACGGAAGGAGGCATGTCCTCTTTTTTGTTAGTGTATATATATGTTAAAAGGTCCTATGTAAATTGAATGGGAAGTGTCTTGTAAGTAAAATGAGTCGTTGACCAAAATAATTGAGAGGGAGTGTCCAATAGTGTCCTTAGGTGTCTATCGGATGGAAAGTTTACTGAGAAACTTGGCTTGTGCTGAGATGGGAGATCAACCTTTTAAATTTTTCTAACCCCCTTTGTTTGTCTATCCTCTTTGGTTTATTTTGTATGTAAAGAGAGTCGAAAGGGGATGTGGGGGCGTTTTCAAGAGTCTTTTAAAAGTTTCATGGAGCCGGCTTAAAGAGGGTGAAGTTGTACAAATCAGGTCGAAGTTGAGTAATCGAAGTTAGTAATTTATGTGTAAATAGAAACCCTTTTTACTTATATCTGAACTTTCTGTTGGGAGTCTATTTCTCTTCACCATTGTTGTCTTCTTGTCAACTGGACATGGATGGAATCTGCTTTCTTTTGAGGCTTTCGCTGCACTCTTTTCCCCCCGGTTTTTGAATGTGAATCTGGAAAAGTTACGTGATGTGATGATGTTTGCTTAGGATCCACGCACAGCATGGGGGCATCCTCTGCTCGACTGCGGAAACTTTCTAATTCTAGAGCGTGGCGCATCTTGCCGGTTGACTCTGATGTTTCATGTGCCCCATTTAATCGCGAGATATGGGCATCGACTGAGCGCATCCGAGGCAAGATATGGGCAGTCCTGCCTTTTTGTTGGGTTCTCGGTTTTTTTTTTCTGACCCCGCTTTTGCTGAGGCATGGGGAAATGGTCCTCCGAATATTCTTAAGTCAATTTGAATCCTCGAGGCATGCCCCCCCTCCACTTTCGTCGATTTAGTGTTGCGTTGCGCGATGAGACATTATGCTTGTCGCAGCAACGCTTTCGAAGGTGGGGGAAGTTCGGTTGTTGATGGGGTGTAATGTTTGTGTGGGGTTGGGTTTGGGTGGCGATGTCGATCGAGCAATCACTCCATTATTGCCCGCAAGACACCATCTAACCTGTGGGACGTGCCGTCCGCTGCCTATATCTCCATTAGCATTATATGGTTGGTTGGGGCAAGGACAAAGCTGATACAAAACGAAAGGTTGTTGACACAAAACATGAAGTGATGGGACAAAGATGACGATGACAATGATGATGATGATGGTGATGGTGATGATGATGAGATGCTTTAAAGCGTTTTTCTTTTCACGATTCTATGGAGGCGGTATTTACTCGAAAGGTATAAGGTTTTCACCCCAGGTGATGGGTTATTCCACACAAATCTGAGTGGGGAAACTGTTGCTGAGGTGCGAATTGGATCGCTGACCTTGGAATTTTGATCTCCGAATCTATGCACATGGATCGGCAAGTTGAGGGGCGTGCAAGTTGGAGACTTTGGATTGGCCTTCCAATGCTTAAGTTAGCAAGAGCTCGACGAACTTAGAAGAGGAAGCGTGAAGAACTTTTTGGGTGGGACTTAGATAGTATCTGTCTGCAAAGTTGGTTAAATATTTACAATAGTTAGTAGGGTCCTACAACCACTGCTTCGACAATCATCGCTTTACAGGTTTGCCGAACAACACCGTCTGAGTTTTACATCTTGAGCGAAAGACATAACGCATGACGCATGCCAATTGTCTCCATTGCTCTCGATTTCAATGGAAGGATACCTTTTCATGCTGAAAGAAGTGACGACTCCGACTTAGCAATTTCTCTCAAGAAAAGATCATGTTACAAATATGGTGAGAAAGAAATACTGCAAAAATCTGCTCGTGGGAAATTATGTTCGTTTAATTCTATTGCAAAAAGCCTCGACTACCAAAAGCCTCACCCAAGAGCGGCGCATCTGTTAGAGAAGTGATACGTGCATGGAGAAGATCTGCTAGCCGCTCTAACCACATTCTGTTTACTCCCCAAGTGACCTAGCTGGTTTTCACGCACTCTTCTTCGCACTACTAATCGATTTGAATTTCACCTTGCTAAAAAAAGGGAAAAACGACGCAGCGGACATCCTTTTCATAGGAAGGCTGTTCAACGTATGCAAGCTCATCCTAGTCCGCACGAACGGACGGAAATGAGATTTCTCGTCTTCTGTTTTTCTGTGGACGCTGATCGGCTTTTCTAGCGGTCTCGCGCTCTGATGCAACGAGCTGCACTACGGCCTTCGGGTCGAGCGAAACGGGAAAACTACATAAAAGGAGAAGCCCAAGGCAAGAAATGAAAACGTTAGCGACGAGGTTTACGAGGCGGCGCCTCTTTGACCGGCCAATCTGATCACGAGTACTGGCTTTTCGAGCCCCCCACCTTGGCTTCTTTAGTCCTTTGTGCCTGCGACGTTGCGGCTCCAAGCCTTTTGTGAAGACAAGGTCCTGAAAAATGTAGGTGAGTCATAGCAGCGCAATGCATATCGACTTGTTACATGAACGATATAAGTGAATTGGACTCGCATGCATCGAGCACACATAACATCTGCTAACCAGCTCCTTTGTATAAGGCCTGCTAATTTTTTTTTTTTTTTTTTACATAGACGGGGCATGCTGCCGTTATCATCCACCAGTAGGAGCGGAGTGTGTTTATTGATGCTTACTTCTTTTATTGATTAAAGCCTTAAAGATAGTGAGAAGAGTATGAGTTCACTTTTTGATCCCTCCCTGTTATGCAACATGTGTAATTTGGTCTTCTAACAGTTCTTTCTTCAACCCATCTCTAGGAAGTTACATGCTGTAGCCATCGCCCACATAAAGAATTTAGCTAGATATAAATTCGAGCTATATTAATAATCGTAATCCATCAATTAAGAGGGTGGTTGGACAAAATTTCCCCCATTTCTTCTTTGCAGTATTTGTCATCAAACCTAGTAGTATGCGTAATTGGACGTGTAATTGGACCATTCAATCATCTTCTACCATTTTGCTGACATGGCATAATCAGTAAGATAAACATCACCATTTGAGGAGGATGCGGCATATTACATTAGTCCAATACAAAAAATTGATAACAGAGAGAGAGAGAGAGGGGGGCTGCGATGCCACGATTGAGCATGAGGCCAACGAGCCCTCACCCCCTAGTTCCCGACAACTATAAAAAATGTTCTAAAAATATTATACTTTTATTAATTTAGTTATAAACCATTCAATTATATCAATTTAATTCTAAATCTTTTCACATTTGCCAATTGAGTTCATTTGGCCAATTTTAACCAAGAGCTAGCAACCCAAGGCCCTTGTGGCAGGTAAGGGCTTGGGCAAAGGCCACGCACCCTCGTCATAGTAAGGGCCGTGATGCCCTCCCTTGATCTTGGCCTAGGTAAGGGTGTCATGGTTCTCGCTAGGCCAGCAAGGGTCGGTCTATGAACTTTGCCGGCCCTCTTTCCAAAAAAAAGGAAAGAAGAGTAAATCAAAGAAAAAAATGATAAAAAAAATATATCCATTTAAGCACTAACCGTGCCATGCAGGATGATCTACGTCTATATCAATGATTTATAGCTAAAATTAGCCAGATAGACTCGATTGATAAAAGATGAAAATGTTTAGGATTAAATTGAGATAATTAAAATATTTATGATGACTGAATTGACACAAATACAATAAATTTAACACTTTTTTTTTATTTATAAAATTGATGAATATCCTTAGTATAAATTGTTTCGGACCCTTCTACTTTCAGTTGGCTTTTTCTTGAAGTGCGCACACTATAATAATTCAAGTAGTTAAATAGTGAAAACAATAAAAACAGCATAATAATGAGCGCTGTAATTGCCAAGAGAAATTCAAGTCGCACATATTGTCTACATTATAAGACTATGTTTAGTCATCCAGATTTCTAATCAAGAGAGGATTGGATAGGATATGATATGAAATCATGGGATTTTTTTTATATATCGTCTATTGTTTGGTGAATCGCAGTATTAAAGTCGGATATGTTCACATCATATCATGTATATTTTTTTGATATAAACATCATATCATTATAAATGAACCTAAATGTTCATAAACAGAGATGATGAAAATCTCTCGTAATACTCTTTCTTAATTTATTTTTATTTTATTTTTCCTCTTTTTATATTATTTTCATTATTTTTTTTCCGATTTCATCATTCTTTAATAAAATTATATCAAATAGTAAACTGTACTAACATACCTAAAATACAAAAAAACCTAAAATGTATAATAAATATAAATATTTAATTCATAGATTGAATGTTTATTATAAGATATAATTAAATTTGAATATATAAATTAAAATAAGATTAATTAAAAATAATTTTTAATTTTTAATTTCTCAAATTAGTATTCAAATATTATTTATATTGAAATATAATTTCAATTGTGTTAATTTAATAAGTTTATTATTTAAGAAAAATAACTTTTCTATTATGGATATTAAAAATCCTATCCACCTTTATCTTACCTCCCCATGTGATAATTTTATTATATTTATATCTCCCTTATATCCGACTTTATCATATCCTGAGCAAGCACGTAAGATAGGATAAATCATATCCTATCTCGAATTTTATCCCGACTGCCAAACGCAACCTAAGTGATTTTATACATCATGTCATGTAATATAGTGTTTAGAAAAAAAAAATTCCCAAAGAAAAATTGGAGTTTTTAGGAAGTTATGATGTGGAACTCATAATACGCGCAACGACACAAAGGCAGGAGAAATTTATTTATGAAAAAAAAAAAGTACTCTTAAGAAAGGTCCAAAATTTATTTCTAGCATATTTTATAACATATAATATGAGCCTATTCATCATTATTGTTTCCATGATTTTGATTCGAGAAAAGAGGAGATAACAACACAAGAGGTGTCATGTGCAAACAGGACCGTTAGTTTTGACTTGTCCAATCTTCAAGGTACACTTATGTGCAACTAACCGAAATAGCCAGGGAAATGAAACTTAGATGGAGGGTGAATGAGCCAAAAGAAAATTTGTTTTAAAGTTACAAGAGTGCTAATAACTTATAAGATTAAGTAAAAGATGGGACGACACTAGCGTTCGATTGATTAATTTAATAGTAAAATTAAAATAGATGAATGTGATGACATGAACATTAAAAAGACACATGTCATAAGAAATTCGAGATGGAAACGGGAACATCCCCGTTACCATCTTCTCAAGTTCGATTGTCACCTTTTGTTTAGGATGACTCCTGATCTCGAACTCAGTTCGATTTGAACTACCATTTAGACATCTCTTTCCGACCTCAAGACAATAGGCAAATCTAGCCTTTACAAGATCTCTGTTTGTACTTACCCGCTCGAATTTGCCTGTTCCATCTGGTAAAATGAAAAAGCAAAGGTTTGTCTTATGAGCACTTGTCGCTTTCAAAGGTAGCAGCAGAAACGACGTCCGGAAAACCAAGTCTTATCTCCTCCAAATCTCTAGGATCGGTCTGACCGACGACGCCTAATGCGCCAAACGATGCTCGCGCATCCCCAGTCGACGGCCCTCGCACGTTGCTCCCCGACCCTTTGTGAATCCCAACGGGTTTGCCTCCCTCGCAATCAAACAAATCTGCAAACTGACTCATCTTCGTTCCAATAACGTGCCCAACGCTTCGCCGAGATGCCAGTCACGTGACTGAGTTTAGGATTTCGAGATCGATTAGCAAAATCCAGGAATCTCGCACGTCCCGGTCCGGTTAGCCGTGTCAAAGAACAGACGAGAAAACCTCTAGTGATTTTCACGTCGGGCGGGAAAAAGCACGAGGCCTTATCTCAATTGACTAGCAAGTAACCTCATTCGCCAATCACATGAAATTCTTCCGGAATGCTCAATGGCTTGACCCTGGGATCTCCCCCCACGTTCGTTGAATGTAGCCTCGTGCACGAATCCCGGCCTTGGAGACAAAACAGCCTTCGCGATTTTGACTGGAAGACAGAGAGCCACGATCCCACTTACAACGAGCACTTCATCTCGATGAAAGGGCAAGAAGAAAAGTACTTTAGGCCTCTGACGCGCCCGTCATTCGAAGTTCGGAGCGGTAGACATTCCCCCTTTTGCCGACCATTTCGATTCTATTGAGGTCGCGTATTCAGTTGATCATATACGTACTTAATCAATTAAAGTGATTATTTCAACAAGGGCGGTCCCAATCTGATGGTCCCCATCCGATCATGGTCAGTAAATATTGGATGGACCACCTGATCAGGCGAGGTCGGCACGAGCCGACCCCTCTGCTGTGAAGTTAATTGGGTACCTCTGATATCATAGGGGGAGCATACGCACAGCCAAACAATGGGATATTTCGAGTTGATTTGAAATCAAAAAAAGGTATTGAGTCTCGATCTTGACGACGCGCAAACCACAAAAACTGCAGTCGCCATCTTCGCACCCGCGGCCTCAGGTTCCAAAACACTGGTCCGCTCTTTATCTTCGGCTCGCTATAAATATGAGGGGCCGCCATCGTTGTTATCATTCACCGTAGCGTACCGTTCACGAAAGAAATCTTTCTTCTTGCTTCTCCCTTCGTTTAAGTCGGCAAAAAAAAAATCTTGCTTCGGTCGAAAACCGGCTGTAATATCATCATCAAGAACTATGAAGAAGCGAAGAGTGAAGGGCGTGGAAGCTCCCAGCAAGCCCGCTAGATCATCATCAACATCGGATAAAGAAGACGCCCAAGCTCAGGGAACTTACGTGGCAGCTGCGGAAGCTAGGGAGGATGCCAAGAAGGCGAGAGTGAGAGGAGAAGGGGTGGCGGGAGGAGACTGTGCGGCGGCGGCGGCGGCGGCTGCGGCTGAGAAGATGGAGGGGTGGGAGGAGTGGCCGTGGTGGACGCGGGAGGTGGCCCACGAAGAAGCGATGTCGTTCGGGTCCGTCTGGTCGCCATTCTGGGACGGGGAGTTCATGGGCGACGAAGCTTACAATGCCCTCTTCGGCGACGTTCCGTGGGACGACGGCGACCTCTGGAACTTGAAGGATTTGGAGAAACCGAAGGCTTGAGAGAGAAAGAGAGAGTCGGTTTCCCTGTTCGGTTGCGAGGAACCAAAGCGTGAATCTCTTGTTTTTTCTCTTCCGGAGTAACGCCCGCTTCGTCTTCTCCTTTTCCTTTCCCTGATCTTTCTCGACTGATAACAATGGAAAAGGTTACAAACTATCCGTGCCATTAGTTACTCGGTACATGTGTATAACAATATGTATTTTGGTTCTATGTGATCGTACAGATACTAACGGCTCAAGCAATAGACATGAACTTAAAAATAATTCTGTGAATTGAAGGTGGGGTTATAAATAAAACAAGAAGGATTGTGATCCTCTATAGAGGCGGCGGATCTACTCTTTTGGGTTAAAACGACGGTCCGCTTTGATGATATATAAGCAAAACACCACTGTATACCCTAAATATCCTCCCTCCCCGGTCCTCTATTAGTATTATAGATTCAATGCACTGTCACCCCGATCCACATGCGGTGGATTGACTCCCCATAACCTTCCCCATCATCCCTTGTGTGCGTGTTAGAATGTACGTGTGAGTTGTGTTAGAGAAATCCTACATAAGAGAATTCATGTGGTGTGAGGCAATTAATATATCTAAGTAGGCCTATAACTTATCGGC